>CM041042.1:12883396-14248397 GCA_023078785.2 Hyles euphorbiae | reverse complement strand
GATTGGGACAATATAGATAAATGTTACATGAATTAATATTTATTGAAAATTTCACCCTGGCTGATAGGGTATCATGTTATTTGGGGATGCATGGGTGTGTAAGCAGGAGAGTTTAAAAAAAAACTGAATATTACCCCATACTTCAGTACTCAAAATTACTCAGAAAACATTTATTTATCATTTTGGTGTATGTGCCAAACATAAGAATATTAATGTTATGTTTGGGTCTCTATTATTTATAAATAAATTAAAAAGTTTTAAATAAATAATGGACACATAATTACTTCTAATGTATATTATTTGGAGAATTAAGTTGAAATGGTTTTAGTGAATGAAAATATTAAATAAAATTCAAATGAAAACAAAACAAACATACAGTTCTATTAACATTCACCCATAATAAGAAGTAGATAAAAATTACGCAAAGACACCATTGCCTGAATCTTCTAACTAGAATTACATGCAGACATATATTCAGTTTTGATACCTCAAAATTACTTACAGTTTATTGATTTCGCATTATCACACTATTTATTAAACGTTATCATAATTTAAAAGTGAAAAACACGAGTTAAAACATAATTTTCTTTGACATTCAGCACACGAACACTGCGCCCTTATATGAATACCTACCAATGCTCATTGTATAGGTCGCGATAATAGCCACATTATACACCAATTATTGACTCACATACACAAATATAATCGTGTCATACCGTAATTTAGTTAATGAGCTTCGTTCGGGAATGCGCAACAATATAATACTAACAGAATATAACCTAAAATACAGGTCAACAAAAATCAATAATTTGTACCACCAACAAAAGATATTAATACGCACCTATTAAATTGGTTTTCGGTCGGGATGAAGATCGCCTCAGAGCCGGGTGTGGTGCCCTCGCTTTTCCCTGTCCGTGTTGTGTATTCAGACGAAGAATCCTTGCAGTTATCCCTGGATAAACCACTGTCATGACTTGATACTCTCTTTGTACCACATTTTAGGCACTTCACACTCTCTGTGGGGTTGATTTGGCCGCACGTTTGACAATGCCATTGCAGCACAGATGCGATGGAGCCCATTTTAATTCACTCATGGCTATTAAACCATAACAATGCGTTGTTTTTATAAAAACAAGTTACGATTTGAGAAAAATGAAAACAGCTGATCCACCATGTTGTTTGTATATAACTTTTTTGTATAGGGGGTGTGACGCTGTCGTGCATTGTGTTGTCGGTTCAACGACTTCATTTATATTTCATGATTTTACAAATTTGAAGATTAACTATAAGTTTAATTTAGACAATTGTTTTTATAGTTTATATTAGATAACCATAATTTATTGTTGTTATTTATATAATTACTACTGCCATCTGTGAATTTCAGATTGAATTTAAAATACAACACATGTTTTATTAGTTCATATTTATACTAATAGATGTCTCTGGATTTATAATAAAAGTTTGCTAACTTAGGCGAAAAATATTTCAAATGATGTAGGATCAGTTTGTAGTTTTTTTCATTTAACATCCAGAGCCATGCTAGAGATGATAGGAGTAAGTAATTTACACTGGGTTTTATCTGTACAATAAAATATGACGGCAACTTTGCCTTCAAAGTGGATTTCAAGCTACTGGAAATAAATGATGAATGCTCGAATTAAACGAATGCCGTGTTTACACTATCAATCATGTTTGATAAAACGCTCGAAATTCCGAAACGGCCCTCATTCGTAATAATTCAACTGCAATAACTATCAGAAAGCCGCCATGGCAAAGCGGAAAGCAGATAAAATTTGAATTATTGGTTTCGGGAAGAGTAACGGTATAATAATTTAGGGTTGTTGTAATAAAAAGCCTTGCTTTGGGTGGGCTATCATGTTATCACTGCCTATGGATGTTCGTGAAATATGTAATGTACCATATAAACCTGATATATGAGCTGGTTTTCTGGTGCCTAATACATAGTAGGTATATCTTTTTTTGGAAAAGCTCGTTGTTTGGTTCAAGGCAGTCATGAAGTGATATAGGAACAATACATAATACAAAAAAATAATCCATCAAATTATAAGCACGAATTATGTGAAACTATGGCAGAAATAGCAAAACAATATAGTACCAATTTTATTTTAATTGCAGGATACATGTGTATTTCTGTGCGACCATTTGAGCCAAGATGAAATATACCCACTTACCAAATCTCGCAATTTTTCAGGGCCAATTCATTTTGTTTAGACGATTAAGTTCACCAGAGTTCGATTATACCATAATTGCTTACCATGCCTTCTACTTCACCACTTACATTTGGGAATAGAAGTCAAAATACTAGCACAATCACCAGACCAGTACAAAATGCAAATTGTTTGTGAACAAACCAAATCATTTTCAGCATGAAGAGTATTAAATAAAGTCATCAAGGCTAGCTCGATGGCACAATACAAAGCGGTAATTGCACACAGCGTCCACTGCGGCGTGGGTGAGTGGTCACGAGAGGCAATTCCGAACAGATCCGGCGGTGTAACGCTGAATTATTGCGAGAATCTGTCAGCCGCACGGCGTTGCAACGCTGATGATGTTACTACGGACAGCGGCTCTCAAATGTCGATATCTGATGTGCAAACATGGGGCTTCCATAAACATGTTTCACAAACATTGAGCGATGCTTATACCTACGCCTGTATTTCCCAACGGACAGGCAGAGATGTCAAAAGATCCACTCATTATTCGCCAACATATTCTCGCCCAAAGGCTTTAGATTCGGGCTCCTGGTTTATAAGATCGATTACACTGTGAATCACGCAACGTGGGCATTTACTAAAATTACTCACAGCTCATAGAACTAAGAATTAAAACAGCACATAATTTAGGTCTATTACGTAGTACACTAAACTAGGTTCGTCTCTTCGAGGCAGGTGTAAAGTCTCTTAAGGCTTAGTAATGACTGACTACTTACTACAATATCTTTCAACCCGGAAAACTATTGCTTGATAGAAATAGACATAGCGTTGGTTCCTACCACACAGAAGGCCTCTGCACTCAAGGGACCTGTCGACCTAGTATTGTTTCTTTACAAAGCATTTCTTGTGACCTCAATTTGTTTAGTAAGCATTTATCAAAGCAGTTTTTCTTATTATATTTTCTTTCTTCTTATTCTTTAGTCACAGAAAGTCCACTACTGAACTTAGGACTCAAAGAAAAAAATGGTCAGCAACATGTTAGAATTGGCCTGCATCCAGCGATTTCTGTAACCTTTATTACTTGGTTCATCCACCTTGTGTACTACCTAGTAGTCTTCGGTTCCATCTGTTCTCTACCGCTACAATATGTGTCCTGCCCACTAGCCCCTTCAACTTGGTAATGATTTTTGCTCTTGGATCTTGTTTCTTACCATTCATTTTGCGTAATGAATAACTGTAAGATAAAGTTTGGAAGACGTGCCGATTGAAATCCGACAACTTTTAGACCCGTATTGTGGACTATGCGCTAAGCCCTTTCAATGAAACTATCGGTTGTTGCGGATTCACATACTCAGTAATTAAGGGCTGTTGCAAGGCCAAGTTTGGGAGCCAGTGTACATATCATTTAGCGGGGTTCATACATGGTGTACGTGTGTTTTGTGGGCCCCTGCTTGTCGCTACGTGTCGCACAATGGCACATTTTGAATGCAATCAGCCATCACCATGCTCCTCATTCATAAAGTTGTTTAGCCCTTTTTTGAACAGTCATACACAAACCCAGACGTGGACGTGCATGGACAATTTTATACGTTGAATAAAAGCATTCTGTTGTTTGTAATGGAGCAGTGTTGGGAACAGTTTAATATGTTTACTAACAGTTTTAAATACACACTTGTAACAAATACTAGCGTTAATCTGGAACCCATCATCTGAAAAACACATATATAAGTACAACATAAACTAACGCCTTTTTCCAGAAGTTGTAGGTAGAGGTGCCAGGACATCCACGTTTCGACTTGTGTGTTTCGTTTCACGGTACGATATGGGGCTTAAAAACCATGGTTTTTAAAGGAACACGCACGTTGAAGTGGTAGGTAGATATGTGAGTAGAGCAATCGTCAGTTTCTACGCTAGATATATTTTTAATTAATTTAACTGGTCTAGTGGATGTCTGTAGGTATGGTAGGTAGTGAACTAGAGATTATTAGATAAACGGGTGAAGATTTTGGGAGTAAAACTTCTTTACGCACACCCGCTTTCGCGAGTGAGCTGGTGAATGCGTCACGAGAGCGTTAAGAAAACACGTGTGGTCATCTATAGATTTGAAATAAAGTGTCCGTATCTATTAGTATTCTTAAATATTTATTCATAAATATAAATATGTGTATGCGATTAAAATTATATGGTGGTGGTGAAGGATAGGTCAATGTAAAAATTTGTGATAAAAGTGACTTTTAACCTAAAAAGAAGTTTAAATTCTTACGTGTAAATAAAAACATACGTATTTTTTAAATAAAATGTCTTATAGCGTACCATACAGCCGTTCTCAATTATCTATCTATCTTTAACAAGAGGTTTCATTAGATATTTCGATGCAATTTATGTTCTAATTAACAAAGATAGAGAATTATACATATGGTGCATATATTTATATATAGCTAGGTAAGATAAATATATATTTCTATCTTTGTTTTATGGAACGTATTATTGTATCCACATAGTCATGGTAGCTATTTTAACCTCTTGTTAAAGATAGATAGGATATTGAGAACGGCCGTTAGTTACACTGTATAGAGTTTTTCACAATGTTTAAATCGGACTACAGGCCAACCAGCGAAAGTAATTTCACAATTGCATCACGCTATTGTTTTACATTTCCATTCATTCATATTTCCGCATTGCAACGTATGCATTGAATTCGGACAATTTCCAATAAATTCATTGTATTTTAAGCCGTGTGTCCAGTGGCTATGGTTGATATTTGGTAGTAGATGTGTGATGGAGAGCTTTCATCCGATACTATAATCAATCTGTATCAAAACTGTGACAGCTTGTGTGAGGCATATGTACTGTACGCAGTTTTAATGTTGCGAATCGAAATTCATGTTGTGTCGACTATGATGCCGTTTATGAGTATATATCGACGCAGGGAAGCGATTTTGTCGTATCTCGAAGCAAGCAATTTTACACCAGGTACATAAAAAATATTTAAAAAATGAATAACCTCTAAACTAGAAAACTTAGGAATACCATTTCTTTAATAATAACATTTTAAAATAAAACCTTGCATTTTCACAAGGAAATTCAATGCGGTATTTTTTTTATTAATTAAATAATATACAAAACGCACATACGCATTTTTTGAGATACCTACAACAAAATCGCTTTCCTGCGTCGATATAGACATGAAAATGAAAGTAAGATATTGAATCCATTAAACAATCCATTATTCTATATCCATAATCCATTATTTAACATCATTTAGATTCAGTCATTTTTTATCTACCACCCGATTTGAAAAGGTGTTTTTGTTAGAGAAGGACGGACAAGTAACTCTGGTGTTGCTCCTTTCAAAACCAGTTTACAATATAGTGATTATAACAAAAGTTACAAGTGGTTTAAATCAGAGCAGTTAATTAATAAGTTAATTAATAAGTTCGTCCGGGGCGGTACCACCGTCTCACAGGAGATCCACGTAAAGTGACAGCTTTGATGTCGCGTTCGGTGAGTGGTATTTCCGGGTGCCCACAACACCTTACTTCTTCCCATACTTTATGCTTCTCACTCCCCTCCCCTGTTGTTCCCTGTGCCATTTTAAAGGGCCGGTAACACATTTATGATTATCCAACCAAACGTTATGGCCGTTCATGGGCGGCACTGATCACTTATCACAAGCCTGTTTTCTCGAACAAAACGACATTCAGTACAAGTCACATAAATCATTTCATTATTATGACAGCCTCTGGGGCGCAGTTGGTGTGACGCGGGTTTTGAGCGTGAGATCGCGGGTTCGATCCCCGCACCGGACAAATATTTGTGCGATCCACAGGTATTTGTTTCGGGAATCGGGAATGGGTTTTGTGACTCCAAAAAGTCTCTAGTAGTTCCTGATACGACACAAGACTCGATCTTAGGGTCAGGACTATGTATGTGACTGTTGGGTTAATGAATATATGTGTTTGAATCTTTCTTACACATAACATACGCATAATTTTTTCACCTATTTCTCTAAATTATAATTTCATTAACCTGGGAATATAATGCTAATTTCGCATCGAATAATTTTGAACATTATACCTGGTAATTGTAATCTCGACGCTCAGACACATAACCCTGGCTAATCCAGACTTTGTTGGGGATTTCAAGGCGTGAATTACTAATTAGAGCTTCAAGGATTATCAAGTATTATGATAAAAGGTTGTATGGTTTAATATTACTAATATTAACTGGCATATAATTAAAATAAATACACCCAACAATACGCATTAAGAAAGAAAAGAAAGAAACAAAAATCATTTATTAGCGCATGGCCATCATAACAACTAAAATAATAATAAAAATCTACAAGGTAATAATCTAATACTAATAATTACATGGCCAGACTAAAAAGATACAATGGGGGGTCCGTGTGACATCCGGACACTAGGTCCACCGGCAAACACATTTGATTACACGTAATCTTTCTTGTGGCCATTTTATAAAAATATCAGTGAGTGGCGAGGATAGCATGCCATTTCCCTGGTGGCAAGCGATACGATCGCTCATGGATACCAAAACCAAACAAAACCACGAATTACATAACAATGCTTGGCATTCCACTGTGCTCGACATCCAGAGACATGTTAAGTCGGATTATGCATAATAGTTACTCTGCTTATGTCTTTCAAACCAGAACATAACAGTGCATTGACACTGTTGTTTGGCGGGACAAAACGAGGTTGTGGTTGGACCTGGTCATGTTGTTTCTCACATACTATTGACCTACCACTAGTAGACTGAGACTGATCATTCGACTGATTATTTGAGACGTGTCTACCAATATTTTGGAAAAGAGTAAAACTATTGGCTTACGCGTTAAGACATTTCTTCACACTTTTTTTTTTAATTTATTATTTTACCAGGGTTTTTGTCCACATGGACACACCAACCCTATTGTATCTAAACAATATTACAGTTACATAGATAAATAATAATAAGTTATATATAAACATAAAACTAAATTGTAATAGCTAGCGCGCATAGTAGTTTGAAAATCTTCTAATGTCTTGTACCCTTGACACCTGGTACCTATTTGTTTGGGGTCAGCAATGTGCATATCACCATTAGATATTTATGTACTGTCCAGTAACACTAAATTCATTAATGTATTCACTTCACAGGACGCTGGGGAAATTCAGGTAACACTCTCAATTGCAGTGGGGTCACAGGAATTATTACCTCGTAAATATTTGCCGGCATTACCCAAATTGCATGGGGATGCAGCCCGTGATTATCGTACGCCATGATTTATTATATTTTTGCAAGGGTTAGGGGTGGTTTACGGCTAAATTGCCTGACGAGACACTATTTGCTACACATTGATTGCGTTTTTACTATTTTTAATGTCTAGACGGATGTTTTTTGGTCTAGAAAAGTGATGAGATTTTTAGTTGTAAATCATGTCTGTATTTTTGATAGACTTGTCATGTTAATAGTTTTTTGCAAACATTGTTTAAGAGTGTACTGACTTAATTTTGTTTATGACACGTGGAAGATGGATATGTTCAGCAGTGAGCAGCGAACTTCCTGTGGCTGAAATGATGATTTAAATACAAAGTAGGTTTGTATAAATTACTTAATGAATCTACCGTTTAAACTTCTCTTGTCGTTCCTATTCTTATAAGCAGAATATTCTTTTACAGTAAAGGTTCTTACTTAATAAAGAAATTGTTCGTTTATATTTAATTGTTTATTATGTAATTTGCGGTAACACCAAAGTCCTTAACAACTCTGGGAAATTACGACTTCCGGTTTCCGGTAACTGCATGTACCGAGACGCTTTTCTGTTATTTCACGTTTTCCAGTAACTCTGTACAATAGCTGTGTTTCGTAATTAACCTAGATATGACCTTATTATAAAATAAAGAGATTATTCTTTGGAAAGGTATTTTAAGATAAGTGTTTTTAAATACTACGCATATGAAGGAAAACATCGTTATGAAATTTGTATAGCACAGGGATTTGTAAGAATTTTTATGGTATGTGAAGTCCGCCACTAGGCCAGGGTGGTGGACTATATGGCCTAACTCCTTTTAATCGTACTCTCGATTGTAGAGGAGTCCGTGTCCCACAATAGGACGTGTATGGACTGATACGGATAGAGATAATTTAATTAGAGTGTCCATATTTACTCGAAAATTCTTTAAATTTCTATATTATATTTTTTCAGAAATTCAACGCTGCATTGTGTAATTGACAAATAAATTATTCCGCAACATAATGCCTGTAATAGTATGTATATAATTTCCCTGGAAGTTGGTATAACTGCAGCACAATAAAATAAATATATAAATGTACCCAACAGTCATATTATACGTAGTCCTGACCCCACACTAAAATAGTCTTGTGTGATGTGTCATGTGTTTCAGAAGCTACGACATAATTTTCGGTCTCATAAACATCCAAACCCGAAACAGATATATCATACATATATTTGTCGGTGCGGGGAACGAACCCTCGAATTCTTGTTTCATGTCAGGCGTCTAACCACAGGAAGATATATTATAGGGGGCAAGCGAGCATGCGGTTCACCTGATGGTAAGTGAACACCGCCGCCCATGAACATCTGCAACACCATAGGGCATGGAGATGCGTTGCCGGCGTTTAAGTTGTTAATACGCTCTTTTTTTAAAGGTCACTAGATCGTATTTGCAAATGCTGCCGAAATGCGGAAATTTATAAACAAAACACGCTCATATAAATTACAACATTTTATTAACGCAGCTTTATTCCGAGCCATCAGTTGAGGGCCACATCGCCGCGCTTTATCCCCATAGACTTACAGCGACATCTGTCAAACTCCCTTCCGCGGCGAATTCACGCAGGGTTGGCACACGGCAGGCTCCACGGGACTGTTATATTATTTCCAACTCTGGAGGAGGAGAGAAACAATAAAGTACATATTAATTGTTATTATTTGTGCAGCTTCTAATAACATCAACGCGGTATTTTAAGCTCGCTCTCTCTGTCTGCCACAGGAAGTCCACTGCTGAACATAATCCAAGGAACTCCACATCGATCTGTTGGAAACGTTCCGATTTATTAAGCTAAGGAGAAAAAAAAAATTAAATAATTATTTTATTGATCATTTTTCTGTAGAGTTAGCGACCGGAAATTTATTCTGCAATGCTATAATGGTAACCTGGTAAGCATTTGGTTGTAAATTCTTGTTCTATTAGACTGCCAAGTGCCAGTGCGATTACAGCGACATCTGTCAAACTGCCTTGCGCGGCTAATCCTTGCAGGGTTGGCACACGGCTGGCTCAACTGTTGCCATTTATTTACAGTTCTCCAGAGCTTGTGAAAAAGAGAAACAATTAGGTATTAATTCACTTTTGATTATTATGATTTCTGATATTTACGTGAATGTCACACATTTATAAAAAAAAATACTTTTTATCTTGGATATCACGAAGTTTCCAATACTCTACGACTTTTGTGGCTACAAAATCAGTTAGTCAACATTACATCCAAAAGCTAGTTTTATGCTTTTCGTATGTAACCGGGTAACGGAAACACAACAGGGCATTTGTACTGCTATGTGGCGGGAGAAATAAACTTTGCGGTGGTACCTACCCAGGCGGCCTCTCACATATGAGAGACCTACCACCAGTAAGTATTTAAAATAAGCGCTGTGCTATAACAACCCCCGCCTCATTTGGAATCACTAATAATATTACCCGGTTTCGTTTTAGATCGCGATCTAGATATACTCGGTATGAGTCGAATATCCCATGGCAAAAGAAATAATTACATCAAGTTAATGACGTATATCTAACCCAGGGTCCAATGTATACGCGGATGCTGTAATCTTGATCACTGCCTGACCCTAATTTACGTGTTACTCATTAATATACACCCACCATGTATTTTATACCTTATGTTTAATTACATACAGTTGGTTTTGCTTCAGCAGTGTCATTTTTGACAGATAAGCCTCGGATGCGGATGTTAGGGTTGTGATCTATCAATTATCCTGACCAGGGTAGTGTCAACCCTACGCTTCTAATTATTACCATATGATATGTAATTATGACTTATAGATACACCCAACAGATTTTAAGGCGCTTTTTTATTTCATAACAATGTAATTTATAATTTGACCTTTGTTACATTCTTCAAATATTTAATCTGCTGAAGTCTGCCAGTTCTAACTAGATTTGCGTGGTAGATTATGGCCTAAGCCTTCTTAATCGGACTCCCAGTTGTAGAGGAATGACTTGCTTATCAGTACCTACCTATGTGATTATGGGCTGATACTTAATACATCTACATACATACATAAACTTATGCCTTTTTCCCAGAAGGGGCAGGCAGAGGTCCTTCTGGTAACTATGACACACACATTCCATCTTGTGTGTTTCGTCCCACGATGTGATAGGGAGCGAGCCTATCGTCATACCGGCACAAATTCCTAACTCCGGGCTGAAAATTAATTGAAAAATACAAGGGGTATTTCCCAACCCGGGATTCGAACCCGAAACCTCAATAATATTACAGTACAACTGCGCCACCGAGACAGTCATATTAAGCAATACAGTATTTTAATATACCATAATAGTTATTAGAAACTAAAGTTACTAATTGTGCAATTATTATCAGCTACCAAGGCAAAGATAAACCTACTCACCAAAGCAAAAGTCTCTTTCTTAAAACTATAAGTTTTTTAAGAGTTGAGTTCGAGTCTATTTTGTTAAGTCTATAGTTGGCAAAAGCATCCAAAAGCGAAACAAGGACATAAGTAATGGCTAGGTGTGTCGATGGTGCTCGGGGAGAGTGGAGGGGGCTGCAGGGGGCTGCAGGGGGGGGGGGCAGGCACAACGATTAGCGCCAACTGTGTCTAGATTTATACCGGCTACGGGCTACGTTTGATTGATCGGGCCTCGCTAGTCGGCTGCTGGTAAATGCACTCCTGCGCTTCGCAGTCCATACGTTTGCAGACGAATTTATTTTCTGCCCTACAAACACACTGTTAATAAATAATATTCCTGTAACCACATTCAAATCAATTAAGTCTTATGTCGTGGGTAGCAGAAACTACGACAGACTTTTCGGTCTTACAATCACCCAGACAAATACTTGTGGGTATCACCAGTTTCCATGCGTGGATCGAATCCGCGACCTCTCGTTTCACAGCTCCAGCGGTTGCCATGAGTTGGAACTGTATTATTCTATAATACTGTTTCTTTCGGAGGTCTCTCGTATCGGCCCCTAACCAACTGCGCCACAGTTGTTCTCATGAGTTGGATGTATTATCCCATAATATCGAATGATCGATTGATACAGCTGAGGTGGCTACTATGCTGGTTTGTTTTATTACTATGAATGGCGAGACGAGCATGCCAATCCAAACAGCAACTTGAATTACAAAGTACTGCTTGGCATTCCACTGCGCTCGCCATCCTGAGACATAAGGTGTTAAGTCTCAATATGTCCAGTAGTTATTCTGGCTATTATATCATTCAAACCGAAATTCAACAGTGCATTTACACTGGTGTTTGACGGGAGAAATAGACATTGTGGTGGTAGTTAACCAGGCGGGTTCACACATATGAGTGACCAACCACCAGTATAGTATTTTATAGGTTGAAACGATAACACCAACAAAAACAATAAATCTCTATGGTATGGAGGTTTCATCGCTTTGATTATCTTGACTTTAAGACGTTGTAATTAACAATCAATACCCAATACGATAAAGAAAACGTATAGGTGTACCCTGGGCCCGTATAGTAACAGGGCTCATTATTGCTTGTCGCATTTAATATTTGTTTTTAACACGAATATAATTCAGTTGAGGGTAGTTAGTCGTTGCTTCTCGCTGGGTGTATAGTGCGTTTCGCGACTCATGGCGCTTGTTCCTTCGCCGAGCTGGGTTTATCTTAATTCCTTCGTGTATCGTGGACTGTCTAGTGCAAAGTGGTGTTTGTTGGGTGATGGGCCCATTGACCAGTGTTATCGTCGGCGCTGACTATCTTTCGGGAACAGGAATACAGTAAGTAGGCTTCAAATATTTTACCTTTCGGCTGAATTATTTGCACTTTCGTATTGTCTCATATAATACTAAGTTTCTAATATAAGACGCAATACGAAAACCTGAAATGTATATAAGCCTGTTATTCATATCCCTCCATCCATTAATGGTTGAGGTAACAAAACATTAAATAAGTATTCATAAAACCAGCAATGAAAAGTATAAACATGAGTTACAGTTTCATCTCAGTATTTTATTACTTTACGTTTATACCAGCTGTCTTTTCTGTATGATCTACTTTGAGAAGAATATTTGATTTCGTCATAAGAAAGTCGGTGGAATATAGATTGGCCACCAAGGTCGAAGAATCGATACACAATCGAACAATTACCAAATCGATTTAAAATTACAAGTCACGAACTAAGGCATACCTAGGTACTAGGTAGTTTATCACGAGAACACTGGCGCATTAACTAGTCAGTGAATTTATTATATCGATTAGAAATGGGTCAGATTATAAACATCGATTCGATGTAAAGAACGACAGGTTCAACACATAGCATAAATCACAGTTTTTTATTGTGCGTTCGTTGCAGTTTCAAAGCGCAGATTCAGATATTCGGGGGCAGTCAGCCAGCCAGATTTGATCTGCTGTAAAGGCCTTTCAAAAAAATCGACTAACGAATCCCTTAATCGAGGATCGAATTTTCAGTGGATGTATTTTTTGCCACTTTCTCTTTAGGATTTGAATGACGATTGAATCTTCAGTTATTTTCATTTTGACTGCAATGTATAATTGGATCCTATTTGTCTATCATAAAATACTTAAGTAAAAGATAAGCTTTTTCTGAAACGATAGAATCGTAGATAAATAAATGGCAAGTATTCGTTAGGGAGGTGTTTCCAAAGCCGTAAAATTTTAAATAAAAACAAGCGTTCCTTGAATACAAACATGAAATCGAATGAATCGATAACTCACTCAGAGTATTAAGTATCGATTTTTCATCATTCGATTATTCCACCATCACTAACCGATCGCGTGTTACGAAACCGGGATGTGCATACATTGGCGGCGATAAATCTTATTGTGATCCGTTCGTTCCAATTTCGTGGACACGGGGACACTTTTCTACTTTGTTACTGGAGTGCCGCGGATCTTTAAGTCGAATGAGGCGCAGGTGCCTTTCAGAACGACTGTACCGGTTTAAAACAAATTTGCCTTAGTATAATATGCCTTTATATGAGTGACAATACAGTGGCTCATAGCTCGTTGAACCGATGGCCGTTGGGGCCGAAAGGTTCTTGAGTGGAGGCCACGTACAGGCAAGCGAAATGTCGGACGTCCGCCTACAAGGTGGACGGACGATCTGACTAAGGTTGCAGGAAGTCGCTGGATGCAGGCCGCTTCCAACAGGTCATTGTGGAGATCCTTGGGGGAGGCCTATGTTCAGCAGTGGACTTCCTGTGGCTGATATGATGATGATGATGATGATAATGATGATGATAATATGCCCTTAATATACCCGTAACATGCCCTTAGTAATAGTCCATACATACTGCTTCGGTGACGCAGTTGTAGTAGTTCAACGTTATCATACCGTAATGTACAATAACAACGTTGGAGTATCGGGTTGGAATCCCGGGTTGGGCAAAGTGATATTGGATTTTTCTATTTCGATATGACGAGAGGATCGCCCTCATTATGGCATGAAACACACGGCAAAACGTGTGTGTCCTGGCAGCACCTTTGTCCCCTTGGATAAAGGCGTGAGTGTATGTATGCATACATGTATGCACTTTTACTTGGTAGTTAGCTTAGTAGGGAGCAAGAGTTTATAGAGATATTGAAGTTTGGGGAAAACATTTCTAGAGGAATGTATCTTGTTAATAATTATTTAGATCTTAAATTATAGCTGAAGATTAGGCTTCTTAGACTAGAATTTGATGTAAATTCATATAATAAGGCTACCTAATCCTTTAACTCGTCTTGTTTATAACTTTTAATATATACATAAAAGTAAAATTACCATACAAAATTTGGGTACAATACTTTGTTTTTCCTAATTCCTAAATTAAATAAAGTTAAATCTATCGTTAGGTGCAGTATGGCTTTATCGTTTACCTGCGTATTAAAATAAAAAATCTTGTACTGTGTAGTATTCGCGCATGCTATACAAAGGCCATAAATATTATCAACAAAATTGTCACCGGGGGCGTAGCTCAGATGGTAGAGCGCTCGCTTAGCATGCGAGAGGTACCGGGATCGATACCCGGCGCCTCCATTGCACATCGCGGTGCTTGAAAATGTATTTTCTCCAATTTTTTGTTTTTTTTTTTATACTGTTGAAATAAAACTATTATTTACGGATTTTATCGCGGATTTGGTTTAATTTCCTATAATGGTTTAAATCCGTATATAATTGTTTTATTTAAATGTTTTATATAACATTCGCGTACAATCTAAGAAACTATTATAAATACTGTTTCTAATTTTATATATTTACACAGTATAAAATATAATTAAATAATAAAATATATTTTTATTGGTACTCTTAATTTTCAACATAAAGAATTTTATTTGTAACAACATGTTAGGACTTTATAATTACATTATACACATTTAACAAAAACAATCAGTTTATGATAGTTCCTGAGCGGAACTAAGGACGGAACACAAACTGAAATAATTGAAGAGGAATATAGCCAACATAGCTTTTCGGGCTAACAGCCAACTTCATGCTGTATATAGGAAGTAATAACATCAGCATACGTCCTAAGAGTTAAGCCCTCACGTACTTTGCGGGGCAAAGTCTTCCTCTACAACTGAAAGGGGGTTTATTTTATCTAGTGTGTGATCTAGTGTGATTTTTTGGACTTCTCGTATCTCAAATAAAATATTTTGTACAACTCATGCAATTAGAACACACACACACACACACATACATAAATACATTTTAAACTCTCCTGACACCAGTCCCGATAACCATTCGACGATTTTCGCGATACAGACTCAAACCTACTGCGTTGATCAGTAGTATGTTTTTGGAGTACATTAAATATTTTGTTAATGTTTAGGTGAAGTTGACTATACTTCTTATTTGTCATTTTGATCTCACGTAGTATTTTTAACTAGATATGGGTACAGATGTCTAGATACAATTACTACTATTGTACAAATTTATTTGTAGTATTCTTTCAATTTCGGCTGGAAGGCCAATTGGGTGCAGAGGGATCTTAGTCAAGTCTGCACCCAAATTGGTAGTATTAGATGACTATGTATTATTATTGGATGAGTCATATCTAATGTCGCAGGAAGTCGCTGGATGCATGACGCTTCCGATACTCGTAAAGTCTTAGTGAAAATCCTTGTAGGAGACCTATGTTTAACAGTGGGCTGTCTGTGAAGAGAGATATAATTCCGAAATACTCTTTCTTTCCTCTTCTCTGTCAACTAGTCCATCTTTATCCGTCCCAGTGATGCCAATTTACAATGTTTTTTTGCAAATGTACACGCATTACCCAGGAAAACGATTCCGTGGCGTGTCGCCGCCGAAAATTGCTTTGTCGGATCCGGTCGACGCCATCTCGATTACGATCGCGATTGAAATATCTTTTCTATTTTCCGGCGTCACAACGGCACAGTTACTGCGTTCCTGTTACTAGGTTTTAGTTTCACATTGTTTTACAGTAACTGATTTTTGTAACCTCATTGGGGAGCCGTGTCTTGTTAGTTTGACTTAAATACTTTTAATGGAAATAAACAATAACCTATAAATTGGTTCGTATTCGTTATGTGGTCAATATGATAAATAATGTATTTAAATTTACTGCATAATAAATTGTTTTATGTTTAAATAATTTCATTTAATACAGCATTATAAATATCACCCGTTTATTTCACTATTCTTTATGTAACAAAAAGCCAAATTAAATATATTTATCATATAATTTACGTTCTAAAGAACAATGAACATTTTAGCAGTCTCCATGGTGCGGTTAGACGCCGGCTGAGAAACGAGAGGCTGCAGGTTCGATTCCCGAACTTAGAAAATTAATGCTTGCGATTTTTGTTACGAATTTCGGCTTTATTAACAGAAAAAAACTCCTGTATTTTGCCAACGACACAACACTTAATTGATCCTTGGTCAAAACTACGCATTTGACGATTTTATTTATTTATTTAAACATACAATCAGTTTAGGAGTTACTCGTGCGAATCCACTGTCTATGCGCAGTAAAGCTAAAAAGTTCAACACTTATCTTCCTAATATAATCTATAAGCTATCCGCTTTTATGAAAGTTTCCTCATAAAAATGTTATCTTACAAACCACAGGGACGTTTTGCGGCTGTATAGCTGTTTTTTTGTTTATTTTTATAACGCAAACACTTGTTAAAATTGGGCCATAGTAGACCTACAAGGGTTTGTGTCTTAAATTTTCTTTCTATCGCTTTTGTTTACGTATGTATAGAAATAAATACACAACTCATATAATATGTACACATAGTCATACAATGGAATAAAATATGAGAGGTTAGATGTAGAGTAGGTTTTAGTCCTACCACCAACCGAGATGGTTAGGGCACCCATGGCGCGAGTATGAGAGAGCTTTAATTTAGAATTCTATTGCGCCCTCTTTTTAAATCTATACAAAAATCTAATGAATACTTAAATCTCGCAACTTCTTTTTCTAGTACTTTCTTTGTTTGATGGTAAGCGATATATCTGCTCGTCGACCATACAACACCATGAATTACTAAGCAATTGGCATTCCACTGCTTGACACCACTATCCAGATGCTAGTGATAGCTTCAATAGCAATTGTTCAAGACACCAGATTAGAAATGAGGGTTTACAATCGACCATTGCCTTAAAATCGCTTAAAAAAACTTTTTAGTAGTTATCCAGCAAACAGTTGGTTTTATTATAATGAATGGCAAGACGAGCATGCCGTTCGCCTGATGGTAAGCGACACGAACGCTTATGAACAGTAGCAAAACCAAACAACACCTTGAATTACAAAGCAATAATTGGCACTGTCTTAGTTTGTTAATCCGGCTACAATGTCCTTCAAACCGAAACACAACAGTGCATTTACACTACTGTTTGGCGGAAGAAATAGACAGTTACAGTAAAAAATACAGACAAAATTAACAAAATAGCCAATGGTTCTATGAATCGCGACTGTGGGCGTAAGAAACTGTAAATTTTTTGATTAGCCAAATTTCGTGAGTTTTTTACGATCTCTCCGCAGTCGCGCCCTCTGCCGGCCAATAACTTACCCGCGCATAAATCTTGAATGCCATCAATTTTAAATTGGGCCACATTTATTCTTCTAACTAACTCTCCTACAGACTTTTGAACTCAGAAGTTTAATGATTTGTGTTTCACGGTTCGCTGATTATTATGCAGACTTTTTTTTGTATATCTAAAAAAATACTTGGAAATCTAAGTTGTTAGTTATACCTATTTATCGCTCTTTAATAAATACAATAAATATAATAAACGCATATACCCACGAGGTGGTTGGATGATCTAATTAAATTTTGAAAATCGCTGGATACAGGCCGCTACCATCAGTTCGATGTTGAGATCCTTGTTTAGGAGGCCTATGTTCATCAGTGGACTTCTTGTGGCTGAAGACAATTATAAAAGTTGATAGAACATTGTCTATCGTCTGCTTTCAAAGACAGCTTCGTGGCGCAGCCGGCGTCTACCGGTTGTGGAAGGGGAGGCGAGTTCGACCCCCATACCGAGACAAATATTTGTGTGGACCATAGGTATTTGTTGCGGGTCTGAGTGTTTGTGAGACCGAAAAGTCTCTCGTAGTTCTCGTACCCACACCATAAAACCCAATCTTAGTGTGGGCCCAGGCTAAGTATGTGACTGTTGGGTGTATTTATTTAAATATTACTATAGTATATCCCGCAAACGATTGAGCGATGCCATATAAATTATTATCTATACTATTATTATAAAGTGGAAAGATTTGATTGTATGCAATGAAATAGGCTCTAAAACTTATGGATCGATTTGTAAAATTCTGTCACCATTATCACTGAACATAGGCTAGGAAATATTTTCAAAAGAAGTGTATTTGCACACGGGCGGAGCCGGGCCAGGCTGCTAGTTTAAGTATTAGTATATTTAAGTATAAAAGTGTTATTGAAATAAAACTATTATTGACAGACTTTATCGCGGATTTGGTTTAATTTTTACATTTTTTTAACTTCCCGACGCCACATTTCGATTATACTTTACAGGTTTCGCGATCACGGTCGCGGTCGGATCGCGTCCAGATCCGCTGTTCCGCCAAAATCCGTAAATAATATTTTTATTTCAATGTGTAAGAAATCATTATAAAATAGTTGTTAACAAATAATTTTACCCTTCATATGTTAATCTTCAATTAGAAGAGTTGTTTCCACCCGGCCATATTTAAAAAAAATATTAGTCTGAATATTTGAACACAGGTAGAGGCAGTATTTCCTAAACGACGCGACGTTGTGAATTATATAGTTTAAGCACCTCTTGCCAGATATTTGACGTGCCCGCAATGGCTTAGCGGTGCTGGGGAAAATATTCAGCTGATTTAGAGGGTCCCAGACCCCCATACAAAATTTTATAATATGTAACAATTATTATTTACGGATTATTATGTGATAAATCAATTACAATGTTAAACATTTTAATTCTTAATTTGTTCGCTCTACGTGATAATTTTACGTTGCCGAAATGTTCAGTTTGAAATGTAACAAAAGGCCCGATTCGTTTCTGAAATGATATATGGGAATCTATTTAAGTGTTGACAAACATACTTTATCGTTATTAAAGGTAAATAAAACTAACTCTAGAAGATAAGTATATCCTTTATATTACTTTTTAATTTAATAGATTTGGTATATATTTGGTAATTTTATCCACATTCGCATTGTATATTTGCCTTCTTCTCCTTTCATTCATACTCTCTACATGACCAAACCATCGTAAAATTCCTTTGTCCATTCTCGTCACTACATCCTCTGTCACTCCATAGTTTAAAGTCTACATATTTTAACTTTAAAAATACATGTAATCTCTCATATAAGTGAATTTGTAATTATTTTGAGAATCTTAACCATATATTTCGCACTCTGATATACAAATCATAAATAATAAGTCCCCCATAATTAGACCCAAATCCCGGGCAACATTTAACACTGCTGAAATCCGCCCTGGCGGGGAAGCTATCTGACAGATCTGACAGTCTGTAGCACTGTTGAGCCTGCTGAGTCTGTTGAGACTAACAATAGTCGAGTGCCTCTATGACGGGGCTTATTAGGGATTAAACGCGCCTTTTCCTCTACGCTTTCATTATAAAATATCTTTTAAAGTCTTTCTTTTGCGCCTTGTCAATGCTCTTTGTTTTATTTTCAGGTTTTAACTTTTAAGCAGCGCTTTGTGTTTCGCACGTTGACATAGTTTTTAATTTGTCCATTATGTTCTATCTACAAAGGCCGGCAACGTATTAAGAGAATGTATCATTTACAGCATCATATGGGTTGTTAATTAATACAAGTTATAATACTCTTTGTCTACGACAATGAAGCGATAAATATGTCAGCACCACATAAATATGCAAAAAGCAAAATAATTAGGTTTATCTATGTATTAAAAACGTTTTATGTATAGTCCCACAAAGCTATCTGACCCGGTGAGAGAGTCGCTGTTGTCGAATTTGGTGTTGCCATTAAAAATACATATAGCAATAAAGTGGGTGAAGTAAGATTTTTCAATTCGATCAATAGTGTCAGGAAAATGAGTGGACCAGTTTTATTTGCATGTTATTTTTCCTTCCCAAGATTTCTAACAAATAGCTTCCCATACCCTTAAACAAGTGTATCTGTATCAGTCCATATACTATATGTCCCACTGTTGGGAACTGCCCTATTCTACAATCGAGAGTGCTATTAAGGGTGGTTAGGCCATAACATAGGCCATATAGTCCACCATGCTGGCCTAATGTGAGCTGGTGGACTTAAATACCATAGATATTCTTATAAATCGCTATGGCATGCAGGTTTCCTCACTATGTATTCCTCCACCGTTTTAGTTCGTATTTATTGACTATCAATACACACATGACTCCGAAAAGTCAGATTTGTGACCTGGGATTCGAGCCCACGACCACCGTGAACATGTTGGCAGCCGCGTTAGGTCCATTTACCAACAGGCCACCACGCACGTAAAGATACATTTTAGTTTATGATATGTGTTTACACCTATTTTACTATTACGTACAAAATTCTGTTTACGTGGAATTTATTTTAAAAAGCTGACAACACAAGGCTGTGGTGGCAGCTACGCGTTGATAATTTTTTTCGAAGGGTATTATTGGTGTCTGAAGACGCTTATCTTCCTTCGTAAAATTGAATACCTGGAGTCTAACGTTCCTAGCGTCACTTTTTAAAGTTTTCGGCATTTTTCACTAATTTTTAATAATGCAGGAAACATAAATACATTGAGTAAACAACCAATGGCGGTTATGTCAGTGAGTGGCAGGTAAATTGTCAATTTCAAATGACGTCTTTGTTTCCACTTTTGGCCACCGGGCCAGATAACTTTGTGGCTCTATAACGTAATTTATATCTCGGTTTAAAATTAAAATTCTCCATTTTGGCAAAATAAAAAATTATAAAAAAAAAAGAAAACATTTTTATGATTTCAAAAATGAAAAATATATTTCAAGCATCGCGATGTGCAATGGAGGCGCCGGGTATCGATCCCGGTACCTCTCGCATGCTAAGCGAGCGCTCTACCATCTGAGCTACGCCCCCGGTAGTGAGCGCGCCGAAATTGTTATACGTATAGTACCTCTGCTAATGCTACCAATGTGTATTACGCAAAAATAGAAATATCCATTTTGTGTGCACATATTAAGCAGTAGATTGTATTGGAATAAATAGCAATAGCAATCACAAATAGCATGTGAAGTCGATAATAACATTTCACAAATTATATTAATACACTAAATTTTGCGACGTGCTATTGTGAACAGCCGCTGCCAATAAACAAACCCAATCCAAAATTTGCCGTTTTAGATTGACAGCTCAATCGTTTTTCTGATACTATATTGCCAATAATCAACCTCAGTAGTGAATAAACTATGGCAACATGACAGGAGACCAATCGAAAAGTAGAAAACAATTGACAACAAAACAGATTGACTTCAATCTAATTTTTTTCGATTGATTATTGGCATCGGCCGTAAGCCGACCGGTTAATATATTTCTACGATATTGTGAAGGCTGTGAAGGAGTGAGATTTTACGTTTGTTTTTTTACGAACCCATTTAAAAATAATAACAGAACAGTCAATTGTGTGTAATAAGCTAAGGTTTATTGTTTACATATTATGTGGGGTCAATTACCAATAGCAGAAATATAGAGCATGCTAAGGCTTCAAAAATAACAAGGTGGTGATGTTAATTTGAAATAGCAATAATTTCCATTACTAGCAGCAGATCTTTGCTATAACTCAGTAAAGCTACATTACGAATGATATATCTTTACCGGTTGTAAAAACTTTGTAGTTATTTGCAATTAGGTGCATTATAATAATATTTATTTACGCCACCGACTGCCTCGGTGGCGTAGTTGTACTCCGGTACGGTTACAAAGCTGAGGTCTCGGGTTCGAATCCCGGGTTGGGCAAAGTGATATTGGATTTTTCTATTCATTATCAGCCCAGAGTCAGGAATTTGTGCCCGATATGGCGATAGGCTCGCCACCTATCACATCATGGGACGGAACATACAAGGCGAAATGTGGGTGCCCTGGCACCTCTGCCTACCCCTTCTGGGAAAAAGGCGTGAGTTTATGTATGTATGTATGTATAATAATATTTATTGGTAATTAAAATTTACATTTAGAGATTTAAAAAAAAAAACAAAATAGAAATTACAAATACGACTCAGTCTTTAAAATTATAGCATTTTTATGGTTTGTCCTTAAACTTTTCCGTGTTTTATCCCGGGCGATAGATTTGTATAAAATAAAGTAATTATCATCACATTTATTTAAATAAACGTTTCGAATCGACAACATATATCCACAATATTCGATTAATGGCGTTTTTACAATTTGTTCATAGAGTCGGAGCCTAAAAAGTATATTTTTATTTGACGTGTAGTTCGTTTCTCCAAGAACTTCGAGCTTGGGTCGCAATTATATTTATATTTATTTAAAATATATATTTTTACGTACACAAAAAAGTAGGTTTCATCGAGACACAAATATCTTCGCACCGATATTAAGCTTCATAGCAAAATGGGCATTCTCCTTTGGAACTAAAAATATAATGAGAAGCAATATCTACATATTTAATGTTGTTTAAGATTTAATTTCACATATTTTTCTTTCACAAACTATAAATTTCTCAAAATACATGTGTATATATGTGGCTTGGCCGTACTACAACCGTTACTACAAGAAATAAGTATAACAGAAAAGTAATGAACAGTGATAGATTTTTAAACTTACGCTTATTTGAAAGTAGCGAAATGGCCATGTCACATACTTTGACTGAGGTATTGACTTTGTGAACTTAGGAATTGTACAGTTAAGGCGTGACTAGCTTGGCACTACATAATATATATACATGAACGCACGTCTTTGTCCCAGAAGGGGTAGGCAGAGGTGTAACCAGGGCACCCATATTTCGCCTTGTATTTTCCTTTCCAGGATGAGATAGGGGGCGAGACTATCGCCATATCGGGTGAAAATTCCTAACTCCGGGTTGATAGTTAATAAAAAAAACAATATCCCTCTGCCCGACCCGGGACTCGAACCGGAGACCTCAGCTTTGTAACCGTATCTACGATACAACTACACACCGAGGCAGTCTACATAAGATTTGATAACTTATTGACAGTGTGAGCCATATGGTCACGTATTGACAATATTTTATATGAAAACTAGCGGTCCGGCCCGGCTTCGTCCGGGTGTAGATACTTTTTCAGTCCACTTTAGAAACAGGAATTATTTCGCGTGATAATTAATTAACTTATTTAAACTCAACGTTATTGCCGTACTTTAAACTGCTCGTCCCATATACCCATGTACCCTATGTGGAAATTGAAATCTAAGGTGTCAGCTAACTCCATGCAAAATTTCATCAAAATTGGTCCAGCAGTTTGAGCGTGAAGAGGTAGGATGTCATCAATTATTTCCCAACTGAACATGCCTGTGATTGAAACTTTATTTTCAAGTCATTGTAGACATAATGAAGAATATCTCGGCGTCGAAACAACTCTGACTACGTTTACACACAAATTTTCCCTTTCATGAAACGATAAATATCGCAAACAGAACAAAATTCCCCCGTCTGTTTGTTAAGGTAAGGTCCAGGTTGTATTGCAAGCGTTCAGCGTTTTTAATTCATATTTTCTAAGAGGTTTAAATAATTAGTCTAGAATATTTTTATACAGTCATACATAAACGTCTCGCCCGTTTGCAATAGAGGTAAGCAGTGACTCCATATGTCAACTTTGCTCGATTTTGATATTCTATTTTCGTCCGCTATCATTAGTCTTTTCATGCATTCCTGTCAATTCAAGGCAATAACAACTTATTATTTTTCTCATCAATATCTTTGAATTGAGCTATTTAATATCAAACTGATGATAAGAAACCTTAATCGGATCTTTAAATTATGTATAAAGTTATATGGATTTAATACATTATTTTTTATCAGTTTTCATATTAATTAATTTAATTTTGCTTACCGTATTTGTAAATTGTACAACTTATTGTTTGCTCTAGATAAATTGCAACAAAAATTTAGAACCAAAAACGTAAATATACTAATATAATATTAATTCGTAATATTATGATATACATTTTAATAAATAAAACAAAAACGTTTCATTTGATTCACGTCTACATAAATATTTGGGTATAAACAGGAATTCGCAATAATTTTGCCTTTGTTTCCTGTTCGTATTATTTTCAATCTCCAGGATATAATACGGAATCACTATGAGAAATTAATTAAAAAGGTTCCCTTTTAAATATACTTGCACAATTCTAATACTCTTCTTGGAATACTCGGCGCGTTTAAACATAGGAAACTATGAGACTTGATTTAATTAAATAAGGACGTGTACGAACACGGTTCCACTATATGGCCCAACCACTCTCAATCGTAGTAGTCTCGATTATAGAGGCCCGTGCCCTGCAGTGGGACGTATATGGGCTGATACAGATACATTGAATAACAAAAATTTCGTGTCTCAATTTAGACCAAAGCAGGGATATTAAATGTGAGTTTATTTTTAATTAAAGCCGTGTATAAATATTGCTCAGTGCAGTTGCTTTACGATCAAAGAGAGATCAAGACCGCACCAAAGTGCACCAGCACTTAATGTTAAACGTCGGCACAGAATAATCAACAGATGGTTTACATCTAATAAATCTAAAATAAGTTTATGGAACATTGCGCTTTACTGGGAAAAATATGTTATATTTATATTATGTATATATCCAGAATTTAACTGAAAACGAAGACAGGTGGTAGTTTCAGTGTAGTGACAATAGACTTAATGCAATTAAAAATCTCGTAAAAAAATTGGTGTTTTTTTAGAATCAGTGTTTGGTCCAATAATAATTTTCCGTTTCCGAATAAACATAGGTATAACGAATTTTTATACGTAAGTATACATTACATCATGCATTGAATACTACGAGTATAAGGGTTCCACATTTCATCCAAAGGATTTTAATTATTTTTAAACACGGTTAATCTTTATGTGTCCTAGAAAATTACTTAATTTCAGAATCTGGCAAAGCCGAGATGACATCCACAAGTCACAACTCATATGTTCATTGTGAATGTCCCATTTAATTCAATTCACATATTGTTTTAATCTGTCAGTCAAAGAACCGACGACATATTTAGGCAAAAATGAGAGAAAGTCGCTTCTGCAAAATAATTTGAGGTTATACCAAAAATAATCACATAACAGAACCGAGTTCCACATTAGATAACACGCATTCGTAATTTATATACATGGACTGCTTTCATAACGCGCCGGGTTCGAATCAGATACGAAAAAGGTAAGGTTAGATAGCTAATCTATTTTTGTAATTGAAATTTGTTTTTGTTCAGAGTTCACTGATTAGATTCGGGCAACAGGAGTTGAATGCTGTATATTTTTAAATATTTACATTAGTATTTAGTATGAAATTGTAAAATAACGTGTTAGGGTAGTCACCGTGGTACAGTTGGTTAGACGCCGAATGTGAATTGAAAGGACACTGGTTGAATACCGGACCGTAACAAAACAGGATTGTCGGCACGCAAATATTTGTTTCGGAATGGTTGTTTAGGAGACTGGAAAGAGTCTCATAGTTACTGATACCCACGACATACGACTTAAATCTTACTGTGTCAGAGCTAGGTGTGGTGCGTATATTAAAAAAAACTAGATGTATGTCATTTAGGTCTGGATACACCATGTATGGTGATGGAAAACCAGTAATGACCGACCATCTACACGAAAAAGATTTTTGAATAAAACTGAATTCAAGGAAATTGTATTTGTCAATTATTTCTCGATTGTGGGAAGTGTGTAATCTTACCTTTATTTATCTAAACTCATAAAGAGGAAATACTGATTATTTGTTCAAACTTGGGGACCGATTTAAATAAATATTTTACCTTTCGAATCCTACTTTATCCCTGATGAACATAACCTATAGAATATTTTCAAAAAAGTGTACAAGCATCTTGACAGAGCTGGGCCTCTATTATTAAGCAAAGAGGTGGTTATTAAAATTATTAAATAAGACATAATTATTTATTCTGAAATAAATAATGAGGCGATTGTAAACTTCCTACCATACTTAAAATGACGTGAATAGGCCCACTGAAGTTGCTTAAAACGGCATTTCATTAAAACCAACTTCAAGTTAGTATTGTAGTTATGAACGTTGTGGCAAGTGTAGAAATAAGGTTTATTGTAGATTATCTCTACATGGAATATTCCACAAGTTTTTTTTATTGCAATGAATGTCGATACGAACATGCCATTCAACGGAAGATGAGCGATACGACCGCTCATGTACAGTAGCAACACCATGAATTGAAAAGAAATGCTTGGCAATTGGCATTCTACTGCGCTCGCCATCATAAGACATAAATGTTAAGTCTCAATTATGCAATAGTTACAATGACTGCAATGTCCTGCAAACCGAAATGCGACAGTGAATTTACACTGCTGTTTGGTGGGAGAAATAGACATCGCAGTAGTATCTGCCGCGGCTTCTCACATACGAGGGACCTACTGTCAAAAAAATTAACAGTAAAAAGAGTTGGGTTATAGTTGAACTGATTTCAAAATAATAAAAAATAAAAAAAAATGCTTCGAATTGGACATTTTATGCCTATAGGTTTTCATGACGAGTATTATATTTCGAAGTTGCACTAGGTCACTCTCATTGGGTTAAATTTTTAAATTTGGCTCATCAGACATCAAAAATTCATCTTTGTCATAACAGTCTGTAGTAACAGGAAGTCCAAAGTTCAACACGGGCCTTCCTGAAAGTTTATTAAGAGTTGAAGATTACTTTCCAATTAGTTTTGAATTCAAATTTGTTTTTGTTGAAGTTTTTTTCGGTATTTTGTATTTTTTTATTTTTTTATTATAGCTAGTAATGCTTTCGAAACAGGATATCTAATTGTATCAGACGGTTATCTCATGGCATTTGACACAATTATACCGGCCATCTCAGCTGCTTCTTCACGCTGTGGCGGAAGGCCCCAGAATAATAGGAAAGATTAACGCGTGTGAGGGCAAACAATTCCACAGCTTAAAAAACATTCAAACCCTAAGGAGCGTATTCCCACCTTAAAAGCCGGCAGCACATCCATATTGTATATACCAGTCCCCATAGTGTTGCAGATATTCATGCGCGGCGGAGCACACTTACTAATGGTCAGTCAGATACTCCAGAATATTTAAAAAAAACTTCGCTATACAAAAATGCATTAATAAGGCATTTTTCAATAAACCTAACATTAAAACTGCAACATAGACACGAAGGCGGTTGACAAATTACCGTCGTACAGTCTGCAGCACAATTAGCCGACAGAGGGAGAATTCGTTTCAAATTACTGCTAATTAACTGAACTTACGTGCTTTGTAACTTAATGAGGATTACTATTCATAATTTACACTTTGCAATTTCAGTATTTTGTATGTATTTTTCTTTAAAAAATACTTTTCGGAGACCAATTTTTACCGAAGGGAGCAAACTTTAGCAAAATTCAAATTGATTTATTTATTTATGGTGAATAGAATGGTACAAAATACTACTTACACTTCTCATTAAAGAAAACAGTACATTATTTTTTATAATATTACGCAAAAATCATACTCACAAAACTTCTTGCATTGATGTCGAGTGCAGACTTCTTTTTACTGAGAACCAATAAATCATAAACATCTAAAATATTCTTTAAGGCAGAATCTTGCGGTGTTCGAACAAAACCTATGTTCGTACGTTTATAATTTAACAGCCTCCGTGGCGCAGTTGGTTAGACGCCGCCTGTGAAACGAGAGGCTGCGTATTCGATCCCCGCACCGAGAGTGTGTGTGACCGAAAAGTCTCTCATAGTTCTTGATACCCACGACACAAGACTCAATCTTAGTGTGGGATCAAGATTATATGTGTATATGTGACTGTTGAGTGTTATATATTTATTTATAATTTATAATAAGATAAATTTTGATCTTGGTCCTCATTTCGATGCGGGACCGTGACTTATATTGTAGGACATGCCTGTATCCGTATATGGTGCACATTGAAGACCGATATATAACTAAGTAGGAGAAGCTAAACTATAGGCTGATGACGGCACCACATCATCGCGAGAGGCCATGTCATGTGCGGCTAAACTGACTCAGAAATTGACAAACATTTATGCAATTGACTTCCTATATTTGCCAAATCAAGTTGATTAATATAATGTTTTCATAATAACAAGAAGAAAAGAATGAAAAGGAGTTTCATAAACTTCCTTACCAAATACTAAGATCTTTCACGTCAAATAGTCTATTATAGTGCGTCTAGATTAACATTACCACAATGAAGGGACTGTCAACGGAGCGTAATATCGCCAAGTGATAGCTGCCGCGGCCCACCGTTGAATAGATACGAATAAATCAAAAGATAATTGAAATATGCATGAATTATTTCCATAAATTCTATTAAATACTTCAAAACTAATAGCACAGTTGAGAGTAGGTCAGTAAGACAATTTTGAAATTGCAATTTAAAATGGAGTAATCACTGGCGCGCATAAATTGATGCTAAGGGAATTGTAAGTCGAAGGCTTAGAAAAACAACTTTATTTAAAAATAGACGGGATTATAAATAGTAAATGATAATTAAACTGATTGCAAAGCTTTAGGTAGACTGGGGAGTTTTGTTTTTGTTTGCCTGGGAATTGTGTTAATGATAATAGCTACAGTTATTTTAGATGACCTTTCTTTAATTTCATTATTTCTCCCTCTCTAGTCACAGGAAGTTCTCTGCTAACCATAGGCCTCCCCAAGGATTCCCACATTGACCTGTTGGTAGCGATAAACGATAATGTGCCAATAATTTTCTTTAATCTAATTTCTCAAAACTTTTGCACTGGCACGTCAAAATAACAAAAATTCATTTGAAAAAAAGTACAGTGCTATCCAGATAGCGGATAGAGTAAACTTTGACCTAATTTGAATAACCCCGAACCACGACACCCTTACGTGGATCATTGTGTCTGTTTTCTAACCACTAAATGATGTATATATCCAGGTGGATACAATTTTCCACCAGTGCTGATGAACTATTACAAACCAATGTTTCTACTAAGAGGCTGGTTTAAAACGGACTTGTATCACTGATGTTGTAATACTGTGGCTACGGATTAGTGCGCGGCAGGGAGAGCAAGGCAAGTTTTAATTGAAGCTTTGTCCTCAACTTAAGTTTTATTATCGTGTTATACATATTTAACGCTATCTCCGGAACCATCTGTTACTACCAGGCTATATGTACCTAGATATTTACAGGATATATATAGGGTACATACTCTACACAGTATACTCCGACACGAAGTTTGAATGTTCAGATACACTTTGTGAAAATAGTCTATATATTCATAAGGTATAATGTAGGTCTAATGGCTAAAGATTTTTTCATAACGGTCCTGTATTTTCAGCGCTTATTCAGTGCAAACAAACCATTAAATCTTTCCTCTTAATAATACTGGTATAAGAGATGCAATGGTTCGCAAGTGTATTAATTATCATTGTAGTAAGACCTATGTATTTACTACCCGAACGCAATACACAAAAAGTACAAAAAGTATGTTGTTTTTTGTACTACAATCACTAGAATTACACTAAAACTACCACATGGCTTCGTTTTCAGACGCAGTCTAGATATACCCGTTATTGTATATAATTATATTGAAATTCACTCGAATAACAACTAATGTAGGCGATTTTAGGCAAACCGATTTGATGACACGCGCAGGTGTAACGCATTGGGCTCCACCTGGGAATATTCACAGATTAAAGTCACCTATATGTCCAAATATAGCTAACTCTTACGTATGGATACTCTGTCTTTTATCACTGTGGTTACAATGCTAGGATCTGTATCAGCCCATATACGTCCCACGAGTCTCCTCTATAGTCAAGAGTACGATTGAGAGTGGTTAGGCCATAGAGAGAGTTAGAGTTTCTTGCCCGTTCTTCTCTAGTGAAAACAGCTTTCCGAACCGGGTGGTAGATAAAATAAAAATTAAAAGACCGACTTCAATGTGCACTACAAAGTAATAAATAATATATATTTCATTGTGCTAGTACACATTTGATTAATTTTCTTATTGACTAGACTAGCCAACAAATCTTAAATACGTAATATTTTGAAGGCGGGTCGCCAAGTGCCAAACGAGAACAAATTTAAGTAATGTAACACAGTTGAATATTACCTACTTGTAAATGTATCGTTGGCGCTCAGTTAGGTCCATATGTAAACTAGAAACAAATTAATTTAACATATTTATCCTACGTGTACATTTGTTGAAATTTTAATAGAATTAATATGTGTCATATGTGTGGTCTAATTTTAATGTATTGCATACGATCCAGGATACAGTGGTCAAGGGTTTCAACTCCAGGGTACACCATTGACTTATTGGAGTCACTTGCATATTTATATACAATTACTCTAACAGTGATAGGAATCATAGTGAGGAAAGTATAAGAAAGGGAAGGGTTGTTAAGTTTGTATGTTTCCCTCGATTGTAGATAAGTCCGATGCTCAACAATGTTGATTAAGAGCTGATATATTAAGGACGGGCGATTATTCTATTAGTTATCAGGACAGGGACTGGAATTTGCACCCGATATGACTATAGACTCGCCCCCAATCACACCGAGGCCGGACAAAACACGCAAGGCGTAACGTGGGTGTCCTGGTTGATACCAGGAGAATCTCTGCATACCCCTTCTGGGAAAATGGCGTGAGTTTATATAGATTAAGACAAATTAATATTGCGTGTCAAATTGCGTGTTTTTCGCTAGGATGTTTTACACAAACTTTTAAGTGTAGGTCGTCGAGTTCGTCACTTGGCGACCCGCCTTCAAAATATTACGTATTTAAGATTTGTTGGCTAGTCTAGTCAATAAGAAAATTAATCAAATGTGTACTAGCACAATGAAATATGTATTATTTATTACTTTGTAGTGCACATTGAAGTCGGTCTTTTAATTTTTAATTCAATTATTTTATTTATGACTTTTTAGTTTTCATAAGCATTGTAATTATGCCAAAGGTAATCATATAATGAAAACTGGAATCAATGTATATAAAAAATTAAACATTATGATCCTTTATAATTTCAAAAACGAAAATTAATATTTTATGTTTTTTAAGGAAGCTACACTGTCATTTCATTTTTATGATAAAGCAAATACTAAAAACGGCTCAACCTGCTAGAGATATTGAGTACACTTATGCGTGGTAATCATTCGTTACCCCCTCACCTTTACACCTTCTTCACTTGCTATTTTTAATAAAACACATATACTTAACCTAATGGACGAAAAATCATTGCGTTTCTTCAAAGTTTTGTGGAGGTCTGCTCTCCAAATATGTACCTATTCATCAGATCGTCACCATATTTTATGTGACCAACATTATGTATAATTCGTTCCGAAGAAAAGTTATTTAAAATCATTTATTTATTGTCGCAGATATCTAGTATTTATATTTGTATATATCCCCACCCCTTCCCACGCCCCTTTCTACTTTCGCCTTTCCATCTCCCCCCCCCCCCTTGTAGTAATAAACTTATACTGAACCTAATGTAAAAAGAATTATTGCTGTACTGTTCAATTTTGAGGAGTTCTGCCCTTCAGGTCCAAAGATATTCATCAGGTCTTCGCAATATATTTTTTGGTCTAACCTATCATATAATACTCTTTGACAAAAAAGTTATTTTTAAGTCGGTTAAGAACTGCCGGAGATATTGAGTATTAACAATTGTACCTATTTTCTACCCCTCACCCCCCACCCCCACCCTTTTCCAATTTTCACCCACCCTTTGTAATAATATACTTATACTTAATCTAACGCAAAAAGAATTAATGCTGGACCGTTTAATTTTGAGAAGTTCTGGTCGGCAGATTCTAAGATATTCATCAGGTCTTCACCAATTTTATATGGGACCAACCCTGTATATCATGCTTTCCGACGAAAAATAAATTTTCAAAATCGGTTCACAATTGCCGGCGTAATCGCGTAACAAACATACAAAAAAAAAAACAGTCGAATTGATTACCTCCTCTTTTGAAGTCGGTCAAAAATGACTGAATCTAAATGATGTTGAACATTTTAATGGATTCAATAAATTATTTTCATTTCATTTTCATTTCATTTTCATATAGCCCACCATACTGGCCTAGTACAGTACTACTTTTACTTCTCTGGTTGTTTGTGAGACTGATAAGTCGGGTAGTTTTTGATACCCACGACACAAGACTCTTTCTTAGTGTGGGGATGTGACTGTTGGGTCTATTAATTTGTATTATTATTTTGGCATTGGGATTTGACTGTTGTAGTTTAATTTAATAGTCAGAACGTATTGCTGTCTATCAAATGTTGGTGTCTCTGGTATGTACCAGCTATGTTGAATATAATGAAACAATTCTGTAGTAATGAACGCGCGACAGACCGCGCAGGGATGCGTTGACGCCTGGTCATTAGCCGTACTAATTAACAGTGACCTCCAAACATTAGGGCCACGGGAGAGGCGGCAGCCAAGAGTTTCGGACACGAATTATGTCTTACTTAATAGGCTAGTGTCATACATTTTTAATATGTTAATATCGAAAGGATACGTTATGTATAATTGAATCGGTCATTTCAAAAACCTCATAAGTCATCATTTTTTCCGACATGCTTTTTTTGCTGAAAATGGTTCCTCAAAGGTAGATGCGTATTCTGGGTGAAAATATCTTAAGTCAATACATTCCTTCGTCTTTTAATAATATCGCGTGAAAGACGTTCATTGCATAAACAACATTAGTCAATGACTTAAGAGGTTTTTGCATGCATCACTATATGGCAGGAGTAGTTTATGACTGAGTTTTAAATGACATTAATTTAAATTTGCTTCGTTCAGTAGAAGCTCAGTTAATGATCAATAAAAGACGTGCCAAGAAGTTTTACAACAAAATTTCATCAGTTCAAGATCTTGTTAGGAATGATATGATGTTGCAGCGATAACATTCGATTTTATGCAGAATCTGCCATTGCCTCGCATACCTATACAAAACATTTTTTATTTGCGACAATTATGGGTTCACTGTTTTGGTATTAAGGATTTAAAAAAAAGTCAAATAGACATTTTATATGTTTCACGAAGGCAAAATTTAAGAAATGGTGGCCAAATTTGTACAAAAAAACATGTTTGTTATCTGAATCATATGGAAAAAAGTCCCAAAGGACCAAAAAAGTCATTTGCACCTTCGAAATACATGAGTTTTCAGTATGATTCAGATCAAAGAGGAACTATCATAGCCGAGGAATATATTGATGGATTGATTAAATATTTATTCTCATTATTAATGAAAAGAACAACTTCTGTTTCATTTCCATCAACCAAAGCCTACGAATTGAATGTGCCCATCAATAAAAAAATAATGACGATTTAAAACAAGTTAAAGATAGCATTCTGGAAGAGCATATGCCATTTTATAACAACATTTTTAGCTGGCCAACTGCAAATGTTGAAGATAATTCAGATGAGAATTATGGAGAATATGACTATGTACCATAAAGATATTAAAACATGACAATTTAATACATGTAAAATGTTATAAGATATTTTTAAGTGTAACTCTTAATTATAAGCAATAAAAAATATTATGGATACGATATTTTTGGTTAAATTATATACTACTAAACCTATTTCTCGCTAAAACAACATAAGTCAAGAAATGTTTTTCAGTTTTTTTTCATTATTTCTGTTAATAAACTGTAAAGATTATACGCTATTTTAATTTTTTACCACCCAAATACTAAATTGAACATAAAAAAGTCCTTTAAAACTCATTTGTTTGTGTATGAAATAGTTTTTATTGATTTCTGAAAAGTTTTGATTTCGTGACTTACGAGGTTTTTGAAATGACCGATTCAATTATAATAAAAAGATTTTTAAAATTCGTTAATTAATAAGTAAGATACAAAAATATAAAAACCTTAATTCATCTCTCAAGCTACCTTCACTTCTTCCAAAATTTCCACTAAAACAATTAAATAAATAACACCCAATAGTCACATAGTCCTGACCCCACACTAAGCTCGAGTCTTGTGTAGTGAGTAACACCTGAAACAAATATTTGTGGGCCGCACAAACTTTAATCATGGTGCGGGGATCGAGCCCGCAGCCTCCGGTTTCACAAGGCGGCGTCCAACCAACTGCGCCGCGGAGGCTGAAAAATCTTTCTCGTTGTGAAAACGCCATATATTATTGAATAATTAAACGGTAGTCACTGCCGTAAACAGCTTCCTAGAATCAAGAAAATATTTTGCAAACTCCACAACGTATTAGCGCGGTTTTTTAATATGTTTTTGTATGACAACCTCGCTGTTTTTCTGGCTCGTCGCGTCCAGTACAAACTGTGTAAATTTGTGTGAAATTTCGTCTTTGTACTGCGGACAGGGCGACGCAGCCTCAGTTTATTTGCCTCCTACGCTGAAATATTTAAATTGGAAAATGTGATTTGAAGTTGTGTAGCTCATGTTGTGGGCGGGTCTGCGTCACGACGCTATTTCTGAATGTAATATAATAAAGTTTTAAATTTAATTAAAAACAGCAGGGTTAATAAAGTTGCTTTAAACTTTGATGGCTATATCAGTTCATTTATTTTATTGCAGGCCCTCTGTGGTTGAAAGGTTAGGGCGCAGCGGCATGCTAGTCTAATGCGGGCTGTACACATACATACGCATGGTATCTTTGCATTCTCGTATTCAAATTTTAGTTAATATGTTCAAGTTTTCTCATAATATTTTATAACATTTGATATGAGTGAAAATGACTATTGTCTATATTACGAGTGATTTGATGTCATAGTTCGTGTATATTTTTTTTCTATTTTCAATCTCTCCTATTAATCATATCTACATTAAATGCGTAGTATCCTGATGGTAAACGGACAAGACGCGGCTCACGGTGGTTGCGGGTTCAAATCCCAGGGCTCACTTTTGACTTTTCAGAATCATGTATTGATAGTCAATTACCACGCACCAAAACGGTGAAAGACAACGTCGCGAGGAAACCGGTATACCCTAGCGATTTATAGGAATTTCTATGGAATGTAAAGTCCGCCAACCCGCATTAGGCCAAAGTGGTGGACTCATATACATAGCTTCACGACACTTAATCGTACTCTCGATTGTAGAGGAGGCGCGTGCCCTGCTGCGGGACGTAAATATAGGGGTTGATAAAAACAAATTGTACAATACTCCATCCGAAACGATTAAAACATTTAGCTGTTGCATATAAATTCAATTTATTTAGTATTCTCTGTGACTAGCGCTTAGTTTTGTGCCTAAGTTAGGTGGCCTAGATCTAGATCGAGCAGATTGTTCTGAAACAGGCCAGGTGGATTGTCGAGTATTTCGATTTTCACTCCGCTGTCCAAGCTGATTTGTTCTAATGGGATTTTTGGACGGGCTTATAAATTTTCTATTAGCTAAACGGATAACTGCATTCTATGAGGATCAAATTCAATTAATTCATTAATATCTATTTTATCCGCCAATGTCTCCTAAGACGACAATGCAAAAGACGCGATAAGGTTGCCAATTGCTTCACCAAATGTACATCTTCTTCATATTTTTATTTTATGTTGTGTGGTGTACTAATCAAGAGTTTTATTATTATTATTATCTAAAGCTATAAAGTTTTTGTTCTGAAAGCTACACTACCATTGGGTTGGCCTGACTGGGTATTGTCTTTTAGGAAATGGACTTGAAATAATAGTTTAAAAGTCACTTTTCGTTTTTTGAACGAGATATTTTTTCGACCCAATAGCTGATGGTACAACGTAAGAGCATGCGGGCAGCAACAACCACTGTAGATGATAGTGTAAAGTTCGTTAAATTTATTTTAAATATAATTATTTTTCTTTTGTAATTTCTTGAGGAACATATCGTACCTAATAATAAAGAAAACGAAGGCTTGCGCTACTCCAAAATCCACACCGCGTGTTATATTTATTATTACGCAAATCAATATAAATTAAATGAATAAAATAATTACAACTAACAGTCATATACATAGTCCAAAACCCACACTAAGATAGAGCAAGAGTCTATCTTAGTTGTTGTGGTTATAAGATATTACGAGAGACTTTTCGGTCTCACAAACAGACCTAAACAAATACCTGTGCATCACGCAAATATTTGTTTCGGTACGGAGATCGAACCCACGGGCTTTCGTTTCACAGCCGGCGCCTTAAAAACTACGCTACAAATATTGTCATATGTCAAAGTATTTACCTTAGAGTATTTGTAAATATACGGCCGATGCCAATAATCAATCGAAAAAATTAGATTGAAGTCAATCTGGATTGTTTTCTACTTTTCGATTGATCTCTTGTCATGTTGCCATAGTTTTTTCACTACTGCTACTGAGATTGATAATTATATTGGCAATATAGTATCAGAAAAAAAGATTGAGCTGTCAATCTAAAACGGCAAATTTTGTATTGGGATTGTTTATTGGCAGCGGCTGATTAGAGAGAGCGCTGGTACTGCAAAAACGTATATAAAAATGGTGGTGCCGGGCCACTTTTTTCTGCCCTCCTATTGGTTGATATTTGACAGGTTGTCCAACGTATATGAATTACTAAAAAGAAAAGTAAATATAAATATTTTAGGCCTATTTCATTCCACTTAAAGTCGCTTTAAAAAGATAATAGCTAAATATAATGTCGGTTATCGAAGAAATTTATAGCAATTTATTGCTATATAATTAATTCAATTTTCACTAATATTGGAGCGCTAACATTACAAACAAGAATATATCTACGTTTTTCAAGACGCGAATGTATGACCGCGCTCCCTCTATATTATAAATACTCTAACTATTTAACCCTCAAATTCACAAGCGATGGACGACACAGTCTGATTTCCATTAATCAATACATTTGCAAAGTGAGTGGCTTAATAGATTTCCGTTCAAGCTCGGGACGTGTGGCGTCCGCGTGGCCCATCCACCGTCGTTATACCCTATATGCAACACAATGGTGTAACTGTGCACTCGTACTGTTAAGGGGAACAAGCTATCTAGGTTCTAGGAATCTAGGGTTAGGATAGTCATATTAGGATTTATTTTCGTAAGTTTTTTTGATATTGTTATAAAAAAAGACAGTTCGTGTTGCTGAGGGATTTTCTTGCGCTGTTTCATCTACACAGCTACAGCACGTTCCGAAGCGATGGCAGCAAAAATTAACGATTCAAAACATCTTGTGAAAGACTATTTGAATAAATTAAAAGACAGGTAACGCTCGGGGAACACCAAAACAATCTATACGAAATATTCTACCATCAGTGATTATATTAAAATGAATAAATATTTAAAAAACACATACTCTCTGGCCAAAATATTATTTTTAAAACAGGTGATTACTTTTTTTTTAATTATACGTTGCCCTTTCTTTTTCCTTCTCATAAATCCATCCAATGGTTGTATGGTAGAGATTGTCTTAGTGCGATAAGACCGCCATTTGTACTTTGTTGTCTTAATATCTCTTTAAACTGGTATGTTCATTGTGTACAATAAATAATAAAAATAAACAAATAAATATATTTTTTATGACAATGAGAGGTTTAATTAAAAATTTAGAGAATTTCTACGTATTATTCACATCGCCATGCAAGCAATTTGATTACAGCGCCATCTAGCGCCTTACGTAGGAATGTACAATAAAGATAAAAATATATTTTCACACGTTGATAATAACTAACCTTGAACATGTAACCTTGGCATTATAGTAATAATTTCCAACACAGAATCTGCAAATTCAATCTTTTTTTTAATCTGCTCTTTGTAATCGCCATTACAAATTATGTATGTATGCAATTATTTTTGAATTCAACACATACAGTATAAGACTCTATATACATATTTTTATTTTTTAGTTTCCCCAAGGCATTCTAGTGTTTCCTTTGCCTTAACAAAGTGCATAATGCATTTGTTTACGGTGCAGATAAACAGCGCGCCACATGCTCGGTTACGAGTGCTCTTGCGCGTACAAGTAGTCTCATTAGACCTTTTGGGATCTCATTACAAGAATAGAAGTAGAGTCCTAGTGGCAGACCTTATTTCGAAAAGTTTTGCAACGTAATTATTGTGGTACAATCGTGGCCAATCGATTAAAAAATGTATTAATTCATTTGATATCTGAATAATAAAATTATTAATTTGATACCTTAACACGGAGAAAATAAGAATCACGAGTTGAATGGAAATATTTTAAGGAATTATTTAAAAAGTAAATATTCTACTGAAAACTCAATTAATTTTTGTAAGCGATTTTTAAATTGAGTAACATATTTTTCTAGCCCTATAGCATTAGACTAAACCCAGGCTAATAAATATTAAGGAAATATATTTACAGAAAGTTACAAATCTTACCAATAAAACGTGGTACTAAACTTATTTGTAACATGCAATTAATTTGGAAGCTTACTACTCGTATATAAATATATTCCTTTAATTACTTGGGGCAATATTTTTGAATTTAATTATGAAGTTGTACAAATCCATTTATATTTAACTAGTGGTATAATTAAAAAATCCTAAGTCACCGCAACACATGCAAATTTTATATTTTTTTCACAAAAATGAATAAAATTATCTCTACGTAAAAGTGACGAAGTCATGTTAGGCAACATTACTTCACAAAATAAAACGGCAACATGTACTACAAATAAATGAATTATTAATGTACGTAAATCAATTCAATTATTATTTGCTCACACTTTTCTTTTCGTTAATCACATAAAACATAATTAAATAAAATATAACGTCTAGTTTTGTTGATAATCATATTTTGATCCTACATTAAACTTGACATAATTCCAATATACATAATTATTTCCCGGAAACCGAACTCGTGACCTTCGTTATCACCCATTTGCGATAATGCGACGGGTCATTGAACTTACATTTGACAATTTCCGGGTAAACACAAGACGATAGGACACTAGAAAGATGTAGACTAATTCAAAATATATTTATTTTAAATTACAAAGAAAGTTTATTCTCTTATGAAAACTATAAGCTAGGTAAAATTAATAGCAAATACTAGGTATTATAATAAAAAAAAGAAATAATAGATTATATTTTTAATATGAATTATTTTAAATATATTTTAATACAAATCAAATATTAAAATAATCAAATACATTGGTACGGGAAAAGAAGTGTAGGGACACACTAGTAAAAAAATCGCGGTACACAAAAAATAATGACCATAATTAAACACAAATTAAATCAAAAGTCAACATTAAATAAATAATATCCTCAAATCTCGAACTCGGATAAAATTTCTCTAAGCCCTATTCTTCAGTCTCTTAGGGCTATCCATAAATCAGTAATCGGCATGAAATAACTTATATGGTCGATCGATCGACAGTTGTTGAATTGCGTATACCCACAAAGTACTTTGTTTTACAGGAATGTATACGGTATACCTAACGTGACCATACGTCCCGCTTTGGGCGGGACAGTCCCGCTTTCAGGAAGTCTGTCCCGGTGTCCCCGGCAAGGCCGAAATAGTCCCGCTTTTGCAAACAGATCAAACGATAATTTAAAATGTATTTTCCACTCGATGCTTTACCGAACTAATGCTAAAAACCGTAGGGTCGAATTACTTCAGCACTTCGTAAATACAATCTTGATTTATAAAACTTATTAAAAAACTTTTCCATTATTATTGAGTACGTTATGGGTCTGCCTGGAAGTAACGTACCTACCGAAAGAGTTCTTTCTCACATTAAAAAAAAATATGGGCAAGTCATAAAACACAGTTGAGTGCCGCAGTAATCAAAGCTATTTTGATTACAAAAATTGAGATTATCAGAAAATTCAGAGTTTCACACTTATCTATATAAAAACTTGTAAAAACTTTATTACTGTTTCCTTCCACAGAAGTCCCGCCCTAGCCCAAAAAATAAATGGTCACGTTAGGTATACCATATTATTATAAGGGTAGATCGCTTCACCCAAACCGTCTGCAAAGTAGGCAAACAGTTCGAAGGGACGACCTTAGCCCTGCAAAAATTCGGTCGCCCTAATAGGACATAGCCAAGAGTTACCAAGGCCCAATAATTTCCTTACTCATTAGATTGAGGCACGAAGTTAGTCGCGCGTCATCCGCCTTTTATCCTATGAACGGTAACGAAACCATACCGCGATGTAAAAATGATCAGCGACATCTCTTGGCAGAGTAGTGGAACTAAAGGAAAATGTCTTTTTATTACGGAAAATAGTTATTTATATTTATAAATATTATTCATATAATTTTATAAAATAGATTAACATACCATTAACAGCAAGAAATCATAGATTTGTATAAAATATATGCAGAAATAAGAGTTTTAAAAATATACTTTTTGCGTTAGTATTATTACATGTTAAAGATGCGAAATTATTAAATGTACCGTCGTAAACATATCTTTGCTTATCTAAGGATAATTTAGACTTTAAAAATAAGTTTGATAGTAATAAGAATATTATCGAATTTATTGCAACTTGGAGAGTATTTTATATATAACTCTTGTATGATTTTCCGACTTACCGGGATTTTTCCGGGGCTTAAAATAAAGACACTAATAGATAATTATTAGTTCAATCTTCTACTATCCATCTGTTACATACAATTCGTCCTTTACAATATAATTATTACTTATTAGTTAACCTTACAATCAACAATGTGGAGTTAGCTGCGCACCGTCAGCCAGTGTTGCCAACCCCGATTTAGACTTAAACTGTAAACAAGCTTTCAAAAAGCTGTAGAAAACTGTAAAATAATACTTAAAGAACTGTAAATCTACAGCTTTTTCTTATTTTTAATTATTTAATACTAGCAAAGGTCTTTGATACTAGTAATCAATAAAACATCATATAAAGTAAGAAAATTATACTTCTAATCATGCAGCAACTTTTAATTGTAACAATTTAACAAAGGTATTATCAATCTACAGTATCTCTACTAACACTGCCTCGTTTTCGATTTGCACATCCTCTTAATTTTCTATTTCGTCTTTGTTTTTAAAATCGTACATATTTTTATTAAGCCTCTTTAAATGGTTATTGGTAGTATTATAGTAGGTATTGAACTCGAAACAATTTTTAATTTCTGTTTTTGTGTACAAAGTACCTTTTATAGTAGTCGTAGAAAGTTTATTTCTTATTTCAAGAAAAAACTGTAGATTTGGAGGTCTGAACTAAAAACTTAAAACTGTGAAGATATCGAAAAAACTGTAAATCTACAGTTAAAACTGTAGAGTTGGCTACACTGCCGTCAGCCTTATATCCAAGAACGGTAACGAAACCATACCGCGATGTAAAAATGAGCAGCGACATCTCTTGGTGGAGCGGTGGGACTACGGAAAAATATTTTTATAGCATTGAAAATAATGGAAATGATCTCTAAATATTAGATTTTTACAATTGTAAAAACATATAGAAATATTTTTAAAGGAAAACACATAGATTTTATGCTATTTATTTCCTGAAAAAAGCATTGCGAAAATATTTTGTCAACTTTGTATTATTACATTAGTGAACCTAAATAAGTGTTTATTTACAAGGGTTCCAATTTACAAAATCATTTTTAGAATATACACATTTTTCTGAAAATCCTTACAAAATATAAACTTGCAAAGTGTTACGATTTTATTCGAAGATTTCGAAGTAAATTAGATTACGAGTATAAATGGTTGTTTTTAATAAGAAAACATATCTCAAACAATGCGTAAAAATAGAGAAAAACTGTTCCTAATACATATCTTGACAAGAGCATGACTACCACGCATAAGCACGCCAAATACTCTAGATGGTCTATACATAGTATACTCACTAAGATTATGACATGTTAAAATGCTAATAAGCTGAACAAAAGCTATTGTTTTCCCCCGGTTTTCCCTCAGGGAAACAATGTTTCAGCGTACACTTCCGGAGTGTTTATCAGATAAATGCATTTGTAAGGCGTTAAATTAGATTTATAGTGAGGGGATTGACAGCGAAGGGGCTGTTTCACGCACAGGCGTTCAGTAAGGGGTGTTTTGATAGCAAACTTATGTAAAACACTTAGTACAATGACATGCGATATCGTTTATCATACGGATTAGTAATATTTTTTAACTTTGAATGAAATTACTGAGTGGTACGGATGACGGACGGTAAGTTTTTTTTTTGCGTTGTAGGTTGTATTCCGCGCCGATATGTAAATAATATGTGTATGTTTGAGTTTTGCGTAACATAGTAGATATATTATTGGGCAATGCTTGTAAATCTGACATTTATCTCGCAAATCATGATGAAGGCACCCCTAGATATTCAATAACATTGTACAATAAGATTGAAAAGTTTTAAACGATTAAGAATAATTGCACTTCTTCAATATTGACTCTACATGGCCATATTGCGCAATATTATTTATTGATCGTGTAGGGGTCTCATAATAGTCAGTACTGATTTTTACAATTTGCCTTCTCGAGCAGCTTTAAGTCTCGAAAATATTAAAACCAAAAAAAGATGTCGCAGTCGGTAGGATTCGAACCTACGCTCCCAGAGGGAATCTGATTTCTAGTCAGACTCCTTAACCGCTCGGCCACGACTGCTATATACGTAACTTCGTAAACAACACACTTGGACTGTAAAGCTACTTTCACTAAGATAAAAATAAGATTGCAAATTCAATTGCCGACATTCTGATACTACCTAGGGGGGTTACTCTATAATCCGAAGGAAGTTTTTCTTTTTATTGCCGTTAGAGGCAGACGAAATGTCAAATGTGTGGCGAAATGTCGGACGCGGTGCAAGTTGTACGGACGAACCGGCAGGAAGTCGCTGGATGCAGATTACTTTCAACAAGTCGATGTGGAGATCCTTGCGGGAGGCTTATGCTCAGTAGTGGACTTCCTGTGGCGGAGATGATGATGAATATGATGATAGGCAGACGAGGTAGCGGCCCGTCTGATGCTAAGCGGCTGCCGGTGCTAATGGACCTCTGCAGTGCCAGGGGGCCAGTACAACATAGTCGCAACCTTAAGGAGAGTACTCACTTAAAGCCTCGTTTGAAGAAGGTCAGGTCATATCAGGAAACACTGATGCAGGGAGTTCGTTCCAGAGCTTACACGTGCGTGGTAGGAAAAAACTGAAGACTTCTTCTATAGAAATGTTTGAACCTCTCGTACAAAAATTGTACGAATGTGCTTAGTCACTGCACAACATGAACCCAGGCGGTCCCTCACATTTACATATGAGACCTGCCTCCAGTAAAAGTATTTCCTTAAAGACAGTCTCCGTGGCGCAATTGGTTAGACGCCGGCTATGAATCGAGAGGCCGCGATTTTAATCCCCGCACCAACATAAATGTTTGTGTGAACACAAGTATTTGTCTCGGGTGTGTGAGACCGAAAAGTCTCTCGTAGTTTCTGATACCCACGACCCAAGACTCAATCTTAGTGTTGGGTCAAGACTATGTATATGACTGTTCAGTGTATTTATTTATTTAGTAATTTTTGGAGACTGTGAGACCAAAATGTAATAGTTTCAGACACAAAAAGTATAATAAGTTTTCTGATACCCACGACATAAGACTTGTATCTTAAAATGGGTTTAGGACTATGAGGTGACTGTTGGGTATTTATTAGGGATCCCGTAAAGAAAATGGTTTGTACCCCAAAAAGGTATCTTAAATATAAAACTAACACAACACGCCATTATTTGCAAACTGTTTAGGGAACAAAAATAAATTCGCTTAGGAACTTCCGTGGACTTTTCCAATTATGTCCGAATTTTGTTATTCACGTCACGCGCGGGCTTGTTTGACTACAACTCGGTTAGTTTAAATGATTTTGTTGAATAAATAACTTGTTGCGACGTTGCTATTGGAGAATGGCTTCGTTGTTAGAGGTTTTTTTTTTTAGATTTGGGACTATAAAGTTTTCTTGTTGGTACAGTGGTAGGTATAGGTTGAGAACTTAGGCTGTGGGTTAGGGTATCGCGTTAAGTATTTTAGTTTAAATGGGAGTTTGGGTTCGAAAAATCTTGTATTGTTGCCAGAGACTAATTCCAGTGGAATTGTCTCGTGTCTGGGAGTTTGTAAGACCGCAAAGTCTCTCGTAGTTCCTACCACTCACGACACAATATTCGATCTTAGTGAAGGGTCAAAGACTATGTATGTGACTGTTGGGCGTATTTATTTATTTATTTGAGCTTGATAATCGTTTAAACATAAAACTCATTTTTCTAAAAAAAAAGGTCTAATATGATTCCATCATTGAAAAGATTAAAACAGAATTCATAACGTCTTTAAACATACATTGACATGAAATCACTTGATTTAAAATTACTTACTTCCCTGATGCTAGATTTTTCGGATCAACTTAAGAAGCTTAATAGCTTTGAAATAAAACTATTATTTACGGATTTTATCGCGGATTTGGTTTAATTTTTACATTTTTGACTTCCCGACGTTTCGATCACTTTACAGCTTTCGTGGTCACGGGGCGGACCTTTCTCTCGCCTGATTTCTGATTTTCTGTCGCCCGAAAGCTATTAAAATCGTAGACATATAATTATTCGTCAATTCAAAAACATCTAAATTTTGATTGACGTTGAGTGTTGTGATTTAATATCATTCGTTATAAATAACTATATCTTATATTTATAGCTTACATCCGAAAGATATCCTTGCCGGTTCAATTAGGCGCGTGCTTTTCAAACAGTCACATCTGGTATCTATATATAGTTCGTACGTCTCCGCAGGTGCGTGTAACTCCATGTTTGGTATTGAAAGTGCTACTTCGATGTGAAAATGAGCAAATAAGCAGATAGATGTAACACTTGGGAGTGGTGAAGGATTATACCATCTGGTTATGGTTTTTCGCTTGAATTGGATTGTACAGCGTAGAGATGTGGATTTTTAAACAGGTAACCCAGGATTTTTATACTTGCCGTTAACTTCCCCTGGGTGCAGTATTTTTAATACGCTTTTAGTAGCTTCAGGCACAATTATGTTAGATGTAACGGAATCTTTGAACATGATTTTGACCCCCTTCAAAAGGTCGAATTAACTCGAAATTTTACTAGTACAGGGCCGATGACAATACAATAATAATAAAAAATGGTGACTATCTTATCCAGAATATACAGAAATTTAATTAAAAAAAATATCAAAATTTTATAATATGCACGCAGCTGTCTTCCTTTGAAATTATAGCCGTAGATATATGTTTTTAGTGCAATCAATTAAATTATTTTCTTTATTCTTTATCAGCCCATATACGTCCAACTGCAGGGCACGGCCCTCCTTCACAAACGAAAGTACGATTGAGAATGGATAGGCTATACAATAGTCCACCACGGTCCACGTTGGACAAATGCGGGTTGGTGGACTTACATACTACAGAAATTCTTAAGAATCGCTACGGTATGCTGGTTTCCTCGCGATGTTTTCCTTCACCGTTTTAGTGGGTGGTGATTGGATATCAAAACACACATGACTCCGAAAAGTCAGAGGTGTGCCCTGGGATTCGAACCCGCGACCACCGTCAACGTGTTGACAGCCGCGTCTAATCCGTTTACCAACAGGCCACCACGCACTTTAATTTTAACTTTAATTAAATTATAGTTTAAAAAAATCTAAAAAAACACTCTTTTATAAACGATCCAACTAAAAACCAAAAAATAATTGATAATGAATTTAAGATTAGAAAATGGAGTAAAATACATACATTTTGTGATTACAAAGCGTGGGATGTTGGAGGATAAGTAAAGGTTGTACTCCGCTTTAAATTTAATTATTCCAAAGGATCTCAATCGTCTCGTAGTTTGAAATTCAAATGTATATGTTTATGCAACTTCGGTCACTTTTGGTGTGTGATTTTATTCCGGACCCTGTATCTAGTATAGATATATTTGAGCGAAGGATCCCCAGGTATTTCTATTTGAGTGTTTGGGAGACCGAAAAGTCTCTCGTAGTCTCCGATAGCTACGACATAAGATTTGATCTTAATGTGGGCCACGCCTATGTATGTCAGTTGAGCGTATTCATTTCTGCCACTATTATAAAAAAATACTACACCAATCCGACACAAGTGATAAATAAAGTTGCATATCAAAATAAAAGTTTTGTTGCATTATAACCTTCTCATTTATCATAATTTACTCATTGTACTAAATATTCAGAATGTTTACAGCATTGCATAAGTGATGAGTTAGCGGTACTAAGTGATACAAACTGCTATTAAGGGCGCGATAATTACTAAATTACATTCGGCTTGCTTACTGCAGACGTGGAAATAACTAGTGGACTATATGGCATAACCACTCTCAATCGTACTCTGGATTGTTGGGGAGGCCCGTGCCATGCAGTGGAACGTATAGGGGCTGATACAATATACTAATATATACAGCTAAAGAATAATGTATTTGGTTGTTTGAACGCGGTAATCTCAGTAACTATTGTTTCGAATTGAAAATTTTTGGTGTTAGATAGTTAGATTAGTGAGGAAAACTATATATCATCATGCTATAACCAAAAGGAGCGGAGAGTTAATTAAAAAAAATGCAAAATTAGTTTACTCTTCAAAAAATAACTACACTAGGATGAAACAGCCAGCAAGGTGTATCAGCCTATATACGTCCCACTGGCACGGACTCTCTCTACAATCGAGAACGACTGAGAGTGTTTAGGCTATATAGTACACCAAGCTGGCCTAATGTGGGTTGGATTTTAATATAGATTTTTGTGATTAATATGCTTGCGGTGATTGAACCAACTGTAGAAGCAACATTTGAGTATGTGGCACCATTCGTCAGTATTGTATCAAGTCGGTTAACTGTTATGCAAGCAGGTAACAAGTGTTCGTTGATTGGTTGGGTCAACAGTGGCGATGTGCTTGCTTTGTTCGCGCCATATTGCTTACAATTACAGCTGTCTTTGATACAACTCTTTGGCGGTTGATAGACACAAAGTATTTTTTCGCTTTATTTAGCTAAACAAACAATGATATAATACAAAATAAACGAATTATAGTTATTTAAGTTCCGACAGCCTCCGTGGCGCAGTTGGTTAGACGCCGCCTGTGAAACGAGAGGCCGCGGGTTCGATCCCCGCACCGAGAGAAATGTTTGTGCAGCCCACAAATATTTCTTCCGGGTCTGGGTGTTTGTGAGACCGAAAAGTCTCTCGTAGTTCCTGATACCCACGACACAAGACTCGATCTTAGTGTGGAGTCAGGACTATGTATGTGACTGTTGGGTGTTATTATTATTATTATATTATTATTAAGTTATTTACTTATGGTAGGCCTCTCATACGTGGCAGGCCGCCTGGGTTTCGTTTGAAAATTATTTAATATGTTTTTATTGCAATGAATGGCGGGACGAGCATGCCGTTCCCCTGATGGTAAGCGATAAGACTGTTCATAGGCAGTAACAAAATCAAACAACACCACGAATTACAAAGTAATGATTGGCATTCCACTGCGCTCGCCATCCTGGGACATACGATGTAAAAACTCAATGTCCGGTACTTATTCTGGCTAAATTATTCTAACTATAAATAATTATTCAAACCGGTACATAAGAGTGCCTTTACACTGCTGTTTGGCGGGAGAAATAGAAATTAAGGTGGTACCTACCCAGACGGCCTCCCACCTACCACCAGATAACACCGTATTTTCGCTCTGCCCCTTAAAATGTATGTGTTTTCAAAAGCAGAGAATAGATAGAACGTTTCACTTTAATAATTTTCTAGATAAAACTTATCACAAAGGATAATGCTGTGCTCGTAATAAAATTGCACTTATGCCACTTGCTCGCGTTTGAGACATAATATAAAAGATTTTCTCGCATGTATGTCTTTTATAGAGAACACTTTGCGGAGGATGTGAAAATGACTCATTTTTTTTGAAAACATTGCATTGAATTTTATTTAAATCGTTTATACCGTTGATTTATCAGATTTTTAATTTAAGCGGAGTTGATTATTTTACAAAGTGAGGTTATTAATCTAGCAGCTGACTTTATTTACCTTCGAAATTAAAATTATTTTATTTTAATTTTCTAAAGAATTCTCAACCTCTAATTTTTTATGTCATTTCACCTTTAAGCGACATAAGTAATAAATCTTTGTAACAGACTTTTTTTGGTGTCCTTAACTAACTATGAGACCACATGTTATTTCTAAGAGTTCAAGACGTCAACCGTGGAATAAATTCTCTTCGACTCGGCATTTTGTTACATTCTCTTAAAGAATATCGTTCATATTTTACGTACCTATATTTTATTTATATATCTTTGTGTATTTATATATCTTTGTGTATACCAAGGTAATCATAGAGATTATACCTAAATATTAATGTTCTGTATCAGCCCATATACGTGTCACTGCAGGGCATGGGCTTCCTCTACAATAGCCATGACATGCAGGTTTCCTCACGATGCCAAAAAAAAATAGGTACAATCGGCGGCCTTATTGCACAAGGAAATCTCTTACAGGCAAATTTTTGATGGATTTATAAGAAAGGACAGAAAAAGGGTAGTCTATAGTGTATAATGGCAAAAGTATAAAGAATATAAATTTATAAATAAAAATATTACAAATTGGCATAATTGTATCCAATGTTTTGTAACTATCGTCTGATATCATTCGATACTGGACTGGACAGCATTTGCGCTTAACATCAGGCGCAGTGTTGTCACTATACCGGGAAAGTTAAAAAAAATGATAAATAATAAACGAAAATATAAATATTGTTATACGTTAGTCTATGTTATCATTATAAATCTATTCCCAAACAAATGTTATCTTAAGATAACATGTCTACCCTAACTGATCGCTTCAAAACCCATAGATGTTTAATCCATCATTTAACAGACTCATAATCTCATGCGTCAGTATAAATCATCTTAATAAATGACGTGAGAGTCATAAGTTTAACTACGGTAAACATTCAATTTTAAAACGATAAATTTATGACCGGGTGACATAACTTATTATAATACTGGTCGTAGCGTGACACACTGCCAAAAAGAACAGACTACTAATGCTTCATGTTTGTTGACTTGATATTTTTATGTGATAAGTAGCGACCCAGCCGGGTTCACCTGGATGCAATTACTTTTAAATTAAGGACAGATTACAAACATTATTACATCCGCCATATAATCTATCTCATTCCATTCCACTGAGGTTCAAAGGTTGAAAAGTGTAGGAAATATATTTGAATTCACTATCTTTTGTCGGTAAACGTAAGTAACCTACGTGTTAGTCCAGGGTATCAGCCACCCCTATATCAAATGTAATCAAAATTGGTCTAGGCGTTGGAGCATGAAGAACTAACAAACACAAAAACTTTTGCCTTTATAATATTAGTAGGTAGTAGGGTGGATTTTGAATGTAATCTATGTAGTAATAAAAATCTAGCTCTGATCACATTAGTTTTAAAAAAGAAAGCCATTTTTATGGTGTAATCCTTCAAAATATATATGCCTTGATTTACAACTTTCACTATAATAACTATTTTTCAAGTACTCGTAAAAGTGTAAGAAATATAAGTTAAATATTTCAAATACGTCTAACTCAAACCTTAAAGAAAAACATAACTTTAAGGTAAGCCAAAGTGTCTAATTTGATAAAGTTATGAAAATGTGGGATAATTGTATATAAAAATCAACAAAAAATTTGCTTATGTAAATTGTATCAGCCCATACACGTACCACTGCAGGGCACAGGCCTCCTCTACAATCGGGAGAACGATTCGAAGGGGTAGGCGATATTCTGCGAGTTGGGTGTAATATTTGACTAAAAATAGCATAGTTGTCTGTCCGTTCCACCCGTGTGTGAACGAGGGCCCGCGTAATAAGAAGTTGGGCGTAAATCACGCGCCGCGTAATTAAATATTAAATCATTTTTATTCACACGATGTATCACTGCCGCTGGGCATCCCACATTTAACCTTATGTTGAGTAATTAGCTTACTAGACTACGTATCTAAATTATGCTAGAAAACGCAGTATCTCTATGTCGCTTTATATGTACGTAGAGCTATGGGTCTCAAAGTTGACCGAGTCCTGACCGACCTAACAAAACCTACTTAATTCAGGACTCATATTTTGTCCTTAAAAGGAGAATTGAAGTAATGTTAAAAAAATACTTACAACAACGTTGTTTAATACTTAAATATCTGCAAGAACTGTATTGCAAGTAATGGCCAGACGACCATGCCTTTCCATGCCATGCCATTTACCTGATAGTAAGCTATACAACCCATTATTATTAAGATGGCTTACTAGATCGGGAAGCGACTAGGTTGGAACAAAGAGAGACAGTGGTACCAAGACGAGTCTACCCATTCATGCTGAATCATGACTGACAACAGTGGCTATACCACATTTTAAATAGTATTTAAAACACGTGAAATGCATTAACAGTGTAGTCAATAAGCCATTCCTGTCAATTTCCATTGTAAATAGTATTGAAATGAAAGCGTGTCGATGGCTTTAAACTATCAGCCGCGTGACGGCGCTGACGTAGCGAATAATAAATCAAAGAGAAGCAAAACACACGGAATATTTTATATCACAATCAGAGTGCTTGGTTTACTTTAAAACTATGTAATTTAGTTGAGTTATTTCTGGATAGGTTATACTGTTTTCCCGTTTGTTACAGCTGTTTGTATACCGATAAACTACTTTATGTACTAGGAAATGCTGTGTAATTCAAAATATATATTATATTCGACAGCCTTGCGCAAATGGTAAGACGCTGGCCACGAAACGAGAAGTCGCGGGTTCGATTCCTGCACCAAGATAATATTTGTGTGAACTATAAGTGTTTGTGTCGGGTGTGGGTGGTTGTGACACCGAAAAGCCCCTTGCAGTTTTTGAGACACGATACAAGACTCGATCGTAGTGGGGTGTCAGGATGATCATTGCTTCTTAATTCATGGTGTTGATTGGTGTTGCTACTGTCCATGAGCGGTCATCTAGCTTACCATCAACCGAATGACATATTCACAATATTCACTGCAATAAAAAAATAGAGAAAAGGGATAAATTCCACAACTCCTAATTTCGCAATGGACATATAATGCATCACGAAGTACACAAAAGGAATGAAAACAATCCGATATATTAAGTGCAGTCTGCATTGTAGCTAGGAATAAAGCCATCTAGACCGTGGAGGGCAATAAATATCAATCAGGGGTCGTGAAGAATTAATAAGGTAATCAGGGGTGGACTCTTGGCACTACCCTTGCTATTATTCTCTGCAGTAGGGTTAGGGGAGGGGGATGTCGATGTATTTATTTATGCTGTGGGGGGAAGGTGGAATTTAGAAGATAAAAGTGTCATTAAGTGTGATAGGAATTGAACGAAATAAAAAATTGTTTATAATAATTACGGTATGTGCATCAAGTATGTTATAAAAATGATTGTTTTTAACGTTAACTTCGTTCTATGGTTTTAATATAGTTATCAGATTATCGTTGCTTTATGATTATGTCAGATTATGTGGCAAATTAGGTAGAGCTACGGTGTGGTCAGTCATGACTCAGCTTGAATGGGTAGACTCCTCCAGTGGTACAACTGTTACTGTTACAACAAGAGATTGACGTGAAGCAACAGCTTCGCTGTCGTATTTTATTCGTTCGTTCGTTTTATTACGTGTGAGTTAAATTGCTGGATGTTCAATATCTTCTTCCCCTCTTTGTTCCTTCCCGCTCTCTTCCCGATTTAAGACCTTAGCTTTTGAAATCATTTTTGGCACATGCCAGCATTCTGTTTGTTAATCCAACTAATTCCATGGAGAAATTATAGCGTTGAATTATATAAGTTGCAATTAAATCGGTGGGGCAGTTGTACTACTGTATAACTACAAAGCTGCGGTCTCAAGTTCGAATTCCGGGTCGGACAAAGTGTTATTGGATTTTCCTATGCATTATCAGCCCCTAGTCAGTACCTCATGCTGTTGCGACAGGCACATCACATCGTGGGACCGAACACACAAAGCACCCATTTTAGGAAATTGCAACTATAATGTATGTGTAATTTATCAATGTTGTAATAATATTGTTGATAGTAAACTGCGTTACCTATGACACGGTTTTCATGAAAATTCCGACGCTAGAATGACCGGTAATCTAATATAATCCATCCATCCATTATGCTGCATGGCTAACGTGGTCGACGTTTCTAAAATATACGGTTACCCGCGGCTGTAAATTTACTGAACGGTTTGACGCCAGGTATAAATCAACTAATCTTTCATTTATATTCATAAAACGTGACAACATGGGGTTAGGCAGAAGCCAAATCAAACATACTATTATTTAGAATTTAGACTATAGATGCAAGTGTTAAAAAAAATGTATTATGAAGCGTCATTTCTAACTAATTGGCACAATGTTAGTGCTTATCAGAAACTTCTAGGGATCGAACCCGCGGCCTTACGTTCCACAGCAGGCGTATAACCAACTTTCGAAAACTGTCTGACTAATAGTGTGTTTTAAATAGTTTTTTTTTCTGATACGATTTCTAATTCTACCGATTTCTATCGATATATTCCTCTCCCTACTGTCCATTACAGGCTGCTACTCAATCGGGATGCGCCGCGCGCCTCCAGAGAAATCGGAACGGAAAATTTCGACACTGAACCTTTGCCAAACAATTTCAACTATTTCCACAATTTCTTTCATTGTTTTGCATTATTCTGTAAACCTTATGAGCTTGGTCTTAAGTAAACATTTATTTTATATCCTAGTCCGTTTTAAAAAGGCTTGTTATTATAGCTGTATGGGGTCCTTTTTTCATGATATTCATAGTCCGGAGCCAAGATATACAATTTAATACTTCGCCTGTATTCTTTATATTGGCACGATAAAGTGACGTCACAGCACTTGGTAATGAGTGGGGTGGAACTAGAACAAGTATTGGCGGCTGAGAGACGATTACCCATTGATATTATTACGTTGGCTGCCTTAATAACTTCTTCACGCGATGCCTTATAGAAATAATTGTTTATAGGGGATGTGTGTTTGTTTATAACATTCTCACATTCATTGGAAAACTGGAAAAAAAATGTCGGCTTTCCACTTTTATGAATACTTTTTCCTGGGCATATGCATTACGCTGTCTTCTTCTAATCATCTGTATTCCATAATATAATCCATAATACTTTAATTCAAACAAATACTTCTTCAATAAATCTTGTATTCAACCTAGTTATTCAACATTCCTCCGCTAAATCCAAGTAAAAACGTAAACGAAAGCCGAATCTAGACTGAAAAGTTTACAAGAACTACTCATTATTTTCTTTTTACTCGCACTGGTACCGGGTACTTAGCGGAGCCCCGTTTATAACGAGCTGAAAAAAGTTGCTATTTTCGGAGGCCGCATACTCTGTGAGCACTTAAACAAGTATGTGCTCCTTGCTTTGTGCGTTAACACCGCATTTATAGAGTTTAACCGTTGCTGTGCTAGTTCTTTAGCGGTTTGCTTCTTAAATTGTGGAAGTGGAAAAATTTTGACAGCCGTGGCGCCGTTTTTTAGACGCTGGCTGTGAAATGAAAGGCTGAGGGTTACATCCGTATGCCAAGATCAATTGTTTTCGTGTACTTGTCTACTTTATGGGTGTTATTAAGACCACAATGTCTCTTGTAGTTTCTGAAATCCACGACACAAGACTAAGGCTCAGTTCTGTAAAGTAACTTTGACCATAACTTGGAATAATTGACACAACATAATTGATATTTTCAAAGTTATGGACAAAGTTAGTTTATGCAACTGAGACTTAATTGATCTTAGTGTGGGGTCAGGACTATGTATGTATATGACTGTTCGGTGTATTTATTTAAAATAGGACTGAACATTTCGTGATTGATTTAGCCGCGTGATAATAGTTTTGTGATTGCATCAAACACTGCTTAGTTTTGTGAATGTGAGCTCGCCAAAATATTGGTATTTCGGAAATTATGTTTACTAATCTAGCTGCAAGTTTACGTATTATACTCGAAACATACTCGAAATCATAGTTTTTGTATAATATGTCACAGTCATCCACTGTCATACTTAACATTTTTTACACAACGGCAGAAGTACCAAAGATTATAAGGCGGGAAAAGGCCGAGCGACAAACTGTACCATAAGTTGAAAATGCAAACGTGTGACTTGGCGAACCTCTTGATTCAGGTCGAGAAGATAGGGACCGCTGTTGCTTCCCTAGCCAACTCGATTCTATGTACGAAGCAAATAAAAAATCAATTTAAAAGTATTGTAAATGCACTGTTGTGTTTCGGTTAGAAGGACATTGTAGCCAGAGTAAGTACTGGACATATTAAGACTTAACATCATATGTCTCAGGATGGCGAGCACAGTGGTGTACCAAGTATTGCTTTGTGTGTTTGGTTTTGCTACTGTCCATGAGCTGTCGTATCACATACCGTCAGGCGACCGGCATGCACTTCTTGCCTTTCATTGCAATAAAAAAAGAAAGGAAGAGAATCATCGATGGAATATAAAATTTTATTACAATATGCAATCAATAAACTCACAAACACCCAGACCCGGAAGAAATATTTGTGGGCCGCACTAACATTTGTTTTCGGTGCGGGGATCGAACCCGCGACGTCTCGTTTCACAGGTGGCGTCTAACCACCTGCGCCACGGAGGCTGTCAAAAAATAAAATATGTATCGTACAAAGTTCGCAATATTTATTTTAATATTACGATACACAAGACGGAAAATAAGTTGATTATTCCCGTGTCCGAGATAGCCGGGTAAGCCTGCGGGCGGTCTATTTCACGGCACACCACACAGGCATTCAGATGGCCTGGGTCTAGACTCAACATATTACTCGTAACCCCAAGCTCTTCGCTTTAATACGCTTTTATTTTATCAATATACTTATACGAGTAAAGAGAAGGCCGAGTTTCTTAGCCGTTTGTAGATCGTTAAATTCTAGTGTTGTTTATTATTTCTTTATATATCGTCCTTATTTATTTATTTAATAATTTATTGGACACAGTAAAAAGAATAACAGTTTTAGAAATAAAAAAAACAACAAAGAACAAATGGCGGTCTTATCGCTCTAAGGAAATTTCAGCCATCCATAGTATGAATGAAAAATGACCAGGAGATAGAACGAGCAGTGTAAAATAAATTATTTATTAAATATCTCAGTAACATAGTGATTAAATAAAACAAATAAAATATAGTACAATGGGTGATAATACCGCAAAAACCGATTTCTTCCTGGCAACCTCAAATACCTTGTTAATATGAGTAAGATTTTAGTTTCAGTTTAGATACGATTAATACATATATGTATATCGATTCAAAATGTTATATAAATAACACCACACAACAACCAAAAGAAATACGGCAAAAGATTAGCGACTACTGCCTACAAGCTTTCAGTGCACATGGAGCATACAAGTGCCTTGTCGGCTTTCAAAAGCCGCTGCAGAAAAGACCCTCCTTTTGAGAAAAGAGAGCCTTGAGAAATTAGATCGCTAGCAATGTTTAAAAACAAGCAAAACGTCACTTCAAAGCGATTCAGTCTTGTCCTTATATTCTCTAGATAGGCTGTACTTTTTAAATAATATTTTTGTCAGTTTACCATCTGGACGAGCGCTACTTAAGTTTTCCTGTAGTATTATTATGATTATGGGATAGATCAGTATAAAGGTGAATAGGAAGCCCCTTTTTTTGCAGACTGTTCTGCCCACACATGAACCAGTGCAACTCCTATAAGTCGAAGGCACGAATTTCAATGACACCGAGCATTGAAGCTCATCAGCACATCTCCGAGAATGTCTAACTAATCGCGTTTTAACTATGAATTTAAATAATAAGAAGAGGTGGAAATATTTTTGTCCACATCGCTCTGTAGCAAAGCGGGTGACAAATCAGTGGACTAAAGAGGTTTATTAACGTGGAATAAAACTTTTACAGCCAGAGTAGCCAGCTGTAAAGCACCACGGATTAAATTATTATATTTAGGCAGCCCTTTGTTGGCGCATTTTATAGAATACAAGTTTTGAATATTTTATGTATCATTCATTGCAATAAAAGTATCTCTTCCACTTACCTACAGACATACCTTGACGTTCCACAACAAAAAAGCGCGAACTAAGTTCTAAAACGCGAATAGGAGTATTGATGAACCTGTGACCCCGACACCGCCGTCTAAACACTCCAGCGAACAGTTTATCCCAAGTAAACAGTAATAAATATCAATTACACAGTTCCATTAACAATTCGAGGCGACAAAGCCCGTCAAACGTGACACAGAAAGAAAGCGGCACAAAGCCCGAAGCGAAAATATTCGCCATGCAAAGGCGAACTCCACAACTTTATTTTAATTTAAACGAACTAAAAAAACTTAGTCATTGTCGACGCACAACTTTGTGCTTAATTGCGAAGTTGTGGACAACTGTAGGAGGGGATAAAAGAGCACTGAATACTAGGGTTGGAACTACCCTCTCTGTACTGGACAAAAGCCTAAATAAAGGATTGTTGCTAATTTAGATTGTTTTAAATCTTGGTATGATGTAAGCTTTATGTGATAGTATTGAAAATCTGTGGTAACGTAGTATGGATTTGGTCACTGGCCACTGGGTTATTATCTTTCGATTTCGTTTATCTTTCGATAACAGTTCAAATAATTATATCGTTTTACTAAGGATATTAAATGAGGTAACAAAAGAATTTGTGCCCAATAAACTTTACCTATTATTCTTTGTTTCCTTCCTCTACTCTTATTCCTTGTATTCTTCCTATATCTTCAAGAGAAATGGCTGCACGTGTAAGAATATTTTCATTCGAGATTTTTGCCTCTCTATTTCATAAAATCTAGATTTTCTACACATTGCTACCTACATTTATACAGTTTAAAACATTTTGTAATATTAATATTGCGTGGAATTCGTGCTGATTCTCGAGCGCAAGATGTTTATGCGTTGTGCGGACGAGCGGGTCACGTAACGCGGCCGGCACGACAAATGTGCTGATGGTCCCCTGAATACTTAAAACTTTTATATTCAACAGCCCATGTTTGGTATGAACCGCGGAATATTTGCGACCTTTGACTGTTCTGAAAAACAATTTTACAAGTTTTTATTATAACTTTGCCAGCATTCATATGTTTTGTTATCATTTTGTTTCTATTCTTTGTCTATTTAGCCTTTAGCTGCCTGTCAAGCTTCACACCTTTATTTTTAAAGTCATTTTCAAACATATCCGAAAACTCATGTTACTATGAGCTCTTGTAAGTATGGCGTAAGAGTCAGACGGAGAATGGGTGTCATTTCCCGTACTTGTTCGAATCTGGGGGTTAATCTATGATCCGACACGAATTTCGAATGTTCTTCCGAAGAAAGATAAAACTTTTCCACTTCTAAAAATCGATACCATTCTCTATGATACTTATCATTTTCTCCGAACTCAGTCTATAGTTAAAACGTACGAGAAAGGATTCGAACATTATGCTAGAGAAATTTTACGTTTACCGTCCAACATTCGAACTTCGTTTTGGATCACAGAGTAACCCCCCTCAATCGGTTCTACACTGATTGTTTTTCCTAACAAGCAGCGAGTGCTACAAACACTATTTATTCCAAGTCAACTTGTCGCCTACACTTCGCACTTTTTTGTGCCACGAACAACGTCTGAAATTCCTTCTAAGAATAAAAGAGGAATAAATTCTTTTAAAGCGACGATTTTTAGGGGCCTTGTAATTGGAATTACTGCGAGTTTCGACCTCTATAAGTAAAGCGTACTCTTCTTAAATCTTGATAAATGAGAGTCGGCGAACAAGATGTCTTTATTAATGAAATTATGCGCTGTCCCTTAGATAACAATCACGTGACCTTTGTGTTATCAAATCGGTGAGTTCTTATCGCATTTTGTATTAATAGTTTAATTTTTGTTCAAAACGTTTTTTGATTGCTAGATGACATTTTTTGCTTTTTGTCATTTAAACGTATTCGTAGAGGTATGGGCAGACATACTACCAGGACTCCAGGACTCCCACAATTTGCATTATACGTTCCTTCCAATGATGTGATAGGGCGATACTATCACCATATCTGGCACAAAATATTTTTTAACGTCGGTATGTAACCTACGAGTATACATGTATATTACCTAATACTCATCCTACTGAAGTTAGTGAGTGGTGAGTTGGTGACCTCCTATACAATATTCGACTTAGGTCTTTAGCCTGTGTATTTACGTTTTTAGTCAAACCGTTGTCTTTATCCAGGAAAGGAGATAGCTTTCCCCCGTAGATTTAGAATTGTCTTTGTTCCTTTTTTATTATGAAAATGGTCGAAATTCTGAAAGTAAAATGTGAATCGGCGGACTTATTCGGCGGTTGACCGCATATAACAATTATGCTAGATTTCACATATTCACATTTAGCATGACAGGGCAGTTATCATTTCATTGGTAAAGTGGTTGACCACAAAATCACTCGCTTGCTCGGCTAAAAATATCTACCATAGCCATTGTGACCACTTTAATTATCAAATCCTTTGATTATTGTCACTTATTGAAAATCAGTGGCATTGATATTGACTATTAGTTTAACATGTTAAAATACTGGTGTTAGGTCTCTCATATATGAAAGGCTGCCTGGGTAGTTACCACTGTTATATCTATTTCTCCCATAAAACAGGAATGTAATTGCATTGTTGTGTTTTGGCTTGAAGGGCTTTGTAGCCAGGGTAGATACTGGACATATTGAGACTTAACATCTTATGTCTCAGGATGGCGAGGGCAGTGGAATGCCAAACATGCTTTGTAATGGTGTTTGGTTTGGCGATTATACATGAGCGGTTGTATCACTAACCATCAGGCGAACGGAATCGTCGCGTCATTCTTTGCAAAAAAAGTATATTTTTGTTAACTCAAATGTTAAAAGTGTAAAATAAAAAAACTTGGCGAAAATTATATTTAGTGATGATAAATTGATAATATTTGGTGCAGGGAGTTCTGATGCGATACCCTTTAAAAGTCATTATCTCGTGGACTTTTCATATAAAATTATTGACGTTATTTTGACTGCTTCATTGGTGTAGCGGCAATATGCAGGGGTATATTGGTTCATGGGGTTGATTTCAGTTCCCTTGCGAGTCAATCGGTTGTACCGCCTCGGTGGTGCAGTGTACTACGTTACGGTATGCTACGTTACGTTATAAAGCTGAGGTCTCGGGTTTCAATCCCGGGTTGGGTAAAGTGATAGGGATTTTTTATTCTTTATCATTTATATCTTGGTAGCACCTTTGCCTACCCCATTGGGAAAAAGACATGCACGGCGTTTGCCCGATGCCTGAAGAGACTATTTCTAGTGGGTATCCGTAAATATTTTCCTACGACATAAGACATTTGTTCTTCTACCTATAATCGTCCCAAAGCACGTATTCCACTCAAAATCATCCCTTTTTGCAACAATTGAAGCAACCCGTAAATAAAGCTATTCCTTATCTCCAGTCCTTATCTCAATACCGCTGACATTGTTAACAGAATGATTACGTACGTATTTTAAGCCCGGCCGATTATTGGGACCATTCGACCCGGATCATAAACCGGTCCAGAATGTCCGCCCACGGATGGCCCGGGTAAGCCCGGGTGCCCGGGGATTCCGGGGGCCCGGGTATCGCCCATCTGTCACCGAGCGCGCTTTCATATTAAATAACGTGGCATATTTTATTTTTGTCAAAATGTCTTGTTATTCAGATGGCCTGGACAACGTCGCAGATGGGCTGGAATTGGATAATTTGTCTGATGTATGATATTCGTTTTATTTTTATAGCAGACATATAAGAAGCATTGTTGTGTTTTTTATTAAAATGAAAAGAAAAGAGAGACATATATTATTAATATATTTATTTTAGTTTGTTGCAATGCATGGCGAGACGAGCCTGCCGTTCGCCTGATGGTAAACGATACAAGCGCTCATGGACAGTAGCAAAACCGAACAACACCATAAATGAATAAGCAATGCTTGGAATTTCACTGCGCTCGCCATCCAGAAACATAAGATGTTAAGTCTCAATATGACCAGTAGCTACTCTAGCTACAATGTCCTTCAATCCGAAACACAACAGTGATACGTGCGATTTGTTTCCTAGGGTTAGATTTATTTCCTGTAACTTCCAATTTACTAATCATGTCACCCAAATAAACCCAGTTGTCACATACATAGTCCTGACCCCACATCAAGATTAATAAAGTCTTGTGTTGTGTGTATCAGAAACTTCGAGAGACTTTTCGGTCTCATAAAAACCCAGACCTGAGACAAATATTTGTGAGCCTCATAAACATTTGTCCCAGTCCGGGGATCGGATCCGCGTCCTCTAGTTTCATAGCCGGCGTCCAACCAACTATGCGACGGAGGCAGATGACCGATATATTCAGATGCTATTAAAAATGTTTTTCTGCCAGTGAATTCGCGTCATAACCGCACGTCTGCGAACGAAGTGCGATGTCATTCCGGCTCGATGGAGCGTGCTTTGCGAAAGGGGAAATGATACGAGGCGATAACTACAATCTAGAGGTGAGGTAGCAACATATTGACTGCACTTGGAAGTGAACATACACAAAAAACAAAAGAAGACAAAATCACAGTAATACGACGCACAAGCATACATTATAATACAAGAACTTAAGAAAAAATATAACAACTTAGAGTTTGCGCGTATACAAAAACTTACATGTTTTTCCCATAAGGGGTAGGGGCAGGCTGCTGTGTGCTACCAGTACACTCATGTAACGCTTTGTGTTCCACGATATGACAGAAGGCAAGCCTATCGTCTATAGAAAGGTATAGACATGGTGCATATACTTATAGATAGCTACGTAATATAGATACATATCGATATCGATCGATGCATTCAAATCGGACCAGTAGTTCCAGAGATTAGCGCGTTCAAACAAACAAACAAGCTTTGCAGCTTTATCATACGTCACGTCAAGTGACACGGGTGATATTAGCTCCGCGCAAATTTAAGTTTAAAATTTAGATAATTCATAGTAAATCGAATGTGAAGTACATGGATCCTTTCATTATAGTCTAATAACTACGTACAAGTGTTTTCTCCAATTAAGTGTTGTGAAAAGTGCTAATAACACAAACTCTAGTCAAGGCCTTCAAACAGTCGTGTACTAAAAAGTGAATCCAATTTATGGAATAAAAAAAATAACCAGGACCTGATAGAACATTGCAATTAATTACCTTGTGATACAAAAATAGTGTAAAATAAGAACACAGTGTAAAAATTGTGATATAAACAATTCGTAGCGGTAACCATACCCACATATAAATTTAAATAAAGACGTTAAATCGACAGGACTTAAAATAATATTCAATAATTTCGACAACTTTGGTAGAGTGACGCTTGCCCTGGTGATATCAACGCGGCATCGGTTGTTTCTTGATAGGGAGTTCGCGGCCTGGTGTTCAAATCCTACTCAAGTTGCACTTATTTTTTTGTTTTTATTTTTAAATTGTACGTACTACAGTACAATCAAAACATACGATTTCCGAAGATCAAGAGTTTTACCTAGCGTTTGAAAGTTGTTTTGAAGAATGGAGTATGTCTGTTGTCATAAGCCGTACAATAACACACGAGACAGCAAAAGATTGCTTCTTGTATGTTCGTCGTGCAAAAATAACTATCATGTTGCGTGTGTTTTCCCAAATAGAAAAGATTGGATACCTGATATTGAATTAAAATCTAAATGGGTTTGTCCTGACTGTAATCTACCGAAGTCGCGCAACAATAATGATGACACCCCTATACGTGGCCATACACGCATTGAGTCCTTTGACCTCACAACTAAATCTGTATGCTCTCAGCCTACCGAGTCTGAGTCTAATATGCAGGTCGTGCCATTGGACCAGGTTCGTAGTATTATTCGTGAGGAAATCCAACGTGCAGTCGAAGGTTTCAATACAACCTTACTAGAGCTCAAAAACGAAGTCGCTACTCTAAAAGAAAGTGTAACATTTATTAGCGAAATGTATGACAGCGTTGAAAAACGGTTGGATGAAACCAATGCTCAGTTAAAGGTAATACCTGAACTCCAGAAGAATTATAGCGGTTTGGACTCTACGTTACAACGCTTGCAATATGAACTTGATATAAAGGATCAATGGGCGAGAAGATCTAATGTAGAGGTATTAGGTCTTCCAGAGAAAAAAGGGGAAAACCTTGTGGAACTCTTATCCAGACTTGCAAAACATGCCGATTTTCAGCTGGACCCAGAGACTGATGTGGATTTCATAACAAGAGTTGCTCCAATGGATAAAAGCAATAAGAAACCGAAGCCTGTTATCATCCGCTTTATTTCCCGATACAGAAAGGATGACTTTTTATCTAAAATTCGTAGTATTAAGGACTTCCGAGCCTCGGATATAGGATTTCCTCAAGATTCATCTAGATTATACTTTAATGATCACCTCACTAAATCAAATAAAACTCTTTTGCTGTCAGTTAAAAAAATAGCCAGCGAAAAACTTTATAAATATGTATGGGTTCGTAACTGTTGTATAATGGTACGTAAATCTGATGTGAGTCCTGTAATGCATATTCTTTGTCCAGATGATTTAAAAAAGATAAAGTAGGGATTACTTCTATCTTTTATTACTCAAGCGATTGTCATTATCGTTTCATCCAGATAACTGTAACTATTGATAAACTGTATTTTCTTAATTATTCTAATGTTAAGAGAAAGCATTATTTTTTTATCGTATTAATTTTAATGTTTTTTAGTAAATCAATTTTATTCACATGTAGCTGTTACTTTAAGATTGCATTCGGTATAATAGTATGTATATTACACACTGAGTATTACATTGTCGGAGAATTTTTTTCCTTACCTAATACGTGTCTAAATGACTCTGTTACTTGTTTTGAATTTTATTTTTACATTATTCTTGGTGCGAGCTGGCTGTTATTGATTTATGATAATATTAAAATATTGTTTCTTGTCATCAATTTTAAATGTTTTATCGTTGCGTATTTTAGAAATGACTAGTTTAACTATATTATATCAGAATGTGCGTGGTCTGAGGAGCAAAACTAATGTTTTTTATAGAAATATTCTTTCGTGTGATTCGGATATCATTTGCTTAAGTGAAACGTGGCTGTTACCCGGCATATACAACTCGGAACTTTTTGATGAGCGATTTGTGGTATATCGGTGCGACCGTGATTATGCATCTAGGAAAGACTGCATGGGTGGCGGTGTGCTTATTGCTGTGCGTAAAGGAATCGTAGTTTCTTCGGTTGATACACTCCCGTCAAATCATGAGCGTTCAGGTGACATTATCTCTATTTGTATTTCCTGTCAAAAAAAATATAAAAAAGAAACAAGTCACATTTATTGCTGTTATTTTCCGCATAGTTCTACCCAATTTGATGATGAAGTAAATTTTTTTGAATCAGTTTCTAAAAATACAATATGTTATCCTGACGATAACTTTATCATTGTAGGTGACTTTAATATAAGTAATGCTCACTGGACTTCTGGAAATGGCGAACAATTGTTATGCATTGATGACAATAACAATAATTCCCTAGTGCTTGCTTTGTCTATGTTCTTATCTTTTAATGGTTTTAAACAATTTAATGCGATTCCAAATTCTAATATGAGATATTTAGATTTAGTTATGAGTAATTGTGAATGTAATATTAATAAATCAATGTTTCCGCTGGTTAAAGAGGATTACCACCACCCATCCCTTGAAATAATAGTTATTGGTATATATCCTAAAACTCTCCGTTCCTCTCCTCGTACTATTCGATTGTTTCATAAATGTGATTACAACGCCGTTGATCAGGCTCTTTCAGAAGTCAACTGGGATACATGTTTTGATAAAATGAATATTGAGCTTTCGATTGCTACTTTTTATGATATTTTAGATAAGATAATTTCGGATCATGTTCCTACGAGATTTCTACGCGCGGACTCGAACTATCCTATTTGGTACACTTCTTCTTTAATTAAAGTTGTCAGAGAAAAACTTAAGTATCACAAAAAGTGGAAGTGCTATAGGCGTCAAGCTGACTATCGAAGCTTCTCTATTCTTAGAGAAAGACAAAAAAATCTTGAAGTTGCTTGTTATAAAGCCTTTATTGAAAATACTGAAAATAATATATCAAAATGTAGCAAGCACTTCTGGAAGTTCGTAAAATCTAAGAAGAGAGAAGGAGATTTGCCTGAGCACTTATTTTTAAATGATATGTCTACTTCTGATGGAAATACAATTTGTGATCTGTTTAACGAACATTTTAAATCTTCATTCCAACTAAAAAATACAACAAATTTAGCTTTGTTCGAAAGCAATATAAAAACAAATTCCTGTGCTGATATATCGTCTCTTTTTATTAGCAAGAATGTTGTGATGAAGTATCTTAAATCTCTGGACGTTAGTATAGGCGCTGGACCGGACGGTATCCCGCCGCTCTTTCTGCGGCAATGTTATAAAAGTTTAAGCCACCCACTTTTTCTACTTTTTAACTTGTCATTAAGATCTGGAATAATGCCTAAGATATGGAAAAAGTCCTTTGTAGTACCTGTATTTAAAAGTGGTGATAAACACAATGTGGTAAATTATCGTCCCATATCTAAACTTAGCACAATTCCTAAAATGTTTGAACGTATAATTTTTGATAGAATTTTTCCATTAGTTAGGCCATTTATAATTCAGGAGCAACACGGCTTCCTTAGTAAGAGGTCCACGGACACTAATCTTTTGGAGTTTGTTGATTATATCACTGTATGGTGTGTACCACACAATCGTTTAATGTTGTTGTAGGTTGAGTTAAACGACCACTTCACGATTACTTGTTTATTGGAGTTCACAAAGAGTTTAGTTAAAAGTTACACGATATGTTAATTGCCTGATGGCGTTAGGTGAACTAATATATGAATATAATAAAAATGACGTGGTAGCGTAAAATGCTGACTCGGCCGTGCGACAGTAGGTACGCGGCGAGTTGCTATGTACGGTTTATATTGCATAAATCGTACATATTCCCTAGGGCGAGATGACATGATATAAATGAGATAATAAGGCAATATTAACAAAATTTCAACTTAAAGTCTCTAGAATATCATACAGTTAAACACTTAATTATCACTTTCACTGAACGGTCTTCGGATTATTGGTGACGTGGCCGTGTTGACGCAGGCGTACGTGTGGCTTGATCTTGACGCCAGAGCGTCTCTAGTAGACGCGTCGCGACGTAGTTGCGTGAGTGGTATACCAGGTTCAACATGTCGGGCAGTTCCAACAGATCTGACAGGTTCACGGCTATCAGTAGACGAGACAGGAAGCGTCGTCGAGCACTGTGTTCGGCAACGGCACCACAGGTAAGTAGAGATTGCGATAAGGGCACTGCCGGCTAGCAGATATAATACCACATACTGGTGCACGTCATGAGAAGAGATGTAGTTGTATGATACACCACTCGCTTCTGCCCGTTTTTGCTGTTCAATCTGTTCATCAATAGCATTCTGCAATGTATCGTAAGACTTGACTCTATATTCTTTAGCTGTTTTGATGCTTTGTCTTGGTATAGACAGATTGAATATTTTGTTGATAGGCGGTATGATGACCTTGTCAACATCTGGTTGTAAGGTCAGGTAGTTGTTTTGCTGCATGTGCGAATAAATGGTTAATGCCTCGCCCTTGATGATGCAGCCATCCGCGAGGATGATAATACCAGCGTTGCTGACTTGCTCGACTGTAATTTGAGTCCCACAGATGATTTTAATTGTTCTTTGTTCGCAACAAAAATACAGGTACGTATTTAGTTTGTTAAGCTGTGTCCACATGTCCGCGCATAATGATATTTTGGTTTCACACCGATTTGTTGCCTCGTTTTTGACACATAGGTTATCATCGGCCTTCAAGTGGTAAATCGGTTGTTTCAACGGACACATAAGACTATTCGTGTTGTAGGGTAGACACAGGCGTAGATCATTCTCGGATAGTGGCATGTACGAATCCTTTTGCAGGTTTATAGCTACGTGGCTGGCGATTGGCAGAATACTGATCATTGACTGCTGTGTTTGAAGTGGAACAGCGACGAGCTTGTATATCTCGTAGTTGTCTCGGGTCACTAATGGAATTTTGATTTCAAATATAAAATATTTAATCGTCATTCGTGCCTTCATTCTTATTAAATGATACAGTTTAGGCAGATCCGTCTGTATGTTGTCTATAGGAAGGCTTGAATCCTTGGATAGTAGTCCAGATATAAGGTTCAGTTCTGCCTTGAGCTGTTCAGGGCTTAAGAGATGAATATTGAACTTTCCATAGTGAACTTCCGTTATAGTGTCCAACAGCGTTTCTTGCAGATTCTTCATGTTTAGAAGAATGTTGTTGGCGATTATAGACATGAAAGTAATATGGTTAACTATCATAATGTTTTTGACTTCAGTCGCAATCACATTGTTAGTCTTTTCAAGTTCGGCTAGCTGATTATTGTACATGTTGTGTTGTTTCTCGATTATTTCCTGTACTCTTTTCAGTAGGTTATTTTCTGCTTCCACAATCGATGTCTGATTTTTCAGTAACTGTGTCAGGTGGTTCTCATTCTCCTTTATTAAGTTTATGTCCTTTTCATATTTAGCAGCAAATTGTTCATCAAGGATGCCGAACAAGCTATTCGCTAGGTAGCCAACTCCATTGATAAGGCCTCTGCGTTGTCTATGACGTTTTTGTTGACTGAGTAACAAATCACTGTAGTAGGCCAATTCTGAGTAACCGTGACGTAGTTGAAGTAAGACGACGTCACATTGGCTGATCTTCCTTGAGTTTGAGCACGTTTCATCTAAGCTGGTGATGTAGTTTTTAAGTATTTCCATACCTCTCCAATAGGGATTCATGTCATAGTACACGATTAGCTTCCATTCATCGCGAACAATATGCATGTCCTTGAACTTGTCGAAGTAAACGCTTTGGTTTCTATTTAGATGGCTTAGGCTGTAGTTACACCGGGCAGGACACACGATTGATAAAATCGATATGATGGCCCATATCAAATTGCATGATCCTTTGCTTTTTCTTCTTTTAGGCTCTTTCAGTTGTGTAACTTGTTCTGCCACATTTGGAGTTGGTGTTTCCTTGTTTTCATCTTGTTGTTTTATAGGCAGCTTCGATAGTTTAGTGATTGGGCGTTTCAAAATTCCACTTTTCGTCTTGATGGTGACTACGCGTATGTATCCATCCTTCCCTGGGTGTATATCGATGACTCTTCCTAGACTCCACTTCCCAGTAGGATTGGCATCATGGATGATGACAATATCGTCAATGTTCATATTTTGATGTGCTCGTTGCCACTTACTTCGAGGTAATAAATTAGATAAATATTCAGACTGCCATCTTTTCCACGTATCCCTGAAGATTTTTTGGACGAGGTGCCAGCGTGTTCGTTCATCAGTCTCAGTCTCTATGATGGTTAAATTAGGACCACTTGAGAGAAAATGAGACGGCGTCAGATAATTTATGTCGTCAGAGTCTTCCGTAAGTGCTAAAAGAGGCCTGGAATTGAGGCAAGCTTCGATTTGTGCCAGAAGTGTAGAAAACTCCTCGTAAGTGAGTTTCTGCTCTCCGATGACTCTGCGCAGGTGATACTTTAGGCTCTTCACTGCAGCTTCCCAAAGACCTCCTGCGCTTGGCCACAGTGGTGCGATGAAGTGCCACTCGATTTCCATATCTGTGATAGCTGAGAAGAATTCTGGGTCAAGTGTTGTCTTCATATTAATTATCTCTTTTTTCAAGATTTTGTTGGCTCCGACGAAAGTAGTGCCATTGTCACTGTATATGTGACGTGGCGTTCCTCGACGGGCAGCTAATCTTCTCAAGGCTGAGAGAAAAGCTGAGGATGTAAGATCTGAGACAAGTTCCAGGTGTACTGCCTTCGTGGCCATACACACAAAAACAGCAACATATCCCTTTGTTGTTTTTACGCCTCGACCTTTATTTGTTTTAATATCGATGTACCCGGTGTAGTCAACACCTGTGTTATAAAATGGTCGTATCAAGTTGCATCGAGGCGCCGGTAAGTCTCCCATCAGCTGTGTTTGTTGAATAGGGTTATGTCTACGGCATTTTATACAATTATATATTCGTTTCTTGACAGCCCTGTTTCCACCAATTATCCAATATTTTTTTCGTAAATTGGCCAATGTTAGGCGTACTCCACCGTGGAATGTTGTTTTGTGAGCATGGTCAATCAATAGTTCGGTAAAGTGTCCTTCATGTGGAATTATGATAGGATTTTTCTGATCTTCATCGATGGTCGCATTTTTTAATCTTCCTCCCACTCTGAGAAGTCCTGTTTTGTCAATAAATGCGTTAAGGGATAATAGTTTGCTTTTCCGGTGCACTTCCTTTTTCTGTTGCAAATTTGAGATGTCATTTTCAAAAGACAAATTCTGTACGTATTTTATTACAATATACATAGCATGTTTTATTTCAGATAATGTTAAATACTTCGGCAGCTGATGTTTGTTACGTGACACCACACGTAATATCCATGCAATAATTCGAGTAACTCGATTAATGCAGCTATGTCTGGTAAGTATGTCACCGATGACGTTATACGTGTGACGTTGTGTGGTGACGTTTGTTTGTATTTTTCTTAACTCTTCTTTCGTTTCGTATAATTTATTTGTTTCTTTTTTAGGTTGATAAGTGGACAGCCACTCCGGACCGTGCCACCACAGATTATGTTCCTTGAGCCGCATCGGTAATATTCCGCGACTTGCGCAGTCCGCTGGATTATCTGATGATTTAACATAATGCCAGCATGTTGGCGGCATGGATTCTATGATCTTCTTGACTCTGTTGGACACAAACGGCTTCCAGCGACTGAGGTCGCCTTGGATCCAGCCTAGGACGGCAGTAGAGTCAGACCATCCTACTAGTGTTATATTCTGGTTTGATTCAAGACATTCTATAATTTTTTTCATTAACGTAGATAATAGTAACGCAGCACATAGTTCGAGTCTAGGTAATGAAATCATTTTCTTTGCAGGTACGAGCCTTGACTTTGCTGCAACGATAACTGTCTTCTTGGGACTCTTTTTAACCTTGCAGTATATGACACATGCGTAGGCATTTTCCGATGAGTCACAAAACCCGTGCAACTCGATATCGTGTCTTTTTGTTATTTGTAGCCACCTGGGTATTTTCAGTTGATTGATTTCAGTTAATTCTGACTTGATTTTTGACCACTCTTTGTTTATTGTTTCAGGCACTTCGTCGTCCCATCGTAATTGTACTTGCCACACCATTTGGAATATCAGTTTCAGTTTAGTTGTTACAGGGCTTAGCCAACCCAATGGGTCAAAAATCTTCGATATTTCGGAAAGCAGAGTTCGTTTTGTTACAGGATTGATTGATTTGTTATCGATCACCAATTGGAAAGTAAAACTGTCTTCGTTTGGATTCCACCGTAATCCCAATGTTTTTCTTGAGTCTTGGTGACGAAAGTCATATGTTTCAGAAGATGTGTCGTTAAATCCTTGCAAGACGGGAAAGTTGGATGACCATTTTCTCAAATTAAATCCACCTGACTTGAGTAAACTGATGAGGTTAGTTTTTAACCTTTTTGATTGTTCAAGGTCATCGCAGCTGCAGAGTAAGTCATCCATATAGAATGAAGTCTCCAAAACAGCCGCAGCTTCAGGGTAATTATGTCTTTCGTCATTGGCGAGTTGTTTAAGCGTCATCATGGCGAGGAAAGGAGCCGCTTTTGTTCCGTATGTCACCGTCGTTAATTTATATTCTTGAATTAATTGGTTGGGAGAATCTCTCCACAGTATTTTTTGATAATGTTGGTCGTCTTCGTGACATAAAATTTGCCGAAACATTTTTTCAATGTCAGCTGTAAAGGCTATCTTGTATATTCGCCATTTTAAAATAATCTGCATTAAATCTGTTTGCAAATTTGGCCCACTATACATCATATCATTCAAACTTATTCCCGATGTCGTTTTCGATGACGCATTAAATACGACACGCAGTCCTGTAGTTGTAGATTCCGCGCGTTGCACACAGTGATGCGGTAAATAATAGCTTGGTTTCATGTTACTTTGACATAATTTCATGTGATTTAATTGTAAATATTCCAACATGAATTGTTTATAATCCTTTGCCATGTTCGGGGATGTGTTAAATTTCCTTTCAAGTTGCAAAAATTGTGCCGCAGCTCTACGTCTTGATTCCCCCAGTTTCTCTTTAATATCCGAATGTAGCGGTAGTCGTACGACATATCGACCGTTTTGCTGACGTTTTGTTTCAGTTTTGTACTGATTAAGGCATAGTAGGTCCTGTGACGACATTGGTGAGCTTTCCTGGACATCCTCTATGGTCCAAAATCTGTGAATGTCCTCTAAATTATTCAAAATGACATTGCATTGATATGACCTCATGTTGCCACAGAGTATCCAGCCCAACTGCGTTTGCTGAGCAATGGGCTGTGTTTCCTCTCCTTTGATTATGCCGCTTAGTATGATGTTAGAGTAGACATCCGCTCCGAGTAGCAAATCAATCTGCCTGCTGATGTTAAAGTCAGGATCAGCTAGTTGAATGCCTTTCAGATATTCCCAAGTTGATGGTTTCGGGAATGATCGGTTAGGTAGATTGTTATTCAAGTTCGTCATTATGTACACTTCTGTGAATAAAGTGTAATTGTTATTCACAGCGGAGCATTGAATAGTCAACGCACCCTTGCAATTATTCTGTTGCGCGCCGACTCCGAAAATTACTCCCTTACACCTCTGTCGGGGTAGCCCGAGTATCTGCGCAGCGTTTTCCGTTATAAGGGATATTTGCGATCCCTGATCTATTAGGGCTCGTAACGTGAACTCCGAGCCATCGCTGGCCTTGACCTTGACCATAGCGGTGGCCAAAAGTGTCTCAGATAAATCTTCTAAAGACACGTGGCTGCTTACTGTTGGAGTGTTTTCGAAGTTAGTTTTTTCGTTGTTGTTGCTAGGCGAAACATTGTCGAACGAATTATGTAGTAGCGTATGATGGTGTGCGTTACATTGGCGGCATCGTTTCTCAGACTTGCATTCCTTGCCTTTGTGGTTGAATAAACAATTTTTGCATAAATTGTGTTTTATAACAATTTTATTCCGTTCGTCCAAATGTAGCTTAATAAACTCGTTGCAATGGAATAATCCATGATCATTTTTACACATTGGGCACTTTATGTTACTTGGCGCATTCCTTGTCTTGTTTAATGTTGTGTTATGATTTTTGAATGATTTATTTTTCGAATACACGTTCTGGTTTGTATTGAATGCTTTATATGCGTATTGCTGGTTAGATGAAGTACTACGCCTTTTTTGATTATCTTGACATGGTCGCTCTAATTTGCGGCGTGCGCCTTCCATGGAAGTAAATTTCCGCTCTAAGTAATTCATGAATTCCGATAAACTGGGTAATTCACGGGGTTTTTTCAAGGAATCAACGTAGCTGTCATAGGTATCAGTGTCCAATTTATGCGAGATAACACGCACTAACATTGGATCCCACGTAGAAACGTCCACACCGAGGGCCTTGATTGCGTTGAGGTTCTCATTAACTGTGTCGTGTATATGTTTTATGGCTCTGTAAGTTTGATACTGTGCTGTTGGCAAGTTCAAAATAATATCCATATGAGAATTGAATATTGATTTTTGGTTGTTGTACCGATTATTGAGAATGTCCCAGCAGACTTGATAGTTGTCAGAACTAATTAATAAGTGTTGCACCAATCTTTCAGCTTCACCCCTGATTTTTGATTTCAGATGTTGCATTTTCTGTGCGCTGGACAAGGATGGATTGGTGTGTATTGCTTCATTGAACAAGTCTTTGAATGATGTCCAATTTTGGTAATGACCACTAAAGGTCGGTATTTCCATCTGTGGTGTTGAGGTTTTCTGATAAGCAGCCGATGACATTCTAGTATTTATGGTTCTTTTCATTGCATTATACTGTCGTTCACAGTTTTCAACCATTTCTTCGTAGTTATCTTCGTCCCCGGTAACATTTTCGGCATCGATTTCCCAATAGAGAGTGTCGATGGCCTTCCACCTCGATTCAAGGTTCTTCAATGTGTCTTCAAATTCCCACCTTTCGTTAATATTATCGGTGTTAATATTTGCCAGAGTCTTCGCAAATGCCTTGAAATTGCTTTTTTGTTTACGCAGCATTTCTTCAGTTTTGCTAGCGTTACCTTGAGAAATAGTTTTCACAGATTCTTGATAAGGTTCAGATACACCCGATTGTTGAGGCTTTGTTATACGTACAGCTGGGTTTACTGGAGATTTTTGTCTTTTCTGTGGGTTTTCCCCGCAAATAAAGGTTCTCCGAGTTTCGTTGTATAATAGTTCAGTTTGACTATAATGATTTTCCGAGAAATATGGAAAATTGCGTTCTTCAAAATCACACAATGCTGTATGGTTGGCTTGGAATTCCGCCCAATAGGCGTCTAGAGTTTCCACGCGTTTTTTGATATAAGCTGGAGATTTTCGTTCAGCTGAATCTTTTTTGAAGTTACGGAGAAGCTGTTCTATCGCTTCCACCAATTGCTCTTGGTTTGTTAACAGATCCTGTACACTGCTCATGTTGTAAGTTTCTGCTTTTGTTGTAGGATAGTTTTGGTAGTACGACTTATATCCCTCTCACGAAATAGGCGCCTTCTCAATTCGACTGGGGAGGTCCGCTTGTGGAAGGCCAGCCGAACCGATTCGCTTTCGTAATCGGAAATACACTTCACACTACCTTGATTGATGTTAAAGTTGCGTGAATGACGATCCAAAGGTCACTAGTTCAAATCGAAGGACCAAAAAGATGTATGGTGTGTACCACACAATCGTTTAATGTTGTTGTAGGTTGAGTTAAACGACCACTTCACGATTACTTGTTTATTGGAGTTCACAAAGAGTTTAGTTAAAAGTTACACGATATGTTAATTGCCTGATGGCGTTAGGTGAACTAATATATGAATATAATAAAAATGACGTGGTAGCGTAAAATGCTGACTCGGCCGTGCGACAGTAGGTACGCGGCGAGTTGCTATGTACGGTTTATATTGCATAAATCGTACAATCACTAATGCTATGGAGGAGGGGTACCAGGTAGATGTGGCTTATACCGATTATTCCAAAGCATTTGACAGGATCAACCATGATATTCTAATTAAGAAACTTTTAAATTTTGGCATTCACGGTGATCTACTTAGATGGCTCGAATCTTATCTTAGAGATCGTAGTCAGGCCATTACAGTCAAGGGATTTTGCTCTAGTTTTGCTCCTATTCCATCAGGGGTACCACAAGGATCACACCTGGGCCCGCTGCTTTTTAACATTTTTATCAATGATGTAGCTTGTATTTTCAAGTATTCAAAATTTCTATTATATGCAGATGATAAAAAAATATTTAAAGTTATCAAATCCTTGCATGACTGTATTGAACTTCAAGAAGATATCACAAGACTATCAACCTATTGTCACAATAATGTACTCTCTCTCAATATAAAAAAATGTAATGTTATTACCTTTTCACGAAAAAAAACTAATTTATTATTTAATTATACTATAAATAATCAAAATTTAGAAAGAGTCACATTAGTTAAAGATTTAGGTGTATATCTGGATTCAAAACTCAGTTTTAATAGTCATATAGAGAGAACTGCCGCCAAAGCTTCCCGTATGTTGGGCTTTGTATTCAGGCTAGGTAAAGATTTTAAAAGAATATCAACTCTACAGCTTTTATATAATTCTTTTGTACTTTCAACCCTAGAATATGGCTCAGCAGTATGGAATCCACAATACCAGATACATATAAATCAATTAGAGAAAGTTCAAAACAGATTCCTTAGGCATTTGAAATTTGTTTTTTGTAATTCAGATTCGTCACAAAATTATAAGTTAAAAACGCTTGCCGATCGTAGAACACTTAAAGACCAAGTATTATTGTATAAAATAATTAATTCATATATAGATTCACCCTATCTTCTGAGCAAAATCTTTTTTAAGTGTCCTCGTATTTCCGCACGAAATAAACAGACATTCCAACAGACTACAGCTCGTACTAATTACTCATCTAATAGATTCATTTATAGATCGTCACACAATTATAACACTTTTTTCTCCGACATTGATATTTTCTATGAATCACTTTCTCGTTTTAAGAAAGCAGTTATGGCTAAGGATTGCAATGTTAGTTAATTAATAGCTCAAAGAAATTGTTTTTATTTTTATATATTTTAATTTTTCATAATTTAAGGTGAAGTGTAAGTTAAATATTACTGTTACTGTTTTTTTGTTTTGTATTCATTGTCTAGTGTAATATTCCCGTTCACTTGTTTCTAATAATATGTATTAGCTTTTGGTGGAAACTTTGTTGGATTATGTTTCATATTTATATATCTATGATTAATTGTAATAGTTCTGTATGTTTCCCTAATATACATAAATAAAAATAAAAAATAAATAAATAAATAAATATGTATATATTTGTTTAATGAAACGTAGAATCTTACAGACTGATATACACCTTTTTTAAAGATTTTCTTCTGAATAAGTTAAGCATTGTTAACTTTGACAGACCACTCAATCAAGTTAGTGTTGTGTGTGTAAATTCGTGTGTTGTTAGCAACAAAACAACTTTTCCTGATACATTATGTATGAACTTTTTCTTCGGAACTTATTAAGGTTTTACACGTGGAAGAAATACGGGTTCTTCTACATGTCTAGAAGTATTTTTTTACTGCGTATAAAGTGAATAATTATCTAATCAGCTATTTATGAATGTTTTGGTGTTGAATCGTTTTGCTAAGTTCAATAAATAAATAAATACACCCAACAGTCAAGTACATAGTTATTTGCTATGATCGAGTCTTGTAATGTGTATTAAAAAGTAGGTACGACAAATTTTACGGTCTAACAAACAAATGCTTGTGGATACATTGGATAATACAAACATATTTCGTTACGGTGGTGATATCGAACCTACTTTGAAAATCCGAAACAAAGTTCCAATCTTCGGACGATCGAAGTTTATAACGATATGAATGTACCTACTCTGTACATGTTCAGATTCTTATAACGTACGTCGTAACCATAAGTTAATAACTACCATAAATCTATGTATATCATAAATTTTTATGCATTTCTGCGGCCTTTAGTTTCACACCGACATCTTACCAACTACTCTACTGTTAATTCTGAAAAAGGAGGTGAGAGGCCGTGATTGGGATGATTTATCTTTTGTTAAAATGTAACGGCCACAGTTCTGATGAAATTTTCTTGAGAGCGAAATCCTTAGTTCTTTAAAAGAAGTTGAATAAGACGATTATTGGCAATTGGTAACGGTAGCGGATTATTCATGTCGGGGTCAACAAGCTGGCTCGAAAATATAATAGAGTAGTAGTCGCTAGTCTTATTCCAATCGTTTTCATGCTGATTCCATTACAAGTTAAAGACAGGCTGACCTACCATTATTTCACTTTACTTAGGTTTGTTGATCGAAGACTTTGACACTCGATGTCTCCTTCACGCATTCCTTTGTATTGTAGTCCACATAAGTTAGAACAGCAAGTGATATGTTCTATTTGTCTTGCCTGATAAATCATCATACACATTAGCTGTACGGTCTATAAAAGATAAACACAGAAATATCTTCCTACGCTGTTTATTTCGTATACAAGAGAAGTACAAAAGAGAAAAGTCCGCTTTCATTGAGCTCTTATTATAAAATATAGTATTGTATACGAAACCACTGAAAAACATCGTCATCCGGAGCAGATAATAACATTTAATTAGAAAACAAGCGGGCGCGGGCGGGGTACTCGGTTCTTTGTGATTTTACTGCCTACCCGCCATTATCCTTCAACGTTTTTTGTGGCCGTTTTATATTTTCGAACAATATAGATTTTTATTCCATCAGATACGGTCATTGTTGACTGTTTAGCTCAACTCGTTAGGTCGACAATGAGTTGCTTTGTTTATAAATTTTCGGGTACAAAAGTTGGTTTGTTGGCGACGGAATTACTGTGAAGTTGGGTACTTATAATTTATGTCAGTTGTTTTTATTTTTTTAAAGCTTACGTCACGCTTATTTGAGTTTGTTGCTTGCTTTCGTTCTTGTTTGATTTCATTAGATTTATGTAGCTTTATGGTTATGAGAAGGGACATTTTCCATTATGAAAATGTTTTGAGGCCCCTTTTAATATTATTTCTTCATTGGTAGTTTGCTAGATGTCGACACTAATAAAAACAATAACCAAATATTTTGTACCCTACATGCACATATAAAATGCTATGCAATCTGCGTGATTGTACATACATACATGAATGGTTAAAGATCATGCACTCTGCTACTTCATGAAAGAGAAAAATATTGTTGTTTCTTTTATCTTTATAATTTAAATGCAATTTAATGGATGATTTCACCTACATCTTATATCGCGAGTAATACTAATGTCACACACAGTGTACCTTGCTTGTTGTAGTTTCGATATGTGATAGAAGGCAGGCATGTCATCATGGCGAGTAAATTTTCTAATCTGATGCAATACAAATTAGATTTATCAAATAGATAAACTCACATTTAGATAGTCTGACGTAGGTTACGAACCCAGTGTGTCACGAAGATATTAGTATCATTTATAAATACAATCATGCGACGTAAATCAGCAAATATGGATCACAGCAAGAGCACATCACACAAAGATCTCAGAAATATCCTCTTATCCGAGATTTATTTTACGTTCACACAAATATGATTACAAAACTAAAGGTTAATGAGGGTAGTCACAAAAACATCACTTACTGAAATAGAGTTTTAATCGGTTTCAATAATGTCTGTATGTACATAGCATCTTACACCTATATAATTGAATGTCTACAGTAAACTTTGTAAAATATAGCAAATGGTACCCTCGGATACGAAATTAAACGTGAAGCGTCAGTAAAATGTCCACTTGGTGAAATTGCAGGAAATAGCCGGCGCAGCGACCGCGACTCCCGCTCGATGTTCTTTTAATGAATATTTCATATGCATTTTATTTTAATAGAGGCTATTGTGGGAAAAATATTTTTCCACCAAATTACCGCACCATTCCTATATTTAAAAGGAATGAATGTAGTTTAAATTACAATCTATGTATCCGGTACAATTATTTTGTTTACCGACTTAATTCGTATTGTGGCAGTTTCTGAGATTAATTATCCTATTAGTGTAGCGAAGTCGCGGTTCATTTCTGCGTTGGAACAGTTCATATCTAATAATATACGGTACGTTGTGGGACTTATCCTATGAATTCCTAGATTTTCCACAGGACCAGATTTTTGTATTTCTGTATAATTTTATTTATATACCTATCAAAGTATAACAATAAAATCCCATACACACATTTCAAATTGTTTGAAATACAGATTCGTAAAATAAAATATTTTAAAAAGCTTTACATAATCACATTCAACGAATACATACAAGTTCATACATTTCATACATTTTAACATGAATATGTAAAGCAAAAATTAAAAAAAACGTAAAGTAAAATTATTTAAAAATGCTAGACACCATACAATTATTCTTCGTATAAAAACAACATTAAATTCAGTACTATTTCGTATGTACTTGTATATTATCTTAAAAACTTCGCAGCTTTGCACTGAACCCAAAATATCTTTCACACACGATTCTATATCACACTGATTTAAAAATAGTTTTACAAAGAGCTTAGTCGAAAAGGCTGAACTATTTTTGATGTGATTTTCACTGGTAAGAAGCCTTTAATATATTTTTTTATTACACAAATAATTTTACGTATACCGTAACTCAAGTTTTAAAAAAGTGGGATCACAAAAAGATACATTTGAGTGAATGTTTTTTGTACTCACAAAAAATAACAAAATAATCTTGTAATACGAACGCAGTCGCGAGCTAAACTAGTACATTATAAAGAATAAATACTCAATATAAGCACCGGAGTAACATAACGTAAATCTAATAGCTACCAGGGTACGCTGTAGCTGTACTTGGAACGTCGGGGGCCTCGGAAAACCCTCCCTTTCACAATGTCAACTTTACGTCTGGGGTACATGGACGGGTGTTATTGTCAAAAGCTAGGTTTAAAATTACAATCGCCTATGTTGAAAGGCCATAAAGCTATGTATAGGTAAATTGAAAAGGATTGATCAACTTTAGTGGCGCCATCTTTATGTCATACTATTTTTAAATACGAAACTAATATTGGGCATGCACCAATATTTTTAAGTTATACGCTTTTCAGTTTAACTATATTGAATATATAGAAAACCTACGTCTAATAAATTAAAATAATATATTAAAACTTATTATGCACCATTGTTTCTTGAAAAATATATTTTGTAGTTTTTCTTTTGAAATAAAACCCGTCCATCTCAATCCATTACAATCGCTTTAGGAACTATAATTCCGAGCTAAATATCTAAAAAAATGTTAATCATAAAACCATACAGCCTTGAAAACTAAAATTATGATAACTTACATCTGGCGAAGTTAGACATTTTAGCAAACGATAGATATGAAACTGAGAATTCGACTGAATTGGTGGGAACATTATCTCTAAACTTTAGGCTATTTTCAGTTTTATTAATTAATGTTATAACTCAAAATAAATTAGGATCGTTGTCAATCATAAATGGGGGACAAGTATGAAGACAAAGAAAAGGCGAAATATGTTAATCAATTACAGCGGAGACGCTTGAAAATGATAGTTGACCTCATCAACAATCAATAAGCGAACACTTCAGTCTTTGAACTTCTAATCTAGCTGTTCTATTGGAAATATTTTGGAAATCATTAGCGAATGTTTGTAGGAATGTAGTAAAGAATTAATTTAGAACAATCAGTCTTCGACCACGGTCGGAGGAGCCTACAGCCGAGTGATTTAGCTACACGACATAAACATACCAATAAATACTTAACGCAAACATATAGTGTACAGATTTCATGAGGCGATGAATAATAAAAAATGGTCCGTATTCCGTACGATATAAAGTATAAAATCTAGCGTCAGTTTATATACACGAGCACCCAGTCACATCCCAATGTTTGGATTGCACTTCATTCGGTCACTACACTCTAGTGTCGACGAGCCGAGGCCGACGCGGCCAATGTGAAACACTTTTTACACTATTCATTGTTCCTTCAACATCGATACGCGGCGATAAAACACTATCGACGCCGAACCGACAGTTTAATGTGTCCTATTGGAAGCTGTACATCTAACACTTGCCAAGTGCAGCATCCTCGTATGATGTAGTGCCGCGCTTGGCGGACGCTCAATGGTTTAAATCGAGAATCGATATCAATTTTATCGATGTTCAAAGAACGTTCACTAAAAGCTCATTGGCACTTTGGTTAGAATTTCCTGGTCCATCTGATTACTACACTTCCGTGCCGTCCTCGCCCTCGTCCTCGAACAAGGGCTCATTAGGGTTGACCTCCGTGCTCGGTTTCTTCTTGGGCTTGGGGGGAGGCCTCGGCGGGATCTTCCCACTCCTTCCTAATGTTCCCGACTGGTTCAGGGACATATTGCTCTCGTTCTTCTTATCTTCCTTCGCTGGAGAGCTGGGCTCTTCTTTGCTCTCCAGCCTGGGTCGCCTCAGTGACCCTGTCTCTGGCTTGCCCTTTCGGTTTAAAGTCTCGGATGGAGTGTCGCTGAACAGAGCCTTTCGTGGTTCATGTTGGGGAGTAGACGTGTTCTTTGCAGTCCAGCTCATTCTATTCACTGGTTCTTGTGGACCAGGAGTCGATAGCTGGGTGGATAATTGAGAGCTGATGCTGTTCCTCGGGTTATGCTGGGGAACTGGAGAAGGCGCTGGTTCTTGTTCTTCAATTGGCGCATAATAAACTGGATGAGGGTTTTGATATACTGTCGGGGTAGCTGGTAATGGTCGGTTCCTCATAGGTGAAAACTGGGTTTCTAATCCAGCTTTATTTAAGGACAACACTGAGCTTCCGTCTGCTGTAGTCCTCAAGCCTAGGTTGTCATATAGCGGTTCTTGGGCTTCAGTACTTGGCAGGATCTGAGTGCTGGCCGTACTTGACCAGCTGGGCACGCGTGGTCTCCTGGGTATTGTGACGTATCCTTGTCGCGGTGTCACGACAGGTGGTGTAATAGGGGCAGTGAAGGGCGACTGAGATCGGGAGTATGGCAGGGTTCTGAAAAGGTTTTGGTTCGTGGTCATGCCGTATATAGGCGAGTGGATAGGACTGATGGGATTTAGTTGAGTAGGCAACCTGCTGGTGTCAGGGACGGTTGACGCATTACTAGCTGCTGGTGATATCTGAGCAGCTCGGGGAGGGAAGGACAAAAGATCTGGAGGGTAGGCCCTGCCATCAGTCCGCCCGTATTCCACGTTGAGGGCATCTTGAGATCTCTTCGACGGATGTTCGAAGTCCAGCGAGCGTTTCTCGTCTTCATTATGAGCTGAAAACAAAAAAATCTCATTTAACGTCTCATTACTTTCAAACTTTCCTTTCAAAGAGGGAATCTTTACTTAGTGGGTATTGAACGAAAGCGTTTTCCTATATTTTCTTGTGAATGAATTCTGCGTGTCATCAACTAAGAATAGCCAAGGCTGTGAATAAATTTGTTTTGCTATGGATATTTCTTTGTTGAAATGAATATATTGATGATTGTGCAGTAAATGGGGACAAAGGGACTATGCTGTATACAGTGTTTTATTCTGTAACTGTAAGTACCCATGGCCTAAAAAGCGACAATAAAAGAATTATAGATTAGCATTAACGAAGCAAATGCTAATACAGAGTAAATCCATTGTTGGCGACAAGAAACATGATTGTGTAATCCGATTACTTTATCGAGTTTAAATATTCACTTGCCGCCTAACAGTTTATTTACTTGATAAGAGTGCAAGTATTAAAATGAGATTTATGATTCTTATATATTGAAAAGCAAACTTAGCTTCTTAAGAATGGATGTTCAACGTCTATTCATCCAAAGTTATATAAAAATTCTTAGCAAAAAAAATATGTATACGTTTTTTTGCTAAGGTTTTATGTTTTAACAACTTATAATTACGTGATATTAGATATGGATCGTTTGTCGTTAATAAAATTATGAGGATGATTAAGAAACCAGACTTACCAAACACGGAATCATTGTCCAGCAATGTTTTGTTCAGTTCAGACATTTCGGTAGCGCCGCTCATAATTGAAGGTGGTGCGTCGTATCTCCTCGGAGGCTTGGTCACAGGGTTCACTGCAGTTATCAGGCTCTTCTCCATCTCTGGTATCACCGATCCTTCGATCAGAGCTTCTCCATTTGTATTATCCGCTTTTTTATCAGTACTTCTTCTTCTACAACAGCAGTAGCATAGGATAACCAGTATAATTAGTAGAATGGCTGCTGTGCAAGACACTCCAATGAGGACAGGTAACATGTTGTTGTCCATTCCCTGAGGAACTATTATTCCCGGTGGAGTTTGCGCTACGACTAAGGTCAAACTCCGTTCGTCGACACCTCCAGCGTTATTGGCAACACACATGTATTCTCCATTGTCAGTGCTTTCTACATTGACTATGGTCAAATTAACCCATTTGCTGTAGTACTCCATGTTAGTCTGAGTGATGTAGTACTTGGTTTCACCTTGATATCTGTGAGAGCCGTCGATGATTTGGGCGTTAAGCACCCAATTGACCTCAGGAAGAGGATTGCCATTCACTTGACAGGCTAATGTGACGTTGTTATCGGACACTCTAAGCGTGGTACTCGTAGATGGATAGACAATACTAGGCTTGCAGGCGAATTCATTAGTGCCTAACTCTTTCCAGCGCTTTCCATGTACTTTAGGAGGCTCAGCGCAGAATATATCTGAAGTGTACAAATTTTTGGATATGACCCAATTTCTAAAAGGTTGAAGGAAACAGTCACATCTCCATGGATTTTCTTGGACATCCAAATTTAATAAAGATGGGAGGCTGTTTAGAGTGTCTACTTTAAGATGTTCAAGTTTGTTGTTGTCAAGCCTGAGGAAGTTAAGTTTCGGCACATTCATGAACGTCTTGACTCCGATTTGGAATATCTTGTTGTTGCTCAGGTCAACTTTTTGCAACAACTCCAGGTTGCTGAATAGGCCATCTTCTAGCTTTTCCAATTTGTTATCGTTTAGCAGAATCCATCTTATTTTAGGAGTTTCCTTGAACGTGTCTGGGTGTAGTGTTTTTAAATCATTCTTGGAGAGATCCAGCTCTATCATGATCGCTAGACCCGCGAAACCGTTCCTCTGAATCGTCTGCAGTTTGCACTCGCTCAGCGTCAACTTCCAGAGGTTTATCAGTCCGACATCGTGAAATGCGTGCAGTGTTATCTCGTATAGATCATTCCCGGTCAAATTCAGCTTTTGGATATCTGGACTTAGTGATTTAGGTATCGCGTCATAGTGCGCATGTGAGCAGTCCGCTTGCTTGTCCCCGCTCGCCCACACACACTTGCATTTCTCTGGACAGTTGCTGGTGAAGTCTGCCGTGATTGTCGCTAAGACGAGGTGTAGCACAATAATCTTCCTCACTGCGTCGCCCATTTTGTTTCCTGTAACAATGAAAAATACTAGTGAGTGCTGGAGTAATTAAAATCTCGAAATAGCTGACGTTGGAACGCGCTGCTAGTTTTAATGCGCTATTAAGAATGCACTTGGATTGTTTTATGTAGTTCGAGAGAGTTAACTATCGGGTTACAGGCAGCAGGTGGTGTAAATTAAAGGGAATTTTTACGACCCGTCTCCGAGTTTTAAGAAGTTACTTGAATGGCACAAATGTACATGGATCGTTTTGTGTTTCAGTGATGTTCTATCAAATATAGTTGAAAGGTTTACGACTCGATCCAGTCCAAACAATTTTCTATTGACAGTATATTTTGTGATGGATGTTGTGTGATGCAGTTTCTATGACGTTAACTTTTAAAAATAAACCATTGCAGCGTTTGTAGAACCATAAAAATAATATATAGTTGCAACGTAACATTAATCATATTCTTTCAAATAAGTCGAGGTTTATTGAGTGTTAAGAATGGTTTGTTATTCGCTTTTCTTGTATCTGTGGTATATCAGTTTTAATGTTATCAATTTTGCGGATGTAGAAAATTTATAACTTTCAACACTATCCTTTGTTGTCGACTAACCTTCTAAGAAATGTATTTCATGGGATTGATTTACGCTAAGAAAATCAATCAACGAATCTTTTTGAACACCCGAAAAACAATACAAACAATCTTCAAGGTAAAAGTATCTATTTATGTGGCTCTAATAAATTCATCCTTTCTAAGTCTTTTTCCCTTAATTCCTTGAATGTCATCAACAAAAACGTGTTCATACGGCACAATTAGTGGGGATGGGGGAGGAATCTGTTCGGATACGCCGGAGTCCTACGGGATAATTACGTTTGACGCGTCACAGCCGGGAATAAACTTGAGCAATTCAGCTGAAAGTGCGTTCCGCTGTGTGATCTGTGCCTTATGTTTTTGTAGGGAAGTGGAGGAAAGCATGGGATATAGCGAAGTTATTCATTTTTTAACAAAAAAATATAAAAAGAAAATCTAGCAATACTACTTGAACGACAATTTTGATGCTCTACCTTTGTAAGTAATCTGTATGCAAATTAATGAATTTAATCACAAACTAAATAATGAAAAGCCGATCTGTTCCCGGATGATAATATAATTCCCAAGAGTAATAATTATTATTGATTCAGTACGTCAGCTGCTACATATTGTCATTGAACAAAATGGCATTGACGCTATTTCGTTCCTCATAAGTCTCATGGGAGCGTGTAGGTATTGTAAACTGTGAGAATATAGATTCAATTTCCAGGTTGGACATTTTACCTTGTATTTTGATCAGAAACATCTATGCGGTTCTATCATCAGGATTACGCTGGAAAAAAATCCACGACCTATTGACGGAATTATTTGCCCCTCTACTGTATCGGGAATATAGGCTACCTATCATCTAATGAATAGATCTATGATTGTTTTTTTTTATTTTGCGTACAAACACAAATACAGTATTAAAGTAGCTTGTAACACGAGGAAATTATTACTATTTTAAGTTAACGAGTGAAACTATAGTGGGGACATCTTATCGTCTCTCACTCGCGCACACTCTAATTGATGTTAAGCCTGTGACATGTGACATCACTAATATTTATTTTGCATCCTTTTTCTTTTACTCCCGCAACAAGATTTAAAACATTTGTAAGTTGTTTAATAATGAATAGATTTACAAAATTCGTCGTTTGTTAGATTTTGGGTTTGATTTTAAGAGCGTATACACCTTGCGCGCAAAGTCAACTATAGGTATTTCTTCGTTAATTTCACGCACACATAAGTGACCAAAGCTGTGTGCGTAGAGCTGCCGCGTCGGCTCGCTACACAATCGGCTCAAACAACTTTGATCCGTGCGCTTCAAATATTCAATTGAAATGTAACTGTAATATAATATCATAAAAATATTTTATTTGCATTATAAGTAGACAAATATTACTGTGCAAGCAAAGAATAATACAAATTTTGGATACTAATCATATTTTCGTTATTATTACATTGTTAAGTTGCATTCAAATCAGTGTTCAATCAGTAGACACTACGGACGTTTTATTAATCATTTCGTGTTCGAACACATAAATAGTATTAGGGGCCTTACAACCCCTTACAATTACGAAATATATTTAATTTTATATTACAATACATAACATAATTTAGCCTCGGAATTACGTCCCATTATATTACCTGAAACATAATTTATACTCACTACAAAATCATTGTAGGCAATAAAAATAATTAAATATTTTACTACCAAAGTACTAAGATGTGGTAATCGCATTCCGCGCGTGGCTATTTTTACTACGCGCGGCATAATCGACTGCAGCCAGGCCGGAGCGACGAGCGATACGTCCTCCCTCTAGAAGGCCTTGCGGCGGTCTGATTTGATCCACGTCGGACAGCGTGTTTTATAGTGGTTTTTAAAATATTTGTAGAAAACATGAAAACTAATTTTGTTGAAATATAAAAATGGTAGTTTATTGATAAGATGTTCTTCTAGTATAATATGCAATTGTTATAAAAAAATATGTACAATAAGTTGGTGAAAAAAAATATGTTCTTGACGAGAGTTTCTGAATAATTTCGCATTGTTTAAATTTTTATTTTTCAGGAACTAAACACAAAAAGATTATTTTTCTCAGCAAAATCGCTCCATAAGGGTCTTATTAGTCTGATAATATTTTTATTTTCATCTTATATTTAGTGGTTAAGGATATCTTAAGCTTCTAAATTGCCATTTAAAGCCTAAATAACGAAACTTGTGTTCAGTAATCCGTATAGTACTCACAAATTATCCATCAATCTATTATGTTTTCCACCAAAATCCCTAGATGACAACCTTTTCTAAAATTAGTAATAATTATTTTTCCTTTAAATTGTTTATTGGTGGCTATTAACTCATTTGAAAAGTCCTGTTTTTAAGCCAAAAAGCGCGTGCAGGGTATAAACGCTCTTAATAAATACAATAAAAATGGAATCAAATATCCTATTGTGATATAAAATTCTATCTACTCCTTTATACTCACAAGTAATATTGACAACTACCCGCTATATTTTGTACCTTGCACCACACAAAGCTCCGCACATTGATGCTCTAAGTGCCGTGAAGCGTTGCTCATCTTTCTTGTGATTTTTCTTATGCGTGTTATAATGTTATGTCAATCGTCTTTATGTGACGTTATGTTAGAGATGTTTCTTTAGTAAAAACAGAAAAACCTTTGACTGTTTAACAGTGTTAAAGTTTAGTTCTAACTAAGTCGATTTCCGAAATATTTCAGTCCTGATCGATTAAATTAGAGAGCGTGATAGGAACATGAATAATATTACCACCACCACCCATACATACATATATAAACTCACGCCTTTTTCCCAGAAGGGGTAGGCAGAGGCGCCAGGTCACCCACATTTCGCCTTGAATGTTCCGTTCCACGATGTGATAGGTGGCGAGCCTATCGCCATATCGGGCACAAATCCTGACTCTGGGCTGATAATGAATAGAAAAATCCAGTATCACTTTGCCTAACCCGGGATTCGAACCCGAGACCTCAGCTTTGTAACCGTACCTTTGTACAAGTACGCCACTGAGGCAGTCACCACCACCCAAAACATTGATAAAAAAATATTAAGTCTCACCGTTAAAAAATTCAGTACAATGCACTTTAAAAATCATAATAAATATCAAAGACTTTTAAAAAGCAATTTAACGTGAAGTTAAAGGAAACTGAAGCTTACAATTTGCCACCAATACCGAAACTACTAGAAACACCAATACAGCAGGGAATACAGGTACTAAGAGCCCTAAATTAAGGTCGTTTAATTAAGCCTGGTAATTACTAGGCTCTATGCCTACTGTACTGAATTTATTGTTATTGGTTTTTATATATATTTAGTCGGATAAAAATATATAAATCCAACAATCACATAAATAGGTCAGAGTCACTGCTATCGTACTTATTTTGAGTTATTAATAACAACAAGACTGATTTACCTAGAGAAGAGACGAAAAATGTGGGCCGCACAAAATTATGTACCGGTTCGAGAAGGAACTTTCAATTTTCACGCTTTGAGGATGTCGAAGGCTGACAATATAAGATTTAATAAATAATAACAAAAACTATGATTCAACTACAGTACTGAGTACATGTTTCGAATCATCAGCAACTATAAGCTTAACACACATAATAAAACAAAATTAAAGTAATATTTGGAATCCTAAAAATCCTGAATAAATTCAAATACGACTTGTCAATACTACAAAGCGTAATCATTCATTAATCAGATCGTATCAATATATGTATATCATGAAAATCCCCCGCGAGTGGCAACCCTAGTGGCGAAAAAAAGGCGCATTAAAAACACGTTCAATTACAAGAAGTATATTAATCAAATATCCAAAGATTGCGTACGTACGCCCGTTGAGAGTTTACACAACAGTTTACAGGGCGATTCATTAATCAAGCTCGCAGTAGGGCTGTGGGGGGAGTAACGGGGGAGGGGGAAATAGGGTTGCCAGATTTGATTCTAAAACAAATTTGTATAATCAAGTTTGTGCTTTGTTACGAGTCCACCGCTAAATCTTAAGAGTGAAATTTTGTAGAAAGGTGATTTATGGTTTGGAGAAGGATTTTTGATACTTTGAAATAGTAAAAGAAGGATAATTACAACAACATTTTGTTTTATAAATCATAGAATTGTAATCAAATACCTTGAACCATAAATGGACTCAATGTCAGCAGTAACAAAGAAAATTAAACATAATTTTGTGTGTAATACAAGTATCAATTTAAACTTTTGTGATTTAATATTCAATGTTTTAATTACCTAATTTTACCAAACTGTTAGTGGCAACCCTAACCGCTAATGCAATTTGTTAGCGTGTAATCAATGTGCTCACAACTCGTGTTAATTATTACGCCATCATGCTAAATGGATTCTCCAGGTTTGATTCCGTTTGTTTTTAAGATACCTTTGTTTGTAAAAGTGCTGATATATTTTCCTCAAGGGTTGGGTTGGGGAACGAAATTAATATCAAGGGGTGTTTGTGGTGAGATGAAAAATTACGAGATTTATTGGGAGAGATTAAACAAATGAAACATTTTATTGGAAAATATTATGTAATTTTTAATTCTGGCTGGATAAAAAATGTTTTCTGAATTTGATGGTAAATGCATTTTAAATATAAATTAATAAAATTGTCAATTTCTGTTCGGCATTTACCCGATTGTGAATGAGCCCGAAATTTCAAACATTTCCGTTTTTCACCAGTTTTCATAGATATTTATTCTAATTGTTTAATCTGTTACCGTCATTATTTTTGATATTCTACATAAATATTTTCTTACTGATTCTTCATAATAATCTTTAAAAATACACCATATTCCGACTGCATCAGTCCATTGAACTTTATAATAAGCGCATACCGACATGAATTGTATCACTTCAACTCGGCATTATTTAACCGATGTACTTGGCGTGGCCGTCCCCTTGGAATCATATGGACAGACCTCTGGGAGCGTTGCGAAGCGAATAGTAATAATGCTAGTGAAAACAATCAAATATGGAGCACTATTGTAATAACTTCCGTGTCAAAGTTGGTTAACTAGCTATCAATCGAAAATTAATTTGACCATCTATATAATGCTTTTGGTTAGACGCTGGTTATGAAACGAGAGGCCGGGTGTTCATACCCGCGCCGAGAAAAATATTTATGAAATTAACAGATATTTAATTCCGATCTGAGTGTTGTAAGGCTAAAAGAATATTGAGTCATGTAAGGCCCTGCTAGTGGACGAGAAATAGCAAAATTAAAGTTGGTGACGACAAATACACCAAAGAAATGATCATTAAAATTTATCAAAAATGTATTTAATTACACCATGTAATTGAAAAATTTATTCCTAAACTGTTATTCTTTTTAATTTATTTCGTGGCTGTCACGTTCTTCTACATTGTACCCATACATATTTTATTTATTTATTTATTGGTATTACAAGTTACATAAACCCATTTGTAATAGTAAAAACAGAAGTTTATTAATGTACAAACGTCGTCACATCCTCACTATGTTAGCGGTGGAATCGAAGCGAGTATATGGGATACGTAGACCTTATTACAAAGCCATTCATTGACTAGTGTTACGGACGTATCAAACAGACAAGCACTACTGTTCATATTGTATGGGCTTCTTATTGGACTTTATGTATTTTATATAGATATCTTGCAGTATTATTGAGTACTACTTAATGGTGTAGGCTTGGGAGTCGTGAGGTATTGGATTCGACCGCCAGTTTAGGTAATGCCATGTATCAGCCCATATACGTCCCACTGGAGAGCACGGGTCTTCTCTACAATCGAGAGCACGATTGAGGGTGGTTAGGCCATATAGTCCTCCACGCTGTCCTAATGCGAGTTCAGGTATTACATTTATAAAATACGAAACACTCTTTTAACAAGTTTTAAATAAAAGGAAATAAAACTTGGAAAGTTTGCGTTGTGTTGATAATAATAGTGGATGGGGAAATTAATAAATAAAGTTAATGTTTTACTAAATAGACCAATAAAAAATTGACAAATGTGGGTGTGACGATAATAACTTGAGCAGATTGGTCTATTTTCCTGATTGATCCTTTAGTAGACATTACGATTTTATTCTTAATTTCGGCCTTTAGTTTTATATGGTTTGGTAACTTAATTATATCAGATCAGGGTTCTTTTCTATACATTTTTTTTGATTGAATATACTGGGTATATCAAGACTGCTACCGAAAACGAAGCCGGGTGGTAGTTTTAGTGACTACAAACACAATGCAACTAAAAATTTCGCAAAGAAACGCGACAATTATTTTTTATGATTTTTTAAATAGCGTCATTTTTGGGTGGTAAATCCACAGTTTTTGCTAAAAAAATAATTTTAACTCTTTTATACCTCAGAGTATTTAGAAATAAAAGGGTATACACTATTATTTTAGGAAAAAAATGTATTTTCCACCCAAATATGGCCATAGGAAAAAAATAACAAAAAAAAATTGACGCTTTTTTTTGCAACTTTTTCTGTTGCAATGCGTCTGAAATCACTTAAACTACCACCCGGCTTCGTTTTCGGTAGCAGTCTTGATATACCCTGTATAGTGTTAAAATGAGAAATCTATAAGTAACTAATAATACTAAGTTTTAAATTTCGTATAAATACATTTTCCCTCGATATAAAACGATAGAAGTTATCACACTTATTGGAGTGAGTTATTAACTAATAATGTTTCAAACACGCGTTTTTTAGCATATATTTTTTAAATGTTTATTTTTTCTTTTGCAGATGTATAAGGCGCAAGGTCGTTCGGTTTTGATTCATAGTTAATTGCATTGGGGTCGTAATGTTTATGATAACTGCTGAGTTAATAGATCGGAATCGGTTAATGTTTCCCTCTCCTTAACAACCAGGGCGCCATTTTGAATGTTTACATTTCAATTCAAATATAAACATAATCATGTATGTTTCTGTCCTTTTTACTTGTGTTTCTAAGTTATTTACCCGGATATAATAATCCGGCATAAAGATTAATGATAATGATCCGATTATATGTGTCGCATTTCGCCGGATTGGCAATTCTGGCTTAACGATTATTTTCTGTATCAGCCCATATACGTCCCACTGCAGGGCACGGGCCTACTCTATAATCGAGAGTACGATTGAGAGTGGTTAGGCCATATAGTCCACCACGCTGGCCTAGTGCGGGTTGGCGGACTTACATACCATAGAAATTCTTATAAATCGCTATGGTATGCAGGTTTCCTCACGATGTTTTCCTTCACCGTTTTAGTGCGTGGTGATTGACTATCAATACACACATGACTCCGAAAAGTCAGAGGTGTGCCCTGGGATTCGAACCCGCGACCACCGTGAACATGAGGGTAGCCGCGTCTAGTCCGTTTACCAACAGGCCACCACGCACTTTAACGATTATTTATGCTGGCATTATTCAAGTGCATATAAACAAAGGTGCGTGGTGGCCTGTTGGTAAACGGACTAGACGCGGCTACCCTCATGTTCACGGTGGTCGCGGGTTCGAATCCCAGGGCACACCTCTGACTTTTCGGAGTCATGTGTGTATTGATAATCAATCACCACGCACTAAAACGGTGAAGGAAAACATCGTGAGGAAACCTGCATACCATAGCGATTTATAAGAATTTCTATGGTATGTAAGTCCGCCAACCCGCACTAGGCCAGCGTGGTGGACTATATGGCCTAACCACTCTCAATCGTATTCTCGATTGTAGAGTAGGCCCGTGCCCTGCAGTGGGACGTATATGGGCTGATACAGATACAGATGTAAACAAATATATGCACATTATATTACACTAATTATGAAAAATTCTATGGCATGTAAAGTATGCCAACACGCACCAGGATAGTGTGGTGGACTATATGGCCTTACCATTCTATATCGTACTCTCGATTGTAGAGGAGGCTCGTGTCCTGCAGTGGGACGTATATTGTCTGATACCTACATACAAATTATAAAGATCTAATATTTTAAATTTTTATTACTAATATACTTCCTACTCTCTTCTAAGTTTTGCCGTGCCCAACAGGGTTCACATCTTTTATTACATGGTATCATGTATATAAACATGTGTGGCCTTATTCATAAACAGGTTATAAACCTATGTTAGCTATCGATTGTTCTGTCTTCTTTGCTCAAACTGCATGAATAAGGCCATTTGTATGCCATTAAAAAAACATATTTAAGCAAATACATTATCTTGAGGGAATTAAACGTACAATTGCTTCAAGTGGATTGTAGTGCATTCAATCGTGCCAAAATAAAGAAAAAAATATGATATAAAAACCCAAAAGACACGGAACGGCAGAAAATGGCAGTTTAGTCTAAATGTGTTTACTTTGTCATGGAACCTAACAAAGCCGTGTTCACCAGCTCGAAATCCCCGCATTGTGAGTGCGCCTTTATTTTCCAATCTTTTTTTATGTTAACATTCTGCGCTAGCGTTTGAAATAAAACTCTTTGTAAAGGACTGCGCTCACATGTCCGCTGTTTATTAACATCTAAAAGGATCTTTGTGCGGGACTGTGCTTGTCCCGCTTATTCCGCCTTCTGTTTTTTATTGGAGTGTAGTTAATAACAATCTTGATTCATTTTATTGCGAACTGACCATCAATTATTTTGCGTCATATTTCTTAAAAGCATAAACAGAAGAAACGACATTCAAACATTTAACATTACATGGCACTTCATTCCACGTTTCTCTCAAAAACATTAGATTTTATAACTATTAATGCACATTCCATATCACGCCAAACAGTTGTGGAAATGCACTGTATTTCAGTTTTGGATTGAATATCTTGTCTCAGGATGGCGAGTGCAGGGGAATGCTAAGCCTGTTTTGTAATTCAGTATGTTGTTTTGTTTTGCTACTGTCCATGACCGGTCGCATCGCTTATCATAAGGCGATTGGCATGCTCGTATCGCAATTTATTGTTATAAAAAAGTCCTCCAAACAGAAACACAGTGCTGCATTACTGGTTGATGGCGGTAGATATGATATAAGCAGTCTGAATCAACGAAAATGCGTAGATTAATTAAAAAGTGTGAAGCAAAAGTTTATTTCTTAGTATCGAAAGTAAGTGTTAAACTATCAGCTAACCCTTATAGGACAAAGAGGTGAAGCTATGTTTATTATTAAAACAGTCTATGTATCATACAAAAGCCAAATACGGTTAGATAACAAGCAGCCTTACACGCCTTATAAGCCACACGCGTGACGTTATGTAATATTAGATCTATGTATCATAAAAATATACGATTAAAAAGTTATATCCTACATAGCTAACTTTTAGGACAAATGGGGGATTATAAAAGGTAGTAAGGTTTATCAGCCCTCCGGCTACAACGATATTAAATTCACAAACCGATAAAACAGTGAACAGTAATTATTGCTTTTAACTTGTATTCCCACACTAAAGTTGGTAGTTGGGTTTTAATATTCCTCATTAATATGAGCTCCGAAAATTCCGTCATACCCCGAAACGTTCATAATCGTACATTTTATGCTCTCAATATTCTGGCGGAATGTTGAAACACCACGGTTTATGGCTCCTGTGTTATCATTTGTGTAGTGCCATCAGTAAATGAGTTTTTCAAGTGTTTTTGTTGCGTTAATTTTATTACTTTGAATATATACATTTGAATGTGAAATACAGAAAAATATGGGCGTAAAAAGAGTGCTTTGATGTCGTGTTTCGTTCTGTGAGATTGCCGAAGGGCCAATACCCGTATCATCCTCCTGCCCTCTCTCCCTCCCTTTTCCATACTATTTTCGGAAGCCCTCGACATATGAAATAAAAAAATAACACCCAACAGTCACATATATAGTTCGAACCCCACACTAAGATGGAGTCTTGTGTCGTGGGTATAAGAAACTGCGAGAGACTTTTCAGTCTCATAAACACCCAGACCTGAAAGAAATATTTATAGACCGCACAAACATTTCTCTCGGTGCGGGGATCGAACCCGTGGTCACTCGTTTCACAGACGGCGTCTAACCGACTGCGCCACGGAGGCTGTATTGCCTACGTTGAGAGAAAATATAAAACAAAAATGAAGGAACGAGATAAAGAATTGATAACAAACGAAAAAGAGCTATTACAGTACGTTAAGTCCGCTTATTTCTCTTGTATCGGACCCGATAATTTGTCGTGCGCCATACTCAATTTTTATTATAAACCACAACATAAAATATGCATTTTCAATATTTCAAACCCGATTAAAATCGTAGAACTCTTTTGCGTACGATTATTTGTAACTATATTCATACCACGGGCCCCATAGTACGACGAATAATACCATTATACCTGAATTATACTCGTCTAACACAACCCAAGCTATAAACTGCCGAAACATAACACATTAAATCTTAATTAAATTTACACAAAACTCATACCAACAGCCACTATTATTTTAATAAGCGTGCCCAAAATTCATGTGATTCCATCATTTGTATACATTTTCCCGGAGCGAAGCGCCGCGAACCAGGCTGCGTCCCGCGGGAACCGGCCCGTATTTCACGGCACTGGTATTCGAATCCCGCGTAACATTCCGATGTGCTTAAAATATTGGATTTTTATGTTTGAACGTTGCAATGTATTTATGGCATGTTGGGCGGAAAATGTGACTTTGAAATAGGAATTTGTCACGTTTTGGTAAATTTTGTTGTTGGGATTCGTTGTATCTTTACTGACTAAAATATTTTCAATTTATTTCAATACTCAAAATATGTTTAAATGTTGGAAAGATACAAAAAAATGGAATAGATGGCGGGACGAGTATTCGCCATTCGCCTGATGGTAAGCGTGATGACATCTCATAACAGTAGCCAAACCAAACAACATCATTACAAATTAATGCTTGGCATTCCTAAGACTTAAAATGTTAAGTCTCAGTATGTCCAGTAGTTCCGCTTTTTACAAGTTCAAACCGGAACCCAACAGTGCGTTTACACTGCTGTTTGGCGAGAGAAATAGACGTTGTGGTAGTATCTACCCAGGCAGCTTCACACTTATGTATGAGAGATCAACCACCAGCAAATTTTTAATATTAGTGAGATTGTACGGTATGTAACACTGAGCGTTAATTCTAAGCATCTCGGCTTTATCTTATAATATTAAATACTTAATTCCCGTGCGTTGAGGTGTCTTATTTAATTGTTGTAAAGGAATACATGTAATAAAGAGGAGACGGCTCCCCGTCTCTTCTTTATTACACGTATTCCTTTTATCATATTTCAGAGAGCTATTATCATATTTCACGTAACAAGAATTTACTGAAATGTTTATAACTAAAAGATTACGCATTTTTAAGAAAACAATTTAATATTTTTTTCTGTTTCGAGTCGGCTTTTAACATGGAAATACAAAGGAAAGAAAAGGTTAAGAGAAGGGAAAAGAGGTGGGAATTATAGTTAAATATATGGTATATAACTTAAGTGGGAGGAAAGCCTTAGGTAATATTGGTAGGGACCCAACCCGGATGTAACATCTGCGCGGAGCAGACAGTCGTCCTAGTACGCCAGGCTGGAAGTCCGGAGACTTCGACATACCTTTCTAACTACTCCGAGGTAGCGGGCAGCTAAATGCGCTTTCCTAAAAAAGAGGTAATCTCACTCAGCCAACGAAACAGAACAGCAAAGCTACCACTTAATGTGGGTTTTCTGTCGGACTGTAGGGACATCGCAGTCTTACTCAATTTTACAATTATGCGAATAACATCTTTTGTATAAATTAATAGACCTATACGTCACATACATAGTCTAGACTCCACATTAAGATAGAAACTTAAGTCCTCAATATTAGAAACAAATGCATGTGGGTCATACAAACATTTTAGGTGCTAGATTCGAACCCGCGGCTTCCCTTTTCACATCCGGGGTCTAACTAACTGCGCCATAAAGGCTGTCAATGCTGTCATGAAATATGTCGTGGCCCTACTACTACACAATAAAAACCTATAATCAGTTCCTATTTATTTCCTTTTTTAGTTGCGAGTAAAGAGAAAAGCTAGTTTTCCAAAGAGACTTGGCTAGCTTCAGTGCTCCTTGTATATTCTTTGAATAACATTACTGATCCTAGGACTCAGGAGTGGCATTGACGAGTGAGAAGGCGGGATAGTCTCTCCGAGAAATCCAAGTGTGAATTATTGGGAGCCATTGAGTAAATAGTTTTGGGAAGCACAGTCAAACGTAATGCAGTCAAGAATACATACGGTCCAATAACTATCAGAATTGTCTTAACACTTTTATAGGGAAATGTATCCTTGAATACGGTAAACTATACAATTTCTTACTAAGCATCTTGTACCTCCTCAAGCGGAGATACCCATTTGGAGTCCTTACTCTAGTCCGATTATGTTTACCTAATACAGCTCCGAAAAATCCAACACATTTATTTTAGCAACTTTCAGTGTAGTGATACATTCATTTTTTTTTTCGGTGTTAAATATTAGAAATTTTACCAAGAATCCAAACATATAAACACAATACCCCATGGAAGAAAAACACCCTCAGTTTCTTCAATCCTGCCTTACGTGGCCCATTATTAAGAACGTCGACAAAAAAAAAATCATACTGCGCATATCTTTAACTACATGATTAATTCCGTTGCGGATTAAAGACAAGTTTGAATTTCCCAGAGACTCACCAAGCTTGAATGATCGGTGTCATTAAAATGCGTGCCTCTGTTGGTCCAGGCTTACAGGAGTTGCAGAGGCGGGTGTGAGGGCGGGGCAGTCTCCATAGTCTATTATGTTAATCGAAACTCCGTAGTAAAGAACACTTCTAGCCCGAGTCGTTGACCCCGACACATTTGGCAAAGTTCCCGGCATCAACTCGCTGATATCGCAGCATTATGGCATTGTGACCCATTCGTTTTACTTACAAGTATAATGTCCAACTGCGCAAAATAGACTTCACTTGAGAGGTTATATTTAGGGGCTCGGATGCAAGCTCGTTGAATCGTTTAGTGGATGATAGGACACCGATGTACGTAACTATACCCTTGTATTGAATATGGGGGCTTTTTATTAAATATAGTTGTGGATATTGTTTATCAGTCTATAAGCCTTGGAATTAATATACAACCATCACTCTCATACGTAGTTCTGACCCCACACTAAGGTCGAGTCGTTTGTCATAGGTTCCAGAAACTACGAGAGACTTTTCGGCCTTACATACACACAGATCCGAAACAAATTTCTGTGGACCACACAAAAAAATGTCCCTAAACGGGGATCCTTTAAACGGGCTCACTCTCCCACTCTATTTGTAGCTTTGAATATTTTCTAATCTTTTTATAAGTAATATACTTTATGGTATAAGTCTGCTCAACGAGGCTCGCCTATATAGTCCATCGACTATGATAGATGATAAAGGCCATCAAGGAGCTCTTATGAATCCAAAGAAGTTATGAATGCCTCGAATATTAATTAGCTAATCAGAATACTGAACCGTTGCAATCATAGCTTTACCACATTAAAGTAAAATTGTTTTGTCAGAATTCAGGAATTGTGAGAGACTTTGGCGTCTCACAACACGCAAATCGTAACGTACTTGTGGATCATACAAATATTTAATGAGTGAATAAATTAACCATTTTTATTTTTTATCCGACCCACTAAAGTCAATTTAAAGAATAGCGTCTTCTCTTTGTGAACAACTATAAATTCAAAACTAAGCAAAGCGAGGAAATCTATGACAAATTCCACCTCCAAAATACTCCAAACGGCATAAAACTTGATAACATATTGATGCCGGAATTGCTTTGTGTCGGGAATTCCTGTGGGAACAGGCTGGTGCAATCGATCTCTACGGACTTCCCGCTACGAAAATGACCGTATGCTGTTTGGAGTATAATTAATATATTCTCTGCAATATAAGGGGAATTTGTGCCATTTTGATCTATATTTTAACGGCAGGTCAGAATATTTGGGAATTTGTTCGATAAATCTGATTTTGAAAATTTGCCGTAGTGGTGTTTCAGAATCCGGTAAGAGACCTTTGTGTTTTTACATCAACAGAGAATACTAAAAGAATTGATAATAAAAATATTTTTCCAAGTGACTCCTCCTATCGTGAGTGTAATAAAATATAACAAGAAAGAAAGATTTTGCCAATCGAATGCTAAGGCGTCCCTCGTTTGATCTAGATTATGTGGGTTTGAATAGATATAGATAGAAACTCGCATTATGAAAACTAAGACGCACGAGGCGTGTTGTTTGACTTTGAAAAGAATGAAGAAAGGACGAAAGAAAGAAGGGGTGACATACGAGTCACACAATATTATCATTATTGAACCACTCAACAAAATTTTACATTTCCGAATAAGCCTTCAAGTTATTACTCCGATGAATACATCTCGTGCATCAAAAAGATTCAATATAACCAAACGGGATATTTCATTTGTATGTCCACCCATCAAATCGAATTTAAGCAATATATTTGAACGAATTCGACATGGATATAATAAAAGGGAGTTTTTATAGGCAATAAAACAGTCGCGAAGGAATTCCTCGCGCGAGCCTGTGGGGACAATGGGCCCACATCGAGGTAGGTACGACCAGACCGTGTAATGTTATGAGGGTAACGTGTCTGGCGCAATTTACCAGCGACCAGGCATAATAGGAGAGTTTATCTTACCTATCTTGACCAATAGTCTTATTCAATTACAGTGGGCAAGGCATATAGTGATGGCCCAAAAGCTGTCAAGTGGAGACCACGTACTGACAACTCGCATTGGGCCACCTTACCTTGAACAATGGATAAAGTAAAAGTGGGCAAGGCATATAGTGATGGCTGATGGGACCGAAAAGTTGTCAAGTGGAGACCACGTACTGAGAACTGGCATGGACCTCCAGTTATAAATGTAGTTGAAAGTAGCATGATGCTAAAATGCAGACCGCTTCTTACAAATCGCTGCAAAAATACTTAAGTGAAGCGTATGGCCAGCAGTGACGTTCCTATGGCTGAAGAAGAAGATAAAGATTATGACATTCAAGGAATTAACCAGCCCGGAGACCACACCCCAACCTGCTACTCTTTTAGTTGTTGAACAAATAAGGAACGATATAAACGATGTAATTATATAAAATACATTATATTGATAATAGAGCAGTAGACGTACGCTACCGACGTCTGCGCAAACATTTGTTTTCAATTAATATTGTTTGCCAAATTTGTTTGTTCACGCAATCACTAGCCTTTGTTCCGTACGTATTAGGACGCGATAACATCCGTTACTCGTTTTATTTTTTAAATCATAGGTCGGTACTCGTACCCTGTTCACATGTTGGCAATGCCACATTAGCTTTGTCCTAACTACCGAAAAAAAATAGCGAAGTAAAAGAGATAAGAGGCCAGAAGCGGATGTTCAGCATATGAGTAGGGAAGTCGCCTGTTGCTGATCAGACATCGAAAGAGAGATAAGGATTGCCGAGATTCATCATCATTATGCAAAATGGCATAAAAGAATTACCGATTGGAACCGGTACACAAACGAGATTTCATATGCTCGATTATGAATACATGAAGGGATCAGTTTCAACATACAAATAAACAGAAATAAGGTAAATACAACCAGTATGTAATTTTCTATTTGGTTTCACATCGCCTCTTGCTTCCATCTTGCGGCATCGCGAAAGCGGGACGATAAGCGATCAAGTAGAAAATTACAAAGTACGTACAATACTGTCTGTGTATTGACATCCAGAGATTTCTGTGCTTACTCGAGACAATATTATGCTTACTTACTTATAGCTATATTTATGAATACCGAACAGTTCAGACGTGACACTTTGTTTTTTTTTATTGCATAGTTCTGGTAAACGCACAAGGTTACCTGATGATATGTAATCACTGCCACCCATGAACATCCACAATGCTTGGTTCATAGACTTATCAAATCGTGAGGGTAATGGGAAGGTTAAAGAATGGGAAGAGGGAAGGGGAATTAGACATTGTTTTCTTGGTGGAATTATTAATCAATTAAAGGAAATATTTGATATGACTACGGAAAATTGCATTAGATGATGGCGAAACCATTATATACGATGGTAAATATCCATTCAATATACTATAGCCTACAAATAACAATATTGCGAAGCTGCATTAGCGATAGAGCTCCGGCACTGCACTCACCAACTCGCCTGCGAAGCGTGCCTAACTATGGGCGTTTAGTCTTGAAAGGTTTACGTCCTTCAGTGTAAAACAAGGTAATGGATGGTTTAGATATAAGACTATTAAAACGTATCATACTATGAAAAAAATTCGTAATTCTATGCCGCAATGCAAATTGCCTCACCAAAATCGTGAACAAAACGTTCGCAATGAATGAATAAACAACAAATCAATGCATTTGCAATCATAACTTCAGTAAACTATGTACATGGCTACACCGCTCACTCATTCATTCATTCATTCATCGGATATTGAACGAACAATAACATTCGGTCATTGTTTGACTAATGGAAACTACGATGAGTCCGTAATAATTTGCGTTGGGTTCGTACGTCCGATATGGAAACATTACGCCAGTATTTTATTTGTTGTTTTTCATCAAGCCGATTGGTTTTTTTTAACGCGATTTTGATTTGCATCCTCGTGGTATTTACATTAACTATTCGGCAACACTTATCGCTATCCAAATGGTTTGTGAAATCGATTGTCATGGAGAATATTTTGATATTATAATCGCTACTGGGTTACAAATATCATTTCTCTACCTGATTTTCATTTTATCATTGCGGTGAACTGACACATATCATCGGTTTAGTCACTAGTGCATCAGTAGGTAATGTATATTGCCAACCCGCACTAGGATAGCGTGGTACACAATATGGCCTTACTACTCTCAATCGTAATCTCGATTGTAGATGAAGCCCCTGCCCTGCAGTGGGACGTTTATGGTCTGATACAATACAGCATTAGTAGTGTATCAGTTCTTGAATTCGTATTCGATCACCGATTAGGTCAAATTACCTTACGTTATGTAAGGCGCCTTATCCATAACTAAATTACGTAGGAAAGGATGAGATATGCCTGAGTAGAGGTCTGTGTGTGCCACTGGCAAATGAGGAGTAAGATGTCCACATATAAGGACCTATCTAAAGTTGCAGAAAGTCGCTGAATATATATATAGGCCCATAGGTGAATATTGCTATAAAATCCTTGAGGGAGGACAACGTTTAGTAGTAGACTTTACCTTGCTGAAGAAAAAGAAAGAGAATTATAAGAGCGAATTTTATGTAAAAAATGCATATATCGGTATAATTTAATATTCTTTTGCAAATGATATCTTACTTATTAGCGAAATCACATCTTTTTTTATGAAAGATCTAGTAGTGATTGAAATAAAGAATTCTTTGGTATAATTCTAGTATTAATTAGGAAGCATTCTTTGAGAGCGCGCGTCGTTGTATTTTAATGAAACTATCGCGTCAATTTATGTTCTCTTATCCTTGGCCACTCAAGGTGAAATTCTATTAAGCTTTTTGTTATTTCTAAGTAGTAGCACTATTGTAGAATAAGAGTTAAAGTTGGTGCCTATATTGTATAGTTTTAACTCTGTGGGTTTTAACTGTTAGCCTAAGTTAGCCTCTTTATAGCCAACCACGACGGAGCCACTGTACTGTACCTTTTGTTAAAGACAATGCAATTTAATCACAAGTATTTGGCCAGAGTTGTTTATTTCTCGCTGGTCAGATAAATAATGCTTTAAATTCGCACTAGCTGAAAACGAAACGCAACTTACGTAGGTCGTCTTGAAGAGTTGTCTATCGTTATGTTGACCTATACAAGTATTATAGGCATAAGATACTATTTGCAAATGTGGTAATAACATGAATCCTATGTACGCAACTTGCTAAGCACGAAACTCCTCTACAATCGAACACTCGACTCTAATTGATAATTGAGTGAGCATAGGCCGTAAGTCGACTTTGAACACATTTGATTATAATCCAATTGATATGTGGACAAGTACTCTCAATATATACAATTACGTACATAAAATCACGCCTTTTTTCCCAGAAGGGGAAGGCAGAGGTGCCAGGACACCCACATTTCGCCTTTTATTTTCCGTACCACGATGTGATAGGCCTATCGCCATATCGGGCACAAATTCCTGACTTTGGGCTGATAATGAATAGAAAAATCCAATATCACTTTGCACAGCCCGGGATTCGAACCCGAGACCTCACCTTTGTAACCGTACCCTAGTAAAACTACGCCACCGAGGCAGTCCTACTCTCCATATATTAAAATATTAAGGTGTAGGAGTGAAAAAGTTCTTGTGCAATCAACAGGTTGACCGCAAATCGTCGGCGGAGGCAAAGGGCTCCCTCGAGAAATCTACCGAATAATAACCTCTAGCATTTTTCACATAAAATATTAGCATCTGAGGCGGTTTTGTACACTTCACTTTTGTAATATTTTCGATCTTTTACCGTATTTTTTATGACAAAGTGACGTGATGTTAAATGTAATTTAGAATATCACTTGACGAGAGGTGAATGCTGTCTACATATTATAGATAGTTGGAAAATAACATGCAACGTATGGCCAAAACATTGTTTTTATAGATTTTTCAGTATTTTACATTTGGAATTTTTACACTTTACTGTTCTGGTTACACTGTATTAGCCCATATGTGTCTACTGCTAAAAACATTACTGTTTTTATCAAGGAATGTTTAAGCGACGTCTACTGGACATAATGAGTTTTAACACTTTTGTCAGGATGACGAACGCATAGGAGGGCCAAGTATTTCTTTGTGTGTGCTGTGTTTTTTGCCACCGTACGTCTCGTCATTCGTAAAAAAGAGGGGTCTCCCAAAAACCGCGATTAATTTAAAAAATCTATTACAAAGATAAATGTAACCATAAAATAATTGTGTTAATTTAACGGTACAAAAACTGGATGAGAGCCGGGTGAACCAGTTAATTATCCGGGTACATCAGGTGTTCCCGGCAACCGCGCCGGATATCGGAAAGTAATCACGGTCCAAGTTTGCGAAATATAGTTAATTTTCGCCCGGTAACGATATATTAATGCCTGCAAGGCGTGGGTACCGCCATTTTAATCATATCTTTTGTTGGTACAATGGGGATACGATGTTTGAACTCGTATGATAGGTATATTAATTAGTATGCATCATTTACAACGTATAAGTGTAGCTACCAACTGAAGTACAGGAATTATTAAATCACTAGCTGTGCCTGCGACTTCGTCCGCGTGGAATTTAGCAAAAACATTATTTTTTAAAATAAAAGATTTGTTCTAAAACAAATGTAGCCTTAGTTACTCCTTATTATATCAGCTACCTGACAATAAAAGTCCCGTCAAAATCTGTCCAGTCATTTCAGAGATTAGCCGGAACAAACAGACAGACAGACAAAAAAATCTAAGGTCATTTTCGTTATAGGTATCGTGTATATAACGATATGTAGTTGGACATTTTTTTTTATTATCACCTTACAAACAGACACTTCAATTTTATTTATATGTATAAACAGACAATATATTCAGTACAAGTAATACGCATTCTTTAACGAGGAGTGGTACAGAAAAATATTATCTGGTAAATATTTATGGGGTTCTACATTTTAACAAGTCCTGAAATTTACTGATATGTTAGTCAGCTTGTAAAATGTATGGCTAAGCTCTAGTACAGTCAGCAACATAAGTCGCTACACATTCACGAGATTTGGAATTGTCTTATCATCCAAAATAATAATTATTTTCAATATCGTATGGCACTTCTCGACAAAGATGACTTTACTTGGTTATACTTTACGATTACAGAGTAGTACGTACAAATTATAATTTATAAAAAGGCTATCAAAAAATGTGAAGTGTGCAGCGACTTATGTTGTTAACTGTACCTACGGTGAAAGGCTCGCCTGCTTTCATATTTGGATTACATAAAACCACTCTGAAAAATGTAGTTGGAATTAGTATCATGTCTGCCTAACCCTTCAGGGATATGATCGACAGGTTATGAATGTCACATATTATGTATGACTTATTGATAGACAAAAACTTTCATTACAATAATTTGCGTAATCAGTTTGTTTCATATAAAGTTAAAAAAAAAACTACAAATCATTTTAAAGTCGAATCAGGAATCTGCGTAAAGCGACCGGTTATTGGTTACATAACATAAACATACGGGACACGTGGCGAAAATAATACTTATATAAGTTACACACTCCAGAGATTCGGCTTTATCAAGGTAAATTGGAAACAAATTGCTATGGGAGAAGCGTTGGCGCAATTGTTGAGATTGAGCGATAAGCGTGGCGGGTAGCTCCACTTTCCATCCATGAGTGGTCGTATCGCTGACCACCTGAAAATGTCTGGTCTTTTGAAATTTACATTTATTGCAATGAAAAAAAAAAGACTATCAGCCACTTTTGGATAATCTATATGTGACAATCAAAGCTGTTACATTACATATATTTTTTTCTGTGACAGTAGTATTTGTACTGTATCTTGAGCGGTTCTACCAAGGCTCTACTATTGACAGCCTATCCCCGCACCAAAACAAATGTTTGTGTGATCCACAGGTATTTGTGATATCCAAAAATACCTTTTAATTTCTAATGCCCAGTATACATGACTCGTTGTTACAGAAAGCATGAAGCATGTGACTGCTGGGTGTGTTTAATACTCTTTTAATAGGAAGAATTAATTCTGACAGCCTCCGTGGCGCAGTTGGTTAGACGCCGCCTGTGAAACGAAAGGTCGCGCGTTCGATCCCCGCACCGAGAGAAATGTTTGTGCGGCCCCATTGAGATATTATACTAGAATGGACACTGCAAACAAAATATTTGTAACAAAATGAAGGGTACATTCTATTTCTGTCTCTGTCACGCCTACGAAGTAACATATCTTCCCTCTCGCTTCAATGTGTACCGTTGTGCACGCACCATACGCAGAGATTTTGTTCCCGATGTCCGCTCTAGTATAATACCTCAATGTGCGGCCCACAAATATTTCTTCCGGGTCTGGGTGTTTGTGAGACCGAAAAGTCTCTCGTAGTTCCTGATACCCACGACACAAGACTCGATCTTAGTGTGGGGTCAGGACTATGTATGTGACTGTTGGATGTTATTTATTTATTAATCAGACGCGGTTCGCTCATATCTTAAGGCACAATTGCGCATTTAGTAAGAGATTTTTCCACTTAAATTATAACGTACACAATGTATTAGAGTTAATCTCGGGTGGGAAATAAGAAGCCGCGTGTACAAGCTACTTGTTATTTTTTCATCTTGCAGCGACGCATACAGAGAATGTATTTAACACATTTTAATATGATTGTAGATATTTTTAAAATATAAAGAGAGTTATAGAAAAAGAATATATTGACATTACCCGCACGTCTAAAAACGAAATTAGCTGCTTAAGAGTGTAATTTAATAAAAAAGCTTTTATTTCAATCATCTTTAACGGCATTTTTTACTTGAACTTTGCCCTTCAGAGAACCCAAATCTATAATTTAATCCACTTATTACACCCAGCAGTTTAATTTGAAATATGAATAATTAATAAAATAATTTTAATTAAAAATTGAAAGACCGACTTTAAAGAGCGACTACAAAGAAACAAATAATCTATTTCATTGTGCTAGTAGACATTGATTAATTTTCTTATTGACTTGACTAGCCTAAAATCTTAAATACGTTATATTTTGAAGGCGGTATCATGCTTTTCGACAAAAAAGAAGTTTTCAAAATCGTTTCTCAATTGCTGGCGAAATCGCGTAACATACATACAATAAAAAAATCTATCGAATTGATTACTTCTTTTGAAGTCGGTCAAAAAATAAGTTTTTGTACCCGAATGCGAAAGCAAGAGGCTTTTCGGTTTTTCGACACCGTTTTTAGTTTGTGAATACTGTCAACTAAGATAATTAATAACCAAAATAAAATATATTTTTTTATCTCTTCAGTTCTTCAATTAATTCAATAATGATGGCAGATATAAGCGCCGTCGGTTTTTTTAAAAATACGTAATCAATAATTAAAGAAAGTAAACTCACTACCTCACGTTTTAGCCAGGCGCTCACGAGTTCGTCTAAGTAAGCTAATTAATCCCTATTAGTATGGATAGTGCTAATCCCCCGGCTTCGTTCGTTATCCGGACTATTGACTTAGCCCTTGTATGTAACTGCTAAGCTGCTAATAAAAAATGTACACAGCGGTATCTGTAATATTCAGTGTTAACACTGGATTAGTACTAACTACTTGGTACTTGGTACTTGATACTAACGCCCAAATACTCGAACGCAACTGAAATATAAGTTGCGCTTAACTAGGTTAATCCCGCTTAAATGGACTGGCTAAGCGGGCCGTGCACTGTTAAGAGCAACTTATTATTTGAATGTCGGTCCAGTATTTCTAGCAAGATTAACTAATTATTTAGCAAGTTATGCTTTGGCTAGTTTCGTACCAATTGTTTTAATATTCTTGTTGAACAGAACGCGCAAAATTAAGTTGTATTATCGTCTACCATCCGTGACGCTGCAACGTTTTGAACGCCTCCACTTGTATTCAAGTTAAAACTTCCCTGCAATTTGCACTCTCGAAACATGTTTCCAACGTAAGCAACTTGTACGCAAATAAAACGTCAGACTTGCATTCAAAACTTGCTTAATGGAATCGCGCGCTTATGGTCACTTATACTTGCTAAATTAAATAAAAAGCATAAACAGAACAACAGCAACGAAGCTGATCATACACTGATTAAAAATACTGAAATTCGTGTCAGAACCTAAATCTGACATCTGAGTCTAGATGAAATGTGGGCGTAGAAAACTACAGAATGAATTTTGAAGGGTCGACAACATAGGAGGCCTAGACGTAGGTGACGAGACGAATCGGATGCCTATTTGAAAGTCATTGATAAATATGTATGGAAAGCGAGAAGAGAATCCTACACCCTGCAGTGCGATTTTAAAGGATCATCACTACATAGTATAAAACAAAGTTGGTTTCTCTGTCCCTATGTCCCTTTGTATGCTTAAATCTTTAAAACTACGCAACGGATTTTGATGCGGTTTTTTTTAATAGATAGAGTGATTCATGAGGAAGGTTTATATATATAATACGTACATATTATTGTACAGAAATCTATTTGTACCCGGGCGAAGCTGGACCGGGCCCCTAGTAATAAATAAAACAAAACAGCTAATCAGTAATTCAGTTGCAAAAACCATCAAACACCATCCCTCATTCTCAGTACGATATCAGACACTGTTGCTGATCTCAAGTCTAGTCTTGAAATCCACACAGGATTGGTATTCTCAAACGTTAGCCCCGAAGCGAAACTCGGTACAAGTCGGTGAATGCAGAAAGCCCGCGAGTGTAGTGCGCGGCACATGCCTGCTCCGGATTCTATTACAGTAACAGCACTACACAAGCAAGTGACCAACAGAAAGTATCCATAAAATATAATACTCGCATACATATTTCTAGAGACTTCGGTCTCACAAACACCCAGAACTGAAACAAATACCTTGGGCCAACCAAATAACCGACTGCGTTACGGAGGTGGTTATATACATATGTGGTGTATAGCGTCGTCTTACTTCTGTCTATCTTTTATCTTATGTCTTGTGTCTGAATAGGCAAATAATTCAACAGTATTAATCGTATTCTCGATTGTAGAGTAGGCCCGTGCCCTGCATTGGGACGTATATGGGCTGATACAGAAATACCATAGGTTGCTGGACAATAGTAATATATGGAAAGCGTGAAGTGGGAGTGGGGATTAAAGAGGCTATAACAATCTCCCTGATCCAATTAACCGAAAAAGAAAATTTGTTATACACGTCGACTTTAGAGACCATTAGCTTGCCAATACAGCATTAATCGTGCTTGTACCAGATTAAATAATTCGATGCACTTATATAAGTACGCTTCTAGATTAATTTAGCGTTTTTTTAAAACCGCAAACCGCACTATCATATCGCATTACACACATCATAACAAACTACTTTGATTCACATTCTATCCCTTTGGGGCATCTGTACCCGACTTGGCTGTGCCTTCCCCGCTTGTTCCCGCATTTTGCTTGCAATCCGCGCGAGTAGTTCCCTCGGGAGCGATGAGTCGCGGCGACCGATCCGTTTAAAAATATAAAGTCGACAATAGGGAGCCCTTGCGGACCGGCTCGCCAGTCTAATGCCTTTTTGAATCTGGCTGTGAAACTCGTTTATTTTGTTGGATGAGGCCACATTTTGAGGCTATTAATTGGCTGAAAATATGGCCTCATCCATAAAGTCCATAATTGATGTATCGCAGAAATGAACTTTGGGATTTAAGTGGGTGAACTGGACTAAATCTGGATTTTCGTGAAAGCAAAGTTATGTCATGTTTTGGATATAAACTCATTTTCTTAGCTATCGTGTTTATTATTAGCAAAAGGCAGCGAAATATTGAATTGCTTTTCAGTTGTTAATAAAGTATTGTTTCAAATAATGCGACTGTTCTTTAATTTGTTTCCAAACATTTAACTATTATATTACATTACAAATATTACAATAGTCTGCACCAAAGTCTGACCTTTCCCCTTTGTATTCAAAGTTTTTAAAATGAAGAATTTTCGGTTTTATGACGATGAATTAGCTATTCATTGTAATATCTATTCAGAATTTAAGATCAAAAACCACTGGTACGAATAAATGGCGTTTATAATAGAACTGAACAAATAAGGACTTAATTATAAGAATTATAAATGTGAATATATTGTAAATTAACAAACGTAGCAAAGTAAAACGAAGATGATACTAATTAGTCGTTTAATAGAGTATTTGATTTTCTGTACGGTAATTAATATTAATTAACTAGTTGATCATTTGAATACTTAATTAACGTGTAGGGCTAGGTGCTATCCAAAGATTTTAATTTATTCAGGCATTTTTATAATAGTTTCTTAGACTTACGCCAATGTTACAAATTGAAATATAAACTATTTTGGAAGGATTCTTTTGATTGGGTTACAATTTTCGTGGTCACGGGGCGGACTAGGGTTTTAGAGATCCACTCAGTGACTCTTACAATATTAATACCCTTAATTTACAATTATTACATTAAAAAGTTAGTTGTTTTTTTTGCGATCTATGCAGGAGGAGCTGACTGTGTCTTGAGATCTGGCAGCTGGGCTTTTGGGTTTCGATTTAATTAAATCTATACATATAAATAAAATTGAAGTGTCTGTTTTAAGAGTGAAAATAAAAAAAAAATGTCCAACTACATATCGTTATATACACGATACCGGTGCCTAAAATGATATTTAAATTTTTTTTGTCTGTCTGTCTGTCTGTCTGTCTATCTGTCTGTTTGTCTGTTTGTTCCGGCTAATCTCTGAAATGGCTGGACCGATTTTGACGGGACTTTTTTTGTCAGGTAGCTGATATAACAAGGAGTAACTTAGCGTACATTTATTTTAGAAAAATTCTTTGATTTTAAAAAATAAAGTAATGTTGCAATGACCGCGCGCAGCTCACGCGCATGCCACCACTGGGCCGTTACGTCGGGCGCCTCCTACCACTTCTCTCACCAACGAATCAATATCACATTTACAAAATATTGTTTATAAAGAAATTTTACAATAAAGCTAATACAAAAAACTGAAAATAAATGTGTAACGGGAGTTTACCGCCGCTCGCTAAGAGATGGCGCCACCGTAGAATTAGATCGTGGTAAGGTTGATAATTAAAATAAAAATGCAAAAACCAAAAAAAACTAAATAAACTAATTAACTTTTTTGTTAAATTCCACGCGGACGAAGTCGCGGGCACAGCTAGTGTAGAATAAGATCATACGCTTTTGCAACCTTCAAAACATCTTTTCATTTCATTCATTTTTGTTTAAGAGGCCAGTACCTGGATGACCGAGCTTTGCTCGTTTTTTTTGGACTTAAGAAATTGCACCCTTGAAGGAATTACTCCATTAAAAGTCTTCTTGTACTTTTTACTATTTATAATTCCAATACAGTTCAACATGGTCTTATTTTAACGCTCCGCGGAATATACCGTACTTTATAAAATATATTCTCTCCCGATTCAATACTCGCTCAATCCGGCAGTATATCTTTAATAATCCATGGTTCAAACAAATAGCCATATCCAAAATTAAACGCCAAATTACCAATTTCACTTACTATTTTTAAAGTTTTGCCATATATCCCAATAAAATCTAATACCACTCATTGGCTTAGCGTTGCTTAACAACGCCATTTGCTGGAATATCTTTAGTGTTATTGTATGATTATGCAGTTGGTTGCACACAATAAAACAAATAGTATTATTATTCGCCAATAGATGTCAGGAAGAGTAATATTATCAGTTTATATTTTTATTTTATATAACATTTTCTAAAAATGAATCCTAGCTAGATCGATTTATCGCCCCCGAAACCCAATGTATACAAAATTTCATGAAATTCGTTGGAGCCGTTTCCGAGATTCAGAGCATATATATACATACAAGAATTTCTCGTTTAAAGATATAAGATAACAAAATAAAGTTATAATTTTCGCTTGTGAATGATGATAAGACTTTCGTATTTTTTGATAGGCTCGATCGTAGTGTGGGGTCAGGACTATGTACATATGTGACTGATGGGAGTGTAATAATAAAAAAAGGGGACAGGTAAGTGTTAGTCACACAATACTACCATTATTGAACCACTCAACAAACACAAACACACTCAGGACACAAGACTCGATCTTCGATTGGGTCAGGACTTGTACGTATTTGTTGCTCGTGAAGACTAGAGTACTAGCATGAAAACAACTACCATGCTGTATGGAAAAACAAGCGAATTATGAGAGTAATTCGAACGAGGTCGCGAGCAGCGGCCTGATTAATTGATGAACTAAATACAGTCCCGTCGCATCCACGTACCGACCCTGACATCCGCACATAATCTCCTTATTAACCGGTATTATGTGACCCTAAAATAATGCCGGTTGGAGTAGATGGCAGAAACATGTTTTGACGGAGGCGGGCGTAATGGCTGATCAGTCGCTATTTATATTTTAATGCGTGTGTTGCTGATGATTATTTGATTTAAAAGTTAGAGATATTTGTTACAGATTTGAGTATTATGTGAGTAATACTAAGTGCAAGTGGATATTCCGAAAATTTATTTATTTATTTATTTATTTATGTATTTATTTATGTATCACCTTAAATATAATTCAGAGGAAATCTCTAGTTTCAAACGATCACTTTCACTGATGGTATGTCTCTCATACGTGAGAGGCCACCTGGGTAGGTACCACCGAAATGTCTCTTTCTCCCGCCAAAAAGCAGTGTAAGCGCACTGTTTGGGATTGAAGGACATTGCAGCCACAGTACCTACTGGTCATATTGAGACTTAACACTTTATATATCAGGATGGTGAGCGCAATGGGGTTTGTATTTTGCTACTCTCCATGAGCAGTCGTGTTACTTACCATCAGACGAAAGAATTGCTCGATCCGCTATTCATTAAAAAAATGGCATTCTGAAAAAGTTGGATGGAGTTGCTATTTTCAAACGATCGCTATGGAAAGCTGTGTATAGGACTATTTTTAGCTTTCAAATTCCTATGACAAATAATTTATCATGAAAATCATCAACAGAAAACTAATGGCAGTTTGACCTAACATTTTGCTATTAAAAGCCTTTGACATACCTAATCGAGTTTAGCAACGAACTCACTACTAAAATATTTAAATTCTAAAAACTCTTTTATCGTCACTCTACAAAACTAAAGCTTACAACATTTTTTCAGCGCAAAGCCTGCCAGACAAAACAACTGTTCTACAAACAGCGTTGTTTTCGTGATTTCGCGAATTCCCACCCCTATTGAAATTGATTGATCATCCTTTCAAAAACATCTGTTCGGCGTTTTTATGCGGGGTTAACCGGTGTCTAGATTTAGGTCATAGTTGTTATAAAAATGTGTGAGGTTTGATTTCATATTTTTTTTATATCAGTTTTGATAGCTTCCTATCTATACAAGTAACGATTGAACTCATAAATGCTAACTCATGCCTCCTAGGTAGCTAGGCAGGCAGACGTAGGCATGGATGCTGCTAATGGCAATAAACTTAAATGTATTAAGTTCATAATTTTTAAATGACTCATTGGCTTGCAATTGAAAGTGGAATGAAGTACGTAGCTGCTAGAACATAGGATATATTCTTGACTACATTTTGCCTATTCAAATAGTAACTGGTGTAAATATTAAAACTTAACATCTCATATCTCAGGATGGAGAGTGTAGTGGAAAGCCAAGTATTGATTTATAATTAATGATATTATTTAGTGTTGCTACTGTTCATGAGCTGTCGTATCGCTTACCATCAGGCGAATGGAATGATCGTCTCGACAATCATTACTGCGAAAAAATACTGTGATACCAAAACCTAATGATTGTATGGTTCACAAACCGGCGGAAATTTACTTCCTACTACACCATCCAAAAACAAACATAATTCAACATCACGTGTTCCATCTCAGTGCGTAATCTTAAAGAAAACATTTTAGACGCCTCCAACATCTCCATAACACAATCTCAATGTAATTTGAGATTCACTACATGTGTAGATGGATGTAAATTGCCCAATTCGCAGCGACAACATTCAATAACAAACTGTGGATGTCTTTTGGCGGGTCTCGGCGTCTAGCGCGCTTCGTTCGGGATCAGCTGACGACTAGTTTACGCCTATTGTATGGTGGGAAGCGTTCGCGATATTAGCAAGAAGGCGAGGAGAGAAGAAGAAGGAAGATATGACACTGTTCTGACCATTGTTTAACTGGTTTGTCCTGTTGTCAGCGTGCACTCCTAATAAAAAACCCTTTTAGACCGTATAAGTGCAGTGTAATTATAATTGTAAGTCAAAAATATATATTACCATTGAGACATTACTAGATAATACTCTTTCGATCCTGAGGTTAAAGATAAGGGGTTTAATTCACTTTCTATTAGACTACAATAATAGTACTAAAAATAAAGCGAATCGTGGTGACTTGGTTGCACCTCTACCTACCCTTTCTGGGAAATTAGCGTGAATTTATTTTAGTAGTTATGTAACAATTATATTGTCTATGGTATAGCGTTTAACATCATAATTCCTTCGTTCAATTGCGAGCAAATAAATTGTAATTGTAGCCAATTAAGAAACCGGAGTACTTATTGCACAATGAAACGTTGCACAGAAAACTGCCAATAATACGTACGAGAAATAACAAAGTATTGTCTATTTTTATTAATCATAAATTTTATTTGCTCCTTTTAGGTAATAAAGGCTTACTATTCCATGTTTTAAGTATGATTATTGAAACGACTGTGGTACTCTAGCAGAATTGTTGTCGTTGTTAATCAGTTAAATTGTTATAGAACTATAAAACTCACTCCTATCCACTTACCACCCATTATAAAGGTTACCAAAGCATATAAGACTTATAATTTGATTTATTATTATTCTATTCATACTATAAAACTACCTATTCCATATTTAATTGTCAGTCACATATTTTTCTTCTTTACTTCTTCTTATTAAATTCAGTGATTTATAGTAAAACTAGCTGACTCGGCGAACTTCCTATCGCCATATTTTTTGCTATCAGTAGGTACTTTCTAAAGATTTTAATAGTTCTATTATTGCATTGTATTAACTTTAAATCAATCTAAAAAGTGATTCCCGCTTCGCTCTTGACGATGTCCGCTGCGTTAACCAACGGTTCCCGAGAAGGCGGCGAAATCCCGCGGGATCTCGTAACATTTACATATTAGCTCCTCGGAACCGTCTCAATATCTTTGCATTATACATTTGATTAACGACACAATTTTCACTTTCCATGAATATATTTTAAAAGTTTTTTTATCTGTTTAGAATTAATTTAGTAATTATATTGTGGGTTATAGGAACTGACTGAATTTTTGAAACTCAGGTCGTAAATGAAAATAAAGGGCACATTTCCGAGATTTTTATTACATGCAAAGAATTGTTCAGTAATGTGGACTTTAACATAAATAACTTAATAAACTTACTTAAAATTTCTGCATAAGATTAATATTAGGTCTGCGTAAATATTATCAATATTATGAGTTTCGTGCTAAGCTCAAGTTGCCTATACGGCTTCGTCAGAATACTCTATTCTTGCTTTCTTATGATTTTAACTCAACTACGCTCCTCTTGCAATTTGACACACTCCATGTAGCCATAGTTCATAATCGCTTATTTAGTTAATTATCAACGTTAAAGGAAAACATTATGAGTTGACTAGCAAACTCGTGTTTTCTAGGCCACCGTATGGTCTTAAATAACCTTATTCCTTAATGGCTTGACGTCACGCCCGCTTTTAAAACGTAAAATCTTACTTAGATGCTTATAATTTATGTTGCATTATATTTGTATTTTCATGAGTCCATAAACTCTAAGGCATGGGATTCCCCTACCATCGAGAATACGATAGGGAAGGGTTAGGCCATATAGTCCACCCCGCTGGTCTACTACGGGTTGGTGTGTAGCACCAATCCCACATAAATATAGAATGCATTAAAGTAAAACTGGGAAATGGTTTTAATTTCTAGAATAGCAGTTTCCAACTTCTTTTAAACGGACAATGTATACTAATGACTTCATTTAAGACTAGACTGATTGAAACGTAAGGCAACAGTTGAGGGTTTGAGCAAATACGACTTTTGAATATAATAAATATATAATTTGTCAAGTCTGCGACCGAAAACGATTCCATGTGGTAGTTTTAGTGATTACAGACATAATGCAATGAAAATTGTTTTTGTTATGCTATATCATAATCTTGTTTGGGTGGTAAATCAATATTTTTTACTGAAATAATAATTTTAACATTTACGCCTTAAAAAAAGGCTTTATACATATTGTGTGTGGTTACAAACCGTGTTGTGTTGATTCTTGGTGTAGATTTAAATTCGAATTACCTGCAACAAAAAATAATCTTGTGTTAATTAGGTACTCAAAATACACTTTAGTATTGTGGAAGGGGTAGGTAGATTTATTATAATTTATACCGGGTTTAATACTCTACAATGAAGTAACAACCGAAACGTAATATTTAGAACAATCACTGAAGAGATATTTAACCTAAATCAATAAAACTTAACAATTTGACATTGAACTAAGATAGAACGTGTCATGGGATGGGCAAAACCAAAGAAAACTGAATTAAAAAGCAATGCTTAGTATTCCATGGCGTTCCATCCTGATACATTTAGCTGTTGAATCTCAATATATCCAGTAGTTGTTCTGGCTACAATGTCCAACCGGAACACAAGAGAGCATTTACACTGCTGTATAGTGGGAGAAATAGACATTGAGGTGGTATGAGTATCATGCACGGTGAGTAATACTCACCTGTAATACGCAAATATTGTTTGATATAACATATTTTATCTCGACGCAAAGAAATTGGTGCTCCTTTATGTAGCTTGCTCTTTACCCACTGGACCAGATCATTAAAATAATAAAATATTTTACATTTCCAGTGCTACAGAGCACCGTAACGTAACAGTTAAATGGCCTAATTACATTAATAACCACGAGATGTCTCGACGTCACCCGATCTCGCTAACTACCACAAATTATTAATTAGACGATTTGCAACCTGTACCAGGCATGTAGCGAAGTATTGTACATTGATGTTACATCATAGTGTGAGAAGAAACTTGAAAATTGTAATGATAAGATTTTTATATGGTTTTTTAGATTTACGTAAATTTTGAATGATAGAGGACGCTTTTTTTTTTACTTAGGTATACAAACACCTCTGATTTTTAGTCCTCCTCCTCCTCCTCAGTGTTAGTAGTAAAAAAATAATGTTGAGTACAACTTCAATAAAAATTGGAGATCTACAAAAAATTGAGGAATCCAAAGGAATTTGAGAACTTCACAAGGAAATTTGCAACTATTGATTATTAAACAAATATATAACATTACATATAAGTACTTCTTAACACCAAGCCTGTATAAAAATTCCACATTTAGAATTCATTTACACGTGGAGTTCTAAAAAGGAAGTTCATTCATAAACAAAATCATTACAATATCCGGTTATGTTCATAAAAAACTTCTTCAATCTGATAGTAATAAAAAACAAATATCACTTCCAATAGGAAACAGTAATGTTTAAACAATCTTGTACATCATAAATATATTTATTAATGTTTGAGCAGCATGCACATTTGGGTGTTAGACAGGAGTTTATACGCTGTCAAATAGCTATTACCTTAAATGTGAAAAGAATGTGGTTATTACATACTATTATTTAAATTAGATATTTCATTATTGAGACTTAATATCTCTCAGGATGGCGAACGCAGTAGAGTACCATTGCTTTGTAATTCAAGGTGTTGCTTGGTTTTGTTACTGTCCATGACCAGTCATATCGCTTACCATCAGGCGAACGACATGCTGTCTTCCCAATCATTGCCATAAAAAAACAGTATTATCTGTTGGGTGCATGCCGTAATGTAGGAAATTACGGGGGTTTGGTCTCCCATGTAAATGTGCAATTAACCGAATTCCCTGCCCATTTAAAAAAAAATAGGCAGTTTGGTGGAAATTGAAACCCATTGATAGACATAACTGACTGACTTCAAAAAAAGGTTCAATTCAATTTTCAATTCGCCGGAATCTTTTTATTTTAAGTTTGTATCAATAACAAATATTTTAAAACAACCAAACCAAATCAATATTTTATTACATTTGACTTAAAAGAAATTTATAAAACAAATCTTAGAACATACCAACTTAAAAGCAGCAATATTAAAATAGGTGTCAAATGAATTCCAAAACTCGTTTCATTTTAATCAACGTTTCAACTGTTGAAGTACAAATATCCAATTGTATCCTACGGGAGATGAATTCCAGATGATTCTCGAATAAATATCGATAGCTCTTAACGTCGCTTTATTATCCAAACCGTTTTATTGGTAATATTTTCTCGTATTCAATAGTCAAATGAAAATATAATACTTTCCATAAGAATGGTTACATTACCGTCGCAATAAAACGAATTGTTTCCTACCAGCCACCGGTTCCAACTTGGAGTAAAACAAAGCAAAAAGTTACTCAAAGAAGGGTTTTATTTATTATTTATAATAGGCTCTTTAATTCTTACTGGTGGGCCAAGTCCTCCCTCCTTTCCTTCCATTTGTTGCGGTCAGGTGCTAATTGCTTCTAATTTGGAAGATATGACTCGAGTTCGTCCCTCCATATATTTTTTATGACAATGAATGGCGAGAAGAGCATGCCGTTTGCCTGATGGTAAGCGATACGTCATACGACCGCTCATGAACTGTGGCAAAACCAAACAACATCTTGAATTACAAAGCAATGTTTGGCATTTCACTGCGCTCGCCATCCGCAGACATAAGATTTTAAGTCTTAATATATCCAGTAGTTACTCTGGCTACAATATCATTCAATCCGAAACACAACAGTGCATGTGCACTTCTATTTCGCGGAGATATAGACATTGTGATGGTACCTACCCAGGTGACCACTCACATATGAGAAACCTACCTACCATCAGTACCTCCTTCTGGGCCTACCGCATACTCGGTTTCGGATACTGCAGAGCCACAGTGTAGTGACTAGCCCAATGGTTTTCGGAAATGCGGCTGATATGGCCAGCCCTGTTCTTCTACTTGAAGTTCTTGAATTTGAAACTTGAAAAACTAAAATGTAAGCGATGCTTTAAAATGGATTATGTTCTGATATGATGAAGTGACTTATACATATATTTTACCTAATCACCAAACCTATGTACATCCTTCCCACATATACACAGACATCCATGGCCAGTTGGTTAGACGCGAGCTGTAAAACGAGAAAACAAATATTTGTGTGAACCACAGGTATTCGTTTTAGGTATGGGTGTTGGTAAGAGTGAAAAGTCGCTCGTAGTTGCTAATACCCATGATACAAGACTAGATCTTAGTGGAGTCTCAGGACTATGTATATGTGTTGGGTGTATTTATTTATCTAAACGCCTCATGGCACTTCCTCCTCTACACTCGAGTACGATGGCGGGATTTTACGTACCATAGCGAAGGAAAACATCTTGAGGAAACCTTACATACTATGGCCAATTTGTAAGAATTTCTATGGTATGTAAATTCCGCCAGCCCGCACTAGGCCAGCGTAGTGGACGAAATGGCCTAACCACTCTCAATCGTACTCTCGATTATAGAGAAAGCCCGTGGTCTGCAGTGGAACGTATATGGGCTGATACAGAACGTACCATAGATATCCTTACAAAAAGCTTTAAACATGATTTTTTTCTGGATATACACAAGCAGAACCTGAAACGCGGAAACTTGCATGAGTCACTAGAATGGTTTTTCCACCATCATGTACGATGGCCGCTTTTCCCATGAGTTCGATAATGCCGGTTGCATTGCAAAGGGAACATAAAGAACAATAAGGTTTTGTTTATTTTCATGGAATAGTTTTATAGTGCACAATAAAATAAAACAAAAATTCAGCCATGTAGCCATGTGTCTAATCTGCCAATTCTGTAGTAGCATATAAAACTATTTACTATAGAAATATATTATAAGAATAAATATATTAATAATATGCATATTCAATCCTATTACGAGCATCACAATTTCTACAACGCTAAAATTTATCAATGATATTATTTTTTAATATTGATTACATTTGTTTTTGCTACAGCATTACTTGTGATGTAAGTAGGGAAAATACATTACGTTCTACAATAATCATATAATATTTATTATAGATCATGGGGTCCCAAGTTTGATATACAGGGTATATCAAGACTGCTATCGAAAACGAAGCCGGGTGGTAGTCTAAGCGACTTCAGACACAATGCAACAGAAAAAGTTGCAAAAAAGCGTCAATGTTTTTTATTATTTTTTTCCTATGACCAAATTTGGGTGGTAAATACATTTTTTCCTTCAAATAATAGTGTATAGCCTTTTATTTATAAATAATCTAAGTTATAAAAGAGTTTAAATTATAATTTAGCAAAGCTATGGATTTACCACCCAAAAATGACGATATTTAAAAAATCATAAAAAATAATTGTCGCGTTTCTTTGCGAATTTTTTCACTAAAACTACCATCCGGCTTCGTTTTCGGTAGCAGTCCTGAGATACCCAGTATAGCGTATTTTATTGTGACAACAATTTATTGCCTTTACATTAGTTTTTACAACTACTAGGTTGTTTATCACACTACAGTCAATATACATGTCAATAACGCTATAAAACATGTTTAAAATAAGTTTTACTATTTCTTTTGATAGCTTAAAATGTTTAGTGCAGTATTATTTTTTGGATATGCAATAAAGTGTGAATAAATAATAATGAATAGTCTGTTAATTTGCCGTAACATATGGCTTGAGGGAAGCAAGACGTTATTGAAGAAAAAAAAAACGCAATAAAAATCATACCCATATGAGGATGACGCATGACGACATTAATTGAAACCACGCTCAGAGCACCGCGTCATTACACTGCGCACCGAAAACAATTATTTTTTTACAACGATAAAGCCACAACATATTTTAATTACGCAATTATAAGATGTATTCAAACACAATGCATTTTTTTTGCAATGAATATAATATAGATTTTTATTTCAAAATGACTCGTAATTCTGAAATCTGAAGATCGGGTGAAGTAAATTATGCAGGAAAGCTGTCCATAACAATATATTGGTTTATAACAAGTAAAATGAGTGAATAATATACTTATAAAAAATAACTTTCACTGCACGTAACGCGAGCATTGTTCGAGTTCCGGTTAATGCACTTGCATTGCATACATAAGGTAATGTTGTTATGCCCTACATATAAACTTCGGATTATTACTGACATCGTCATTATTTTTACCTACTGGATTGAAGGACATTGTAGCCAGAGTAACTACAGGACATATTGAGACTTAGCATCTTAAGTCTCAGGATGGCGATGGATATGGAATTTATGTTGTTGTTTGGCTTTGCTACTGTTCATGGCTTACCCTTAGGCGAACGGCATGCTCATCTCGCCAATTAATGCAATATAAAAAACTTTATTTATTTATTTACTCATCTGACAAAACTGCACTTCATCATGAAATTCATAATCGAATATTATATATAGTATACACTATAGTTTAATTGTCTTAATAATTTTATGGAATACTTTATGATAGGACGGCTTAAAGGTCCGAATACGCTTTCTGTATCTTCGATAATATTCCTATAATATATAGCTGGCACATGCTTATATTCTTGGATTTTTTAACTCCTATGTTATGCATGGGTAAATGGAATCCTATATATTACTCTAGGGCCCTATTGATAAACTCAGCTGATCGAGGGATTAACTTTAGACCAAGGCTTAGAATTGACTCGACTATTTTGAATAGCCAGGTATTCACTACTTTATTAACCAATACGAATGTAATTCGGCCTAACACGACACTCCTGTTATAGCGACCCACTGATGTTAAAAGCATTAATAAAATAAACGAGTCGATTTAAAACCTTGCACTAAAGTTATTCTCTCGCTCATCCCAGTTTATTTATAAGACACCTAATGTATAATCCATAATTTTGTAAAGTTTCATGAAAATCTGTTCAGTAGTTTTTGCGGGAAATAGTAACAAACATATTTACGTTGTAAACTTATATAATGTATTTCTGTATCAGCCCATATACGTCCCACTGCAGGGCACGGGCCTCCTCTACAATCGACTACCGATTGAGAGTGGTTAGGCCATATAGTCCACCACGCTGGCCTAGTGCGATTTACTCGTACAATATTAGTGAGACTAAACAAAGGAAGATATAAGAGACTAAATACGCCTTTTATAAAAAATCTACAGCATCCTTTTATATGAATAATTACTACTATTTCAATGAAATATGAATTCAGTTCTTTGTTACGTTAAGTATATTTTACTTTGCGTCCACGGTAGAAATAAAAAAAACAACGTTAACTTGTTTTATTTTTAATACTGAAAGAATACGGTTCACTGAATGGAGCATATATAATTATTTCTCAATTTAAGTTTCCCTTTTTACTAAGACTACTGGCTGTTAAATTCGTTTTTATACCGTGTCAAAGATTCCAACAGTTTGTGTTTATTACCTTAATTTTAAAAGCGTATTTGTACATGGATGGAAGTAACTTTGTATTCATTAGATATGTTTTTATCGCTATTATCATAGCCATAGCAATCGCAAATAGCAAGTGAAGTCGATAATAACACTACACAAATTATATAATTTACTAGCGGCCCGGCTCATCTTCACCCGGGTGGATATAGATTTCTATACAATAATATGCACATATTATACACATAAACCTTCCTCTTGAATCACTCTATCTATTAAAAAAACCGCATAAAAAAACCGTTGCGTAGTTTTAAAGATTTAAGCATACAAAGGGATATAGGGACAGAGAAAGCGACTTCGTTATATACTATGTAGTGATAAGTAAAATGTTGCTACTTGCGATTGCGATTCACAAAATAGATCATCTAATATTTTATATCATTTCGTGTAATATATATACAGGAGTGAGTGACGTAGGCGAAATACATTCCGCGAAAAATACCGCTTAAATATTACAGACAATTTTGTGTATGTTATTTTAGATGGAAGAAATTGTTATAATCGGTGTACGGTCAGTTTTTTTGCTTACAAATTCTGCGAGGAGCAATAAGCAATAGCAGAAATATAGAGCATGCCAAGGCTTCAAAAATAACAAGGTGGTAATTTGAAATAGTAATAATTCAGATTACTAATCGCTATGAATGGCGAGACGAGCACATTACGATACGGTTAAAGCAGCAGCTTGAATCATGATTCGGAAAATATTATTCTAAACTATTTTAAAAAGAGAAATATTTAGAGATTGTTTCCACTGTTTAGGCTCTAAAACGACTGGGCCGATTTGAAAAAACCTTTCACCCTTAGATTCATACATTATCCCTGATGAAAGGTGATAGAATATTTTCAAAAAATGTATCTGCACCAGGGCGAAGTCGGGCCGGGCTGCTTGTTAGTTTATAAAACACATATTTTAGAGGCAATTGGCATATTTGTTTTACTAACGGTGTAACCTACATAATAAAAAAACAAAGGTTACAAAATTTGTTCCTTTGTTCCGCAGACAACTAATTTACAAGGATACTTCAATACTTGACAAGCACCATAGTAAAGGTTGTAGAAAGGCAATAGATAGAGGCTATTTACAACAGAACCATAGGAAACACGCAAAGATTATTCAGCAGGACATTTTGTAACTGAAAATGATATGTCATTCGATAACCGAACCGCAAATTCGCAATAAAAGCATAACGCTAATCAAGTGGCTAGATCCATAATGATTCAAATAGCAATAAAATATAGGCAGAGAGACATAAAAGCCATCGCTTGGTGCCTAAACGTACTTAATATCGCCCATATCGGATACAGCGTAGCTTTTTAATGGTGCTTTTATGACGACGCAATAAAATGCCCATTAGAATGAAATCGATGCTGTAGAGCGGCCCGCGCACACTTCTGGTACAAAGTTGTTGACACGTGACCGTTTTTAAATCGCTTGATGCTATAAATAATACAATTTAATTTCATTGTTATGGTGACGTCATTTAACCAGTTAAATTGTTATGAAATTTAACTGGGCTAGTTTTAAAGTTCAAGACACTTTTTAAAAATTGGGTAAAATGAGTATTGTTATTGTATTGGTCCCTATTAAAAAAAAAAGTCTTCTTGCCCTTCCTATGTGATTTTCAATCCAGTCCAACTGAAGGTTATCTGGAAGAAATCGCGGAAAGCAATAAGACCACTGATTGACACCTTTTTTAAAACGAGTTTTCTTATTTTTAAATTATTTTCATCTCGGCATCACTCTACGTTCGACTGGTAGAAAATGCCTCAACTTTAAGTCACAATTTGTATAGTTTCAAAAAATGGTTTTATGTGTACACAGCAAGAACGGAAGTTTTAAAGCATTGTATCCAGTGTGCGCTAGTCTTAGTACAATATGAGTAAGTATTGTTCCGCGAATACTTTATAGTTATTACAGTCTTTTACTGTCTAGTGCAGTAATATTAAATTATCATGTTTGTTTTCAGTAGATTGTTGCTTATTTTGATAATAATCTCCTTTTTAATGTCTTTGTGTAATTACATTTTATATTTTGCTTTGATGGCTGGTTATGAAACATTAACAAATAGTTTTGTCTGAATAGTTGGGGTGTAAGGAAGTTCCTCATAATTTGCGATACTATATTCGTACATATATTTTGTAATAAGTTGGGATTTTTGTGACTGTAGTATTTAAAGATTAAGCACCTAGTACCTACTGTCCCGCCCATACACCCGCCACTGCAACTCCTGTGAGCCAGAATCCACAGTGGCACGCAGTTTAATGACACCGAGCATATAAATTTGTCTATAAACCGTAACGAAATTAATCATGAAATAAAATAATATGAGTTGATAATATTTTAGTCACTAGACTAAAATATTTTCAGCTCCTATTATTTATAGATCGATTATCTACAGAAAGTTAGTACTTTCTGTAGATCTTTCGAATTAGTGTGAGATTTGTGATAAACGATCTATGCTCATGAACCCACAATATGTATTTATTAAGTAATCTAAATGCCATCTAACCATTGTCGATTGAAGAATGAAAGAATAAAACATAAATTATTGAAGGTTTAGTTACCATTGATTTTCTGTTATGGGTGATTCTACAAAAGTTGGGCAACTTTTGAGGATATTTTGTTTACTATAATAATTAAATCAAATTATAACAAATTCGGGTGCATATGATGACAAATCTAATGATTATATTGTTCCAAATCGGGCCAGTCACTTTTTTAAGTAAATTATGAGATATTTAAAATTTTCTGAATTTGACTGCCAGGGGACTGACGAGGCTAACATAGTACTGATAAAGTACACAATTTTCTAAGAATTATAATGAAATTTAATAAGAATTAGTACAAATCTCTTAGTTTTAATAATGGCACATGTCTTTTAAGTATTCAAATCACTTAGTAACAATTAAAAATAATTATAAAATTAAAATAAACGTAAATACCAATATCTTCGGCAGCTTTAACTGATTTTAGCGATTTCATTGTCATCGGAAAGAACATATTCCTTGTGGGACCAAATCTTCTTCATTGAAATGCCTATCAACACTAAAAATATACAAATAACTAAAATATTTTATCAAAAAATAAAAACCGACTTCAAAACAAAAACCACAAAAAATATTAAAATAATAAGTACCACTGCAAAGCAAAAAATAATATTTATTTCATTGTACTTGTGCATGTTGATTAATTTGCTTAATGACTTGACTAGCCAACAAATCAAAATATATGCGTAACTTAATATTTTATTATTTTTTGGTTTTTAGTGGTTTTTTGTTTTGAAGTAGGTTTTTATTAAAAATTTTACTTATTTCCTTAAGTACTGAAGTTTTTGTTTTTCTTTGTATTCCGCTAATTTAATGGGGCACTTTTAATTCTGGCCAAGCGAGCCTTTTCGGCTTCTCTTTTTTTTCTAATCTTCTTCCCTGGTCAAATTGCTTTTAGTGTGCCGTATGATATTCTAAACTGAAATATAAAATAGAAATGCTTATACACGGTAGCAATTAAGATAAAAGTGCTCTAAAACAACAACAAAAAGCAGTACTATGGAGACAATTCAATCCTCTAGCGCGATACCTGACAAAGGACTGACGCCAGCGGATTGACGAAAAAGACATAATTTGAGGTTATAATCAGAACTAATGTTTTTTTTGATAATTTCGAATATCAACAAACTACATTTTAACAAATCATAGTTAATTATGTATAAATGATAATAAACCTCAGATTAACAAGAAAATAACGACCCACCACGGGACTGACATTTTGACTGGCTTTGCATGTGTATAGAAGACAAACACAACCCAAGAACTCGTACAGTTATGGCGGCCGTCAAATTGTGCTGTCCGCAACTAACTTCATTACCAACATTAATACATAAACAGGGATTTGACCTTGACTCGGTGATATATGGCGAGAATTTCAAATTTAAAGAACACACAACGGACTGACGGATGAAAACAAACACAAAGTTTCTTATTTTTTTTTAAATAAATTGGAGAACATTGCATTATGAAAGTTGTAGTATATAATACTATGTTCATCACAGATTGTAGTAAATTAGTAAGTTTTCTTAAATCAATGATAATGTTTAATAGATAGTCACTTGATTGTTGGTTTTCGGAATTGTGACATGCCAAAGGACTGACATTTTAAGTATTAATTTTGTTTTTTTATTAACTTGTATTTAAAATGAATAAGTGAAATTGGGTGACCATATAAAGGACTTTTCATTGTTTTAAAATAAGTTGTTATTTCAATAAAATATAATAAGACTTTGTATATATTGGCTGATGACAGCGAGTTACCCAATTTTTGTATATTCACCCATATCTCCTTTCTTTACTAACTCTCAGGCAATTTAAACATTATCGAAAACATTGTTTATAGTTTATATTCAGCTAAACGTCTCTTTAAGCTTGCTGTTTAGCATGCACAAGATTTGTGCTCCAAATAGGAATTTAAACGAATTTAGTGTGCAGCATTAGACGCGACTGCATGATGCAGACAAACTACAAACTTGAATTAATGAAATTAAACTGTACATAAAGCCTTTGTTGCCAAACAAAGACGCGGGCTTTATAAATATATCATTTAAAATACTGACGAGAGGCAGCGAGAATGTTGAGTGCATGCGGAAATGCAAAAATATAAAGCTACTTAAAAATTTATTTAACAATGACAGGATCCGTTTAGATCCTGGTTAGAAACGAGACGCCGAGAGTTCGAATCGCGCATTAAAACATTTGTATGACCTACTTTTCCTTCACCGTTATAGTACGTGGTGATTGACTATAAATACACAAATGACTGGGAGAACTCAGGCCTTGGAATTTGAACCTGCGACAATGCACATCTTGACAGCCGCTTCTGGTGCACTTTTAGTTGTATTTGTTATTGTTATACATAAATATATATATATATATATATATATATATATATATATATATATATATAAACTCACGCCTTTTCCTAGAAGGGGTATTCAGAGGTGCCGGAACACCCATATTTCGCCTTGTACGTTCCATCCTACGATGTGATAGGCAAGGCTATATCGGGCACAAATTCGTGACTCCGGGCTGATAATCAATAGAAAAATCCAATATCACTTTGCCCAACCCGGGATTCTAACCGGAGACCTCAGATTTGTAACCGTACCCTAGTACGACTACGCCACTGAAGCTTATTATGTATACTTTAAACCCAGTTTTACGTTTAAACCTCTGATTGGCCACATGGTCATACACGCACCGGCAGCGGTCCGGCTACGTAATTAAGGTCGGTGTTTGTTGATTGCCTGCTCAAATTGGTGCATCCTGCCCACTCCACAGGAACCATTAACGTACGTATACGTGTATGCGATGTTATTTCATCTGTTTCATTATATTATAGGTATCAAATTATTATAACTATTAAACTATACGGACTATATGGCCTAAACAGTCTCAACCGTACTTTCGATTGTAGATTAGGCCCTGCAGTGGGACGTAGTTTTCGGTAGCAGTCTTGATATACCATGTATAATATGTATATGGCTATTTGTTTAAAAACTCGGGCTTCTCTACATATCAATACACTGTTTTATTTTTTATATTTTTCACATCATCCCACTCTTAATTGTGTTAGTCATATCAAATTTTCTAGTTTAAAATATGGCTCACTTATTTTACTAGCGACATAACCAAATCATTGCAATATTTACTCATACATGCATATGTGTACATTTATTTCCAAACCCAACATTCCGGAGATTGATGTCGAATCGAGTAAACACTACACAAGCATTGGCGATTATTTGCGTATATTTAGAGACCATTCATCGCCCGGGAATCGAAGCGACGTCCGGTGAGCAAGCAGTTAAATATAATTGCAGCGTCGCGCCGCTCACGACCGCGCTAATGCGTTCCGTCTGTCATATTTAACTGTCATTAAATATTGCTCGTTTTTGTCGCGCTTTATAAATGTTGGTACAAAAACAATAGTCGAGTGAAAAACAGCCTCAAACAGCGAAAAGAAGAAAAAGGTTTGTTAGTTTATAGGTAAATTGCAGTTACTTGAAAAGAGTATTATAATTGTAATAAGGGTAATATTAGTTATGCAAAATAGAAGAAAATAAGATTCTTGTTATTAGTTAAGTTTAATTTCGAAAGGCTAAGATACACACACATACATCAAACATCATGCCGTTTTAGGGGTATGCAATGGGTGGGTTGGTAATTCCACCAGGTCACCCACTTTACTCCTCCCCACGATGCTACAGGAGGCAAGCCTAACCACATATCGGGCATAAATTCCTGACTCCAGATAATGAATAAAAAATCCAATTTAACTTTGCCTGACCCTGGATTCAAACCGGAAACCTCATCGTTGTAATCGCAACTTAAAACAATTTTACCACCGAGACAGACAGACATTTTATATTCTTGTTTAATAAACATCTCTGAGAAACTATTCTGTGAAATAAACATCAAGCCAAACAAACGCTTGTAGCTTTGTACCACAATAATTAATAAAAACAAGTACTTAACACAGAGTATTGTGTATTAATTACAGCGAGGCAAAGCAAAGTGCGTTGTTTAATGAAAAACAAACAATACAGAACACTCTCGAAGGAAGTGCGGGCAATAAAAAACCAATGGGTTTCCTGAACACATGCCGCTCGCACGTACATACGAGTGTTAGAAAAGAAAGAAATAAAAAAAAAAACATTTAATGTCACAACTCACAATAACAGCATTATTAAAATTAGATGACTATTAAACGACAGCCTACGTGGCGCAGTCTGTTAGACGCCGCCTGCGAAACAAAAGGCCGCTGGTTCGATTCCCACATCGAGATAAATGTTTGTGCGGCCCACAAATATTTTCTTTCAGGGTTTGGGTGTTTGTGAGACCGAAAAGTATCTCGTAGTTTCTGATCACAAGACTCTATGTTAGTGTGGGGTCAGGACTATGTATGTGACTGTTGGGTGTTATTTATAAATTTTAGGTATTATATATTTTGTGATATATGTAAAGAAAGCAATATTTGAAGTATATGTATGTTCAGCAGTTCTTTCTATGGCTAATAATTATAAAGCAATCGTGCATTTAAAATATTAGTGTATATTACAATATGGAAAACTTAAATTCCTTTGCCGAAAAAAAGCATTCCTACAACAAAAACTACCCCACACAAGCGGATAAAACCTACGTTTCAATAGCATTCAACTCGATAGTTTGCAAAAAAATCTAAAACGGTCCGACCTGGGATCAGGCTTATACAAAATGCCTGAATATTTGAGCTCTACAGAACGGTCATACGCGTTTCAACTCTATACAAATACGCCCCATAAAGTTATGACGTCACCGTTCGGCTTTAATTACGCTTGGAATTATCCGACTAACCAATTATTGGTGCAACTGTTAATAAGTGCAAATATGTTAATGTTTCATATACGCTCCAATACAGGGCACGGGCCTCCTTTACAATCGAGAGTAGGATGAGCGTTGTTAGGCCATATGGTCCAGCTCGCTGGCCTAATGCGGGTTGGCGGACTTTAGATATCATAGTTTTTTTTTCAAATTACTGTGGTATGCAGGTTTCCTCACAATGTTTTCCTTCACCGTCTAAGTGATAAGTGATTGACTATCAATACACACATGACTCCGAAAAGTCAGAGGTGTGCCCTGGGACCTGAACTCGCGACCACCGTGAACATGTTGGCAGCCGCATCTGATCCTTTAAAAGCAGGCTACCACGCACTTCGATGTGTTAATACGTGTACTATTAAGGTTTAAGCCTATTTTCCCTTTTAGCAGCTTGTAAAGGCTGTCAGCCGTGAGATTTCGGATTTCTTAGAACAGACAAAGCATCGTTGAAGAACTACTTTTATCGTCTCTAATTCCTCAATGTACTCAATACTAATTCTAACCAAATTATTTAACCTACAAAGCGGAATAACAAAGGGTATTTTGGCAAACTTTCCGTGTATGCCTGGGGAAACATTGTCGAAACTCATCAGAGCCTCATGTAAACAGTAAACATAACTGACAGAAAAGTTTTAATAACATTTCCAGCGTAATACGTTTCTACAGGCAAACTAATGTGACAGATTCAAACTATATTCATTCAACTATTGAAATATAGGGTTTATTATACTTATTAATATGATACAAAAAATACCACCAGGTGACCTGTTTGCTCGTTTGTCAGATCGTAGCAATAAAAAAAAGTACTTTAATAAAGGTGCATCCCTACAAGGTGGCATAAAGCGTTTTTTTCAATATAATTTTTTTACTAAGTCCCAATTTTGACACATTTTCTGATATTGGTATGTATATTTAAATGTTTGATATTATATTTAGTTACGAGTGTAAAGCAATAAAGGTGGAAGTGCGTGGTGGCCTGTGGTTAACGGAACAGACACGGCTGCTCATGGTGGTCGCGGGTTCAAATTCCAGAGCACACTTCTGACTTTTCAGAGTCACGACTCACGTGTAATATTGATAGTCAATCACCGCACTATAACGGTGAAAGAAAACATCGTAAGGAAACTTTGCAAATTATAGCAAATTTGTCAGAATTTGACCGTGTGTTACGATATGGCCTAACCCACTCTCAATCGTACTCTCGATTGTAGAGGAGGCCCGTGCCCTGCAGACATATTATGTATATAGGACTGATACAGTAATAAAGGTGCGTGTCCACGAGGCCGGCATAAAGCGTGGTCACACGCGCGCGTGACGTTATATTTTGTTCGCACCTCGCATAACTGCTGCACTTTGTTCGGATCGTACGTTATTCTTCTCGCTTACTCACGGTCTATGATACAGAAGGTAGCGTCTTAAATTAATTAATTGAGTAGATAAATAAATTGCGACCAAAATCTTAGTTAGAAACAGACCAAGATGCAAGCACAATTTACCAAAAGTATAATCTAACTATCTTCTTATTTCATGGGATGCTTTCCCATCTGATGATTATATTATTTCCAGATTATATATTTTATATAATTGTAAATATATAGTGTCCCTCGATCCAGATAGATAAATTATATGGCAACACAAATATTAGCCCGCCAATTTAATTGCTTCTTCACGGTAGGTAAACATAAAAAAAGTGAGGCAACAATCAATATAGGCAACGGAAATTACCAAAAGGCCTAATTTAACGGAAATTAAGATTTCCGTTAATAATTTCGAAGTTTAATTTGAAAGTAAACTGTAAGCAGTTCCGTTAAGTTTGTTTAATTAACTATGGATTAGCGATTTGCTAATTAACTTCGGGTGCCCTGTTAGTCGCAGGTCAAATCTACAAACTTATTAATCAACAGTGCTAAATATGCCTATTTATAGGACTTTTTATAGTAAAGAAAATAGAGTACAATGCGCCCTACTGCAGGGCACGAGCCACCTACAATCGAGAGGTAATACTATTGAAAGGGGTTACGCCATCTTATGCACTTGACTAGGCCATATAAACTTGTTTATAATATATAAATAAGGGAAAGTTTTATAATACAATATTCTAGTAAAACAGTTTTATACATTCCTATTTTTTTATGTATAAAAAAATTGTTCATATGAACGGAACAAAAAAAAAAATGCCTACAATGTAAATATTGGATAACACGTACATAAATCAATGATTTTTTTCTTGTTTTGTTAAAACGTCCCCGCGCTGCGCTCTTACCCCAGACCACGGCACGCATAGAGGCCGTTTTTTTGTACAAAATGTAAATATTTTCATAAGCCGAGCGGCCCGTATCACGTGTTTGCGCGGCCCGCCGCGGGTGGCAGCACTGTTGTTCAGTATGTTATGACTGCTGCCAAATTACCAAGGCATATTTATTATTAATTACCAGTTGCTTGTGGCGCTATGTTAATTGAGCCCTTCGTAATATGCACTCATTAGGTTCGATTCCCGTACTCATATATCTATTTGGGCCATGTCAGGCTTAGGTCTTGTGATGGCGAAAACGCGAGTAATTTTTAAAACCCATCGCAGATTTCAGTATATAGGTTATAAATACCTGAAATTATAATTTATTGGGTTATAGGAAAATCAATCATATCGGTTTACAAGATATCTCAAAAATAAATATGGTCGCTTCTCTACCAGATTTATCGTATGGCATCGTTCTCTCCCACCTATTTAGCATTAGTTCAGGTTTAAATTTTAAAATCACAATTTGATTAATAAAACAAATTTCTTATTAATTTATAAACTGTGTCCGCCTGTATACTGTACTTGTAATTCATAAATTTTCTCTTACAGAAATTTGAAGTACAATTTTTTCTTTACAAAGTTAAAATTCAATCTATTTAATGTGTACTTGAGAAGATTAAATCGTCCGTTTAAAGTTCACCAAACTGATACAGCACGGTCCTATTTGGAAGATGGCGGAGAAACTTTAACATTCCGTTTTGCTGCCAAATCAGGACAACTTAAATAACAAATCAAGTTTATTTTAATCATGTAAAGAAGATCTATCTCTTTCATGAAATCTATTTCATTTTATCATGGTAGGTCTCTCATACGTGTGAGGCAAAAAAAATGAGCAGGGATTTACAACCAATGTTTCAAAACTGAGAGGTTGGGGGTGGAGAGACCCTTGCCCAGCAGCGGGATAAATAGGTTAAAAAAAAAGTATCAAGACTTAGAGAATTCACAAAAATCACTACATCAATCCATTGATTCCTAATCTTGAAACTTGAACAATATTTATTCTGAGTAATTTATTGTATCCAGTAATCTCGTGATCTTTGCCCTTGAAATTCGTATTTTTTCGCCTATCAACAATTCTTGTGAACGTCGAGCCGCAACGTCGAACAAAAACTCACGTTTTTCACATAATAGTATCTAGGCCTTATTAATATTTTTTTATGAGCTCACAAAAGGGATTCTTCTTTGTACATTGTTTTACATTGAAGTCTAATGTTTACAAGATTTTAATGTTGAGAAAAAAACTCCAAAAATACAGATAAGCAAAGTTAATTACTTTCAAAGGAATAAGATTTTTTGTAAGAGCGCCTTGAGAGGTAATGAGGGGAAATGGGGGGAAAATGTTTTTCGCATTTACAATTCATTTTTCTCGGAGCCTCTACGATCGTGGCGGCGTGACCGCGCGGGGGGTGAGTAGAATTTATATCAATGTTTTTACCTGGAGTGTAATTCAAATTAGATACCCTTGACTAGAAATTATTTTTGGATGGTAAATTTTATGATTTTTCCGTACATTTATGGTATTTTTGTCTTATTTGTGCGTATCTTTGTGACTCTTTTCGTATCTTGAACCAGGAAAAACGGCTTTAGAAAAACATAAGAGATTTATTTGATGGAAACTTATTTATTATTTTTATATGATTTTGTATTTGGAATCGGGATATTTTTATAACAGGCTTTGAGAATTAAATCCACAGCAAGAAATAGATGAAAGACGTTTCATAAAATATTATATTTTGTAGAAAGTTACGTATTTCGATATTTAGCCTCGTGTACAAAGAATATATTATCACCTGTGAAAATTATTTTTATGTCTAGCCGATCAACAAGATAACAGCATCTTTATGGAATATCGATAGTTCTAACTTCATCAATCTATCCCACAAACTAACACATTCTGCATAATATCTTTAAATGATCTGCTTTCAATGCTTTCAACCTTTATTTATCAGAAACTCTTGTCTAAAATATCCTACTTTTAAAGCCAACAGCTTACTCTGTCCATTATCAGACGTTGCAATTTTATTAACTAGAAGAAGATAATTTTTATAGCCTAAAGTGGCTCCTTAAAATAAAATATCTTCAGTAGGTTTATAATCCACATCGTTAAAAAAATCCTTTTATCTGCAATAAAAGCTATTATTTTTACCGCCACTAGCGAAGGACGTTTGCGACGCGGTGGTGACAGTCACCTGAAAGTCATGTTAGAAGGTCACGGCGAAGGTCACTTTCAGGTCAAGGTCACCAGACATTATAGTAATAAAATTATTATACCACAATAATGGATTGTTTGTTTTAGGTTACTTCGCAAAGTGAATGCATCGATCATGGTAAGAACAATGAGGTTCAGATAGTTATCTCATGCAACACGACATAATTATTATTGCTTAAATAATTACTATTTCAAGTTACGACGAAAGGACTAAGATTAATAATAAGACGGGAACACATGTGCGCCTAAACTATGCGTATTGATAAATTTGTCATGTTTCTGGAATGCAAGGTCAGGGTCAAGGTCAAGGTCACCCTGCATATTAACGTATTAAACGTATGACAGACTGTTGAGGTGTGGATTATGTGTTAAAGCTTGTAGGATTTATGTATTGTTTTGCATAGTTGATATGATATCGTGTATTTGATAAATGACGCTATTTACTACGGGAATAAGCCGCGTGTCTGTGTCATGTAAATAAGTATTAAATATGGTTTAAGGGTTTAGGTTTTGGCATTAATGAGGGTGGTACAGAAAGAAAATGACTTAATTTTAATTATGACTAACTTATGGATACAATAAATTATTTTCATTTTTATGAATGTGCCTGATTATATCCAATGTATGCTACATTACTTTTAGACATTTATATGGCAATTGTACAATATCTTCACAGGTATCTTCAAACTTAGTACAAAATCGTCACTATGACTTTAATAACCATTTACTAATACTGTGCATACGATTGGTTAATTTTTCTATTTATTAAAAGCCCGGCATTAGGAATTTGGGCCTGATGGGCGATAGGCTTGCCCCTTATTATATCGAGGAACGGAATACACTAGGCTCACTGTGGATGTCCTGGTTACTGCGAGGAGAACTTCTATCTACTCCTTCTACGAAAAAGGCGTGAGTTTATGTATGTATGTATAAATACTACTTTGATAATCATATTTAATGTTTATATTTTTATCTTATCAACCTACATTTTGGCAGTATAAAAAACTGTCTCAAAAAGCCTGGAAACCACAGATATCACTACAATACTTCCCATATTGCGACTTATCCAAAATCACAAGTTATAAATTACTAGCGGCCCGGCCCAGCTTCGCCCGAGTGCATATGGATTTCTCTATAATAATATGCATGTATCATACACATAAACCTTCCCCTTGAATCATTCTATCTATTAAAAAAAAACCGCATCAAAATCCGTTGCATAGTTTTAAAGATTTAAGCATACAAAGGGACATAGGGACAGAGAAAGCGACTTTGTTTTATACTATGTAGTGAAGTGAAAGAACGTAACAAAGTTTTAGTTATATCATAAGGTAACTTACATCGTCATCTTTATCCCTTTCCATGAAATAACAAACAGCTTATCCGTCTATACCAATATTTAGTTAGTACCAGTTTAATTAATACGGTAACAGATGGCGGTACTCGCGAAATTCGACGGTAGTTGTTGATTTAGCATGATTAGTGCAATACTCGGCTTCGCCGTTTTAATTGGTGTCCCGTTTTAGGCCGTTTGTGTGGTTGTAAATTATTTGGCATAATGTATTAGTTGTTTAAATGTATTGGTAATAGTAAATATGAGGAATGTCATATAACTTAGCTTTTTACAGTGATTGTATGAGCCCTGCCAGTCACAAAATAAACAAACACAATACAACAAAATATTTTGCAAACAAGCAACGATTTTAATATATTTTTTCCTATTCCGTCGTATTTGGGTGGTGAAAACTTGTTTTTTTTCTAAAATAATAGTATACGTCCTTTTATTCTTTAACACGCTATGATACGCAAGAGATTTAATTCTTATTTTAGTTTAAACTATGGATCCAAGAACGATGATACAAAAATATATGACACGCTTTTTTGGGAAATTTTTAGTTGCATTGTGTTTGTAGTCACCTTAACTACCACCCGGCTTCGTTTCCGGTAGCAGTCTTGTTATACCATGTATACCCTTTATGACTAGCCTTGTATAACTTAATTAACAGTTGAGAAAGGCATCCATATGCATTAATCCTGTTTGCAGTGTATTTGTAATTTGGCTGCAATGGCGCCGACACCTGGGCCCGGTCGCTAATTAACCGATACCGTGGTTCTCGTCGGCTCGACATCACCAATACATTTTGTAGTGACATCTTTTATTTATACATGCTTTTATGTAGAAATGACGAATATGTATTCACAAATAAAAATATATACAAAATACCGAATGTTTAAAAATTAAAATAAAGGAAATGTCCCCAAAAAACACTCAAATTAAAGCAGTATGTTTTAGATGTAAAAAACTTAAACACTTTTCAGCCTCATGACGCACAAACAAATATGTATAAGTCATACGAATATTTGCTTCCGCACGGGGATCGAACCTGCAATATTTCGTTAATCAACGTGTTACCCAACTGCGTCACTAACGCTGCCAAATAATATTAAACTGTGTAAATACTGGAAAAGATTCCTTTCCTTAGAAAAACAATTTAATAAAGAAAATAAGCTTTGTATATTTTCCAGATTTCAGACTAATCTTTTATAACTTTCAGTAGGATCAGAACAAAGATTTAATCGTTTGCAAGAAAAAAAGCAGACATTATTTTCGCATTATCATGTAATACATATACCCACCATATACCACCAAAATAAGACGATAAGAAAAAATAAATAAAAAAAAAACGACGCTCTTCTTTAGCAAGTTTTAGTTGTAGGTATTATGTTTTTTCTTAAACTACTACACAGCTTCGTTTTCGGTCGCAATCTTGAATCCTGTATCCACTTAATCTTTAAATAAGCAATTTAAGGCATTGTTCTGTTAGACACCGCCTGTGAAACGAGAGGCCGCGGGTTCGATCCCCGTACCGAGAGAAATGTTTGTGCGGCCCACAAATATTTCTTTCCTATCTGGGTGTTTGCGAGACCAAAGTCTCTCGTAGTTCCTGATACCCACGATACGAGACTCTATCTTAATGTGGGGTCAGGATTATGTATGTGACTTTTGTATCAGCCCATATACGTCCCACTGCAGGGCACGGGCCTCCTCTACAATCGAGAGTGGTTAGGCCATACAATCCACTACGCTGGCCTAGTGCGGGTTGGCGGACTTACATACCATAAATACTAGTGTTAAATGCAATTCAAATAGGATTTAAATGACCGAAAGACGGTTGTTTGAGAACTCTCGACACGACTTTGCCGAGAGCAAAATGCCGGGCATAATTCTAAGCAAAAAATATTTTATGCGTACATAGCATCACATGCTTAAAATGTTTTAATTTAATAATTGGTAGTACATGAGAAAATGTACTAATACTCAGCGTGTCGTTGTGATAAAACCAATGCTAACCAACAACGAGCTATTCGGGTAACTTTACGACATTCTTAGAAACATACCACTATGTTTCTTTTCTGAAGACCGATTTAGCACAACTGCAAGAATTGCCGAATAAAATAGATAATCTAATGTTTATTTATAATAAATTAAGTTTTCATCGTTCCAGGGATTTGTTATGTACGGTGTAAATCAGGTCGGCTTGCCTAACGCTATTGTTTTGTGTAACTTCACGACTCTGATGTAAATAGGTTGGCATAGAGAAATCCACTCGTTTAGGACGGTAGATGATTTTTGTGCATGGCAATTTATACTTAGGAAATGTTTTCCTTGTGTCTCGCAACAGAAAAATAAATTAATAAATAACACCCAACAGTCACATACATGAAGTGCGTGGTGGCCTGTTGGTAAACGGACTAGACGCGACTGCCAACATGTTCACAGTGGTCGCGGGTTCGAATCCCAGGGCACACCTCTGACTTTTCGGAGTCATGTGTGTATTGATAGTCAATCACCACGCACTAAAACGGCGAAGGAAAACATCGTGAGGAAACCTGCATACCATAGCGATTTAATTTCTATGGTATCATAGTATTGTAATAACTTCATAAACTTCATAAAAAAGAAGACATTTCGTGTTGCTGAGGGATTTTCTTGCGCCGCTCTCTCTCTTCTTCACAGCTACAACACGTTCCGAAGCGGTGGTAGCAGAAAAGAACGATTCAAAAGATCTTGTGAAAGACTATTTGAATAAAGAATATTTTGAACCTAGTAAAAGAGGATTGTTTTCCATGTCAAAATTATTGCGATCACTGGGACATACAAATCCGATCAAATATGCAGTGACATAAATACATTTACCTAATGATCTAAACGATTAACCATATTTACCCTAATTTAGTGCAAACGAGATAATGAACCGATGTCCGAATTCTACTAATATATTGACCTAATTTTATTACCAATTCAATATTAATTTAGATTTTGTTATATGTATTTGTGGTGCTCAGTAGTAGCCCGGATATCAATTATTTAACAGAATAGCTGAATAAATGAATACATCCAACAGTCATATACATAGTCCTGACCCCGCATTAAAATCAATTAAGTCTTGTGTCGTAAGTAGCAGAAAGTATGATAGACTGCGGTCTCACAAACATCCAGATTCGAGAGAAATACTTGTGGGCCTCACAAAACCATTTCTTTCATGGAAGATTCAATTCTTTCTTTTGAACAACCTGAACCTATAGTCACCTGCTTTTTAATTATTTTGTCTTAATATAAAAATATTACAATTTCCACTAATCCATGGTATTAAAGGAGACGATAAATGACATTGTGGGATTTTTATGGGCTTAAAAAGTCACCAGGGGATGCCGAGATAATATCGCCATTTTGATCTAGCTACGGTATAGTCTTTTGGTGTTCTTGTCTGTTTGCTTAATCAACTATTTGAAGCAAATCAGGAAATTTTGCCCAAAGTAGAAACAACCCAAACTAGGCATATATTGTGCCATGTTATGTTATTTCGCCATACTCAATATAATTATTGCGCATCGCATGTTATAAAGATGTTTCAATTGTATAGAAATGTAGAATTTGGACCCCGTTGGGCACGCCAACAATTAAGGAGGAAGAAGCCATAGTAATAATTTGATGTTAACACATATTATGTTTTATTTTGTTGTTTGATGATAATACATGCTAATGCATATTTAGAAAATTGAATCTTCATAATGTATATTAAGTATGCATATTTGTATTTAATATGCACTTCACAACATAGTATAAAACAAAGTCGCTTTCTCTGTCCCTGTGTCCCTTGGTATGCTTAAATCTTTAAAACTACGCAACGGATTTTGATGCGGTTTTTTTAACAGATAGTATGATTCAAGAGGAAGGTTTATATGTATAATAGGTACATATTATTGTACAGAAATCTATTTGTACCCGGACGAAGCTGGGTCGGGCCGCTAGTATATAATAAAATAAAACACATATACATATGTAATGAACAAATCGACCTTATCAATTGGCATATACGAGTGTAATCTCCAATAAACATGGTACATGAGAGAGCGTTATCGCCTCGCCAGGCTTTATCCCGGAACCATCCCGCCTTCCTGCCACTCGCGCAGGAAGATAAAATACATAAAAAATACGAATAGAATATTCCCCGAAAAATACTACGCGAGCCAAACAACCGGCATGCTTATGACTCGGAATAAATTAGGCGGAGTTTCATACGCAGTACGAGAGCGTCGAATGGCAATTCCGGGTGTTTTTTGGCTGTTTGCGGATTAAAGTAATTGAATACTGGCTTTTCGTACGGGTTGGCTTGTTGAGTATTTGGGTTCAGGTTGTAAGCGGCGATGACCACTTATTATTACATAACTTTACAACTACACCCTCTATCTACAGACTATCTTGACAGCCTCCGTGGCGCATGCGGTTAGACGCCACGCCGCCTGTGAAACGAGAGGCCGCGGGTCCGATCCCCGCACCGAGAGAAATGTTTGTGCGGCCCACAAATATTTCTTTCGCGTCTGGGTGTTTGTGAGACTGAAAAGTCTCTTGTGGTTCCTAACACCCACGACACAAGACTCGATCTTAGTGTGGGGTCAGGACTATGTGTGTGACTGTTGGGTGTTATTTATTATTATTTATTAATTGTATTCTACTACAATATTGCACATATCAACGATAAATAGTGACTTTTACACTAACTATATCTATTTTTCAGCGATAGTTAAACCCAAAATCTCTAGAGGCGGCCTTAGAAACTTATAGCTTCCATTATTTTCTATCAAGTGTAAATCTGCGGGTTCTATTAATATGTTACAAAGATTGTCTCGCGAGCGGCATGCGTCCCTGAGGTAATTTACTCCTTACAGACTGTAGTTGAATATTATGAAAAAGCAAATAAAATGGTATATTGATAGCTTTATCAATAAAATCATAAAATACGCCTTTATTCTCGGGAGGGTAGTCAGAAGTATCACAAATACTACCCTCATTACATAAATTAATATCACAAGACGTGACAGAGGTCGAGCCTATTGCCATTTTGTTCATAAATTGTAGTCCCAGGTCTCATAAATAGAAACCACGTGTATCAGCTAAAGTTGTTTACTGGTGGTAGGTCTCTCATATGTGAGAGGCTGCCTGGGTGGATACCACCGCAATGTCTATTTCTCCCGTCAAACAGCAGTTTAAATGCACTGTTGTGTTTCGGATTGAAGGACATTGTAGCCAGAGTAACTACTGGACATATTGAGACTTAACATCTTGTGTCTCAGGATGGCGAGCGCAGTGGAATGCCAAGCATTGCTTTGTAAATCAAGGTGTTGTTTGGTTTTGCTACTGTTCATGAGCGGTCGCATCGCTTACCATCAGGCGAACGGCATGCTCGTCTCGCCATTCAATGCAATAAAAAAAAAAAAAAAAAAAGTATATCGCCTTAATGTAAATTATGATGCTGTACATCATACACATCACACATGATGTAACTTATCAACAGCAATGGTGGCGTAATTATACGATTTCTAGGTAGGGGTCTGGGGTTCGAATACCGGGCCAGGCAAAGTAATTTGGGATTTTTCTATACAGTAAAAGCTCCTTATTCGCGCTTCCTTCATTCGCGTTTTCACTATTCGCGGATTAAAAAATTGTGACCCAATTCCTATATTCGCGGCTAGGAATTTCTTTATTCGCGGATCTAATCGGTACATATTACATACATATTAGTAAAAATAATTCCAATATGTATCCAACAAAAAATCCTTTGTAAACGGGCCGATAAATGGACTAATAAAAAAGTAAAATAGACCTCTTATTACAACAATCTATGGAAATTCAAACTTTGGCTGCTAAAATAGCTGAAATTGCGAATGGAAAAGGACGAGATGGGTTCGAACAGATAGAATCAAGTGACATTCAAGAATTGTTTGAATCGCAAGATGAAGATTTGACTGAAACCGACTTGGAGGAAATGTTAAATGCACAGCCCATTGAAGAAGAGGCTTCAACAAACACTGGAAATGTGACATTTAATCTGAATAATCTTAGAGAAGGTTTAAGAATGGCAAATGAGCTTTGAGATTTCTTTATGAAAATTGATCCGTCTATGGAACGAGGTCTTATTTTTAAGAGGCAAATTGTTAATACCACTGCTGAATATCAGTTTGAACAGAAAGAGCTTTTAAAAACCGCCACACAAGAAAAAAATACAAAATTCTGTAAACCGTTGCCTATGCCTGAAGATAATAATCAATAAGTATGGTCAAAAACTTCAATTAAATTGTTTTTTTTTATGTTGTTTTTTTTTTTTATTGTCACCAAGGAACGTATCCCCTATAATCCCATACAAAATACCATTCCATATTCACGGTTTCTGTATTCGCGGCATATTTACGGAACCTATACCCCGCGAATAAAGAGCTTTTACTGTATATCAGCAAGGAGTCAGGAATTTGTGCCCGATATGGCAATAGGTTAACCCCTTTCACAGCGGAGGTCGGAACATACAAATGTGAAATGCGTGTGTCCTCTCTACCCCTTCTTGGCAAAAGGCGTGAGTTTGTGTGTACGTAAGTTATCGAAGGAAAGAATTCAATATTCCTTCTGAATTTAAGTAGGTAATTCTGAATTAAACCCTTCTGTATTTAATGAATCCTTTTTCTTTTTATATATTGACAGCCTCCGTGGCGCAGTTGGTTAGACGCCGCCTGTGAAACGAGAGGCCGCGGGTTCGATCCCCGCACCGAGAGAAATGTTTGTGCGGCCCACAAATATTTCTTCCGGGTCTGGGTGTTTGTGAGACCGAAAAGTCTCTCGTAGTTCCTGATACCCACGACACAAGACTCGATCTTACTGTGGGGTTAGGACTATGTATGTGACTGTTGGGTGTTATTTATTATTATTATATTTATTATATATAGCCCGGAGTCAGGAATTTGTGCCCAATATGGCGACAGGCTCTCCCCCTACAGCATGGGTCGGAACGTATAAGGAAAAATGTGTCCTTGTAGCACCTCCCCCTTTCCCTTCTAGGAACAAGGCGTGAGTTTGTGTGTATGTTAGTTATCAAAGGAAAGAATTCAATATTTTTTCTGAATTTAATTAATTAGGAATTTCACTCTTCGGAATTTAATGAATCACTTAATCACTGAACGGTGGACGCTTTAAGAAAATGTAATACACTTTCCAACAGCAAATTGTACATTATTGCAACCTAGCGCATTGTTGAAAATTCCAAAATGTCGTTGCGCTGATTAAATAGCAGTAATGTTATGTTCAGCATTGAAGATATAACAGATGGAAATGGCAATCAGTAAAGTGATGGACGTCCGCGAGACCGGGACGAGAGCTTGCCAACAATCCAATATCCACAGTGCAAGTCACAAGAGGAAACATCTGAGTATGTTTTAAACATTAAAGTAAATTGTTCCTATAATCAGGGTCTTCCAGAACTAGACGATAACGGGAGATAGACTGTGATGGCACAGCAACAAAAAAAATAGCAGATTTTAAGAAACAGCCATTCTAGTAAAATTGCAAAGAGTTTCTTGCGCCGTTTCTTCATCACAGCCACAACACGTTACTAAGCGGTGGTAGCAGAAATTAAAGATTTAAATAAAAGACCTTGTGAAGGACTATTTGAATACAGAATATTTTGATTATTAAAGTATATTATATTTTGTATGTATAATATATTTTGATTATTGAGTGTAAAATTAAGAGGACCTAGGAAGTAGTCATTTACTAGCATGATACACTAAAATGGAATCATCTGAAAGTCGATTAATAATTCAAATTCATTCAAAATTTTGGTTTGTTTAATTTAAACATGGGCGAATATGAATAATTGAACAAATATAGCAGAAATAATTCTAATACTATTCTTATAGAAAAAGTCACTCTTCCTCAACCAAATTATCAAACCATAAATTTTTACAATCCATCTTACCATTACAAAATCTAGAAATGTACACACTAAGCACACATCTCTGACTTATCAAGCAGGACGTGTATCTTACACACATTTTAACTACCTACCCTCACATTATGCCGAAATGGCGTGAACCTTGTGATATCCTTGCGGGCAACAAAACATGGTAATGTCAGGGTTAATGTCACCAGATTTACGACTTGTCAGTGAATTTACAAGTTATTTGCACGATACGAGACACGCACGGTAAATAATATATTTTGTAAAGCTGGATGGGGGACATTCTTGTGATATAGAACCACTACACAATACCGTCTTTACACTAAGGGCACACGGGGCCCGTGCCCAGGGCCCCCATCCTCAGGGGGGCCCCGAAGAAGAGAAAGTGTAAAAAAAAAAGACAAACCGATTTCCTCACACATTTCACGACTCCTATCACCTATGTACGTATATTTATAAAATTGAACGAAGTAATGATCATCTATTTCAGTAGATTAGTGATAATATAACTTCACATCCTAAAAGAGATCCCTCCAAACTAAAAGTGAAATGTTATAAATTTGTTCTCTGTCACAGAAATACTAATTATACTATATAGGTACTATGTTTGCATCATAAAAATATTATAACATAACACCAAGGGGCCCCCGGTCCAAGGGGGCCCCGAGCTTGAAAGACCTCAGGTCCGAAGGGGTCCTCGGCCCGAAATACCGTAAGCAGAGAAGGAATGTAACAATGATTTACAAAATTAGTAAGAAGAGAATCAATTATTCGCTGGATTGTATACCAATTCTTCGATAATTATTAATAGAGTTAATAAAGTTAAGTTTTTATAGTAAGGGAGGGCCCCGTCTGATGATTTTGCCACGCGCCTCAGATAGTTTAAAGTTACCTACGATACTGACAGACATTAATTACACTTTAAAAAAACAGTTCAATATGAAATAATCAAAATAATTCCTGAGATACTACTTACTATTTTTTACGTCTGTAAAGCGTGGTTTCTGTAAACCAGATGTACTGCTTCACAATCTTTTAAACCATATTTCCATTTTTTCTCAATTACCACGTCCTTGGGTTTGGTGTGGTTTGAAAGTGGTAAATCTTTATTCTTTGAATGTTTACAAAGTATGATCTTATTAAATTCCACGCGGACGAAGGCGCGGGCACAGCTAGTGTAAACTAGATTTCCGATGATCAGTTCAAAAATAACCAGTAAGACAAGTAAATAACTATATAAATAAATTTTAAATTCTTTGAAAATAATTACCACGGTACCAATATTTTAGAGGAGATATCTTTATGAATAAGTTAATGTCAATAACTATTTATTTCTACACTTGGACTCAACTGGCTCCGCCCTTGTATAGATCCTTTTTGAATGATGGATCCAGTCCAAATCAGTAACATATTATTTATATCAAAACTTTTGACAGCCTCCGTGGCGCAGTCGGTTAGACGTTACGACGCCTGTGAAACGAGAGGCCGCGGGTTTGATCCCCGCACCGAGAAATGTTTGTGCGGCCCACAAATATTTCTTTCGGGTCTGGGTGTTTGTGACACCGAAAAGTCTCTTGTAGTTTCTGATACCCACGACACAAGACTCGATCCTGTTACATCCTTTCTTGTCCCGTCTCATTAATTCCGGATAATCTATACATATACGAGTAAATAAAATTGAAGTGTCTGTTTTAAAAGTGAAAATAAAAACAAATGTCCAACTGCATATTATTATATACACGATACCTGTGCCGAAAATGATATTTAAAAAAATTTTGTCTGTCTGTTTGTTCCGACTAATCTCTGAAATGGCTGGACCGATTTTGACGGGACTTTTGTTGTCAGGTAGCTGATATAACAAGGAGTAACTTAGGCTAAATTTATTTTAGAAAAAATCTTTTATTTTAGAAAAATAAAGTAATGTTGCAATGCCCGCGCGCAGCTCTCGCGCATGCCACCACCGGGCCGTCACGTCAGGCGCCTCCCACCAGTTCTCCCACCAACGAATCAATATCACATTTACAAAATCTATATATATAAAAGAAAGTCGTGTTAGTTACACCACTTATAACTCAAGAACGGCTGAACTGACTTGGCTGAAAATTGGTGGGGAGGTAGCTTAGAATCAGGAGAAGGACATAGGATACTTTTTATCACGTTCCCGATTTCCCAAGTTTCTATTAGCTTATTAACATTTTCTTATACAAAATGTTCTTGGGTTTGTAACTGTCAAACATTTAATGTTCATCCCGTCGATACGGTAAACTCTTCCCTCAAATTAAAAAACTTATTTAAATAAAGGTTTCGAATCGACAACATATATCCACAATATTCGATTAAAGGCGTATTTTAGATTTTAAAGATGTAAATTAATGACATTAATTAAACGGATTGAGGTTTAAATTGGTTGTGAAATAATGCGTTCAGAAATGTATTTTGTGTGAACTAAGGAGAATATATCAAGCTGCATAAATAGAGATAATTAAATAAATAATTTGCAACAGTAAAAAGTTATTATTTACTTCTTTTCAAGATAGAATATCACTTTTATCCAGAATTTTTACAGTAGCCTTTCCTTCGCTATTATTCACTGATAAAAATTAATGTAATATATCGTCTCTGAGTGAGATAGGTTATATTTAACCTAAATATTACTTGCAATATTTTTGGAAAAGCAGCATTGTGGATGTGAAATAAGGGATGGAATATTGCATGGATAATCAGAATCACTAAAGTTATTAATGTCAAAAATTCATAAGGCACACTATTTGGATATGGAGAGACGGGATTTAATAGAGTGGGAGGTACGGGAGAGAATTGGGATAGCTGGCAGATTTGATAGGACGAAGTATAGAAATGCACGGTATAAGACGGAATTGATAATGAAGAGAAAGGACGGGACGGATCGAGAAGTGACTGAACAGACGGGTTAAGACGGGATTTAGCAGGACAGTAGGATAGCTACGTCAAGTGTAGGCATATAAGTTGTTAAGTTATTATGCTAAATAATTGAATATAATATTGTATATAAAGAAATTTTTCAATAAAGTTATTTCTCTCTTTTTATTACAATTTTGAAGACGGTTTAATTCTTTTAAATTATTTTCTTTTTCTTATTTTTTTTATTTCTGTTCTAATCAAAATTTATTACTCTTACCTATCTAGGTTAGGACGCTGAGACAAAATAGTCAACATGTATGCACGTCGCGAACTGAAAAAAATTGGAGACTCCTGCTTTATCTCAAAAACTAAGAAACCGATTTTGATGAAATTTATACACCTCCTAAGTTGGACTATATCTAATCGAAAACAAAAATATTTTTTGAAATCCGACTTTTACTTTTTGAGATATTATGCGTGGACAAACATACAAACATGCATACATTTTTTAATATGAAATTCGTGTTCAGGCGTTGGTATAGACTAACATATCCAAAAAACTATGCAACTCTGACAAAATTACATACATACACATCAAATATATAATCTCCTTTTTTTAAGTCGATTAAACACAAAATTATTTTGATAAGGATTAATACCATATAAGTAAAAAAAAAACAATCGCAAATAATACATTGTTTTAGAAAAAAAAAACTTTTTAACAATTTTAGTGGTAATCAGTACTCACTAATAAAAACATTTTAGTGAGCCTGTGTAATGAGCTAACCTAGAAAGATCTAGAGACATCATACACAGTTTCTTGCATTACATCGCTTTGAGAGGGACAATTCCGACAAGATTGATACATAACTTCGATATGAAATGATCATAGTAGATAAATGTTAGATTAATTTTTTTCTTTATTTTTTAAAAGGGCCCCAGATTCTTGTGTGCCCAGGGCCCCATCATAGGTAAAGACGGCCCTGCCACTACATATAGGGAAAACCACCACTACAAATATGGGAGGTTAATATTCGTGTAAAACTACATACTGGCCACTGTATTTATGAAAAACCACCACTACAAATATGGGAGGTTACTCTGTACACCGGTACGACAAATGTTTGAACATCCCACCTAAAACTGTTCGAATATGCTTACATACTTTACAAAATTTTCGAAGCCTGTATCGTACGATAAGTTTCATAACGATTATTTTGATTTTTAGAAGTGGAAAACTTTTATCATATATTATGACGGTCAAAGTCCGAAATTCGATCTTTGTATCTATATTATAGTGAGCTATTCTAGTACGCCGTGTTTCGGGATTAGCTTAGGTAAGTTGTATAGACCGGCCTAATTTTATACTAATAGCCATTAACGTAAAATATATGGACGGGGCGGAGAGTACGAAAAGTGTTGTCACGAAAGTGGTCCGCGGGACCAATGCAACGGTTGTGACGTCACAGCGCAACGGTCTGTAAGTCGTCTACAAATGCCTAATTGTGTCGTCCGTGGGTGCAATAAAGATGACCGAAAGTTCACAAAAAAAAAAGATAACATTTCTTATTACCGCTAAGTAAAAATTATAGATCTTTAAGTCAGTATAACATTGATTTTAGCATTATTGAAAAACGATTTCATGGCCGCCATTGACGTAAAATCCAACAGATGGCGCAATTTTCACAGGCATCTTTTTGACGTACCCAATGTACTGAAGGGCCTATCCTTAGTTTTTTTATCAATGCTAATAGCTATGATAGTGGAGCGTTAAAAAAAATGACAACTGATGAGGTATAACAATTACCGAAGCGAGGGCCTTCTTTTATTACTCTGAATTGTGCGACGAGCATGCTGTTCGCCTGATGGTAAGCTATACGACTGATCATGAGCAGTAGCAAACCCAGACACCTTGAATTACAAAGCAATGTTTGGCATTCCACTGCGCTCGCCATCCTGAGTCATAATATGTTAAGTCTCAATTATGTCCAGTAGTTAATCTGGCTACAATTTCCTTCAATCTGAAACACAAAATGCATTTACACTGCTGTTTGGTGGATCTACGGCCTATCCCTTCTGAGAAAGAAGTGTGAGTGAATGTATTAATGTATACGAGTATATTATGTAGTCATATAATTAATTAAAAATTAAGATAAAAGTAAACTACTAATGTAATAAATACTATATAGTGAGCAATAACAGGCATGTTATAACAGTAAAATATGTAACCGACATGAATTGAACAGAGTTCATTGACATTTGAAAACGTACATGCTTTGATTTGAAACAAGGTTTATTAAATTAGTTATTTTGTGACGTATAAAAACAGGTTTTTTATGAATGTGATTATTCATGTATGTTCTTGCACAGTTTAAACAGCAGTGTAAATGCACTGTTTTGTTCCGGTTTGAAAGATGTTACAGCTGGAGTAACTACTGGACATAATGGCACTTAAAATCTTATGTCTTAGGTTAGCGAGGGTAGTGGAATGCCAAGCAATGCTTCCATTCATGTTTTTGTTTGGTTTCGCAACTGTCCATGGGCCCTACTATATAAATCCGAAGTTCGAATCTTCGTGACGTTTTTCGTTTCGAAACCTACTCTGTAACACGAAATTCGAAACTTCGGATCGAAGAATGAATGATTCGCATATATCGGCAATCCGAACATTTACATTTTTATTTACTATATTCATCCGAAACGAAGTTTGAAACTTCGGACGAACGAAGTTTGTGACGATACGTATGTACCTATTGGAATAATTCGATATATTGGAATAATTCATTCTTCGATCCGAAGATTCGAACTTCGTGTTATAGAGTAGGTTTCGAAACGAATAACGTCACGAAGTTTCGAACTTCGTTTCGGATTTATATAGTAGGGCCCCATGAGCGGTTGTATCGCTTACTATCAAATTAATGGCATCCTTGTCTCGCATTTCATTGTAATAATAAAAAAAATACACTACTTACAGGTCTAAGCACAGCGCATTGCTCAGAGTTGACTGTAAGGCGAGTACCCATGGGTTCAATTCTTAAGAAAAATGTCTTAATAAATCTCTTTTCTGACAAACGTCTTTTCCCTGAGCTACGGGGTTGTATTAAATATTCCTCGAAAGGAGACGGAACCCGTCAAAGGATCAACATTCTGCAAAGTGAAGGAGTGTTTACGGAATACTTATATTAGTTTTGCGGAATGCGGGGAATTACCAATTTTACTTCCGCCTAGACTTGTTTATATTACGAGGGAATTTTCTTTGTAATGCTAAGAAGAGGTATAAGTTTTAATAATTCCTACGCTAGGCTAAGAGGGATAAAATGTAATTGAAGTTTGCCGGTTGAATATCCTCTTTTACTGAGCTTTAAAATCTTAGGTTGAGACCGACCTTTTTTTTCTAAAATTACAAATTAAATAATGAACAAATACACACATAATTTCCTGACCCTACTACGTTCGGGTCTTGTGTTGTGGGTATCAGGAACTACTAGAGACTATTTTTCGGTCTTCAAAGCCCCGAAACAAATACCCGTGGTTCGCACAAACATAAAAATTTCCAGGGTATGAAGTCCGCGAACCCGCATTAGGGCAGCGTTGTGGACTATGATCTAAAGTCCGCTCAATTGTACTCTCGATTATTGAGCAGGCCTGTGGCGGACAACAAACAACAAGAAGTCTTCGAGATTGTTCGACGCTCTCCGTCACTTGAATTATAAAGGGAAGTTATGCAAGACAAACGCCATTCGATTCTTTATTTTCGGCAACATAATTACGAATTACTTAGTGCACTTATTAATCTCTAATTAATAATACTAGTGGTCGCCTAGTGGTCGAAATTCGACCAAATCAAGAAGAGAAAAAGTTTTTACCTGTATGATGATCTTGTTATTCTGATAATTCGTGCACATTTAAATGTCCGTATCTCTCAAAATCGCTTATTTCCCCTGAAGTATATGCAATTACTAAAATCGTAAACTACAATAATTGCTTTGAACCAGCAATAGTAAATTATATATTTTTTTTTGTACCTGAATGTTGTTATTGCAGATTGCTGCTACAGAACTTTCTTTATGCATATAATGAATGATAACGCTCAGTATTTCACGTAGTATTCGTCAAATAAATCTTTTCTGTTTGATATTCAACAAAACCACAGTAAACAATTTTTTCTGATTGACATTCAACTACATATTATGTCTATAATAAAGCAAAGAAACAATTTGACCAAAGAGTATGTATACGTGTACAAATACTTGTATACTTGCGTGTGGCAAATACATGCTGGTTTATTTATTGATTTAATGTACTTTTTATGCATTATTATTAAAATCTTGTTTTATATTACATTTAATATTAGGCTTAATATTAATATTATTGCCTCATTTAAAATTAATATTCTCTTTTAATATTAATATTATTACCTCATTAGGCAAATAAAACCTTTTTTTTTATATGTCTATGTCAGAAGAACAAAATGAAAAAGAAAAGTAACAATTTGACACCAGAGTATGTATACTTGTATATGGATGTGTGCGTGAAATGCATGGCAGTGTGTGTAATGTTTTATTTTTTTATTTAATGTACTTTATAAGCATTATTATTGAAAAATATTAGCATTCTCCACTTCTCCTACACATAAACTATAAGTGTGCCAAATTGTATGCTCCTGCGTCCGCGCAATTTTCGTAAAAAGGGATCCAAAGTTTTTGCATCACGTATTAATATATAGATTTTAAAATAATATTTTACACCTTTGATAATATTATTTCTTTGCTACGAGAAGTACTCTATTGTATATACCCACAGGCCCGTGCCTTACATGTGGCCGATACAAATATAGATAGTATTCTCCAAAAGATGCAACATATTTCCGCAAAACCGAATAATTAAGATCCGCCTATAGAAGCGGTTGTTGGCATGCAATGTGCAATCCAGAACACGTTTACATCAATTACTTCGCTAGTTTTTTACCTCGTAACACGTCCGAGTCAATTATTTTTACATAACGATAAGTTGCGAGTGAAAGTAAGTCCAATTGGACGTGAAATAGGAACAGGTAACAATCTCTCACACCATCGAATCGTATAAGGTAATTTTGTTTTATTTTTTAATTTGTTTAGCGAATTGTTTGAAGTATACTAATTTTTAAAAGTATAAATGTAGTTACTTTATTTTATAAGTGTGTGTTTAGTAGCCTTTCGGTAACGAACCAGACGCAGCTGCTAACATGTTTACGGTGGTTGCGGGTTCAAATCCCAGGGCACCCTTCTGACTTTTCGGGCTCATGGGTATTGATTGTCAATCATTAAGCGCTAAACGGAGAAGGAAAACATCGTGAGGAACCCTGCATACTGTAACGATTCGGATGAAATACTATATGATCGAACCACTCTCAATCGTACTTTCGATTGCAGAGGAGGCCCATGTCCTGCAGTGGACCGTATATGGGCTTGTAGAACACATTTATTCCTTTCCAATTAGAATTTCTACTGAAGTGTCTTAAACCATACTCCATCACCGTGGCCCTGATTGACTGACCTTATATACTATAGAAATGAAGTAAATATACTTTTTTTAAGTCGCCATCTTCTTTTAAATGTACCACAAAACTAACAAAGCATTTATCTAGAAGACGACGCTAATACTAATTACAAGAGATGATTTACCGAGTGCATTCCCCAATTGGATTTGTTCTTTACCAATCGTTTCATCCCCGTAAATTCTAGTTACGCAATGCAGCATCCGAGTTTGCTCATTAATCAGCTTTTAAATATAGACTTGTACCTCGACGTGACTTTGCTCAGGTATTTTTAGATTTACAACCGTTTTTAGTCACAAAGGAGGGTAATGTTTTTGTCAGTCTATGTAAGTAATTGATATTTTTTTGTGGCACTGTAGTGGCTTAACGCGTGAACCAATTTTGATAAATCTTACATTGCTACATTTGTCTTTACTGTTCGAATATGATTATACATGACAATAAAAGTTAGCCTAGGAATCAACTACCCCTCCATTCCTCCTTCCATTCTTTATTCCTACTCCCTTCCCTCTGTAGGCAGCGGCTTTAGAGTCCATGAGCAGCGGTAAGCGCTTACCATCAGATGAGCTGCTAGCTTACGATAGCATTTTTTTTATTACGCTGTTTTACATGACATGAAGCTGTTTTACTGTCATGAAGTCAACATTTATTCATTTAATTTTATTTAAACACTTCGTACAAATGAATAGTACAGGCGGATCTAATACCTAAGGGCAATATGGCATTAATTAAACGTCAGTATGGCGACAACAAGACAGAAAAAACATTGCGTACTGTTTGAGTTTAGTGAAATTCTTCAATTGTATTCCCTGGTATGTTGTTTAAGTTTTCCAATACTTAATATGAGACAGCTTTGTTAATCATTTAATATTATACCTTTGTGTTCTCACACTAACCTCCAACTGTTGCTTAGATTATTTATATAAAAAATACCTCAAATGTCCAGCATAATGCAGCCAAGGGTCATGTCATTCAGATCGGTGTTTCTCGAGTTAGAAGCGCACAAACTGACGGTCAGAGAGACATGTTTTGCAATGTGTAAGGATTAGCCTGGTTTTGCGGGACGAATCCAGGTGAGGCCATTTGGGGATTTAACCTGGACTATTAAATTTATGAAACATCCATTGTACAACGATAATTATCTTGGTAACTTAGTCTGCTAACCTAGAATTTGAATATTAGCCAAATAATAACATGTTTATCATAACAAACGGAAATCTTTACAAAAGTTATATTATTAATTGGTGGTAGGTCTCTCATATGTGAGGGGCCGCCTGGGCAGGTACCACAGCAATGTCTATTTCTCCCGCTAAACAGCAAGCAAGCAGCAGTGTGAATAGACTATTCTATTCCGGTTCAAGGATACTACTCGACATATTGAGACATAAATCTTACGTCTAAGGATAGCGAGGGCAGTGGAATACCAAGCATTGCTTTGTAATACGAGGTGTTGTTTAGTTTTGCTACTGTCCATGAGCAGTCGAATCGCTTACCATGAAAACAATAACTGAGACACTATCGCCCGAATACTGGAACGCCATTCAAATAATAAGTTGCCCTTAACAGCGCAAGGCCCACTTAGCCAGTACATTTAATCGGGATTCACGTAGTTAAGCGTCATTTATATTTAAGTTGCGTTCCAGTATTTGGGCGTTAGTCTATATTTATTAGCCCTTTGAAACTAAATTAAACCCGAGCTTATGCTTATCCTTTGCTTAGAAAAAAACTTTCGAGTTTTAAATACGATATTCCTCCGAATTCAAATAATTCAGATCTCTGTGTAAGAAGACTAAAATACCGACTCGTTATTGGCCTTTACACTTTGTGTTGTAATCTAACGTCACATTACTTTTGATCATTATGATTGGCTTTTATCCGCTACTATATTTTGAATTTCTAATTTGGGATAGCGATGAATGTCTATTTATCCAATTTCTAGGATAAGAGATTGACTATCATAAGACACACTACTGTCTATCGTTTTCTGCTAAAGAAATTTACAACTACTGTTTTGTACATACATACAGCAATAAACTCACGCCCTTTTTCCAGAAAGGGTAGGCACAGGCGCTACCAGGACACGCAAATTTCCCTGGTATTTTTCCTGGTATTTTGATTATAACGAATAGAAAAATCCAATATCACTTATCCGACCCTGTATTCGAACCCGATACCTCGGTGTTGAAATCGTACCCTAGTAAATCTGCGCTAAAACGGAACTTTTGAAATAAAATTATCATTTACGGATTTTGTCGCGGATTTGTTTTAATTTTTAGTTTATTGACTTCTCGACGTTTTCGTGGTCACGGCGCGGTCTCTTGTTATTTCACTAATGCAGTGAATAGCCACAAACCAACATTTAGCATTAACAATATTAGCAAGGATTTAGTAAAGTTATTTAGCAAGACTTAGCAAAGTACGCGTGTGGTCTCAGCCCCCGACTATTTCCCAACTCCGACCCCGCTCTGTGTCGGAGGATCAGTAAATTCAAGCTGGCTTTAATTAAATTGTGTATACGCTATTGGAGTTTTTGAGAGAATGCGCTTTGAGTGCAGATGGTACAAACGCACGGACGGGTATCTGCTAACAACTATTTCAGTAAATTTTCTCATATTTTCCATCGTTTAATTTTACTCGTCTTGCTTTTCACTTTATAGTTAAGTTACTACTAATATAGTTGTTTTGAAGTTGTAAAGTAACAGAAGGTCTGGGATAATATGTGAATAAAATTACTTATCTTTATGTCTGTCAAAATTACTGACATTATTCTATTAGGTACCTTAAGTCCTTCAAGGTATTGCCAGAAAATATATATTTTTGACGATGTAAACCTACAGAAGGTGTGGTATAATATGTGAAAAAAATACTTATCTTTATGTGTGTCAATATTACTGTCCTTTTTATACCACCTTAAGTCCTTCAAAGAACTACTAGAAAAGAGTTTTTTTGAAGATGTAAAGTAACAGGTGTGGTCTAATATGTGAAAAATGTCCTGATCTTGATGTGGGGCAAAATCCTGTTCGTTTCTTAGAACGTTTATTCCTTCAAACGTGAAGAAAGATCTGAATAGGCTGGTATTGTGCGGTGTGGATTATTGTTTGTATGACGTCACAAGACGGTATATCGGTTTTAGAAAAAGTATTGTACGTTGTAAGCACGGTAATTTTTATTGTGTCCTGTATCACTTTACAATAACCCTGATGTGTCAATTAACCTACGAGTTAAAGAATGTTTCTATAAGTTTCTTCATCGCGAAGAATAATTTTCTAATTTACTTCATCGTGGAATATAATAGAATAGGTAGTATCTTTAAACGTATCTAAATCAGTAAGATTTTTTTTACATCAACATCTTGATTTTATCTAAATAGCCTAATTCAAATGACAATAGTTAACATTCTATCACATAACACTTTACAGCTAGGTGATAAAAAAAATATTCTAGTATTCGAACCCACAGCCCGGTCATCAATCACACTGCCGCAGCTGCACATCCAGCGTACAATTAATCAATTCGTACCTTTTTATTTCACTTCCTGCAGACGGGAGCTGGTTCACATCTGGGAACAAAAGACAATGTTTTGTAAGTATCATGTAGTACTACAAATAAAAAACAATTTATTGCTTCAAATTAGTCACAAAATGGACAAGACAGTTAAGAATAACCTGAAGAGCTAAAGAAAATGACTCAGCTTGCTTATCGGCAGCTTAGAACCGAACTGCATTGATATTCAGCCACCCTTCTCTCTTTGTGGCGATTTTCATGAAAACAACTGATATTTGTATGATGGTAGGCAGATATTAACTAGCGCCACCCTCAATTCACAATTATTTTTATCGTAAAATGCATTCAATAGTCTCGTTATTTTTGCCGAATTTTGATTAAGGTATATTTAAGACGAATCGAATGGTGCAAATTGCTCAATCTTCTTATGAATAAAATATAGGTTCACGCCTATTGTCATGCCAAATTCTATAATCCGAAAAATTGCACATTACATTGACCGTTTTGCAAGACGTAACCAATAGACTTTCGCTTTGCACAAACCAATGTATTTAGATTCACAGTTCGCTATCTATTATGCCGGTTAACACACAGAAGTGAAGAGGCAGATTTAATTCTGATACCCTTCAGGTCTTGAGTATTACAGCTTGAAGTAACGCTTTCCGACGCGTCGTGTCCGGTCAATGCGATTGGCGATGGTTCAATAACCCCACCCTTGTCTCATTACTCGGAGAATGTCAATTGGAGTCTAACTCAAGAGTTCCAATCTGCAAGCAATCTAACTAATATTGCAAATGTGAGTTTGTTTGTGACGCTTCAACGGTTTAAATTATTGAGCAATCATTATGAATTGTCACTGGACTTAGAATACTTACTTACAAATGTTAAAGATGTTATGTCTGTTTTTTTTCGTTAATTCATTGACCTAATTCTGGTGAAAGTTTACAAAAACATATAGATTCTATAGGACAATTTACGAGTGTACAAAGGTACACAGCACACTCGCGTATTTATTTCTATTATTCATTTGGACTCCTAAGAACAGATATTGTGGCGGGATTATAACTTATTATGAGAAATAATTGGCTGGATTTAAATAATTTTCCAGCCCATACACCATCCACTACAGAGCGCAGTATACGATTGAGGATTCATAATTTATTGAAAACTTGGTGTAGAATATCAAGTGGACCCGAGTGAACCAAGCAAAGCCGGGTCAGATTGATAGTGCCTAGATATTTACCAAAAGGGTCCTTAGGAACACAGCTCGCTGATTGATCAAAAGCCGGCATTTACAACTGCTGGTGTTGAGTGGTTTTGGACGGGCTGTTTGCGTTTTAATAAACCGCATTAGATTTATGGTAGCATGTTGTTCATTGTGAGTAACTGGGTTTGATTCCCAAGTAAGACATTTTAGCTCGTGATTCCATTTGAATAAAAATATTTTCGCCTCGTATAACATCTTGGAGCTGCAATAGTCATGGCGCCTTTTTGGCGTAATAAGTGGTAAAACTGACTACTTTAAAGCTCAACCCATTGTTTTAAATAAACTACTAAAACGTTGCTAACACTCAACAGTTCAATCTCCAAATAGCTATTTTGTATTACCCATAGCGTTTCAGGAAAATCTATTATGAAGTTGAAATTAAACCCAACCTATTATGGCCCACAATGTCAACCGCCATCATATAAGCCCTATATGCTGCAAGGGTCTTATTAAAAGGTAGTGACGTCACACCGCAATTGTCGCTGAGTTATTCCGAAAGTTCTTGGTACTGATTAAAAATTCCTGCGTCAGGGTGCCCACACCTCTAGTGAAAGTTGGAAAATATATTTCTTTAATAAAACAAGAATTTGGCTATGCTTCAACTTTTGAGGTGGTGTTGGTTAAAAATCTGGCTGTTGGCCGAAAAGCCGCAGGTTCGATCCCAGCATCGATACAAATGGATGTGTTAATAAGTAATTGTAGCAGGAGTGAATTTAGTTGAATAGAAAAGTATTTTGTTGTTCTGATATCCAAAACACAAGACTTACATATTAATCTGCTGTTAGGATGATTTGTGTAACAGTCCCGAACACTCGAATCCGAAACGAATATTTGTACGCTGCACAAGCATTCCTCTCGTTACGAGGATTGAACCTGCGACCTCTCGTTTCATCGGCTTCTTAACCAACTGCGCAACAAACTGCAGAAGCGATCAATTATGATACTCAGGTGATTTGAAAACTAGGTCAGGCATTTGACGTATTGAATTATTGATTCATTCCAGGAACATAACTCATTAGTAATAGATAGCTTTGTCATCGAAATGGTAGTACATCCGAATACATATTATACTCGTAGATAGTAGGGATGTCTAATGTATAGATTTATGAAAGTGGGCGAAGAGGAAATTATATTGCAGGATAAGGCAAAGTGGATCCATAGACTTTGCCAACCCCTATGGAAAAAATCATGATAGATATGTGCATCTTCGCAATAATTTGTTTTGGATTTCTCCTATTTCTTTTCTTTCTTACTGATTAATTTCGATGCGGGTTAAAAACTAGTCGCCTTAAAAGCCTCGCCGAGCTCCGTTGCTCGGTGTTAATCCTTATCCTAGCTGTCAGGAGTTGCAGTGGTGGGTGTGAAGGCGGGACCTATACCTCCCAATACTAACAAGAAAATACAATCACAAATAAAGACATCTAATTTCAAAGGTCTAATTGCCTATAAAATACCGATACGTTACACAAATAACCGACAAGTCAGTACCTTTAGACTCGTTAGCACCTTCAACATCGGAATATTACCCCTAATAGAAGGGGTGGCACTCCCGCAGAAAGGCTAACTAACATAATTACCAATATTCCAACAAAAGGCTCTCCACCGCCATTGAATATTCTAAAAGGCCGCGTATCAATAGTTCAGAATTAAATTGTAACCTTTTGCTGAGTTTCCAAGACTTGTTAGCGCTTATTATGGATAAATCGATATTGAAAATTATTAGTGTATTTGTTTTAGAGCTTAAACTTAGGCGACACAAATGTATAAATTGTATTTATGTGATAGATGGCTGGTAGCAGCAATCTAATGACATACGTAAGGTTGGAGGCGATGGGCTGAACATCGAGCCCGGTGGCGTGTCCTAGGAGAGGCCTATGTTCAGCAATGGGTGTGGATAGGCTTATGATGATTATGTCATTTCCACGACACAAGACCCAATCTCACTTCTAAATATTGGTTGGAGACTAGGTATGCGACTATGTTTATTTGTTTTATTATATCAATGAAATAAATAATCAGCAAATTGCACGTCAATACAGTACAGTGTTCGCTAACCTGCCGGATATAAATATTTTAGCATCAGATACAGTTAGTTTATTGCGGAATACATCCCCAAAGGATTCCACAGCGACCTGCTGAATTCAGCTTGCATCTAGCTACTTACTGCAGCTTTTATTGGGTCACATTTCACAAATTCAAGTTATCAGGAAAATCCTTTACTAAATTACGATAGCCTCACTGAGCTCAGATTTTTACCGTCCATATACTCAGCAATCACACATATAGTCTTCAACCTATACTAAAATATGTGTCGTTTGTATGAGGACTGGTGATCAGCTGGCCATGACTGGACCAAGTGACAGGGATCACGATCAGCATTGAGGGAACGATTAGAGAGAGAGAGAGACAGAGAGTATCAGCATCAACGATAGGCTTTACGGTATCACAACACCCCGACTCTAAGAAAATCTTTCTTTGTAGAAGGAATTTAAGTATTCTAAAGCAAAAATATTTATGTTCTGCAAAGATATTTGTTTCGGGTCTTGGTGTTTGTGGGACCGAAAAGTGCCTGTTAATTTATTATCCTCACATAAAAGTTGCTCTTAGAGTAAGGATAATGCATGAAACTGTTGGGTGTAATTATTTTTATTATTTTATTACGTACGTACGTTATTTCAGTCTCTTCACTACCTAAAGTGTAAACTATCTTATCCAGCTTCGAGAATAAGGGTTATCGAGATCCCTCCGTGCATACTGAATGCGACAGCATGCGTGTAATTGTAGGAGAGTTGTCCCTTTAGTTGGTATCCCGGCTCAATGGCGCGACGCGATTTATAGCTGCCCGTCCAACCATTATGATTTGTGAATATCGCCCTCGTAGATCGAGTATTATGTTGATTGAGACGTGCTGGGACCAGTCTCACTGAGTTCTGTAATTAATTCATTGGTCAACACGTTGGAAGTAATGTTTAAGATCCTACTACATATAATAATAACAGTTTATTACTGTAAATGTGTAGTAGTAAATTCTTGGCAAACCTTTTATAGACCATTCCTTAGCCTTGGAGTACGTTCAGCGGGTGACTTTCTTTGGTAGAAGAAACAGAGAGTGAAACATTTTATTATTTCCGAAAAGGTTTAATACACATAAACATTTTAAATATTTTTTTCTCTCTCTTTTCAGCCCAAGGAAGTCTACTGCTGAACATAGACTTAGATCGCCACATAAATCAGTGGCAGCCAGCATCCAGTGTTTTTCTACGAGCTCAACCAGGTCCATGTACCTTATGGGTGAGCGTCCAACACTTTGCTTGTTTTTTAGCGTACAAAGTCCACCGATCCGCAATAGTTTCGATTAACGCTCTATCACAGGATGCGTTTTCAGCTGAGCCTGACTAAAATTTGATATGAATATTTCTAAGCGCATCAGTTCACCCTATGATTCCCAAGTATATTCACGTATAATGATTTTACAGTGCATAAACATACCATATTTGTCAATGCATTCGCACTGGGATATACTGACTCATAGGTTATAGCCAAGTCCCACGGCACTGGAACAAATGTTTGTCCATCAAACATCAGATATTGGATCGATCGAGGCTCTTCCGTTTCTCAACGTGTTGGCTGTCCCGAGGTCATCAATTACAATACAATGGATCCCGAGGGATGTATTTGTGTTTCAAAGGACAGCTATCTGTACAGACATGAATTCTAGATGTGTAGTTTACATATTAATATGTATATCGCCTAAGTTGTCTAGTATGAGTACATATTGACCATTTATCACTTAGGTCTCGGGTTTGAATCTCAGGTCAGATAATTTAATTTGATACGTTTCAAACATATGATATAGGATTTGTACCCGATATGACAGAAGGTTTATACACTACTCCATTCTAAGTTGTAAATAACCTCGCTAAATTGTGGATGAAACTGCTGCCATCGCTGCTAATACTTTTGCGAGATAAAGGCGTAACTTTATGAAGCTTACCACCCCTTTTATTATATTTTTTATGTATTTATGAAGCTCAGTAACGCACCTAAGATAATTGTTGTGAATGCTTACGTCTTGTTCACAGACAATATAAAACCATTTTAGCTATCATATGATTTGTCCCTTTCGAATAACTCTTGAATTCCGTTTGAACGATGAAGCATTCTATAACTAATACAGGTTTGAAACTGTCAGTGAATAAAGCCATTAGTTAAAAGTGGATGACAGTGATCTCAAACTATCGACAGAGTAAATGACTTACGACCGTTTTCTATATCCTATCTATCTTTAACTAGAGGTTAAAATGGCTATAATTACTATGTCAGTTGAATTCTACTTTTTATTAAACAAAGATAAACATGTATATTTATCATGCCTAGCTATTTTTAAATATATGCACTATATCTATACCTCTCGTATGTTTGTTCAATGAACCATAAAATGCATTATAATATCTATTGAAATCTATAGTTAAAGATAGATTAAAGAGAATGGCTGTTAGCCTTTAACATACTTATATGAGTGTTACATCCCCTAAAATATATCCGAAATAGATAAACCCATAGATAACAAATGGTTGGTCGGTTAGAAACGCTTGTTGTCCTCCGATGTCAATGTGACATACTTGAAGAATGAATTTTTGATCTGTTTTGCTATCCGTACTTCCACTTTGGTGCTGTTTATACTCCTGTTTTTCAGATGACTGTAGAATAAATGTAATTACGAATACATGTAAAGCTTTAATTTAAAATTTAAATTAGTGTTTTGTATTAAAACTGCCCAATACATAACTTTAATTAATAAACTAAAAGACTATCGATTTAGTTCTGAAACGAGACGTAAGTAATTAAAAAAAAAAAATTAAACCGTCTTTAATTTTGCAATAAAAAGAGAGAAATAAAATGAATATTTTAATAAATATAAAGTAGGTAAGTTTATTTTAATAACTCATGTTTTTATTTCCAATCCAAATTTATATTCAGACATTTCGAGTCCAATCACCATAAATTTAGGTTTTATATCCCTAACCTACTTCTAAAAACCATATCTGCAGTCAATTATTTTGAACAACAACCAATATCAGAAAAATAGACTCAATGCAAAGCTATAAACAATAAAACTAAGCTAAATACCTGACCCAAACACGCCGTGAGCGCATCGCCGAAAGATATCAATTTATGTGTTCAAATGTTTATGGCGCTGTAAAAGTTTCGGGTCGGCCAAGTTGCCGCCGCGCCGTTTTGGGCGCTTCACATTCGCCAGACCTCATTCCCGGTGGCCTACGGGAATTTGCGGCTCTGTCTTTGGCCGAAACTTTTCGGATTTATACTGTACTGTATTCCGCAGGTTTGGCTTGTTGAGTACGAGCTACGACGCTATTTGGTCAGATAAATATGTTGGACTAGTTTGTGAAGACATTTTTGTCTCATATTGGTAACTGCTCAAAGTTCGAAGGATATAGCTCTATTGTTTTGTTGTATTTCAGCCAGTCCTCACTCACTTTAAAGGTGAAGAAAAGCACCGTGACCATCTTTTTATCATAGAGAATTAAAGAGAATATTTAACCATCAACCCGCTTTAATTCGACTAATACTAAGATTTAACATTATTAATGAAAATATTAATTACAGTACAGGTTTTATTTTTGTATTTTGTTTTCTTATAATAATTTATTGTGTTGTATGCGGCTAATTTCGTGATACTGAAAGCGTTTTCTTTCTTTACATAGCTTTTTTTCAGGGCCGGTATTAAACTATTCATCAACCAGCCCGCGTCGTAAACCACTTTTTATGTTTCATTTAGCCTTTTAGTTGTACATGGTTTATCTCTGTGTCCAAGATTATTGTCGTCAATTTAAAGGTAAGCAGTCGCTTATAGTTTAATATGTAATTTCGTTTAAAAATATAAATCAGAATGAAACTGTATTTAAACAACAAACAAAATGGAAGAAACATCGCTTTACGAAATTAAGACAATACGAAAACAAAAATTGTGGTCTAGAGTTTCACGAAGCGAGATCTGTTTCGGTTAAAGTGCATGCCATCACAGAAAAGTACTTTAAAAACGACGGGGCAAACATTGAAGATTTATAATGCTTTTGGAGAAAAATATTTTACGTTTAAATATTTAGTATATTCAATGTATGCATACGTTATTCATGTAGGATTTGAATGTTATTAAGAAATATGAGTAGAATGAAACGTTAGACGAATGATGAAATCGTGGTGTGTGAAAGAGATGACGAATATAAGTACTAAACATGGACAGAGATCATGATTATGGAAGACTATGTAAGGCATTGCAGAAAAAGCGATCTTTGTTTGATTTGAAACCTAACAGTTTCTATTAAGTTTGCAATAAGAAAAACATGTAACATATTTTTCTATACGTTTATTTAAGAAAAGACACTATGTCATAATTATAAATTAAACTAAGCCACCAGTACAATAAACAATAAAACCTATTTACAATATTAAACAAGTGACTGTTGGGTGTATTTTTTATTATCAATGCCGTACTATTGAGAAGCCACATACCTAACCACTGCTATATGCTACAACGATAGATATACGAAACGATATCTCTTTCATAGTACATGCTATTTATGACATAATAAAATCTATCACCAAACAACTCTAAAGAACCATTCCAGGAAATCCAACCCAACGTTTAAGTTTTCAGTTTGGCTGTTTTACGAGCAGTTCTTCATTTCGGCAGTTTATGGGTGTAAGGAACGGTTTATGATGGGAGCAACTGGTGCCCTCTAGTTTATAGTCGTTGCTGTTTGTCTTCCCTGATGATTTTGGCTAACTAATTGAACACAGATTGAATGGGTTGGAGTTGGACAGATGATTACCATTGTTGAAGGTCGGGGAGAGTAAACAAATATGTCTGGAATTATGGTGACAAGAAATAGTTTGTTTTTTAGAAGAGCTTTACATGGTCTTTTACGAAAAATTATTAGTGATAGAAATTGACATTTGTGAACAGAATATGATAAGCGTTGGTTAAATTCTTCCTCTGTAAGGAAGAATTTTACTGACTCAATGGAAGAAGATAGCACACTGTTATTTTAAAAAGATTTCGAGCAGACTATTTCATGCTGAAAACATTTTCGATGTAATATTCTGACATAATATACAACGCTTAAAATTAAAGTAAATTAAGAATTTAAAAATCAAATTAGAAGAAGACATAGATTTTTTTAGGACCTTGTTGCCAGTGCAATTATTGGACATGTAATGTTAAGACTTAACATCTTATGATGTCTCAGGACGGCGAGCGTTTCGCTTTCGCGCGATTACTTTGTAATGCAATGTGTTGTTTGATTTGCTACTTTCTACAAGCGGTCGTATCGCTTACCATCAGGCAAATTGCAAGCCCGTCTCGCCATACATTGCTACTTAAAAAAGAGTATCTTCAGTAACTTAACTTCTACATGTATTTAATTTATGTTAGCCTTACAGACGGGTTGAATGACCGCATCATCGAGGTCGAGGTACTAAAAACGCAAAGAGATTTAAACAAGACAGCGTGTAGCGAGATGAGCCAGCAGAACGTACAAGGTATGAGGCTGATATTACGATTACGTCGGTTTATCCGCGACGTGAGGTAACAGAGAATCGCTCTATGTACCAGGCTGTACCAAAATAATTTGTTTTATATTTTAACTATTGTTTTTTGGCATATAAGCCAACTGAAAACTTGTTGGAAAGTGTAGCGGAGATATAGTTTTGTAGTTGTAAATAATTATCAGAAAAATGGAATATCGACTATGGGATTGATAATCGACATTTCGCCAGGCGAGACAATAAGGTGGACTCGGCATTTTTATATATATTTTTGCTTGAATAATTTCGTTACAGAAGGATCTATGATATAAAGGATATTGCAAATTAATATTTGATAAACATATAATATAAGACAGTAAAATTATTAGAAAATAAACAAATAAGCTCATCACATGTTCGAAATAGTATATCTATTAATATTTAAAATACCCTGGCCTTGGAAATATTGCGTGAATTCACACAATTTCGTGGATAGTCTAGAATTTTGATAACCACATCGTAGTAGCGAACCCGCTTTGATACCCTTAAGTCACGTACAGTTTATGTTGCCTCCTGTTTTACGCAGCTGTAATATGGAGCTGATATCATGTTCAGACGTTAAAGGTTTAAGAATATATGCGGAGGCTTTGCGGAGGGAACGTTTAGAGAGAGCGTATCAGAATCTACAATAGGCTTTTCGGTCTCATAACAATTAGACTCAAATAAAATAGCAGAATACTTTAATTTCTTGACATCCTCACTGGCGCAGTTGGTTAGTCGCCTCTTGTGTAACGAGAGGCCGCAGGTTCGATCCCCGCATTAAAACAAATATGTGCATGAACCACAGGTATTTGTTTCGGGTCTGGGTTTTTGTGCGACCGAATCTCTCTTAGTTCCTGATACCCACGACACAAGACTCGATCTTAGTGTGAGGTCAGGACTATATATGACTGTTGGGAAATAAATAAATAATACAGGCGGCGTCTAAACACCTGTGCTACGGAGGTTGTTAAGCAGAACTATAGAAAGTTAACATTTTAATAATATAGTTTTTTATATACTATTTACCAATCCATCATCTATTAAAAAATATATATTTATTTAAAAAAATGTATAATGAAACTCCATTGTCATATTTAATTTATAATTTACGTATCACCTACATATGATAGCCCATCCACAACTCCTGTCCCAAGTTGAACCAATACCTGTACAAGGCATAAAATCTAAATCATCCAACGTGCCTGTAGCGAGATTATCCGAGTCATAAAACAATTTCCTGACTGACTCACCGTGTCTCATCCGAGTGAGAAACTTTGATGGCCCAGTCCTTAAGTTGGGTTGCACGTGTCAGCAATATATTGGAGACTCAGCTTTATGAGCCAGGATGCGGTCTAGTTATAAATCCAGGGGTTGGCATAGAATTCGGTTTACATACATGGCCAACGGATATTTTGTTTGGCTTTACTGTGTGACTAAACTAGAACTTCGGAGACAAATGTTTACTGAACTCTGTCAGCATTTTCCTTCATTTATATTTGAACTGATTTTAATTATTAACAGTACTTACGCCCAAATACTGGAACGCAACTTAAATATGTAAGACCTCACCAATTAAACTTCGAACACCGTTTCTTTATATTTGTAAAAGCGTTTATATATATTTTTAAAAGTGGCCAATCTCTAAGTTATGCAACCTTACAAATATAACTTGCGCTTAACTACGTTAATCCCGATTAAATGTACTGGCTAAGTGGACCATGCGCTGTTAAGAGCAACTTATTATTTGAATGACGTTCCAGTATTCGGGCGTTATTGTTACTGATGGTAGGCCTTTTATATTATGTGAAACATTTCGCGACTTAAAGTCTTATGTATCAGGATGGCGGGCGCAGTGGAATGCCAAGCTTTGTTTTGTAATTTATGATGCTCCTTGGTTTTGCTACTGTCCATGAGCGGTCGTATCGCTTACCATCGAGCGAATGACAAGCTCGTCTCGCCATTCATAGTTATAAAAAAGATTGGGATTTATTGGTTTTAGCACCGAAGCTCGCAAAATGTAAACTATGGAACCGATTAACATTTGTCTCGGCGCATCGAACTCCCAACCTTTAATTAGACAGCTGTTTAACTGCATCAATCATTTGCTCCATTATTGACATTGATGCTTCATCACTACATAGTATAAAACAAAGTCGCTTTCTCTGTACCTATGTCCCTTTGTATGCTTAAATCTTTAAAGCTACGCAACGGATTTTGCTGCGGTTTTTTTTTAATAGATAGAGTGATTCAAGAGGAAGGTTTATATGTATAATACGTACCTACATATTCTTGAACAGAAATCTATTTGTACCCGGGCGGAGCTGGGTCTGGGCGCTAGTTTTATATATTATGTTAACTATGTCTTAATATTATAATCCATTTAAATAAATCTTATCCCACCCGAAAGCCTTTGCATTGATAACAGTCCGAAACGCCTAAGTGATCTGAATATTCCTTTTTCCAATACAAAGTGGATTTATCCGACCTTATTACCTAACTCGGGAATCTTTTCAGTCATCAAACCGCGATATTACGGCTGGGTTATTCCTTTATAATGGAATCGACTTAGCTGAGGAAATGTGGGCGAAAATGTGAGTGCATTCACTTTTATGTGAGACCGTTTGAATTTGGTACAAGTTATGTTGGATTCGAACCTTGACCAAAGAGATAGCTTTGTTTTAGGTTAAAATTAAAATTAGTAGCGCAAAAACTGCGACTAAACATAATTTTTTGGGTGCTACAATATTAAACAAATATGTGAAAATCGCGGATTACCTGACGAGCAAATTTAACCTTAGATTGACAGTCCAAATACTCTGCATAGTACATTAAAACGAATTTAAATGTTTACCTTACTACCCCGGTATTCTATGTCAAAAGTTCAGCATCATAAAAGTGCACAGGTCTGCTAAACTTAGGTCTTAATTCACTACCCTAGTTGTTAAAGTGCTAACTTTATCACCAAGAAGTTGGTACAAATTACGTAACATCAAGTCCTTGTAACCGTGAACACAGTTCATTGCCTAGATCTAGACTTTTCCCTGGAGATTTAAAGGTCTAATGTTCTAATTAACAAGTCAGAATGAGCACGTACAAAATATATTTTGTAGAAAAGTTTTAACAGCTTGTTTAAACATGGTAATGCGGTTCGGGAATTTTGAAAAAAACTTTATTTAAGTTAGGCGGTTATTATTCGGCCGCCTTGGTAAAAAGCCGGTGTGAATCAAGAGGTCTTGTAACCCTGAAGTCTCTAGTATACATATATAATACTAATGATAGAAGACATTCCTTTTTTTGCGATGAATGGCAAGACGAGCATGGCATTCGCATGATGGTAAGCGATACGACCGCTCATGGACAGTAGCAAAACCAAACAACACCGTGTATTACAAAGCAATGCTTGGCATTTCACTGTGCTCGCCATCCTGAGATGTTATGTCTCATTATGTCCAATAGTTACTCTGGATACAATATCCTTAAAACCAAAAAAACCAATGCATATACACTGCTGTTTGGCGGGTGATATTAACATTGCGACAACTTAGCAGACTCTATATCAAGAGACAAGTAATAATGATATCGAAATGAGTTGGAATTATTTATACCTTTCAAAGCCGAAAGCCGGCAATGTATCTACTCCTTTCAGGCTTGCTCGGGAGCCAGTCTTACAGCATAAAACGTAACACAAAGCATATTGCTCAAACACCAAACTGCCGTCAACGTACATTGAAGTCACAGAGTGGCAAGCCGTTGTGAATTGAAGCCGAAGGGAGACAATATGCATACATCAAGCCGGGCTTGCTGGCTTGTAAGCTTGTACGGGTGGCGAGAGCACACGTATAACAAATTGGGATTCTGTCGGATGTGTCACGGTATACGTATTGTGTGCCCGTTCAATACAGCGCGTAAATGTACTGAATACGAGTTTCAGTTTTACTTGTACGCTCTTTTGTGGTATATTTTTGGTATTTAATAAATATACAGTTGGTGACTTGTCTATGCCCTTGGCATTGTAGAGTCCATGAACAGCGGTAGCCGCTTACCATCAGGCGGGCCGGTAGCTCTTCTGCCTACAAAGGCAATAAAAAAACAAATACATGCATGCATGCAATGAGTCACATAGTTCTATCCCCACTCTAGATACAGGTCTTAGATAGTGGTTAGGTCTAGATACTGTCTCTCTTTCCTCAGCCTGTGTCTAACCGATTGTGCTTCGGTTGTCGTCATTTTTTTTCTATTTTATTTATTTTTTCCTAACTAACATATTCCTACGTGACCGTTATAAGCATTTCTGTAGTTTGTCAAGTACGCCAATCTATGATAGGTTATAGTATAGGCCATCTTTTTGCCTTCTTACTCTACTATAGCGGCTAAGCAGCGTACATGGATTGTGAAGTTACGGGTTCCGTTTCCAGAACGGGCAAAATAAATACAAAATGCTTGCAAAAAATTCCTCATATAAAATGTGCCCATATCATCGATGCGTTTTTTACATACAAATACAAGCACTGACATCCAAAAAAATATCATAATTTTATTTGGTGATCGAACCCATAACTTATCTCCCCTTCCTTCAAACCAATCGGTCTACAACTTCTGTCATTATTTACATAATAAAGTTGGCTAACAGATAAACTCTAAGTAACTGAACCTACCGGGTCAGATCGGAATATTTATGAGGCAGAAATTAAGTTTTCAATAAGCAAATACAAAATGGAAAGGAAACAGTAAACTTGTATTTTGCAGAGGATCAACTTCGTAATATCTTAAACAGTAAATATATTTACATCCTTAATTAAAGAAGAGCTTAATAAATACAATTGGGAGCGTTAAGGCCATATAGTCCACCATGGCTTAGTGCGGGTTGCAAATGTCCTCATGATGTTTTCCTTCACCGTCATCGCGCGTGATGTTTGACTATCAATACACGAATGACTCAGAAAATTCAGAGGTGGACCCTGGGATTTTACTTGCGACCACCGTGAACATGTTGGCGGCCGCGCCTGTTTGTATTCCCTTCATCGTATTTTAGATTATAGATAAAGTAAGAAACGTTAGTTATTAGTCACAGTCGCAACGTACATAAACATAGATTAATATAAAATACAAAACAGTAATTAGAAATTGACTGGTCGCGGATGTGACCGGTAAGTAATATATGGTGTGCAAAATAAAGGAGACCCGTGCTCTGCAGTTGGACGAATAAGGGCTATACAAATAATAAGCCGGCACTATAGCGATGGCAATAGATACTATCAGTTGCCCAAATTTTACTGCAATTACAGTGCAGTGTAGCCACTTTGCTAAATTGATGTTAAAAAATCCACAATCCCGGTCCACGGTATCGTTACAGTTGATTGGATGCAATCGCGTTTTTGTTGGAATTTAATTGGAATCATTTTTGTTTTTGTAGTAACTACTGACTATACAGCCAATTTCAAAGCATTAAATATTAATATTTTTTACGTGTCTATGCAAAACTTTTTTGCCCAATTCAGAAAGTAGTTGACTTGATTGTAAAAAATACTGATTCTATTAAGCACCCTACTCAATTAGGAAAGACAGAGCTTAAGTAACAAGTAAAGGCAAACGAAGTTTATTAACTGGTATACTAGTGTAGGAATTTAAAGACTCAATTTGCATATGCTTTTCGGCCTCACCAAGTTATTAAAAGGGAACAGCATTTCTCTTGTCAAAACTATAAAGTCTTTCAAAATGAGGGGACAGGAAATAGAAATAGGATCAGAAGGTATTCAGCATTCGGTAATTAAACGGGACTTCATTTACAAAAACAATCAACTGGGAAAAATATTACTGCGATAGAAATCCAAATAGATCGAGAATAGTTCCATCACAGACAATAAAATTAAGGCGTTCATATCGAGATGGGATCTGCGAATAGCGCCCCATCCATCAACCCTAAGGCCCTTGAGGGTAACGAACGACCACCTTCCTTCAGATTGATTTAGGTGCAATACTGAGGGAGTTTATTGTACATATCGATTTTATAGGTATAGAGGAAAAAAGTACGTAAATACATGAAATCATGCCTTTGTCCTAGAAGAGGTAGGCGGAGGTGTACGATGTGATAGGGCGCGAACCTGTCGCCATATCGGTCACAAATTCCTAGCTCAGGTCGGATAATGAATAGAAAAATCTAATATCACCGCCAACCCGGGATTCGAACCCGAGATCTCAGCTTAGAAACCGTATCGTAGTAGAAATACGAGGTAGTATTAAGTAAAAAAAAGTACGATTTATAAAAATATAATATCGTGAGGAAGTCTGCATACCTATGAATTCTTACCAGTAATTTTAAATTAATTCCATCGATTTGCACTTTATGATGGTTTAGTGAGACCTAAACTAGTATTTATGTGAACCCATGAATGAACAAAGAGATTTTAAAAAAATTGGCCTATTTCCATTTCAATAAGTTAAACCTATTGCTATCATCATCATTAGCTTCAGCCTCAACAAGTCCACAGCTGAGCATAGGCCATACAGATTATTACAGCTTCTTATTGCAGGCGGCATCCAGCGACTTTCTTCAGTTTGTATATGACATCATAAAAAATTCAATAACCTCATTCAAGATTTTAAATGGAAAAAAACTTCACCAAAATCGAAATGACGCAAAATTGATTTCCTAACCTAAGTATTAAATTAACGAACAGTTCCTTACCTATACCCATTTTCATTAATCCAGTGAGACGATATTTTAATTTCGGTCCATAAGTATTGGTTTTAGCCGGTATGCGTACCTAAATTCCTTCCCTAGAGATCCTGTGCCGACTTACTTTGTACCGCCGCGCCGTCGATATCTTAATTAGATTCTCCGACGCAAAAAGGGTATTTCTTATGTCCCGAAAGGATTTTAACGTTAGCTTTAGGTTCAAGGATTATTACGACTTAGTCGATTTACATTTGCCTGCAAATTAAAATACACATTTAAAAAACTTATTTCAAAGGTAATATGGTTACATAGTATGATCCCTTGTTAATCCGTATATTTATTTACATAGATTATTTTCAAGAACGCGTGCATTTATCGAATTAAATATCATAGTATAATATTCAAACTCGATTTACTCTATACATGATCAATTTATCTCCTCAATTATCTGATACAATACAATAGCTATAATGAATATTGCCATTGATAACTACCTTTTTAGGGTTTTAAGCCTAAATGTAAAAACGAGACCCTATTACTAAGCCCCCGCTGTCTGTCCGCCTGTATGTCAGTCTGTCTGTCCATCTGTATGTCTGTCCGTCTGTCACCAGGCTGTATCTCATAATCCGCGATAGCTAGAAAGCTGAAATTCTCACAAATTATCCATTCCGTTGCCGCTATAGCATTTACTAAAAATTAAGAAAAAAATAATATTAAGGGGTCCCATAAAAGTTTTTTTCGTATTTTTCTTCAATTAATATCAGTGTAAAGATACTTTAAAACTCCAAAGTAACTTGAGATGTACATTAAAGATAAATAAATAAGTTACTTCACATCAAGAACCATTAATACAACAATGGAAGAAGCCGATGACCTCAGCTGCAGAGGGGTCGGTAGGATTTATAATTGGGTGAATTACGCAATCTCCCCCTTTTTTGGAGGGGAGATATTTGTAAATGGAAGTGATTGAGTATCCATTGTGACGGACGTGGTTTATTGCCGGGCCGGGATACGTGGGGATCGGGGTTCGAATTGGATAACAATTTTGATTTTTAACTGTATGTTTTGTTTACATATTATGCATTCTAATCTGATTATTTATTTAGATATTACACCCAATATTAGGAGTAAGAACTAAAGTAACTTATTTTAAAGTTAATAGGAAACAGTAATATTACTTTATAAACAAAATAATAATTTCGTAATCATTAATATTATACATAGCACACACACACACACGTTTGAAACACTTTACTCCCATTAATTTATTTTCTTTTATTGTACATACACCAAAAGCAAAACAAAACAATTGTAGCTATATTTAAAATAGGCACTGGACTTATGTCGCAGTAGAATGCCAAGCATTACTTTGTAATTCAAGGCGTTGTTTGGTTTTGCTACTGGTCATGAGCGGAGTTTACCATTAGGCGAACGGCAGGCTCGTCTCGCCATTGAATGCAATAAAAAATAAAAGTAAATTAATCGGCCTTATTGACAGTCGATAAAAATGTTTTATTGATCGTATAACATCACATTATTATCGATCGATCATTATTTTTTATAAACCGTAGAAAACTTCCGGCCGGATAACCATTTCCTATTAAACCATTACATACATTAAGCATATATTGAAATATGATACAATATAGTATCAAACGGTTATCGAAACCGTTTAGTTACGGCTTTAGTTAGCGTAGTTAAACGCAGTGTGAACAGAGTCTAACGATACGGTTAGACTATCACTGTGCAAACGATCAGACGATTTCATATTACTTGTTTACTAAACAATATTTGCTATAGATTAAGCGACTTGCATACCGTAACCGTTTTATTTGTCGACATTTACCAATTTATTGGTTATTTTAGAAAAAAAGTGCGTGGTGTCCTGTTGGTAACTGACTAGACGCGGCTGCCAACATGTTCACGGCGGCTTATAATCCACGGGCACATCTCTCACTTTTTCGGAATTTTTTAAATAAATAAATAAATACACCCAACAGTCACATACATAGTCCTGGCCCCACACTAAGATCGAGTCTTGTGTCGTGGGTATCAGGAACTACGAGAGACTTTTCGGTCTCACAAACACCCAGACCCGGAAGAAATATTTGTGGGCCGCACAAATATTTCTCTCGGTGCGGGAATCGAACCCGCGGCCTCTCGTTTCACAGGCGGCGTCTAACCAACTGCGCTACGGAGGCTGTCTTATGTGCTGCTGTCTTAATTATGTGTGTATTATAGTCAATCACCACGCACGATAACGGTGATACAACCCGCACTAGCCCAGTGTGGTGCACTATATGGCCTAACCACTCTTAATCGTACACTCGATTGTAGAGGCCCGTGCTCTGCATATGTGCTGATATAGACTGCCTGCGTTTAGATTTTGTCTTGGTATGAATAATACAAGTGCACCATACTTGGAGACGAATTGGTATGAAGTTACAAGAATATTTATATATGGACTGATACATATATTTTAGATAAAATATCTTTGGCAATAACTTTATTATATAGATGCGACAATTCGCTGATATTTGTCCGGATCGCACGAACCCGAAATCTTATACAGTGAATTTCCAAATTCGTTGGAATTCTTACAGACCGGAAAATGATAACGATCCGTAATGGATAACAATTCCTACTCAAATTGTAATATTAAAGTATGTCTACCCTATACAAAAAATAATCTAAATATTGTAAGAAATACAGTCCATAATAAAACGCAAAGAAAATACGTGTTTTAATTATGTATCATAGTAATGTAATACATATTTATAAAGATTTTTCATTTCAAAACATTCCAACTAAACAATCTGCTTAAAATATTAACTCCATTACAAGCTAAAAAACATTATCTACTATTTACTTTAATGGGTTTTTAAAAATAGACTTTATTACAAAGGTATAAAATCACATTTGCAATGTAATAACCCTTTCCTGACGTAAAATATTTAACCACAAGTTATTTAGAATTCAGCATATTTTCCTTTCTTATATTTGCATTCATATTCAGGACAAACTTTAACTTGTGAATGCACGTGGGTCGGTCTAAGTGACCCCGATCATTATTTTTGGTATTGTTATTTTAGATTATAATGCAACACTTCGGTAGAAAATAGATCACACTTACCAAATAAAGAGACTAATATTTTATAAGTAAATATGTACTGAACGTATGTTACGTACGTACATATCAGCTGGTCTGATTTGGCAGTTTTGTAAAATAGTGTTGCTACCGGTAATGCACTGTTGTTGGGTTAAATAGACACATTAAAGTAATTACTTCGATGACACGTGTATTTACCCCTCACCTATTATTGCTGTGAGAACATGATATCCATTTAAATTTAATGATTCATACGTTTTAACATTTTATATTTTAACATATATTTAGGTAATTCAAATAAAACTCATAAAAAAAAACGACAATGTTACACAACCTAGTATTATTATTTCTTATAATTAAATCAAACAAAATATATGAAGTTATACATTTCTGAATTTAATAATTAGATGAGAAAATAAGACACCAATTACTAATTACACGCACTTATATAAAAAGTACACTCAACAAATGAATAAGCAAGTCGCGCTGAACACAACCGTCCATGCGATGGCAATAATGCAAATGACCGCCATAAAGCAGAGTCCCGCCTTTTATAGTCTTTGTACTGTATCAGCCCATATACGTCCCACTGCAGGGCACGGGCCTACTCTACAATCGTAAGTACGATTGAGAGTGGTTAGGCCATATAGTCCACCACGCTGGCCTAGTGCGGGTTGGCGGACTTACATACCATAGAAATTTTTATAAATCGCTATGGTATGCAAGTTTCCTCACGATGTTTTCCTTCACCGTTTTAGTGCGTGGTGATTGACTATCAATACACACATGAAAAGTCAGAGGTGTGCCCTGGGATTCGAACCCGCGACCACCGTGAACATGTTGGCAGCCGCGTCTAGTCCGTTTTACCAACAGGCCACCACGCACTTTTACACTTTTACACTTTTATAGTCTTTAATTTAAATAATTTTTGTATTTGCTAATTATATATTATTTTTGGCATCATTATATTTGTACGGTCAAACCTAAGCATTCCGGGTATTCTAATGTTGAAACCTCTTGCTAAAGAAATGACACAGCTTGTAAATAAATCAAATAAAAAATTACATTGGAGAACCCTAACTCAGTAGTGGACCTACCAGAGTCAGAAGATAAAAAAGGTGATTATAATGTGAAAATCTAGTTAAAATTACATTGTAACTTCCATAAACCAATCTAGCTACCCATATTTCCTTGAGGCTAGAAGGAACATGTAGTTTCAAACAACCTAGTCACATAACGGCTACTGTTAAGACCGAGTATTAGCTCGGAAATTTTAAAAATTACACCTACTAAAAGTCTCCTAAAAGCAAATAATAAAATAAACCAAGACACCATTACAGCCGTTCAGAAGCCACGCAAGCGGAACGGCTTAACCGGTCACAAGATTCTCTTAATTGGCGAATTAAAAACAAAATGCGCTATCGAACTTAAAATTCATTCAACTAAGTTCCTAAACGAATGAGTTTAGAAGTTAACCGCCATCTAAAGGCGGTCTAATAGGAACGGAAGACTTTACTAGCCTCTCGATTAAGCGGCCGCGTTAATTTTTATTATTATAGAGAACACTCAATGGGGTTACTCTATACGAAACGAATTTCGAATGTTCGGACGTTGAATATCAACATATGTATAAAGTTTTCCATTTCTAAAAATCAATACTATTCTCTATGATATTTGTCATTCACTCCGAACTTAGTCTAAGATTGCGACGTACGATTCAGAATTCGAAAATGTTATAAAATATTTAAGCATATTCGTACAGTTTCATGTACGATTTTCGAACATTCGTCTGTCGTGTCGGACTATAAAGTAACACCCCTGGTACCTGAAAATCTTGAACAAGGAGCACTTTGGTAATTACGCTAATTTTACTTAATGCGATTATGGAACTTAACATCGTCTAGAATTATCAAAGGGACTCTTAAGTATAGCCGAACCATTTTGAATTGCTCTTAACTGGATTTTATTAGCAGGAAGTATGAAGGTTATTGGAAGTCTGTTTCATGATAAACACTTATCACATTTTGATATAGTTGATAAAATCTTTGATTCCAGCGAAGGAGTATATCGTTGGTAAAGCTAGTGAAGTGATATCCGATGATACTCGCGGCGTAATTTTGAAGTTTATTGAAGTTATTTTTCATTTATTTATTTATTAATCTTTTTATACATAATGTTGTATAAAGGCGGACTTAATGCCTAAGGCATTCTCTACCAGTCAACCTTTGGGTGATGCAGAGATTGTACAAAGTAGGTGTTAACAGTATAACGAAGTGGAAATATATATTTATATATATATATTTAAATTAATATTATGCATATACGTAAATATAAGTTTTATGTTATTTATTGGATTGAAAGGTAAGGACTAGTAAAAAGATAGGGAAATATATAATTCGGATGTAAAATTTGGTGTCCTGTAGTCATTTCCTACTCCTAAAAGAGAGTCAATCATTCAATCTATTTCAATAGCCCTCCAAAACATGTCCACGGACAAAATCCCAGTGAAACAAACAGCAATAAAGTAAAAATCCACACGAACAAACAATTAAATACCAAATATACAATCGTGTACCACGCAGTAAGTTCACGTAATTGCTGCGCAACATGAAACTAATACAATGATTACACAGTGTACACTGATAAAGGGACTCCTGCCAGTCCAGCTTAATTGTTATCAATGGACAAAAATTATGACAATTTATTTTGAATACGTAAAGGTGACCCGGATTGTTTGTCTTGCCTATTGTTTGTAATGCTTTGTAACGTAATTATTTCTTTACTTATTTAGATGTCTGAGTTATTACGTTACAGGACATGAAACGTAAGCGGTAAGACAGGTGTGTCACCATGTTGGGATTTAACTAAGTTAGTCGTACAACTTCGTCGGAATGCTTTCTCTTCTTTATAATATTTTGTTTAATCATCTCCATCATCTCATTCCGCATGAGTATCATTCAATCGTCGGAAAATATGAAATTGAGAATGCCAGTTCACGTCACGACTTTCATGGATAATTCGTTTACAGTCCAGTCTGCAGAACGCATTACCAGTTGTATGAGGGGCTCAAACATTTACTTAATTAAAACAATGATTAAAAATACACGTCTTGAGAGTTCTTTTGGAATTAAAAATACATAAAAAAATAAGCATGTTCGGAGATTTCTAGCTGAGCGGATGTTATCAACATAGCATTTAAATTTTATGGACATTCATCTCACAACAAAAGACAATCAAATTAATTAAGAGAAGTCCCAGACAAGGAAATTAAAGAAGCCATATTGGGTATTACAGCAGAGCGATCTCATATTAGGATCAACAATGTCTTAGCATAGCAACGAGCATCTAAAATTATTCTGTGATTAAATAAACCTAAAAGTCACAGGTTCCTGGCCCCAAACTAAGATCGAGTATTTTCGCGAATATCAACAGTATTACTATAAAAGGGTACTTTACTGGTACTACTCAAGATCGTTAGAAATATTTAAGACGAGAGACCTGGTTTCTGCAGTCTGTTATTGGTTGTCGTTTTTCACTTCAACTATACACAATACATTTATATCTTAGCGTGACGCGTATATTACGGAACGTCTGCACAAATAAATTTCGATCGTAATTATCCATCCTTTAGTTATAAACTGAAGGTGTCCTTGGGCCACTTTTATTCGTACTTTCCATTGTCTGGAATTAAGGTCGTCTGAACAAACATCCATTATTAATTGAAAAGAAATAGTTATATCATGACCGACTTGACTTGGAGGTAGTCATTGATATTATGTTGGTATGAAAACGATGGAGACAACTTTTATGACTGTTTGATAGTTATTGTTGAACTGTTGGAGCATTAAAGGTATATTTTAGGCCATGGATGGCTTTATGTTATACGGCCTATATTAATTCACCGGTCAGTAGCATCTTCTAAATTATAACTAGAAGTCTTGTGTTTGAAATATGATTGGAATCATAATAGAAATAAATAAATACACCCAACAGTCATCCTGACAGCACTTTCTAATCAATTAAGTCTTGTACCGTGGGCATCAGAAACTATGACAGATTTTTCAGTCTCATAAACACTCAGACCTCGCTGTCATTAAATATTTGTCTGAGAAATATTAAAACAATAAACTTAAAAAAACATTTCCAATCACAACAATTTTAACTCTATAGCCCACTAGAAAGGCAGCCATTTAAAAATTGGGTTGATTACATCAGTGTTTGGCTTCTGGACTTCAATCATCAGACACTAACAGTTCCGTATTCGAAAGCAATCGTAAACACTTCGAATCACAAATGGAGCGGTTTGTTTACTCACGAGTGCATCTACTGCATTATCTCGGTATTAATGGCCCTGCGGGTTATTTCGGCCCGCTTGCACTGAACGGTTAACACGTGTACGCGCGGATAAATATAATGTACTTAACGGGTTTGTACTTGTATCGGACAGTGAGTGGATTTGGTCGAAATGACCATTTGGATATGTGGTTTTGACAAGTGCGTGAAATTTCGTTGAGGAAATATTCTTTCCCGGAATTCGCAGAGCTGTGTTGGGGCTACATAAAATAAAGAAATATATGACAACCTTTTAAGGAAAAGACAGACACTGTAAAGACACCATAGAGATAACTTGAAAATTCAATGGTGTGTAAAGTATGCCAACACGTACGGGATCGGCGTACCGGTAAATGGCTTAAGCCCTAATCCATATATGAGTTAGATTTCTTATAATTTCTTTATTATGTTATGCTTAAAAATAAAATTATTTAGGATCTAATAACTTAAATTAAAACTAGCTGGATCTGTGTGATTGTTACAAAATGCTCTCATTAATGGCACGTAAAAAGAAACCAGTACCTAATCCTCATACAGATGTTACAAAATATTAAATGAGAATGAAAATAATTTATTGAATCCATTAAAATGTTCAAGATTGTTTAGATTCAGTCATATTTTGATCTACCACCTGGTTCGGAAAGCGTGTTGCTCTTTTCAAAAGCAGTTTACAATGTAGTGATTATTACAAAAAAAATATTATTTATTATATTTTTATTATTATTACCATGACAAGTATATCCTTGAAAGGCAATACAATTATGCAATTCAAGCTATTTGAAGCTGTTGGCGTATGAAGCTGTTTCCAACTACAACAGTTTGAGGTATGAAAGAGCTTCTGGTGTGGTATTAAGCCATTTCAATGAAGATTGTATCGCTGCTCGCGTGCGACATAGCGCTAACATTACCCTATTATACTTTCAAATTAACAACTGTTTTTAAACTTATATAAATAGAAATATTGTTAAGGACTTTGGATAGTGTTTCCTTGTTTTTATCGCTACTTTAGGGGTGAAGGAAATATTGTGACGAATGCTACCGAAAACGAATACGGGTGGTAGTTTTAATGGCTATAGACACAATGCAAATAAAAATTACGAAAAAAACCGATAACAAACACACAAGTTTTTGAAGTTATTATATTCTCTACAATCGAGAGTACGATTGAGAGTAGTTATAATATTAGTAGAATGATATATTTCGTATTACCTCCCCTAACAATATATTTATTTCCATATTATGTAAATACCCAACGTCAGCTGTTACACTCATTAAATAACCGAACATTTTCCCCAAAATAATCCAAACAAGTTTCCTAAACGTACCGAATTTCACACACGCCCCAAAACAGGGGACGTGTTGCGTGGCAGAATGCACTTTGTTATCCAACAAGGGTGAATGCATCCCCTAGCGAGGGTGGTAGTGACGGCAGCGTAAGGGCGCGCTTTGTACAGACAAATTCTTCGGCTAAGACTTACGGCCGGCCGCCTGTTACAACGTACGTAATTACGTTTTTGGAGTTTTAAATCGTAGATATTTTGGATAAGCAATTTAATATTATAATTTTTGTTGGTGATTTATTATGTAGGCATTAGTTAATGATATTCTTTACGGCTTCGTGGGGCAGAAGCTGACTACGAAACAAAAGGCCGCAAGTTTTATGCCCGTTCTGGGACAAATATTTGTGTGTTTATAAGTCGTGTGATTACTAAATTAATTTTGTAGTTTCTGATACACAATATATACAGAATAATTGAGGCATAAGCACATGGACAAGTTTTTTGTGCAATAAACTCAACTATCAATTTTTTACTGGTAGGTCTCTCATATGTGTGACTTAATATCTTATGTCTCAAAATGGCGAGCGCAGTGAAATGCCAAGCATTGCTTTGTAATAATTTAAATCGATTTTGCTGCTGCTTATGAACAGGCGTATCGCTTACTAGACGCACGGAAGACTCGTCTCGCCATTCATAAATAAAAAATAATTTTAATTTCTTTCGTTTAATTTCTTAATTAAATATATGCTTACTGCTCGTATCCTCATTTTTTTTACAACTTTATCGTCCAACACTCATCCATCCGAATAATTTGCTCATAAAGAATGCAATATAAAATAAAATAATTCAAGTCCATTTAACTCAAGGATTCCGTCACGGTGTGACATCCACCCCGTAGGGGCTGATGGATAATGTCAGGGGTGCGACGTAGGGGACGAAACGCTAAAATAAAGGGGATTACTGGGGAATTACGTTGCCACGGGCGACGAGGCATCAAGACGCTCGTCTTGCATAAAAATATTAAGCCTGATAACGTGATTGGATGCGTGCGATTGGTGGGTTGATTATAATAGAAGGTACAATATCTAGATAAAGCAATATCGACTGCGTGGAATGATGGACGTGATATATTACACACAACGATTACTTCATCTTCGGCTCGACATCATAGCTTTTATGTAATAAGTATTGTTTCGCGTCTATCATAGTACAAATACACGGAATTAATAAAACACTGCCAAATAAACAGATCCAATCCGTGCTAGGCCAGTGTGGTGCACTATATGGCTTAACGACTCTCAATCGTAGTCTCGATTGTAGAGGAGGCCCGTGCCCTGTTGTGGGACCTATATGGGCTGATATAGATAAATATTATCTGAACACGAATGGAGTACTCCGTTTTCCAAACTTCAGCCTAAATCAATGTTCTAGTAACCCTTTTAAACTAAGTTATGACTGCAAAATAGGTTGTGCGTTCGGTGACGTCAATACTCAACATAAAATAACATTTAAATTCACCCAACAGTCACATACATATTCCCCACATAAAGATCAATCAAGTCTATCAGAATCTACAAGATAACTAAGATACTTTTCGGTGTCACAAACACCCATACCACAGACAAATATCTATGGGCTTCACAAACAGTTGTCTCAGCGCGGGAATCGAACTCACGGCCTCATGTTGCACAGCCGGCATCTAACCCACTGCGCCACGGAGGCTGTCAATTTTCTCCTCAGTAACTGTAGTAAGTGAGGAAACCTGCATACCATAGCGATTTATAAAATTTCTATGGTATGTAAGTCTGCCAATCCGCACTAGGCCAGCGTGGTGGACTACATGGCTTAACCATTCTAAATCGTACTCTCGATTGTAGAGGAGGCCCGTGCCCTGCAGTGGGACGTATATGGGCTGATACAGAACTGTAGTAAGTACTACGTTAGTTTGAAACGGTTCTAATTTAGTTCTTTCGTGTGCAATTTCAGCACATTATCTACAAGTTGGTATTTAACTGTTATTAACGTGTTTTGCCTCCGTCTGAGTTCTTCCATTAGTTACATTGGCAAGTTAGCTCATTACCCCAGTTTTTGGGGTGCATCGTTAATGCGTTACTACGTACATTAGTCCGTATTTAGCGGTAATAAGGACTAGTTTAGCGTAATTTGTACAAGTTTTCTTATCAAGTTCGCCGCATTTTGCTTTTTAATATGGATAATGGCAAAATAGTACACGTTGTTTCGTTGATAATTTAAAAGTAATTGTCGATAATGCTGGAAACCTGCCTCTATTTTGCCGGCATAATATTCTTTTTTTAACTGACTTATGAAAATGAGGATGTTGTCAATTCTAATTGTTTTATTTTCATTATGGGCCTTTCCCTTGTGCCTTTTCTTGTGTGCGATAAATTTCTTAATCCTTATATTATGATTCGTTTTCAATTTTTAAGAATCATTTGGCTATGTGTAATTTCTTGGAAAATAGGCACTGAATGTTGAATATTGATCAATACGGGAAGTAATTTGTTAAAAAATAAATCCTGAGCTAAAATTATAATTATAAATGTTTACAGTATCATTTAATTGCAAAAATAATATCATTTTAAATATCAAACGTACAGAATAAATCAATAAATAAAATTTAATATCTCGACATCATTGGGCTTATTAAGACGTTAAGGTAAGCCATACATTTTCATAAACCGCGGCGTTTAAGAATCCTTATACGACCAGAAGGACTCCAATCTAAAAAAATACCCACAATATGAATGTATATTTATATTTTTGAGCCCAATTCAAAATCTCTGCTTAGTACAGGTAAAATATGAATAGGTAATGAGTTCCAAACTGCTTTATAAATAAATTGAATTTGAATAAAATGCGACCTTTTTATGGAGATACGGAAATTTAATTCGGTCTTCGTTTTTGTGATGGACTTTTGATTTTTACATAAATATTTACATAGGGTTCTTATAATATTAATTTATCTTTTGGAATACCTGTAAAATTACTAAAAATAATAAAACCTAATTCGGAAATATCTAGCGTTGACGGACAGATTGACATGCGGCCTAAACCAGTTTATTTAACAATGTTGTACACGAGTTCGTTAATACACTTTCGATTAAGCATTTAACGTCTTTAAAAACATTTGCTGGAGATTTAAATTAGGCAACCGATATTTTAGCGATGGAAAATGGAAATCTCACCTGATACACAGCCAGTCTTAACATGTAAATCTATATACTCGAACTACATACATCGCATAGCAAGGCACATGACACATCTTTATTTAAAATCAATGCAATACATGACCAAATGTTAATTCTTTGAATACTTACTAGTGATATACTTCTTTTATTACAGAGTCATGTAGAAACTTCAATTACCTGGAACAAGAGACATTTTAAATTACACATCAAAATAATTAAGCCAAATAAGCATATATTTAAAGCTGTTTTAATTGTAATTGCTACGGCAAAATATCAAGAAATGAGCCTTGCATATATTTTTCTTACATTTAAAATACATCCATCATTTTACAAGCCCGGATAACTAACAAAGGACCCAAGATACCCCATAAAATTAATGATTTAGATAATCCTATTATACAGACGGCGCATTTTTTTTCATAGATAAAAGGGTCTTGCTATAGTGGTCAAAGCCGCAGTATCAATGATTCTATCGTGCCACCAAGCTATCAAAAAACTTGTGATGCTTAACCCTCTTCAACGACAGCCTCCGTGGTGCATTTGGTTAGAAGCCAGCTTTGTAATAGGAGACTGCGGGTTCGATCCTCGCACCGAAACAAATGTTTGTGTGATCTACAGATATTTGTTTCAGGTCTGAGGATTTGCGAGATCGAAAAGTCTCTGTTAGTTTCTGATGACTCGATCTTAGTGTGGGGTTAGGACTATAAATTAGACTGTTTGATCTAGGTAAGCAAGTATTTCAGTTATTGTACTTCGGTTTGTAAGTAAAATTCAACGAATTTATTTATTTTTATACTCATCTATATCACACAGAAGAAATAACACACAATAATAATGATAAATAACATACATAAAAAAGTACAAAAGGCGGACTAATCGCCCCAGGCAATGCCTTCCAGACAACCACGAGATAGATATAAGAAAAGGATAAACAGACGGCAGTCTGAAGTGTTATTTAATTTTATTTATATTCTTTATTATATTATGAGAAATACATATTCTCGAAGCGATAATAAACAATTCCCCGTACTTATTTTTAGGACAACTAAGTAGACTTAAGTAGGTCGCAGAAACTAAACTTCCATATAACTTCCATATACACACTAAAGGGAATTTAGTCAGGAGCTAAAGTTTATGTAGGGGCGATATTAGTATTATTCGACCATCGTAAGCCCAACATTCTCATTGTGTACACATATTTAGGATAATATTTATGTGCTGGCGGAGATATCGTCTGGCCTGCCGCCGGCATACTAAGGGGCCGTGGGAAATACTTTATGTTTAGGGTGACCAAGTTATTTTAACAAAAAAAGAATATAAATATTTTAAACGAGATAAAAATGATGCTTTTTAGGGTCTGTTTACATTATCATCATACTATTTGGAGAGTCTAGCGCGTGATAAAGCGGTTAAATTACTTTAAAAGAGTTTTTAGTTTATTGCAATGAATGGCGAGACGAGAATGCTGTTCGCCTGAGAGTAATCGATACGACCGTTCATGCTACTGCGTTCGCCATCCTGATACATAACATGTTATGTCTCAATATGTCTAGTAGTTACTCTGGCCACAATATCCTTCTAACCGAAACACAACAGTGCATGCTCTTTTTTCTCTTTTGAGAAGTAGACATTGCGGTGGTGCCTACCCAGGCAACCTCTTATTATGAGGTAACTACCACCAGGGCATTCAAATAGTTTTTCTCTCCTTACATATTACTCGTATTACATTGGACATATTAACTACAACTAGAGTATAAGTTTAAATGCTTGTTGTTTGTATTAAGAAAACATAGCGCAAGAAATGCGAGAATTAGATTTTTTTTTAAATTATCCGTATTTCTATATTTCGTCACACACCAATAAATATCAGATTATCAATACTTTATTCAATAGTTCGATATTTAATTAATAATTAAGTAGTCCACATGTGTATTTCGTTTGACGCATTACTTGTGCAAATATATTTACAAAAATTATATTACGACTGGCAACCCTGATAATGTTCCCAATCTTTATATATGAACCTTTTTTGATATTTGCCGAACACTGCGTGTAATGTAATGCCTTATCGTATTATTTATCGGTTTTTGTAGTGTACGTTGCTGTGTGGTGTGAGGGGTGAGTGGAGACAAACGAACTTGGCGCGTTGTGAAATTGCTTTCATAATGTAAAATTAAATATGCTACCACAAACGCTATAACGAGAACTGAAATTGAATAAACTGGCTGAAATTTACTCTGTTATATTTCTTTGGAGACATTATAAAGTTTAAAATTCATTTAATTAATAAAAGTACGGAGTAAAAATTGGTATCAGTAAAAATTTTACATTTTTAATACATAATCAATGGTAAATTATAATAAATATAATAACAGCAATAATTTAAGGCTATATTTTGTATGAAAATATGATCTCGACGCTCGATTCCTTATCTAGATACTATTTACCATAATATTCTACTTAGCCAGTATAAAAAACACATTATGATAGAAACTGCTAAGTATACAGTACAAGCTGTTATCGCGTCCGGTGTTCCCAACAAAATCTAGACCAAACTATACTGATAGCAAGCTAATATATAAGATTAATGATCTGACTATACTCGTACCAGGAGTCGGCAACCTTTTGAGTCGAAAGAGCCAAAAATTACAATTTACAACATTTCTAAGTTTTTGCAAACCGCATTCATCACAAAAACTGATGATTTTACGACGCCTGTCACGGGATAGAGGTGTGATAAAATGCGACGACAATGGCTGAGAGATAAAAATGGTGCCTAATCTTTATTAATCGATTCAAAATTAATTTTCAGTAAAAAAAAATACAGGTCTATGTGGAGATCCTTAGGAAAGGTCTATGTTCAGCAGTGGACTTCCTGCGGCTGATATTATAATGATATTTTTTTTAAAATAAATTGTATTGACGTATGGAATAAAAGAACCGAAGCTTCACATCCAAAGAGCCGTAGGTTGCCGACTCCTGGACTACCAAACAGATGATATAATAATGTTACGTCAATATATCACGTTCGTTTCAAGGAATAACCCAACCTTGAAACATATTTATCTAGCGGAGATTTCATCAAGGCCTGTAGGTTGGAAAATTTGTGGAGATTGATGAAGGAACTTGGTATACAACGATGTACTATTGTAGAATATAGAATATTACAAACAGGAAATATTTGGTTGTTTGCATTGACTAGACTCTAAAACAATTGAACCGATTTGAAAAAATCTTTCACCATTTAAATCGTACTTTATCCCTAACGAACATAGGCGATATAATATTTTCAAGCATATCTACACCCAGGCGGAGCCAGGCTAGGTTGTAGAATAAATAGACTAGATCGATCTAGCAAAGTCAACAGTAGGAATATACAGAGTATATCTAGACTGCTTTCAAAAATAAGCCGGGTTGTTTGAGTGACTAACACACAATATGCTGACAAAGTTCTACACGCCGATAATCGATAACATTCCAACGAAAGTACTCAAATTAATCATAACATCTTATACGTCAAATTTATCTATACACTCGTTTGTAATTTACTTCTGTACAAACTAATACCACACTTAGCTAATCAACTGAGATATTCAAATGTGGGCAATAAATCTTCACTCTAATTAACGGGTTTGTTTAACTTTTTTAAAGGTTTTAAAATGTATAACAAAGTGGACTGTATATTCGGCAGTTTAAGTTGGCTACTACATACTATTAACAAGAAGTGTTCAAAAATATACTGCTAATACTATGATACTTAAATTATATTGGTACCACTATCACCTTGACGCTTTTTATGAATAGATTATTTTGTTTCCCATTTGGCTTCGGTCATTAGATTAGGAGTTACAGTCTCAACTTAAGTTTGGCAAGAGAGCTATGAAGCGTAGCATCCATTTGACAAGCCTTAGTGGCTGAGTAGGACTAGGGAAGTCTGGTTAACAGAAATAGCAAACTTAGGACTAAAGCAGCCCAACTTAACTGGGAAAGGGCAGACTAAGATTTTAAAGTGTAATTGAGCATTTGACGAAGCTACTCCAAGATTTAAAAAAAGTTTTGGAAAAAACCCGAATGAAAATGCGTCTATGTACCTTGAAATTGCTTCAAGAGAAACCAGTACCCAGCATTTAGATAACACAGATACATAAAACAATAATATTTTCATTATTCTCAGAAACACCCAGACTCGAAACAAATACCTGTGTTATACAAAAACATTTAATAGCCGGCGTTCCGGCGTTTCTAAGCGCTCATGTTGTATCTAGTCTATATTTGATCGAAGGCCCCAATTGAGCTATGAACGTTGTCAAATGTTTAAGGATTTAGACTTTTTATTTATAATCTAATAACAATATTTCGATTTGAAGGATATTGTAGCCAGAGTGCCTACTGGACATAGTGAGACTTAACATCGTATGTCTGAGGATGCCGAGCGCAATGGAATGCCAAGCATTGTTTGTTGCCAGCTTTGGTTTCGTTTGGTTTTGGTTTGGTTGGTTTGGTACTGTTCATGAGCAGTCGTATCGCTTTCCATCCGGCGAATGTCATGCTCGTCTTGCCATTCATAGCAATAAGAAAAAAAATTATTTTCGATTCCTCAAGACGACTGACAATAACAAAATGATTAGTAATTGTTGCGCGGATGCCAATCGTTTGTGTCGGCGTACGACACGCAATCATTCGCAAGGTCATATTGTTTTAGCTGAATCACGTGGTTATTGTACACGTGGCTATCTACTATAGTTTATGTATGATACTTGTAAATAACACAAAAGAATGATGTTTGCTTCGATATGACAGCCTCCGTGGCGCAGTTGGATAGACGCTAGCTGTGAAAGAAAAGGCCGCGGGTTCTATATCCGCGCCGAGACAAATGTTTGTGTGAGCCATAGGTATTAGTTTCGGGTATGGATGTAGTTTCTGATGCATCATGCATGGCACAAGACTCGATCTTAATTTGGGTTGAGGACTATGTATGTAAGTTTTAGGTGAACTTATCTATTTTTGTATAATAAAATCCATTAGAAGAAAGTTCCTTTACTGGAAAACTTCTTTCTGTAAGTACAGAATAGTCCATTTCAGCATAATACGGCTTTGTTACTACTTACTAATAGTTTATTAACTTCTGGATAATGTTTACAAAATATTGACCATATTGTTTAGTCTATTATAGCTTGGTGGGACAGTTTAGAGACAGTAAATTGGAATCTAGTATTGAATATGTATGTAGCAAATAATTTGTACTTCTGCGTGAATTATAGAGACAAAAACAGATGGGCCATTCATTCAGCCATCAAAACCTATAAAAATAACAAAAGATACATCTTTATCAGAAGTTAGAGGTTTGTTTGTTTCGGTGGCGTAGTTGTACTACGGTACGGTTACAAAGCTGAGGTCTCGGGTTCGAATCCCGGGTTGAGCAAAGTGATATTGGATTTTTCTATTCAGTATCAGCCCAGAGTCAGGAATTTGTGCCCGATATGGCGATAGGCTCGCCACCTATCACATTGTGGGACGGAACATACATGGCGAAATGTGGGTGCCCTAGCACCTCTGCCTACCCCTTCTGGGAACAAGGCGTGAGTTTATGTATGTATGAGGTTTGTTTTTTGTTACTATTGTACTTTTATTAATTAATTAAGAGATTCTTAAATGTCTAGGTTGTATTTCGCCACACTTGTCTATTGCAAGTTTGCGGGCTTACATACCAATGATATTATAAATGTTGTGATAATATTAATGTCATATTTATACACTGTAACCGCAACAGCAGCCTCGGTCTTTCGCCGACTCTTTAATGATAATTAAATTAATTTAGCTGCTAAAATAAATGCACATAAATACAATTATTTTAATGTAACATATCGCTGTTTTTAAATCACTTGAGCGTTCACCGCAATCGCGTTTCACGACTGAAATTATATTTCTGATTTAATTTAGCGGTATGAACATTTATTTCATGGTAAAATTTTGTAATGTTGGATTATTCTAGTCATCATCAGTCCAGAGTCAGGAATTTGTGCCCGATATGGCGATAGGCTCTACTATCACATCGTGGGACGGGACATACAATGCGAACTGTGGGTGCCCTAGCATTCTCTGCTTACCCCTATTGGGAAAAAGGCGTGAGTTTATGTATGTCTGTTATGTAAAATTTTGTTAAGGTGCTGAAGCTATAGTGTATATTTTGGCCTTTAGGAATGGACAAACCCGACCACAATGCTTCCGACACATAGAAAATTAAACAACGCGACGTGCAACCAAAACTCTCATGTTTCGTTCAGTGGTGAGATTTTCAGAATCCTGTTTGTCTTCAGCTGTTGTGTCATCGAAATATCTGGGCGGACTATGTAGCGACATCAATGCCTCTATCGATATACCTAGAGAGCATCTTGCGCTTTGGTGATGGTATCAATGCTTCAATGCATACAACATAATAAAATATTGTTGTAACTTCATACCATGTCGCCTCTTCGTATAGTTTACCTTTGCGTTATGAATACCAAGACAAAATTTAAACGCAGGCAGTATATATATATCAGCTCATATGCGGGGCACGGGCCTCCTATAGAATCGATAGTACAATTTATTTATTTATTTATAAAATCTTTTACATGATAAACATACAGCGTGTGCCAAAACGTTTACATGAAATTAAATTAAACAATTTTACGCTAATAATCATCTACACAAAAAACTAAACCTAAAATATAAAAATAGAAATCAAACAATTATAAAATAAAAAATTACTAACATGGATAACATATCAATAAACAACACAGTTATAAATCATTCAAAAAAAAAAAAAAAAAAGAGAAAAAATACAATACAAAACACAACAACCACACCTAAACACCAAATACCCACGTGGCATATTTAAATATTAGATGAAGATTGTCATTAAAAATGTCGACATTATGGATTTGGCTTGTGAATGTATTTAATAGGCTAATTGGCTAATTGCTCTGCTCGTCGGAGTTAGAGTGGTTAGACCATGTAGCCCACCACGCTGGCCCAATGCGGGATTTGATGCTAGATACATCATAATGTCAAACGCAGGCAGAGTCCACTACAAAAGAAATCTATTAAATCGAATATTGTACATAACAGGCCTAATTTGGCCTTATTTATACACTTCTCGCGATAATATTTGGAGGGGTATGCGCCGCCTAGTCTCCAACCGAAGGCTATGTAATACATTATTTATATTAAGTCAATTTCACTAATACGAGGCATATACTAAATACATTGGACGCAAATGTATTGCGTATTCCCGCAGCGTTGAGACTTGGAAGCAAGGGATTGTTGGTTTTACTGCTAGCGATAACATAGCACATTAAATATTTTTTAGATTGGTAAAATGCTGGCTATAATTCTGAGAAGTGAGTACCAATCATAAATTTTCATATAGAGAGTGATTTTTACAACTGAAACTACGAGGAATAGTGAAAAGTACTCAACTGAGTTACGAATTCGTTTTTGTTGAAAGTTAAACCTTATTTACATTCACACTAATTGATGTGCTCACTGTGTCCTTCGACCTCAACCAGAAAGGATATCATGGTAGGCGACAGACGCTGCCATAAGTGTAGCGACCCATTGACCGGGAAATTGTAAAGTTTATTGCAAGTAATTTTCAGCCATTGACTCGAACAAAGAAGATCATATACACTGTATAAGATTTTCTCGAAGGTTACCAACATACGTAAATACTCTTATGATAACGTAACAATTATTTAGTATTCTGCTTCTTGTACAAGAACTCTAATCAATATTGATAAAAGCCACAAAGCAGAAGAAATACCCGCAACAAGTATGTCTAAAAATAATACAAAATGTTTGTGTTATTAAATATTCCATGGGCAAAATTCATCAGACACTACAGAAATAATATTCCACCAGTTTAAATAGAAACTGCTTGCAATTATACAGTTCACTCTAATTGTCCTTTTCTAATGCCATATTTATTAATTTTCCCTTATTTTCTGTAACATCATCCTTTACCGTCTAACTCGGTTTTATTTTTCTATTTAATTTGCTGGGAATGGTTCGCTCGAGATATTTTTCATTACTTTACGTCTACCCCTTTTTATTTGGCTCCAAGTATTCCACGAGAGTTTATTATTGAAATATTAATATATTCACTCAATAGCCAGACAAATAGATCGGAATTCAAAATAATGTTTGGAGTTTTATGAGATGGGTGTCAGGTTTTGCGATAGACGTCGGTATTACAGTATTAGGTTCCGAATAAATTTGTGGAACGCATATTTGCGTCAGTGAGGGGATCAAATTTATGTGTTTTTTTTACACATGGGTTCTTAATGAACTAATATTACGGATGCTAGCAACTCATTGTCTAGAGTAGAGCAGAGAGAGTAGAGCAGCCCTACGAAAGAAATCCGTTCATGCTTATTTTTTCCTTAGAGTGCGTATTAATTTTTAGGCCTTAATTTACTAAGTGTAGTGATTTCAAGCACTGATTTAATCTACAGGCGGCTAATTAGTATTAGTATCTTAGTATATTATAATATCCACGGTGTTGTTCTTCCCCTTCAAAATGTATACAATAATTAATAAGTAAAACCCGCTTCGAAGTATTCAAATACAATCCGTTTTGGCTTACTTTTCCGCGGCCAACTGCTCCACTTCAAACTGCATAAAAGTCAATAAAAATAGTATTACATAAGGCACCTTTAAAAATAATTAAATCATAGATCGAAATCATAAAATTATAAAGCGTAGCCCATTAAACGCGAGCCGAGACGTCTGCGAGGTTCATTTGCATTCGTCGGCCGTACACCCCGTCCCCATTCACCCCCCACAAGATATATCGGCCAGACAAGGCCGGGGCGACAAAGCTCTTGTTCCGATGTACTGAGCTTTCGTTGACAGATTAATTTGCCAGTTAAATTTACGTTAAGGGCTCGTCGGGTGGTTATCGTGTTAACACAGCGATGAATGTAAATTCTATCGAAGCTATTTGTGGTGGTTTGGTGGTTTTTGAGAGGGTTTTTTTGTGTGACGTCTGTCAACTCGCACTGGGTGTTGGTGGACAATGGACTCTGCAGTACCGCAAAAGACTCCATTATTAGTACGGTCTTATTCATACAGTTTAAACCCGATTTTAGTTAAAGAATATTTTGTATTTTTCACTCAAACTGTATTCAAATTCGTTTGAAAGAGACATTCGATTATTTGAATAGGTTTTAAAACTATGAGTAAGTATTAGTAACATCAGAGTAAGTATTAGTAATATTAGTAACATCTATGGGAGGAACCTTCCAGTATTTGTATGCCTCTAACGATGGAGAAGATTTTTTTGTATTTTGTTCTTGTAAAATAGATTAATCACTTATCATAAGGTGACCTGTTTGCTCGATGGCTCGATCTATTTAATAACATAACATACATAAACGCACGCCTTTTTTCCCAGAAGAGCTAGGCAGAGGTGCCAGGACATCCACATTTCGCCTTATATGTTCCGTCCCACGATGTGATAGGTGGCGGGCCTATCGCCATATCTTGCACAAATTCCTGACTCTGAGCTGATAATGAATAAAAAAATCCAATCCAATAAAATAAAATTTAATGAAATAGATAGAGATGAGTTCCAATTCGAAAAAAAATATCCAATTCCAGTCTCCTACATAAAATATTTTATTTCCGATCCCTATTCAGCTATAGTTACATGATATATTTTTTGGGCTAAAACGAAAATGGACCGCCTGAGAATATTAGGGTAAAAAATCAAGTACTCTAAGAGGTGAAGGAACTAAACCACAAAACCTCCATTTGTTTTGTGGTGGAGTTCCTTCGCTGAGTAATCCTAGACTAATAGTAACATTAGCCTTTGGAACAGGGTATTTGTCCTTACTCGGCCTATTGTCGAGACAAATTTAAAAAGAAACAGTTTTATGTTGCGATGAACTGCGAGAAGAGCGCGCCATTCGGCTGATGGTAAGCAATACGACCGCTCATGGACAGTAGCAAAACCAAACAACACCATTAATTACAAAGCAATGCTTGGTATTACTCTGCGCACGCCATTCTGAGACAAAACATGTTAAGCCTCATTATGTCCATCAGTTACTCTGAATACAATATCGTTCAAACCAGAACACAACAGTGCATTTACACTGCTGTTTGGCGGGAAAAATTGACATTTCGGTGGTACCTATCTTGGCAGCCTCTCACATAACAAGAGACCTACCACCAATATTTACTAAGATTCCACAGTTTGTAGAATAACCTTGGGTAGCATATCATTTCTCAGGATAAGAATGTTTTCCTCTTTATCGAGTATCGGGAATATTTTTATACATAGCTATGTTGAAATGTAGGAATCATTTTCCGATGTTGATTTAGTAATGGAAATTAATAAACGTTCAAAATAAAGGAATATAATAAAAGTAATGCCAAACTTGGCAGTGAAAAGACTGATACAATTAATATTATCTATAATGATATTTTATATGATACTGCCGAATAAACGTTTACAAGGACAAAACCGAAGATATAATATGGATCTTATTTAGATAAGGAATATAAAACTAACAAATTTTATAAGATCGTCGATTCTCTCTTTCTTTTCACCCACAGGAAGTCCACTGCTGAACATAGGTCTCCGCCAAGTATCTCCACATTCATCTGTTGTAAGTGGCCTGCATCCAGCGACTTTCTGCAATCTTAACCAGGTTTTTGTTCTGAATCTGGGTGTTAGTGAGACCGACAAGTCTCTTGTGTTCCTAATACCCACGACACAAGACTCTTGGTTTTGGGCAGGACTATGTTTGTGACTGTTGGGTGTATTCATTTATTTATCTTCAAAATCATGTGTTTCCATGGTGACCCTAATTCAAATATTCTAAGCTTTAATACGATTAATTTCATCCACTGCGTAAGATTACAAACCGTCTTACGCATAAGCAATGAGTAGTTACCTGCTTAATCAAGCCGCTTTCAAATCGACTAAAAACCCGATAAATTCGACGAATAATGGCCTTACCGCGCAATTATAAGTCTTCGAGCCGTCTGTCGCATGAGGGGAATCGTCTCACACGATAACCACCCATATTCCACAGTAATAAAGAGTGTTACAGCGTGTATGTTTCGAAACATCCTGTCATTTAACCTTAATTTTATTATATCGAAGGATTTTTTTCTGGAGAAATTTAATTCAGTTTTTATAGTGCTTCCTGTTAGCCTAACAAGTGTAATGGTGTGAACTTGTGTTGATATATTTTATTACATAATTTTTAGCATGACGTCATATGCTTTTAGGATTAAATGTATTCATTGACAACCTCCGTGGTGGAGTTGGTTAGATTTCGACAGTGAAATGAGAGGCCGCGGGTTTGATACCGCACCGAGACATATAAGACATATTATGTTTGTGCGAATCACAAGTATTTGTGTCGTGTCTGGGTGTTTATGAGACCAAAATGTCTGCCGTAGTTCCTAATCCTGATACCCACGACACAAGACTCGATCTTAGTGTGCGGTCAGGACACAGGACTATGTTTTGTATAATTAGTTACCAGTCTGATGTCAACATAATTGGAGTCTCTATATCTTTATACATCACACAAATATTAAGTTATTCCATGGATCGAACCTACGACATCTCGTTTGACTCTAGACCTCTTGATTATTCTTTATATTTCCATTCCGACCCTATTACAAACTAGGAAGAATTTTCCCAGACTGTCTCTAAAGTGATTCATTATGTCATAACCTCGCGCGGAGATATGTAAACTACATTAAAAACTTTCAAATGTGTGTTTAAAGAGTTCGCTCTGAATGAGATACGCTTCCAAAGAGCCATATTCGCTGTTTACTATGCAATTTACAAGAGATATGAAGGCAAACGTATTAACTGAATATCTGTATCAGCCCATATATACGTCCCACTGCAGAGCACGGGCCTACTCTACAATCGAGAATACGATTGAGAGTGGTTAGGCCATATAGTCCACCACGCTGGCCTAGTGCGGGTTGGCGGACTTACATACCATAGAAATTCTTATGAATCGCTATGGTATGCAGGTTTCCTCACGATGTTTTCCTTCACCGTTTTAGTGCGTGGTGATTGACTATCAATACACACATGACTCCGAAAAGTCAGAGGTGTGCCCTGGGATTCGAATCCGCGACCACCGTGAACATGTTGGCAGTCGCGTTTAGTCCGTTTACCAACAGGCCACCACGCACTTCAATTAACTGAATATACCGTATAGTATAAACATAGAGGGTGGTACATGTTCACGGTGGTCGCAGGTTCGAATCCTAGAGCACACCTGACTTTTCTAAGTCATGTGTGCATTGATAGTCAACCACCACGCACTAAAGCGGTGAAGGAAAACATAGAAAGGATAACTGCATATCTAAGCGATTTATAAGAATTCCTATGTAAAGTCTGCATTAGGCCAGCGTGGTGGACTATATAGCCTAACCACTCTCAATCGTACTCTCGATTGTAGAGGAGGCCCGTGCCCTGCAGTGGGACGTATACGCGTTGATAAAAAAAATACATATGAGGTTTTTGGCAGTTGAGATTGCGGCGCGCCTGAACACCGCCGCTCATGGACCTTCACCGGGAACCCAACACGACCAGGCTCCTATTCACTGTGAGGGGAGTACTCTCTTCAACCCTTAAAAGAATAAGTTATAACGCCAATATGGCACATTTGCAAAATGAATTTAAAACCTTTTTACGAGTACTTACTTGAAACTTTGTGAATACATTACAGGAAACATGGCGAAATTATGACTGTTATAAAAGCCGTGACGTAGTTGGTAAGACACCGGTTGTGAAACGAGAGGCCGCGGGTTCGATCCCCGCACCAAGACAAAACTTACTTTGTACTCTGTAATATTATTTTGGGTATTCTGAGGCCTTAATTTATCGTAGTTTTTGAGTTTTGCAATAACGTATACAATAAAAAATAATAGATAGGCAACAATTGTCTCTCGCCATTCGGCGTAACAACTAAATATGCGTTTATTTTCATTTCACCGCGATAATGTTTAAGCTCATCCATAACGGCTTTAGAGGCTCAAATATTTCATATAAATGGAATTTACATTGGCTCAACGTATGCCATGTTATTTTTTATTTTACCACGAATGGAAGACGACTATCGGCCGGTTTCTATAATCTATCTATCTTTAACAAGAGATTTCTCTCAAAATTTCGATACATTTTTTGCTTCAGTAGAGAAAGACAGAGATATTTAGATAAGGTGCATAAATTTATACATATCTAGGCAAGATAATATTGTATGTCTATCATTGTTTATTGAAGCGTACAGTGGTATCGACATAGTAACGATATCCATTTTAACCTCTTGTTAAAGATAGATAGGATATAGAGAACGGCCGTAAGTCATTCGCCAGATGGTAAGCGAGCCCAAGACTACAGCTTTGCATCATACACACTGCGCCACCGAGTCGTTCCATTTATTTATCCCGTTAATTGATAATTTTGATATAAGAGGGTGGCAGGCTTGCAGGTTCGGCGTATGACGGCAGTTAATTACCTCGTGTATTAGCGAGGCTCGTTAGCGCTCCGGCCGGATCGGATACTTCCATTATGTTAACGGTATGCAGATTAACACGGCACTCGTGCACAGATCTACTTTAAAACTTCCTTAGCGGCGCAGATAATACACAATTCAGATCTCGGGTTCAAATCTGATTGAGTTGATATTACTGGTTAATAATACTGAGAGAACTCGGGACCTTACCACCGCAATCTATTTCTCCCACCAAACTGTAGTGTAAATGCACTGTTGTGTTCGGTTTGAATGACGTTGTAGGCAGAGTAACTACTGGTCATATTGATACTTACAGTCTTGTCTCAGGATGGCGAGCGCAGTGGAATCAGTGTTGTAAAAAAGCTCGAGTCGGCGCTTAAACGCTCGAGTCGACGCTCAAGCAGATTGCTCGTGCTCGAGTCGGGACTCGACTAAAGCGCTCGACGCTCGAGCAGTGGCTTGAGCGCTCGGCTCGAGCTTGAGAGCGCGCTTAGATTACATAGTTAGAGAAACTGTAAAAAAGATCTGTATCTATATCAGCCCATATACGTCCCACTGCAAGGCACGGGCCTACTCTACAATCGAGAGTTCGATTGAGAGTGTTTAGGCCATATAGTCCACCACACTAGCCTAGTGCGGGTTGGCGGACTTACATACCATAGAATTTTTTATAAATCGCTATGGTATGCAGGTTTCCTCATGATGTTTTCCTTCACCGTTTTAGTGCATGGTGATTGACTATCAATACACACATGACTCCGAAAAGTCAGAGGTGTGCCCTGGGATTCGAACCTGCGACCACCGTAAAAAAGATAGTATAATTGAAATAAGACAATTTCAATTTTATTTTTAACGATATTTATATTATAATAGTAGAAAAATACTTATTTATTATTAGTATACAATATGTCATATGATCTACGCCATAAGGGCCAAATTACATTACAAGTGTGGTTTAGTTTTTTGTTTGTTTTTGGTTTTTGTGTTTTACTGGTGGTAAGTCTCTAATATGTGAGAGGCTGTTTTGGTGGGTACCACCGCAATGTCTATTTCTCCCGTCAAACAGCAGTTTAAATGCACTGTTGTGATTCGGATTGAAGGACATTGTAGTCAGAGTAACTACTGTACATATTGAGACTTAACATCTTGTGTCTCAGGATGGCGAGCGCAGTGGAATGCCAAGCATTGCTTTGTAAATCAAGGTGTTGTTTGGTTTTGCTACTGTTCATGAGCGGTCGCATCGCTTACCATTAGGTGAACGGCGTGCTCGTCTCGCCATTCAATGCAATAAAAAAATAATAGCTGAAGTTTCTGTACAATTCCTGACTACCTACTGATTTTTCTTAGCAACTAAGTTAAATTAAATACCTACCTAAAATCATCACACACCTTTGCAACACTATAATTTTTTATAACCATGAGAAAAGTCACATACTGGCCTGTATATTTTCGTTACTAATGTATGTGCCCGCGACTTCGTCCGCGTGAAGTTTAACAAAAAAGTTAATTAGTTCTTTTAGTTATTTTTTAAATAAATGAAATTTTCTACAACAAATGTAGCCCAAGTTACTCCTTATTATATCAGCTACCTGACAAAAAAAGTCCCGTCAAAATCGGTCCAGCCATTTCAGAGATTAGCCGGAACAAACAGACAGACTGACAGACGGACAGACAGACGGACAAAAAAATCTAAGGTCATTTTCGTTATAGGTATCGTGTATAATAACGATATGTACTTGGACATTTTTATTTATTTTCACTTTACAAACAGACACTTCAATTTTATTTTTATGTATAGACTAGCTGTGCCCGCGACTTCGTCCGCGTGGAGTTTAACGAAAAAGTTAATTAGTTTTTTAAGTTATTTTTTTAAATAAATGAAATTTTCGAAAACAAATGTAGCCTAAGTTACTCCTTATTATATCAGCTACCTGACAATAAAAGTCCCGTCAAAATCGGTCCAGCCATTTCAGAGATTAGCCGGAACAAACAGACAGAAAATAACTTTTCTAAAATAAATGTAGCCAAAGTTACTCCTTGTTATATCAGCTACCTGACAAAAAAAGTCCCGTCAAAATCGGTCCAGCCATTTCAGAGATTAGCCGGAACAAACAGACAGACAGACAGACGGACAAAAAAAATTTAAATATCATTTTCGGCACAGGTATCGTGTATATAATGATATGTAGTAGGACATTTTTTTTTATTTTCACTCTTAAAACAGACACTTCAATTTTATTTATATGTATAGATAAGGCCAGCTTATACGACCAAAGTCAAAAGATAAGTAATACTCACCGTACCTACCGCCCCCCACATCTCCTAACATTTTTATTAATCACAATTTTTTCATCTATCCGTATTTAAAAACTACAACGCTTGAACGCTCGAGCGCATAACTCGAGCATGAAAGTCTAAACTCTCAACGCTCGCAAGCCTTAGACGCTCAAGCGTTTAACGCTCGAGTCTAAAACGCTCCAAAGCGTCAACTCAGCGCTCGACGCTCGACTCTCAGCGCTCATTTTTACAACACTAAGTGGAATACCGAACATTGCTTAGTAATTCAAGTTGTTTGGTTTTGCTGTTAAATCGCTTACTAACAAGCGAACGGCACGCTCGTCTTGACATTCATTACAATAAAAAAAAGCATTTTTGTATAACTCCGGTGGGAATCAGGAATTTACCCTATAATGCGTTAAGCTTGTCCCCTATCTAAAGCCTGTGCGCCCGAGCGATGCCGGGCGCGGTCGCTAGTTAATAAGTAATGGCGACATATAATTTAGTAACAGTCTAGCCACCCGTAGTACTTTGTCTAAGTTTAACTGTTGCCATTTGTTATAACAACGATAACTCGAGTCTCTGAGGAGCAAGTTCAAACATTATATCATGGACGTAAGCTTAAATCGTTTATAACAGCCACTTTGAAACACCGGTCGAAACCAGCAATGATGCGAGACACCGCAGGTTCTATACCTATATCCAATGTTGCAGGGCAAGGATGAAACGAGGAAGAATAATATTAAGCATAGTCATTAAAATTACTTGGGACTTGGCGGCTTGCAGTGACGTATGAAACGGCACCGGGAACAGTGATACCGTCAAAGCTCAGAGAGTCTCCAGGAACGTGGCGAAACCTCACACACCACACCCAATCAGTGACTCAGTTTAACCAATACCTACAATACAACATAAAATATAATACAGGAGTGGAAAAAAAAAGTTTCCAGGGAAGTATTTTTTTTTTGTTATAATGGCTAGAAGAGCATACCGTTCTCCTGATGGTAAGAGATACGATTGCTCATGAAGAGTGCCAAAACCTAACACTTTGAATTACATAGCAATGCTTGATATTGCACTGCGCTCGCCATCCTGAGACATAAGATGTTAAGTATCAATATGTTCATTAGTTAGTCTGGCTATAATATCCTTCGCACCGAAATACAACAATGCATTTACACTGCTATTTGGCGGGATAAACGGAAATTGCGGAGTTTCTATCTTGTCGTTAGAAGTTGGAGATATTATTGTGCCCTTTCTCCGTTGCAAAGACTTGTAAACGGCAGATCATGTCTGCTAGATGTATTTATTTGTAAGTCCGGCAATTTCACCCACATGACCACCCACTAACCTACAATCCTTAAAAGAGTTAACAATAGCTCTATATACGTATATCATTGTATCTGGAGATAGCCGTAGGTGTTTGTGGGCCGGCTATGAATCAGGAGCGAAGCGAACAATAGCATTGTAAGTGGTGGTAGCAGTTAGTACATTATACACTGGAATGCAGTGTCGCGTGATTTACAAACGAGTTCAGGTTTTTTCTCTAATCTTATTGTACTGGGCAAATGGTCTTCCTAAATTCTTTTCATTTATACTTACTGCTATTTTCGCTGGTCCTTTGCTGAAGTTAGTCAAGAACAGTCAGGCGATGTTTTGTATGATATGTATGTATGATGAGTTAGTCTCATCTAGTTAGAATGTCCTACAGGGTTCAAATCAACGTTTCGTTTGAATACCGATCACTTATCTCAAATGATATCCAATTATATCTTGTTTTCTTGGTACTCATAACACTAAAATATTTAGATCTACCTACTTTCACTCATAAACAGAACTCGTATCAGAATATTTTAATTCACAGGCTAAAAATAGCGCACATGTTAAGTAGGATATTTACGCCCTTTAAGTTGCTCTTAACAGCGCACGGCCCACTTAGCCAGTACATTTAATCGGGATTAACGTAGTTAAGCGCTATTTATATTTAAGTTCAAAAGACTTTATAATTCAGTTTAAGCAAAGAAGACAAATATTTTATACCTAAACTTGTTTATAAATTGTCTATGAGTAAGTTATACAACTTTAATAAATATGCCCTTTTTAAATGAGTAATATAATAAAATATATTATTAATTGAACCATTAACAACTTAAACAAACAATAATAAAAATAATTACCTTATTTTCCGATGTAGTAGAAATATTACCGCCGCCGGACTAGCAAGTTTCACCAGCTTCCTCGCCTCAATTCACTCTGAAAAGAAAATAATCCTTATTACTACTCAGGAGTACACGTTACACTGCAGTTGTTGTATGGCACAACTTTGCGAGCTGTGATACCAAGCGCGCAATGTACAGCGCTGGTTGAAAAGCGATTTCTTTAAGTTTTAATTACTTGGCCCGGACAAGTTGTCGCGAGTGTGCACGGTAATACTCGTACACATCGTTAATTACAGTTTATTCTATATGTGTTGCTTACCGTTCATTTTGCTGTGCGATGGGTTTGAATTAATTTATGTGCTACTAAGTTTTTAATTTATATGTTTTTCCAATGATGCAACGTCGTTTGTATTTTTTTATTATTCTATATTTAGGGCTTTTTTACTAAATAAATATATCGGCCTATATGTATTTTGATAGTCAATTAATACGCATTTAACAGTGAAGGAAAACATCGCATGGATTTACAAAATGATCTATGGTATGCGAAGTCCGCCAACGCGCAGTAGGTCTGCGTGGATAACTATGGCCTAACTCCTCTTGATCAAACTGTTGGTTGTAGAGGAGAGCTAAGCAGTAGGCAATTTGACGTTGATACAGTATTGTACAACAACACCACGATTGTGGAAAATCTATTAGCGACCACAGTGTATCAAGCTTCGTGTTCAGTTTGAGAGTATCTAGTTTGCTCGGCATCATTGTGTATAAAACGAGAGGAATTGTCTCTCCGTTGGGTACTCTAATTAGACTGCATATCAGTTATCATGTGGACTCTGCAGATCTTTGTTGTGACGGTATAAAACAAATGGAAAAAGGAAAATTAATATTTCCTTGTGAAGAGACTAACCAGCCCTGATAGTAATTGTGTTGATAAAACATCAATTTAAAACTACATATGAAACTAAAAACATTTTAATTCTTGATTTAACCACCCTCAACTTTAACTTATGAGGACTGACAGACTTTAATGTACGAGTATTTGGAAGTAATCAATCATTTCAATGGAAACAACTTGACAGGCTCCGTGGTGGTGTTTGTTCAGAAGCGGGTGAAACGAGAGGATGGGTATTCGAATTCCTAACTGAGACATATTTGGTGTGAACCACTCATTGAGAACCACTAATATTAATTTCGGCTCTAGGTACCTATTGCAAGACCGAAAAATCCTGTAGGTTCTGAATTTTTATTGAAATAGAATTAAATAAATTTAAAAAAAATGGCTACTAATTGATATCATAAAAAGAAATGCAACAAACTGCAGTCATAGTTAGTATTAAGTAAAGAAAAAAAAGGTATATATAATATCAAATTAGTAAGTAAATATAAATACTTATGGTAAAAATGAAGTTAAGGACAAACTTTCTATTTATTTATAACTTCTGTCGCTGATATTACAGTGTATTGATGTGTATAATCCTGTAACACTTTTGCGGCCGACATTACAGTGGCGACCTCGAACTATCTCTGACTCGCGGCGTCTGCTGATATGAATCACGGGGCAGGAAACAAGCCATTACCACACACAATACAGTTCATAAACATCTGCCCCGAATTGGACACTCAGGGGTGGTAGGATATCATTATTTTTTTGTTAGGATCTGAGATTGATCTAGGTCAGGTTGTGACTATGTCTCCCACCCCCCTTTGTCTCTCTCTTCAGCCATAGGAAGTCCACTGAACTTAGGCCTCCTCTAAGGATGTCCACATTGACTTGTTAAAAGCGGTCTGCATCCAGCGATTTCTTGCAACATAACTAGGTCGTCACTCCAGAACTTTCCGGAACGCTTGATGCTTTAATCTTGACATATAATATACATAAATTGGAAATATTTGATTGTTTGTTGAAATTTAATAACCTCCTACCCAACTAATGGAACGATTAAAAAAATCCTTGTTTTAATCCTACATTATCCCTGATGAATATAAGCGATAGAATATTTTCATAAAAATGTATCTGCACCTTGGTCAGGCCACTAGTATCATATAAAGTAATATTCGGTCAACAGAAACTTTTGCAACCCTAACCAAGAATCGAACACATGGCCTGATTAAAGTGATTGACGACTCATCTCGACGGGATTTTCATAACATTATTAATTTATTTTGGTTGTGCAAGATGTACGAACGAAAATATTTTCACATGTTCGCGGTAAAGGTGCTTACGTAACACCTAGTTTGCAGATGCAGACGTTCAGGTTTGATGGAAATATTAAAAATTACCTAAACATTTGGGTTAACATGATTTGACCGGGATATTTGAGAGGACGTTAGGCAGGCGAATCTTTTTAGCTTTTTGGCACTAAATTATCAATTTTGAAGGCACTTACGATCTGATATAATTCATTGAATTTATCGTACTGACACTCAAAATATGTACCCTAATTCATTTAGTTATAAATTAAATAATGTTTACTTTACCCGTGTACTTAGACGCAATACTGTAATCAAATCTTAAACATTAAACATTTTAGACATAGGCAAATACATTTAATTTAAAAAGCTTTGATCCAAAATTAAATTAGACAAGAATCCTTGAATGTTCAAAGCGTCGGCACTCATCGGGCCCACTAAAGCGTACTAAATGGAGCTCTTAGATATTTTTTAGCATTTTTGGAGGCTCGAGCGTTGAATAATTCGCGGGAGAAAATGTTAAATTTGCTTTATCCCTTTATCACCCTTTAATTTTTCTGAGAATAGCCAGACGTAGTTGAAAATTATGGCTATCATTTATTTAGATTTTTTCACTTCCCAAATTTTTTTGTTGCTTATTTTTCGGGTATGTAGCAAAATCCTTTTGAACCTTACCCTAGAACAAGCAATGCTGTTTTTTTTTCTGTTTGGAATGGCTTTTATAATAGGCACATACCTATAGGTTCTACTGATAAGCTTGAGCTTTCTCTAAAGTTGAGAGAGAATTTGAAAAATGCCGGCATATTGTGAAATTTTTGGATGCCATGCTCTTTAGCATTTTTATATATACAATCAAGTGCACTGGAGCGCAATAATTTTAAGACATATGGGCCACGATAGTCACTTTCAAGTCGACTACTCATTTGTGACAAATGCACTTAAACAAATACAAACAGCAATTTATCTGTTTGTATGGTATATACTACGATACTTTAAGGAAATGAGTAAGTCCTTCGTAGAAAAAAATTTATCGGTCCGGAAATTTCGCACACAAAATGCGATTCCACGAGTTGGATAGTGTTCGGCGAAAACCGCACCGTTTGATATTGCAACTCAGGTATACTTATGATCTCCTGGTATCCGACTACCATGGGACGGACATTACAGAAAGAAAAAAAGAGAGAGCAGTATAAAGTGTAATTTTAGGATAAAGCTTGTTAATCCACTTTATGAGATTTTCGATTTGAGTATTGTAATTATAGATTTTTTAAAAGCGTCATGGGTTTAATGACAGTTTCTGTAAATCAAGAGGCTATACATACGATTTTTATGGGTATCTGGTAGCGATCCAAATGAATATACTTGTTACTGGTTCATAATTCATTATATCGATACACATAAAAATATATCGTTGTTTTATTTGCAATAAGGAGTTATTATTGTATTGTATTTTATTGTATTGTATTATAACGCATTCATTGTCAAATTGATAAATCTCATATGAAAGTAATAACTGAGTAATTTTATGCTTTAAGAGTGCAAAATCTTGTATGGAATTGAAAACTGACTCATCTTATGTTTACTTTTCCCTTCATTAAGTATTAAATAAATACTAACTGTTTTACAGCACGAAGTTACACAAACAGTGACATCTCAATACTCCCCAAAGCTCAAGAAGGGAATTCTAAAAACGTTCCAATTTACGCAGTCACACGTTAAGATCACAATATCCATCCCATCAGCAATAACGTTTAACACATTCCGAGTATTCGGGGGGATGCTGCGAGAGATTGTCTTAAACAGGCTCCTAACAAATACGGGAAGATTTGTACGTTGTACCTTTTGCATAATTAAGTAGGATAAACGTGACGTGACGCGTTCGTTTTGGGTCACAGTCGAGGAAAAACAGTAAGGCAGTCGGAATATAAATCGAAAAATATAAACAAAAATATATATGTTTATAAAAGGCGATTTATATTATCGGTTCTTACTAAATTACCTACATCTTATCTTGCAAACTAAGGATAAATTAAACAAACAGTTTGTCGTGACGTCATTATTTAGTAAAGCACACAAAGCTACAGTTATCTAAGACTTGAAAATTCCTTTGAACTTATGTACTATTGAGTCACTTTATAAACAATAAAAACACAATTCCTACATTACTCATAACTTTGCATGTCACCATTTACGATCCAAAATATCTGAGGAATTCTTACTACGTGTTGATAATTTAATAGAAATAAAAATACTTCGAGCACATATATTTTTATAGTATTTTCTAAGTTTATTTCTAAGGTTATTTTCTAAGAAACTTACGACGAACTCATCTTTCTACTACACGCAAATAAAGATATTTTTGAATCACTGAATATCAAATGAAACTGTACTACTGCATACTCCATGGTTCATAAATCCATCCACAGGGCCATGAAAACAGACGTCTTACTCTTAACCCTTCTTAAATGTCGACGATCTTCACTTGTCTTGCATACTTTATCTACCGAGCACCTTTATGACGTAACTGAAGGGTTAACCATTATTGGTGGTTATATGAGCGTGAATACTCCAAGTGTAATGGCTTGAACATAGTTCGGTGTTGTCTTACTGAGTGCATGATTTACTATGTATCGTAAATATATAGGATTGTTTGTCGCCATGTCATGACTGGCATAATTTTATAACTTATATTATTTATGTTTTTACATGGACGGCGCCACAGATAAATATATAGATTTTCTTCACCAAACATCTTTAATTTGACTATACTGTATCAGCCACTATACGTGCAGCTGCAGGACACGGGCCTACTCTACAATAGAGAGTAATATTGAGAGTGGTTTGGCCATATAGGCTATAGTCCACCACGCTGACCTAGTGAGGGTTGGTCAAGTAATTTAATTTGATTCTGGTGGTTAAATTAATATTATGGCATCTCAGTTCATCTATCAGTTTTGCTAAAATGTACTTTCCGAAAACTTTAACGTACAATTCATGATATTTATTTAAAATTCTTTTGAACTAAAAATGCTACAAAAAATGTACTTGTAATTCGAAAATTCTACAAAGAAATGCGTTGAATACCTCAGCAATAAATTCCCTTTTTCAACAGCTGATGGGCCCAGTAATATTGTGTAGTCAGCCGATGCGTGGGGCGTCAGTTAACACTCATTCGTTCCGGAGGGCGGCTCGGGTTGAGTGGGAGGGCAGAGGGAGGGAGGGAAGTCTTTCAATTGACATTCCTCAGGGAGTGACTTGCAAGTGCAGCTGCGAGCATAACTAAGAAGACGGCTGATGAGTTTACTCGGTTTGATGCCGACGGGCGATTTAAAAACGCAGATTTTAATTTACCGTTTAACAAACGAAATATATGGCTTATCTTAGCAATATGTAATCAATAGAAAGTAAACTACGCATGTATAGTCAGCAACATTAGTCGCTACATATTCACGAGATTTGGAATTGTCTTATCATCCAAAATAATAATTATTTTCAATATCGTATGGCACTTCTCGGCATAGATGACTTTACTTGGTTATATTTTACGACTACAGAGTAGTACGTACAAATTTTAATTCATAAAAAGGTTATCAAAAAATGTGAAGTGTTCAGCGACTTATGTTGCTGACTGTACATGGATATCTTTCTTTACTTATTATAACTACCTTCGATTTCTTTCTCCATTTATTCACCATACATCATCACATTATTCATTTAATCCATTCAAACGTAGGAAGAGATCGCAGTTAACGATAAGACCGCCGCCGTTAGTATTGTATTCTTAGATTTTAGTCCTTTGTCTAAATATCTTTTGATGTATTACGAACAATATACAGTTATAAAAAATATTTAAGCAATAAATTGAATTTTACTCTACGACACAATTCTCGCCCTAAAATGAGAGTCTACATGGGCGTCGTTGCTTCTCAATTTGTCTGCTCCTCTCCAACTACAGACGTTGACACCACATGCAAGATTTTTTTCTACATTTTTATACAATCATATAAATGTCTGTCGGTCTACACTTTTAAATCCCATTGTCAGTCAAACGTCAACGTGAAATTTCATTACATATTTATCAATGAAAAAATCGTGTCATAATTTTCACCGTACAAAAGGTCTGTGAGAATGATATTTAAAGCAACCGGGTCAGGTCTCTAGGTCATTACTTTAATTATATCACTATAATTTACCTTCAGTCGCGCTTTAAAATTTAATTGCAAACACGACGCAATTATTATTACAATGCCGCATTTATTCACGACTTCGGAAAGTAAAATCTTCGGTGCACAAGAAATTCTTGCAATAGAATTGTCTTTAAATACAGTTTCCTGGTAAATCAAAATATCCCGATGAGAGTCTAGAGATATAGAGATCTTAACATGGATTTAAACCAATTAAAGCATTTATTTCTTCCAAACACACAATACAACTAAATAACGATATAAGGTAACAACATGTCCATATTTATATGCGTTTAGAATGCACTATTTAAAAGTTATGTTAATTCTAGGATTTATATGAGATCCGTGTGGTGTACATTAAGAAGCCTGTTCCCGAAAGGTTTGAAGTCATGCAGGCTCCGAAAATTCTACACATACAGGTATCTAGACTGCGAACAAAACAAAGCCAGGTTCATCACACATCGCAAAAGTTCTACCATTGTGTTTTTACTAAAATAATTATTTAAACATTTTTGAACCATTGCGCAATAAAAAATAAAAGGGTGTACGTTGTTGATATAGAAAAAACCTATGTATTTACTACCCAAACATGATAGGTAAAAAAATACCGTCGGATTTTTTAGTTGCATTTTGTCTGAAGTCATTAAAACTACAATTTGGCTTCGTTTTCGGTTACAGTTCGGATGTACCCTGTATATTCCGTAATATGACGGTTGAAAAACACAATTGTTTGCAAAAACCTGAGTAATAAAGGAAAATCGGGTTTATGTTGTATGTAAGACGAATCAGCCACAAGAGACAACACAAATTGTATTTTTTTCCTTAAAAATATATTGAAGTACCTAACCCAACTTAATATTGTCTGACTTGCGCAATCAGATTACTTGTCATGTTAGTATAAAAAAGGTAAGAATTTCGTCTTTTAATTTTATATCGATAGTTTATGAACAATTTATTTTCTGTTCTTTCTTATTGTTCAGTACTATTACATGTTGTGATCTCCTCTAATTGTAGAAACACAATGTTTAAACTGCAACAGTACATTTGCAAAGCTTGTAAAGTGATTTCTTTATTGGAGATCTAAATAAATAAAAAAAAATGACAAGCACCAGCTTTCAATAAAAAAAAAGAATGGTCGAAATCAGTTCACACAGTACAGAGAAAAGAGGGAACAAAAAAAGCAACATACAGTCGAATTGAGAACCTCCTCCTTTATTCGAAGTCGGTTAAAATAACAGCCAATACCTAGAAAAACAAGCATGATGCATGCCTAATGCGGTTGGGTGTCACACCGCAATACCTATTAACAATGAAATCATCAATGAGTTATATTAACACTTACGCAACGCTAACAAATTAAGTATAGCCACTATATTTAGCCTTCAAGTAATTGATAATGGAATTTATGCGGTACTATATCATGCGAAGTGCGTGGTGGCCTGTTGGTAAACGGAACAGACGCGGATGCCAATATGTTCACGGTGGTCGCGGGTTCGAATCCCAGGGCTCACCTCTGACTTTTCGGAGTTATGGGTATATCGATAGACAATCACCACGCCCTTAAACGGTAAAGGAAAACATTGTGAGGAAACCTGCATACCATAGCGATTTATAAAAAATTCTATGGTATATAAATTCTTATTCCGTCCACCAACACGCCAGTGCAGCGTGGTGGAATGTATGGCCTAACCACTCTCAATCAGACTCTGGATTGTAGAGGAAGCCCGTGCTCTGCAGTGGGACGTAAATGGGCTGATATATTACTACAAAATAACGTGTTATGTATAGCATTGTTCGTGGAAACATTTTAGACGCGTCACTGAGATTGCTACCTAGTATAAATAAATGTTAGTTATTAGTTTAATTCAAATATGCTTGCTTCATATAAATAACTTGTGATTAAGGATTCCTTTTAAGGAATTCTATTAGGGATTCCTTTATGTTTTGATATGTTATACCTAGTAATGGAAATTATTGCTATTTCAAATTAACATCACCACTGTGTTATTTTTGAAGCCTTAGCATGCTCTATATGTCTGCTATTGCTAATTGACCCCACAGAATATGTAAACAATAAACCTTAACTTATATTATAATAACCATTTTTCACATCTAAAGCTAAACACACGCAATTGACTGTTCTGTTATTATTTTTAAATGGGTTCGTAAAAAAACAAACGTAAAAACTCACTCCTTCACAGCCTACACAATATCGTAGAAAAATATTAACCGGTCGGTTTAGTGAATCATAATAGCACATCGCATTTAGCGTATTAATATAATTTGTGAAATGTTATACCAGCATTATAAACCAGCGTTTTACGATAGAATAGCATCTAATGGTAAATGGAGGACTTACTATGACTGGCGAGACGAGCGTGCCATTGGCCCGATGGTAAGAGATACCGCTCATGGACAATAGGATAACCAAACACGACATGAATTACAAAGCAATGCTTGGCATTCCACTGCACTCGCGATCCTGAGACATGAGATGTTAAGTCTTATTTTGCCCAGAAGTTACACTGAATTATTCAAAATAGTATACAATATTTTCTCTTTTTAACTCTACGTTTCACGTTCGACACAATTATGTCGGACTGCTAGTATCTGGATATACTTTCCATATCATTCTCCCACTCACAGACCAAAAAAAAACTAACAAATTCAAGGCAGTTTTTTATAAAATGTGGCACCAACCCGACACATTTGTACGTCCATATCAAATATGAAGGCAAACGCTAACAGTTTCCTAAGTACTAAAAATCGCGAGTACTTTTGCAGCTGGTTCAATATTTGATTTATAAATATTTGCGTTGTCCGCTAACATAAACTTTTGTGTTGACAACACAAAGAGCGTGTTCTAAAATCTATTTGTGTTATTGCAGATTTATTTGCGAAAGGCCGTATTCATAGACAAGTTTTAAACCTATTTTAGTAATTGAATAAATAAATACATAAATAATAAATACACCCAACATATACATAGTTCTGACCCCACATTAAGATCAATTAAGTCTTGTGTCGTGGGTATCAGAACTACGAGAGACTTTTCGGTCTCACAGACACCCAGACCCGAAAAAATACGAATACTTGTGGACCTCACAAACATTTGTCCCGGTGCGGGGATCGAACCCGTGGCCTCTCGTTTCACAGCCGGCGTCTAACCAACTGCACCATGAATGTTTTGTCTTCTCAAACTGGGAGCTTACTCCGTGAAATGATACGATCTTCAAATGTTAAGACGCCATACATAAAACTTCACTAATGTGCCTAGATACGCCACAAAATGGAATCCTCTATAGTAAGTCGTAACCATACTAAGTTCGGAGAAAATGATAAGTATAATAGATAATAATATGATTTTTGGAAGTGGGAAACTTTATCTTCCTCCGGACGTCGAACATCCGAACATTCGAAGTTCGTATCCTTTCATAGAGTAACCCCCCTGTATTCAAAAGTCGTTCAAGAGAGACAAAATATTCGATAGCCGAAATATGTTTTAAAATTGTTTAAAACGCCCGATGTGTTTGGAAAATGTATTGAAACGAAATAAATAATTTACACACCGATAATAACTTGTATTTACCTGAATTTTTATTTCCTCGTGTAAGCAGTAAACACTATTCATCATTAAAATCACCTTATTTCGTTTTCACTGTACATTGTAACAATTCGACACATTCCAAGCCCTTGGAGCAACAATTTCAAAACAAATGATTTGGATTTCATTTCAACTAGAAAAACTAGTTACTATTTACATATTTACTATGAACATGCAAGGTATTTGAATAAAAAGCCAGAGGTAATCTGAATAACAACACATAATTTGTATACAAACGTATTTCTGAATTTAATTTAGTTTATCCCTTGGTCTCATATGTTATGCTTATTAAATCCTGGAATTCTAAATATGTTCTGTGTTATTTAAATTTTTCAATGAAATTGAAAGGACTTGTCTGCGTGGATTTAAATATCTTAATCTATAGTATATGTAGGGAACGAAACAACGGTGAATTTTCTTGAGAATTAAAATTAAAAATTCCTAGTGTATTTGCGCGAAGCTTATGAACATATCTACATTAGTTTAATATGGCGGACTAATCTTTAATCACAACTGTATATATTCGTATCATCATATATATTTAGGCAGTTTTTTGCTTGGTTTCTTTCCATAGTTATACCATAAATGTTTTTTTTTTTAATTCATTTGCTAAAGGAAACAAACATGCACATCCATATTATAGGGCAGGGTAAGAGAGTTCGTACAATGAAATTATACAATTGTTATTTATTTTATTTTATTTTTAATTGTAATCTTTTTAAATTGTATTGGAATTATGTACAAAACACTATAATTCCCTAGATGAGTACGCTCCTATCGAAATTAATAGGTTACTATCCACAAAAGCTAGTGTCAACAGCGTAGGCTTAACTGTTAAAAAGACTTCGCTAAGGTATATTCTGATATTTTTTTTATATGCCAGATACTACATAGCACAAAACAAAGTCGCCTCCCGCTGACTGTCCCTATGTATGCTTAGATCTTTAAAACTACGCAACAGATTTTGATGCGGTTTCTTTTTAATAGATAGAGTTATTCAAGAGGAAAGTTTATATGTATAATACGTACATATTATTGTACATATTACATATTATTGCGAGCGAAATTAATTAATTAATTTATTTAAATCTTTATTCTACACAAACTTAACAACAACATAGCTACACAGAAATAATAATAACAAAGAGTACAAATGGCAGTCTTATCGCTCAACAGCAATATCTTACAGACAACCATGGGATGGATTTAAATGAAGGAGAGGGAGAGAGGGCAGTGTAACAAATAAAGAAATATGTCAGGATCGAGCAAAGTGGTGTTCTATAGTCTCTGCCTACCTATGGGATACAGGCGTGACGATTATGTATGTATGTGTGTACATATTATAGGTGGCCTAGAGCAAGAGGAAGATAGGCAGACCATCCGCTCGATGGATGGACGAAATCATTAAGTTTCAAGGCAAATTGTGGATGAAATATGCAGAACCGAGAAGAGAAGAAACCTATGTCCAGCAGTGAATAACGGGCTGATATGATGATGATGATGCTGATGTTGTAGAGAATCTATTTGCGACTGGGTGAAGCTCTGCTGGGCCGCTAGTATTTTATAATGTACGCCTGAACTTGACACTGCGGTATCAGTGGTTACATGAGATTTTCTTATAATAAGCCGTTGGTCGCATAGTTGATACCACAAGCGTTGCCTGCGGTCACTGAGCACGTGACTGCATCAACGTGCAACGACCAGCTGTTATATAAATTTTAATAAAAATATTACGATAGTAATTCATGTTTAAAAGATTATACATACAAGTGCATATATCTCACGACTTTTTTTCCAAAATCGAAAGGGAGACCCACGGTTCGCCTAATGTGTTTCTTCTTATATGATTCGAGAGAGTCTATCGTCATATCGGTCACAAATTCCTGATTTTTTCATTAATTAATTACATTTACCAGAAAACATTTCACTCTAAGGCAAAGTTACTGCCGCCTTTAGGATCTTAGATACGTAGGCGGTCTGTATGATAGAGAGAGAGGAAAGAAGAAACCTCAAATTGACAATAGTAGTCATCAAGGTATTTTGAATTACAATTCTGTACCACAGTTCTGTAACCGACAAAAAATCGCTACAAATTCGCCGATCTGCATCCAAACCGTACGTCTTTTAGCCGTTTAAATTATGCAAAGCCGGCATGCGAGTAAGTGCGATAGCGACAATGTTACGATGAACCCCACACGGCAAGCGAGATGGAATAATCTTTTTAAATTAGACGGCTTGTTTCCATTCCTTTTGTCCCGCAGCGTTTCCGTTTCACGGCTTTGTTGTGAGATTATTTTGGAGCTCAATGTTTGTCTTTTAGTGTGTGTACGGCGGGGTGAACGCAATCATTACCAGTGTGTATTGAATGCGCTGGATTTTTCGATTAGCTGGAATGAAGTGATGGACAGGTTATTTATATATAAATACTCTCGCCTTTTTAACCAGTAGCAGTTGTATCATCCGTTTCACTATGTGATGTCCCTATCGATTTATATTATTGATATACTTATTTATTATAGTATATGTTCAATTCATCCTGTTAATTTGATTTTTTGATTTATTTGCTAGACATTCCCGGAGACTCGCCGAGCGAAAATGCTCGGTGTCATTACTATGCGTGCCACTGTTTATCCTGGCTTACAAGATTTGCAGTGGTGGGAGTAAGGACAGGACAGCGTCAATATCTATTTATTATAGTAATTCTTCACCATCAATTCAAAAGTAAGTATGTTACATAATTAAAGGTAAACACCATATACAATGCCTCGGTGGCGTAGTTGTACTACGGTACGGTTACAAAGCTGAGGTCTCGGGTTCGAATCCCGGGTTGGGCAGTGATATTGGATTTTTCTATTCATTATCAGTTCAGAGTCAGGAAGTTGTGCCCGATATGGCGATAGGCTCGCCACCCATCACATCGTGGGACGGAACATACAAGGCGAAATGTGGGTGCCCTGGCACCTCTGCCTACCCCTTCTGGGAAAACGGCGTGAGTTTATGTATGTATGTATGTACCATATACAATATGGATTCTATAAATTATTTTCATTTTCATTTACAAATATACAACATGGCCAAAACTCAGGTACATCAAGGAATCCTTGTTTTGCAATAAAGTTAAAACTTCACCTTAAACTAAGGATTTACCTCATATAATTCATAGTAATTGTTTTATATTTTATTTTTATTGACAGCCTCCGTGGCGCATTTTATTAGTCGCGACATGTGAAACGAGATGCCGCGACTTCGGTACCCGCACCGAAAGAAATGTTTCTTTGCCCCACAAATATTTCTTTCGTGTCTGGGTGTTTGTGACGCCAAAGTCCCTCGTAGTTCCTGATACCCACGACACAAGCCTCGATCTTAGTGTGGGATCAGGACTATGTATGTGACTGTTGGGAGTTATCTATTTATTATAATGCCACGGCATAGTGCACTTCACCTGATGGTAAGCGCAAATGCCGTGCAGAGTATCGAGTGCCATCAGACGGCAATCCCAGTTCGTATTCATCACACAGGGCTATGCCTGCGTTGTACGCTTATGCATAGTTGTTTAATATTCTGGAGACTGACGCAACTTCAGCGTAGTAAGGAAACTCTGGAGAAATCCTTATGTCAGACATAAAGCCATATTAGCGTATTAGAGTTTTAGTTCAAATATGTTGCATAATTTAATAGTAAATACATACAATAATCACATATGTATCTGAAATTAAAAACTAGTATTACAACATACATATTGTAAACAAATATTTGCTAACTGCCCTCTACATATCCCGCACCATCATTTCTCGATGTTTCCAAAACAAGGAACCACAATATAGATAGCCCGGGAACCGAATCCTGGTCTCCACTGTTGATAGATACGTGCTGCCATTAGATTAATGAAGAATATTTTCTTTATATAGAGGTTATATTTGGTTTTATAGTTCGAGTTGAGAGACCTTTGCCCAACAGTGCGACGATATAGGTTAATAAAAAAATACGGGTACTCGTGAATTGACTACAATTAACATGATTTTGATAATGCAATCTAAAAGTCGACGCAATCATACATACATACATAATCGTCACGCCTGTATCCCATAGGGGTAGGCAGAGACTATAGACTTCCACTTTGCTCGGTCCTGACATACTACTTTCGCTTCATCCACTTTCATCAACGACGCAATCATGGCTTAATTTATATCGAAATTACACAAATATGACCAAAATGCGATTTATGAAGGCGGTTTTTCCACTACCCATTGAGTCGCTATCCAACTAGATACAAATCTCCTCTGCTTTTTCATTTATCATTACAAAAAAATATAAAATGTAAACAGTTCATTAAAAACGTTGCTATACAAAAATGCTGCTGCATTTGCCTGTGGTATACCAGTGAATCTGTAAACTAATATTATAAAATAAGACTAGCCACAGGAAGTCCACTGCTGAATGTAGGCCTCCCCAAGGATCTCCACATCGATATATTCGAATCGGTCTACATCCAGCGACTTCCCGCTATTCAAATATCCTACCACCACTTTATATCTCAACGAATATGCTAAAATATTTCCAACTTAAAGTCGTATGCATTACTGGCACACGAGTTACAAAAACTCGCCAACAAGGTTTTCAACTCAAAGGCAACAGCTAAACTACATTTAGAATTTAACTGCGTTTTTGCCGTAACAGTGTAAAGTGAACCAAAATAGTGAGTTAAATCACCGCCTGGTTGTGCTAACTTGACATGGCTGAGGTGGCCACGGGTTTCGATATACAAGGATTTTTCTCCTTGTGTTTTATTATGTTGAGGTTAGACTGATCGCTGTTCAGAGTTGTGTAATCATATGGGGAGGGCCTAGCGAATTGAAACAGCTCCTTATGGATTTTGTAATGATGTAAGGGAACTTCCGCAAAAACAGAGGTACAACAAAGCAATGCTTTTATCGTTCCGTCGTGGGTGCCCCTGGGGAATTGATCAAAGTGACGTATGTCAGTGTAGTTAGTGGAATCTATGTATGGTAGCAAGATATACTAGAACAATAGTTTTGTGTATTTACGTGGTGGAACGCCCGAGTTGTTGGTCGACGGAGCGAATCCCTCGCGAACCTTTCTTTAAAATCATGTGTAGTGTAAGTTAATTATTCATTTAATATTAAGGAAAATACAAGGGAATCTGTATACCATTGCCTGCAATTCCGTTAACTCTCAACAAACATGGTTTCAAAATAATAAATACTTTTAATTATTTATTTATGGTTTTAACGGCTGTAATAATCATTTTGGCGATCCAAATTGCAGCGCGTGCATAATCTAATAATTACTTTACGAGAAAATATGATACGTGGATGGAAATCAGCTGTTGCCAGAGGCAATAACATGGTAATACAGACGAATTACATGTAAATAAAGGCGCGCTGTACTGCGGGGAAAAAACAATTCATACACGAAAATCTTCGTGTTCCTCATAAATAAGAAGATTATGTAAGTTATAATTAAATTTAAAAAAAGGTATGTATTGCATTCAGTTCCAAAGATTATTTTATAATAGAAAATTTTAGGAGGTATATTTAAAAGCTGCGATTAAATTGAATTCGGGGTATCATGTCATGATATCGATACCTAAATCCACAACCCAAGCAAATACAATTTTTTATTAAGTTTGAATACTTCACACTTTAAAAACACTAAGCGAGCGAATATGCTTATTGATATTTTTCCTATTTATCATATTATCCTATTATAACAAAACGGGAGGTAACCCTAAATATAACTCACAGGAATGCCGCTAAAATAATTTTGTTCGAACAAAACCTGAGTTGCCGAGGCTTGTCGGCGCTTTCCTACTCCGCTGGCAAAAAATGGACTCAAATATTAGATTTGTTCCGTTAAAATGTCAATTTTTTGTAGTTTTGTTGAGAGAGAATGTCATGAAAAGACATAAAATTTGGGTAATCTGGGAGCATTGAAGGTTGATAGAGGTTGATATAAAATAAAAGGAAAGGATCGATTTTGGGTATTAGCAAATCTTAAAAAACAAAAATATATTAACAAAAAGTACACAAAATCTCGTTAAAACAAGCTGAGACTGGCACGGTGGCGCAGTTGGCCCAACAGTCCCATACATAAACCTGACTCCACACTAAAATCGAGTCCTGTGTAGTGTGTATCAGGACGTACGAAAGACTTTTCGGTCTTAAAAACTCCTAGACACGAAACAAATACTTGTGGATCACTCAAAACTTTGCCTCGATGGAGCCTGCAACTTCTCGTTTCACAGCCGCCATCGAACTGCGCCACGGAGGCTGTCAAAACAACCTATCAATCATACAGATAATGACTCCATATAGGTATGTCCATACAAATAGCGCACAAGCACAAGGCTGCAAAACGTTAGTCACAGGTCACAAGACCTTCGGAACTGGGTTAGAATTGTAACCACGCTTTATTTGGTAATCTATTAGTCACCAATAAGTAGATCATACGGACGTGTTTGTACGACCAACATTTGGCAGAGTTACAGAACTTCGTATTATTTGGATTTCGTGTACTAAAAATTTATCGATATATATTTTATATCGATGAGAAAAATATAGATTTTTTTGTTAAGGCAAACAAATATTGTTATTGTTTGATCGTAAGTATATTCATACTAACCTTTTATATCATTTAAATATTTTAGTAGTATGTAAAAAAACTTTCATAAAAGAAAATGATCTTATATTTAATGGGCATGCTAGGACTGAACGATAAGAAAAGATTGAATAGGAGGGTTTCAATCAGGGTTAAAGTATTTGCAATGGTATTTTTGTTACTAGTTTTAAATACATATATTAATTACACATAAGGTGATGCTTGTGAGGCAAAGGGGCACGCAGTGGTGCCACATTATACCAAACTCGTTATTATGGGATAGGAGATGAGCTTAGTCACATTATAAATAAAAAAATATCAAAGGAGATAATTATGATGTATCGATATTTTTATATACAATAGTAGCAACACTAGTTTGTCCGTATTAATATTTACTATGGATGGAATAATTCTATTTGTCCAATGTATGAAGGAAATATAAGGATGAATTGTTTTACTATCCCAGGGCATGTTATATTATGTTCTGTCTTATTTTGAGTAAACTGTACTGAACTGTATCAGCCCATATACGTCCCACTGCATGGCACGGGCCTACTCTACAATCGAGAATACGATTGAGAGTAGTTAGGCCATTTGAGTAACCATTTCTATTTAATTACAATAGATTGAATAGTACTTAACGTACAAATGTGAAAATTAAACCAAGTTCGCGATAAAATCATTACAAAATAGTTTTATTTCAAGGCATATTGCATTATACATTATTTATTGAATTGGAATAAAACAATTTTTTTTAATCGCGGACTTTATATAATTTCATTTTTTTTTATATCCCGGCATTTCGATTACTTTACAGCTTTGGTGGTCACGGGCGGTATGAAATCGTCGGGAAAAAAATAATAAAAATTAAACCAAATCCGCGATAAAATCCTTAATAGTTTTATCCCAATGTGTAACATTCTCGCAAATCTAAGAAACCATTATTAATTATTGAAGTTTATTGTTGAATATTCCCATGCATATCCTGCTGATACGTCTTACTTATAAATAAATAAACATACAAACATCAGTGCGGCTTAGATAGTGTTAAAAACGAGCGGTAATTCCAGGTAATTAGCAACACTCCCTGTTCTAGATTCCGCTTATCGCCCGCCTGTTTATGTGGATATAATTGCTGCGGCACTTAGCACTTCGTGACAGACATCTGCTGTGTTTGTCGCCACCTGGCTATATAGGTAGGTGGACTGCTTATCATATAACAGAGCCTGAAGGTGTACCCAACATCGTAACAACAAATTATATAGATTTTAGAGAGAGATAAAATTTGAGAGAGACAGAACAACAGATTTAAAAAACTACGGGTTTATACAGGCCATCAGTGCCTGTTAAAAATGTAAATAAAAACTATAATCAAGTCGTTAAATGGCGATTAATGATTTAAATGTGTAATAGTATTCAGAAAGTTAATGCTAGATTCTGTATCAGCCCATATACCTACGTCCCACTGCAGGGCACGGGCCTCCTCTACAATCGAGAGTACGATTGAGAGTGGTTAGGCTTATTAGTCCACCAAGCTGGCCCAGTGCGGGTTGGCGGACTTACATACCATAGGAATTTTTATAAATCGCTATGGTATGCAAGTTTCCTCACGATGTTTTCCTTCACCGTTTTAGTGCGTGGTGATTGACTATCAATACACACATGACTCCGAAAAGTCAGAGGTGTGCCCTGGGATTCGAACCCGCGACCACCGTGAACATGTTGGCAGTCGCGTCTAGTCCGTTTTACCAACAGGCCACCACGCACTTAGATTAGACACACTATCTCCGTTAGTAATGCTAGATTACTAACGGAGATAGTGTGATGTTATAAGCTTGTAACACCACGAATTGAATTAAAATAGCAAGTTTTTTAAATTAGACATATGCTGACGACATCTTGATGTAAGATAAATACAACCCGCATTAGGCCAGCGTGGTGGACTATATAGCCTAACCCCTCTCAATTGTACTCTCGATTGTAGAGGAGGCCCGTGCCCTGCAATGCTACGTATGTGGGCTGATACAAACAGATACTAAAATATCATCCGTTCTAATTTTCCAAGACTAATTATATTAGTAGCTTAAAACCCAAATACCAAATACATACCAGTATCAATCACATCAGTCTATAAAAATTGTGATTTGAAAATGGCTTATATTGCGTTGATAGCGGGCGCATTCAGGACTTCAGGCAGAGTCTATGCTCTGCGGCACTCACTTTAATTATCACATTCATGGACTATTTCAGCTGGGACCTTTTAAATACCGGGTTCTCGTTACCCGGATACCTTTACCGAAAGGCTTTGGACAAAAACCATTCATCTAAGTAAATTAACCTCGGAAGCGAGTGGGGTTAAGTTGATTGCTTTTTAATTATGTTACAGCTAACTGTTGGTTAACTTGATCCATTGATTAGTGCGTTTAATCTGTTAGTTGGCGAGCGTTCATACCGTTAGTTATTTAGGTGATTAAGTAAACAACTATTTAGCAAACCACAATTTGTCCTTTAAAGTTTTGTGTGTTTCATTTATTTAGTGAATTTTATTGTAACAAGGAAATCTCAATTGATATGTAAAAACGAATAATAACATTCAGAAAAGGAAAATAACTCAAGTTACATGCTTGAAGCTGTTTCTTTGTTTGTTCTTTCTTCTGTATTGCGCAAAATATACTCTAAATCATCTATTACAAAACTCTTACACACACATTTTCCATACAAAAGCTCACACACTTTATGAACGCAATATATCCTTATTCTTTTCTATTCAAATGTACCCAAAGCAAGTATTTTACTAGGGCGACATCAAAGGGCAGTATAACCTATCGGATCAGCCCTCTCGCTCTCGGAATGAGGGTGATATCTTACAAGGGGTGGTCGTTTTCGTTTGTTACGGTGTGTTATTGATAAGAACTGTTTTTGGGTGATAAGCGATAAATATAATGATGTATGTATGAATAATGAAAGCAGCCTAGACGTTCTAATATTCGGCACACAGTTAAACAAAGTAGTTTTTTAAACAAAGCTCAATTTGTAAACCAAAAGAGAATGCCCATTGTAAAATGAAACTTGGTATTGGCTCAAAGATTTTTGTGCCGCAACGAAACTTACTTTTTCCCTACACAAAGTAGGGAAAACATGTATTTTCAATAAATATAAACATAAAGCGCCCAGGCCCGGAGATCTTGGAGAAATGATCTTTAAGACCAATAATAATAGTTTTTTAATAGTTCGACTCTGTGAACAAAATGTAAGATGAACAATTACTTCATTTTATAAAAAATGTTTCGCCCGGGATAAAACAGGAGAACGTTTAAGGAGAAACCATAAATTATTCCATAATGAATTTTTAGCAATATCGATATCGGGAAAACAATATTTTTTATCGATACTATAAATGAGCTTTCTCCTTTACACATAATAAGTTATTTATTACATCAATGTAGTCGTCCCCCAAGGATTTCCACATTGCCCGGTTGGAAGCGGCCTGCAACCAGCGACTTTTTCACTACAATGCAGGGTATAAAAACTCACGACGAGTGTCGAAGCCAAATATTATTTTGATTGTGTCCATTAAAATCCGCGGTTTGGAAACAGATAACGAAGTGAACTCGAACAGAAGCCCTGTATGGATTTTTAAACCCATTTTTTACATACTAAAAAACATAGAAACGAAGCTAGAATTTTCACGAACCGCCAGCAAAATAAATAACTGACACGATAGTGTTTTGGTGAGCGCCGTTCCAACATTTTCAACGATGTACCACGTGTATTCAACATGAAATATTTATGCTTTGCAGCTTCATTTCAGGATTTATTTTCTAAAATTGATTACAGTGTCTTGTTTCTACAAGTGATGTTTTATTGCGTGAATGAATATTTAAAATTTTATTTGATAAGAAGTGAAAGTGTGACTGTCATACGGTTATTTAGTAGCATAGACAATCTAAATTAAGGAAATCTTGTAATACATGACGGAATACTAATGTTTGTAATATTTGGCTTAGTTAGTTAGATGCCGGCTATGAAACGAGAGGCCGCAGGTTCGATCCCCGCACCGAGACAAATATTTTTGTGATTAACATGTATTGGTTGCGGGTCTGGGTGTTTGTGAGGCCGAAAAGCCTCTCGTAGTTTGTGATACACGACACAAGACTTGATCTTAGTGTGGGGTCAGGACTATGTATGTGACTGTTGGTATGCTTTATGTATTTAACCACTTTCCCTACATGTGCATAGTTTTTTCATTTAGTTACAAGAGTATTAATATGAAACGCATGAAACCCACAAATACATTACGTCATTTGTCCACAATATATTCATAAAATATGGTCAACAAGACTATAAGGAAAAACTAAGCAAATATCTTAACAAAACTCCAATCTTCGAGGAAGAAACAACTTTATCATATGAATAGGACGTAAATAAAAGTTATGGAGTAACCTTGGCCTGTATGTACCATCCAACATTTTGAACATCACTATACAAAGAAATTTCTATTGTTCGTATAATAGTGAAGTCTAAACTTATTGTATAACCACGGCTATTTTCCCAGAAGGGGTAGGCAGAGTTGCTACCAGGATACCTACATTTCGCCTTGTTGGGCACAAATTCCTGACTCCGGGCTGGTAATGATTAAAAAAATCCAACATCACTTTGCCGACTTGGGACTCGAACTCGAGACCTCAGCTTAGCAACCGTAACTTAGTACGATATAGCCAACGAGGCAATAAAAAATTCAGTCTTATCTAAATTTCGGGCAATTATTACTAAGCCCAATCTTACAGATGATATGTCTCTCTTACCTCCGTAATTATGGTTCCAAAATCCTAAACTCACAAATGTACATATTCATATACACTTCCAACTCTAGATATCAAAAAGAAATCTCGCGACGAAATGGAACGGTGCGCCCATAAAGCGTCTATTTCACTGGTCTATGACATTTTCATCGGAATATCGAACTCTGAGAGCCACCCTCTTTACTTAGGACTTGACTTATTGTGAGACACCCTACGAGGGTGCGGAATTTATCTGCCAAGGGTGTTCTAGTGCGTAGTGAGGGGTGAGTTGCAAAATGTAATTCTCGTGTGCGTTTATCGGTTCATTGGTCCTTCGAATTTTGAGGTTCGATTTCCGCAAGCAGACTAATTTATGACATAAGTATGTTATAAACAAAATTCTATTTAAAATTGTGTCGACCGTGCTTAAAAATGTGACAAGGACGGAAGGACAAAACGTGGGTAATATGACATTACATCACTGTTAAATGGTTTTTATACTTGCTTTACTTGCCATTATTGTGTCTTTACGTTATTTTATGCTTAAAGCATAGTACCTAGTTAATGTAAAGTTTAAAACGTGTATGCAAGAACTCATCATATTTTTAACATCAAATCCATTACTGAACAAATGCCTCCCTAAAGGATTTTCACAACGAGGGTTTGGGAAGCCAGTTTCCTCCGATTTTCAGCAACATTCAAAGGTGTGCCCTGGGATTCGAACCCGCGTCCACCGTCAACATGTTGGCAGCCGCGTCTGGTCAGTTAATAACAGGCCACTACGCACTTTTCTCCTGATATAAATAAAGAAACACAATATTTAAATGCAACAGAATTAAAGTTTATTTTTTGTTTCTTAAAAATAAATATCGATGACTACAAATACAGCAATATCTAACAATTTCGATTCGTATGGTGAAAGATTTTCTGAAATTCTCCGCATCTCTTTTCCGTGTTACATCACTAGTGCGTATTCATATTTACAGGCGCCGTCGCAAGACTTATGTGAAGAAAACTTAATGACAGGCCGTGTTTGTCGAGCCTTAAGTGCGTGGCCCAAATGGCTCTTAGTAACTTGCACCTACAGTGACCTTCCAGGGACTTGTTAGGTCAAGGATGTTAGCTTAGAATGGTATAGATGTAAAACAATCAGGTGATAATAAACGTTTAATTAGTGATTTTAGTGATATTCTGCGGTTTAAACTTACAGAACAAGAGGCCGTGGCTACCAGACTTTCGTCATTTTATAAAAGCTGAAAGTTTGCCTGTGCATGCCTCTGACATAGGCATTACACGATCAGCTATTATGAAGTTCGGATTGTCATTGCGTTGTTACAAATATTGGTTTTGAGAATTGAGTCTGGGTGTTTGTGAGTGGTGAGACCGAAAAGTCTTTGGTGGTTCCCGATGCCTACGACACAAGACTCGATCTTAGTGTAGTCAAAACTATGAATTATTGTGTGAAAAATATTTATGCAATTTTTGCTATTCTAAAGTTATAAAGAATTCATTCTTAGCGATGTTTTATTTTTAACGACTATTAAATGATCTATTTTAAGAATAGCCATTGAGTTTCCTACGCAGATAAATTATTCATTGCCGTTGAAAAAAGTTATTCGGGCATAACGGCGACGTATTTTTAGAAAAACAAGGAAATTATAGCTTTGTCATAAAAAATGTATACCCAATTTTATCAAATAGATCACAATATGATCCAAGGCAAAACTATACCACTGTTTCATCCATAATTCTCATATCTTGGCATATACTATTATATTTTTACATAACTTGCATATGGAAATATGGAAATTTACAAAATCTCCCACGCTTAGTATCAAGGGCGTTGACAAGTTTTAAATTAGAAAATGGCTCTGTTATCTCGTCCCTTCGAAACCAGTTACGCAAAAGTTTAGAAATTTTATATTATGCAAGCCACATTAGTTGAAGTGGCCATGGGTGTGGTCTGTAGCTTGTGCGACCTGATTTACTTATATATACTTTATTGTAAACAAAAAAATAAAGAAACAATAAACAGATAAAATACTTAAAATTAAAGGCATGGTAACAATTGGCGGGCTTATCGTTAGCTGCGATCTCTTCCAGGCAACTTTTGAATGGGCTGGATTCTTATAATATAAAATTAATGAGACAGTCAGAGGATGAGATAAAAGAAAAGAATACTAGATGTGCGATGATGATTTATCTAGAATGTTCTCGAAACTCGACCACCATGTGACTGAACTGTATGTTGTTAAACTTTTTTGTTACGACGAAGCGACAATTAACCTGATAATTAATACAGCGTGATACAAACAAATGCATTAACCATCGAGTCGAAAAAACGATGCCGGCCAGAAGCAAGGAAATAAAGAAACACGCCCAATAGTAGCAAAGTCTTGACTACATATTAATATCGAGTCTTGTGTCGTGGGTGTCAGAAACTACGACATTTTCGGTCTCACAAATACTAAGACCCGAAAGGAATATCAGTGATCACACAAATATCTATTTTGGTTCGAGGATCGAACCTGCCACCTCTCGTTTCATATCCGGCGTCTAACCAACTGCTACCAACAGACAGACTAAACCCAAAAGACGATTGAACACCAAACTACTAACACTTTCAGTAAAGAAAGGCAGGAAGAACAAAATTTCTCTAAAAATATAATACCGGAGCAGAATTTAAATCGGCCTGGTATCGGCACCACAGCCCGGGGCTATCACACTTCAAACTTAATGATGGATGCTTGCACGTGTGAGGCAAACTTTAAACCATCATTAAGGGTTTGCGGTCTCGTGTCGGGCACCAGCGAACATATACATTAATTACTTTGTGACAACTTATACTGGTAAAATGAGGATATGGGAATTGTCGTTTAAATTGCTGAGAAGGAAGACAGTTAAACAGTTTTTAATCACATGATCACTTGTGGTATGTCTATATGTAAGAGGCCGTCTGGGTAGGTATCACCGCTATGTGTATTTCCCACAGCAGTGTAAGTGAACTATTATATTCTGGTTTGAAGACCATTGTAGATAGAGTAACAGCTGGATATAATAAGACTTAAAATTTAATGTTTCAGAACGGCGAGCAAAGTGGAATAACAAGCATAGCTTTGTAAATCATGGTGATGATTGGTTTTGAGGCGAACGGTATGCTCGTCTCGCCATTCATAGAAATAAAAAGAAAAAAAACATAAGAACGGCACAAATATATTAAGCTAAGAATTCATCAGTCAAATTGCCGGGCTCTCTAAAAATCTTCCAACCGTGAATACCCTGACCTTTCGCCGAGAATATTTTATAAAAAAATCAATTGAAACATCTCGAATACTAGTAAGTAAATCAACGTCAACGACCATTCCATCAGCTTCACTCATCCCCCATCTCCATAAACTCGGCAGCAAATACTTTTTTATACACTAACCTTATTTTCACAAACTGTAGAGTCAGATTGAAAGGGCCGTGTCTTCGCTGCCCGAACGCATCTAATTTCCGAAACGTAACGGCCGGGGTTCAATTCACGGGATGTAAAAAAGCTTCAGCAAGATTACTCCAAGAATACAAAATGAAAATGTTTCGCTTGCGAGCATATAAAGCGATGTTAAACTGTAATGTTCGCGCTGCTCCCACACGAGAACTCGTTTGTAAAGGATATTTTAAACGAATAGAAATGGTTAATAAGAAGCGGGCATGATATTTGAATGGTAAAGGTGAAAGGTTCGCCAATATACACTTAACTTCAAGTTACTTACACATACTATAGGTACATTTATACATAAGCTCAAGCCTTTTTCCCATTACGGTAGACAAAGTTAAATCGCACACAAATTCCTAACTCCGGGCTGATAATGAAGAGCAAAATCCATTTCACATTGCCCGAAGTGGGGTTCGAACCAAAGACCTCAGCTTTGTAATCGTACCATAATAACATTATTTAATTGCAGTTATAAGTGTTTTAAAATATACTCTACGCTGAACATTAGGCCTCGCCTAGGGCATACAATAAAAAATCTTATCTGTCTAAAAGTTAATAAGACCAAGTTACAAGTCTATGGTATGTAAAGACTGCCAAGTCGCATTAGGCCAGCGTGGCTTAACTCTCAATCGTTCTCTCGATTGCAGAGAAGGCCTGTGCCTTGCAGTGAGACGTATATGTTGATATATACATACAAGTCTACAAATTCTTTACACTGAATTACGCTGAACTTTCAGTAATAGAAATTACCTGAGGCATGTTGGCCTTCAAACATGAACATTAGAATTATTACTGCGATAGACCCGCGTCTGTGGGACCTCCTTAAACATGTTCAGGGCGGAGACGAAAGATCCTTGGGGCCTAGACTATAAAGATTGAATGTCAGTCTAGAATGTACTTTGATTACTAAAAGTAATTAGAGTGCCTCGGTGGCGCAATTGTATGAGGCCACAATACAACGCTGAAGTCTCAGATTCAAGTCCAAGATCAGGCATATTGGATTTTTCTATTCATTATGAGCCTGTTGTTTGGAATTTGTGCCTAATATGGCGATAGTCTCGCCCTACATCACATCGTGGAATAGAACAGGGCGAAACTTTGGTCTCCTGGTAGCTTCTCTGCCTACCTTCTGGGAAGTAATTTATCAACTGAATAGATTGGTTATGTACTGGAATACTTAACACTTTCAGTTAATTTCTTATAAAACTTATGATAACTATACAATGCGGAGAATGTTAGTCGAAGTGCAACCGAGATGATAAACACGTATGAGTGATATGTATCGTTGATTGACATCAATATGTAGGCCTCATCGAAACAGATGTTGGTTTCCATCGTATACTTTGATCATTTAACAGGCAGACATAAATAGATAAACTAAAACCCGTTTTGCGAAGATTACATAACCTCGCTATGACTGACGTCACGGATATTCGAAAACTTCTCACGACGTGCATAGAAATGAAATTACGCATACTTCGTGCAAGCGTAACAAAAGATGGCAGAAACTGTGTAAAATAATTTCAATACAAAACCAATATTCCGTCAACCAGAAGCACATTAACCGCAAACCGAACTGTAGCGGTTTGTCTCAACAAAAGAACCTCTAAATACACAGTATTAGCATAACAATAAAACAACAATGCTTTTAAATAGATTATGCACAAAGAGATAACAAGTCAACAAATAACACCGCAGAATCCTTTACAAAAGGAACAGCGGTCTAGATTCTAGATACATATGAATAACGCCTACGACTACATTAGGACATTAGGCCACACGAGTTTTCTTCAGAAGTCTGCCAAATTGTGTAAAATTTGGAACGAGTTTCAGCAAAACCAACAGTCGCCAGAACAAATCTATATATATAAAAGAAAGTCGTGTTAGTTACACTACTTATAACTCAAGAATGGGTGAACTGATTTGGCTGAAAATTGGTAGGGAGGTAGCTTAGAACCAGGAGAAGGACATAGGATACTTTTTATCATGTTCCCGGTTTTCCGAGTTTCTATTAGCTTATTAACATTTTCTCATACAAAATGTTCATGGGTTTGTAACTGTCAAACATTTAATGTTCATCCCGTCGATACAGTAAACTCTTCCCTCAAATTAAAAAACGTATTTAAATAAACGTTTCGAATCGACAACATATATCCACAATATTCGATTAAAGGCGTATTTTAGATTTTAAAGATGTAAATTAATGACATTAATTAAACGGATTGACGTTTAAATTGGTTGTCAAATAATGCGTTCAGAAATGTATTTTGTGTGAACTAAGGAGAATTTATCAAGCTGCATAAATATAGGACAATTAAATAAATAATTTTCACACGTACGAATTTATACTTCTTTTCCTTTCCTTCGCTATAATTCACTGATAGGAATGTAATATATCATCTCTGAGTGAAGAAAATCGATACCACTGAAGTTATTTCTATGAAAATTTATATTTCAACTCTTTATTACTAACAAAAAGTAATGGTTTGCAATATTTTTGGAAAAACAGCATTGTAGGTGTGAAATAAGGGATGGAATATTGCATGGATAATTAAAATCATTAAAGTTTTTAATGTCAAAAATTCGTACGGTACACTATTTGGATATGGAGAGACGGGATATAATAGAGTGGGAGGTACGGGAGTGAAATGGGATAGCTGACAGGTTCGATAGGACGCAGTGTAAATGCACGGTATAAGAAGGGATGGATAATGAAGAGAAAGGACGGGATGGATCGAGAAGTGACTGACCAGACGAGTTGAGACGGCATTGAGCAGGACAGTAGGATAGCTACGTCAAGTTTAGGCATACAAGTTGTTAAGTTATTATGCTAAATCTATCTATCTGAGGCACCCTTTATTCGAATAACTTACATTCGGATTTAGAATCGAAATTTTGGGTCGCCATTTTGATTTTTTTGTTATTAATCTGATTGTCCGCCAACCGGCACTAGGCCAGCGTGGTGGACTATACGGCCTAACCACTCTCAATCGTACTCTCGATTGTAGAGGAGGCCCGTGCCCTGCAGTGGGACGTATATGGGCTGATATAGTACAGTACATACAATCTGATTCGTCTCCAAAGCGATATCCGAGGAACCTTTTGTTCGAATAACCTACATTCGGAGTCAGAATCCAAATTTGTGGCTGCCATTTTGAACTTTTTTGTTATTTATCCGATTGGTCCCCAAATCGATATCTGAGGCACTCTTTCTTCGAATAACCTAAATTAAATGGGAAATAAATTAAATGGGTACTTGACGGTCATTTTGAACTTTTTTATTCATATTAAACCATTTGTAGTACCTAAACCACAATGATTTGTTTGTGTATAATTTGACGCGAACGTAATCGCAAAAGAAAGCTATATTTTATGAATTATATACATATTTGTCAATATTCAAATAATAATAAGCCGTATTCAAATTTGACTATTCATATTTCGCCCTTTGTAAGCGCATTGTAAGCATATTTCGGCATTTTGGTAGTAGTTATTATAATCCGATGTGTATGTTGTCACTACATCTTTTGATTTCAATGAATGTCCTCGGAGTAGTAATAGTTTAATAATATCTCCGTAGAAAAATAATTATTTTAATCTGGAGACGGGATGGAATTGAATATAAGGTGGATAAAATGGGACATAAGAATACAGGACGGGATTGGATAAGCAGTATAGAGAATAGCAGTCATGTTGAGTTTAAATAAAACATGGACCGGAATCTTCATCTGTACCCGGGCGAAGCTGGGCCGGGCCGCTAGTGAATTATAATTCAGTTTGATCCGTCTCCGTCATGTCCTCAAGTCGGCGGGTTTAATCCACGGATTAAATTTAATTCTGGCCTACGATTTGGGACCAAGTGTAGGCTTGATGATAAAACTTTTCGCTGACATGCGAAGTTTCAACAATGTAAAATTATGTCAACATTTGTTGGAGGGATGAATTGTACTTTTGTTAATCATTATTAATTTTCTCTTTTGAAATTGTACATTTGTGAAAATATTTTGCCACGAAACAGAATGCTTTTAATGCATTGCATAATTCAATATTAAACATTACTTTGATTTTGGGAGCATTTTATACAAACCAGAGATTTAATTATGACATAACTAATTACTTACTATAAATATTGGTGGACGATATTCATAACATTAATAAATAACTTATAATTACGTCAACAATCAGCTCTTCATTATCATCAAGATATAAATATTTTTTGTTAAATACGAAACGCCAATTAAGACACCAAATTATTGGAGTCCTGCATCTTCCAATCTGCGACCTTTACTACTGTCTACTACACCTTTAGATTCTAAAGCGTTGACTACATTACCGTAAAATTCAAAACTGCAGAGATGAAGCTAAACAACTATCTTGAGACAACAGACGTTCAGCGCCACGATAGATGAGAATAAGTTCGTGCAAACACATATGAAAGTAAAATCAAGTCTGACAGGTTACTCGGGGATCGGCTCGCAAAGTACTCGCAGTCTCGCGCTTTGACAATCCAAATTGAATAAATTTGCTACGTACAGACTACAGTCGATATTATTAATATCGGTTCTATGAACTTCTATCGATATTTCAAACACTTCTGGTTTACTCACATATGTAAGTTCACGATTAAATTCCCAAAGGGGAAAGCGGAGATGCCATTAATGACAATCATGGCTCGCTGAATTTATTTCCATTCCAAGAAGTGTATCACTGTCGATATGCCAAGCACGAAATATATTACTACAATTTTGTGTTATAAAAAACGATATGAGATTAAATAATCTTACAAAATGTTACAGATGGTACGGTGATGGTATGGTGACCCTACCATTAGATAGTAAAAAAAGGATTCACTCACTAACGTGATATGGATTAAATCAAGCCAATCTTCAGTTATTCCAACACTCGATATTCGCTAGTTAAAAACTCTTTGACGCTGCACTGCGTGCCAACAAATATTCAGCCCAATTTATTCATGTATGCCTCCGGAATTCGCGGGTTTGTACCGCTAAAATGTACCAAATTTTATAGTATAGTGAAAAATAGTGAGCAACCAGAGATAAAAAGAAAGTCTAAAATGTACATAATCTGAAAGATCTGCTCAGATCCTCACTAATGTATTAGATCCGAAAAAGACATTCATTGTTACACTTTCACGCCTTCAATCGTCGTACATCAAGAAATGTTGCATACAAAATGTCCGGAATAGAGAAAAGCCGTATCATCCAGCAAACAAGTATTGATTTCAATGATTACGAATATAAATATGAGAAGGACATTAAGAATGCAATAGTCCTGAGAGTAGTTAGAACCTATCAAGTTCCTATAACCCTATTTGAGGCAGTAACAATGAGACAATTATATTATCTGTCAGTTTACCCTTTATTTTATTTAAAATCTTGTTATTTCGACTACAAAACGAATTGTATCATCCAGGATGGTACTCACAGGAAATTGAATTCATATTTCTTTGCTGTCACGTTTCGTTGCGTCTTTCAGATTACTGGAGGCTGAACTATGATCAATGTAAAATCATCTGCGATTTCGAAAATTTGTTTGCTCATTTACAGGTATTATTAAGTCTTGAGTAAACATGTAACCTATTACTGTAATGCAAGTAAATTATACATCTAATTCTGCGAATGAAAGCTAAAGAGTCTCGGTATCGCAATTGGTTAAGAAACTGGCTATAAAATTAGATGCCAGAGGTTTAGATTCATCGTTACAAATACATGAGTACTTAAACATAAATTTCTTGTTGCTGGACCAAATTTTCCCGCTGTTTTTGATAAAAACACAGGTATTTAAATGGAGACTGATGATTGCTGAGTGTATTTATTTATTTATCTATTTTAAAATACAATCAAAAATACTGTTATTACCTATTGTTACCAAATCAACTACACATTTATTTATTTGTTTTACTTCTTCATCTTATAATCCATTTTAACATAATGGTTGTCTGGAAGGGATCTCTAATAGGTATACGATCACCATTTGCTGCACTCTCTAATTAATTGTAATTGTTAACTATAATGTTATAAATTTGCATTAAGTTGTGTACAATAATGTGTTCTATCTATCTTTTTCTACCTGTCGTTAACCGTTATTTATTTATTGATAATCTACACACCTAATTTCGAAATGACAACGCCAGAGGTTTAGACCTCCAATTCGATCAATTCTAGATATGCCATCAACTACAGTAGATTCAACCAACTGAGTCATGACTCATACATACTCATCACAATTACTATCCACATCAACAATAACTGTATATCCGGGATGGCACAGCCGTCAAATCAAGCTTCATTTGGGAGTCAACTCACAGGTTGCAAATCCTTCCTGACCCAGTGCAGTAAACATCTTGCAATGAAGCCACAATAATTGCGAACAGGGTTGCCAAGTTACATTGATTGTGCCGGCATTTTTTATTAGCATCGGAATAACTAAAAGTAGAAGTGGTCTGACTTTTCTGAAATGTTCTGACTACTTATATGAATGTGATGAATGACTTGTTTGTCTGAGTCTTATAGCATTGTAGCCTAATTAATATTTTAAACCTAATTTATGTAGATTTTCTTAGCTAAAAGAAGGAAGTTATAACATATTTTTGCAAATTAAAAACAGAATATTCCCTACTATAAATTATGAAACAAATTGACATACATTGGAAGCGGTACCTTCATAATAATTAATTCTTTTCTTCTGTTGAACCATATAAATACGAAGTCCACGAGTTGTCATCGCACATTTGACATTGGCAGAATTGTCGTCATCGGCACTGTTTGCCATCTTACAAAAACTGAACTGAAATACGAAGTCATCAAGATTTATCATATGATTTTCACGACCGGCTGTTTGCCGTAATGTCTCTCGATATTATTTACTCCTGGTAACAATAATAACATATTAAATAAAACAAATACGATAATTTATACAATGTCTAGTCGTGACAAGTCTCGGGGCACGCGCCACGACACCTGACGTGATTCACCAAAATATATTCAAATTGTATGGCGGTCGTGGATATTATAATATTGATATTAATTCAGCTTCCTTTTAAGAGCGTATACACCTTGCGCGCAAAGTCAACTATAGGTATTTCTTCGTTAATTTCACGAACACATAAGCGACCAAAGCTGTGTGCGTAGAGCTGCCGCGTCGGCTCGCTATACAATCGGCTCAAACAACTTTGATCCGTGCGCTTCAAATATTCAATTGAAATGTAACTGTAATATAATATCATAAAAATATTTTATTTGCATTATAAGTAGACAAATATTACTGTGCAAGCAAAGAATAATAAAAATTTTGGATACTAATCACATTTTCGTTCTTATTACATTGTTATGTTGCATTCAAATCAGTGTTCAATCAGTAGACACTACGGACGTTTTATTAATCATTTCGTGTTCGAACACATAAATATTGTTAGGGGCCTTACAACCCCTTACAATTACGAAATATATTTAATTTTATATTACAATACATAACATAATTTAGCCTCGGAATTACGTCCCATTATATTACCTGAAACATAATTTATACTCACTACAAAATCATTGTAGGTAATAAAAATAATTAAATATTTTACTACCAAAGTACTAAGATGTGGTAATCGCATTCCGCGCGTGGCTATATTTACTACGCGCGGCATAATCGACTGCAGCCAGGCCGGAGCGACGAGCGATACGTCCTCCCTCTAGAAGGCCTTGCGGCGGTCTGATTTGATCCACGTCGGACAGCGTGTTTTATAGTGGTTTTTAAAATATTTATAGAAAACATGAAAACTAATTTTGTTGAAATATAAAAATGGTAATTTATTGATAAGATGTTCTTCTATTATAATATGCAATTGTTATAAAAAATTATGTACGATAAGTTGGTGAAAAAAAATATGTTCTTGACGAGAGTTTCTGAATAATTTCGCATTGTTTAAATTTTTATTTTTCAGGAACTAAACACAAAAAGATTATTTTTCTCAGCAAAATCCCTCCATAAGGGTCTTATTAGTCTGATAATATTTTTATTTTCATCTTATATTTAGTGGTTAAGGATATCTTAAGCTTCTAAATTGCCATTTAAAGCCTAAATAACGAAACTTGTGTTCAGTAATCCGTATAGTACTCACAAATTATCCATCAATCTATAATGTTTTCCACCAAAATCCCTAGATGACAACCTTTTCTAAAATTAGTAATAATTATTTTTCCTTTAAATTGTTTATTGGTGGCTATTAACTCATTTGAAAAGTCCTGTTTTTAAGCCAAAAAGCGCGTGCAGGGTATAAACGCTCTTAACCGGCCATTATCATATTAATAGACGCGTGTACTCGTATAAGAGTATTATGAATTTGTAATGAACATGTGCATTATGACGAACTTGAGGGCTAGCTGATATGTTTTCCATTGTAAGATAATTATTTTTAATTTCCGACCGCACATTAAGGCGTCGGTGTAAGGTACGAATTTTTGAAGAATCAGAGACACCTATACTCGGTATAGGTGACCCTTCAGTACATTTGGAGTATCAAAAAGATGGCCGTGAAAATCGCGCTTTTGTTTCTTTGTTTTTTCAACAGTCATACAGTCCTGACCTCACACTAAGATCGAGTCTTGTGTCGTGGGTATCAGGAACTACGAGAGACTTTTCGGTCTCACAAACACCCAGACCCAAAACAAATACCTGTGGATCACACAAATATTTGTCTCGGTGCGGGGATCGCGACCTCGATTCACAGCCGGCGTCTAACCAACTGCGCCACAGAGGCTGCCCAAAATAAGTAAATATTAATTAATTAATGATATAATCGGTTTTGATTTAACTAATTAGTATCTTATTATGACTTAACTTACTGTCAAGTACAATAAAGTATTTTGAAGATCGTAGTGAGAACTAATATCAGCAACTGTAGATGGAATGAATCTGGAGCGTTGCACCACTTACGTCATAACTTTACCCCTTCGCGTTGTCCATGCATTTATGTTAAAATATGAATCGCACATGTGTGACGGTGCAGTTAAGGAATCTATTGCCTCTCGTTTCAAAGTCGGCGTCTTACCTAACCATACCACCTAAGCCATGGAGGCTGTCCAATTCTACTAATTGTCTACGACAAGTTTACGTTAAAAAGGTTTTGCAGAGAAATTTTATTAAAAATATTGATTTTACTCATAATAAAAGTCTGATTTCAATCGCAGAATGCATAGGATCAAGTTGATATTAAACTTTTATTTTCTTTCTTACTGTCGAGACAGTGAATTGACTAGCAAGATATTTTTATATCCGGTGAAAGCAATCATATTGCTAATTACTTTCAGTACTTATAGAACTTGTATTTCTTGTTAAGACAAGTAATTTATTCATTGGAGAAACACACAAGATTCGAATACCATAAGGTTATAATTTAAGAGAAAAATACACAATATTGTAAGTGTTTTTTATTTTTATTGCTTTGAATGGCGGGACGAGCATGCCGTTCGCCTGCTGGTAAGCGATACGACCGCTCATGAACAATAGTAAAACCAAACAACACATTGAATGACAAAGCAAAAAAAAAAAGCAAAACAAAAAGCTTGCTTTGCACTGCGCTCGCCATCCTGAGACAAAAGATGTTAAGTCCCAATATGTCCAGTAGTTACTCTGGCTACAATGAATTAAATTGAAAGTTGTTTTCTTGCATATCCATTTATTTAGCCTTCATATCTCTCTGTTTATTGACAGGAAGTCTCAACATCGACCTGTTGGAAGCGGCCTGCATCCAATCATAAACCCTAGCCTTTATACTGTACAAATATTCGAAGAGGCTGATGAAAGTGGATGAAGCGAAAGTAATATGTCAGGTTCGAGCAAAGTAGCGGTCTATAGTCTCTGCCTACCCCTATGGGATACAGGCGTGACGATTAGGTATGTATGTAATATTCCTATATTGTACATACATCTCGAGTTTATCTTGGTTGCGTAAAAATTTGTGAGATGAAATTCGAGAATACATTACCATACATTTTCACAAGGTTTCCTGCTGACGTATAACACGAAAACATTTCATTCATACGTTAATTTTGTGCTGTTGAGTTGACATAATGCTATTTGGAAGCATCTATACGTGACTTTAATATGCTTATAATTTACAATAAATATTGATTTTTTTTTGGTATTAGAATATTCTAGCAATTATGATATTTTATTATTAAATTTATATTCAAGGGGTACACGTTTGAACTATGGACTTGATATAGCACATTTAAAATAAATGTTCACAAAAGATTATTCTGTTTTTGATCTCGATTCACATTTTACAAACTAGAAAGTGAATACAGAAATGTAATTCATTTAAGTAAGAAATTCCAAGTTCCTAGTAGAAATCTGATAAAGATTTAATACAAAAATGAACTTTAAAAACGAAAGGTACATTTCATCACTAAGAATCTAACCAATAACGATTGCGTACACCGAACTACAAAAGAACAGTAAACCTATTATCAGGTTTCGAATCCGCACCGTTTATTTTTAGATAGGATAAAAGTCCAGCATGTCACGTTCACGGCAGATCATGAGCAAACCCGGCGGCTATCACTAGTAATGAAATAAAATAATGTCGGAGCACGGAGCTCGCACCGCCAGTATAAATTGACACGGCCATTTCTCCACTATGCATGAGTAATGTATAAGGCTCGGCGCACACTCTCAATTTACCTAGACGATTGGACGTTATTCACACTGACCTTTATGGCCTGAGTTTAAACTTTATTATGACGTAAATTTCGATATGGGAGATTAATACACCGAATCGTTGTATAGTTCTGACCCAGCATTAAAGAACAATTTATTTATGGATGTCAGAAACTACGAGACATTTTAGTCTCATAACAACTAAGAATTTAACCTATGCAATCATTTTTTTATTTTAGGCTCCCCCATCAACCACCAGAGCAAAAATGAGCACTGCAGCCACATGGGTGATGATGATTTTTTCAATATTTTTAGATTTTAAATTGAATTTCCGTTGCGTAATACTCATAAAAAATATTGTATCATGTACGTAGTGAATAAAAAAAAAATCTTATTACTTTTTATTATTTCCAATAACAGTTGCTGAAGCCGAAAACGGCTAGGAAGTTATCATTGCCTTATATACGCGATCCTATCACATCTATAGAAATAAGATCGAAAATTGTATCATTTCAGGGGAACAGGCGAGAACACCAACTAAATTTTACACCACATCATATTTTACGAATTGTGAAGTAAAAAATAAGTCCGATTATAATGCAGGCAAAGCCATTGTCTTCATTTCAACTCGAAATTTAATCTTTCATTAATCCTTTTGAGCGTTTCAATCCGAGACTATGATTTCGTCTGCGTTATTTCGAATCGTAATTTCCTTTTGTACTTATTTTTAATAAGAGTACTGACGATCTTTTTAAGGTTATCTACATTTAAAATATTGCTAATTGTTATAAAATATTCGATGGGTAGGCAAAAATAATAAAAAAGAAACAAAAAAAGACATAGTCATACCAATTTAGGGTTATTTGCGACTGGCATACTCAACTTAATTATTGATTATTATGCGATTGATTTTTCTACGCACCTTGCAAATATTCAGATGACTAACATAAACGGCAGTATTTACCTGAAAAATAAAAAAGGCAACATTAGATTAAAAGCATTTGACACTTGACACTATTTATCAAGATATATCAAGAAAACCTTGCACCCATTCCGTTATCAATATTCTTATCAATAAATATTTTTATTGTTAGTTACTTAACAGACGATTAAATAACCAACTGTCTATATCAGTATTCATATATACATACATAATCGTCACGCGTGTATACCATAGAGGTCTGAGGTAGGCAGAGACTATAGATCAGCATCAAAATTCACTTACATATGTACGTCTCACCGCTGGGCATAGTTATTCAAAGATCAAAATTATTTATTCACTTAGGTTTTAGTCTAGTATAGTATATGGTCTCAATAACGTATCGAGATTTACTACTAATATGACAAAAATAATGAAAGACTGTCAGTTCGGCATGAGCATGTGCGAGCCGCGTATCAGTCATCGCACAACGGGTCGTGACGTAACAGTCACGAACTATCACTTGCCTGTGGCTCGGATCATATCGTCAGAACGCAGTACCGTTGCACCGTAGAGCAGGAACATTGCCATACATTTTCAACTGTTTATTATATTTGTAACTGTAATATTTGAGATGTGTAACTTTGAGCAGTATTGTTGACGAGAGGGTGCTTGAATTTATCTACAATTTTGTATTCTTTGGCATCACATCTGTCTATAAACAGAAGCGACATGGCTCTGAATATATGAGTGAAGCTTTGCCTGTGCCATTATGACACATTAGAGCTAAATTTCTGTGTGCCCACAAATAATAAAATGTTCTTCAAACCCATGCCTGATATGATAAACTTCGAAATAAAATATTAAAGATTTTTAAGACAGTGATTAAAGATATGGCGTCCACACGATATCCACTAATGAAAGCCAATTATTCTTCGACGAAATTGAATACTGGCCTTATTAACTTCCTTTCATAAATATTGAAATAAAGAGTCATGAATGTGTGAAAATATGATATTGAGTGTCGTTTTTTCCACGTGTTATTAAATAAAATGGTGTGTACTGAGCAGTAATTGTTAGGAGCGAGACTCTATCTTTACTCCCTTTTGTGGCCCATTACCGTACCCCCACAAATAAAGGACAGGCATGTGGTTTCCAAACTTGGACAGCCCCTTCTCTGGGAGAATGCTACGTGACATTTGAAAAGGGTTTTTTCAATGGGGTCTTACTGGCAAGGAATTCTGTTAAAATAAAATTATAGCCCAAACGAATTTCTTTAAAATTATTGGACTTGAATGAGCATGGACTAAGGACTTCGAAATTTTTGACATCCTAGTCTAGGTCATCAAACGTTGTCACTGTCAGAGATACCGTATCCTCACCAAAACTATAAATAACACCTCGTTGAGTAAAAACATCCAGTCACCCTTCGCATTATAAGTAAAAAATAAATAAGCAAAAGATTACCATCAACCATAATAACCACTGGTCATCAGATAAGCCATCAATTCATTTCCTGTCGGTTAGGCTTAAGAAAATGAAACATTTTACTTTTTAAGTGATCACCCATTAACAACAACAATGGTTAGATTATCGTCATTATCGTCGTGTCAAATTAGTTTTCATTTCATACAGTCTCCACAAAGTGTGATCCAAGAAGTGAGTATTCGATTTTTATTGGATAATCTCACAATCTTATAAGTTTCTCATCTTCCTTCCATTTTTTCTTTCTTTTAATATTTCAATAGTTTGAGAAGCTCAGCCTAAAGTCGATAATGATCCGGCCGTCAAGCCATCGGGTAAAGGCGGAGAGGTAAATTCAATTTGTATCCACAACGCTATGACGTTACAAACGAAAGGTTATCGTCCTCAAATGGATATCCTATAACAATTTGTGACGTCTTTGTGAGTATAATTAGCTGATAATTTTTCTATTATACGCTTCGTAAAACCTTCATTTTTGTGGGATAGAGTGGTCTTAATACTATTAGGATTTCGATTCCAAATTTTATCAACGGAGAATTCCCAATTTCCATTCATCGATGCGCCGAAATTATTCTCGCACGTAATAGTATTAAATTAGTGTCTCAATTTAGGTAATAATGTCAGCTTTAACTACGTTTGAAATTAATTGATAATTGCCTTCTCTAGATATGGACTTAAAGTCGAACCAATCTCTAGGCATTAATTAAATTTTTTGCCATTTAACTTATCAAAAATTTAGATGTCGCAATTTGAAAAAGTAAATTGCAATCTTTTGCGCATTGAGACTGCATATAGCTTTATTGCAATAGAAATCAAGCTCAGTGTTGGACGCCCGTCTAAAACGAAGGAACTGGTTAAGGAACTGGTTGCAGGAAGTCGGTGGATGCAGTCCGCTTCCAACGGGTCCGTGTAGGGATCCTTGGTGGAGGCCTATGTAGAGCAGTGCACTTATTGTGGCTGAAGAGAGAGAGAGAGAGAGAGGGAATACAAATAGGTTAACTAGCCGAAACAAATAGGCATTCTATTTCGATGATTTTTAACTGGCACAAAAATTGCTTAAAGCGCAGTATCTACTGGCAAGATATTAGTACTCCAGTCTTAAAACAGCCATAAACGAATATATGTCCTCTAAAGTAGCAAACAATATTCATTGCGATACGAATAAAAATTGCACAAACAACTCGGACTATAAAAGATGATTTAGGAGACATTACGTGAAATTCAATAGCGACGTCGTATGCGACCGCTTCCGCAGCCGAGTCACATTCGTAATGCGTTTAAAATACTTTATTATGTTTAAAATATTCTGCGACATACAAACTTGCTTTCAGAGTCGAGAGAATGTTTGCGTAGATTTATTAGGTTTAATGCGTTTGTTCATTTTAATAAGCTTTTATTTTTATTTCTATGAATGGCAAATCGAATGCTGTTATCCTGATGGCTAGCGATACGACCGCTCATGAACAGTAACAAAACCAAATTACACCTTGAATTACAAAGCAATGTTTGGCATTCCACTGCGCTCGCCATCCTGAGACATAACATTAAGTCTCAATATGTCCAGTAGTTGTTCTGGCTAGTAGCTGCAATTTCCTTCAATTCGAAACACAACAGTGCATTTACACTGCTGTTTGGTGGGAGTAATAGACATTGCGGTGGTACCCAGGCGGCCTCTCACATATGAGCGATCTACCACGAGGATCTGTCTGGTGTTGAAGTTATGAGATGTATTACTTTGTTAGCGGACAGCGTATTGTCCCGTAGATAAATTGGATCAATTGCCAAGTTATTAATTGTGACATTTTCGAATAAAGTTTGTTTGGAATTGAATATTTCCTGAACAGTTTTCAAATCAACCGATCATAAATTACAAAACTAATTTTGTCTGCAGGAAATGAATAACTTTTATTGCGTTTCCAAGTAATTACGATAAGGATTTAAAATTTTAGCTAATTCTGCCATTTTTAATCCTTTGAAAACTAGATTAAATCAATTACTCCGAGAGAAAATGTTTGTGCGGCCCACAAATATTACGATCTGGGTCTTTGTGAGACCGAAAAGTCTCTCGTAGTTCCTGATACCCACGACGCAAGACTCGATCTTAGTGTGGGGTCAGGACTATGGATGTGACTGTTGGCTGTATATATATAATTTATATTTAATACTGACGGTCCTGTGACTGTTGGATGTTATTTATTTTATTTATTTATTACTAGGTCGAACAAGTAAATATTAAGCCTTATCAGATAAAAATTAACAATGAAAGCATGTGGCGTGGGCGACACAGAAAGCGTTCGTACGCAGTATGGACAATAAGGAGAGATGAGTCAAATTAGGCGCAATTAAAAACATCTGCCGCTCGTAATGCGTGCAGGCGCCGGAGCCACCAAGTCTCATTCATCATTAACAAATACTGTATACGTTGAGGAATTTTAGCATTAGACATTGTATTTTATGATGGTTTGAATACAACTCCGGAATCAACAACTGGTTCGTCTAATGACAGGTATTATGTATCATGGCTTTCATATTAAAATAATTAATTTAAGATCATAAGTTAAAAATCATGTTCGAATAAATAAAAGTTTGCTAAAGAAGACTGGAAGACAAATGTCATATTAAACTGCTTGTCTGAGATTGTGGGATTGGTTTACTTACTTAACAAAATACCTAGGTACAATATAAAAAAAACTTATGACCAAGTGATCGGAGGCATAAGCAAGAACAGATAAGTTAAAAAAACATTGTTTACTTTTGACAAAAAATCTTCTTTTGTTTTTTAATACGACATAATCCATCCAGTACTGGCCAAATTATACTTAAATTATGAGATGTTTACGAGCTAAAGCAAAGATATAACCTATAAAAGCATTGTTTATGTTTCTTTTTAACCGACTTCAAAAGAGAAGATGATTCTAAATTCTTCGGAATCTTCCTTTTTCACTTTATTTGATCAACGTCTCAAACTGGGCAAAACAAAGAGTATTAATCAGAAAAGAAAACATTAGGCTAACGATACTTTCATTACGTTCAGCGACAAACGAACAGATCTATGAATAATTCACAGTTTTGCCAGAAACACAATTACTCAAACGCAATTAGCGTTAACAAACCTGTTTTGAATTTAAACATTATCGCACAACCATCGCCATATCGAACGGGGTGAAACTCAGCTGTTTCAAAGCAATCTGCTATCTCATGCTCACATCTGCTTAATGTATCGTACCAATCACAGCAACATATACATTTTAAATAAATAAAGTAAATAAGTGCGTGGTGGCCTGTTGGTAAACGGACTAGACGCGACTGCCAACATGTTCACGGTAGTCGCGGGTCCCAGGGCACACCTCCGACTTTTCGGAGTCAAGTGTGTATTGATAGTCAATCACCACGCACTGAAACGGTGAAGGAAACCATCGTGAGGAAACCTGCGTACCATAGCGAATTAAAAAAATCTGTGATATGTAAGTCCGCCAACCCGCACCAGGCCAGCGTGGCGAATATATGGCCTAACCACTCTCAATCGTACTGCCGATTGTAGAGGAGGCCCCTGCCCTGCAGTGGGACGTATTTGGGCTGATACAGATACAAAGTAAATAAACCCAACACTCACATGACCTGACCCCACACTAAGATCGATTGTTGTGATGACACAACACTACCTGTAACTCTGGCTACAATTATTTACAAACGTAAAAACAACTGTGCATTTACACTACTATTTGTCGGGAGAAATAGACATTGCGATGGTACCTACCCTGGCATCCCCTCACATTTGAGAGACCTAGCATTACCAATGACTAAACATTAAAGATGTTGTTTTTTGTTTTATTCTTGTTTAAATAAGGGGTTTTTGACGACATTTACACCAACCCCATCATACCCTAAAATTATCTTAAATCTTAATCTAAATTATTAAAAAACTTGAATGTAAATTAAAACATTTAATTCCGTATATAAAACTTCACCCCACTTCCATACCTGTACGGACAGATGTTTGTATGTAACACCTGGCGTATTCCGGACACTATCCGCCACTTGTACAATGTGGTTTATATTGAATAATCCCAAATGCAATTGCTTCATTGGAGGGGATGACAATGGCTTTGTCGTTATTGATGTGAGGGGTCGGGTATTCAGGGGTTGGGTTGCGAAATGGGAGCGTTTAATAGTCGCTTGAAGATATTAAAACTACACTGTAGAAGCTTGTGAGTTTGACAGCCTCCGTGGCGCAGTTGGTTAGACATGAGACATGAAACGAGAAGTCGCGGGTTCGATTCGCGCAAATAGATATTTTTGTGAACCACAGGTATTTGTTTCAGGTCTGGGTGTTTGTGTGAAAGTCTCTCGTAATTCCCGATACCCACGACACAAGACTCGATCTTACTGTGGGGTCAGGACTATGTATGTGACTGTTGGGTGTATTTATTTATTTAGTTATAATCTTTGTAGATTATAATAAATTTACCCACGAAAATGCATTGAAGACATTGATGAAGTAGAAGGAGCGAAAATGGTATGTCAAGATCGAACAAACTGGAGCTCCAGTCTTTGCCTACGCCTTTGGTATACAGGCGTGACATTTATGTATGTATGTGTTTATTCAAACCTTAACATTCAAAACTATCCTACTTATTCAATTTTATCTGGTCTTAAGATTAGTTTTGATAATTCCGTGTCAACTTAATAATATATTTACTGAATTCATATTATTCCTCCTACACGAATCGCAAAATATACCAACTAAAACCATGATCCTGGTCTATTAAACAGTATTAAGGTCCTTTGAAAGTCATTAACACAGCTATTTCAAACAATTATGAAAGGTTATGGAGTCATATTAGCCAAATGGAACAGTTTTAATGAACATGGTTAAAAGTTAAAAGTTAGCCAAACTTGCTTTCTATGGACACCATACTTTGAAAGCAATATGCTAGCAATCGTTTTCGGTATCCAAAACTTGGTATAGAATTGGTAAAAACTATTAAAGAACGTGTAGTTGACTGTTTTTTTAAGAATGTCTATAGATAAACGACTATTCATATTAACCAATGTTTAAATCGGTGACAAAACTGTTGTCTACCCTTATTGTTACTAACTAAAGTTCTTGGAAATAGAGACGTCAAGCCAACAAACCATAGCACAATTAAAATAGATTGGAATCAATCAATCGATTCTCATGGTACTCTATCCTAAGCTTCACTGATTGAAAGATCTATTGACATTCATAAGATCACCGTAATAAACACACATTCGAAACTCGAATTCAAAACAAAACAAAATTAAATCTTAAGTCCTAAAAAATATATAGCTTCCGTAGCGTAGTTGGTTAGACCGGCTTTGGAATGAGAGGCCGCGGGTTCGATCCTCGCACCGAGACAAATGTTTGTGAGGTTCGCAATTCACAAGTAATTGTTTGGGGTCTGGGTTCTGATATGCTCGACACAAAACTTTATTGACCTTAATGTGGTGCAACGACTATGTGCCTGTTAGGTGTATTTATTTATAATCTTGTGTATTAATAAACGTAAACTGGGTCTGATATTAATGCATCACATGCAACATAATACAACTAGTGAAAGATATTTCAACAAATAAAGCAGAAGTTATAAGGACATGAGATATTTGCTCCGTTAGCAGAACAACGTTAACAAATTGAAAACTAACTCGCGCCAAGCTAAGTGCGAAGTTGGATAGTCTCTTTAAAAATGTAACGTGCTTGTACACTGATACTTTAGTGATTCTTTCCTTGAAGCGATCGGATGTTTGTTGTGGGCTTCTGTATGTAGTTTCTTCAAGCGTACATTATCGCTTTTTAACACTATCGAAGCAATTCATAGGAAATTCTTCATAATAAAATTAAGTGTGTGGTGAAATAAAAAAATATATTGTAAAATAAGGGTAGTTGAATAATTGTAACAGTCACAGAGCGGATGACTAATACCTCTGTCCGCCCCGTGACCACGCAAGCTGTAAAGTAATCGAAACATCGGGAAGTCAAAAATGTAAAAAAATAAACTAAATTCGCGATAAAATCCGTAAATAATAGTTTTATTTCTATGTGTAACATTCGCGTAAATCTAAGAAACCATTAAATGTGTGGTGGCCTATTGGTAACCGATTAGACACGACTAAGAATACATCACGGTGGTAGCGGATTCAAATCCCAGATTACACCTTTGACTTAACGGAGTCTTGTGTGTATTGATAGTCAATCACCACGCACAATACCGGTGGAAACAAACATCGTGAGAAAACCTGCATACAAAATTTAAATTGTGTCTAAAGTCCGCCAACCTGCACTAGGCCAGCGTAATGGACTATATGACCTAACTACTCTCAATCGTGCTTAAGATTATAGAGGAGGCTCGTGCCCTGCAATGAAACGTGCTATGGACTGATACAATATAAAAAAATAACTAAATATAATGGATTGATTTGAATAAGATAAATGAAGTGGACTGTCGCCAAACCTTTCTAAACAGAAGAAACTGGCAGTACTGTTTCGTTGGGTCTCCTTAATATCATCTTCCGTCACACACAGTGCATTCTGTGTTAAACATAGGCCTCCAACAATACACGCATCAAATTATTGGAAGCTCCATACATCCAGGGACTTAATGCAACTTAGTTTGTTTAAACTATAAAATATAATGATAACCTAAAGATATACTTTACTTCAAATTCTTCGTTATTTTTTAATTACTAATTATACGGGTCTTATGAACTATAATAACATCTTTGATCAAGAGTAAAGATATTTTTCATTATTTGCGAGATAACAGCGCAGAATAATCCGTTTACTGACGTCCATCCAATCTGCACTAGACTCAGAGGATTTTATCAGAAGTAAACATCGCTGCTAAATATTTTACCGAAGAATGGTCTTTATGGACTATATAATAAGTTATTTGTTATGTATCGTTAATTGTATGAATTATATCGGCAACACATCCATGATGCAAACATTGTGAACGTGCAATTATAATAATAATAAAATGATTAACATTTATGAAGTTTTCAATCATAGTTATGATTAAATAAATAATAAATTAATAAAATAAATAACACCCAACAGTCTCATACATAGTCCTGACCCCACACTAAGATCGAGTCTTGTGTCGTGGGTATCAGGAACTACGAGAGACTTTTCGGTCTCACATCCAGACCCGAAATAAATATTTGTGGGCCGTACAAACATTGCTCTCGGTGCGAGGATCGAACCTGCGGCATACCGTTTCACAGGCGGCGTCTAACTGCCTGTGCCACGGAGGCTGTCAAAATACAGTAATAGATTGCAACATGTAGAATCGCTCGATATGGAATATCTTGGGCCCTACTATATTCATCCGAAACGAAGTTCGAAACTTCGGATGGCCGAAGTTTATATACGATACGAATGTACCTACATAAACTTATGGTCGTTATTGACTTATGGTCGTAACCATAGACTTATGGTTATGATGTACGTTATACAAATTCGAACTTTTACAGAGTAGATACATTCGTATCGTATAAAAAACTTCGATCGTCCGAAGTTTCATAGTTCGTTTCGGATGAATATAGTAGGGCCCCTTATTTGATAGTAGTCCCAGACTTTAGTAAGCCACGTCGACACGTGAGATGTTCGAACATGGACACAAAGTGCTGTGTTGTCCAATTCGCCGCCACCAAATTGGACATACATTGTCGCTGACACGCCGGGAACACAGCGGTTTTGCGAATAACCTGGCCTGTTTAAGTGTTATTTCGGATGTCGTGATTTGATGATAACGATCGGTATTATGTACATCGATTTTGTTATAAAATAATAGTATTCGGTATGTATTATGAAACATATGATTTGTTCTTCTTATAGATCTTAAGACGAAAAAAAGGTCGACAAGATAATCGTGCTACTGCCGACGTATTGACGTAAGGCTGAGCATACATATTATTTTGTAATGATAATTTATCTTTTATTTATTTTATTTCGTAAACGCTTAAATAAAACAAAACTAATATTACTTATTTTAAAATCAAATACAAAAACCTTCTAGGCATTCCTTATAATAGCACCCAACTCTCGGAGTATTTAATAAAACAAAAACATGAATGCAACATTAAGTACCAAATCCAGTTTTCCTACAAAACGTCTCAATTCCGCAGAAAGTCAGCAACATCGAAACAAGAGGCGTCGACTGTAGCAAACTGCCCTTTCATATTTATGAGATATTCAGGCTGAAGCGACGGATTCCCGTCATCCCGAAAAAATTCACAACATCCATTTACTGATAAATGGGACAGCAACATCTCAATACATGAATAATATTGACTAATAGCTTGAAGGACAGGGGGCTTTGGCATCCGAAGGGGTTGAATCGATTGATACTATGGATTTGATATTTGTTAGTAGTGCATGAAATTTGGAATTTTCTGTGAAGATAATTGTGGTATATTACACCAAGAAATAACGTTAATCCAAGAGGAAGAAGACATACATATGTTCTGAGACTTCTGAGCAATCTTATCTTCATAGTCAATTGCATTTCAGTTTAAACCAATAGCATCTATAACTATTAGAACGACCAACAACGCTATTCAAAAACACTTATGAATTAACAAATTAGCGGAAGTCCAATCACAAGTTGAGAAGTTATAAGCCATGCATCGCTGGCAGCGCTTTGCTCAAAAGTTCAGCGGGCCGTCACGATGCGCCGCGCTATCGCTGAGTTGCAATGGACGCAGAATTGTTGTGCTGGAAATGCGAGCTTTGAAGACGAATACAAAATACGAACTTGGCAAGTTTTATCGCTCTGGTTTTGGAAGTATAATACCTGAGTAATGAAGGTTCATGGCTTTGTTGGATTGTTTTGAATAATTTAGTTTATGCAACACTTGTGTGAGTAATAGCCAAGCTAGAATTGGACGCTTTCTGAAGAAAACGGTGCAAATACGAAATGTTGATAAATTGCGGTCACCTACATTACTATTTTTATAACAATGAATGACGAAATGGGCATGACATTCGCCTGATGGAAAAAGATATAACCGCTTATGGACATTAGAAAAAGACCATGCAAAAGCAATGCTTTTCATTCCACTCCGCCATAGTATGCAAAATTCCTTCACCGTTATAGTGGGTGGAGAACGACTCAGGACACACATGACTCCGAAAAATCTGATTGCATCCTGGAATTTGAACACTCGACCACTCTGTCCGCTGGCGTGACTAGTTCTATCCCAACAGACCACCACGCGCTTAACTGTCAGTTAAAAGTTGGCCACCCTGTCCCCTCTACTATAACCATAACTTTATATGTAAAAAAGGAGCGCCGTCATTAATTTGCGTCTTTAAAAACGTAGATAATTTTTTGTTCTTCAAGTTGGTGACACTGCTACATTAGTAAAATTGAGTTAATTATTTACCAACAACAAATTGCCCTCTTATTTTTGGTAACCGATCGTGTATTTGTTTATTATCCGTCCAAAATGGTTTTCAATGGAATTTAAAAGCAGTAAATTATATTTCTTTTTTTTAAACTATTCATGCGTTCTTCAAGACAGTCAAATGTCAGCCAATAGGAGAACAGCAAAACGTAGCCCAGCGCCGCCATTTTTATCTACATTTTTAAACTTAAAGTGGTCTTTTTAGACGTCATATACTCTAAGCATCAACCATTTCATCGGTTACTAACAGTTCAATAATAATTGGTGCTGACTCCATATATCATTGTTCAGAAGCCACCCTTTGCACAAACGTGATAAGAGCATTAACGTAATGAGGCGAGGTAATTAGCCGCATTTCTTAGCCGAAACTGATAAAGCGCTTTAATTGTTCGAAAGCTGGATTAGGGCTCCGTGTTTCTTAAAGTATTGAGATGATACTTGAAGGCAATCGAAAAGGCTTTATAGTTTAGAGGCAAGTCATTCTGCGTCTATAGTTGTATAGGTGATAGGTTTTATTAGCAAACATACAAGGTGTTTTCCGATGAATTCCTATGTAAACTCTCACTTTGAAGATCTGGAGTGGATTTTAGCATTGATAGTTTTTGGAATATGTTAAGGATTTTTTGTTTGCCTAGGGAAAATTAGTCTCTGTAAATCTGACTTATTGATAAGCATATCAGCTCTTAGAATATGCTCATGAAATAGTATTATGCCAGAATAAATATATCTGAATAATCAGTAAAATTGTCCCAAATCCTAATTGTTTCCTTCTTCTATAAGATCATTTTCCTTATAACAACACGGCAAAGTGAGACCAACGTACCTAATGGTGAGCAAGGTAGCCTATTGGAGCACCGATATCCCGCCTGCATGGCAGGATTATACATAAATAGGCTGAACCTGAAATCCTGTATTTAGTTGAAAGCCTAGGAACAGTTACGATGAAGTTCTATAGTGATGAACTTCAATTAGTCTATACAATTATTTTTGGTAATAAAGAAGAAATACCATAATATTTTCGCTTTGTAATATTACCAATTTATGAAGGTTTAAAGGTCAAACAGGGTTCAGGAACAAATCAGTTCCCCGGACAGAACTATCTGTTGAGATATTAAAGGCACGTCGTACGCGTTTACTGGCCTTTTTGTGTTCACATTTCCTTATTTATAAACATACGCGACATGTTTCAAAATAACTTTCCAGTTGCTGCTCATCCCGTCTATCCTTACGTGTTCGAGGAATTGCGAATGTTTTGTTTTCCTTACCGAGAATGATACAAGGATCAGGTCTTGCGTCTACGGTCACGCTTATCTTTGAACAGGGGAGCTTATTTAGAACAGTATAGCAGAGAACATTCGTCATGCGAAGACATTAGCTGTCAATCCTTTTGATGCCCAGTAGTATCATTGACTACAGTATTCTGAAAACACCATATTGATGGCGAAATTGCTAGGCAGTAGAAATCGACGTACTGGAACCTACCCAGGCGTCAATTCGCAATCTAGAAACTTACCAAACAACCTAGATAATAAGTTGTCTGACTGACAATGCGGTGATTAAAGTAGCGATTGGTTGAGGATTGAAAGACAAGATATCTTCTGCCTGCGAATGCCTCGTCACCCAAAGACATTCCTATTTCGACAGACATGCAAGTGGAGCCCGGCTGGTTGTCAACACTCATCGCCACTCATTGACCTTCGCATTGCCAGGAGCCTAGCACAACCAGGTCTCTTCCTACCGAACCATTAAGTGTTTGATGACAATAAGTTGAGCAATGTTGCTCCTGTTTATAGAAAGGCGTGATGTTTTAAACCATCAGGGGAACGACCTGACCACCTCATCATTCCTACTAATAAAAACAATCTAAAATTACCGCCATGTTCTCCCAAAGGAACTCAACAGGACGCGAATCCAATCAACTAAATAAAGAGGAATTATTTGACTCTCCCCAGTGATATTTTAGTGCAGCGAAGAAAAAGCTTGTATAATTGAATTCTATCTCGCTGAGTTCAGGTTTATAGAAATACTAGGATTCTTTAATCCTATTCTACTTTGTGCTTATTTCTTTCACAATACAAATGGAAAATAACGAAATGTTACATACGATAACAATGGAGTAACAATAGAAATATGTAACTACTAGCTGTCGGGCCCGGCTTCGCCCGGGTGCAGATAGTTTTTGAGTCCAATCCACATCAAGAACATATTATTTCGCGTGTCTACTAACTATATTTCCCGCGTGCCGTCGACTATATTTCCCTTCCGTAGGAGAGGACATCCCGTGCCAACAATTTGAATTTGAAAGAGTAGAAAATATGTATATTTGGTTTCCTGACTCATCCCACGGGAACACTACATTTTTCGGGATAAAAAGTAGCCTATGTGTTAATCCAGGGTGTCAGCTATCACTATACCAAATTTCATCAAAATCTGTTGAGCCGTTTTTTCATGAAAGAGTAACAAACATCCATACATACATACATACATACAAACTTTCACCTTTATAATATTAGTAAGGATTGTTGATTTTAAAAGTAGGACGGATAAGTAGCTTTTCAGAAGATTCAATTTCGGTTATTTTATTAGGAAGTTTTGTTTGTTCATTTTGTCTTGCTTGTGTAGTATATTCGAATCCGTTGGCATAACGATCATCGTGAATTTCGGTGGAAAACCAATCATAATGATGTACTCAAATGAGGGTTCAGAATGTTGGCAACTGGTTTTGAACATGCCGGCATAAATGTGTGATAGATACTCTAGTTAGATTGTACGATACTTCATATCAAGAGCATCATAGTTGTCTTGTCGAGAGGCTCATATCTAGCAGTTGACTGGCAAATTATACTAATGATAGATTATTCCACGTGGTATTTGTATCAGAACCCTAGCCCACAGGGACAGCACATAAGAAATCACGTCAATCTCTATCATCAAATAATCCCCAAAGTAAATCACAATAACAAACTGATAAAATTATACAAAAACACTTAGGCCCCAATGAAAAAGCGGGTAAAGGGGCATTAATATGTTAACACATCGCCGATGAGCGCCGATAGAGGGCGCAATTATGCAGACGGCAGCCGGCCCAAATCTGCGGGCGGATTAATAATTCAACAGCAGTGAGCGCCACCTGGCGAACTCGCAGAAACCACAGGATTAGCAGACATTTGCCAAGGATAATTTGCTTGTTTGTTTGTTTTGTTTTTGCGATACCTGGGTGAACACTAGGTGTTTTACTTGTGATTTTATTTATTCAGATCTCTAAAGATTACGTTACATGCAATAAAATGCGAGGCGTGGGAATCAGCAACAAATTTTATTCGGCTTCACAATACAAAAACCCGATAAAGTAATTTGTTGACCACAAAAAATATTTATTTTGGCGGTTGACGGAATCGACTGTTATTACCCAACAGAATGATTACCCACTGAATTTAAACTATCAAAAACAGGGAATATACATAAGGATAAAGTATGGTTACTAGGAAAGCAAGACTGACTAACTCAGTCGGATTTTCTCACACAATTAAACATTCAAGACAGCCTACTTCAGTAGAAAACTTTCTATGTAAAATAACGAAATAATTCAATAAAAACAAACCACGAAGTTTCATAATAAAATTCTCGTTTCATTACTCCAGTTTTAACTACATTTTTTTTGTTTTAATTATGACTACCTTTACTCAAAGTTTCGTACGAAAAACCTTGGATCGTCTACGTTGTACTTTATTCTATTTTAAAACCACCGACTCCTTCTAAATATTTTATAATTCATTCAGTATAATATAATTTGGCTGAAGAAATCAGAAAATTCTGACTCAGGCCGTTTGATATACACTTTTAACTTTATACACGTGAGAGTCACACAAACTCATCTCTTGTAGGGTTGTCTTGCCTTAAAAAGTACAAGGTTTGATGTCCTCGTAAAATACACGCAATATATGAATTATTAAAAAATGGCTATTTCGCAACTAGTTTATCGTTTCCTGTACCACAATTGCTGTTAATGTAAAATTGAACATATCCAAATAGTTGTTAAGTAATATACATTTTGACACCTAATATCGATACTCGTATTAAAGCGCATGGTTAAGCAGAATATATTCGATCACCAGTCGAATTAATACTAGGTTTTTTTACTTTTCTTTCATTCTAGAAGCCAGAATATCTTCCTTCTTTCTTAGTCAGCCTGTGGGGCACAGTTGGTTAGACGCTGGCTGTGAAACAAGAGGCGCAGGTTCGAATCCGCATACCGAAACAAATATTTGTGTGAACTACAGGTTTCGGGTCTGTGTGTTCGTGAGATCGAAAAGTCTCTCGTAGTTTCTGATACCCACGACACAACTCTCTTTTCAGTGTGGGATTAAGATTTTATATGTGTTATTAATTCTAGAATGTACAGGCTCTTAATCCCACAATTCGTTTGCAGTTTACTAAATAGTCCAACCGTAGACTTGTCCATCAAAGCGTATAGTTTGTAACTGTTCCATCGACCAAGCCGACAGCTAAATGCACTTTCGGGAACACAAAGGCTCGCAGAATTTTAGCTACCAATCCGATTTATAGGACATGTCTAGAATATCTCTTAGCTCAAATACAATTTTTAAATCTAACTTTCGGGTTCGGTCTTCGTACAAAAATATAATTGTGTGTTCCACTTTGTTTCGGAAATCTTCTCGTGATTTCGGATACCCACAACACAGTATATATGCCACTAAGAAATAGATATAATAAAATGTATTTAATGCTAAAATTCCTTTTGTAATATCAGAAGCAAACCCGCGGGAAAATAGCTATATGACCTGCACCTACAAACGGCGCGTCTATATAAATTAATCAGCACATTTATTTCTATGAAATATATCTGCTAGTCTGGTACATATCTTGACCTACTTATTTTTCTACACTAAATAACCTTATTAAATATAACAAAGAGTAATAGATTTAGTTTTCATTTTAGAACCATCTCTCTGTTACACATTAACATTTGCCATGAATTAATTATTAAAATAAAACGTGTACGAAGCAATGAAACTATATAGAGCTTATTATTATTATAAAAACGTCGTGACCACGAAAGCTGTAAAGTAATCGAAACGTCGGGAAGTCAAAAATGTAAAAATTTAACCAAATCTGCGATAAAATCCGTAAATAATAGTTTTATTTCATGATCTTTGGTTCAATTTTTAAACTAATTTCTTGCGAAATTTGACCGAATACAACAATATTTGGAAGTGGCGCCATCTAACGGCACATAAGAAAAATTACTTCCCTACAGAATTAAGCTTTTCACTTTGGAGTGCTTACTCTTCATATGGAGTAGTAAAAGTTAACACTTCAACGTATTCTTTGAAAAAATATTATCTTTTCATTCGTTCTTTTTAGTGGCAGCGTAAATATAAACCATGTCGTCATGACTCTCAAATCCGGCACTTTTATGTGAGTTATATCAGTTGGACGGGTTTGGAATTTTTGCTCGATATTACAATAGTTTCGCCCCTTATGACATCTTGCGACGGAAAGGTTCGCTAAATGGCTACTAATGGCATTGATTTAAAACTAAGGATAGGTCCTTCAGTACATTTGGTGTTGCAAAAAGATGATAGTGAAAATAGTGTAAATATAAATATTAAATTAACTTAATTCAATGGACTTCGTCTAGACGATGATAAAAGTTATCTTCATTTTTATTCAGTTTTCTGACATAATACAATTAAACATTTTTAAGATGTTCAATCGAGTGACGACTGATTTCAGTAACGTTTCACTAGATGTATTGGAGCGCACGCGCCAGTTACGTCGCAACACTTTACACGTTGTCCATATATTTATGTCAATTTCACTGTCTACCCACTTGGCGACACAGACATGAGCATGTGCCCATACTAAAGAGAAAACATTTAGTTATGAGTTAGGCATAAGTTCGTGGCTTAGGCTGCCACTCACATATGGGGACCTACCAGTAAACCAGCCTTGTGGACTATGGCCTAACCTCTATCAACCGTACTATTGATTGTAGAGTGTCCAGTGTCCTGCAGTGGGACATATATGGCCAGTTAGAAGGATATTTACGAGAGACAAATAATAACGCAGGTATTTGTCGCATTGTATGATATTGCTATGGCCCGTGTAATGGCTATGGACAATGGCCATTCCGTCTCACAATAGGAAGTGCCGTTTTATATTAATGACCCTTCACGTAGTGTAAGTTGACTTAGGACGGAGAAGGATTAGTTCAAATCTTGTTTTCGAACTGTTTCGAAATCTGAACTTATAAAACAATTATTTACGGATTTATCGCTGATTCGATTTAATTTCAAAATTTTTAACTTCGCGACCTTTAGATTAATTTACATCTTTCGTGGTCACGGAGCTGACTCCGGGGCGGGGCGATAAAATCAGTTTAAAATAAATCGTATTGTAATTATTTCTGATTATATGAGTTTTTAAATAGTAAACCTTAAGATCAGATTTCTATCTTCAAAGAGGATAGAGGGTTTAGCTAAGATCGCTGTGGAATCCTTTGGGAGGCCTATCCCGCCTCCCCATTTCAGTTCAGCAGTGGGATTCGTTGGTTGAAGAATAGTGAGGGGAAGAACGTCCTGATGGTTATGGCTCAGGTAAAGACTCCATCTCTACGCATTTATTTCTTTATTTTTCAAGGCGGATTTAATGCCTTAGGGAATTTTCTATCAGCCAACATTAAGGTAGTGGAGAGAGACGGAAACAGGTGCTTATTATGAAGAAAAGAAATGAAAAACGAAACAAATAATAAATCAATATAAATAATATTTATACGCAATCACCTCCAAAACTATTTTATAAGCCAATCTATTCTCAACTAAATCATGAATAGCATAATCAAATTCATTAATTACGAAATCTGTTCATGAATAAAGCAAATTCATGTGCTATGGACATTTGTCCGGGTGTTTGTGGGCCATTGAAGCCGGGTATTCCATGGTCCGTGTAATGGCGTGCTACAATGGCGCCTACACAATGGGATATGGAACAAATATATTACATCTATTATGGCAAGTGTTAATAAATTTAGCGGAAAATCCTTGGGATGACCATTGAGCAATCATTAATTACGCACTATAACTACGGTTCAAATGTCAGAGCAGACTTCTGACTTTTCGGAGTCATGTGTGTATTGGTAGTCAATCACCGCGCACTATAACGGTGAAGGAAAACATATAGTACCTAAAGAATATACATAAATAAATTTATTTCGTAGTACATGTACCACAATTCTCGACACTTATTTCACAACCTGTCTGTAAATTAATTTGATTAATCTTAACTCTTATCTTAATCTATAGTATATTGTATAATTATTAATCTCTAGTCCAAGTAATGTCCCGCTTCAAAAGCAATTTACCGCATAAAATTAATAAAAACGCATAAAATTAATAAAAATATTTTGGTATTCATCAACTAAAATATAATATTTATAATATATGTACGTGAATAACACAGTGTGCAAACGTATTTTCTGCTACAAAACATAATATACTGGATATGTTATGGACCAAGTGATTAATGCGAGCAGTATTCATAATGCCCGGGCAGTATGAATATTGCCGAGCCATATCTGGCCAAGTGATTAATTACAATCTAAACTCACCTATTTATCACATTGCCCGGGCATTATGAATATGGCTACATGATGATCGGGCAATGTGATTAATAGGTGATTTTTTAGGTGTCGCGCTGCCGCATTGTCGCATCTGTGGTCGCATCTGCGATAGACCCATAAATTAGAAAGGTTGAATTGATCTGCTTATGTTTAGTTGTTTTTTAACGTCCGAAACATTATCTTCAGAAGAAAATTAGTGTACCCACTTCATGGATCAGTTAGGTCGACTGTGCCCCAAAACCGACTCGGAAGTCGGAACACCCCGACTTCACGTAGTCTTTTGGCTACCGACCCTAGAGTGTATATGAAAAGCCGGAGGCGCGGAGGGAGAGCAGCCCCCGCCCGCTGTAAAGAAGGATGGCCGCAGGCGACCAGCAAGCCGAAGCTGCGGAGGTGAGCATGGGTGCCTATCTTTTGTTACGCAAAGGCGAAGGGGCTGAACTTCCCGTAGCGCCGGAGACGATGCAGAAGCTAATTTGTATTGACAACAAGTGTTTCAAGGGTTAGGTTGCTATAATAGATATTTCTCAGGAATAGTGCGTTACCTTTTCATAGGAGTGGTACCAGGGGAGGTGCGACACTCCCCCTCCCCCTCCCCCTCCACCCCTCCCAACCCACCCCTCGTGCTGCCCTATTCTAAATTCTACCACTTCGGCTCATTGTTTTGATTTTGATTCGCTTTACATCACTCTGCCCAATAGGCACTTGGCATTATTCATAATGCCCGGGCAACGTGATAAATTGATTGATTATAATCATATTGCCCGCTCGTATTGGGCATTATTCATATTGCCCGCGCATTATGAATAATGCCTGATTAATCACTTGGCCCATAACAGATATAAAACTCAGAAATAAATTGAAATAATTATAGCCTAGTAAGGTTTATTTTCCATTTCAAATTATGATTTGGGGCAAGCTGTATCGGGCACAAATTCTAGTCCCGAACAACATCTGAGATTTGTTAATTTTAAAAAACTCACGCTTAGTAAATCACCCAAGCTGAGAATCGAACTACGTATCTCATGGTTTCATAGCACGTAAAAGCCAGATTGAGTTTATAAAAAAAAGTAATAAAAATAGACTATACTTATGAGATCACTAAACGTAGTGGAAAGACGAATTATTCATGTAATAATTCAATTGTGTGCACTGTAGATAATTAACTTATTTAAGTATCTATTAATATAATTTAGTACATTTTCAACAAATACCTCGGCCGCAAAAATATAAATTACAAATTCATTTTCTTTTATTGCAAGACGATTGTATTATATTTAAAGCGAAAAAATTAATATAATCTATTTGTTTTTTATACAACTTTCACTTTATCCAGCCTTTGTTACTAAGCTAGCCTTGAAGCTTACAGTCCATTCGGCAAAACAACAATTTTTATGCCCGCAATACGAAACTTTAGCGGGCTGCGGGAACCAACGCAAAGCCGCGTGCGACAGCTTGCAAAATCATAAACTTTCCAAAAATATCTGCCATTTGGAACGAAAAATAATTTAAAAAAACGGCCAAATGACTCAAAAACCCATCTAGACAAGTTTCATAAAATAACAAAAGGCTGTAATTTGCAAGCGTTCTATTGCGCAGTTTTTGCCCGACTCTGTGCCACGGTAGATATGCCCACGGGCAGTAATCGGAATCGGATGGGCATTGCCCCACTAAAATATACTTTAAAGCACACAGGTAGAGCTTATAATCATTTGTCAAGCTTCCATGGTGTCCAACATACTGAATGACATAGAAAAATAAACCTTGAATACCGAGCATTGGGTTGGTATTTCTGGGGCGGAGTAAAACAGTTGTGTTCTTTTGTAAGTAAAAGGTCAAAAACCGGTGAGACTGGTGTGTAGAGAACACGGGGTCCGCTTGCAGCGACTGTTCATTGCTCGGCAAAGGAAAAAAATAAACAACGGACCGACTGAGATAACGATTCTGATTTACATCGGTTGGGATTTTGATTCAAAAGAGGTGGAAATTGTTATCGGGCGCTTTCACACTTGAATAACTGGGAAAAGAAGGTCACTTTTACCTTTGTAATTCTGCTAGTTATTAATCACTCTTTTCGCAATAAGAATGTCCTTTGTAACTGAAATATAAAGCTTTATACAACCGGAGTTGCTCCAAACGAGTTGATGTTTATCACCAAAACTTTTGTGAGAAACTCTCATAATAACTTCTTCACACAGTCTTTCTTTATCATGACATAGAACAATTAACTACAAACAAAAATGAACCTCCACGTACATGTAGAAACTCAAACTACTATCTTTAGTCCGCTTATAATTTTAAATACTTATATCAAATAATTTACGTATCCACCAGAAATTCATTATATACAGATTTAATTCGGCTAAGTTATTATTCAATAACAACTAGTGGCAATAACTTAACACTGAGACATAAATTGAACATTTGAATGTAGTGGCTCATTTCGTATTCGAACCCAATCACTTGAGTGCACTGATCGCATTTAAGTGGCCTTAATCATCCGAGGCACGTGGCAATTAATACTTGATCTTTTCTACATAAGGGAGAGTAACATGATTTCATTACACGTTCCAGAAATATTTAGCTCATAATTTGATGACACATAACTTTAAATTAAGAGCTTTTTTTTATTGTTTGTCGGTATTGAATAGACTCCCAAACTGATAGACTAATTTGAATTTTTTTCACTATAATATGGGATACATTATCCCTGATGAAAATAGACGATAGAATATATATTCAAAAGCGTGTATCTGCACCCGGGCGGATTCGGGTCGAGCCGTCAGTATTTAATATAAAATATAAATTAAATAAATGCACCCAATCACATCCAGTCTTGACCCCACACTTAAATACGAGTCTTGTGTCGTGTATCAGAAACTGTAGACTTTTCAGTCTCTCAAACATCCTGACACGGAACAAATACTTTTGGACCACACAAAAAAATGTGTTGTTGCGGGGATCGAACACGCGGCTTCTCGTTTTGCAGTCAGGGGTCTAATCAAAGGCACCATACCTATTAAGTGATATTTATTCTTAAAGGTTTGTTACATATATTTTTGAAAATTTAGTATATGTCCATAAAAATAAAGAAAGTTTTCGTAAGATTAGCGATATTCATAACAAAAATACTAGGAATAAGAATAATCTAGCAACGCATAAGACCAGACTCCACAAGATCAGCAAATCTTTTAAGGGTTACTGTATACACTTTTATAACAAAGTTCCCAGTCACATTAAAGCCTTATCTATGACAAAATTCAAAGCAACTATCAAGCAAAAATTATGCAATAAAGCATATTATAAAATTTCAGAATATCTAGATGATAGCAAGGCTTGGGAATAGAATTAAATTAAATAAATGGGTAGTATTTCGGAGCGGAAGTCTTAGTATGCTCTGTATAATATCATTTAAATTAAGTAACATGTCAAAGGACCTGGACAGTTTCTGCCTAGTTACTTTTTATCATGTACAAAAACAAGGCAATAATTGAATGAATATAAAAAATCAACTATTAATTTAAGAACATGTCATATTTCTGTAGAAGTTTAGGGAGAAAAATAAAGTTTAATAAGATTTTGCATTGATACCTACCCATTTCCGCCATTGTTGGCCCCGCATAAACGTTTCGTTCGCAGTAAAGCAAGTGCAGGAAAAAGATAATAACTTTGTCTAAAATATTCCTAAAAATAATCTATAAGTAGGTAATAAGTCATAATAATTAACAATACTAAATATATATAAAGCAATTTTTGCCGTATATACTTACACATATATTCTTCCCATTTTTACACACTTTCATTGCAACAACTAAACGCTGCAGTAAAATACTTGACACTTGACAGTTGCTTGACAGGAACCATGCTTTGTTTATTTATCTTTTTTTGTTATTTGTTTACATTGTGGTACAATTAAAATACGTCTCGGTGTATATTTTGTGTAAATTATAAAATAATAGTTAATGTAAATTCCAAATTCGATGATAAAGCATTTTTGTAAACGTATTTTTATTCGATTCAATAAATTACAAAACCTAACCTACAAAACCTAACCTGAAAATAAGATATGTTTTTGTAAATATCTAAAAACCCTGAACTTCCTAGGCTTTGTAACTTTTCTGTATTAATCTTGGAACAAACCTTACCCCAACAATGCAAAACTAATTGATGTAGACGAGATTCAAAGTACTAGGCACAGCGCCATACAAAAACTGGCCATGTCCTTTGCCATCGTTTTTCTGTGTAAGTGATTGGGTATGTCATGCTCGCTAAAAAGTCTGTGCTTGCGGTGGCGTCGTGTGCCAGGTCGGTCACTTCCCTGCAACATGGTTGAGGAGGCCGATGGCTGGCACATGCGTCATACTCGTGAACGGGTGCTGCTTGCGTAGACTGGTCTATCCGATTTGCTTACATTGTAACGGATTCATTGATGGATTACATAAGGCTTTCGCAATTATTCACTGTTTTGGCGAAAAAGAGTATACTGATTCTTCGTTCTGGGCGACTTCGCTTCACTCAGCCATAGTAATAATTATAATATAATAATATTCGTATTAAAAATATTTTTAATAAACTGCTCTGATTTAAACCAACTTGTAAATTATGTAATAATCACTTAATTGTAAACTGGTTTTGAAAAGAGCAACACTAGAGTTTCTTGCCCGTTCTTCTCTAGTGAAAACCGCTTTCCGAACCGGGTGGTAGATAAAAAAAATGACTGAATCTAAACGATGTTGAACATTTTAATGGATTCAATAAATTATTTTCATTTCATTTCATTTCATAGGTAATTGGCGGTAAAATTAAAAGAAAATGGCCTTTTTTTGGAGACTGTCCCACCCTCACACACTGTTGATCCTGGCTTACAGGAGTTGCAGTGGTGGGTGAGAGGGCGGGACAGTCTCCACCCTCACACCCACCACTGTAACTCCTGTGAGCCAGGATCAACATTGGCACGCAAAGTAATGACACCGAGCATTGAAGCTCGGCGAGTCTCCGGGAATGTCTAACTTGTCTTTAACTCGCAACGAAATTAATCAGAAAGTGAAATTAATAGGAATTGGAAATAATAATAGGAAAATGGTCTAACAGTTATCATCAGGGTTTAAGGTACCTCCGACCTTCGGTATTAGTACATAACATCAATGTATAAACACAGATATGATTGGCGGTTGCGTAATGTGCAGTGTACTAAGGAACTCTTAACCTCTTTATCTGAAATAAATTGCTAGGAGATCGAGACGACGCAATTTGTACTGTTATTAGTTTTCCGCTAGCTTGCTTATAAATATCTTCTATGAGGTATTTGTAAAATTAATTGAAAAGAAATTAAACGTGTGTACTTCATTGTACAGTGTATTTCAAGACTGCTACCGAAAACGAAGCCGGCTGGTAGTTTTAGTGACTTCAGACACAGTGCAACTAAAATTTTTAAAATAAAATAAGCGACGAATTATTTTTGTTATTTTTGGGGTTGTAAATATATAGTTTTTTTTTCTTAAATACAAGTGTATACCCTATTATTTTAAAAAACGCTATAATACGCTAAGCCTTCGTTTTCGGTAGCAGGCTTGATTTACCCATTTAATAAAAGCATTGTTATTAGTTAGTAATATATTCAAATTGCACGGATGCCGTTTGCGGCTAAAACCCGATATAAGGATCTACGCAAGTATTTCTTTTTCCGTGCAGCCTGACGACCGTGTATCAGCCCATATCAATCCCACTGCAGGGCACGGGCCTCCCCTCTACAATCGAGTACCATTGAGAGGAGTTAGAATATATAGTCCACCACGCTGGCTTAATACAGATTGGCTGACTATATCGATCACTAAATCCTGACTCCCATTTAATAATAAGTCGAAAAATCAAATATAAATTTAGCCGCTCTAATCGCATTTGCGTGCCATAGAAGGGGCCTATGTCCAGCTGTGGAAGCGAATAGGCTGATAATGATGATGATGATGATGATGATGAACCGCACTGTAACACAACAGCGACACCGAGGTAATCGATATATCCATCACATTTTAGGCATTTTGTCGAGCCAGCAAAACATAGTGATTGCAATTATCAATTTAAATGAACATTCCACACAAGCCAGTAATCAACAGCCATCAGATTGTTCGACTAATCACATTTCCAAATGAGTGTCAAACAAACTCATTTGGTAGTTAATGAGATTAAATAAGGAAGTTTGTAGTACACATTTTTGGAAATTCTGTTTACGTTTATCAGTTCGCTACCGCGAACTATGCCAGTGTTGTGGGTTATATGGTCTAGTCACTCTCAATCGTACTCTCGATTGTAGAGGAGGACCTTGCCTCGCAATAGGACGTATATGGGCTTACACAGAACATACATTTCTTGGTATAGAAATCTCCAACTTACTCAATAAATATAAGGTTAACCTTAAGCTATTCATATTGACAATTAGCGGCATTCTAGCACTCTCAAACTAACCACACAGACCAGAAGCAAATATTTATCACACAAAAAATTTGTCTGTGTCTGGGAACCGAACCTGTGACATCTCTAGTGACTAGCTGCTTCCAAGCTATTACAGCCCAGACAGCAATAATAGCTCAATTTTGTTTAATACAATTTTCCTTCCATAAAATCTAAAACTAAACATTTCATAATTGCCGTATACCACAATCTTTACTTTTAATTTAGCTAGCCAATTTCTGTTCACCACAAGGGCATTGTAAAATTACATACTTTAATATATAGGGCAATTCAGGCAAAGCATTAAGATAATAACAAAAGATAAATATAATTCCTGAGACCTTGTTTAAAGAATATTGTATTACCGACCTTAATAGGAACTTTAATATTTTGACTTGAAAATACGATATTGTTTTCCATCAAACCACTTTTTTGAGAAACGTTACTTTAGTCTTGACGAGGTCTATTGCATAATTAATTATTTATGTAAGGGATGTGTTCTTATCATACATTTTATAAACAGTGTTTTTTTACCATTTACCATGTATAAAGGTGAAGGAAAACATGGAAAAAGGAAGGTATGTAAAGTCCGCCATCCGTGGTGGACTATATGGCCTAACCATTCTCAATCGTACTCTCGATTGTAGAGGAGGCCCGTGCCCTGCAGTGGCATATATGGGCTAAATACAGAAGTTATAATAACCTATTGCGCTAAGCATCCGTAGTTTTGTAGTCCTAAAATTTCTGTGTAGGGGTGAAACCTGTATACCTGCGTTTTTCACCCGGATATGAGCCCACCAGATGTTGCTATCGCGTGTTATAAAACAATTATTGTTTGAAACAATAGATACGACCATTTTTTGTATGTTTAGCGGTACGTAGTAAACTTTTGTCATTTTGTGAATGAATGGGTTTGGGTCGGATTAGTTTATTCATATTAGTATAATACAAAGATTTAAAAGATTCTATTTTATAATATTATGGCAAGGTTATATACATATTTTATATATAAATTAGTGAGCATCGTGAGAAACATTTTGTTAATATTTTTGCCTTCATGGTTTAACAATTTTGAGTGCATTAAAGTTTTGGGTCTACTTCCTTTTTAGTGCATCATTGTCGTGTTAAATTTTATTTACCCTGACCTAGCTACGCATAACATCTAAATTGTAATGTAGGATTAATTTTTCCATAGCAAATTACCAGCCAAATTTTGCCTCGTTTATTTCTATGAAATTATATATAATCGGGAAGTGTTGCTTTCGTTTGTAAATCCCTATATTTCACACACAATAACATTGACAAAAAAATTGACAAAGAAATTACTCACTGTAATCACCAAACAATATTCACAAACATATATCACAGCGGCGCCATTGAAACGGTTCAAAGTTAATCCCTAAATAACCCACATAATGGGGACACGCGAGTACAGACTAAGTTCAGAATAAGTTTAAAATGGAAGCGTCGCGTATGGCGGGAATTAACTATCATATAAGAGTTCTACAACTCGATATGAGTCCTCCCTAAGGGCATTTAAACTTTATGAACCTATTATTGGTATTGATTTTAAGGGTGTTTGGAATAAGCTCGGGTCGCCGAATTGATGGAAACACGGGTAATATAGGGATATTAATTGAGCTCCAATAGGCCTGTGATTAAACTGCGTAGATTTTGAGTACGTAAGTCCAACATGACAATGGGATTACTGCTTCACGGAAACTTTTCAATCCCGAGTTTTCGTTCGTTCTTTCAGTTAAGCAAAAGAGAGTCCACCGACAGAAAGTTAATAATTATAACTTTAACACTAAATTACAGAACACTGAACAATTACACACTGCTGAACATGACCTCACCCAATGATCTCCACATCGACCTGTTGGAAGTGACAGCATCAGGTCATCAGGTATTCAGTCCGCCTTGTAGGCCATGCCTATACGTTCCCTCCACTCCAGTACCTTTCGGCCCCAACGGCCGTCAGTTCTTCGTGCGATGTGGTCAGCCCACTGCCATGTAAACTTGCTAATCCTAAAGGTTATGTCGGTAACCTTTATTCTCCTTCAGATTTCCTCATTTCTGATTCAATGTCGTAGGGAAATACCGAGCATAGCCCTCTCTATAGCATGTTGAGTGATATTGAGTCTTCGTATAAGGACCATAGTGAGAGGCCACGTGTCGGTACCGTTGGCATCATCATCATTTTTCAAATATAAATATACCTGGGAATCGAGCCAGAACCGATTCACAACTACGAGGTACTCCGCAAATAAACTTAATTATAACCGGAGAATGCATTTTGATAGCAACGTGCTCGTAAAGTGTAAACGTAAACATGTAATTATATTTGAGTAAGAGCTCACCGCTTATCACTGCTATTTGGATCACAAAGAAATTCCACTACATGAGTCCAATGAGTGTTAACAGGAAAACAATGTTTTATTACTCAGCCGGTAAATCCTTTAGGTGTAGGTATACTGTTTCATTTTATAAATTCAGGACTTTATAAAATCAAGGTTGTCTGTAAGGAATCGTCTAGAGTTGTAAGATCGCCATCTGTACCTTCTTTTATTGTAGTTCCTTTTAGTTTTTATATCCTTTTTTATGTGCAGTTAAGGTTAAAATAAATAACTAATTCCGTTGTGTCAGCGACCCAAAGTGGGTCTTGACCTTGAAACGAGAGTGCTCCAGATATCTCTGTTCTGCGCCACCTCTCGCCAGTTACTGACTTGAAATATATTGGCTAATTTATTTTTAACGAAGTTTTGAACTTCACTTTAGCAGTGGAGGCTAATATCGTGGAAAAGCCTGCATAGGTACCATAGTCTGCATATCCCAGTTGTTTGTGCTTCGCCATAAAAAATAAACATAATTATAAATAACTTCTAACTGATTGGCTGAAGCACATAAGAGACTAGTTGTCTCCCAAAAGCAAAAGCTTTTATGTTAAGAGCGTTTATACCCTTTGCGCGCTTTTTGGCTTAAAACAGGACTTTTCAAATGAGTTAATAGCCACCAATAAACAATTTAAAGGAAAAATAATTACTACTAATTTTAGAAAAGGTTGTCATCTAGGGATTTTGGTGGAAAACATAGATTGATGGATAATTTGTGAGTACTATACGGATTACTGAACACAAGTTTCGTTATTTAGGCTTTAAATGGCAATTTAGAAGCTTAAGATATCCTTAACCACTAGTTGTGGTCAGACGGGCACGATCACTATCATCATTCAAAAAACTTGTCAAAGATTATTACCTTTCTCACTGAACTGACACGTTGATGTGGATAGCTTTCCTATTTGCATGTCTGGAACTTTATTATATATATTTATATTTATATATCATGTATGTGTATGTATTTTCTGATGTATGTATTCTTATGATCTTATATATGTATGTATATATTCATGTATATGTTTATATTACATAATATGAGTATTCATGACTTTTATTACTTGTAATTTTTTAAATTATTTTAATTAGTATTTTGCAAATTTTTTTTCCCCTTCTAGGTAGGTTCTATCCTTTACACTTTTGACTGCCCTCTGTTTATCCTGTTCTTAAATCCATCCCATGGTTGTCTGTAAGACATTGCCTTTCGGCGATAAGACCGCCAATTGTACTTTTTATATTTTTAATTTCTCTCTGTATTTGTTGTCTTTTTGTGCAATAAAGTGTAAATAAATAAATAAATAAATAACCACTAAATATAAGATGAAAATAAAAATATTATCAGACTAATAAGACCCTTATGGAGGGATTTTGCTGAGAAAAATAATCTTTTTGTGTTTAGTTCCTGTAAAATAAAACTTTAAACAATGCGAAATTATTCAGAAACTCTCGTCAAGAACATATTTTTTTTCACCAATTTATCGTACATAATTTTTTATAGCAATTGCATATTATAATAGAAGAACATCTTATCAATAAATTACCATTTTTATATTTCAACAAAATTAGTTTTCATGTTTTCTACAAATATTTTAAAAACCACTATAAAACACGCTGTCCGACGTGGCTCAAATCAGACCGCCGCAAGGCCTTCTAGAGGGAGGACGTATCGCTCGTCGCTCCGGCCTGGCTGCAGTCGATTTTTGCCGTGCGTAGTAAAAATAGCCACGCGCGGAATGCGATTGCCACATCTTAGTACTTTGGTAGTAAAATATGTTTTTTTTATTACCTAAATTGGTTTTGTAGTGACTATAAATTATGTTTCAGGTAATATAATGGGACGAAATTCCGAGGCTAAATTATGTTATGTATTGTAATATAAAATTAAATATATTTCGTAATTTTAAGGGGTTGTAAGGCCCCTAACACTATTCATGTGTTTGAACACGAAATTATTAATAAAACGTCCGTAGTGTCTACTGATTGAACACTGATTTGAATGGAACTTAACAATGTAATAATAATGAAAATATGATTAGTATCTAAATTTGTATTATTCTTTGCTTGCACAGTAATATTTGTCTATTATATTACAGTTACATTTCAATTGAATATTTGAAGCAAACGGATCAAAGTTGTTTGAGCCGATTGTATAGCGAGCCGACGCGGCAGCTCTGCGCACACAGCTTTGGTCGCTTATGTGTGCGTGAAATTAACGAAGAAATACCTATAGTTGACTTTGCGCGCAAGGTGTATACGCTCTTAAGACAGACAGTGAGTGGGACAGTAATGATGATAGTCGGTTGTTAGCTCTAAGGGGTCATTCTGGATAATATCTCATCATAACTGTACCTGTACTTGGTCCAACAGTCCATAATCGCAGAATTCCGAGCAAGAACCTATTCTAAATCAAACAGTTCGATTGCGAGGGATAATGAGAAACAAAATAAAAAACCGACTTCAAAACAAAAAACCGCTAAAAACCAAAAAATAACTAAATAATAAGTACCACTGCAAAGCAAAAAAATAATATTTGTTTCATGGAACTTGCGCTTGTTGATTAATTTGCTTAATGACTTGACTAGCCAACAAATCAAAATATATGCATAACATATTGAAGGCGGGCCGCCAAGTACCAAACATGTAGGACCTATGCCTTATATTTATTTAAATATCTATATGTTCTATATTTTTCCTCTCTCACTGTAAATTAACTTTTATAATGAACCTAATGCAAAAAGAACCATTGGAATCCTACTTAATTTTAAGGAGTTCCCCTCTCCAGGTCCGAAGATATTGCTCAGATTTTCACCATATTTTTATGGGACCAAATGACAAGCATCAACTTTCAATCAAAGAAAGAATGGTCGAAATCGGTTCACACAGTACAGAGAAACGAGGTAACAAAATAAAAAAAAAATAATAATAAAAAAAGCAACATACAGTCGAATTGAGAACCTCCTCCTTTTTTTGAAGTCGGTTAAAAATGTAATTTTACGTAGTTTGGAAGTAAAATGGCTTGGTGGCGTAGTTGTACTACAGTTTTTTTTTTTTATTGCATTGAATGGCGAGACGAGCAAGCCGTTCGCCTGATGGTAAGCGATACGACCGCTCATAACAGTAGCAACATTCCACTGCGCTCGCCATCCTGAGACATAAGATGTAAGTCTAAATATGTCCAGTAGTTACTCTGGCTAAATGTCCTTCAATCCGAAACACAACAGTGCATTTAAGCAGTGTTGTTTCACGGGAGAAATAGACATTGCGGTGGTACCTACCCAGATGGCCTCTCACATATGAGAGACCTACCACCAGTATGATTGTAAAGCTGAAGTCTCGGGTTCGAATCCCGGGTTGGGCAAACTGATATTGGATTTTTCTATTCATTATCAGCCCGGAGTCAGGAATTTTTGCCCGATATGGCGATAGGCTCGCCCCCTGTCACATCGACGGACGAAACACACAAGGCGAAAAATAAGTGTCTTGGTTGCTACCAGGATAATTTTTGCTGGCCCTTTCTGGAAAAAAGGCGTGAGATTATGTATCTACTGCAAGTAAGTTATACATTTTACATTGAAATAAGACTTATGTTTATTTGTATGACATCATAATTTCTTAGTATTATAAAATTGATTTGCAACAGGAATATCCGTTTTGTAAATTGATAAGATTAGTACGCGTGTGCTCTGTATGTTTCCGAGAGGATAATTAACTTATTAATGAATATTAGTATGCTACGAATAAAGTGATTTTAGATATAAATACTGGGATGTTGATTACTCACGGTTTCGATCCTCATACATATATAGTTGCAGGTAATTTTACGGCACGGTAACAAAGCTAAAGTCTCGGGTTTGAATCCCGGGTCGGGCCAAGTTGTATTGGACTTTTATTCTTTATCAGGCCGGCGTCAAATTTATGCCCGATATGGTGATAGGCTTGCATATCACATTATGGGTCGGAACATACAAGGCGAAATGTGGGTGTTCTGGCACCTCTGCCTTTCCCTTCTTGGAAAAAGGCATGAGTTTATGTATGTATGAAATTTGAATATGTTTAAAAGTCTTAGAGCGATACTTTTGTCATTCATGATTCGGCATTAATGGGCAAGCAACACATCCATGACCGACGAATTATGGGTTTTCTTGGGCGGCCGTGATCAATGATTATCAGGTGACTTGATCTAATTTGCCGGAACTGTGTGTGTAAGAAAATCCTTTCAATATTTGAAGGTAGGTTCGAGCTTGTGCATGAGATTATTATTTTTACAATCACATTCATGGTACCTACGAGAATCTCCGAGTGAGCCGAGAGGGGTATATTTGAAAAAAAAAAAACTTCCTGTTCATCTCACTACCAACGGTCATGAAAGTATATAATTAATATTGTCCCAGTAATTACTAATTATATTAGCGGCTCTTTTCTGGCACACAGCACAATAATAAAGGCGCGCTGTTATCAGTGACCCCGGCGAGCTGATAAGGGTTTAAAGAAATCATTTGTGCTACGTCTCAACGGGAGCACGGCATGCGACGCTTAGCTTACTGGTTTCTAACACGAATATAAAGTGAACATGCAGCAAGCACATCCTTTATTAAATTGGCTAATGAAGTAATCAATTCTTGGAAGTGATAAAGTCAGGCTATTGTCAGTCGTGACTTAGCATGAATGGACAGGCCCTTTTTTTAAATGCAATTAATGGCAAGACGAGCGTGCCGTTCGCCTGATGGTAAGCGATACGACCGCTCATGAACAATAGCAAAACCAAACAACACATTGAATTACAAAGCAATGCTTGGCATTCCACTGCGCTCGCCATTGTGAGACATAAGATGTTAAGTCTCAATATGTTCAGTAGTTACTCTTGCTACAATGCCCTTGCACCCGAAACACAACAGTGCATTTAAACTGCTGTTTGGCGAGAGAAATAGAAATTGCATAGACATTGTCCGGGGCGGTACCACTGTCTTACAGGAAATCGACGTGAAACGACTGGTTTGCCGTCGCGTTTTGTTCGGTGAGTTTGCCAGATGCCCTTTTCTTCCCACTCCCTACCTGATTTGATGATATGATACCGGCAACACATCCATGATGCAAGCATTGTGCACGTTCATGGACGGCAGTGGTCACTTATCATTAGGGGACCATCAATCAGGTATGCAATGAAAATAAAACATTATGAGGCCAACATAACTGTGTTAATCGCAGGAGATAGGCATCCAGCGTCGGAGGATACTCTCGACAGGAGTTACAATTGCACTGTAACTTAGTCGTGAATCGTGATATAATAAAGACCCTTTCACGTGTAATATTTTAAAGCAATGTATATATAACTGGTTACAGGAATTCCTCATTCAATAAGGGGTTTAGGGACAATACCGCTCTGCAACCGGACGGATTTCTCTAGACAAATTTATGGTCCCAATTTAGAAGCTACGGAGTTACAAACGCAGATAAAACTGTTGCAATTCTAAGAGGAATTGTTGGCAATCTCACTGAGACATTGAATAGGGCTTTCTTTTCACCACAGCAGTTCTGTACACTATGAAACGATACGAACTTCGAATGTTCGGATGTTCGACGTCCTGAGTAAGATATAAGTTTTCCACTCCTAAAAATCAATACTATTCTCTATTATATTTATCATTTTCCCCGAACTTAATCCATAGTTACGAAGTACGATAGAGAATTAACCATAATAACTTATATAAAATTCAGCGATCGAAACGTGATAAGAGCTGATCGTGTGATGCCTATGTCAGAGGCATGTGCAGACAAACTTTTAGTTTTTATAAATTGGCGAAAGTCTGGCGGCCACGGGCTCTTAATCTATTAAAGGTAATGGATCAGGACAATGTTATTAAGACAACAGTGGATAGACTCCGTAGCGTATTTTGTTAGACGCTGCACCGAATGTGAAACTAAACGCCGCTTATTCGATACCCACATTGAGAAAAAATAATGTGATTCACAGATTTGTTTCAGATGTGAGTATGATGACGGCTATCATTATGTACTAGCTCTCAATCGTACTATCAATTTTAGAGGAGGCCCGTGCCCTGCAATGGTACGTACATGGGCTGATACAAGACCCAAAAAAAGAAAACAATTCAATACAAATACGAATATAATCCAATATCCATAGAAATTGATCTACCCTTACGAGGAACGGTTTCACACCTGCAGCGCATACGAAACAATAGTAAACCATGATACTTCACGAGGTGGTCGTAAAACCCAGGGGTTAATCTTTGCGCCGGATTTGTTCATGTAGAGGTTATGGGGTTGAATTTATGGCGTTACGCGGCTTTTTCTGTGGTACTTATTATTTTTACTATTATGTGATATAGCTTCCGTGGAGCAGTTGGTTAGACGCCGGCTGTGAAACGACATTGCGGGTTCGATTCCCGTATCGAGATAAATGTTTTTGCGAACCATCAGCATTTGTTTCGAATCTGGGTGTTTGTGAGACCTAAAAGTCTCTCGTAGTTCCTGATATCCACGACACATCGATCTTAGTATGGGGTCAAGACTACATAATATATAACTGTTGGGTGTAATTATTTATTCATAAAATGTGAGTCATCCAATCAATTTTCGGGTTTTTCTTTGTGAACGCTTTTATTTTTACTTCGGTGTATAAAATGTGAATATTTAAAGGCCGCTTTGTACGCGTTTACGGAGTGTTCAGCGGTTTCGTGGTTCATTGATTGATGGAAATGTATTTTCATTAAAGTTGTTGTGGAAATTATAATATGTATTCAAAGGATATGTTTTCCTGTAAAGTGGATGGATAAAAGGAGACTAACCAAGCAAACCAAGGCGAGTGTGGATGGAAGATTCGATAGGAGTGGACCTCACCGAAAATACGCAATCCAAATCGGTGATACCTCCAACAAGGGTCAGGTCAAAAGTACCCTGTACCGACGAGAATGCATGAAGAGGTTGATGAAAGTAAATGAAGCGAAAGTAATATGTCAGGATAAAGCAGAGTGGCGTCCTGTAGTCTATATCTACCCATATGGGATACACGCGTGACGATTATTAAAAATACACTATTTAAATTTTAAATTTGAATTATGAGTTGCTTACTTGTGAATCGATGGAGTTTTGCGAAGAGTAGAAAGCTGTACATACCTGAAACAAAGTAAGCTCATATTTAGTATAACGATATAAACAGATAAAAATATTTATATACAGATAAAAATTAAGCTTAATATTTAAATGATTTCGAATGATTTTTCTTTGAAATACTATAGGCATACATAAATATGTAGGTATTAGTATTTTCTTAAAGTAAATTTTAGTCTCCAAAACGCAGTCGGTAGTCTCAAAAACTCTTTGTTTAATTTTCACACCGAAACAAACTTAATATGTATTTGCGAAAATTGTAAACTAATTTAAAAGTCAAACTATAATAGCATAAAAAACTAACAACATTGAACATTGTCTGAAAAATAATTCGAACAGGAAACATAAGTCAGTTAGAAATCCCATTGCACGTACGGCGATATTGAGGGCGACGTGGAAGTGCGGCAAATACCCCACCCATAATGGAACCCACACAAATCGCACATCGCAGACAGATTTATCCGACTTCAAACTACACGGCTTTGCCTGCCAGGTGTATCCTACCTATTTCCACTAACCCTAAAAGCTTCACGTTACGTAAACGTGCATCCTGTATATGGTCATATTGTTAGAAATCAAACACCCTGTATTAATAAACATAATTATTTGGCTGTTTTATTAACTATTGCAAAAAAAAAAAAAAAATTCTTCGTTGGCTAATACATATTCTATCTTTGCTTTAATTACAATTTCAGTTAAAAGAAAAAAAAACAAAGTAATAAACTAGCAATCAACTGACTTAATCTGACAACTGAGATTTAATCGAAGCGCCAATACTAAAGTCCCCCCCTCTTCACAAACCACAAAAAACGCAATAAACCACTCCCTCCATCACAGTTTATGAAACATAGAAACGGGAGTAAAGAGGGGCGGCCATCCCTCCAGATTATATCTGGCTGGATTTACATGTTATTTTACATTTGAGCCTGTCTAACGAGATTATTCCCGAGGTTGAGGTGATGTTCTTTTCGATTCGGCGGTGTAAGCAGGATGGAATTCGGTAAGCGAATTTGGGGAAAATTACTCCGCTGTCGTTTTAAATTTCCTGGGATTGGATTACTTATTAAAACTTTTATAGTCAGGAATGCAGTTAGTTGAAAGGCTATGCTAAAGCATAAACTTTCGTTTCATTGACGATAGCATACGCCGGTCATAATTCTGTAAATATTATAATTTTGTAAAAGTTCTTATGAACACGAGACTTTCATATAATGAAATCTGTACCTCTAATGAAATTATTGCAATACCAGTTTATGTGTTTCTGAAAATAATAATAATAATTTATTTTTGTTTTTCAAAATCAAATTACAAAATGTACGTAATTTTAAACTTGATACACCCATTACTGGTGGTAGGTCTATTGCTCCCGCCAAGCAGCAGTGTAAATGTAATGCTGTGTTTCGGTTAGAAGGACATCGTAGCCAGAGTAACTACTGAACATATTGCGACTTAACATCTTATATGTTTCAGAATGGCGAGCGCATTTCATGTTTGGTTTTCCGACTGTCCATGAGCTGTCGTCGTTTTCGTTCGATTACCATCAGGCAAATGGCATGCTAGTCTCGCCATTCATTAAAAAAACCCTCAACAGTTATCACACATTCATGCACTTTTATTACCAAAAATTCTCAGTGGGTCTGACACCCACCCACGCCATCCAAATACACCCGTGTGTTTTACGACACACCCAGGCGATATATTGCGTGCGCAGTTTTTGGACTCGTATAACCAAACGTGTTATTTGATCAAACTATTTGCTTGTAAACATAAACAAACAGAAAATATTGCCTAGACAGACCAATATGCAGAATTCTAGACACGGGCGCTTTTATGGCCGGCTTTGGATGTTATTTAATGCTATTTAGGTTGAAATATGGTCGAAGTTTTTCTAAGGGGTTACTCTATGAAACGAAAAGTTCGACGTACGAAGTAAGTTACAAGTTTTCTAAGTCTTAAAATCAATGCTATTCTCTATGACTTATCATTTGACAGCCTCCGTAGCGCAGGTGGTTAGACGCCCCCTGTGAAACAAGAGGCCGCGGGTTCGATATCCGCACCGAGAGAAATATTTGTGCGGCCCACAAATATTTCTTCCGGGTCTGGGTGTTTGTGGGACCGAAAAGTCTCTCGTAGTTTCTGATACCTGCGACACAAGACTCGATCTTACTGTAGGGTCAGGACTATGTATGTGACTGTTGGGTGTTATTTATTTATTCCCAATTTAGCATATTAAAGCATACGATAGATGATTAGCACATTTTGGAGTACTACGAACATTCTTACAGTTTTACCTAAAACGCCCGTACATAGAGAAACTCCTCATACTGGCACGGTAATGTACGCTACTTTTGATATGACATTGCCGGATGCTCAATACCACTTTCCTTCCCACTCCGTTCCCCATTTGATGAGCAGACAACACACCTATCCAGGATATGTGGACTTCATGGGCGGCAGTGATCACTTAATATCAGGTGACCTGACAAAGTCGCTTTCTCTGTCCCTATGTCCCTTTGTATACTTAAATCTTTTAAAGTACGCAACGGATTTTGACGCGGTTTTTTTTCAATAGATAGAGTGATCAAGAGGAAGGTTTATGTGTATAATACGTGCATATTATTGTAAATAAATCTATACGCACCCGGGCAAAGCTGGGCCGGACCGCTAGTTTTGAATAAATAAAAAATACTAAACGATTTAGTTATGGTATCTAATGCGAGAATATTATCTCCGTTGGAAACAAAATGCAAGTTACCTAAAATCGGATATTCTTGTGTAGGATTCCTACAGAGGATTTAAGAAATTTATGCACGCGAGATAAAATCCAGGCGCATTCAAATATCCTACAGCAATACGTAGTTTTACAGCTAATTTAAATATTTTTTTAAAGTTATTAGGCAGCTGAATAAGCATTTTTATAAGTAGAGCTATTCACTGGACTGCGTTGTAAATCAGTTTAAAATGTGCTTTGAATATTCTGGCTCGACAAAAGTGGTGCTAATATCTGATAGAAAAACATGTCTAATGAAAATAAAAAGTACGCGTTATTTATTCATTTTAATGTCAACTACTGTTGCTTTAAGCTTCTTTTGTTTAAACCCGTACCTAATTTTATAAAGATTATATATTTTTTTAAATATTTATATCCAAACTTTAGTCCAAACTGCGCTTGAAAAAGAAGCCAGGTGGTAGCTTTAGTTACTACAAACATCATGCTATTCAAAATTATCGAATGCTATTAAAATCCCGAAATACATTTACTTATGTCGTCGGACTTAATATCAATAGTGATTGATACATACGCTCATACTTTTTCCCAAAAGGGGTAAGCAGAGGGTCTACTTTGGACATTTCGCTATAAGTGATCCATCCCACCATGTAACAGGGAGAGAGTACATCGCCATATCGGGTACAAATTCCTGACTCCGAGCAGATATTAAAGTGAAAAATCCAATTTATCCGAACCGGGATTCGAAGCAGCGAATTCAGCGTTGCAATCGTACTGTATAACTTGCTATTGAATGATCGAATTAAACTTGATAAAATAGTTAAAGGTTGCCTATGAGAAATCGCCTAGAGCTATAACGTCGTCTCAACTGTACTCTTTAATTTTATTTGTAAAATATTGTATTATTATTCTTTTTTGCGTGCAGTAAAGAATAAAAATAAATAAATAAATAGCTACCACCTCATCCTACTTTGTTGAATTAGTTTTGCGGTTCTTGTGAATGCGAGTAACCCTTAGGCCTTAACAGTTGGTGTCGCAAGTTTTTCCAAGGCGCAAGCAGTTTCAAATATTTATAGCCCATTGCGCGGCCGACATTACTGTGGCCCGCGAGCCTCTTTGTTGTTGATATTGGCCCAATAACTTAGTGGTGGGCCTTAATGCCCTTTGTCTGTTCAGGGCTGGCGAAATAGTCTTACTGAAGACTTTTAACAATCGGTGTATTTTGAAAATTAGTCTATGGAAACCAACGTTTAAAAACCTTAATCTGTGTCTATTTAATGTCTTTTGGAATTAGCTGAAAATGTTTAAAAACCTTAACTCTGCGTCTATATTTTAATGTATTTTGAAATTAGCTGCAAATATTTAAAAACCGTTGTGTCTTAAAAAAAATAAGTTTTCGAATAAGCTGGTTATTAAAAAAAAAGTCAAATAAAGAGGTTTTTTCGTTTAGAAATGTATTAGACGATTATATTATAAGTATCTGTATCTTTATTAGCCCATATAGGTCCCACTGCAGGGCACGGGCCTACTCTACAATCGACAGTACGATTGAGAGTGGTTAGGACATATAGTCTGTATAGTAGTATATTATAAATATTATAAAGAGGAAAGATGTGTATTTTTGTATGTAACGAATAAACTCAAAAAGTACTGGACCGATTTTAATAATTCTTTTTTCATTAGAAAGCTACATTATCACTGAGTAACATAGGCTATATTTAGTACTAGATTACTATAGAAATCTTTAGAAATTCCTATTAAAACCAACCGAAGGTGTAAAAAAATTGTATTGTAATATAATCCTTCCTTAATATACTCTTTACAATATATACATATGTATACTATCGCTTTAAAACACGAAGCATGAAAAACATCAACCAAACAAAGGCTTAAAACGCAAAGTTTTCCAATAACTCTTTCCTCGAGGTATTATCTAGTATTAGCATAACTCAATTTACTGAGAAATCCATACGAGAGCTCCGCTAACAAACTCGCATTATTGCTTCAAGACTTCAAGTAAATATTATTAATGGGAATTTCAGTTATTGAAAGTTTACATCCGCCTGGATTGAGGAGTAAACATATTTGTAATAAGTAATCCGCATTACTGATACACTTGATATGATCAGTATTTTGAGCTTGCAATCGGGTTGTACAAACCGCGATAATTATACATTTAACACCTAAAAATGAAGTAACTTAAAAAAATATTGTAACCTAAAAATCGTTGCAGTTTTTACGAAATGTTTAGTTGCATAGTATCCGCTGTCACTAAAACTATAACCTGGCTTCGTTTTTCCTGTATAACAACCATGTTTGCCAAGACAACAATAATGTTGCAGAGAGTCGCTATAACAAAGTCGCTTCTAACACGCATGTCGCTGTCGAAGCATATTTTTAGTCGTCTACCATGGACTGAAGATCGTATGAATCTACTTCTCAACTTCTCAACCCCAAAAACTTAATCCAAACACAGATTTAATAAACCTCAGAATCTCGAGAGTAATAAATTAACTTGTAAAAATATCCTCATGCCGGTTCAATTTAAATTTTCTTAATCTAAGTTGGAGACGTCACGAAGCCGAGTTCTTGTGCAGTCGCTTTGCAAGTTGGCACACGCTTTGTGAATGCTTTACGTGAAATTGCTTACGTTAATCACATTTTTTGGTAGTTGGAAATAGATTGAGATAAATGATGTAGGTTAGGAAGGTAATCAGTTGAAAATGTTGACTTTTTTAGCCAAAATGGCATTAGTCCAAAAACGACCAAATTCTGCTTTCTACTTAGTTAGGACACTTTAAACTATACATCTCATGAGAAAAATCGAAATGCAAGTTTATATTTTTTAAAGGATTATCAAAAAATGCTCTACCACTTTCACAAATTGCATAAAAATGATAACATTTTTCCAAGTTCCAAACCACAAGCATTTCTTATTAATTAAATAAAACATGAATTAAAATTGCAGAAAAACGTGGACAAAGAAACACGTATTATTATTAGGATAATATTTTCTTAGAAGACAACCCTAAAGGGTGAATTACAAAAGTACCATTGCGACATGTTACAATTATGTTTATTACGTTCAAGCAACAGAAACTCGAGGTAACGCAAAAAATGTCCGACCCATTTTCTCACTATAATATTTTCTTTGGATTGCAAAACAGAATTTATAAGCAGGAAATTAGGTGCTACAGTAATATTTTACATCATAAAGCAAAATTATTAATTTATTTCTATGCTTATGAATCGAGAATTATTAGTTCAGTTTCATCATATTTTTAAATATTTCTGTCTGTATCTGTATCAGCCCATATACGTCCCACTGCAGGGCACGGGCCTCCTCTACAATCGAGAGTACGATTGAGAGTGGTTAGGCCATATAGTCCACCACGCTGGCCTAGTGCGGGTTGGCGGACTTACATACCATAGAAATTTTTGTAAATCGCTATGGTATGCAGGTTTCCTCACGATGTTTTCCTTCACCGTTTTAGTATAGTTTAAATATTTATTTTGAGGTAATTTTTACATACGTACATAAAGTCACGCTTTTGGCCCAGAAGTAGACGGAGGTGCTACCATGACACCCACTTTGCCCGACCCGAGATTCGAATACCAGAGCTAAGTTTTGTAATCAAATTGGTAGTACTTCTACGCTTCCAAGTATTTTTGTCAAATCTTATAAAGAATAAAAAGGGCAGATTTGTAATTTAAAAAATATAACATAATTTTCCCAACCAGGACAACGAATCCAAAACCTTACAGTATCAGAAACAATGTATTATTACGTCATAATTTAACTCAAGCCCTTATCACAAGACCTAATACCAGTAACTCTCTAACGCAGACGTCCTGCAATCCAATTGCTTTCTGGCCTAATGCACAGCGATTAGATTACTAATTACGTTTACCCCGCTGGGAATCGAACCCGTAACAGTAGAGTCGCAGACCTCATTAAACTTTCCCGTTTAGCCGCCGAGCCGTCTACGCACGTGCCTTGTTTAACAGTTATTGAAATCCAGAGAGAATTTAGAGGTGATTAAAATATATTAATAGAATTTATAGTAAATTCTAGTCAAAAATTGTATATTCTTCACTCAACCCTAATGTAACAAAATGTTTTTACCCAAAGGTCTCCGTTCTACCGGGTATAACAAGAGTGCTACCGAAAACGAAGCTGGGTGGTAGTTTCAGTGACTACAAACACGATATAACTAAAAATTTCGCAAATAAACTCCTCAATTTTTTTATTTTATTTTTTAAATATCGTCGACTTTGGGTGGTAAAACCATAGTTTTTGCTTAAATAATAATTTAAAGCCTTACTTACGTACCATAGCGTTTTTAAAAATAAAAGGGCTTACACTATTATTTAAAAAAAAACTATGTATTTACAACCCCAATGCGACGATAGACCTAAAATAATAATAAAAAAAATCGTCACAGTTTTTTTGCACAAAATCTAGTTGCATTGTGTCTGAATTCACTAACACTACCACCCAGCTTCGTTTTCGGTAGCACTCTTGATATACCCTGTATAGTCAAACAATGTACTGAACAGCGTTCTATAATATACAAGGAATATATGCCGGAAACGTTTACAGAACGGTCATATTACGATGTAACAGGCAGAACTTGCCACCTTTTCTCATTAAATGATATAAATGCGAACACATGTTTCGCAATAATGCAGCAATGTTACCAGTTCATATTACTTGGCGAGTTACGAAACTGCTGTACAAACTGAATAACTTGATTATGTATTGTAAACGTACATATAACTATGCATTTTAAAATTTCCTGTAATCGGAGTAAATAAACTGAACTGTGGCGTCGGTCGATTTTTGCATTTCAGGTTAAATTATTCCAGGGAATAAATATGAAAACACCACCTAAATAAATCAGATTTATAATGTAAATAAATAGAAGAAGTAATAATGAAAATGTACTTTAAGTATTCCATTACCAAGCTACCTTTAAACTGAATCGCTGGCTGCGCGATTTTAAAACTGTGGCACATTTCCTGGCAATGCGACAGCGGACGGTAAAATAAAACATGCCACTTGTGTTGCGTGTGCAGCCAGATAGCGCCATCAGCGGAACGCGACAAATATATTTTTAAAACTAGATTGTTTTGGTCCTTCGAGCCGCATAAAAAAATATAGAACGTATTTAAAAAAATGAAAGCCTTCGTGGCGAAGTATTCCGTGGTTCGACGTCGGCTGTGAAACGAGAGACTGCAATCCCCGCTGACAAATGTTTGTGTGACCCACAGGTATTTGTTTCAGAAGATCGAAAAGTCTCTTTTAGTTTTTGACACCCAAGACACAAGACTCGATCTAAGTGGTAGTGTTCGGTGTACTTATTATTTAAAAAAACCGTAATGGTTGTCATAAATGTGTTAGCAAGAATTTATGTGGTGAATTAATTTCAGCAACCCGCAATAGATCTCTTAAAATCAAATAATCGACATCAACAAAATCCATGTATGCATGCTGATATTTGGATTATAAATATCCGCACATAAAAACCCAAATTTAGACAAATTTAAAACCCACGAAAATCTATTACCCAGGCTCCCTCAAAGGATAAAACTGGCAACGCAATTTCGATAACTAAAAACTCAAACAGGCTGCGCCGTACACTCCGTACGGCGTGAATTAATTACATTTAAAAAAGTTTTAAAACCACGCCGGCTTTGTGATACGACGGACGATGCTCCGGTCAGTAATCATGTTAGGTAGTTAGTCGGAGTTGATACGGTGCGGAATTATGCAATGATTTTATAATTCTTCTAGTTTGAGATGAACTGGACGTCAATTTACTGAGTTTAGGAAGCTTTTTAAGAGAGGAGTAAGAAGCTGGAGGTGCAATAGCTTTCCCCCTTATTCTTATGGATTTAACGCAGTTTGTAAATGGCGTTAATATGAACTGACTGAAAAAGTTACACATAGACGTCAAAAATCACTAACCGACTATTTAGTTATATTTGTTTAGGATATACGTTTAGCACAGGCCACAAAGAGACAAAAACACAACGCTGAAAATTGGAGGTAAGATAACAGTCTAGACTCTAGAATATACAAAGGTATGGAACGGAATTGTTGAGATTCATGTGACTCCACCCATCTAACCTTACTAAACCTGGCAGCTAAACTCCTAATTCAATAAAGTTTTCTTAGAAAAAGTATTATCTTGATCGAACCGACCCTTTGTGTTGTAGACAAAACTGGCAACAGCCAGTTCAATAGATTCCAAACTTTTAAAACAAAACGCAATTATGTACGAGTATTTTGCCGAAACAAAGCGTAAATATTGACTTGAAGTTATGTTCACTGATCTGTTAGGGTAGTTTGTTTGAGTTTTGGGCACTGAGTACCTGCTCCGGGTTTTATGTTTCGTATTATAAACAAATACACGCTGACAACTTAATAGGATGTGGGACTCGAGTTTCATATTTGCTCTGGTATTCATCCGTTGTCATACTTTGAAAATAACACACTGAAAATTATAGTGACTGCCTCCGTGGCGGCGTTTGGGTGAGACGCGGGTTCGATCCCACTTCAAGACAAAATAATACATGTTGCGATCGACGACCATTTGTTTAGGACCCACCGATGATAGAACACTTTGTAAGACCGACAATGTTCTGTCATTTCTTCTATCCACATCACTAAATAATAATTTTGCGCCTGACTACTACATACATAATTTAATTAACATTATACATTTAATTTTATAAAATAAACTCACATTATTGTCTTATTTAATTTAACAACTATATGAGATACGCATTAGCACCAATTTGACCTAAGTCGCAAATTGCTCATATTATCTCTAATACTTTGCATGTTATACGAGCTATTAGATTTTTTTTGCGATGACACATTACACCATTTTGTGGCTGTCCTGGGATCATGTAGAACATAACTTTTGAATTAAATTTCGGAATAAACACTTACAAAAACCTACATTAAAAAATAACTATAATGGACAACACTTGTACTAGTCACCTTAAATATATTATAACACAAGTTTCTTTTTGCCCAAGGGTTATACTAATAGACGTCCAAATAATTACCAGAATACGTTTTCCTCAACACTGGATATCCGCAAAGTATCTAATTAGTGACAATCCTTCACGCCAAACGACTCGTGTACTATTACTAGGCACTACATAATTTGGGCAAACTCGGGACACACTTCACTTTTTTTTCAATGACTCACCCCTCGTGCATGCCATTCGCCCAATGGGATTCGATACGACCGCTTATGGACAGTAACAGAACCAAACAACACCATGACTTACAAAGCAATACTAGGCACTCCACTGCGTTCACCATCCTGAGACATAAAATGTTAAGTATCAATATGTACAGTAGTTACTCTGGCTACAATATGATATACTTAGTTGTTATAATAACTAAAAGCACTTATGCCTTATTCCCGATGTTTCGTGTAGGATCTAGGAAAGCGAGTTGCCAGCGGAGTCTCTAAATAAGATTCCCTTTTAAGACGTATAAAAAAGCAGTGTCATTACAAATTATTGTAAAGCAAAAATATATTAAATCGCGTTAATTTCTATTAAAAAAATACTAGATCATATTTCTTTGATCCTGAGATTAAATATACATACGTACAAAAAAATAAATCACACCACTCTCCACAATTTTTAAAATAAGGTTTATATATGTTTATTCTCATTAAGACAAGAACAGTCACTTAAGAATATTATAACAGAAATAAACAATTATTACAAATTGTTGATAAATTAGTCCATAATACAATAAATTAACTAGCTTCATTTTATATTAAATTAAAAAATCAGGGAATATCCGAGACTATCCCAAACGCGTATACACTATCTATCTCGCGTTACGTGTCTTCGTTCCGAGTAACGTGAAATGTGAATCATGACATGGCCACTAGATCTCCGGACGCAACCTTGATCGAGCAACGGTTGTTTTTGGTCAACTTACTTGCCGTGGAAACACGAGAGGAATCAACGCGTTATTTCTTGGAAAATTCAGTTGTGTCATCTGTTAGATCAATGGAGGACGGATGAGCTAATAATATTGTGACTTTTGTTAAATGAATATATGAGAAAATAAATTTAGTTTGGGTGCAATTAGTAGTAGTTGTTGATAAGATAAAATTAAATGAGCTTGTTTTAGTAATTTAATAATGGTGGTATGCATATTGAGTTAAAGGTTACCGAAGTGAGGAGTGCGGGGTCTTATTGGAACAATAGTTACTACATATTGACAGTCAATAAAGTCAGTGTTGTTAAAACCAATACAAACAGATTAAGCCACAAATACTTAATATATGATAAAAAATATAAAACGAATAATTATACCATTAAGCAGATTAGCATTCGTATTTGACGTAGAAAACATCGCCTAAAAAATACAATACGATTTTTATTATCCCACAGAAAAATACAACGTCAAAAACATTATTCACATCGTACGAACACATGTGGCCCGATGAAATAATATTATTCTGCGAAACCCGACTAATTTGAGTAGAACGAAAAAAAACGAGACAAAATATTGCTTAAACAAAAATATTATGTAATGTACGCACATACATACATTTAGAATATTTTAATGTACAATATTCATATTGTATATTAAAATATTCTTCTTTGTTATATATAGAATAATATTTTTAAGTAGAATAACAACCAGTTCTCCGCCAAATAAAATTTCCACCCCATTGCAGCTGAATGGGATTTAGAATTTCTATAACAAGGTAACTAGTTATTAGTTTGGATGTAGATTTCCAATTTAATCCCGCAAAGGAAGATTTTCCAGCGACCTACTTATTGGATGTACATATCTTACGTCCCAAATATTCGCATTCACCTTTATCTGTTATCACGATTTTTTAAATTGAAAGAAAATAAAAATGAGCATAAATCTTTTTATATAAACATTAATAAAATACTGCTGCGTGGAAGAGTTTGTAGTATTATCAATAGCCGATGTTGTCTAGAATCTAGATAGATTATCGGCAGCACCCAGACAGTACTAGTTTATTAATACTTTTTTAAATTAAGGATCGCCGACATAAAATAATTGCACTTTGAAATACAAAAGACAAGTTATAGGTAATCACGACATGAAAATAATAGTAATCTGATATAGTACTTAACCAATACTAAATTATCTTAACTCATAAAAGAAATTTCCTGGCCAATTAAAGGACATACAATAGCGATACTACCGCTTACGAACAGCAGCAAAACTAAACAACTTGATTTACTAAGTAATGCTTGGCATTCCACTGCTCTCGCCATCCTGAGACATAAAATGTTATGTCTCAATATGTCCAGTAGTTACTCTGGCAACAATCCTTCAAACCGAAACAGTGCATTTACACTTCTGCTTAATGGAGGATATAGATATTACGCTGGTATCTACCCAGACATATTCTCATAATGATGACAGTAGGTACCACCAGTAAATATCATATCACTACATAGTATAAAACAAACTCGCTTTCTCTGTCCCTATGTCCCTTTGTATGCTTAAATCTTTAAAACTACGCAACGGATTTCAATGCGGTTTATATCTATAGATAGAGTGATTCAAGAGGAAGGTTTATATGTATAATACATACATATTATTGTACAGAAATCTATTTGTACCCGGGCGAAGCTGGGCCGGGCCGCTAAGTATTTTATATTCCATAAAATCCAGTATTTTTCCTATTCAAAAAGCGCACGATCCGCACCCATATCGATCTAGTCCCGGCGACAACGTATCACTGATAGCGATAAGAACGTTCAATACGCGCTAATCTGATAAGGTGTGTTTACTCGCCATACGAAGGGAGCGGCTTGCGAAATGATACTATGGAAAAATTGCATGTTGCAATCACACTGGAGTGTTTTAACCGTTCATTTTATGCGTTGTATCATTTAGCTGCTCGATATCATGGACTGGCTCAGTAAAGACAGCCCATATACCACCCACTGCAGAGCACGGGGCTCTAAAATCTACGGTACGATTGAGAGTTAGACCATATAATCCACCACGCTGGCCTAATGCGGGTTGACCTTACATACCATAGAAATTCTTGTAAAATGGTATGTTGCTTTCCTCACGATGTTTTCCCTCATCGTTTTTAGTGCGTGGTAATTGACTATCAATACACAAGACTCCGAAAAGTCATACATAGGTGTGCCCTGGGATTTGAACTCGCGATACCGTGACCACAACGTACAGGCTAAGGTAGTAAAAAAATCAAAATTAATTGAAGGTAACATTTTGGACTACCGAATATTAGTGTAGGAATGGCCCAGTTCAACCAAAACAGAACCACTTTAATGTAGAAAAGTGGAGTCTATGCATGGCAGACCCATGCCTTAATTACCTTAGAATACCTAACTAAGTATTTAGACCGAACCGCACTGTCTCAAAGAAACCGACTTGAAAAAGACGCTTCGTTATTGTGTTTTGTTCTGTGAAATGGCAAAAGGCCCTATATCCATTTTCAATCTAATTTTAAGTGATTTTGACGTTTTAAAGCGATGGTAACCACTCACTAATAAGTGGTCTGGAAAAACGGTCAAAACGGAACAATCGGCGTAAAGTACTTACAATATTAAAAATGTTTCCAGGAATATACGAAGCCAATAATCTTCACTTCTCAATAGGACATTGAGTCAAGAGCTAAATGAAGTCTGTATTTATTATAACCAATTATAATGAACTGCTCTGATTTGAACCGACTTGTAACTTTTGTTCTAATCACTATTGTTCACTTGTTTTGAAAAGAGCAACACTGGAGGTTCTTACCCGTTCTTTTGTAATGAAAACCGCTTTCCGATCGTATTAGATAAAAAAATGACTGAATATAAATGAGTTATTTTCACTTTCAGTAGACACGGCACACTTCGTTAGGAGTTTCCGTACTCAGACCTAACTACTTGTGGACGGTGACTCTTGTTTCCTGTGTCATTGGAAGGATAAATTAATTTTTTCATAATATGATTTTTATAAAATGGAAAACTTTAACCACAAAAAAGAATTAAAGGGCGATTCTGTTAGGTATCGGTTACATGCATGATCGAAGAGATAACAATTTATAAATGCCCTTAATAATATAATGTTTTTTTATTAGCAGGCCTCTTTACATATTTTACGTATGTATATCCAATAAAATATATATATATATATATACTATTATACATTTTCCTATAAATAAAACAATATGCACTAGCAATCAACTCGAGATGAAAACCGGGAACCCGTATAAATATTAACTCCGAGAAATTTTAATTTTCGTTTGTTTTTTCTTTTTACTACGTTCTATATTTTTCCTAGTAGTATTGCATGAAATTACCATCGACCAAATTAGCTCACTGCTATGTATGGAGATCATATTCCTTTACAATGCTAAATTCAATGAAGAGTCCACAATTACCAGGAATTGTAGTTAATTCTAATTTTTTATAGAACATACATACATGTACATAAACTCACGCCTTATTCCCAGAAGGGATAGGCCGAGGTGCTAAGGCACCCACATTTCGCCTTGTATGTTCCGTCCACATTGTGATAGGTGGCGAGCCTATCGGTATATCGGGCACAAATTCCTGACTCTGGGCTGATACTGAATTGAAAAATCCAATAACACTTGGCCCAACCCGGGATTCGAACCCGAGACTTCAGCTTTGTAACCATACCGTAGTACAACTACGCCATCGAGGCAGTTTTTATAGAACAAAATTTCCTTTAATTAAATAAATACACCCAATATTCCTACACACTTTGTCCTGACCCTACGATGAGATCGCGTATGTCGTCAGTATCAATGTCTAACCGACTGCGCCACGGAAGCTGTTAAATCTTTCTATATTATACGTTAGAATAGATGGATTTTAACATACTAAATGTAATTATATATCTTGTAGTTGTATAAATATATAAAACCAAAAAACCGCAAGGTTAGAAGTTATCTCAAAACATTACTTGTTAATTAGTCCAAAACTGTCATTTTTGTACAAATTGCCTTACCCAGAGGTCTGTCAAATGTTTATAATCAATTACATTGTTTGCCGTCCCGAGGGTTTCCAAGTCAACAGGCGAGCTGAGTTTACCTCGTTGAAGTGTTTATTTGATATTTAAATTGTATTAATCAATTTAAATTGTAGAAAGGTGGGCTGTTAAATTCATTTATTTATAGCAATTTAAAGGGTCGTTTGAAAGATTAGATCTTGACTGTTAAAGGTCAATTATTTTATTAATGCTTTGTTGCTTCTGCATTATATTGGTCTCGTGCATAGATGTTTATGAGACCGCCAAGTCTCTGGTAGTTCTTGATACCCACGGCACAAGACTCGATCTTAGTGTGCAGTCGAGACTATGCATGTGACTGTTAGTGTATTCATTTATTTAGGACCACTAGTTTAAAACAAAAGGATATAAAAGGTCCTACATTAATACAATTTCATGGCACAAAAATAAACTTGAAACACAATTTATATGAAATAATACGATAGACTCATTCCGATTCTAATCTGTAAACACACTCGTTCGTCATTATTCTCAGAAGACAATGATGTGTGAACTTGAAACGTATTTATATTCAAAGCCATCATTCGTATTATGCTTCTTATTGTTTGTAACACGTACACCTGAATGGGAAATAATATTATGCATAGGCATACAAAAACGCCAACTTGCTCCCGGCTAGCATCGTGGACTATGGCACCTCTCAATCATACTCTAGATTTTAGTGAAGACCTGTGGTCTGCAATGGGAAGTATATGGACTGAAATTGATTTACTTAATTTGGACTTCGTGGCGCAGTTGGTTACAGGGGCCCTACTATATTAATCCGAAACGAAGATCTAAACTTCGGATGATCGAAATTTTAATACGATACGAATGTACCTACACATAATTATGGTCGTTATTGATTTATGGTCGTAACCATAGACTTATGGTTAGGATGTACGTTATATAAATTCGAACTTTTACAGAGTAGATACATTCGTATCGAATATAAACTTTGATCGTCCGAAGTTTCGAACTTCGTTTCGGATGAATATAGTAGGGCCCCAGGCTGGCTCGCGCCTGCAACCAGGCGCTAGATCAATCCCCGCGCTGAGACTACTGTTTGTATCAATCACAGGTATTTGTTCTGGGGCTGGGTGTTTGTGAGACCAAAAAGTCTCTCGTAGTTCCTGATACCCAGGACACGACACTCGCACTTCATGCGGTCAGGACTATGTATATGACTATTGGCTGTGAACTTTGGGTGTTTTAACAAATAATAATACTCATAGGCATACACTAACAACTATCAACCCGCTCTTAGCCAGCGTGGTATACTAAGGCAAGTCTCAATGCCTAATGCATATGTATGTGACTGTTGGATGTTTATGCAGTGGGAAGTAGTGCTCGTTTTAAATTACATAGACAGACAGACGAGCTTAGGTCATTGACTTGAACAAACTGGCCAATGCAGGATCACGTCTGGGATGATTGGCGCTTTTGGTGACCTAGGTCTAACAGTAGACGGCAAAAAGTGGATATACTGTCCTAGTAAAACTCATCCTGCATCTTAGGTATTAGAAGGGATATTTTGACGCCATAATATTTTTTGCCTTCGCTTTCGAATTTTATATTTCTGTAATCTAGCTCCTGGCTTATTTTATCACAAAGAGTAATTTTTTGCTTCGTCTTATAAAAGATTAATGAAAGGAAGTGTGATCTTATTATTCCATTATTTACCTGTGTATATTTAAGCATGCTGGTAAATTAAGAAATATAGCGTAAAATTTATTACTATAGATAATTCGCTAATCATGCTATGGCAAAAGAATTACCTCCCAAAATCTTGTTATTCACATAGTCAACTTTCACTTAACCGATAAGATAAAAATAAAGCGCTTGTATATTCTTTTATATGAAATATAAAATGGACAAAACTTTCCGCAGGCTCGTTTAAATTCAATTTCGAGAAGCTTCCGTGGTAAGCTCAAAGTCTACCGAAAAACCAAGGCAATGAACTATTTAAGCTCCTCGCCTTAAGTGTTTACTGACAGAAAAAAATAATTAAAATCCATTTCTAAGCGAAATTGTCAGGCGTCCAATCCAACAGATTTTACATTTAGTAGCTATGAGGAAGTGACTCAGGAAATCTTAGAGGAAAGTTATCTTATAATGGCTAACGAGAACATGTTAACAGGAGGAAAATATAATAAAAATACTACCTATAAAAGTGAGCACGAAGCAAAGTTAGAATTACGCAAAAACTCCAATTATTACATGAACAAGTTAACTCAGAAAAGCTATCGATAAAACTCACATATTTGGTCCTTCGAGCCGGATTGTACTTTAAGAGTTGTTGTTGACTTGAGATTGCGTGTTGATGTACTTATATTAAGATAATCTCTCAGCCACAGCCTCCGTGGCGTATTTACTATTTAGTTAGACGCTGGCTGTCAAACGAGAGGGCGCGTTTTCGATCCCCGCACCGAGGCAAATGTTTGTGTGGCCAACAAATATTTGTCTCGGGTCTATGTTTGTGAGACCGAAAAGCCCTGGTGAGATCCTGATTCCCACGACACAAGACTAGATCTTAGTGTGGGGTCAAGACTAGGTTTTTTTTTTTATTTTTTATTTCAATGAATGACGAGACGAGTAAGCCGTTCGCCTGATGGTAAGCGATACGACCGCTCATAAACAGTAGCAAAATTCCACTGCGCTCGCCATCCTGAGACATAAGATGTTAAGTCTCAATATGTCCAGTAGTTACTCTGGCTACAATGTCCTTCAATCCGAAACACTACAGTGCACTTACGCATTGTTGTTTCACGGGAGAAATAGACATTGCGGTGGTACCTACCCAGATGGCCTCTCACATATGAGAGACCTACCACCAGTAAAGGTAAGTAACAGTTTGTGTAATTATTTATCTAACGTCCGAATACTCCAATGCCACTCAATTATTAAGTTGCACTTAACTACGCACGTCCTTCTTAGTCAGTAAATTTACCTACAATTAATGGCTTACTTAAGTGCAACATAATAATTAGGTGGAGTTTGAGTATTTGGGCGTTAGATTACTAACCAACATTTTTATTCCGAGCCACTGTTGATTCTAGCTTCCAGACGTTTCAATGTCGGGACTGTCTAAGCTGAATTAAATATGTACCCTTTTAAAAGTCAATTAACTTTAATATTTGTAGCTACGGACAATGAAAGCTATTATCTGTTAAAATATTATTTATAAACAGTTATAATTTATCAAAAAATTACCGTTATATTTGGTCTGTACTTAGCAACTCTAAAGTTTATCCTAAGGTCAGTTTATGCCTCAGGTGATCCATACTTTCTCTGATATATCAACGACTAGATACTTGAACCAAAAGCATAAAACAAAGCATTTCACCTAACAATTTCTATGAACTACCTACATTACTTAATAAATTTTTTTGAATATAAGGTAAAAGCACCAATAGTAGACAATTTAAGGATGAATCAAACTTAATTCTCAAAATTCAAAAATGTTTTTCAAAAAATTAAAGTTACATTTTCTTTTACTGTTAGAGCAACATTTGGAATTTAACTATTTCATAATAATAAAATTAAGAATGCTTTATTTTATATAAAAAAAATATATTTTCTTAGGATTGCCGTAGTCACTAATAGATGACAGTATAAAAAATCAGATGCCCCAATAATAGACATCAATTGGCACTAATAATAGACATGACTATAACATCATTTTAATATTATGTGTTATCAAAAAATTATAATTTAAAATCAAACCGAGCACAGATTGTGCTTTAGAATTAATTAAGTAACAAAATATATATAATATCTTCTACTTTCTTTCAAGGACTTAAAAATTACGTTATCATCAGGTGTGATATTATTTTCTTCGTGGTAATTTTCTTCACCTGTATATAAATTTATTATTATTAGTTCTATATCAATTTCTAATTAATTATCTTTCTTATTGATTTTCTTTTTCCCATCTCATCATTCTTAGTTGATCTTAATTCATCTCATCATTTTTAATTGCTCAAACCGTAATCTGAAATTAATGTATACTAGTAGTGGTCATCTAGTAGACTCTAATAGTTGACACTGTCTTCTTTTAATTAGCCTAGTGACGAAACGAAACGAAACTCAGATATTAATGTTGTGTTCACAACATAAATAAAATAAATAAATAAAATTGAGCATCTCCAAAATGTTTGCATAAGATTCATATTTGATTTACACAAATATGACAATCTTTTTGAGTTTCGTCTTAAGCTCAAGTGGTTACCCATACGGCTTTGTCGGAATGCTCACACTCTTTCACTTTTATATAATATATTATTTAACCCTCTCGCCCCTTCTTATCTCTAAGACCGTTTTATATTTCTTCATGATTCCCATGAAAAATCCCTGAGGTCATCGGAGAACCTGAAACTGAGAATACCACGACATTTATGGACAAGTCATTCCCCGTACTCGCTGTTCGATTGTGGAACTCACTTCCAGATGTCGTGAGACAGGTTCGCAAATTGCCATCATTTAAATCACTAGTCAAGGAACACTATCTTTTTCACTGAACTTACACATTGTTGTGCTTTTACTATTAGCATTTTTTTATATTTATTTACTATGCATATATTTATTATATTTCATGTCTATTTTGTATATGTATATACATATATATATATATATATATATATATATATATATATATATATATATATATATATAGAGACAGGAGAGAGAAAGGGCAGTCTAGGATGTATAGTGACAAATATATATATATATATATATATATATATATATATATGTATGTATGTTGTATGTATTTATATATATGTTTTACTTTTATTTTGTGTTTTAAGATGTTTATTTGTAGATGTATTATTTTGTCACTATACATCCTAGACTGCCCTTTCTCTCTCCTGTCTCTTATCTCTATCCAAAGGTTGCCTGGAAGAGATTGCCTAGTGCAATAAGGCCGCCGATTGTACTTGTTATAAATATTGTTTTAATTTCTGTGTATATTTTTTTCTGGGGTACAATAAAGTTAAATAAATAAAATAAACTACCAAGTTCACAGATGTCATCTTTTAGATTTTGATCAATTTCTGGAACTAATAGTAGACACCACTAAAAAATTATACAAAAACAAGCCAAAATAACAAGGAAATTGTCCAAATCAATCAATAATGTAATATTCATATAATATCGAAACTCGATATAGCCAAAAGTCATATAATATAAGACAAAACCATACCGTTTGAAAATCAGTTCCTTAAGAAAAACGCTAAGAATTACGCGCATTATGGCGCGAAATCACACTGTTTGTGGTCAATTAACAAAAAAATTGAAATTTACTTCTGAGAGTGCAAACAAGCTTTTGGGCATGTATCATAAATGGTACGAGGTGGCTTTAAAATTAGGAGCAATGTCATTAAAATATTTAGTTTTCTTATTAGAAAATCTTTTTTCGAAAGTGTCATCTATTGGTTCAGTGTCGGGCATTGGTGCTTTTACCTTAATTCGAATTTACACCACAAGATGGCGTTAAAACAAAATGGGAGACTTACGACCGCTTTATGCGAAAAGAAAACGCTTTTGCTTAAAAAAAAACATTTGGAACAAACATGGGTTGCAATTCAGAGTAGTTTTTAATACTACAAAACCTTATACTTTTCAAGGAAACTGTATAAAAATTCTTAAAATGTTATACTACCCTCAATATTTTACAAGTGGTACAGATTTGTACGGACAAACATCGGTACCAATATACCAAGCAGGAAAACCATTACAAGTAAAGGGAAGGCTCTTCGGTCCTATTGATAGGAAGTTGTCTGGTGTCGACTAGTTTATATTTAGCCAGCGCCGTCGAGTAACTTTCAAACTAGTGGCGAGAATGTCGGCCAATGCTACATTTTGGACTAATACGGTCCGACTTGAGATTCGCTACGATTAAGTGAAGTTTGGTGATAAATATAACTATAGATCGGCTTCATTCATTCATATGCATTCATAAATGCGAATGTAAGTTTGTTTGTTACGCTTTCACTCGATATCTAATTAAGCGATCATCATGAAACTTTGTACAATTGTATTGTATTGTATGTATTCTTGGAGGTATTAGAAGTAACACACCAAAATTTTTACGAAAAAAAAATATATTCCGAACGATTTTTTTTGTCGAAATTTTACCTACTCTTTGGCCCCCATTTAGAAAAGTGTATCAGCCAGCACCCGGGTGGAGCCGGGCCTGATAGCTAGTAATATCATATAGTACAAAATACTACTAGATAGAACATTGTGTCACTCCTTTATCACTCTTTATCTATTTTACCAAAGGATTTGATGCCCTTTTACTAATATGACAAAGGGTTAGAGCACAATGTGCCTGGGCACATAAATTAATGACTGGTATGATAATTTTTAATCAAACCGACAAAAGATTATACGATATACGATTCTGTATCAGCGAATAATTTCAAATTGTAACAATAGTTGTGAATGAATTGTTTGCGTATATTAAGTGTCGCCTTGATCCAAATGTTTAACAACCTTCATAATTACCATGCCGTTACATACTACAACAAATAAAGTTAAATTACATTCTTATTTTTATACAATACTTTGATCTATTTATTTTGTTTTGAATAGTTAAGGGTATCTGAATAATAATTAAGGGTAGAACAACTGTTAGGAAGAGTAATACAGCAATGAGTACTAGTGGCTCATTTATTAGTATTATTATCAGTAAGGTTTTGAGTATTATTTCCTTATATTAAGTGTCAAATAGTTAATCTATTTAACTAACTCTTAACTTATTTTATTTCATTTATGTCCTACACTGCCCTTTCATTCTCCTACTTAAATATCCATCCCATCCATTGTACTATTATTATTATGTGATTTCTTTATTGTTTTCTGTCCAGTGCAAGGTTAAAATAAATACATAAATAACTCATCTAAATTGCACAAATAACTCATCAAAATGACATATTACATAGGAAAAGTACAAAATAATAAATATTTAGGCTAAGAATGAATATTAATATGGACCGGGGTATCCAAACGCCAGTAGTAATCTTGCACGAGATGAGGGCTGTTTGGGAGGGACAGAATGCAATCAATCATACCGCAGGGATCGGAGGGAATGTAGGGACTCCTCACAGATTTATCAATCTCTTATTGTATTGACGATGTAATATTGGAATATGTTTCAATTGATGCTAATCGCAGCTTTGGTTTTTATTTGAATGAATATTATAATAATAATGCACGTATTTTAATTAATTACTTTGCTTACAGTGACTATGAACTCTCCACAAAGGCCGAATAATACAGACATGCATGAACTCAAGCCTTTTCCCAGAAGGGGTAGGCAGAGGTGCAACCCGGACGAACAATAGCAGGTATATTATGTTCTTGTTTATACCGAGAAACGTCTCAATGATTTATGTCGCTACAATAATGAGATGAAGACCTTACAGTACCAACGCTATATAGAATCGATGGTTTAATCTATTCTGCACTCCTCTAGGTTCACATATCGACAATATTATGGATACCTTGTAAGTTAACAAGTATGTACCGTGATGGTACATAGGGAATAAGCAATACGCGTGATGGAGACAAATGTAAAAGCGTACTCACATTGCCGCCTACAGGTCCGCCTGGGTGAAGATAGTCCGTTCCAGGATCCGAGAAACTCAATGAGAATTCTTGAGTTGTTCTGTCGACGCCTTTTGTCTGTTATTGAACGATTATGAACGCCACAGGAATAATTCTATGGCGACCGCGTGCGCGCCGGTTACGATTTTTGTTAGTTGTTGTTGCACTCGCGGCCCGCGGAGAAGTTGTAGCGCGTCCTCCGTGTGGGGGCGCTAGTTGCACGACGCGTGATTGGCGCGTCGACGAAATGCCTCGACGGCATTGGCGAATTGGCTAGTTGGCGGCAATGCGCGCGAGTTTGAAGATCCTCGCCATTTCACATGTGCCAACATCACGCATTTTATTGAATAAAACGGTTACGAAACATTCCGCCCACCAAAATACATTGATGTATTTTCGAAATTATAAACAAATCAAACAATTAAAGAAGAAGGCATATGATATCTTACGAACTAAGAAAAAATACGAAATAATGATAATCAAATTTAATCCGCTTGGTTAGGTAAGGGAAAAAGTTTGACTAAAGGTCTCGTAAGGCGAGTGCCTTCGGCCGTACGTATCGTCATGTGGCGCAACTCCTCAACCCGAGCCAGAGGCCAATGTAACGGAATTGAATTATCAGTTTTAATAATTACGATCGATCCTACATCTAACGGTCGTGAATTCTTGGTCCACTTCGCCCGCTGAGTTAACGAATGAAGATATTCATGTTTCCAACGATTCCAGAAATCCTGCTGGAATCGCTGAATCAACTGCCATCGACCCAATCGATTTATATTTAATGAAGTAACATCTTCATCAGGAACAGTCGTAAGCGGCTCAAGAGTTAGAAAATGGCCTGGTGTTAGAAATGACAGGTCATTGGGGTCGGAGCTCAGCGGACAAAGGGGCCTTGAATTTAGCATTGATTCAATTTGTACGAAAAGTGTCGTTAATTCTTCAAATGTTAGACATTGGTCGCCAACGATACGATACAAATGTGATTTCACAGATTTTATCTGTATTTCCCACACTCCACCGAAGTGGGGACTTGAGGGCGGATTGAAACGAAATTCGATTAGATTTGCATTAGCGGCATTTCGCATGTAGTTTAGTAATTGTGCATTAGCACCGACGTAATTTGTGCCACAGTCAGAATGAATTACGCTAACCCTTCCGCGACGCCCGGAGAAGCGACGCAACGCAGCAAGGAAAGCGTCCGAGGAAAGGTCCGATACCGCTTCAAGATGCACCGCACGAGTCGCAAGACAAACAAATAAACATAAATATGCTTTGGTAATTTTTGCACCGCGATGTTTACCGCTTTTAACTCGAAAGGGGCCGCCGTAATCGGTCCCTACGACAGAAAATGGTTTCACCTGATTTACGCGAACTGCAGGCAGATCGCTCATAAAGGGTTCAAGTGGAGATGGGTGTGTCTTGTAACACGGTACGCATTTGGATAAACAATTTCGAATGGCACGTTTAGGAGATAATATCCAAAACTGTTGCGAAAGAAGATACTGCGTTGTATTCACGCCGGCGTGACAATTTTCACGATGAACAGCTTCGATTATAAGGAAAGTCAAACGTGATGTACGTGGAAGTAGAGCAGGGTGCTTATGCTCAAATTCGAGACCAGATCGGGAAAGGCGACCGCCCACCCTGAGAATTCCCTGGGCATCGAGAAACGGGTTTAACTTACGCATTTGTTTCGATAATAATTGACCTTCCTGTAGCTGACGAATTTCTTTTTCGAAAGAAGCTTGTTGATTGTGCTTTACGACGATCAACAAAGCGGCATGAAGCTCTGCGTTATTTAAAAAAGAATCAGAGCAACGATTGTGTTTATGACGTATAAAATTTATAAATCTCCGCCACCAACATATTATACGTTGAATTTTCCGAATGGAAGAATAACGATCGAGTAAAATATCTATAAAAGAATTATTCGTATCATCAGAGCCAAGAAAGCTTTTCAGCTCCTTTGCCTTCGACTGAAGAAGATCCTCACTAGGATCGACATTAAGCTGTGGCCAATGTTCGGAAGGTAAGCGCAGCCAAATAGGACCCGCCCACCATAACCGATTGTTGACAAGATCGAATGGTAACTGACCACGAGATGCGACATCGGCAGGATTGTCTTCAGAGGCGACATGGCGCCACTCAACATCCGGAATGATATCGTGAATATGACCAACGCGGTTAGCGACGAAAGTTTTCCAACAAGACGAATGAGAATGCAACCACGCTAGAACAACGGTAGAATCAGACCAAGCTATAACGCGAGTAAATGGAAAAGATTGCGCAAAAACATCAAAATATTTTCCCATTTTCAATGCGTCAGGTGGTATAAGATTCATGTGGCCATGATCAAGATATTCCTTCATGAATTCGCAATATTTAGCATACAGCTGTTCATTTTTAAGAAGACGTTTTCCAATGGAATGAAAACACCGCAAGGCTATATCACGAGATGTAGGAAATGTAGTTTCTTGTTCACCGTATTTGAACGGTAAAGAAAGAACGTATCTACCGGAAGCATCTCTGGTATGAGAATTCTCAAAAATCTCCTCGCATCTCTGATCTTGCAAAGTAAGAGGTTTTGAATGCGAAACGGTTAACTCCTCAAGCTGCCGTAATCTCTTGAGATCATCATGAATTTGTGGTTCGTTTAAGGCAAAAAATGAATGAAATTTTGAATCTGTGTATCCAACGTTCCCGATAAGAAGCCAGCCAAACAGCGAATTTATAGCAGACGGTTGGTTGGTACCACCTTCGATTGTTCCCGGTAAAAGAAGCGAAGCGAAACATTTCGCGCCGATAAGTAGATCTACAGGACCAGGTATGTGACAATTTGGGTCCGCTAACTGCAACGATTTAATATGCTGCCACGATGATTTATCAATCCGAATGGATGGCATCTTCCCACAAATGCTTGGCAAGGTCAAGGCTTTAATGGAAAAGAGAAACTGGTCGTTATGTCCGAGATCAAGGTTAACAATACCTGACACGGGAGCTGAAGAATGACCCAATCCACTAACCTTATGAGATGTGGAAGTACTGGTGAATCCCAGTCGCTTGACAGCATTCTCTGTGATAAAATGACTTTGACTACCGGAATCAATTAAAGTTCTAAACGGTTGGAAATTCCCCAAAGAATCACGAATCTGAACAATCGCTGTCGATAATAAAATATAAGATTGTTCATGCGTAGTGGTCAACACTCGAACCTGATCATCAGGTTTATCGACACCTGGAGAAATAGCTAAGGAAGTAGTGAGCGATTCTCCTTCATGCAAAAGGGTATGATGCCGTTGATGACATTTATTACATCTGAATAAAGATCTACAATCTTTGACGGTATGAGACGTTCTCAAACAATTGAAACACCAACGATGAGTTCGAGCATACTCATTGCGTTCGGTGACCGAAAGTTGTGTGAATTTTTCACACTTATTTATCGAATGATTTAGTTGACAAAATGTACATTTTACAATTACCGCTTCTGGTGTTTGTGAAGAAGGAGAACTAGACTTTTTCTCAGAAGTTGACCTCGCCGCAGAGTTTGAAAGAAATATAGAAGTCTTCTTTTGAAACTTCGAATTGTTCGACCTGATTTTATGTGATTTAATTATATCCATAGATCTCCCTACGTTAGGATTAACCTGATCAATTAATGAAAAATGGTTATCTCGAATAAAGGCGTCAGCTTTATTATAAAGGAAAGATTTTAATTCTTTAAATTGCGGCAACTCTGACGATTGGCGTCTTTCTTCAAAAGAACGCCGGGTTTGAGTATCTAATTTTGACAAAATTAAATAGCACAGAACAAAATCCCACTCGTGAATAGGAAGGTTGAGACTGGATAATACGTTTAAATTTTCATTGACTAAATCAAAATTTCGGCGAAACTCGATCGGTGAAAGTGATTTTAAATTAACGTTTAATATTTCTTTCCAACATGTAAATGCTAAATCTCGTTTATCACGGTATCTGGCCAGCAACGCTTCATACGCTCCGCGATAATATTTACCTTGAATCGGGTAAGATCGAATCACACCTAAGGCGTCACCACTAAGACAGGTCTCTAGGTATTGCATACGCTTCGTATCCGAAAGAGATTCATTATTATGAATCAAAGAATTAAATAAATCGAAGAACTTAGGCCACTCCTTGATTTCACCAGAAAACGATGGTAGGTTGATTTTAGGCAACTTTATGTCGCATCCTGACGAATGGCTTGCATTTTTATCGCAAGGATGAACGTTAGAAACAGGAAATAAATTTCGATTAATTGCCAAAATTTTAAAATGAATATCATCAAACTCGGTACGAATTTGGTCTTCTTGTTCGAAATCGTCATCATCGATAACGCCTAAAATATCCGAATGAACGCTCTCAAAACTTTCGATTAATTTTGGCAATGAGGAGAATTGAACACCAAATAAATTCAAACACGATTTATCTTCCTCTGCCGATTCAGCAACTTCTAGAAGTTTCTTTAAACGGTTGAGGGCCAAAGTACGCTTGCGCCGTAATACAGGCAAACCCTGAACACTCGGACTATCTACACTCGCTAACTTTGTTAAACGCATCTTTGGTTTAGCAACACGAACCGAACGATACGACATTTTAAATAAATGTCGAAACGAATAAACGAAATTAAAATTAAGTATATCAAACTGTTGTATAGTCACTGCCTACCCTTTCACGAATAGAAGTACTGTACGCGAGAACGAATGACGATTAGTACAGCACACGAATTTGAAAATCAGGACGGCAAATGACTAACGAATACTGAAGTCTAATAAGTATCTACTCAAGTACTTATTCCTTCACAACGAAACTGAATTGCCTACAAAAGTTATAGCATCGCAAAATTGCAACACGAATTTATGTAAACAAAGAACGGTTAAATGAATATTATTATGACACCTACCCGAATGCACAATAATAATAAGACAGGCCAAACGGCGTATTTAACCGACTACGAGAAATGTGTAGTGTGTACACTTGTCGCCCATTTGTACTCGAATGTACTCGACGTTTTAATTGATAAATGTCGCTAGAATAAAAACCGATGAACGACACCTATATTAAAACTTCCACGGAATAGAATCTATGTATATGTTAACCTATGTGTATTTAACACGAAGTGAATTTGTTAGAGAATCGAAACCCAACGATACATCAACGAATTGGAACTAGAATAGATGTAACGCAAGTAACGAGGCGAAAAATAACAATATTCAAATGCATATAATACACCGGCTACCAATACTAGAACGTTTATTACGTTGATATGATTATGTACATTAGGGGACAAATGGACATCGGCGCTAAGGATAAATAAAAGACAAAATGGCTAACATTTGAACAACTCGACGAGAATGATTTTAAATTGTTTGCATTAAATAAACATTTGAAACACAAGTAAATGTAATTGTAAAGAACTATTCACATAGAAATTAATTATTAATATTTTTATTCTATAAATGAATTGATAACAGTTTGCGTTAAGTTCCTATACGATATGTACGACGAAAGAATCACGCTACTGTAATTTGGTCGGCTTATAATATTTACGTGAATTGATGATATATAGCAATGTAAATTGTTTGAAAATATACTACACTGTATCTAAAGTTTTATGCAAACAATCATATGCCTTCCTGGAACGACCGATTAAAATGTTATTTGTTAATTTTTTTTAACAAAATATGCAATGGCGGTATCGTAATGCTTCGAACCAAGTTTATCGCATGAAAATAACTCGGAATCTATGTTCGAAATAGCGAATGTTCTCACTATTCCCGGGTTTCGGCACCAAAATATGTACCGTGATGGTACATAGGGAATAAGCAATACGCGTGATGGAGACAAATGTAAAAGCGTACTCACATTGCCGCCTACAGGTCCGCCTGGGTGAAGATAGTCCGTTCCAGGATCCGAGAAACTCAATGAGAATTCTTGAGTTGTTCTGTCGACGCCTTTTGTCTGTTATTGAACGATTATGAACGCCACAGGAATAATTCTATGGCGACCGCGTGCGCGCCGGTTACGATTTTTGTTAGTTGTTGTTGCACTCGCGGCCCGCGGAGAAGTTGTAGCGCGTCCTCCGTGTGGGGGCGCTAGTTGCACGACGCGTGATTGGCGCGTCGACGAAATGCCTCGACGGCATTGGCGAATTGGCTAGTTGGCGGCAATGCGCGCGAGTTTGAAGATCCTCGCCATTTCACATGTGCCAACATCACGCATTTTATTGAATAAAACGGTTACGAAACAAGTATTTAAAATTAAAAAAAAATCCTATCTACAGACTTGTCATAGTAAATAAGTTGATAACTCGTCAGTCATTACTAATTACTTGTAATGTCAACATAACGCTAGGCGACCAGATAATCCATCCTAATTTACCTAAATGACACAATTTAGTGTTAATTAATACGTCAGAAGAAACAAATATCCAACCGAAATTTAGTGAAACAATTGAACATAACCCGTCCTACAGACATTGTAAGCTAACTAGTTGGCCAATTATCCTTAACAAGACGTCTTGGGTCTTTCGTACCCGTGTTATTTCAATCCTAAATTCCCGGTTAATATTAAATCAGAGACAAGAAAGGGAAAATCCAGTATAATTAAAATTTAATGAGAGACAAATCCAATGTGTCCGGGGCCCATGTGCTTCGTAATTACAAAAGTTGTCTACCTTTTGTTATAACCCTTAATTTTAGACAAACAATACCCGGATACTGAGCAATAAGGATACAAGCCGTAACAATTTTGGCAGCCGTGTTTTCAGATGAGATATTTTATTAAATTGAGGTATACTTTACCGGTATATTTTTTTATATAAAATACAATTGGCAATTTATAATTGAATTGATTAAACAATGATAACTCATAGTGATTTAACGCTTGACCTTTTAGAGTAACACTGAAGATGATATTTAAATGTTTATTATTTATTTTGATAATGCGTAATTACTGATAACTAAACAGCATAATTGTTCACAGAGTCTGACATTTATTACAGTAATTTACATCAAAATAAATATTTCCAGCATCAAATGACACTTTTAAAAAGAAAAGAAAAGATAAAGGAACAAGGAATTACGTGTTGCTAAGGAAGTTTTTGCACCATTCCTTGTTTACAGTTGTAACACGTTCCGAAAGTAGTAGTACCTATGCTATTTCAAGTTATCTAGTCAAAGCTATTTGATTTGCAACATTATGATTTATTTTACTAGTCCGTTGAAGTTCCGAGGAAGTTCTAAAATAGTATTTACAAGTATCATAACTCATAATAATCATTCATAATTAATTTAAAATATGTTCGCTACAAAATCTGCCCAAATTTTGCATCTAAAAATAGCCCGTGGGATACATCGCTTTATTCTTGCTTGTTCTGAATAGGCTGTTATCAAAACAGCCGCAGCTATTTACAATGTAGGCCCGGGAGAATAATGTCGGCCTTGCAAAATACTGCCCTAAATAGTGATAAATTACGCTATTTTTCTATTCATATGAGAATCTATTGTAATACATAGTATGACAAAAAGCTCTGTCCGATCAGAGACGGACATTTGTGTATTCCAATTTGAGTATATAAAGTACGAATTACAAAGCAATGCTTGGCATTCCACTGCGCTCGCAATCTTGAGACATTTTTATTAAATTTCAATATGTCCAGTTACTCTGACTACAATGTCCTTCAAACTGCAACACAACATTACACATTTACACTGCTGTTTGGCGGGATATATAGACATTCAGGTGGTATCTCGAGGTACCTTGGTATTTTCGTACATATGAGAGACCTACCACCAGTAAACTTTACAGAACAAATACAATCACGGAAATGCTTTCCATTGTAAACACTTCCACAATATTTGCCTGTTATAAGCGCGAGTAATTAAAATTCTACCGCAAGACAAACATCTCCAAATATTTGACCAGCATTCCGGCTGTTGTACCCCTCAAACACTGAGATAGTATACTAGAGGGGACACTGCAAACAAAATGAACGCTACCGTGCCGCTTCTTCTATTTCTATCTCTGTCACGCCTACGCAGTAACATTATCTTCCCTCTCGCTTCACTGTGTGCACGCACAATACGCAGAGATTTTGTTCCCGGTGTCCGCTCTAGTATAACACCTCAATGCCTTCAAATAAGAACAATTCTGTTTACAGAAGCTAATGTCAATATCGTAATCAATACTGGGACGTGACAGAATTATTAGTGTTACGTCAGTTATGACGTAATTAATGTGTTAATGCTGTATTCATATGAGTCAGGTGGTTCATTGCGATAGATGGGTTCAGTTCCTAGGTCAAGCTAGATTTTGCGTAGTATTCATTGGTATGAATTATTATTAGAGACTGTACTATGTCCTCAGGTTGATGATAAAAACGATAATGGAACGAAAATAAACTCTCATAATTATGGATAGAACTACTTACTAGCAAGAGACGTACCCTTCAAGAAGACAGGCGTGATGTTTGAGTTTAGGATGTAAAATGAAGTGGAATCCATATTAAGAACTTATACAGAAACCGAAATATGATATACATTAGTTGGTCACTATGATGAATACTGATGGCATGTCTCTTGTGAGATGTCTCGCCTGGGAGGTACCAATGCAATGTCTATTTTCCCGCCAAACAATACTGCACTGTGTTTCAGGTTGGAGGTCATAGTAGCCAGAGTAAATACTAGACATATTGAGACTTAACATCTGATATCTCAGGATGGTGAGCGCACTGGAATGCTTAGCATTGTTTTATAATTTATAATACATGGTGTTTGGTTTTGTTATTGTTAATGTGCGGTCATATCGCTTACTGTCAGACGAATGGTTTGCTAGTCTCACCACTCATTGCAATAAAAAACATCATCATTTACGAAGATCCACGCGATAAAAATCTACTAGTTAAACGGTCTCCGGCATTCTCACTCTAATCTCTCTAATCAATACTGGGACATGACAGAATTATTAGTGTTATGTCAGTTATGACGTAATTAATGTGTTAATGCTGTATTCATATGAGTCAGGTGGTTCATTGCGATAGATGGGTTCAGTTCCTAGGTCAAGCTAGATTTTGCGTAGTATTCATTGGTATGAATTATTATTAGAGACTGTACTATGTCCTCAGGTTGATGATAAAAACGATAATGGAACGAAAATAAACTCTCATAACTATGGATAGAACTACTTACTAGCAAGAGACGTACCCTTCAAGAAGACAGGCGTGATGTTTGAGTTTAGGATGTAAAATGAAGTGGAATCCATATTAAGAACTTATACAGAAACCGAAATATGATATACATTAGTTGGTCACTATGATGAATACTGATGGCATGTCTCGCCTGGGTAGGTACCAATGCAATGTCTATTTTCCCGCCAAACAATACTGCACTGTGTTTCAGGTTGGAGGTCATAGTAGCCAGAGTAAATACTAGACATATTGAGACTTAACATCTGATATCTCAGGATGGTGAGCGCCCCTGGGCGATCGTTGCGTCCGCCTGCTGCATCGTCCGCAGCGCATGGTGGCGCAGCGAATAATCAGGGGCTACCGCACGGTCTCGCACGAGGCGGCCTGCGTATTGGCGGGAACTCTGCCCTGGGTGCTGGACGCTAAGACCCTCTCGTCAGCTTTCTTCCGGCGAGAGGAGGCGTCCGGGCGTGGGCAGAGGTTGGTCCCCCGAGAGGTCGAGGCCATGTTGGCCTCCCTCCGCAGGTCCGCTGTGGAGGAGTGGCGTTCCAGGCTGGAGAACCCTAGTTCTGGTACGAGGACCGTCGCGGCAGTGCGACCTGTCCTCGAACAGTGGCTGGACAGGCGCCACGGTGCGCCGACATACCGGCTGACGCAGGTGCTCACCGGGCACGGCTGCTTCGGTGCGTACCTGTGTCGCATAGCCGGAGCGGAGGAGTCCGCCGTGTGCCACCATTGTGGCAACTGCCGTGAGGACACGGCCCAGCACACGCTGGAGGAGTGCCCAGCCTGGGACGAGGAGCGCAGCGCTCTCGTCGCGGTCATCGGAAGTGACCTTTCGCTGCCGGCCGTGGTCGCCGCCATGGTAGGCAGCCGGAGGTCGTGGCGAGCAATGCTCTCCTTCTGCGAACACGTCATGTCGCAGAAGGAGAGCGCCGAGCGGGATCGGGAGCAGACCGATCCCGCCCGTCGCTACAGGAGACGAAGGAGGCGCCGGGACAACATCTAACCCGGCGCCGCAGAGGCCACACGGGGTCGCCGTCCCTACCTTGGCGGCCCCCGAGACGTGACGCAACACGCGTCATTTGCCGCGTCGCGAAAGCGGCGGTGCACAAAGAGGCGGTCCTGGCGCGTCCGCTCAACGGTAACCCGGGGCCGTCTCTGAAGTGCACCCATGGTGGCCGACGCGGGGTTTTTAGTCGGTATTTCGGCGCGTATTGTGGTAGGGACCCGACCCAGCGGCCGCCCGTACACATCCACGGGCGGCAACATCATCTCGCTGGGCTCGGAAGGCGCCGGTGAGTCCGACACACCCTCGCCCCTGCGGGGGTGGGATGGTCCGTAAAGGGATGTTCCCCGCGAGAAAAAAAAAAAAAAAAAAAAAAAAAGGATGGTGAGCGCACTGGAATGCTTAGCATTGTTTTATAATTTATAATACACTAGCGGTCGGGCCCGGCTTCGCCCGGGTGCAGATAGTTTTTGAGTCCAATCCACATCAAGAACATATTATTTCGCGTGTCTACTAACTATATTTCCCGCGTGCCGTCGACTATATTTCCCTTCCGTAGGAGAGGACATCCCGTGCCAACAATTTGAATTTGAAAGAGTAGAAAATATGTATATTTGGTTACCTGACTCATCCCACGGGAACACTACATTTTTCGGGATAAAAAGTAGCCTATGTGTTAATCCAGGGTGTCAGCTATCACTATACCAAGTTTCATCAAAATCTGTTGAGCCGTTTTTTCATGAAAGAGTAACAAACATCCATACATACATACATACAAACTTTCACCTTTATAATATTAGTAAGGATGGTGTTTGGGTTTGTTATTGTTAATGTGCGGTCATATCGCTTACTGTCAGACGAATGATTTGCTAGTCTCACCACTCATTGCAATAAAAACATCATCATTTACGAAGGTCCACGCGATAAAAATCTACTAGTTAAACGGTCTCCGGCATTCTCACTCAGTAAACGAAACATAAATTATGTACATGCATGTAGGGTAAAGATATCAGCTAAGAAAGGATATTACGGAAATTCCCCACAAAAGGGGTGAAATCGGGGTTGAAAGGTTCTGTGAAAGTCCTTTGTCGAAATATTTAGGTTAATAGATGAGATAACTTATCATTTTCTATTCATTGTTCATTATCGATTGTCGCGCCATTAGTCTAATGGCACTGTAGATGGTCCGTGAGGCCTTGACTTCAATTCCCGAGATGGGAAATATTTTTTAATGTTTTGAAATACCTAAATTGCACTTGATTATAAGGGCAATGATGTCCGGTGAGATTATAGAATGGCCAGAGACAATTTTTCATACCACAAAGTATAGTATTTATATGTGCGACACTATATTTTCATCCTACTAAATATATGAGTTTTACAAATATTATTGATCAGTTTCTAAATAATTTTACGAGAGATTTTAACAGCCCGCCAGTTGTAAAACTCTATAAAATATGTTCTACATATTTCTGCAACGTGTAGAAAAAATCTAATAAGAGACAATAGCTGAAGGATTAAAATAAATAAATATAATTCACCAAAATACGATCGAGTCTTGTGCCGTGGGTATCAGAAACTATGATAGACTTTTCGGTCTCACAAACACCCAGACACGAAACAAATTTCTTAAAAAAACTTTTATTCGTTGCGGGAATCGAACCATACATTTCACAGCCATCGTCTAACTAACTGCGGTATATTTATTATTAAAGCAGTCAGTCGCCAAGAAATCACTGTGGAGATCATAATATCATGACTTTTAGTAGCTAAAGATTTTACTGGGATAAGTTTAAATCCAAAATCTTCAGAGTTTGAACGCGCAGACGATTCAAAGGAGTATTTTTATTGTTTCATAAAATGACGTCAAGTTTAAAGTTAGAACCCTTATAAACTTGTCTCGACAGGCTGTCGCCTCCTCAAGACTTACGGTGAAGGAACAACTCATTTAATAGTAGCAGACAATTATTTAAAAACTAAGGCTCAGTTGCAATCCCATACATTTGAGACGTATCAATTTGACATTGCCAATGTATGGGATTGAGATTTTCAACGTCAAAAGTATTGGCAAAGTTAGTTTGTGCAACTCAGCCTAAGGATAGGCCCTTCAGTACATTTGGAGTTTCAAAAAGACGACAGTCAAAATCGCGCTAAAATATATATCAAATTCACTTAATATAAGTAATTAATGGAAATCATTGTTCAGCAGTGGACTTCCTTTGGCTGATGGATGGATGGATGAATAAGTAATTAACAGATTTCATCTAGACAATGAAAACAAATATTATTTTTATTTTTATTAAACTTTCTGTCATAATAAAAGCAAGGCATTTTCAATTTCATTAACGCTCCACTAGAGATGTACTGGAGCGCGCACCACTTACGTCGGAACAATTAAAGCGCTTTCCACCATGTCGATATATGTATATTAATGTCAATGGTCAAAACCCTTATAAACTCGTATTGGCAGGCTGTCGCCCTTCTCCAGGGACACGGTGGAGGAACAACCTATTTACCAGGTGATAAATTAATATTATTATTGTAAGGGAAATAAGGCATTGCACTCGATTGCATAATTATCTCCTTCTTTTCTAAATGGTTATATGTGTTTATTTGCTTTAAGGATTTGTAGCTAACACCAGTATGAACAGCAGTTGCCTGCTCTGTTTACTTACGTCTGAGTTATTATTAATTAAACTTGAAGCACCAAATGAGTATGACTGATTTGACTGTATTTATATAATAAAGTTTTTAGGTTGCTTGATGACGGCCATAAGGCATAATAAATAAACAGTGTTGAGACTTGAGACCCAATTTAGTTCTAAAATGTTTTGTCTCTTTCGCTCAATGCTTTGTAATTTGTGTAATTCATGCTATTGATTGTTTGGTTTTACTACTGTCCATGAGCGGTCGTATCGCTTACCATCAGGCGAACGGCTTGCTCGTCTCGCCATTAATTCAAAAATAAAACGATGAAATTCCATAACACATACACAATTCACAATAGTTCCCAAAATCCGAGCGATATATGAGCGAATAAACTACGTTCCCGTCATGTAAAAATATTACGTTTTATTATTGCAGTGCCTGTCAGTGTGGCGTCACAGCGGATTTCCCCGACCACCAGTTAAAAAACTTGTTAGTTGGCACTGAGCCTTGAGTCTTGACTTATTAGCTTGACAAAGTATTTTATGTTGAAAAATATTTATGTTTTATTGCTTCAGTAGTAACATGGTAGTATGGAGTGTTGATCGTTCTGGGTTCGAGTTCCAATTGTAACTTCCAATATAAGTATATTTAAGTGTGATGTTTTGAAAAAATCTCAAAGGAATTGTCTGGGATTGAGTGACAATCATGGAAAAAATCCTGCTTTCTTAACTGTACTCTATATTGTTTAACAATCTTGGAAAAATCTTCAAAGAAAACTATAATATTTATTCACTTAGCTTTAATACGAGTAGTAGAAGTACTTTTGAGAAGATATACAACGTTGATGCGACCGATGGGCATTAAATTAAACTATGTATGCTATACGTCCTTGGTATGAATTCGGCACGGCACAAAATTAATAATACCAAAAATGAGATTTTGTTTGTTTCAAACAAACTAAATAGCTTCCAAATAAGAGTAAAACGCAACCATCCTGTGTAAATTAATTTCATTGACCTGTAGATACGAATAGATAACCAATTGGCAACGTCGCGCGCGGCGCGTGTTATTGTCGTGTACTTATTATTGTGTGACTTGTGTAAGAGCGGCAACAACGCGCAGATTTTAGTACGATCTATCGTTTTAAGGTGAATGACCATGCGTTAGGCCTAATCAGCTGTTAGAAAAGCTACATCGTGTTCAAATGGGGCAAAAACTTAAAAAATCATTTATGACTAAACTACTGCTCCTATTTTATTGACTTTTAGTACAGAGCTTCAAAATGGTATCTAGTATATGCAGTTTAAAGAAATGCCCATCGGTCGTATCAACGTTGTATATTTATGATGACTAAATCTCGTTTCACAGGCGGTGTCTAAGCGACTGCGCCACGGAGGCTGTCAAAAATCCCAAAACTTACGATACAGTTTGTTATCATAGGCTTTTAATATTAGGAGGAGCATTGTAAATTTTATAATTATTTTTATGAACCAATTCGAGAACAAAGGCATTTTTAGGTATATATTGAAAAATCCTTATAATTTTGCATACTAAATATTCCATAATAACACACCTTGACGATCTTTCCACGAGGCGTCTTTGAATCTTAACTTCAAGGGTTCGTTGACCTCGCAACAGCTGTTTGACTTAGGCAAGTATCGACAAAATATGTAAAATATACATAATTGCTTCAGGCTGTATTATTATGTGTATCTAATAATGTAATTAAAGCCATCTGTTGTAATGAGAATGTCTGAGACAATATAAATTCAAACACTACGAATAAAAAGCATTTCAAAGAGAAATGAAAATATTAAAATAATATAATTTTATATGAAAACCAAAATTAAAATGGCTGTCAAATTACTGTTTACGTATTTTATTTGCGTACTTCTGTTTAGTATTCGGTAACAAAAAAGGAAAAGGAGAAACCCTATAGAAACAGTTTGTTGTTTTTTTTTTTTGCATAGGTCTGGCAACCAAGCGAACATGTCGCCGAATGGTAAGTGATCACTCCCGCCCATGAGCCATGAGCATGCTTGAAGCTTTTCATGCTATATCATCGCCGGACCATCAAATCGAAAGAGAAGCGGGAAGAAAAAATGATGGGAAGAGTAAAGCGGGATTGGGCATCCAGCTTTCTCACCATCCTAAGGATATGCAACCGCGAAGCTATCGCTTTACGTTGCTCTCCTGTCTCTTGTCTATCTAAACAGCACCTGAATACATCGCGAATTTAGTTTAATTTTTTACATTTTTGACTTCCCGATGTTTCGATTACTTTACAGCTTTCGTGGTCACGGGGCGGACTGACACACTACATTATTTGTTATTATTTTGCCGTTCCAGTAACAAAAGAACATAATATTCATCATTAAGGTTTTCTGATCCTACATCAATTTGTTTTAGTCTACATTCGCGTAGTAATCAAAATACGCACTCCAAGGAAACTCCGTAATTGATCGATGAAACTATTATTACAGTACTATAACCGTCCAAAATTCCTTTGCAAATATTCAAATTAACTTGTTTTTGGCATCGGGTCGCCGACTCTGTTATAACATCGAGCGACTGCGACCTTGGTAGTAAATCCAGTTTTTAAAAACGAGAATGACTCAAATATGGCTAATAGTTTTTATGTAACTGGCGACCCGGCCCAGCTTCGTTCACATGCAGATATTATTATGCACACACCAAAAATCCTGGATTACAAATATGTCCCGATCTTGCAAGACTTTACATTGATGCTGAGCTCCTATGGATAAATTATCTGTTCGATTCTATTTTTTTATTCTAACTCTTAGTTCCTTTAACATTTAGGACGGAGGAAGACAACAGATTAGCACGTTCAAACGAAACAATCTGTTTCAAAATATAAGATAATAAGAATGAATGACCTAGAACCTTTGAGGTATTATACCGTAAAACGTAAAACTTAGATCTGTGAGCAAAAGCTTAGTTAGAGCGGAACCCTACAACCCTAGGACCCGTTGAACCCTAGACCACAACTAATGTGACTTTAAAACTCGTACTTTTGAAGGATTTAGCGCGTTTATAGGTAATAAACTTGCCCAGACAGTACATAAAATATCCAAATTAAATATCTGAGAATTCGGCACAATACTATTAAAGGCATGTAAAGTCTAACTCTGACTTTTCAGAGTCATGTGTGTATTGACAGATAAACACCGCACACTATAAAGTTGGAGGAAAACATCATGAGGAAATCTGTATACCATAGCAATTCGGAAGAATGTATGTATATTGTGTGTAAAAGTCCACCAACCCACAGTAGGTCGTACCTAGGCTGTTACAAAAAGTCTACAAACCCGCACTATAGCATGTAGTAAGACATAATTTCTATGTAAAATAAATAACACCCGTGCAACTAGAACAGGTTTAACAGAAAACTAATATAACATTATTTTATCCTAAAAGGCTTGTACAGTCAGCAACATAAGTCACTACACATTCACGAGATTTGGAATTGTCTTATCATCCAAAATAATAATTATTTTCAATATCGTATGGCACTTCTCGGTATAGATGACTTTACTTGGTTATATTTTACGACTACAGTGCAGTACGCACAAATTTTAATTCATAAAAAGGTTATCAAAAAATGTGAAGTGTTCAGCGACTTATGTTGCTGACTGTACATCCAGTCGACTTATCAAACGTTTAATCCTAACTAAGGCAGTATGTTTTAAACAAGTATACAATTAGCTAAATATTAAAATTCCCAAATTTAGAGGCAATATCCAAAATATCGTCAAAATTCCGGGACCGCAAACGACAAGGCAACCCGCAGAGCCGCTCCAAAAATTAAATCCATAACGAGACATTACCGCCTTAATATCACAGCGTTTGGATTATTTCAACCCTTTGTTTACTTCGGGTTGTTTTTTACGTCTTAAGGACATTCGACATCCTGGGGAATTTATTGTTATTAATTTAATCAAGGATTTACAATACTCATATTCCAAAACCAAGTTCAAATCTTCGACGCCTGAAGTTATAACTTTTCGATTTATAATTATCTGGCCCGGCCCAGCTTCGCCCGGGTACGAATAGATTTCTGTAAAATAGTACGTATTATACATATAAACCTTCCTCTTGAATCACTCTATCTATCAAAAAAAACCGCGTCAAAATCCGTTGCGTAGTTTTAAAGATTTAAGCATACAAAGGGACATAGGGACAGAGAAAACCACTTTGTTTTATACTATGTAGTGATTTCGACTAAAAATCATCACTATTCTCTATGACACTTATCATTCACTCCGAACTTAGTCTATGTGTACTTAGTCGATGGAGGATTCGAAATTTTGTAGAGAACTTCCCAGTTTTACGTACGTTGCGAAGTTCGAACATAAGGACTTCATTTCGGAACATAAGAGTAACCGGCCAGGTTTCTCACTATAATTCAATTTAGGTATGTACCGATACATTTTAGTTAATAATATGGTTGAATATGTCTTCTTCGCTCATACTCAATACAAAACTAGTTCGAAAGGGACAAACTGTTTACGAATGTTCTTTACCTATATTTGCCAACAAAAGAACTTAGCAACAAAAGAAAGCTCGACTTTTTGAAACATTATGTTAATTAAAAAACCTTAGTTTTATCAGTTTGTACCAATCGGCCGATATATTTTCTATTGTTTGTGTTCAAAGTCTTCCATTATAAGATGTTTGTTCAGGGTCTGGGCATTGTTTGGAGTTCTATTGTGCCTTTGTTAAGTTTCAGGTGGAGGCAAACCTAGGGTCTTTTGAATTACTAACAAATTATTGAGTTCACACGTCAAACGTAGGTCCGGACTTTTTAAATAACGATGGTAAGTATTTGTTATATTTTAATATTTAACCTTAACATACTGTTTGCAAGAATGTTAAGAAACACTATTCAATAACCATTTTCGAAAAAAACAGACCTCAGTCACACGCTCATTTTGCCTTAAAACTCATCATTACAATGTCTAAATTACTAATTATAATTGATAATAACACAATGAATTACAATATTCAAAGATAACAAGCGAAATTATCAACAATATGCATCATACACAATTGTAAAAATGTATGTACGATTCTCAATAGTACTTCCGATTGTAGAGGAGACCCGTGCCCTGGGGCCCTACTATATCAATCCAAAATTCGAATCTTCGTGACGTTTTTCGTTTCGAAACCTACTTTGTAACACGAAATTCGAATCTTCAGATCGAAGAATGAATGATCCAAATATATCGGCATTCCGAACATTTACAGAGTAGGTACATTCGTATCGTCACAAATTTCGTTCGTCCGAATTTTCGAACTTTGTTTCGGTTGAATATAGTAGGGCCTCTACAGTGGGACGTATATGAGTAATATCGATACACATATAAGTACTTATCAGGTATTTGTGAGACCGAAAAGTCTCTCGTAATATCTGATACCTACGACACAAGGCTTAATTGATCTTAATGTAGAGACAGGACTATGTATACGACTGTTGGGTTTATTTATTTATTCACTATTTAAATAATAGTGAAATTAGCATGTGTAGTATACTTTGCTATAAATAAGAATTTATCGTCCGTTTGGTACAAACTTGCTAAGCTCATAGCAAGTTTAGAAACTATGCCTACATACGCCTTCTCAGAAATACACACGATCCACCCACATATACTAGCTCATACAACTTCAACTTTGAGGCTAAATTTAGTACTCAAGACCGTGGGCTATGACCCCCCGCAAATAGTTAACAAAAGATTTTTTTTTACACTGGCAAGGCATGATCACTGCACCGCATCTGATGGTATGCGCAAATGTCATCTAAGCAGAGTATCGGATGGCATCAGACGGCAGTGCCATGCCATTCGATACAATTATGCCGGCCTGCTTAGATGCTTTTGCACACTACGTCAGAAGGATCCAGGATTATAGGAAGGAGGGAAAACGTGTGACGGCAAGCGATCCCACAATTTAACGGTGCGATACAGAAAAGATTTTGCAAACCTTTCAAAAGTTAATATAGTGACATAAGCTAGTGACATTGTTTTAGGTAAATAAATCTGCAACGTTATTATCTAACTTATTTAAATAAATTACCATTTTGGTTATTTGACGGGCAACGTGGCGTAAATAAACTCATTTTCATAATAACTATGGAATAACCATTTCACGATTGCAAACCCTTATAATTTCATAATTAAATTAAATTTTAATTTAATCCACTTACTAACTGTCATCTGCCTTAATTTATCCATTATGAAAGGTCGTTGCTGTTATGTTAATTTGCTTTTAACTATATGCTTTTAATTTCTAGATCCTTGTTAGTTATTGTAACCCTGTGAAGCTGATCTGTAACATTGTCTCACAGACTAATAGCCGCTGCCAATAAACAATCCCAATCCAAACTTAGCCGTTTTAGATTGACAGTTCAATCTTTTTTCTGATACAATATTGCCAATAATCAATCTCAGTAGTGAAAAAACTATGGCAACATGACAGGAGACCAATCGAAAAGTAGAAAACAATCCAGATTGACTTCAATCTATTTTTTTCGATTGATTATTGGCATCGGCCGTTATTTTTTTTTTCTATTCATTCATTCTACATATTGAAAGAAAAGTATTTTTACGGATATTATCTGGTTTATTTTTTTAGCTACCCTGTGACCATGAAAACTGTAAAGTAATCGAAACGTGTGGAAGTTAAAATATAGTAAAATTAAAATTATTTTATTTACCCCAGTAGAACATAAATTTAAACAGTAGAATACCACCCTGCTTACACATTCAAGTTACAGACTATGTTAGAGTAACTAAGTAGAGATAAATTGTTTCGGTATCTTCACGCCAACATTCGGGTTGCGAGCAGAGATGAGTTGTTATTGTTACACAAACTTGTTAACAACTTTTAACACGCCGCTTATTTGGTTAAATGTTGTTGGTTTTAATGTATGTACCTATGTAGTTATATTTTGGAAAAGTTCTTTTAATTGTATAGTGTATGGTAACATACGTAGTTCTCTTTGCAGTGACATAATAGTAATTCACATCGAGCACCACACTTCGTGGAAGTGTTCTATGAGTATGATAATTTTTTTTACATATTGTGTTTTTGGACTTGTATTGGTTAATTTCTGAAGTATTTTAGATATACAAATTCGGTTCCTCATATGAATATAGTGCTGTGATACCGTGAAATCATCATGACTCCATCATGCCCTGTGTATTATCAAATTCCAACCTACTTTTCCTTCGAACAATCGACGTTCTAAACGAACAAAATTATAAAAATATAAGAGAGAGGACAGTAAGACTACATCACACAACACCACCTAACAGCAGGCACGATAATCAACCACTTGCCATACCGTTCTCCTATACCGAACATTACTTTCACCCAGCCGTTATCTCCGCGGGTCCTAATTGAAGTAAGTATTATTAAAGAATAAAGTGCCGTTATGTTAATTCAAAGAATTAAATTAATCCGGAGATTAGATTTCTGGTGCTAGGCTTTTGTTGGCCACGGTTTAAAATGGTTTAACTTTAGGGCATTAGTTAAAGTATTAACTTGTAATGGCATGGGATAAAACTAGTCTAAGTAGGAGAAAACATTTTTTTTAATTTATTTAATTCTTTTTGCACTACGAGTATACATAGACGCCATATTAAACAATAAAAATAATATCCCGCTTTGCACGGAGGGAAGTGGACAATAATTTATTTCCAACTCCTCCTATTAAATTAACTTTCTGATCGATTACGTTGCGGGTTAAAGACAAGTTAGACATTCCCGGAGACTCGCCGAGCTTCAATGCTCGGTGTTATTACATTGCGTGCCACTGTTGATCCTGGCTCACAGGAGTTGCGTTGGTGGGTGTGAGGAAGGAACAGTCTCCAAAATAAAAATAATGTAACAAGTGGCGGACTTATCACACAAATAATCTCTTACAGGCAACCATGGAATGGATATATTAACAGGAGATAGAAAGTGATTTAGTGGGTTCGTCGCAAAACAAAATATGTAAGTACTTACGTACTATTAAGTATTCTGCCAAGCCCAAATAATGTCGTATGGTACAAAACTATTGTCATATTTTTGAATCTTAAGAACGGGACAAACTTTTGCAGATTTCTCGATAAATATTATGAAGAAATTGCGTATTAAAAAATTTAAACCTTTGATTTTTTAATACGCAATTATAATAAGTTTAATTATTTTGTCAATATTACATAAGTTGGTAATATTTTTAATACAATATCTTTTAATATATTAGTGATGTCATCAGTACCAAACGTTCACCCAGCTCTCACTGCCCGGAATTCGAACCCACATCAGCGCAGCATAATTTGCGTGTTAGCAACTGAGCTAGATACCGCACATTCCATGCACGTCACACCCAATCACGCGTGTTTGCATGCAAGCATACAATTATGCAAATATAAGCATTTCTAATTCGGTAAAATATGAGTTATGATGAACAAATGCTGTGATTTCAAATTACAGTTACTTATCTATTATGAAATATTAATAAAATTTAAAATGATTTTTTTTCACCTGGGAATCAAATGTAGGACCTAACAGCTCATACACGGTTCTACAACACTAATAAGGTAATTATTTTTTTATGGCGCGTAGAAGTATGTTTATACGACGACCAATGGTACCACCCGTAGACTAACGGGGGTTCTCTATATCCTATCTATCTTCAACAAGAGGTTAAAATGGATATCGTTACTATGTCGATACCACTGTATGCTTCAATAAACAAAGATAGACATACAATATTATCTTGCCTAGATATGTATAAATATATGCACCTTATCTAAATATCTCTGTCTTTTTTACTGAAGCAAAAAATGTATAAAAATTTCGAGAGAAATCTCTTGTTAAAGATAGATAGATTATAGAAACCGGCCGTAAGATGAAGATGGTGTGTCTGCACAGAATATTGAGTTTGAAAATAAGTAGATTATGCAAGTAAACAAAACCCGTATAGTTATATAGGGTTTAATACATATCCGGCGAAGGATTTTGTTTAAATCTCAAAAAGATTGAGGTCGAACAGGAATAAAAGTATTATCATTTTGAAAACACAATTTCAGTTAATCTTTTCATAACTTCCTTATTCCAACGCCTGTATCCTGAAGACATCATCACACAAAAAGCGATATTAATTTACATTTAGGAAGCTTACCGCCACAAAACAAAGGTTAACAATAACAATTCTAGAATTTCTTGCCAGTTTTTCTCTAGTGGAAACCGCTTTCCGAATCAGCCCTACTATATTCGGACCCTACTATATTCAACGAAACGAAGTTCGAAACTTCGGATGATCAAAGTTTATATACGATACGAATGTACCTACATAAAACTTATGGTCGTTATTGATTTATGGTCGTAACCATAGACTTATAGTTACGGTGTACGTTATATATATACATTCGTATCGTATAAAAAACTTCGTTTGTCCGAAGTTTCGAACTTCGTTTCGTTGAATATAGTAGGGTCCTTCGTTCGTTCGTTCGTTCGTTCGATGAATATAGTAGGGCCCTTCATCCGAAACGAAGTTCGAAACTTCGGACGAACGAAGTTTGTGACGATACGAATGTACCTACTCTTTAAATGTTCGGATTGCCAATATATTCGAATCATTCATTCTTCGATCCGAAGATTCGAATTTCGTGTTACAGAGTAGGTTTCGAAACGAAAAACGTCACGAAGATTCGAATTTCGGATTTAGGGCCCTACTATATTCATCGAACGAACGAACGAACGAACGAAGGACCCTACTATATTCAACGAAACGAAGTTCGTAACTTCGGACAAACGAAGTTTTTTATACGATACGAATGTATATATATAACGTACACCGTATCTATAAGTCTATGGTTACGACCTTATATAGTAGGGCCCCAGGTAGTAAATAAAAAAATGACTGAATCTAAATGATGTAGGACATCTTAATAGATTCAATAAATTATTTTCATTTCATTTGAACAAAACTCAGTTAAATCTTAACATAACTGTTAACAGTGAGTTAGTGAGAGGCAACCTTTCACCATCCTAACAAATCGCAAGCCGGCAAAGTTTGCGCTTTCGTTTATTATTCATTTTACGAAGTAAGGTAAGTACCTGATGAGTTAGTTCTATGGGAGGGAAGTTCAGACTTTTGTGTTGGTTTAACCATTGCGTGTATTTTTATACACGTATTTTTAGGGGTTGAGAATTATTTATTTAGTCAATTTTTCATCGCATGCCTTAAACCGAAGGTTTAGGTTTTTGGAACATAATACAAAACGTTTTTGAATCCATAAATGCTTTTTGCAAAATATTTTGATTAGTGAAAAGAAATGTATGTTAAAAAGTTTAAATTTGTTTATACGTGTATATATGTATGTGTATGTATACATAATCCTGATCCCACATTAAGATCGATTCTTATCTCGTGAGTTTTAGAAACTACGACTTTTCGGTCTCACAAACATCAAACACCAATGTGTGTAAATGTAATATGTTAGACACCATATTTCATTAGAGACTCTCTGAACTACAAAGCAATGCTTGCCACTCAACTGCGCTCGCCTTCCTGAGACATGAGATGTAACGCGTCATTATGTCCAGTATTTCTCTGGCTACAATGTATTTCAAACCGAAACGCAACAATGCATGTACACTGCTATTTGGCGTAAAAAATAACAGGCGGCCTCTCACATAATATGAGGGACCTACCAGTAAAAAAATACTAAAAAAAACTCCGCAAATTACTTTTAATACAATTTTAAAGCAGATAGCACCGACTGCCTCGGTGGCGTAGTTGTACTAAGGTATGGTTACAAAGCTGAGGTCTCGGGTTCGAATCCCGGGTTGGGCAAAGTGATATTGGATTTTTCTATTCATTATCAGCTCAGAGTCAGGAATTTGTGCCCGATATGGCGATAGGCTCGCCACCTATCACATTGTGGGACGAAACATAGAAGGCGAAATGTGGGTGTCCTAGCACCTCTGCCTCTGCCTCTGATATAGGCGTGAGTTTATGTATTAAAGCAGATAAAGTGCAGACATAAATAACGTTTCGAATTATCGAAATTAATTCGTATTTACATTGTGTATTCTCTTAAATGTAATATGTATTGCAATCTGAATAATAAATGCAATTAATTATTAACAATGAATGTTCGTATCTGCGATAATAACCGAAAGTCGTCGAACCGCATCCAGCTCGCGAACAATTGTTAAACAACTGTAATCAAATTTATATTTTGTTTATATTGCAGTATTATTATTATATTGCAGGGCACACCTCTGACTTTTCGGAGTCATGTGTGTATTGATAGTCAATCACCACGCACTAAAACGGTGAAGGAAAACATCGTGAGGAAACCTGCATACCATAGCGATTCATAAGAATTTCTATGGTATGTAAGTCTGCCAACCCGCACTAGGCCAGCGTGGTGGACTATATGGCCTAACCACTCTCAATCGTATTCTCGATTGTAGAGTAGGCCCGTGCCCTGCAGTGGGACGTATATGGGCTGATACAGTTATATTGCAGTATTTTACTTTACGTTCAAATTAAAATAAGCTTTTCTGTTAAAAGAACTGTTGAATTATTAATTTATGCTACCACTCTTCGGAAAATGAAGCTCTGAAGATGAAACGGCGCAAGAAACTTCCGCACTTACAAAAATCTTATTTCTTCCATTTTTTGTTCATTAATATTTACCTTATTTCTTACACTACCTTATAAAATAAAATAAAAAATCTTAATTAGCACTCAGTACACAAATACTTATTTTTTTTAAACACGTGCCGAGTCTGCAATAAAATATCGCTCGTGATTTCAATATAGCCATGTCTGAAAAGCATCACATCGTAAGTTTTTAGGGTTGTCGAGTGTCGGATAGCCGATGGCGGTTTCAAATCAGCACTTAAGCACGAAGACTGTCAAGAACCCCTTGATATAACAGGGTGACATGAGACATGAATATGATCACCGCCAGATAAGGGCTTTTTAATAACCTACAAAAAATGCACTCGAGAAGTCGGTAGGTCGTGACCCTATTAGCTGTGACTTGAGACACACTTTTAATAGCGGGTAAGAAACAAAGAATACCAATTTAGGGCATAAACGAGATTTAATACTAAAACAATTATTTTAAACCACTTTTTAATTTTGAAATCGTTGCATCGCTTAAATTCAGGTAATGTTAATTTTTTTAAGAAACCATTATGCAAATTTACTCGAAATATAGATTAAATTGTAGAAATGTTTCTTCTTTTGTTCCCTTATACTTTAATATTTCAGGTAGTAAGTAATATTTACATCACTATAACATCGGTACAAGACTGATCCATTTAAAATAAAAAGCATTTTCTATCTTCAGGACAGGGTAACTATTACTTCCTGAGAAAAGCTGCAAAACTTAGCCAATTATATGGTGTGTAAAATTCCTCTAACTCAACATGCCAGCGTGGTGGACTAAATGGCCTAATCCGTCTCATTCGTCCTCCCAAATGTAGAGGCCTATGCAGTGGGACTTATATGGACTGATACAGTACCGCTTATTACGGGCTTGATGACACGACGTCTATTAAAAAAATGTCTGGTGAGTATTTTTTGAAGGGTCGTTATTTCGGCGTGTAAACGTCGCCTGTTACATTATTATTTATATTTTAGTCTCGCTGTTGCCGGCATTTTTTATGGGACGTACTCTCCACAAATATTCAGGGTTGACAGTGTAATAACTGGATACACTTTTCCAGGCATAAAACTCAACATTAAATAGTAATGTAAGTGCGTGCATTACCTATTCACATTGGCTTAGATGTGTTAGGAGTATTTAGACCTAATACTGTTTACACAAAATGTTATTATACGTTTACAATATGATCTCTATTATTTTAGTAATATTTGGCTTATGATTTTACAACTTTTCGTTTAAATCTCATTTTTTGGTACCATTAGAGATTATGTGTATCCCATACAATAATCCACTTCTGTGGTGAACGTAATTCCCGAACTCTGTGACTCTAACTAATAAACTATAATCTCTAACTAACTAACGCCTATTTGATCAACTGCATAATTCTAATGTTAAAGTTGCGTAACTATTGTATCAGCCCATATACGTCCCACTGCAGGGCACGGGCCTACTCTACAATCGAGAATACGATTGAGAGTGGTTAGGCCATATAGTCCACCACGCTGGCCTAGTGCGGGTTGGCGGACTTTCATTTTCAGTTTGCGTAAGTATTATACAATATATTTTTTTAATTGATTTATATATACTTTATTGTACACCATAAATAGGAAAAATAACAGATTAAATACTTAAAACTAAAGACATGGTAACAATTGGCGGCCTTATCGCTAGCTGCGATCTCTTCCAGGCAACCTTTTCACTTATTATATAGAAGTTTCAGACGCGATATTATTAATAAACTGTTGCAAAATCTCATACCAAAAAGCCGTTACACTACAAAATCAAAATACAACGGAAGTCAGGTTCCAAAAATAGTATCAGAAAAGCGGCTACCTAGTACAGGACGAGTTCTTTGTATGCAAATATATTTAACTTAGCAACAGACACAAATCAGGATTTCAATTTATTACCACCATTTTGGTACGCTATTAAATATTTTTTATAACCTCTTTGGAATAGTAATCTATGATGAATATAATCAATCAGCTTATTGACAATGCTAATTTGAGTCCATAGAGCTGATGGATTTTTTTTTACCTAATAGCAACTAAAAGGAACTTCTGAAGGGCCCGCCATTGGCCATTCTGACATAAGCCAGTGTATCGCTTTTCAAGATAATAACGTAATTCCTCTTAAAAGCAGACCTACATAACTATATCTATACTGCATTAACCATTAAACATAATAAGCTGTATATATCAGATATCCATACGAAGGTTGTCGGGAAAGAATTGCCGACAGTGAAAAGACCGTCATTTGTACTAAATTTTTTTGTTATTTCCGTATATTGTTGTGATTTTTTCTGTATGTAAAATAAAGAGTAAATAAATAAATTTATCATATAAGTGTTTCCTTTAATAACTAAGGAACCCCAAACAAGAAATATCTGAAGATGTAAGCGTGTATAAAATTATAATTCCTAAATTATCGAATTATAGAAATCACCGGCTGACATCAATTTGATAAATCGACCAGCAGTTCTCCCAAAACATTCCTGAACATAAATTAAATAGGAAAAAGGCAAGTTTTTCCCCATTCTCTCTCATCTCCAGAAATTGAACAGTAAAAGGGAAGTGTTCTAACATGGTTACTTAGATTGAATTGTCGGGCTTCTCTTAAAAGTGGCGACGAGGATTCCGATTGGCCTAGATTGGTCCAAGATAAATTGTCCCCGCGCTTTAATGTTTTTTTTAACGTATTCTATTGTTGGTTTCGTGTTAGCTAATGCTGTGTGGTTAAACTAGTTACCCTGAAGGTAACCAAATACGTATGTAGTGTGGACTTATAGTAGAAAATATATTTTACTAGTTGTTAGGCGTCTTATTAACATAATTTCAGCTTGTATTTGTTGTGACGAACTGGGTTCGATTTCCAGGCCGGGCACTTTGTTAGTGTACGATTAAAGAAAAAATTAAGTTATCCGATTTTGAGTGTTGCACCCGGTCAGATGTTAGGCTCTCTGCCTATCACATCTTGGTTCGGAAATAACTTAGGCAGAATGTTGGTGTCACGAGTTGCACCTCTGCTTACCCCTCAGGGATTTAGGCGAGAGCGTATATAAATGATATTTTACCTTCTTGATTAACAGGCGTGAAACGAACGTACGACACATAACGAGGCAAATAAACACCGAGCGAGACTTGAGAAGTTTAGCTAGAACTTCAAAGTTATATTCAGCCGTCAACACTCAGTCTATGAGTATTTGCTTACAAAGCCAAATAGTTTATTCAATTGACATACTTAGTATTTAGTTTTGGAAATTTTCATTGATGGAGATATTTTGTTGTTTTTTTTTTAATTTTCTAGTAGCAAGACGAACTTGTCATTCGCCTGATGGTAAACGACACGACAAGCTCATGAATAGTAGCAGAATCAAACAGCACCATTACAAAGCAATGCTTGGCATTCCACTGCGCTCGCCATCCTAAGACATAAGATTAGTCTCAATATGTGCTGTGGTTACCCTGTTTTTATAGTTTGATAGTATTATACAGTATAAAAAATTCTATGGTATGTAAGTCCGCCAACCCGCACTAGGCCAGCGTGGTGGACTATATGGCCTAACCACTCTCAATCGTACTCTCGATTGTAGAAGAGGCCCGTGCCCTGCAGTGGGACGTATATGGGCTGATACAGATACAGTATTATACAGAAAACTAAAAAAAAAACTCCTATAAATCAAAGCATAAGTAACAGTATAGTACGATATATTTCTGCAAAAATTAAGGACAGTATTTAATACGTCAAATGAAACTGAATTAATGTATCAGAGAATTCATTACGACATTTTAAGCGAAAAGTTATGAAGACTTGGCGACACAAAGTTGGAAAATATTTGAGATAATATTTCGAATGTTGGAAAGAAAATGTTGCGAGTGATTTTCTGCTGTGCCGGACAATACCATTACTAATGACTAAACTTGTTTGACGACGAGGATAATGCAATCACTATGAATTCCAAAATTAGCCTTTCATTAGGAACTACATTCGCTTACACATGAGATATCTAGGTCACAGATTTTGCTATTATGAACGGGGATTTCAGGCTATATTTACAACGAAAATTTATAATTTCGTACATATATTGCAATTACATATGTATCGGTTTGTATGAATTTCTATCGTATGTAAATTCCGCCATCTCACACTAGGCAAATACAGCGCGGTGGACTAATATATGGCCTACCCACTCTCAATCATACTCTCGATTGTGGAAGCCTGTGCACTGCGTTGGGACGTATATGGGCCGACATAGTACAGAACAGTTCAGATAATTCAGAGAATAATGAAATTGGAATGGAAAATCATGGCAACAAAAATCACTCCCATATTGATTGAAATCTTTGGAAGTTCCCACATATTCGTAACTCATCATAATATCTACTATATTTACATTTCTCTCGCAGGCATCTAGACCTGAACAAAATACTTACAGAAAAAAAAATTTAGTGCGCTGTCGAACCGGGCAACCTCTCGTTTCGCATAGGCAAAGTCCAACAGATTGCGCCATAAGGCTATCAATTATATTGAATTGTACACATTACTGGTCGTGGGTCTCTCAAACCTGACAGATCGTCTGGGTAAGTACTACCACAATGTCTATTTCTACCGCAAAACAGCAGTGTAAATGCACTGTTATGTTCCGGTTCAGGTACATTATAGCCAGTGTAACTACTGGATTGATACTTGTTTCTTATTTCTCAGGAAGGCGAGCCCAATGGAATACCAAGCATCACTTTGAAATTCACGGTGTTGTTTGGTATTGCTACTGTTCATGAGCGGTTGTATCGCTTACCATCAGGCCAATGGCATGCACTTCTCACCATTAATTACAATAAAATAAACTTGCTTCTTCACGCCTCATTCAAAGTACGCATCTTAAACTACTAGCTAATTTATATTCTCAAAATAGGCGTTACGTATGGTTTTAAATAGCCACCTCGTAAAATCGAAAAATGCTTTGCCAGTAATGGACACCGCATTACACGTACACAGATCTCATTAAGTAAACTAAGGGGATGTTATTTTAAGAAGTCGTCAACCCCAGCAGGATGCTGTTACCGACTTCCAACACTATTTTTTAAGATGTGAATTGATTTGGGGACGTTTTAAGGGTGCTTCGGGGGATGAAATAGCGTGTCTTTGTGTGACGAGTTAATTGATAGGGTGGGTGTAGTTGGGGTGCTATGAATGATGCACTAGCTTCATTTGTTAATTAAAATTTTAATTATTAAAATTCTGTTTGCATTTTAATTAGTAAAATAATATTTGCTTGGCGGTGGACTCTCTTTGGATTAAGATTATAATGGTCCTGTATTACCCTTTTAACCTACCTACTTCAAAAAAAGGAGGAGATTCTCAATTCGCCCGAATCTTTATTTTTAAAAAGTAGTGGGGTCTGTGTGTGGTCAAGACTGTATGAATGTGACTGTGGGTGTACATATTTACAAAAAAAAAGTATTTATAGCAATCCCTAGTTATTTTTTAGCTTGGTTTGGTAACCACTAATACCTGATGCTTCGCGCAATGTAACAGACGAGAGATAGTTATCTACTATAAACAATTGTGCCGGCCCAGTTGAAACTAGGTATACACATACTGAACCTGAAAAAAAAAATGTCTCATACTGACAGGACGTATATTCCATTTTTAATACCAGTTTACGAAAATTCTAGCATTTAAACTTAACCACTAAATATTTATTCTTCCAAATATGAATCACTAACGTCCAAGGAATGTCTAAACAAATAGTATTGAACCGAAGCTTATCAGTACATATTTGTAGAGAAATTAGTGTTATCAGCGTACTTACCGAATAAATCATAACCGCGTTGACATTGATAACGATACATGTCAGGGGGGGAGGGGGAGTGAAGTATTTTTATAGAAAAAGTATTATTCATGTTGCATGACACGTACACTATGATTATTTAACCTGAGAATAGCAATGTAAATGCACTGTTGAGTTCCGGTGTGAAAGACATTGTAGACAGAGTAACTACTAGACATATTGAGAACTAACATATTATGTCTCAGGATGGCGGGGATCTTGTTCAAAGAGCCGAAGGCAAAGAATCATTTTAATTCTACTTCAAGTCAATTTCACCAAGAACTCCAGGCCTGGTCGCAATTATGTTTATATTTATTGAAAATATACATTTTACCCTACACAAAAAAGTAGGTTTCATCGAGATACAAAAACCTTCGCACCGATACTTAGTTTCTTAGTAAAATGGGTATTTTCCTTTAAGACATTCTCCTAAACATGTTTTTATGAAGTTAAATCCGTACATACTCTTGTTTTCGTTTGTCCAGTATGTCAGTCACGTACGTACTGCTGGACGCATTTTAATGAGGCTCTTATATTCGGATAGCAACGCTTAAGGAATGGCCGGTATTGTAAGTCGTTACAATTTGAATTTTTATTGTATTTTAATAATCTGTGCTGGCAGTTATGGTTACTTAAGTAAAATCTAAGTAATTCCTATAATAGTCTAATGCTAAATTTAGTATCGCAATTCATAAATTGTTTGTTGTGAATGTTAATATAGTATTGTAGGGTCGCCCTCTATCACATAGTATGACGAAACACATGGCGAAACGTGGGTGTCCTTGTTGCTAACAAAAGAACCTCTGCCTACCCCTTCTGGGAAAAAGGCGTGGGTTTACCAATGTTTGTATGTACTTAATGCTTCAATAACTCATTTGATACTTCTGAATATTTTGATGTGCTCTTGAAATGAAGTTCCGCTTGAACTATTATTTTAAGATAACAATATGTCGTAGTCAATCAACTTGTAGTCTCTGCATTTATCAAATATTTGCGTAGGTTCGAATAAAGGTAGTTTGTTATATTAAATTTTTTATGGGACGAATTTTATTTCATCCTTTGTGCAACAGCTATAGTAAAAATTAGCCTCTTTATATCTTCAATTCCTCAGCAATTATTTCCAAGTCCAATAACTCCCGCAGATATTAATAATTTAACAAAACATGATTTCAAAGAGAAAATTCTGTGAAATCTTATTACTGAACTCAATAGTTATTGTTAGCAACAAATTGGTAAAAAGTATTTTTACAAATTGCGATTTCAAGCGGAATAAACGTAGGTAGGTATTCCAGGGAATTTTCAGAAAACTCGGTTTTTACCGAATGTAAATATATTTTTTATTTTAAAAACATTCTGAACGCATGTCGCTCTTATCAATAAAAAGATTTACATAAGTTTCAAGTACACGACCCATATTTGACTTTTTAAGTTGCACAAATCGTTGTTTGTATTTTGTTAACAATCATTGCTCAGTTTAACGGTGAAGGGTGAACCGAAATTATCATATTATTATCGTAGTGATAGTTAGTGACAGCCCATATACGTCCCACTGCAGGGCACGGGCCTACTCTACAATCGAGAATACGATTGAGAGTGGTTAGGCCATATAGGCCATATAGTATTATTATCGTAATTAATTATAAATTGCTCTGAATTCAACTCCTGTATTCGTATAATCACTGTATAGTAAAATTGTTTTGAAAAAGAGCTACACTGTTTCTTGCCCGTTCTTCTCTGGCGAAAACAGCCTTGTGAACCGGGTAGTAGAGAAAAGGGTAAAAGTACTTAACTGAATCAAAAGAATGTATGACTATAATAAATATTATTCATTTAATTTCATATCATACAGTTCTTTATAAGAACTCAGCTATAAGATTGCTACTATCACGCACTAAGCCACCGTAGAGGACTAAATAATTTTTAATATACCAAAGCCGTGATTCTTCTATCAGCAAACAAGCTAAGTAATACATTTTATGTTCTTTATTTTTTAATAAACATAAAAATGCTTTCTTAGTTCATAATGTATCATAATAAAACATAAAACAGCAATATATTTGACGACTTGTCAATTTATAGGCGAAATCTTGACTGTTCCCTTTAACACGATATGGCCCAATCATAAACCGTTTGGGAGTCTCGGCCCAATTTTATTGAGGTCGATGGTCACTTCCGAAGAAGTAGAAGATACTGCTTAATGGGCGGAAAGTGAGATACGGAAGTTATGGGCAATACCTTTGACGTATGTAATGTATTTTGGCGCTTTGAGCTTTTACCAGTTATTTAACCGTTATTTGGCATTAAATATATTTTAAGGTGAGAAGAGACTGTGATGCTATGTAGCTTGCGGTCGTAAAAGTTTACATTCATTTCCTGCTCGTATTAATGTTGGTATATATTTTACTTTGATGTATTATAATCTCCAACAAAGACTATACTTTACAAGCTTTACTTAGGTATTGTTGCATTTTAAACGTTAGTATGCAAGTATAACGAGTAGACAGTAGTTGTAGAAAGTAAAAATCACCTTTCTCCGAATCCATCTTTTAGAAATACAAAACTGGAAACTTCATAAAAATATTGTGAACATTCAAAATTGCCAATTCATATCGGTGCCTAGTGGATGAAATATTGTCGAAATATTAATGTACAGACAAGACCTCTACAATATCCTACTCCAATACAGTTACGATGACCAGAATGTGTGAACCCTGTTCGGAGTTCAGTTATCGTTTTAAACAGGTCTATCTGTGATGGCGAGTTAAAAATTCATAAAAGACGCTCTAGATGTACGGCGAAATGGAATCGGGAGTATTATTGTTACAAATTCGATATGATATCGGCTTAAGAATGTCGGCTTTAGAATGCACAAACATTTTATACGAAATTTGACTGAACATTCGTAACTGGACAGTCCAAATATACACATATGTGTTACGAATGCCAACTTTGCATGATTTAATACGTAGATTAAATATACTATGCTTGTAATGCGGTTTTACGTTAGAGGCAATGGAAGATGTAGCTTTCAAGCCAGACGGGAGTCACATATTTATGTCAGAATAACTGAAACTGGATACGATTCAATACTAAAATTCGTAAGGATTTTTTAAAGTTTGTTACCACCGTGATTTGTGAACACATACACTCTTATTTCCGTTATTTATCGACATACAAAGAATTCATTGTATTTATAAATCTTATCAACAAGATAATGAATCAATTCTGCGAATCTGGAGCCAGCTTTGCTAACACGAAAGGTGTTAGTGCTTGAAACTTCACTACATAGTTTAAAATATAAAAATAGCTTGCAATCAGACATTGATGCGTTTTTTTAAATAGATAGGGTGATTCAAGAGGAACGTTTATTAAATGTATAATACATATACAGACAGTCCCAGTTTGTGAGAAAAATAACATGTATCTAATGTGGAATGGAATCAAAAAACATCTGCAACCAGGCAAAGTTGGGACGGGCCGCTGCACTGGTTGAATTATAAGTTCAATAATATGTAACTTTAAGTAATATTTTTTAGGGGTAGATTATAAATATATTAAGATATTGTATACCTTAAACATAAATGTAGGTACATACTAGAAATTAAAAGCTAAAATAATTAAGCTTTAAAATCGACAATTGCCTGATACATAAAAATATATTTATAAACTCACAATAATTTTTTATCTACTAACTTCAAAATAGAATTCAAACAAACTAGTTCCATACTCACAATTCCTAACCCTTCACAAGCATCCAATTTACAATTCACCGACGCGTACACTCCGCAAAACTCAATACGTTTTATTGGAGGCCGTGTGTATATTTTTTCAAAGGTCTGATTGGAGAAATTCAATTTTCAATAACTGTTAAACCCTCCGAACTTCCACTTAGTTATGTAACTAGGTGGCCACTAGAGCCCCTCTACTAGAGCTTTAACCCTCCTTCATATTACATTACCCACAGTCCACTTTTAAAGAAGATGCAGAGTGGTATATGAGTTATATGACTCAATTTTAATATCGACGATGAGGTAATGTTACTATCTGAGGCTATAAAAAATACGCTTCATATTCTATCGAAATTGTATTTATAGATAAGTTACTGATCGGATGATAAAGCGATATTTTATGGTAATACTGTGATACTAACATGGTGACATCTTGAATACGTGCTCGCAAACTCGTTGCCCTGAATTATGATATTGTGTATTATAATATCTGTATTAGCCTATATACTTCCCACGCGGGGCATGGGCCTCCTATACCATCGAAAGTACTATTGAGAGTGGTTAGGCCATATAGTCCACCACACTGGACACACATACCGTGGAACCATGCCATACCGATGATTTGATAGTAATATATGAGTGGTCTTGAGATGATCCTAACTGGCACAAAACAACATAAGATTGAAATCTTTGCACAGAATAGTGTGACTAACTGCTTCCATATCCTGAGATGGAAATGAGCTCATTAAACTGCAGTTTGCACTGATTGCACCTGCTTATCTTTTAGTATCTATATTTTATATTATGCGTAAAAATATGTATGTTTTTATCATTTAACCACGGTTAGTAGTAGCTATGCCAATACAATACCAGTGGTAAGTCTGTCACAGTGAGAAGCCGCCTGTTTAGGTGCGACCGCAATGAAATCTATTTCTTCCGTCAAACAGCAGCGAAAATGCACTATTGTGTACCACTTTGAAGGAGATTGTAGCCATACTAAATACTGGACGTATTGAGCTATTGCTAAGCGTTACTTTGTAATTCATGGTGTTTAGTTTTGCTATAATCCATGAGCGGTCATATCGCGTCTCGCCATTCATTGAAACAAAACTACAAAAGCAAATAGTTTATATATGTGACTAATCTACCGTCAATAAAATAGATCTTATGAATTGTCTTAACGACAGCTACTGTGCAAGGACGGTGTAGTCAGAACTCAACGTTTTACGGTCCCTCGTAAAATAAACAATAAAATACTTCATTTGTATACTCCGTGCAACACTTGTTACTATTTGTGATAACGAATTATTTCATTCATCGTCGAGTCTTAGGTTTATTTTTACTAATAATATAATCTGTGAAACTGGTTGTGAAATGAAACACTGTAGATTCGACCCACAAATTATAACATCACACTGTCAGGTGGTCAATTTTATTGTCCGATATTTGAAAATCTACCAGTTACTGATATCCAAGACTTATATTATCTTGTGCAGTTTAGGGACTATGTGTTACTGTTCGGTGTTGTTATTATTAACTTATTTATGTTTAAGAACATGTTAGCACACGTATTCGGGTGAACCTTGATTTAATTCTTGCACAATTTTTTTTTAAATTAAATATTCAACAAATTGAAGTGGGTAATAATTTCCTTGTTTCTTACAGATAAATAGTTATTAGGTACTTACTTACTCATAAAAGTCAATATTCTATTGATAAGAAGTTATTGGATTTTTTAAATAAAATCTATTGACTGACACGTTTGTCCGACGTCTGCCGACGAGGGTATTAATTCATATTCACCCCTTAGTTCTCACCCCGGCTTTATTGTAGGGGATGAAATATTTAATAAAATATCGGGGTGCAATTAAAGGAGTATTTGTAGATTCTTGTACATGTGAATAGGGGAAGTTTATTTGTTTTCCATTGTGTTTATTTACACTAGAATAAAAAAGAAAAGAATGCTTCAAATTCTTAATTATTGACTACCTTGTATTCGCGATTTGTCTAATTTACCATTTAATAGATAGAGAGAGAGAGAGAGAGAGTAGCGATACATCTTTAATATAAAAATCGAAGTACCACACCAGAGTCTCAATTCCAGGACACAGTATAATGTCTATATGTTACATAAAATTAGTGTATGTCGTATGATATGAACAGGCAGAAGACAATACTTACAATTTGATTTCTTTAATATTTATATTTACACGACAAAAAAGTGTATAGCGATTATAAAAAATATTCATCTTATTTACGTTAATAGACAAATACATTATTGCTTTTTTAGTATAGGATTTCCGAAAGAATACTGTAAGTAAATCCTGTAGTTTTTGCGGTGGAACTATCGTTATTTATATAGATTTATTGGAGATTGCCATCCAAACGGGTAACATTAATCCTAGCAAATGGACGCTGGGAATCCATCAATCGATTCTTACTTACACTCGGAATATATTTCTATCTCCGGTAGTTGCGATCAAAGACTAACTCTAAGTTAGGATGCTGCATTAGACTAAACTAAAATTAGTCGAAATTTTTCGCCAGTACCATGCCTATATCAATGGAGCATGGGAGAAATAAATATTAAGTAGGCATTGTCAAAACGTTTCTTATAAATACTTATCGTTTTTTTTTACTAAAATTAGGACAGAATTTATCGCGCAGTTGGTTAAGAATCAGCGGTTATGAGGCGGTGCTTTGATCAAGCTTCGAGACAAATGTTTAATAAATCCAGATGAATAACTGATTCGATGGTGGCTCTTGTGAGAATTGAGATCGAAAAATGTTGCGATGCTTCTCATGTCCAGGAAACAAGATTTGCATCTCACTGTTGGTTGAGGAATACGTACATGACTGTATAGTTTATTTTTTAATAAAAATAAATAAACAACATCCAACAGTCACATAAATACTCCCGACCCCACAGTAACATCGAGTCTTATGTCGTAGGTATCAGGAACTACGAAAGCCATTTCGATCTCACAAATACGCAGGCGCGAAAGAAATATTTGCGGGTCGCACAAACATTTCTCTCGGTGCGGGGATCGAACTCGCTGCCTCTCGTTTCTCAGGCAACGTCGAACCGACTGTGCCACGGAGGCTTGCAATTTATTTATTCATCATTGATTTGCTTGTAAAATGTCCGTCACCATTTCACCCCATTTTACTACTTAAAGCAGTCTTGAATGATTAAACCGACATTAAAACTGTCAAGACAGACTGAACGAACTGCATACAATTTGATGCATCACCTTTATTAACAAACATTAATTCACGTCGTCTTAGATTATTACTTAATATAATTACTGTGGATGATCTTAAAACAAAGAACTGAAAATCGAGCATTCCGCAGGAAGAATCCGGTCGGTATAGCCTAAGAAATAATGACCAGATTAGAACCATAGAAGTGTGCTGATATTTAGTGGAATCTTTATCACTAAGCATTATTGTGAGTGGTTCGCGAAACAACTAAGCTAAGTTGGGTTCCTATGGCAAAAATAAAGGTCGAGAACCCAGCTTATTATTATTTGTATCGATCTGAAATTTTCATTTATAGTTTCGGTATTGGCAATAGTCATAATTCCATTCGCAATAAAATAGTGATCATAAGGTTTAAATAAATATCCTTACTTTACTGAATTCCATTCACTGATACAATAATCCCAAATCAATGGCTTTCAATAAACCATATTAATAAATTGATAGTTTAATTAAATAAAGCGCCAGCTTAGGCCGACCTAGCAATACCTAGCCTCTAGGTAACTTCAGCGGCCAGGTGTCCGTAATGGCTATAATTGTGTAATTGCTACCAATATTGTTAGTCCTAATTGAGGCTATGGTTTCAGGATCGTCCATCACAACTTACAGCCTAGGCTGAGAAAGTAATTGAAACTAGAATAAGGTTGTAATATATTGAATTTTTTGTGTGTGCAATGAAGATTTAGATGAAATAAGGCATAATGTTTGTTACCTTGTCTTATAGGCAATAAAAAAGTTTATTTTGGAAGCATTGTTAATCGCGCTAACTTCAAAAAGGATATTCTCAATTCAGCGCGATTTTAAACTAACCTAACCTAGATGTGCCGTGCCGGATATCCATATCCGTTTTCTCGGATATCCGTAGAAAAACGGATATATAATAAGTATTTGTTTTTTTTTACTAACCTTTAGTGGATATGTTGTTTCAGTGAATTTTACTTGTTAGATATTCATTTTAGTCGAAAACATTGCACATTTTATTGGAAAACGTATGGCTTGGACATTAAATGAAACTATTGTTGGTACTACCTTTACTGATTTCAAACCCCATTACATTTTTAATACGTAAAGTTCCATTTAAAGTTCATAAATGGTTGAGAGTTCGATATAAATTAATTACAACTGGGTCCGGTATTTTTTACTTTAAAATAAATTACATTGCTCTGAATGTATGTTTTTTTTTTGCTAATTAATTATATTAATTACAGTACATTACAAATTCATTACACATCTATCTAAATTCAAACACATATTATGTACTTGGGTAGACTTTAGGTATTACTAACAAGTAAATTCTTTGTCTCCAGATTGCATATCTCTTTACATTTAAGTTTTAAAGCCTCGTAGATCGTAACATCTTTCTTTGTACGAGAAATCCTTTAGTTATCTTTTAGTCATGTACCTACGGAATATTTTGAGTTGAAATATTCTGGCTTTTGTCTACACTCTAGATTCACAGCAAATTCTAAGGCCCGAGGCGAGTGAAGTCAGAATACAGAATAAAATATGTATGCGCTCTAAAATATTGTGAACTCAAATGGAACTCTATTTGAAATGTTATCTAGCCTAACTGTACACAATAACAGAGAATACGGTCAGCCGCATTTATTATAATCACACTAAATTACAAACAATAAAAAATGACACGGGCGCCGAAACAATTCTCAAAACTATTTTAAACTTACCTTTTTCTATAGCTCCACAGAATTATTCCTTTGCATTCCCCGCAAAATATATAACCAACGTTCACAATGAACTTTCGATACACTTTATTTTATGACCAATACATACACATAGCGACACAAACAATTTCTTGTTGCCCCGAGATGAATCACCGAAGAATGCACTCGGAATACGCACTAAAACATTCACAAAAAATTCACTCACACACTTTACAACAACACTTATTCTATGAAAAGTCGAATTTCGAACCGTTAACACAAGATTATTCGTTTATTTTCGATTTAAAGACAAAAGTTTTCGAAGAAATAACACACGAGACGCGAGAACACGACGCAGTGCCCCGAGAATGACTGCTCGCCTGACACACAAGTATAACCTCACTAAATAGAAAGGAGCCCACGCGGCAGTACGCGCGAAACAAACTGTTGCGCTTCTCAACTTAGCCAGGTTGTAGGCGCCGATTACTATAAACAAAAGTCAAAAAACTTTGCTGTAACGTTACAATTCACTGTTACTACATTTGTTTGGGGTTTGGTTGTTAAATTACATGGCTGTGCGTGTTTATAACTTGGTCTGGAACGTCAATAAACGTTTTGTTTAAGTTAAAAGTCACGGAGTTTAACAAGAACACGCTACTTGCGTGCAATGCACGCGCCTGAAGTTAGTTGTCGTTCGTCTACGTTTGCAATTGCATTGAAAGCGTGACTAACTTCGTTCGCCTTGATAGGGAGGGGACACTACCTGCGACCTGTGCTCGTTTTTTTCGTATTGTACTTGGCAAAGTTCTTTTGTACAATAATGAACCTAAAACGTCTGTTGATGAATTCGAAATGCTCGACGTTACTTAGAAAGTTAGTCGTGCCTCTTTTGTATTTTTTAAAATGGTCTTAAAATAGTAGCTGTGGGGTTATTCGTAGAAAAGCGCGCAGTCGCTACCTTGAATAGAGGCATTATGTTAAAATACAATTCATAAAAATATTGCCAGAAAATATCCATGTGTTTGTAAAATATTTTCTGTATCCTTTTTACGCCTTCACCCTTTTGAAGATTATTTTTAAGGATAAATGTAATGACCGCAATTTCTAGTCATATAATGTAATGGAATATCCAGTTTTAGTTTTATTATAAATGGAGGCAATTTGTTGTCTTGTGAGAAACGTTGTAAAGGCGAGAAATGAGGAAACTTTTATATAAATCACCAGTTTTATAAATAACTCAAGATACTGGTGGAGTAATATCAATTGAAAATACTCATTGTTTTCCTTACTTATTGGCCGTATTACATCAAAAACGATTAAAGGGTTGAAACAGCGAATAGTATACACTTAGCACTAATTAGGTATATTGTTTTCTGTGCAAATAAATTTATAAATAACACCTATGGTCAGTTTGTACAGAATATTGCGACTTATGTAAATAATGTAATAAATATAATTTATGTATTGAACTTAATATCTTAAGTAGGTATAAATAAAAAAACGTCTCATCTAATTGTTTGACTAAATATATAGGTATATCTAATGTTTTAATACTTAATATGTAAATAAGTATATTTCTGAAAGCATTGCCAGAGGCATGCTGTATTGCCTAATTTACTTTCGCCCCAAATAAAATAAATGTAAGCCTACCGAGATGCGGGACGCAAATACCAATCCCGGATAAGTTAAATTAAGTTTTTTAAGTCGAAATCTCACACAAAATAAATTGACGGGCCTGAGATTCTAACCAAAGCTCTAATCCCATATATCCCATATCCTGCCACACTAGATTGATAGAGGGGAAAATGTGAATATGTAAAGATAACGTATACAGTAGATACTAGTCTTTTAAACAGAAATATTTATTTTAAGAATACATTTAAAATACTTTTATCTATCTATACTATAAGTAGATTAGTTTCTATAAGTAATGCCCTCACCAATAATTTATAATTTTATTTATTTTTGAAATGATGCTCTATAATTACTATTCAAGGAAATATATAACTAAGGGTGCTTTATGATCTAACAGTTTTACGGTCCCTAAAATCCTATTAGCAATCTCTTTTACTTTCGTATGAAATTGAAACTGGAAAAGAGAGAAGTTAACTCCATTTAAATGGCTTCCGGGAGGTAATCTATTACTTGGCGAAATTTTATCGCTGCACCTGCAATTGTTTTATAATGAATTTCCTTCTTACCGACCAATGTTAGGTAAAAATTTAATCATTTTAAATCATTTCCTTGGCAGCACTTACTTTAACTGAATATAATATAGAAGCGAATATTTCTTTAAATATAGTTTTGATTTTGTTTTTGCTTATGATTTTTAACTGATCGTCTGTTTGCATTTGTTTCTTTTATTCTGTCTTTTGATTAAAATACATACAAAAATATTTGTTTACTTGACAAATGCTTAGCTAAGCGAGATACGTTGAGTATGACTATGTTAGAAAAATAGTTTCAACTATATCAGTAACTTAAAATCACACTATGAAATTTAAATCAAAACCAATATATGTTTGTAACATTACAAAGGCTATTTCCTTGTTTCCACAAATGTTAAATTCAAATGCAATTGCAGAGGGCGTGGCCAGCACACTCGAACAAACGTGACAGGCATAGCGCTGAATACGCTTCATGTAGCTCGACAAGCCACTCGCAGCCGTCACGAACAAATTCTTACACAACTCCCGTGTTCGGATGTCAATCATATTGATATTATATTTACGTGTATTAGATTTTAGATGTAAATGTTTAATACGTGAACTTTCTTGGCATACTTGCGAATTCTGTCTCTTCTAATACGGCAAATAATATGACGTCATAAGTCTGTAAATGTCAAAATTAGGCTGAGCCTTAATGTCAGTGTCACAAAAACAATAACATTATTTATATCTTACGATAATAATACGTTTTTGTATTATTACTCTAACTGATGACTAGACGAATAGGCTTACTAATTTGCTTAAATAATATTATGTAAAATACAATTACTTTTCTAGTGTTCGCGCAAAATTGTACAGCAGCTCAACTTTGCATCACTTTAACGTAGACTGGTATTTTTTATAGCATCATGTACTCATGTATGTACTCAACTATACCGCTTGTATATGACGTCCAATATGTAATTTAAATAGCTGTTGCATTAGACCTTTAAAAATAAGAAGGTTAAAAGTATTTTGTATCAGACGCACTTCAGAATATTGTTGATCTCAATATAATGATGATAGGCTTAATTTACTAGTCATTGACTCCACGATCGGAATTAGAGCTCACGGAAGATAATTGATATATGCAAAGCAGATGACACTAATCCGTTGATAATTAGAAATAACTAGGTTAAGTCGCGTTCTCTCTTATAAATAATTTATATCAATTTTGTGTTTTACTTAGACGTGTCTAGTTTCCTTAAAAGAGAAGATTAAAAAGGTTTATTATAAGTCAGTCATAATACAGCTTGCTTATACTTTAAAATTTATTTTTATTTTTTTAAACCGATCATAAACACTTGTAGGTCATCGTCTATATGCGTCTTATTACAAACGAATTTACTGGAAAATAAGGATTAGTTTAAGTATCTTGCAATAGACTTAACTTTGTTGATGATTAAAAAAATATTATTGACTAGTTCATTGCCAATATTTTAAGGTCATCCGTAAGGTTTCTGATGCTACTAACCTTTAAATTACCCTTACGAAATAAAAATAACCCTTATAGGTTAACGATCTGTTAGACAAATTAAGCGATATGCAATCAAAGTTCAAACATGCTCGCTTTATATTCAAGATTTGAACCCGTAAATATGCATTAAACAAACTGAGCCGAAACCTTCAAATTTTTAATCAACTATATCTATAAATAAAAATTAAATTACCTTTTCGTGTAGTAAATTTGCATACTCTAATGTTTATTTTATCTAAAGCAGTTAGCTATAATTGGAATCGTGGCTATCTTCATCGATATAATAATTAAATCGATAACCGCACATCACTATCGAGTTACAACGCCATTATATCTGAAGCTCTTATCAAAAAGCAAGCAATAAAATATAATAAGTATTTATATATCATAATTACATCGGTCTGATGTTTGCTCACGTGTCGGGGTTGAAACCACCCCCGCCCCTTCCTTCCCCGGGCTTTCCTTAATAAGTAATGTTTGTTTATCTTTGTTCTTGTTTATTTTTAGAAATTTAACTTGAAATTGATTTACATACAATTTTAATTAAGTATAAAATGTGTACACAAGCTTGGTTGACTATGTGTATTGAAATCCGATGTGTTATGATCAATTCCTGAGTAAGGAAATATCAATTTGTATTTTTAAAAAGTTTAGAAGGATGTCCGATCGGATAATGTGCCAAATATTCTAACGGAATAATTAAAAAAATATATATATAGGCTCAAGAAAGTATAAGATATGGTAAGCAAAATTAAGACTTGGGAGGATGTTTAAAGTAACAAAATACTTTAGAGATTCTTAAAACTGAAAAGGCACCCTGTTGTTGCTGTGAATGACGAGACGAGCATGCCGTTCGCCTGATGGTAAGCAATGCGACCGCTCATGAACAGTAGCAAAACCAAACAACACCTTGAATTACAAAGCAATGCTTGGCATTCCACTGCGCTCGCCATCCTGAGACATATAGATGTTTAGTCTCAATATGTCCAGTTACTCTGGCTACAATGTCCTTCAATCCCAAACACAACAGTGCATTTAAACTGCTGTTTGACGGGAGAAATAGACATTGCTTTGGTACCCACCCAGGCAGTCTCTCACATATGAGAGACCTACCACCAGTAATATGTTGTTGATGTTGGATTTTTCTATTTATTATCAGCCCAGAGTCAGGAATTTATGCCTAATATGGCGATAGGCTCGCCACCTATCGCATCGTGGGACGGAACATACAAGGCGAAATGTGGGTGTCCATGTGCACCTTTGTATGTGTGCACCCTGTTCTAACGTAACGAATATATAGCGACATCTTGTGGTAAGTTATTAAACTATTTTTGCTTAAGAGTTCATAAGTTTAAATTAAAGTAAATTTTAAAAATGTATTATGTTTAATTTATTCATTTACAATTTTTTTTTATATTAGACTTTTTATTTTGATAATATCCAGATCCCAAAAAATCCAAACCCGTAAAAAATGTATGCAGAAGCATTTGTCTTGCAAGGAACAAACTTGCAGCTTTTCATTTCACTACCCGCTATACAATGTCGAAATATGAAGGTGAATAGAACATTCACACTGTCGGTCACTAGCTCAGAATCAAACCTACAATGAGTTGGTAAATTGTAACGAATGAAGATGATGGTAACTATTATATTTATTTGTGCCACTATTACATTTTTATGACCTAAGCTGAGGTTAATTTTCTAAAATATTTAAATCCGGGATAATCGTGATCGAACAAATCATATTCAGATTGAATTACCTAGAATACTCTACAACACTCAGCAAAACCCAACCCATGGAGTCATTAGCCCAACATGTGAAAAACAAATCGCAACAACTTAACTTTTAATATTTAATAATTTAGCTGGTGTGGACGCGAAATATTGCGTGTCGCCCGGACGCTAACATTTGCATAAACTATGAATATTATCAGTGCTGTGAACACTTCCACATTGGTATATAGGGAAACTTATAGGAAATGAGGTAATAACACATATGCATGGATTTGTAATGCGCTGAATAGATGCAAATCTAGTACGTAAATATGTTTGCAATCTGACTTATTATGCGCGGACAAAAATAACTACACACATACATATATACATAAACTCACGCCTTTTTCCCAGAAGGGATAGGCAGTGGTGCTAGGATCCAAATTTCGCCTTGTATGTTCCGTCCCACGATGTGATAGGGGGCGAGACTATCGCTATATCGGGCAGAAATTTCTGACTCCGGGCTGATAATTATCAGATTGATTATAATCAATAAGAAAATCCAGTATCACTTTGCCCGACCCGGGATAAAAACCTGTGACATAAGATTTCTTATGGTACCGTAGTCCAACTACGCTACCGAGACAGTCACAAAAATACATACTCTTAAGTTTGGCGGACGTGTTCAGTAGCTGGTACTCACTAAAATATTAAAATAATGCGTAATTGGCAGCTTCCGTGGGTTAGGCCGCGGGCTCGATTCCTGCACCGAGACAAATGTTCGTGAGGCCCACAAATATTTGACTCGGAATAGGTGTTTGTAAGATCGAAAAGTTTCTCGTAGTGTCTCACACCTACAACTCTAGATTTAATTGATCTTAATGTTCAGGAGTATTTATGAGAATGTTGGGTATATTTATTTATTATTATGATTTTTCACTCTTCGTTAAAGAACTCAGCTTTTTCAGCAGGGCAAAATTAATACACACGGGCCTGGACTATTAATTATTGACCTTCAATACTAGGTTGCTGTGATGGTATGCTTACATAATCGCCTTGTCCAGCAATACTGCCATTTGTATCTATCTCTTCACCCAACAACCAATTCAGAGCTTTTGGAGATGTTGGTCGATTAATGTTATCACTACATAGTATAAAACAAAGTCACTTTCTCTGTCCCTATGTCCCTTTGTATGCTTAAATCTTTAAAACTACGCAACGGATTTTGATGCGTTTTTTTTAATAGATAGAGTGATTCAAGAGGAAGGTTTATGTGTATAATACGTGCATATTATTGTAGATAAATCTATATGCACCCGGGCGAAGCTGGGCCGGGCCGTTAGTTATTAATATTCCACTGATATCATACGTACATAACTTTCAGCATGACAGCATAAAAAAACATTAATTTATTAATGAGTCAATATATTAAAAAGTTCCCGGGGTGATTGCAGTTCATAACAAAATAATAACAGCTTACGTTTGCGGTATTTCCAGATCGATAGAACATAGTCTAAGAGTACTCGTTTTGCGAAAGCTTCATGCAATTTTTATTCCATTGCTATTAGCTTATTGGGGCGATTGTAGCTTACCCATAAATTGCTGGACAATTAGGCAATATTTCCAATAGAAAGTATTTCATGAACAGATCCAGAATTAAGAAATATTCTGCGTTAGTAAGATTTTGGTAAGTAAAATAATAATAATATGTACACAAGTGAAGAAATGGTATTTATAATTATTATTATAACACCAACCTTTAATATAACAAAAACAAAAGATCGTAAACGAGTTTTAATTATGTGTTAAAGAATGAAATTAAATAACTCCGACTGTTACCGACCTATAGCTATATTCTTCATCATCTGTGCCCGACCCATTACCACTTCAACTTGCCAATCTAATATCTGGATCAGCCCATATACGTCCCACTGCAGGGCACGGGCCTACTCTACAATCGAGAATACGATTGAGAGTGGTTAGGCCATATTGTCCACCACGCTGGCCTAGTGCGGGTTGGCGGACTTACATACCATATAAATTCTTATGAATCGCTATGGTATGCAGGTTTCCTCACGATGTTTTCCTTCACCGTTTTAGTGCGTGGTGATTGACTATCAATACACACATGACTCCGAAAAGTCAATCTAATATATTATCCAAATCCTTGTGGAATTTTAATATATTGTATTATATTAATGTTGTCAAATAAATTAATCAGGAAATCAGATTAATAAGCATTATGACAGAGAAACATAAATTGGTACTCTCAACAAAAGAAACATGTTAATTAACAACATTATTTTGTAAGGCTAAATCAAGTTTATATAATCTCACCACGAATTAATAACTAGCTAATTAAATCTGTTAACAATAATCACATCACACGTGACATTTAATTAATAATTTCGCCTCGAAATAACCTTGTACGATATCCGATTAACATTTCTTTATCATAAGAAGTTATGTTTTACTACTAGCGACATCTGTTGGTAAAGTGAGCGTAGAATTATACTGTAATGCAAATGTATATCTGTATCAGTCCCTATACGTCCCACTACAGGGCATGAGCCTCCTCTTAGACCGATATAGAAGATGTAAGTGTAAATCCCCGCACCGAAACAAATATTTGTGTGAGTACAGGTATATGTAGGTATATGTTTGTTGTTGGTAGGTTATGTCACTCAAGACTCGATCTTAGTGTGGGGTCAGGACTATACTCGTATTTTGACTAGTGGGTGTATTTATTATTTATTTATAATATGCAATTTTAATCTAAAATCATTGATTCTTCAAAGCAGCGGCTATTTCGTGATCTTTACAGTTCAGTTAAACACTTTTCTTAAATTAATAATATTAAAATTGTTTTCGTACGTGTCTAAAACTTTTAATTGTTATTGTTTTTATTTGTCTTAATTTTCGTAATATTTAGCACAAAGCCATTCCAAAAAGCTTCAAATACAGTTATGAGAAGTTTTTGTAACAGAAAGTAATATTCTAAAATTGTAGAATTACTTACTTACGCAATATGTAATAAAATGTATTGCAATGGAAATACTTGTCTTTAAAGAAAAATTCTCAGTCTAGGAATTCTTAGAACTTAAAACTAATTACGTAAATACAAAGGATGATTAAATTGTAAAATACCTAATTTGGAAAAGAGCGAACTTTAATATAACAGTCTTGGCGCCTGCCAGATTTATAATGGCAACACGACAATTAGCGTAATATTGAGTGGTTTTTCAGTAGGCGTCTAAAGGTAAGGCTATAGTATTATGGCCTATAATATAAGGATTACATTTGATACATAAAAGTAAATTAATTTGACACAAAAACAATAATCATGAGTGCGATTAAATTCTTCGAAAGGTTAAAAATACTATCCACAAATAAGACGATCGTTTAAATTATAATCTGCAGTGTATTTGTTTAATACCCAAAATGGTCGTCACACAGAAAAATAATTGCGACGAAATAAATATGCCGAGCGTGTTTAAATTTAAAGCCGAAGTTTCACTGAATTCTGTTTCTTTTGTTGACTGGTATTTTGTTGGTAATGAGAGGATTTAATTAAAAGTTTTCAGCTTTATCAGTCTATGTGAACGTTAGTAACGAGTATTACAGTTATTTTAGACTAGATTTTAAGGGCACGTGGATCAACAAGCGGATTATTCCATTAGGATTTTGTTTCATTATAATTTTCAGCCTTTGAACAATGAATAATAGTTTTGTATGGCTGATTGAAGAGTAGGTATATTCTTTATGATATTATATTTTACGTAAAATAGGGATTTATTTATCTTTATTATAATTGGTAATGAACTTATTATAATGGTTTACGCTCTAGATTCCTAGCAGTGTAGTATATTATATTGGATTGTAAGTTCCTAGTATAAACTCTATCACCTCGCAATCTGTTTTATGTAAGTCGTTTAATTAGGAAACCTCAATTCGCAGGAGATTTAGTAGTTTTCTGCTAGAATGTACGTGAGAGACTAACGACAAATCTGCTCTGCCAAATGTAGGTATAGGATATATTATGTATTTTCCTCCACTCGTTAAAGATTGAAAAAAGAAAAGCAAAAATATACATATTATGTATATTGGTAAAGGTTTTTTTACAGGTTCTAGCATGACGGTTTTTCAGTGCAAAGAAAAACTGAAATGAAATTGCTTCATTGCTCAGAGGAAATTAAAAAGCGCTTATGACAAGTCAATACGGAAGACCAGGGACGAAAGTAACACGGAACGAAAGTAAAAAAAATAATTTGTGAAAAAAAAAGGTGTATGAAGAACACAACTAATTTAATTCATTCCACCGTCATCATGATCCGTAAACAAAAAATTTAGAAATTAAAAGCACTTTCCCAGAAAACACATTTCTACTAAACTGGTCGTATTAATTTATGTTTTCAGAATTACGTTTTCAGCGGTCACGTCTTTTGTGAACATAACAATTGAAAAACCCAGATTTTCCGCGAACAAAAGGCCCGTTTCTGTGAAAATCAGCCTGAATGCTTGTCACATGGTATTTCTGAAGGTTTTTTACTACTAGTATTTACCATTATATAACAGCATTATATATGTATTAAATGTTTCAAATCCGGGTTCAAATCCCAAGGCAAACCTCTGACTCTTTGGAGTCATGTGTGTATTGATAGTTAATCACCACGCACTATGACGGTGAAGGAAAACATCGTCAGGAAACTTGCATACCATAGCGATTTGTAAAATTTATATGGTGTGCAAAATCCGCCAACCCGCTATAGGCCAGCGTGGTGGACTATATCGCCTAACCACTTTCAATAGAACTCTCGATTGTAAAGAATGCCCGTGCCCTGCAGTTGGACATATATGGGCTAATACAGTACAGAGCAGTTGGTACATTCTCCACAAATCAAAACGCGTTCAAAGAAACAATACGACAGCTTATAAACGATAATTTAGGCGAAACTAATATGTGAAGCTAACTTACTGGAGTCTCGTTCACGAAGGATGGTCAGCGCCGACGATAACACTGGTCAATGGACCCACTAAACACCACTTTACACCAAACAGTCCATGATACACGAAGAAATTGGGACAAACCCAGCTTCGCGACGGAACACACGCCATGCATCGTGGAGCGTGCGGTACATTCAGCGCGAAATAAACGACTAACTACCCTCATTTTCATTATATTTGAGATAAATATTAATAATACCGAGGTTATTGTGAAATTGAAGCTGTACCGAATCCTTGACTTCCTTGGGTTGAAGAAGACGAATAATAATAATAAAAAAAGAATAACATTTCTTTATCAGTCTATATATATACGTCTCACTGCAGGGCACGGGCCTCCTCTACAATCGGAAGTACGATTGAGAGTGGTTAGGCAATATAGTCCACCACGCTGGCCTAGGGCGGGTTGGCGGACTTACATACCATAGAAATTCTGATAATCGCTATGGTATGCAGGTTTCCTTACGATGTTTTCCTTCATCGTTTTAGTGTGTGGTGATTGACTATCAATATACACATGACTCCGAAAAGTCAGAGTTGTGCCCTGGGATTCGAACCCGCGACCACCGTGAACATTCTGGCAGCCGCGTCTAGTTCGTTTACCAACAGGCCAACTTAACATGTTTTTGAATAACATTTACTTCGTTCATAACATATCCTTTCCTGTTTTCTGGTTTTAAAATCATAGGTCGTTTATTATAGCTAAAAGAACGTGCTAATAACAATATGTTAGTATATGAAATGTATACTACTTATTTAAAATATATAAATGAAAAGTAAGTGATTGTTTCAATATTTTATTAAGCTTATATTACATCCATTATTCAAATTCGTTATTTATCACAGACTAGTTTGTTTACACAACACTTAAGAGAATACCTTTCTATATCATAAAATGCAGTATTATATATATGTATATACTTTTGTTCTAGGGAGATTTTTAACAAATTCACGTTCACATATTGTCCGAGAGAGGATTAATTTTGGGGACACAAACAAGATTACTAAAACTTTAAATAATGAACATCATAAATACATATATAGTTTAAGAAAGTACAAAACATCCATTTTCAGGATGAGAAAATAACCAATTTAAGTAGACAATAAAAATAGGCATTAGAACAACACCAGCAGATTTTTTTGCAAATTCGTAAAAGATTGTTTATAGATTAGTAGATTTTTACTATAACTCGGTGTTAATGTTACATATTCTGTAGTACTCTCGTTCGGGAAGGATGTATTTCCTGGACTGCTGGTGGAATTTGTCGAACTCGCAATAAGGAGACGATTCACAGCCTAATATGCGTAGAGATTGCGGTGACGACTCACCGGCTTGAGGTAGATATACGGGCTGGAATAGAAAAGAAGTTTATTGTATATACTTATAGACTTTTTCATTTTCGATGAGGAACTTGTCACTAGAATTTGGCCAGCTTGGGCATCAGACAGTAGTTTAAAGCAGTAGTTAAGGTTACAGAAATCTATAGATTCAAGCCCCTTCTATCAGGTCCATGTGGAACTCTTTCATCCACCCATCCATCAAAGGAAGTCAACTGCTGAACATAGGCCTCTTTCAATGATTTCCACAGTGACCTGGTAGAAGTAGCCTGCATCTAGGGACCTCTCGCGGCCTTTACCAGCCCGTGTGATCACCCGAAAGTCTGAAATCTTTGGGCGAATTATATTTTTCGGATTAGACTTTCCGTGGCTAAAGTGAAAAAGAGTAATAGCGGTGAGCTTCAATCCTCTTCTGACCCCTACGTACATATTTAGCCGCCATTCTCAATGCTTGTGGTATACGGCAGTTAATAGCCTCTTCATAAAAAGAAAAACTGGAATCTTGAGACGGAAACAAGCCTGGCAAATTGTGGATTGATTTCTAGTGTTGCCACATATTCTATGGGCTAGGAATGAGCATATCTTTTTGTCTCAGCCTTTGCTGCACTAGTGCGAAGCAAACCTTTCGCAATGCCGGGATTCTGCTCCAGAAACTCGACCAAAGCTTCAGTTTGGGCGAAGCTAGGGCGAGGCGCCAATTTATATAAGTTAACTTACCATAACACTATACTGTCCTGTGGTCCTAGACCTATACAGCTCCAGGGAGAAGACTGCCCCATACTCGGGGATGCTGTGGTCACTCTTAACATTAGCGACCTCCATCAGCGACCCGATGTTGAAGTCGTGGGCAGAGAACAGGTACAGCCGTTGGGACACCGGCCGATTCGACATGATGTCTTTGGATAGACTGATGAATTTCTCTAGGAGGACTCCTGGAAAGACAATAAATCTATGGTAGATGGGTTGTGGATATGAAAAACGAGGAACTGTTTCCATGACTTAACCAGAGTTTTCTGTGAGTGAAATGGCCGAATTCCCAACATCCCTAGATCATCTTCCTATCCTGTTTACTTCCCGCCCCTCTCACGAACTGATATACAACGTATCTGTGATCCAGGATTCGTGTATGTTCATGGGCGACAGTGATCACTTACTATTAGGTGATCTGTTTGCTCGTTTGCTTGTGCTATGTATAAAAAATTCATAACTGATAACAGCGTATCTTTACTACTTTCAGAATCCCAATCAATATTTATAAAACTTTATTAGTAGTGTGAACAGTGTCTGACATTGTTATTATGATAAAACCATTGAGGTAATTAACTAGAGCGGACATCGGGAGCAAAATCTCTGCGTATGGTGCGTGCACACGGGTACACATTGAAGCAAGAGGGAAGATATGTGACCTCGTAAGCGTGACAGAGACAGATATAGAATGTACCCTTCATTTTGTTACAAAAATTTTGATTGCAGTGTCCCCTCTAGTATATTATCTCAATGGATAAAAGTTATTTGTTCCACTTACCTCCACCAAGCTTTTTCATCTCATCGGTTCGGAAGTACATCCTGTAGGCCAGCCTTGCTGCTTCACTGAGCCTGGCCAGCAGTGGCTTGGACCACTCCGGAATGTCTAGGTCTAATGCGATCTGTGAAAAACAATGAATAAAATTAGTCTCTGATAAAATGCATTTGTTATTTATGTGAACTTAAAATGTGGTGGAAAACATGTACAAAATACAAGCGATTTCAAGTAACAAAGCCACTTCAAGTAAAATAACGTAAATACTTTTCAGTTTTGTTATTTCGACTCGGTTCTGAAGTTATTTTGTTTTTGCTATTTATATCTTGTTAGTTATTGTTTTCAGAGCAAGCAAAGACATTTAACATCTAAATGTGTTTACTGATTTTATAAAAAAAAAATACACACAGGGTATCTCAAGACTTTTTTTAAATATCGTTATTTTTGGGTGGTAAATCCATAGTTTTTCCTAAAATAATAGTGTATACCCTTTTATTTATAAGGACTCTAAGGTATAAAAGAGTTTAAATTATTATTTTAGCAAAAACTATGGATTTACCACCCAAAAATAACGATATTTAAAAAAATGATAAAAAAAAAATTGTCGCGTTTTTTTGCAAAAAAATTTGTTGCATTATGTTTGTACTCACTAAAACTACCACCCGGCTTCGTTTTCGGTAGCAGTCTTGATATACCCAGTATGAGAAAATACATGTTAAATAATTTATTTATTCACTGGCACTTCTCAAGACTATTAGTTGAGAAAAAAGTGCCACTTGAGTTCTAAGATTGATCAAATTCAGTACCCCAAGCAGGAACATTTTGAAGTATCGTATAGTAATAGTATCGTGACAACGATTACTATACTATAACTACTCCATGTCGGTAGCATGAATCGATTAACCATACTCTCGTGAACTCGATACTATTACGTTACGATAGTGACAGATAACCTAGGGTAATGAACGAATGTTATTGAATGATTCGTGCGGAATTGTCATTCACTACGTGGGTACATTAATTTATTATTATTATAAAATAACAAAAAAATATAAAACATGCATTAATGTCGCGTAGAAAGGTTATGGAAATAAATTAATAAGCAAATACATATTTCTTGCTTTTATTCCGCAATATACAAAAATGACTCCAATTAATTATGCGTTTAGATTTCCGAACGTAGCAATTTTTTTTTTGATTAGTTGTCTAACAATTAATGCAAATTAATTAATAACTCTCATATTATTTAAGTTATAGATAAAGATATGTACATATGTTTTATAAAATCCCTCTATATTTTTAAGGAGGAGAGCTTTATGAAAGTATTCTCTATATTTTTGCTCGTTAAGTTCCTCGGCAATTATTTTCACATATATTATGCTCACACTTCTCTGCCCTAAGAGTTTGCTCGACTATACATTGACTTATAAGCTTATAAGTATAACATAAAATGATTAAGTAGGTACGCAAAACGAAAATCAAAGTTCCATGTAAATATTTTATTTATAAGTTTTTTTACAGTTTTAGGTTAGGTATGTTTTTAACTACAATAAATTCCAGACTTTCTATATCCTCATACTTGTTCGCAAGATTCCCAAGTTCGTTGCTCCGATTCCAAACAGTCCATAGTCTAAGAAATAACCTTCATATTTGAGTTAGGTATCACAATAATTATAACTTCATATCACAGCATTGAATTTCATATAACTAGCGAAATACGGAGTAGATAATTACACACAATAACACTAAGGCATCGGGAAACACTAAGCATGACCGTAATTAACACATTTTTCCTTAATTCAATGTGTAAAAATACAAAAATATACTCTCGATAATGTTCTCACGGTAAAAATGTCGGTGACAAAACAATCGTATTTCTCGATAGTAAATCGGCGATACTATACGTCAAAAATTATTCCTGCTACCACTTTTCATACATTTGCATAGTAAAACTATCGTTATTACCATACTATAGTATCGTAAACGTTTCCTGCTGCCATAATTTAGTTCCAAATACGCTCACAATGGCGCTGTTCAAATTCCCATACAAAATTTTACTATTACGATTACTATACTATAGAGCCAAATGTTCCTGCTTGGGGCACAGGCCCTACCTGAATATTTACATCCTTGATCTTGTCCAGTCTTTTTTAACAAGGATCTACATCTCTTAAACTGATCTTGCATAATAATGTTTCATGAATACCTTAGCAAAAAACATAATACTGTGCTGCAACCAACCTACTAAGCTAATTAACAAAATGCTGTAGCGGAGTTTTTATTAAACGAAACTATAATCCTAGTCAGCACTTTGTAGCTTGTTGTGCAAACGTTTTATATTGCACGATATCTGTTGCATCTGTTTAATTAAAAGATAAAATACGTGTATACTGATTGTATCTTCAAACTTTGAAAGGAATAAATAAATAAATAAATAAATAACACCCAACAGTCACACATATAGTCCTGACCCCACACTAAGATCAGGTCTTGTGTCGTGGGTATCATGAACTACGGGAGACTTTTCGTCTCACAAGCACCCAGACCTGACAAATACTTGTGGGCCTGACAAACTTTTGTCGGTGTGTAACCAAATGCGCCACTGAGGGTATCATAAAGGTGGTTGTTGTGCGGGCTTTAACTAACTTTTACTCGTTGAATAAATGATTGGTTAACACTATGACATGTTGACATATATTTAAACTAGACGAATTGTTACTTATTAGTTAATTTAACTAAATTTGATCCACCTCTCGAGCCTCTTTCCAAAGGTAACTTTCCAAAGGTTTGCACATATTAAGGAAATATGTAGATATGAGCAAGTAAAGCCATAAAAAGGTTGCAATCACTACATAGTATAAACCAAGTCACTTTCTCAGTCCTTATGTCCCTATGTCCCTTTGTATGCTTAAATCTTTAAAACTACGCAACGGATTTTGATGCGGTTTTTTTTAATAGATAGAGTGATTCAAGAGGAAGGTTTATTTGTATAATAGGTACATATTATTGTACAGAAATCTATTTGTACCCGGGCAAAGTTGGGCCGGGCCGCTAGTAATAAATAAACCAGACAATACAAAAGAAGGTTTTGCATCAAATAAGAATGCAATTGCCTTGGAGACTATTTTCGAATGTGAAGGTAAGCGGGTGATAAAACCACACGTTACACAATACGGGTACTCTTCATTGTGACATTGGAACTTTCAATAATATTTAATGTAAACGGTCAATTTATTTTATAAAACAAAAGTTGAAGTTATGCAATATTGTATTTACATTTTATATGACCTTATCTTGATCCAACATGAAATCCGGTCGAAGCAAAATAATTTATTATGACAAAAAACAAAATGATTGAGTTCATATTTATCATCCTCAGCAACAGAAAGTAGTAATGAAAATAATTGGTTGAATTCAAAAATATTTTCAACATAATTTTGATTAAATAATAAAATGGCAGTTCTTTCTATTAATATTTTTTTTCGTCTCCCACGACATTGTGTCACCACATAATGGTTATCCTATTCCTGATTAGATTATTAGACAGCCTGCGTGGCGCAGTTGGTAAGACACCGATTGTAAAACAAGAGGTTGCAGGTTTGATCGCCACATCGACACAAATTAGTGTCACACAAATATTTGTGTCGAGTCTGGATGTTTGTGAGACTGCAAGTTCTCTCGTAGTTTTTGATACACGACACAAACCTTGATTGATCATAATGAGGAGTCAGAACTATGTATGTGACTGTTGGATGTATTTATTTATCATAACTTCATAACTATCATCTTACTGTCCTAAGGAGTCTAAAGAAAGGATTATTTGTCTCCAGATATGAGTCCATTTAGTTCATGGTCTTTCTAACTTACCGAGCTTCTGAACAGATCGAAGAGCATCTGGTAATACAGGGGGTTCTCAGTGAAGTTCTTGCCAGTCTTTTGCAAGAGGAAGGGCGCCAGGTCTTCGTAGGTCGCGAACTCCTGGGACAAAGCCTCATCCTTAGCCTGAGCCATCAGCTCGTCGAATCTCTCGCAGTTGGTGTAGTAACGGAGCTGGAAACAAATAGATTTATTAGTTAAAGAGTTGATGTGTTTATTTTTAAGACTTTATACCTACCAATTGTTAGTTGGTAGGGTTAATACCTGAGGCATTTTCTACCAGCCAATCCTAGATGAAAAGAAAAAATATATATTTTAGGATAGTATTAAATTCTAACAATTCAGTATTTTAAGGTTCTCTTCATCATGTCAGCACAGTGAAAACTATGATAACAACAATGCACCATTTCATAAGTCCTAATACAAATAGAAAATTGGAAATTTTGACGGCGACTTCAGCTCAACAGTGGACTTCATTTGTATCACTTTAAACGCTGATAGAAATTTCATTAATTTTTAATTTCACAGAAAAGTTTATGATACTAAAGTAACAGGCAGGTAGTTATAGACATTCTTACATGCAGTTTCTGAAACGTATTCATAGATTGAATAATTAACCAATCGCACGTTCAGCTCCCAATTACGGTGTGCTCTGAACCATGGAAGGTTCTGTTAATTAGCATGTATTCACCAAAGAAACTGCACTTTCGGAAATAAAAGTGTTTACTAGAATAGACGACACTAAAGTGGATGGTAGTGACAGAAATTTGGGCAGCGATGTACCAAATCTTTGATTCGCATTTATAACTATGTATTTTTCTCTGTCGAGATAATATGCTAGATAAAACCGATTACCTAGGTGATACTTAACTAATGGTAGGTTTCTCATATGTGAGAGGCCGCGTGGATAGGAACCACCGCAATGTCTGTTCCTCCCGCTAAACAGCAGTGTAAATACACTGTTGTGTTTCGGATTGAAGGACATTGCAGCCAGAGTAACTACTAGACATGTAGAGACTTAAAATCTTATGTCTCAGAATGCCGAACATTGCTTCGTTATTCATGTCATTGTTTAGTTTTGCTACGGTCCATGAGCGGTCGTCTCGCTTACCATCAGTCAAATGACATGCTCGTCTCACAATTCATTGTAATAAAAATGCAGCCTATATTTGTGTCTTTACTAAAATAGGAATTTAAACACCCTAGAATTTATAATCTAAATTCTGAATGATGAGTTAATTCCTATGATGGAATAGCTTTCTTCTACAGATTTTAGTGGCAAAAGTCCCCATAGTTTTAGCAATAATAACTTCGTTTGAGACTTTTTTTACTTGGAACAACTGTATGTAATTTACAGGATCGTATAAAACACAAAATAATATAATATATTGAGTAGAATAATGTAATACATTATTGTACATCGGTATAATGTGATGGATATTGGACAGCTGCTCGTGGCGTACTAATACCACCTGTCTGTTAAGTTATAAAATGTCTTACTGTGTTTAATAATATATTATTATTATACTAGCGGCTCAGCCCAGCTTCGCCCGGGTACAAATAGATTTCTGTGCAATAATATGTACGTAATATACATATAAACCTTCCTCTTGAATCACTCTATCTATTAAAAAAACCGCATAAACATACGTTGCGTAGTTTTAAAGATTTAAGCATACAAAGGGACATAGGGACAAAGAAAGCGACTTTGTTTTATACTATGTAGTGAAGTTATGTAGTAGTGTCTATATCGTTGGGATTTGCCTTGGGTTAGACCGCAGTCTCATCTAAAACTTTAATGAAGTTAGTTGTCATGTTTAAATTGGTTAATTATATTGCAGATAGGCTTATAATATCTACTTTTTCCTCAGAACTCTATTATCTATGATCATTATCAACATAAACAACTAAATTTCCACTTGCATAGGCGTCTCCTAAGAATCCTTAGCATGTCATGCTTTAACCATCTACAAATCTTCATATATACGACCACTAATAACACTAACAATACGACCAATAATACAGTCACAATTTCTCTGGTATCATGAGTGCCCAAAGAATATATGACACTCCATCAGTAATAATGTAACTTTCGTCCCAAGAAAAGTCAGAAGCAAAATATACATCGTAAATGTGGACTCGACGAAAGTAGGTATTTTTCCATCGAAGTAATGAAATATTCTATATAAGTATCTGTCGGACGCCCTTAAATTTTAGGATTGGGAATCGATTCTCCATTATCCAGTAATGGTTGCATTTAATACGCCAATGGATGCAACGGAGCGATTTTCATAGAATTCATCTAGACACACTTTAATGCTGTGTGTCCATTAAGCGCTTGGAGAGTTTCTTGTTGCCTTAATGCATATCAAAAATGTACCAGTTAAGAATATTCCGTATACTTTTTCAATTTTAAAACTCAAATTAGCCAGAGTAATGCCTCACCACCAAAAATCAACGAATTGTTTAAGGATATTTACTAGATGCTCACATTGAAATTCATTACAGAGTAAAACAATTGGCAACAACAGCTTATTCACTTGCTTACATCAAAAAGTAGTATATAAAATACATATGAGAATCAGATATAGGTACTGTAGGATAATGTCATACCTATTTTAAGAATTAACTGGATATTACATCAGTTTGTCACATCAGTTGAGTAAGAGTTCGTAAGCTTAAATATTCAATTTTTTTTGTGGAGAATTCTCAAGATATACTGTATCAAAGCATGAGAAATATATTTAATCATTGATTGTATATTTAGGAGGTAGAATCACTATTATTAGTCCCAAAAAACTTGTACGCAAAAATTTGTCCTCAATGGACATTTACCATATCAGGTCGTTCAACCGTGATATTCTCAAGGTTGAAAAAACTTGAAAAAAAAACTAGATATTTGTTTTGATATTTTGATGCGACGGGTGTTAAGTGGAGCGAAATTGACATCTGACGGGTTCGATACTCCCCCTCATAATTTGAGGGATATTCGGACGTTTAAGCATTGGAGACGTACCAATGGGTGAACGGATAAAACAAATATCATATTTAGAGATAGATATTTTTAATTAATTTTCTATGTGTTATTTTTCTAAGAGGCATATTTCAAGCGAAATTTCGGACGCCCGCCAACAAGGACGGACGACCTGGCTAAAAAATGGAGACTGTCCCGCCCTCACACCCACCACTGTAACTCCTGTGAGCCAGGATCAACAGTGGCACGCAAAGTAATGACACCGAGCATTGAAGCTCGTCGAGTCTCCGGGAATGTCTAACTTGTCTTTAACCCGCAACGAAATTAATCAGAAAGTTAAATTAATAGGAGGAGTTGGAAATAAATTATTGTCCACTTCCCTCCGTGCAAAGCGGGTGACAAAACATTGAACTGAAGAGGTAAATAACCTCGCAAAAAGACTTTCACAGCCGGAGAAGCCAGCTGTGAAGCACCACGGATCAAATTATTATTACATTTAAATGGGACCTATTATGTGAACTGTTATGCTTGATTCCAGTAATAGGTATGGCAAAAACGCCGGAAAGCACGGAAGTTCTTTCTAGTCTCTACAAGGTCCATGTAGTATACAACTCCAGATGATATTTGCATACTATCTAGCATGATTTTACGCTCATTATGCCAAAGACTACACTCCCAAAGTATATGATGCGCGGACTGCTCATACTCGCAATTAGGTGTTGAACATGAACACGCAGGCGACGCAACAAGCTTAAAAGAGTATAGTTTAGACTTAAAGTTACCATGGCCCGTGAGAAATTGTGATACGCAATAATCGACATCTAGCCACGTCTTTGTTAAACGATCACGTACGCAAGGAAAAAATTGGTATAGATGCCGGCCCTTCAAAGATACCTCCCATCTATTTTGCCATTCATCTAATAGTTCGCTATATACCACTGAAACCGGTTTAAATAATCTGTCAACTTTTAAAAGTTCACGTGCGGTGAAAAAACTTTTATCCATATTCTCTCTATTAGAGTAATACATCGCGGCGCGACGTTGCACCTCCAGGTCGACTGGAAGTACACCCGCTAGGACAGGCAAAGCTTCGGTACTAACAGTTCTATATGCCTTGCACAAGAATATCAACGCCAAACGTTGGCTCTGGAGCAGTTTTCTTCGCACAGCACCGATAGTAGCCCTATCAGCCCATACGGGAGATCCATAACAGATACATCCTAAGTAAGTTGCTCCGTAGATGATTTTTAGTGTATTGAAAGATAGCCCCCACGTTGATTTTGATATTCTTGTCAAAGCAAAAAAGTTCCTTTTCGACTTTTCCCCGACGTTCTTAATATGTTCAAGAAAGGAAAAATTCCTTTCTAAAATTAAACCAAGATAACAAACCGATTCCTTTTTTTTAACATTGATATTATTAAATTTAATTCGCGGCTGTGATTTTAAATTTCCTTTCAGAAGTAATTGGAAAGTTTTTTGTGGTGCAAAGGTTAAGCGATTTCGATGGCCCCAGTCACATATTAGTTTTAAACACGCGTCCGACATAATTTCTAATCCCGATCTACTATTTGACTCTATAAGCAAAAGGCCGTCGTCCGCATATCCGGTCAAAGAACACCCTGACGGCAAGGGAATTGCAAGAAAATCGTCGAACCCTAAATTCCACAAATAAGGACCTAAAACTGAACCTTGTGGACAGCCCATCGTAAGTGGTTTCGACACAGCATAGTGTCCAAGTTTAAGTTTTGTTGTTCCGTGCGAGAAATACGAGTAAATAAGTGAATATATATTTTTAAAGCAACCTCGTAATTTCAACTTAAGAAGCAGCATTGGCCACCAAGCGTTGTCGAAAGCACCGGATATGTCCAGGAAAATACCGAGTACATATTTGCGCGCCGATGTACTTACAGCTCTTCTAACCGATATTGCCGCGTCGATAGTTGACCTACCCGTTGTAAATCCGAACTGTTTTTCATGAAACTTTGGTCCACCCGGTAGCAATCGAGGGACGATAAGACGTTCTAAAAGTTTACCTAGAGACGGTAAGAGTGTAATAGGTCTATACGACTTAGGATCATGTGGAGATTTATCGCCACCCTTGGGTATTATACGAATGAAACCGGTACGCCATACCCGCGGAAAAACCCCTTCAGCAATACATCTGTTATAAACAGTGAGTAATGCATCGCCGGCCGATTTACACGCTTCTTTGATCATTTTATTAGTTATTTTATCGTCACCGGAAGCCTTGTTTAGGGGCAAAGCTCGTACAATTTCGCTAAATTCATCAAACGACGCGAGATTTGAATCGGAGGAGTTCGGTACCTCCAAGGCCCACATCCTAATCTGCTTATGGTATTCCGTATCATTTTCAATATTATCGACCTGGCTAAAGTTGCAGGAAGGTGCTGGATGTAGGCCGCTTCCGACAGGTCAATGTGAATATCCTTGGGGGAGGCCTATGTTCAGCAGTGGACTTCCTGTGGCTGAGATGATGGTATAATTCTTACTTATATGAATATCATCATTATAGTTAGCACAATGATATGTATTAGTATGGATTTATATTGCAGGTGCATATTATTACATACTTATAAATTATATTATGTAATTTAATATAGCAAGTACATAAATTATTATTTTCTTTTCTCATTATTTGCACTACCATATAATTCAATATTACAATAATCCAGTCCATCCAAAGGTTGCCTGGGAGAGGTCGCAGTTAGCGGTAAGGCTGCCTATTGTAACCATGCCTTTAATTTTTAATTTTTTGTAAGCGTCTTTCACTTTGGTATATAATAAAGTATATGCCTAAATAAATAACTAAAGGATTTGCCACGCCAAGATAGCCATCACTGTAAGACGTACAACTATAAGACATGGTTCATAACTCGAAGTGGTTCGGCATTCCAGGATATAAGCACATATTATGGGGAGCCCAATGAAATTTTGAAGATGCATGTTATCGTCTCCATCTTTAAAACATACCGAACACTGACATTTTGCACTATTGGGAAAGTATGGGCTACCCACCAGCCTAGCTTCTAGCATTTTGGTGTTACATTCTATCTTTTTATGAAGGTCTCTATGACCTATGACTATATCTGTAAATATTTTCTCACGTCATTTTTCTACATCTTTAGTTGCCCGAAAGTTATTTGAAGTCCTGGCTTTTGGGATTCGAACTCACGACCTTCCCGGAAATAAACATCCGATCCAATAAAGAAGCGCACGCTCTTACGTAACTCCTGTAATGTTTATTTAATTATAAACTTAATCAATGAAACCTAAACATTGGATAAAGCAGATACGGGGTAACGAGACGTAATTCTGAACTTGAACTCTGTAGTAGATAATATTATCATTTGACCATATCAGGGGCATTTATTTTAATAGGATACGGGATTGTTTTATAACGCTGTAACTTGTAAGTTTATAAACAAATTAACTGAACCGACAGACTTTGCTCTTGATACAAGAACAGAAATGTTATGAAAGTCAAAATCCTTTGAATATTTAAAATAGCGACATCTGTCGGAAAGTAATCAAGGTTCAATTTACTGGTGGTAGGTCCCTCATAATATGTGAGAGGCCACCTGGGTGGGTACCAGCTCAATGTCTATTTCTCCCGCCAAACAGCAGTGTAAATGCACTGTTGTGTTTCGGATTGAAGTACATTGTAGCTAGAGTAACTTCTGGACATTTTGAATGGCGAGCGCAGTGGAATGCCAAGCATTGCTTCGTAATTCTAGGTGTTGTTTGGATTTGCTACTGTTCATGAGCGGTCGTATCGCTTACCATCAGGCGAACAGCATCCTCGTCTCGCTATTCAACGCAATAAAAAAAAGTACGAATGTTAATGTTTGATTAAAGCTAGTGAAAATAAATAGATATACTATATAATTATATGAATTACGGTTACAAATGTGAAATGAATACGGATCGTCTGATAATTTCCGGTAGTTTTAGATAAGGAAACATTATTTTATTCATAAAGTAAAATAGAAATTGTAAATACAATACACGTATAACACGCAAGCCTATGATAATGAGTTTAATTTCAAATCGGGCCTTTTTGAAATTATTACAATTTTTTACATACAGTTAGTAGTTTCAAATAGAAGTTTACTTTGAATATCGAATATGTAATAGACCGATTAAGAAATAATTGAGCAGACGAGTGTAATTGCAGCGAAAAGTGAAATAATTGTTTCTGGATAGTCGATTGTCGATATTCTATCTAGACAGTATCTCGTAACTGGTATTACAACTACAACTATTTATTATATAGTAACAGGTTAGGCTATTGTACCATCCGTACATTATGCTTAGTGGTCATCTAAGTGTCACAGCGATGTGACGCACAATCTCTCGCCTATTTTGCAAAAAAATCAAATTCGAAAAACAAAGTAATCGCGTGGTCTCACTGGTACCTACTACATTTTAGACCACGGAATACAAAAAAAACATTGTTTTCTCTCTTCTATGTTCTTTGTTGCATACAACATCTTGCAAAGATATTCAAAACGGCAAATCCATTAATCTACTCTTTTACCTACGTAAAATAAATTGAATCTAACATTCCCATCAAGATAGCTATCAAAACAACGTTTCCACACATCAAATATCTCTACACAAGCTACACTTCCTGCGCCGGCAGGACCAAACAGTTCCCATTTCCGGAGTGTATTCGTTTGTTTTCCTCATATTATTTCATAAACCGGGCGCTACGCTCGCTTATTTTAATTTAGCTGCTACACCAAGAAAATTATGCATGTTTAAAAATGCAGAATATTAAAATAATACTGCAGGGTTATTTTGTTTAATATAAGATCATCCGGAGCTGTTTTGGTACCCGCAATGTAGCAAATATACCGCAGGACTCTTGCTTAATAAAGTCATACCAGATTTCGATAATGAAGATGTGATCGCATAGCGTGACAGTCACTAGACTTATAAGTCAGGTTGTCAAAGACCCAGCAAAATTCCAAACACTGATGGAAAAAGCAGAAGCCGAAAACCAACCGGGGAATTAACAGCTTGAAATAATCATACAAATCATTAATTGAAAGTAAGTAATACCAAATCAACTCACAAAGTCCTCAGATAGCGGCACAGAAGAGTATGGCACTGGCTGCCACACCTTTCCGAGCCCGTCGTTCCACTGCTGCTCAGCCCTGGGCGGGTAGGCAGCCGCCATGGCCACCTGGATAGTCATCTTGGTGCGCTCCTTGTCAGTACTCCTGATGGCTATCTGGTCCCGGTAGTACACCTCCGAAATCAGGTTGTGGCCTTGAGATCCATACCTGTGACGTAGGTATTTGCCAATCTGGTACGCTCTACGCTTTCCTTCCTGTAAAAAATATATTTGGTTTTAGTTCTCTTTCTATGGCTATAGGAAGTCAACTGCTGAACATAGCTATTCCCCAAGGACTTTCTTAAAGAGCATAGGAAGTTGTTCTGTTGTAGGATAAGGGAAATGTTTCAATTTCAACTGGTCGGAATGGAAATTCTTAGGAAGCTGTATGTCTAGTGGTACTTGTGACCGAGAAGGAAAAAAGTGCGACCCTATAGGAGTGGTAGAGATAGAAACAGCAATTGCTGTATGGTACAGTACTTTCTGTTACATTTTGTTCATAATTATCTTTTTTATTGCTATAAATGGCGAGAGGAGGCTGCTATTTCCCTGATGGCAAGCGATATGACTGCCCATGAATGGTAGCAAAACCAAAAAGCACCTTGTATTACAAAGTAATGCTTGGTATTCCACTGCGCTCGACATCCTCAGACTTTTGATGTTAAGTCTCAATATGTCCAGTAGTTATTCTCATTTGTCAATTACCATAATATTTCAATATCTCGGCTCCTCATGTATGAGAGATCAACCACCAGTAGAGTCTTCCTTCAAATGATGTTTTTAAACTAAAAACTATATTTAGGTACTAGGTGGAAGAAAAGAAAGAATCTGTCCATAGATTTTACCTACGATACCATGCTTTGCGTGACGAAAAAACAAAGGACCTATTAAAAAAAACAGAGTACGTGCTTGTCAAACCCAATGTCCGAAATGCAGCGAACATGATCAATTTCAGTTGGAGACTGACTGACTTTTACTGGTTGTAGGTCTCTCATATGTGAGAGGCTGCCTGGGTGGGTACCACCGCAATGTCTATTTCTCCCGTCAAACAGTAGTTTAAATGCACTGTTGTGTTTCGGATTGAAGGACATTGTAGCCAGAGTAACTACTGGACATATTGAGACTTAACATCTTATGTCTCAGGATGGCGAGCGCAGTGGAATGCCAAGCATTGCTTTGTAAATCAAGGTGTTGTTTGGTTTTGCTTCTGTTCATGAGCGGTCGCAACGCTTACCATCAGGCGAACGGCATGCTCGTATCGCAATTCACTGCAATAAAAAAAAAAAAAAAAAAAAGACTGTCCCGCCCTCACACCCGCCACTGCAACTCCTGTAAGCCAGGATCAACAGTGGCACGCAATGTAATGACACCGAGCATTGAAGCTCGGCGAGTCTCCGGGGAATGTCTAACTTGTCTTTAACCCGCAACGAAATTAATCAGAAAGTTAAATTAATAGGAGGAGTTGGAAATAAATAATGTCCACTTCCCTCCGTGCAATGCGGGTGACAAATCAATTTCAGTTGTCATAACATCAGAGTTAGCCTCTCGTAAGTCGATACTGAAACCGCGGCCGCGTATAATATTTCATTAAAACATTCCGACAGCTACCCGACTAGCTCGCCAGATTTCGTCTGCGTTTCAACCATTCCTACCCGTATTGCAGTCGTTTGTTTGCTTATGTTAATTCCTGTAATTTATATCCTTTTGTTTTGAAACACACATTTTTTAGGTTATGTTTTATTTAAGCGCCTAGGAAACATTTGGCTAAGCATTGTCGTCGCTATTGACTAGATGGCGCTATTTGCAAAAGTGTGAAGAATTGAAATGAGAATTTTGTTTTATTCTCTTTAAATATACCTAGAACATTAAAGCACTATAACAAGAAGTGGATTTAATGCCAGAGGCATTCTCATACGTCTGTCTACCTTTGGATGAAGTAGAAATGGAGCAAAGCCGGTTTTATATTTATTAAAATAGAAAAAGAAGAGAGAATGTAGGTAGGTATACATATTTGATTATATTTTAAACTGTAAGAAGAATATAGTAGTTTTATTTCTTACATTATTAAGTTAATGCAGATAATATATCCAAATAGGTTATCGAGTGAAATTAGTACATGTTTTTTTCTCATAATTATTATAACGATAACAAAATCAGGTGTTTGTTAAATATGCTGATTTAATTAAAATTTGACGTCATTAGTTGATACAAGTGTCACCTTGGCACCAAATTGGAATAACAAGAAATATATGCATATCGTTCAGTTTTGGTAAAATGTAATGTAAAAAATAATTCATTAAATGTTTTTCTTATTTGATTCAAATATGAAAAAGGGATGTTCTTGTAGCTCAATTCATAAGTACTGACTTTCCTTGCGTAATCATTGTATTCTCTTTGTATCGTTTAGGAGCATTGAACTCACGCGGAAACTGCGATTTCTTTGTAGATTGTTATAAGTAGAACCTTATTATTCATATCTTATTATAATACATAGTACTTATTTTATTAAATATACAGGATTTATCCAGACTGCAAAAGAAAACAAAGTAATTTTAGTGACTTCAGACACAATACAACTAAAAATTTTGCAAAAAGAAAACAGCGATTGTTTTTTTTTGGTTTCTATCGCTATCGCCATATATTTTAGCAACAACTTAAGATTTATCATCCAAACACTATGATATTTAAACCTTAAAAAATATTTTTTTCTTTATTTTAGTTACATTGTGTTTGTAGTCACTAAAGCCACTTGACTTAGTTTTAAGTCGCAGTCTAGATTTAACCTGTATAATATGACATTAAATGAAATAGTGACATCAACAAGGTCCTATCTTCGCTTTTCAGGCCCGGAAACGCTAAAAATTAACGACTTTGTAAACAGGAAAATCAAAGTAGGACAGAAAAGCTATCATTCGCGAAGATTTTTGGCGGCATTCCAGCAAACTTAAGGGAGGATTTGCTTTTTAATTGCATATTAAAACTTCTTAGGGCTCTTGTCCTTGACATAATTAGTTTGTATATAATCTATACTAATATAAAAAGCTGAAGAATTTGTTTGTTTGTGCCCGCAAATCTCAGGAAGCACAGATTCGAATTAGATTTTTTTTTTGTTGGACAAGCAATTCAATAAAAGCATCTGCACCCGAGTGGGCCGGGCTTGGCCGCTAGTGATTTATACCGGGTATATCAAGAGTGCTACCGAAAATGAAGCCAGGTGGTAGTTTTAGTGATTGCAAACACAATGTAACGAAAAATTTCGCTAAGAAAAGCGACAATTTTTTAAAATTATTTTTTAAATATCGTCGAGTTTGGGTAAAAGAATAATTTACAGCCTTACATAACATACCGTCTTTAAAAATAAAAGGGAGTACACTATTATTTAAGAAAAAAACTATGTATTTATCATCCTAAATCGACGATAGAAAAAAAATAACAAAAAAATTCGTCCCTTGCACAAAATTTAGTCGCAGTGTGTCTGAACTCTGAAGTCACTAAAACTACCACCCCGCTTTGTTTTCGGTAGCAGTGTTGATATACCCGGTATAAGGAATGTTAGGATTAGGGGTAAGTAAAGATGGAACCATGTGATGCAGCACACCCATGTCTCCCTTTGTATGTTCCGTCCCTTGGTATGATAGGAGGCTGGCCAATCCGTACCGAACTACAACTGAGCCACCGAGGCTGTTGAACTATTTCTGTATCAACATTCAACATAAGGGTGATTATACAAAAGTTGGGTAACTTTTGAGGATATTTTGTTTACTATAATAATTAAATCAAATTATAACAAATTCGGGTGCATATGATGACAAATCTAATGATTATATTGTTCCAAATCGGGCCAGTCACTTTTTTAAGTAAATTATGAGATATTTAAAATTTTCTGAATTTGACTGCCAGGGGACTGACGAGGCTAACATAGTACTGATAAAGTACACAATTTTCTAAGAATTTTAATGAAATTTAATAAGAATTAGTACAAATCTCTTAGTTTTAATAATGGCACATGTCTTTTAAGTATTCAAATCACTTAGTAACAATTAAAAATAATGATAAAATTAAAATAAACGTAAATACCAATATCTTCAGCAGCTTTAACTGATTTTAGCGATTTCATTGTCATCGGAAAGAACATATTCCTTGTGGGACCAACTCTTCTTCATTGAAATGCCTATCAACACTAAAAATATACAAATAACTAAAATATTTTATAAAAAAATAAAAACCGACTTCAAAACAAAAACCACAAAAAATATTAAAATAATAAGTACCACTGCAAAGCAAAAAATAATATTTATTTCATTGTACTTGTGCATGTTGATTAATTTGCTTAATGACTTGACTAGCCAACAAATCAAAATATATGCGTAACTTAATATTTTATTATTTTTTGGTTTTTAGTGGTTTTTTGTTTTGAAGTAGGTTTTTATTAAAAATTTTAGTTATTTCCTTAAGTACTGAAGTTTTTGTTTTTCTTTGTATTCCGCTAATTTAATGGGGCACTTTTAATTCTGGCCAAGCGAGCCTTTTCGGCTTCTCTTTTTTTTCTAATCTTCTTCCCTAGTCAAATTGCTTTTAGTGTGCCGTATGATATTCTAAACTGAAATATAAAATAGAAATGCTTATACACGGTAGCAATTAAGATAAAAGTGCTCTAAAACAACAACAAAAAGCAGTATTATGGAGACAATTAAATCCTCTGGCGCGATACCTGACAAAGGACTGACGCCAGCGGATTGACGAAAAAGACATAATTTGAGGTTATAATCAGAACTAATGTTTTTTTTGATAATTTCGAATATCAACAAACTACATTTTAACAAATCATAGTTAATTATGTATAAATGATAATAAACCTCAGATTAACAAGAAAATAACAACCCACCACGGGACTGAAATTTTGACTGGCTTTGCATGTGTATAGAAGACAAACACAACCCAAGAACTCGTACAGTTATGGCGGCCGTCAAATTGTGCTGTCCGCAACTAACTTCATTACCAACATTAATACATAAACAGGGATTTGACCTTGACTTGGTGATATATGGCGAGAATTTCAAATTTAAAGAACACACAACGGACTGACGGATGAAAACAAACACAAAGTTTCTTATTTTTTTTTAAATAAATTGTAGAACATTGCATTATGAAAGTTGTAGTATATAATACTATGTTCATCACAAATTGTAGTAAATTAGTAAGTTTTCTTAAATCAATGATAATGTTTAATAGATAGTCACTTGATTGTTGGTTTTCGGGATTGTGACATGCCAAAGGACTGACATTTTAAGTATTAATTTTGTTTTTTTATTAACTTGTATTTAAAATGAATAAGTGAAATTGGGTGACCATATAAAGGACTTTTCATTGTTTTAAAATAAGTTGTTATTTCAATAAAATATAATAAGGCTTTGTATATATTGGCTGAGGACAGCGAGTTACCCAATTTTTGTATATTCACCCATAATTTGTTTTTTTTTTTAATTATTTTTATTTTATAAATTACTATCAATTGGGAATTTACATCAATCAGATAAGATGTTTTAGAAATACAATATCAATCAATCAATTGTTAAATAAGCTTCACATTGTAACATTGTATGTTACATATTACTTTGAACCGTTAATTAATGATAAAGCACGCCCTAAGTTACTTGTGACATTTCATAAACTATTATATTTTACGTTTAGTACTTCTAATTGCGTTCTTAAGTACGTGGTGGCCTGTGGGTAAACGGACCAGATGCGAACCAACATGTTCGTGGTGGTCGTGGGTTTAAGTCCCAGGGCACACTGACTTTTCGTACTTCGTGTGTATTGAAAATCGATCACCACGCACTATAATGGTTAAGAATAACATCGTGAGCAAACCTGCATACCATGGCCATTTGTAAGAATTTCTATGGCAACCTGCACTAGGTCAAGTTGGTGGACTATATGGCCTAACCCCTCTCTATCGGGCTTTCGATACAAGAGACTCGTGCCTAGCAGTGGGACGTATAAATGCTGATGCAGTAAATTACTTCTTCTGTTACATGTTCTGCATTGTGTATGATATTTACCTTTAATTATAATAGGGGGGACCTCGAAGTCTCCTATTGATTTTTGTATTTGCTAGGTTTTGTAAGAGACGGTGGTATAATCCGCCGGTTTCTTACTTCTCTCCAAAGCAATTAAGGGGCCTTTACTAAAAAAATAAAGTGATAGAGTCATTGGGTTTGAACCTGAGACTTTCGTTTTGGCAGTCTCTACTTGAGCTTGCATACACAATAAGGAAACAAAAACAAACAAAGAAGATATAATATACCTATGTATGTATAGGTTTTCGGTGCGACAGAAAAAAATGCTTAAAACAAGGCCATTGCTACCACAAGTTCATTACCTATAATGTACCAAAAACATTGCTTTACATATAAATAATTTATTTTAGATTTTTGTCTTGGGTATGCTAATAAGTAAATCGTTGAAACATTAACAAAAACGTACCCGGGCATTTAGAACAAACATGAGTTGTGTGGAGTTCAATAACTGTTTAAAATAAACGTTTTATAAACACGGTGTTTTAAAGTATTATAAATAATAAACTATAGTTCTAACCTTGCTTCGACCGGGTGCATTATTCTATGTTCTAAACAGACGCTTATCCTGTCTTCCTCAATAAATAGACTATCAAATCAACGTATTTGTCATAAATTATTTCTAGTTATATCAAACGGTTGAGGTAGTACTTATGAAATAGATTTTAATAACTTCTTTGAGAAGAAAAAACTTTGATAATTGAGCAAATATGAATAGGATACACAAATGTATGTAATAATGTAGTATGTGTACAAATTATAAAATATCTTTGTTTCCATGAATGCTAGCATTATCAAAATCTTTTTAACGGTTAACAACTTTCTGAGATTTATGGTACGGGAGCTAGCAACGTTTGAAAAGTAAGAATTTTAGGTCAGCTGATTTTGTGATAAGTCGTCCTTCTTGCACTTTCGGTTAGAGTCTGGGCTATCTGGCTGGCGGTAGTGGTTGCGTTCATTAGTGCGCATCCTACCTGTCCAGGTAATAATCCTGGATTTTAAAAGCATTTTAGAAGGCGTAATTTTTGATTTTTTGTTTTTAATGAAGTCTCTCTGACATACTTTTTTTATTGCCAGACATCATTGACATTGCTAACTATGTGCTATACGCGATTTTATATTTTTTTTTATTAAAATTTTAAAGTATTTTATAATGTCTGTAATTTTAATATTATGTTATTTAAAGATAAGAAAAACTTAAAATAAATTTGCCAGACATTAATTCGATTGTTAAGTCTGGAATTAAAATGAAAAAGTCATGAAAAGTATTGCAGTATAATGCTAGTATTCGGAGAGAGACAGTTGCAGAATAAGTCGAGAATGATACAGAGAACCATTACAAAAGTAAATTACTTGTCACTGTACATGTAATAAAAAATAATAATAATATTCAAACACTACGATTATTTTTCCATTCCAAATCCCATGAATCAGAACTACATAGAGCTGTAGTACGAGCTGATCATAAATATACACCACTTAACCTGTTAGATTCCATGATGGACTTAAACCCGACCACTAACACACAAAAGCTGAATGCCTGGACACAAAAATCTCTCCACGGGAGACACCGCCTCGACTTAACTAATCCTATCGTTGACAAAATAGCTTCAAACGCGTGGCTTAAGCGAGGCGAAATGTTTCCCGAAACGGAGGGATTCATGGTTGCCATCCAGGACCAGACAATCGACACAAAAAATTATAGGAAACACATAATCAAAGATCCTACAGTCCAAAATGATCTCTGTCGGCACTGTCATAGTAGTCCTGAAACAATTCAACATATAACCGGAGCCTGTAAATCTATAACCCAGACGGATTACAAACATCGACATGACCAAGTAGCTGCAATAGTACACCAATATCTTGCATACAAATACGAGTTAATAACAAATAAAACGTCATATTATAAATATTCACCCAAAATAATACTAGAATCGGACAACTACAAGCTTTACTGGGACAGGACTATTATGACAGACAAGACAATTCATCACAATAGACCGGATATTACACTACACGATAAAAGAAACAAAGCAGTTTTTCTAATTGATATAGCTATACCAAATACCCACAACCTACAAACCACATATATAGAAAAAATAGCAAAATATAACCTTTCTATAGAATTAAAAAGACAGTGGCGAGTTGACTCCGTGCGGACCGTACCAATTGTGGTGTCAACTATGGGTGTAATTCCTAAGTATCTTCATAAAAGTTTGAAGACACTCCAAATACATCCCCTAACATATACCCTCATGCAAAAAGCTGTCATTTTAAATACCTGCCGAATAGTTCGTAAATTCCTGTCAATAGAAACATTTTAATAAGCTCATCCATTATTTTTCTATTTCTTACGTGTTTTATTCATTCTATCATTTATTCATTATCAGTTTCGTTTTGGCCGCAAGCCTGCGTAGCTGATTATTTCACCAGAAATAGTAGAAATTATTTTAAATACCATATAAATAATAATAATAATAAGCATTCTAGTCAGAGCAAGTTTCCAAAAAAAATTAAGCATGAAAAGGAATATAAAATTAGATTAAAATTTAAAAAACAACACTTTTTATTTAAATTGTTCTGATTACTAAATGTAAATTATAAATAATTAATATTAAGTTTTTCAAGTTGTTTCAGCCCATAGTGACGTCGCAAAAAAAAGAGGCATCTTCATAATCATCATCATCGTCGCTGTCTTTGTCAGTGTCATTCATATCATCTTCTTGGGAACTTTCGTTATCTTCTAAAACTCTATCATCTGTAACAGAAAAAAAATAAACAGTGTAATTCTTCTTGTTCGTTATAAAACATTTTAGTTATTATTGATAAATATTCCATTTTATACTTACTTTGAATAATAATATCTGCAACTGAGGATGGTAATTGATCTCCCAAAAACCAGACAAAATCATATTTGTCACCGTTAATGGTCCAACCGAAAGCCATTGGAGATAAAGATGTTGGATGTTTTGAGTGAGCATTTCTCCAAATTTTCGTCACGTAACGAACCCTCAAAAAATGCTGTTGCAATTCCACTTTACAGGGTGGCAAACTAGATGACTTCAGCTGTCTCTGTCGGAATACTAGCATCATACTGCAATACTTTTCATGACTTTTTCATTTTAATTCCAGACTTAACAATCGAATTAATGTCTGGCAAATTTATTTTAAGTTTTTCTTATCTTTAAATAACATAATATTAAAATTACAGACATTATAAAATACTTTAAAATTTTAATAAAAAAAAAATATAAAATCGCGTATAGCACATAGTTAGCAATGTCAATGATGTCTGGCAATAAAAAAAGTATGTCAGAGAGACTTATTTAAAAACAAAAAATCAAAAATTACGCCTTCTAAAATGCTTTTAAAATCCAGAATTATTACCTGGACAGGTAGGATGCGCACTAATGAACGCAACCACTACCGCCAGCCAGATAGCCCAGACTCTAACCGAAAGTGCAAGAAGGACGACATATCACAAAATCAACTGACCTAAAATTCTTTCTCGAAAACGTTGCTACCTCCTATACTATTACGAATATGAAAATAAACAATAGTAGTATATTCGTCGTGACGTATATATGTGACGGTTTATTGTCAGCATTACAAGATGGAGTGGTAGCTAGTTACATGGCTAGTTAGGTGAAGTGACGATTTACGATAGATCGCTGGCAGATATTGGATGCGAAAAGCCGAAGATAGGGTGAAATGGTTGAATTTGGAGGAGGCCTACGTCCAGTAGTTGACAATAGTATAGGCTGATGATAATTACAAGATAGGGGTAGTAAAAGTTTGACGTATACGATACGAATCGTTTACATCTTAACATTTAACGATACTGCAAAGTTTGGCCATATAATATTCGTGCTTTCAGCTGTTTATATCATTCAAAGTTGAGTATTTCAGACCAGGCCGAACCTTGCATGCATGCACATGGGCAGGTAATTTTGTTAAACCATAAAATTCCACCATTTCACGTAATATTTAACTATTTGCGTACTATTCTTGTGTATGGTAGAGTTACACAGCATGAATTAGCAGGCTCGGTCGGAGCGGTACCACTGTCTCTTAGGAAATCGACGTGAAGGGACAACTTTACTAGCGTTTCGCTCGGCGAGTGCTATTGCTGGTTACTCTTTTTCTAATCTCATGCTTTTTCTCTCCGGCTCCTCTTGTGATTTGATGGGCTTGTAAAACTTGTATGATCCAAATATTGTGGATGTTTATGGGCGGCAGTGCTCATTTACCATCTGATGTATGAAAAACACTGACTGTGTGTTGGTGTTTTCCAACTATCTGGAACTACTATCTATTACATATGTACTTACATTGGTAAGTCCTTCAGGACCCTCGATGTACGTCAGGTTCCTGATAAGCTCCTGTTTGTCCGAGAGAGATAGTTCCTCCTCATCCGGGGCCCTCTCTCCGTGCCTGTTTACCTGGAAGACATACAGCAATGAACTTGTGCAAATGTGAACAAATTTCTTACAATAGTGGTCTTAATGAAAACAGAATTGAAGGGCGTTGTGAGGTGCCTTTCCGTTCTAATAATATATTTAAGTGGATTTTGGTCTTAAAAGGTCATATGAATATTCGGAGATTGGTACTTTATACTTGTGATCAAGATGCATTATCAGATTATCACATCTTGGGAACAAAATGAACATGGCGAAACATTGTTTAAATAGTGGCACTTTTGCTGAAACTCAAAAGACCTGGCTTGTATTAGAACCGGCATTTTACGTAGGTTTTTTGTGTATATGTGGTACCACCCGGGTAGACCACCTAATGTAATCTTCGGTTTCTCCTTACAGCCAATGGAAGAACCTTGCTGAACATAGGCATCATAGATTTCACAGCGGCAGGGTCAGCATCCATCTTATCATTTATATCTTATAAAATAAGAAAATAAATTATAATTAATGCAATGATACCAACCACGATAGCAAGCTTCAATTCTTGATCCGCACTTATTTCGTTTGTGATAATGTTTCCATTTGACTGGCAGGATAATACTAACAAGCACACAAAGAACAGGTACTGCAACATTTTCTGGAACAACACAAAAATATAAATCCTTGACATTTTGAAATTATTGTTTGGTGAAAGATTCGTTCCCTTCCTTATTGAAGTTCTTTAGATAATTAATATTGGCTGGTTCTGAAGAACTAGTATCTGTAAGTACAATAAGGTGGAACCTATTTTAGGATTATATATTCAGCCTATCGTTGACCACTGCTGGACGTATGCGTCCTCAAGAATTGCCAACCCAGCCTTAAGCAGCCCTCATCCTGGGATTGCGTATACGATAAACGTATGTATTTTTTAGGTTATGGGGGGAGGGGAGGGGGAACGAGTATGTGGTTCACCTGATGATATTTAATCACAGCCGCCCATGCACATCTGAAATATTGTAGGGCATGGAGATCCGTTACCGGCCTTTAAGATGGGAATACTCTAGTTTCTTGAAGGTCGCTAGATCGTATTTGGTACGAAATGTTGTCAACTAGTTCCACAGATTACTTATGTATGTATCTTTTGGTCTAAAACAATTAACATCTCTCGTGAACTCTGTCAATGCCAGGTTCGTAGTAAAAATTCTTTCTATACACATAAAATAAGGGTTAGAATGTACTGATTTTATGTATCAAATAAACTCCATGGAATATTTTATGGTAGTTATTTGTTTAAAGTGATTAAACAATAGTTTGTCAAGAGTTTTCACAGAAATATATAGATTTATTTATACCGCTAAATATTCCCGTTCTATTAATAAGTATGGAAATTGGTTACTCTTTATTATTTTTTATTTTGTTTGAATTCCACTACACAAAAACGTGTTTTAAAGTTCTCTGTTTTTTGTATCTAAAACTTATCTGTAAATATTCAAAGGATTATCAGACATATTGGGAAAGTTTTGTAGTTAATTTTGCATTTAAATCAAATGACACGTTTTTAAACGTAGTCTTGTCAATGAACTTCGAGAAGTGACTTTAAAACAGAGGTGAAAACAACGTTTTTATCTATGCAGTTATTTATTCAAGGTTCAGTAGAATGTTGATCTCATATGTTTTTGAACTGTAATGACGCGGGTTTGAATATGAAATAACCATGTTTTATTTTTATTTATTTTGTTTGCTATAAATGACGAGACGAGCATGAAGTTCGCCTGATGGTAAGCGATACGACCGCTCATAACAATAGCAGAACCAATAACACCTTGATTTACAAAGCAATTTGGAATTCCACTGCGCTGGCCATACTGAAACAAGATGTTAAGTCCCAATATGTCCAGCAGTTTCTCTGACTACAATGTCCTTCAATGCGAAACACAACAGTGCATTTACACTGCTGTTTGACGGAAGAAATAGATAATGCGGTGGTACCTACCCAGGCGGCTCCTTACATATGAGGACCTTCTACCAGTTTGATGGTAACTATCTGAATTTTCGATATAGTTGTGATTTTTACGTAGATTGTCGTAGTTTTTACGTAGTATTTAGACGTGCTAAGTTCAATATGTTTTCATAAATAAGACTTGTATGGTTATTATTTTTGTATTTATTTTTTCATGCGTCAAAGCCACTACTTTTAAACGTATCAGGTATCTGTGATTTTAAAAAGTTCCTATGATTTTATTTATTATCTTTGTAATTCCGAGCTAAATGTCATTACATAGTGAATGTAAATATAAAAATAGAGTTCATATTGTGTCACTCTTATTACAAAGGATATAATTAATATTACTTGATGTTGTATGTATGTTTTAATATGGGTTTTTTACTATACCGACAACTATTTTTTCTTTCTGGTGAAGTGACTGTCCTACACCAGACAGCGGTCCCATGCCATACAATTATGCCCGCCCACAATGGCGAAAGTTTGTGTCTTTGTTACTTCCCGCTCAAACGGCTAGACCAATTTTGATAAAATTTGGTATGAAGGCTGATGCCGTGAATTAACACATAGGATACTTTTAATCCCGAAAAATGTATTATACCCGTGGGATGTGCAAAGAAATCAAATATATATAATATGTATATTTGCTACTCTTTCACTCCAAGTGATGGGAGAGAATAGTGGGCATATGATAGGTGATATAAGAGGTCAGAATTCTATGCCTTGATTCATGGTACCGAAATAAGACGGGACAGACCGGGATGTAACAGGACGAGACGGGACGAGACGGGAAAAGCAGAGTAAAGCCTTTAGGCTTAGTTACGTTGAGTTTGAAATTAGAATACCAATCAGTTAGTACGAGAAATATTATGTGTTTAATGTGAATTGGGGTCAAAAAATATCTGCGCCCGGGCAAATCCGGGTCGGGCTGGTAGTAATAACTAATAATAAATACTCTTAGCCGACACTACAATTAGTGGCAAACACGTGCCAGACCCGTGTCTTTACGGGAACCGTTTCGGTATCAAATGAACTTTGTCCGTACATTCTTATCAGTGAGGTTTGTGCGAAAAATAGAAGATAAGGGCACGTGGCGCCTACAAACGGTTAATGATAACCTCTTCTTATATTATACATGTTGAGTAATTGGCTATTTTTATCATTAGTTTGTTAGTGCATTGCATTTCAGCAAAGGCATTTTGACACCTGTATACGCCATACTGTCCATGAGCGGCCGTATCGCTTACCATCAGGCGAACGACATGCTCTAGCCATTCATTGCAATACAAAAAACGATAGAATGTGATTTTAGTTAGTATACAGGTGGTATACAGGGTGTCCCAGAACTAGACCATAATCAACCAACTCGGCCGAAATAACCGAAAGCGGCTGGAAAGACAATTACACTGGAATTCCCCTTTCGGCCTGATTAACTGACTAAACGATAATATTTTCGTTTAGCACTTATTATTGTGTTCTTAAGTACGTGGTGGCCTGTTGGTAAATGGACCAGTGCGGCTGCCACCATGTTCATCGCGGGATCGAATCCGAGGGCACACCTCTGACTTTTCGGAGTCATGTGTGCATTGATAGTCAATCATCACGCACTATAACGGTAAAGGAAAACATCGTGATGAAAACTGCATATCGTAGCGATTTGTATGAATTTCTCTGGCGTGTAAAGTTCACCAAACCGCACTAGGCCAGCGTGGGTGTATATGGTCTAACCACTCTCAATCGTACTCAATCTCGATTGTGGAGACCCGTGCCCTGCAGTAGGACGTATATGCGCTAATACTAAATACATAAACAGCATTTCTTGATCTGATAACCATACCGACAAGCTCAGTAAATGGCCCATACACACAAACAGTCAAAGGATTCAATTGATTGTGTCTGAAACACTCTGTATCAAAGCTTGATTATAATCGTAGTTCTGAATAGTCAAATGTCAAGTTTATAATTACATTCTATTGTCTATGCGCTTTCTAATTGCGACGTTAAATTAAACTGATATAGCTTAGTCAGGGTATTGCAATACAGTGTCTAAGATTCGATACCGGACGGAAGCTTATTGTACTGTAGCTGTCCGTATTCGTGCCACTAGGGGCCTCTTCTACAAGTGAGGGTACGATTGAGAGGGGTTAGGCCATATAATCCACCACACCGGGAGAGCAAACTAGAATTGGATTTATTTAAAGTGACTTTAATGCAACTAGTTAGTGTAATGCAGTCTTAATAAATTATTATCCACCAGCAAAAAGATAGGTGTCTCTGGCCAAAGGACCTTAACGATCAACGAACAAACATGTTATTTAAAAAACATATTAATTAATTAAGTATAGTGTATTTTTTTATTTAATATGTAATACGAAAATCCCAAAGTTTTTGTAGCAGCTGTAGGTTTCAAACCAAGATTTTTTGTTTAAAATTTACATATTTTTTTGAAGACGATGTACAGTATTTTCACGCTTCAAATATTCAATCATATTATAAACGAGATTAATACTAGAAAAATTTAAAATAGTGAAATCTTAAACACAATTTGTATATTTTAAAATAAATAACTAGTTTCTATAACGGTGTTTAGCATACGTAATATTATTATGGCTTTTATTTAATTAATAATTATCAATTTGCATGCTTGCTGTGGTTATAATATGTCAAACGAGTTCAAATTAAATTGAGATTATATTAAACGCGAAGGCTATTAGGCGAAATGTTTAGAAATGTCAACACATTAATTAAAACAGGACCTAACGCAAAATTATTAACTAAACTTGAACATCGAATTTTAAAATTAGTATTACATATAATGTTAGATCTGATACCTAAAAAATTAAATACAAGACTCCTATTTAATATATTATATATATTCGCTTAGCTCACTCTTAACCTTTAATAAACAAATATGTATGAATATAAAAAAAAATATAATAATATTGTGTCTGAAAGTTGATAAATCCATTATTTTATAAAAATAAAGAATGTGCATTATTCTCTTGCCCGCTATTATTCACTATTAAATTAAATATAAACATAGGTATATTGTGATTTAATTTATACATACTTCTTCAAGTTGAGTATTGTACTGAAAATGCCATTGTAATCTTCCGAGGTTTTTTTATTGCTAAGAATGGCTAGACGAGCATTGATGATTAGCCATATGACCGCTCATAAACAGTAGCAAAACCAAACAACACCTTGAATTACAAAGCAATGCTTGGCATTCCACTGCGCTCGCCATCCTGAGACATATATGTAAGATGTTAAGTCTCAATATGTCCAGTAGTTACTCTGGCTACAATGTCCTTCAATTCGAAACACAACAGAGCATTTACACGACTGTTTAACGGGAGAAATAGACTATGCGATGGTACCTACCCAAATGGCCTCTCACATATTATGAAAGACCTACCACCCATGACCCATAATGTCATTTCTTTACTTTAATTTTTTTCTCTATGTATAATGTACATGATAATTTAGCCTAATAAATGATAATCATTATTGTCCGATTACCGAGGCTTGAGGTGTAACAGTATCCTAATGACACGACGATGTGGGTGCGGCACAGAGGTAACGTGAGTGGATGTTGTGTCCGCGCGGTGTCGGGTTCAAACCCAGACTGACAGCGTGTCAAACGTAACGTAGTGTAATAGTGAATCGGTAAAAAAAGCTATGTTGTTAAATATAAGTAATTTTTAGTTATGCTTGGAATCTAAACTAATATTATGAAGAGGAAGGATTTGATTGTTTGTTTGCATTGAATAGGCTCTGAAACTACTTGACAAAGGAGAACCTCGGATTTGGGCCCAACCAACAAATTTTGATCTACTGTCTACACGAATGAAATATGTTTTAAAATAAACTTTGATTGCATGTGGTTACTTTATTTCAATATTTATTTTAACCATTTAACCAATTGCGCCATGGCCGATAGTCTTACAAATAGATTTTTTATATAAATAGATTTTTAACGATTCACAAACAAAATTTGAACCCTGTAGTTTACGCGAATAAGTTTAGGTATCTGTATCAGCTCATTTACGTCCCACTGCAGGGCACGGGCCTCCTCTACAATTAAGAATACGATTGAGAGTGGTTAGGCCATATAGTCCACCACGCTGGCCTAATGCGGATTGGCGGACTTACATACCATAGAAATTCTTATAAATCGCTTTGGTATGCAGGTTTCCTTACGATGTTTTCCTTCACCCCTTAAGTGCGTGGTGATTGACTATCAATACACACAGGACTCCGAAAAGTCAGAGGTGTGCTCTGGGATTTGAACCCCGACTAGCGTAAACATGTTGGGGATCGCGTCTGGTCCGTTTACCAAAAGGCTACCTCGCACTTATGCATGAAATTACTTTATGTAATTTTAACTTTGACTATTTGTTCATTTACACTCTTTATCGTATACTAGCGGCCCGACCACACCACACTTATTTGAAAATATTATGTCGCCTGTGTTCATCAGGGATAATATACGATACTAATTGTATAGGAATGTTTCAAATCGGTGCAGTAGTGAAGCCTACTCAATACAAACAAACAATCAATTTTATCCTCTTTATATTATTACTCCTAAACTAATCTCGTATCAAATTAGATAATTACATACATACACACATAAACTCACGCCTTTTTCCCAGAAGGGGTAGGCAGAGGTGCCAGTGCACCCACATTTCGCCATGCATGTTCCGTCCCACGATGTGATAGGTGGCGAGCTTATCGCCATATCGGGCACAAAGAACAATGATAATCCTCCATACATTTTTTTGTTGTAATTTTTTTTGTGTGTATTGAGATGAAAAATATTTTAAAATATAGATTTCGAATAACCTCTCACTAACACTCTCCGACGAGGTGGAGTGATGATATCCGCAAAATGGCTGGCAGCGGTTGGAGACGTTGGGCTGAAGATCGAGCCCAGTGGCGTGCCATAGGAGAGGCCTATGTCCAGCAGTGGACGCGAATAGGCTGATGATGATGATGATGATGATGAGATTTCGAATTCCTTAACACTAATTTCTTAAGGTTTACTATTGTAGCAAGCCTAGGAAAAAAGATATTCCACTTTAAAGTTTTACAGATTTTCTATATCTTGTCAAACTCTGTGGGTAGTTAATGTTATTTTGTTCCATTTATATTGGCGTGGGGCAAAGTTATGACCCACAAATTAAAGTAAAAAAAAAAATATTTTACACGCAATTTAAACATCGAGAACTTATTTATTTCATTAATCTAATAGTAATATCATGTGCAATAAAATAAAAAGTAAAGAGGGGACAACTATATATTATTATTTGCACAATAGCGCTTTCGGGCGACAGAAGCAAATTGTTATTCCTTAATTATTTGATCAGTGATTATGTTGCTGTTCTCACTTCTCTGCACTATTTTTTACATTAATTATTATCTGAGAAAGATAATGCAAGAAAGCCAGTCAAGCATATTTTTTAAAAATGGCAACATTGAAACGACATTACGCTTCTCCAATAAAATTAAAGCAAATATCAATAGAGTTTTACGAAAAATGTGTTTACGTAATTCAGGCTTAGGTTCGCCGTGAGCTAGGCACCAAAATTACTTAGAAAATTAATTATTAATGTTTTTATACATGAAATTTATAGACGCTTAAGAATTGCATTAACAATGATTTTACCAATGTTCTTTCTGACTCTGGGCTGATAATGAATAGAAAAATCCAATATCACTTTGCCCAACCCGGAATTCGAACCCGAGACCTCAGCTTTGTAACCGTACCGTAGTACAACTACACCACCGAGGCAGTCGTTAGATAAATATAATTATAAAAATATGTTGTTATAATAAGAATATTGAGCCTTTGTTCAGTTTCACAACGTATTGAAAGACGCTTGGTAGTTACAAAACCTATCGTCATAGTGAAAGGAGGATGTGTTCTATTCAGATATTTTTAGCTGTCGCGGAATCTTCGAGAACTTTATACTTGAGGTCATTTGCTCGACATTTGATCTTATTAATAATTTTATTCTATTTTTACGTAACATTAATCTAGATAAAATATACTGTCGAGTTATTAGTCAAGCAGTGTGTATATTCCGTGGTGCTGAATTCGATTACCAAATTAGATTATGCAATTTGTTTAGATTAAACAAAATATCCCCCGAGATAAGATGGTAAGATGGTCTCATAGAGGTTGCAGGAAGCCGAATATAAATTTTCTAAAGCGTCGTTTTGAAAATTCTCTGGAAAGATGTTCAGTAGTGGATTTTTCGACCCCGAAAAATATACAAGATCCGTACAAATTGCATCAAGACTATAAAACAAGACAATAGACATGAATTCCTGGGACAGCCTCTGTTGGGAAACGAGAGGCAGCGGGTTCGATCTCCGCAACGAGGCAAATGTTTGTGTGATCTACAGATATTTGGTCTGAGTGAGAAGGAAAAGTCTATTGTAGTTTCTGATACCCACGATACAAGACTAGATCTTAGTGTGGTGTCAGGACAATGCATGTGACTGTTGAGTTTATTTATTACTAGCTGTACCCGCGACTTCGACCGCGTGGAATTTAACAAAACCTTTAATTTTCTAAAATAAAAGATTTTTTCTAAAATAAGTGTAGCCTAAGTTACTCCTTATTATTAATTTGACGGGACTTTTATTATCAGCTACATGACAATAAAAGTCCCCTCAAAATCGGTTCAGCAATTTCAGGGATTAGCCGGAACAAACAGACAGACAGACTAAAAAATCTAAGATAATTTTCGTTATAGGTATCGTGTATATAACGATATCTAGTTGGACATTTTCTTTTCTTTTCACTTTACAAACAGACACTTCAATTTTATTTATATGTATATATTATTTATTTGTAGCCATACTAACTCAGAACAAAGGTTGTTCCACTTAGCTTATTGTAGAACCAATATCTTAAAGCAGAGTTATTATTTCTAACTTTCGTCTCGATATTTTTGGCTCAATAAAACACATGCCAAAATCGATAAAATAGTCGACCTACTTAGCGTTGCGATGTACTACAAATATTATTTCGCTGATTTGCTATTTTATAAGCTTTTGCTAAATTCATCATGTTTATATCGTCGTTTTTTTGGCAAGACAATTGACTGTAATGTCTTTGGTAATGCCTATCTAGTTTCTATTGGTGTGTGCGGAATTATGAAACTAGAAAAAATCTGTTAAATACCTTGTTTGAGATCTGTATCTGTATCAGCCCATATACGTCCCACTGCAGGGCACGGGCCTACTCTACAATCGAGAATACGATTGAGAGTGGTTAGGCCATATAGTCCACCACGCTGGCCTAGTGCGGGTTGGCGGACTTACATACCATAGAAATTTATATAAATCGTTATGGTATGCAGGTTTCCTCACGATGTTTTCCTTCACCATTTTAGTGCGTCGTGATTGATTATCAATACACACATGACTCCGAAAAGTCAGAGGTGTGCCCTGGGATTCGAACCCGCGACCACCGTGAACATGTAGGCAGCCGCGTCTAGTCCGTTTACCAACAGGCCACCACGCACTTTATTTGTTTGAGATACATTTTAATAATTAAAATGTTCAATGTAATTTCCGTGGCGCAGTTGGTTAGACGCCGAGAGTGAAACGTGGGCCCACGGGTTCGATCCCCGCACCAGGACAAATATATTTATTTGTTTCGAGTCTAGGTGTTTGAGACATCGAAATTCTCTTGTTGGGTGTGTTTATTTATTAATTCAACATCATGAGAACAACACATTCGGACGCCAAAAGATCGTAGAAAATCGATCCAAAATCCAAATATCTATCGACAAAATTATGTCCGCCTATTTGACACCAAGTATAAAGTTCATTCAGGTCACTTAGCATCAGGTGAACTGATTGTTTTTTTGTTAATTTATGCAATAAATACCCAAAATTTACAGGTGAATAAAGTATGACACTATTATTTTGTGTGACTCATGAAGACTACAATATTTAATTGTCTACGATACTGCTACATAAGGATAAAATAAGAATTGGTACAGTCGTACAGTGGTACAACTACTGGACATATTGAGGCTTAACATATTTATACTAATATTATAAAGCTGCAGAGTTTGTTTGTTTGTTTGTTAGTTTGTTTGTTTGTTTGAACGCGCTAATCTCTGGAACTACTGGTCCGATTTGAATGATTCTTTCAGTGTTGGGTAGTCCATTTATCAAGGAAGGCTATATATCATCACGCTATGACCTAAAGGAGGAAAGTAGTGATATTTCTAGCAAACACGAGGAAATTTTGTTCGTTTTTCGTGGTCCGATTGGTCGACATTCTAAACTGATAGTCAGAATTAAACATTTTGACCGCCATTTTAAAACGTGTATGCACCCGGGCGGAGCCGGGCCCGACCGCTAGTTATGTCTAAGAATTTTGAACGCATTGCTTTATTTCACGGTGTGGTTTAGTTTTGCTACTGTCCGTAAGCGGTTTGATCGCTTAGCAGGCATCGTTCAGTTTCATCATTAGATCCAAAAAAGTTTAGAATTACTACATAGTATAAAACAAAGTCGCTTTCTCTGTCCCTATGTCCCTTTATATGCTTAAATCTTTAAAACTACCCAACGGATTTTGATGCGGTTTTTTTAATAGATAGAGTGATTCAAGAGGAAGGTTTATATGTATAATACGTACATATTATTGTACAGAAATCTATTTGTGCCCGGGCGAAGCTGGGCCGGGCCGCTAGTAAATTACTAAAGAATAAAAAAACAAGAATAAATACTATGAAAACAAATATAATCTGCGCAATATAACGTGAGTTTAAGTATGAATGCATCAGTATACAAAAGGCTATTGAACGCAGGATTTTTCATAATAATTTCCTGTACCTTTAAACTGACAATTGAGGCTTCACTTACAAAGATAATGACGGTGCAAAGATTTTTTATTTATTTTTAAATTCGCAATAATTTCCTGTCCTTCGTAACGGTAAATTAAACAAGTTATACGGGTTTCCTTGTGTTTTATAATCAAGTTTAACGTTCTTCGAGATGTAAAAACATAATTATTTAATGATCGACATTGATTATACATATTATATTATTAGCTACAATAACTGCGGATTATCTTTGTGGTCAGTGCTGTGCCGTGACTTTTGTTTTGTGCACATTTCTGAGCTCCTAGGTTCGACTCCCAGGTACCGTAACCGGCTTTATGACTTCTTATATAAAAATATGTAAGAGTTTACCAGAACTGGATTTGGTACACAACTCGACGATAAACTTCTTTTCATTTTTTCGTATCATCGTATTTGGGTGGTAAATAGCTTTCCTAAAATAATAATGTACTCGATGTGTACACGGTTTTATTTTTGAATATTTTGTGGTTTAAATTTTAGTTTTGGGAAAAATCTCACCACCATGATTTCCACCACCACAATATTTATCATGGTGTTTGATGATATTTAAATTATCCCCAAAAAATATATTTTTTTACGACTATTTTTCGTTGCATTGTGTCTGTACTCTGTACAGGAGCGGTTTTAGGGTGGGCGCGGTTGGGTGACCGCCCAGGGGCGCACAGAGTCTTTGTAGTCACTAAAACGCTGTCTAGATATAACCTAAATAAATATTGATAGTGAAATCAGAAACTAAGGGACACTTACCACACTTAACTCAGCCGTACAATATAATTATTAATTAATTATTATTATAAATCATTTATGAACTGCTCTGAATTGCAAATCCTGTATGATCACTCTATTGTAAACTTATTTTGAAAAGAGCAACGCTAGAGTTTCTTGCACGTTCTTCTCTGGCGAAAACAGCCTTGTGAACCAGGTAGTAGTGGAAAAAAGTGTCTGAATCTAAATAATGTATGACATTTTATGGATTTAATAAATATATTCATTTCATTTCATTTCACTTTTCGGTCTTACAACAAAGAAACAAATACTTTTGGATCAACCAAACTTATTTCAGTTCGGGGTTCAAACCCATGGCTTATCTTTCCACAGTGCCTCTGTGCCACAGAGCTGAAGTGTTATTACTTTGTTTATGATTGTATGTAGGTTAAAAATAGTTTTTTATCTACGCGAATATAATAAAAACAAAACACCTATAATCTAAATTACTACGAATATAAATACACGCAACGGTCTTTCACAAAAATACAATATTTATTCTTCATTGATTCTTACTCAGTTTTTTTAATTATTTCAGTTTATTACTTTTTAATATCATCAAATTGTTGATGACTTCGCCACGTGTATGCATTGATAGCGTTTTTGGTATATTCGTTTGCTTTACTTTAATAACTTGAAGGCCAGCGTGGTGGACTATATGGCCTAACCCCTCTCAACCGTACTCTCGATTGCAGACGAGGCCCGTGCCCTCCAGTGGGTGTATGGGCTAACACAATATAAAAAATATACTTTTATATACAAACACACATACATTTAAAATCACGCCTTTTTTCAACTAGGAAGGTAGAATTGCAACTCGGATCCACGTTTTGCTTGTGTATTCCGTCCCACAATGCAATATAGGGCAAGCCTGTCACCATATCGGGTACAAATTCCTGACTCCCGGAGTCAGAATAGAAAAATCCAATATCACTTTGCCCGACCCGATTCGAACCTGAGACTCGGCGTTGTAATCGTACTGTAGTACAACTGCGTACTTAAGTTTATAATTCTTAATATAAACTTTTATCGTAGTATACAGGTTTAACTGTATCTAATAGCGCGACATAATTTCCATACTTTGTTTTACATTTATTTGTAATGTTTTTTATTTTATTTTTGCGTTTGTTATCCTTTCTTATTTTTATTTTCTTTTGCTTATTGTTTCTTTTTTTAATTGCCTTATGTAAAATGTAGAGTATACAGGGTATATCAAGACTGCTACCTTTTATTTTTAAATATGTTATGGTACGCAAGGCTTTAAATTATTATTTTAGCAGAAACTATGGATTTACCACCCAAACACGACGATACTTAAAAAAAAAATATACATATATTGTCGCGTTTCTTTGCGAAATTTTCAGTTGCATTGTGTTTGTAGTCACTAAAATTACCACCCGGTTCGATTTCGGTAGTACTCTTGATATACCCGGTATAATGCTTACTTTTCTTATTATTATTATTCTTTTTGTGATATTCATAGCCGTGCATAGGGTAATCAAGAATAAATATATAATTAATAAAATATTCGAGTACCATAAATCCACTATAACTTTTATCACACGCCCGTTTTTTTATTATAAGGTATATTAATGGTTATCTTCTTAAAGCGGTTATAGTATTATGCTGGTATAACTTGTCTTTAAGAATGGCACACAAAAAGTTATACACATACATAACCTTTTGATTCCTGTAGACCAGGAGTAGGTAACCAAAAATTACAATTTACAACATTTTAAAAGACAGTTTTTAAAGAGCCATAACTTTTTACTGGCGACTGCTATGAGGCCTGTCACGGGGAAGCGGTGCGGTAAAAAGCGAGTACACGTGGCTGAGAGATAGAAATGGTGCCTAATCATCACTATACGGTGAAAATGATTTTTAGAATTTGTTCTTTAAATAAATTTCTTTGGCACATGCAACTGAAATGCACAAAATACTATGCATTCATAGATTTACTCATTCAATCTACCACGTAAACCGCATATATTGACTTTGCCGGATAAATTAAAAAAAAACATGCAAACTACATTAATAAGTGTGTCAAGTTATTCACGAGATAAGCCAGTGGCAGTTATCGGAGTGAACTTGAGGTGTTAGGCGGAAGTGTCCACAAGGCTGAACAAAATATCATCAACTACAGACCTTAGTTCGTGAACTATGCTATAGTTATTAGTATATAACGCGGTTTTGTTTCTGTTTATATACATATCTCTCGTTTGTTATTTTCTCTCTCATCGGCCACAGGAAGAACACAACATAGGTCTATTCCAAGTATTCTCAAATAGTCCTGTTGGAAGCGGCGTGCATGCATTTTCCAACATTTTTGTGAGTTAACTTGGAAGATTGTAAATTATTTTTACAATTGTAATATCAAGTGCTCTGAAATAAATCGAGTTGAGTAGATAGTAGACCGTCTTCCGTCAAATATGAACATTTCTGGTGGTAGTGCATCAGTGGATGTATTTTTTTTTGGTATTTTCAGGCCTATGTAGCGATCCATGGAGGAGGCTTGTATATCTGGTTCTACACGGAGCCGGGACATTTGTATCGACCGGGTAGCTGTCACTCAAGATAATCAAGTGACAGCCTCATGGCAGAGTTGGTTAGACGCCGGCTGGGAAAAAAATGCCGTGGGCTCGAGCCCTGCACTAAGACACATATCGTAGTGACCCACAGGTATTTCTTTCGGGTCTAGATGTTTGTGAGATTGATAAATTACTCATAGTTTCTGATATCTACAACACCAGACTCGATCTTAGTGTGGGGTCGGAACTGTCTATGTGAATGATGTATTTATTTAAATTCACCATAGTGTAATGATTTTGTTACTTTATTGTAAATATTTTAGAATTAGAGTGTGTGTAGTGGACATTTTGTTTGCTAAATCGTTATATTTTTATACCAATAACATTAAATACTCCTTCAAACTTGAATGTGGCTTGTTTAAAAAGAAATAGATTTAAAAATGTGAAAATGGAATGAGGTTTTTAAAAATGTAAAAACAGTATCTTTTGATGGATGTCTTGGTGCGTGGTCTGATCGTGTAATGTATTAAAATGGATGTAAAACAATCAGAGAATAATATTGTAATCGAAGAGATGGAGTTTCATTCTTAGCCAGAGACACCCTTCCTACAACTACAGTTATAAAGTATGACAATCTGACGGCCATTCTTAATAATAGTAAGCATAGTAGGCATTATCATTAAAATTTAAAAATACCTCAATTTCTAATGTCTTTTCACTAGTCACTTTTGTACATGAAAACAAGTGAAAAATACACAAACAAAAAACACATTCTTATATGGAATACAATTAGCGGTCTTATCACCTTTGGTGGTATCTTCCAGACAACCTTTGGATGTGATGGGCTGAATGGAAGAAGATAAAAAAAGAACATACAGTCGAACCTCCTCCTTTTTTTGAAGTCGGTTAAAAATGGGAAAGACATGCCAAGGAAGTTAAATAAGACAAAAAAAGTAATGATCCACCAGTTATGTACAAAAAACAAAAAATAACATAATTTAATAGATGTAATACCTAATATGATAGTCAATCACCACGTACCAAAACGGTGAAGGAAAACATCGTGAGGAAACCTGCATACCATAGCGATTTATAAAAAAAATTGTATGGTATGTAAGTCCGCCAACACGCACTAGGCCAGCGTGGTGGATTATATGGCCTAACCACTCTCAATCATACTGTCGATTGTAGAGTAGGCCCGTGCCCTGCAGTGGGAGGTATATGGGCTGATACAGATTACAGATACCTAATATGATGTATCATTCTCTCACATTGGGCTTATGGATGTAACGTCCCATTAATTCTAAGGCGAGCGTTTTCGCGATTTGAGCAGATTTCAACCATAACTGACAAAGTTAATCTAACACATCAACATTTCATTATAAGTTGTACTTTTAACCTCTCCAGCTATTTTCGGCAAACCAATTTTTTATTTTAAAAATTAATCTTGTTCAATAGACGAATGAATATTTACAAAGCTTTGAGCCAACTTATTCAGACCGCCTGAAAAAAAAAAAATTGACTCGAACAAATTCATCGTAATGGTTTGACATCGCGATTTCTTTAGTCAAATTATTTAATTTATTTTTTGGGTAAAGTTTATTAAATATATAATTTTATTGACGACCTACGTGGCGCAGTTGGTTAGACGCCGGCTGTGAAACGTGAGGCCGTGGGTTCGATCACCTCATCGAGATAAATATATAGTATATAGCCTTCCTCGTTAATATAGCTATGTAACAAAAAAAAAATCTCATCGAACCAGTAGTTAGCTACACTAACATGAAAAGTAGACTACAGAATATATTTTAAATCATTTTATTCATTCTATCGTTGTCGATACCCGGAAATTATAGGTTTATAACTTTTAGTCGTCACTTTGATATAATTTGTTTCAAATGGCATTTTAATGAAGTAATAGTTTTGTTTTTGGTTCGATAATAAATATTTAATGTGTTGTCAAGAGGTAACTTTATATCTTTAATATTAAACATGGTTTTGTATAAACTCTACAATTTTGTACGATATTTGATTTGTATATCATTATTTTCAAAGAAAAAAAAATCATGTGATATTTTTGGTATGACCATTTTGAACAAAACTATATTCACAAAAAAACGATCAAAGATATAATAAATAATGTATGGTAGACAGTAGTACAGCATTATATTTATTTAATGTTTAACATCATATAAAACAATTATCCTTACAAACCAGCATTAATTTATCACGAACAACACATCAAAACCATCACGAATGAATCGAATTGATTGCACATTTTTTTTGCTTTTACAAAAAACTATTTCTTAACAAAACAAAAAAGAAACTGCCTATCCATTTTATGTAAATCGTTAATAAAGTTAAACAAAAATACTCACAGAATATTATGGGTATCCTCTTAGACCTAATATCTTAAACACTAGACTAATATAATATAAAGTACGACACGCGAAGCGCGTGCGCCGACGTTGCGCGGTCGAAGAGCACTGCGCTCGCGACGACCTCCAAAGCCTTCAATTACCCTGATTGGATTTTAACACGCGCTCTCATTAGCGCATAATTTAGGATATCATGGTTTTATCTCTGAAAGGCCAGCAGATGCACCAATAAGATATTTAGCTAATTTTACTTCGACTTAAATATATGACGGAATGTGAGACAGTTGTAAAGTGACTTATGTTCCGGAGAAGTCAGTTTTTTCTTGTGTAGTTCTGGCAAACGAATGCCAGAGGGATTGGGTTTAGATAAAAATAATAATTATGAAATAAATTATATAGCAACAATATAATGTATTTGATCTTATCACTACCTTCCCTGTAACGAGGTAAAACTATCAATTTTGTTGTTAAATTTCGTTGGTACAGAAATACCGCGGGTACAAAGAATCTCTACTTTCTCCCAATCTTCTAGATTAGCTAATATTACGTTAAATTTTCAGTAAATAGCGTTTACCACAGCAGTTGTAATTTCAATTGATATGTGAGTCGCAGCCGCATTTTTCGATTCCATCACTTTCAAAAACGTTCAAAATATTCTTAGTCCAATCTTAGAATATGTTTTAAATTGTATAAGAATATTAGAACTACCTTGGAACGAGTTACAGATGTACAAACCCGAGATATTCCCTCGACAACACGAAATGTCAGTGTACAAGAATATCTTTCGAGAATAGGAATTTTGCGATTTTATGTATCGGGTATTTGATATCTAAATTATTGTATTGTAGTTTAATGAATCTTTTGGTCTAATTTCATGTATCATTTGTGTTGCTGTAATCACCAGTGGAGTTCTTGTGTCTCATGGCGATCGAATAGATAGGAATTGGTGAACTTCCGGTTCGGATCAAGGTAGTAGCCATCTAATCTTAACAACCGCTGCCCATAATTATTTATTTATTATTCTTTATTGTACACGATAAACATAATAGTATACACAGATAATATAATAACAAAGTCTAAATGGCGCTCTTATCATAAGGCAATTTCTAGCAGACAACTATTAAATGAATTTATGAGGAGAAAGAAAGTATACACATATACACCCAACAGTCTCGTACATAGTCCTGACACCACAACCTCCGAAAATTGCACGAGTCTCACGAATACAGCCTTATGGTAATCTGACAATTTATTTTTTATTTAATTATGGTAATTTGACAGCCTCCGTGGCGCAGTTGGTTAGACGCCGCCTGTGAAACGAGAGGCCGCGGGTTCGATCCCCGCACCGAGAGAAATGTTTGTGCGGCCCACAAATATTTCTTCCGGGTCTGGGTGTTTGTGAGACCGAAAAGTCTCTCGTAGTTCCTGATACCCACGACACAAGACTCGATCTTAGTGTGGGGTCAGGACTTTGTATGTGACTGTTGGGTGTTATTTATTTATTTATCTAACTCATCAAATGGCAGGTAAATTTTTTTTCAATGAATTATACGACGAGTTTGCCTTTCGCCTGTTTGTAAGCGATACGACCGTTCATGTAGTAATTATTGGCATTCCACTGCACTTGCCGTCTTGAGACATAAGATGCTAAGTCTCAATATGTCCATTAGTTACTCTGGCTATAATGTCCTTGAAACTGAAACACAACAGTACACTTATACCGCTGTTTGCCGGGATAGACACTGCGGTGGTACCTGCCCGGGCGGCTTCTTGTGTATGAGAGACCTACCACTTACCTTTATAGTGCCTATCTATGCCTACCACCAATAAGAATGTGTCATTTTACTTTAGTTTTGTGTGAGATACTGATACCACCTATTTTACCACCGATATTCATACAATGATTTTAGGTACAGTTTGGCTCTGCCATTTAAGGAATATTCCTAAAACTCCAAAAACTTTAGTAGGTATTTCGTGTGTAACAACACGTACACAATTTAAAGCGAGGTAGGTAGTTACACTTTTATTACTAGCTGAAATAATGTTTTTGGTCCGTGTTCTGTTTCTTGCAATGTAGCGTAAGATTACACTAGTATTTTTAGTTTACTTTCGTATTTTTTGTATGCAAGTCAGTGTAGTTCTCGACACTCAATTTTTTTTCACTGACACCTCCGGATTTACTAAAACCTTTTTTTAAATACTTATTGAATCCATAAAATATCAAAATTCATATTGATCCAGTCGTTCTCTACCACCAGGTTGGGATGGTAATTTGCATCAGAGAAGAAAGGGCAAGGAAATGTGTACTAATTCTCTTTCAGTACCCTGGAGGAAGCCAAAGGCCCAAAAGGGGCATGTCACCGTCACTGGCTGGTCAAACCACCTAGGCACGAAGCAGAAGATTCGTCAATTGTTTTTTTGTGCCACACCGTCAATCTGTGAAATAGTTTGCCGTCACACGTGTGCCTTGCTATAATCCTGGGTCTATCCGTAACTGGATCTCAGCAGGCCAGCATAATTGTATCGAATTGTATAGGACCGCCATTTGATGGTCTACACTTTGTCTGGACAGCATTTGCACTTACTATCAGGTGCAAATAGAAAAAAAATGTGGATGATGTACTGGCCAGTGCGGTGATAACTGCTAAGCGATCAAGTTGGGTCCCATTACACAGACACAATATGCGGCTCAACATGTTGCAGGCTGGCTCACTGCGTCGATATTCACGCTCCGATTATTCTACGTTGAATCCTCTGATACATGTAGAGCTACGAATCACAATGTGACGTTCACAATTTACTGCGTTGGATTTTGGTTACACTGATACTGAATTTATCAAGAGTATCAGAATCGTAAGATGTTATAGCGTGATATTCCTGATATATTGCTATCTCGGAAAATTATTTGATGTCCGAGCAGGCAGCAACGATTCTGCGTAACTCGCAACCTCTGTATCAGCCTATATAAATCCCAATGCAGGGCACGAGACTCCTCTACAATCGAGTACGATTGAGAGTTAGGCCATATAGTCCACCACACTGGCCTAGTGCGGATTGGTGGATTTTACATACCATAGAAATTCTTACAAATAGCTATGCAGGTTTTCCTCACAATGCTTTTCTTATCTTTGTTTTTAGTTTTACACTGCTCTTTCTTTCTCCTTCTTTTATATCCATCCAAAGATTGTCTGAAGGAGATCGCTTATGAGTATAATACCGCCATTTATCCTTTTAATATATGTAATTTCTTTATTTTGTTATGTTAACTTTGTTTATGTCAAATAAAGATTAATAAATAAAATAATTCTTTTCCTTCACCGTTATACCCTCAATGAGGTTTAGTTTAGTTGTTTGTTTATATTATTTAATGTTTATTTTTGCTTTAAACATAATTATTTTGGTGTAACTGTAATTAGTAGCTATATGTGAATGCTTGTAATTAGCTATAATGTTTCTTATTTTTTTTATTATGTTATTACTATGTATTTGCCAACCCGCACTAGGCCAGCGTGGTGGACTATATGGCCTAACCACTCTCAATCATACTCTAGATTGTAGAGGAGGCCCGTGCCCTGCAGTGGGACGTATATGGGCTGATACAGATTACTATGTAAGCTTTCCTTATATAAATAAATACAGCCAAAATACGTCCCTAAAAAGTTTTCGTACCTCGAATACAGTCGCACGTATATGTATTTCGTACGGTTGCGCGCCACACCACTGCCACCTGAGTTTAATTCACAAACCACTGGAGAGACTTTTTGCCAACACCCGCAACTGAGTCCGATTTGCTCAAAATTCGTTTTCAAGAAATTTTATTTTTCGTTTTCGTGAGCACTTTAGCTATGAGCTATTTGCTATTGTTTTGATTTGAAGGAAAAATAAAATGTGTTTTACTGGTTACAAGACTTGATGTCTCAAAGTTACGAGTATTTAGCATTTGGTAATAGGTTCTGGTTGTTTTTTTTTTCGGATTATGGAACCAACGACGTTTTATTTTAATAAGCTAATGATTTATGTTTGTATTTCTCCAATATTTATCATATTAAGGCAAAACTATTCTTCAAATTACTATGTGGCACAAGGCACTGTATAAAAGTAATTAAGAAAATTAAGTCTCTTTAAAACTATAGTGGTATTTTCTTCTTAAGTGCATTAACTATCGTGTACCAAGTCAAATCATTTTACTTGGATATCGAAGAGTTTTAGTTCTTAAGGGTTCCGTTAGAGGCGCTGTATGCGCAAGTGTTTATATTTTCTCCATTATTTCAATATACGCAAAGAGGTGAATAAAACTATAAAATATTCATAATATAACATTTCAATTTACATTTATTATACATTTTTAATAGATTATAACTCCATTTTACCCCTACAATCTAATGCATCAATAATGACCTAGTTATAAAACAGAATATTTTTTGTTTTATTATAATAAAATTCAAATTTTGTAATATTATGTGTGCTTTAAAATATATATTTGTAGGTATAAATAAATGAATAGAAGAAATACACAGGGTCTTTAATCAACGTCTTATTTCACGAGAAACAAGACTCGAACTAGTGACATAAATAGTTCGCAAGAAAATTGGTAGATGGCGTTAATCTTAAATATTCACTTAACTACTTTCAGTCTTAGACTACAGGCCCGTGGCAAAAAGTGACGGGTCAAATGAACCACAACGAGACCTATTTAGTAAGATACAGGGGCTTAAAATAATAATATTTAGCACTATGCCGTCACTTGTAAGCTGTCCGTCTGGATGCAGATGAGACTTAAAAAGTACCGGGAGAGGGTGTATATTATGGTCATATATTTTTGTACGGCATTTCTACCACCGATAAGTCCATGAAAAATAATAGAAAGAACACGTAGTGCCGTACAAAAATAATGTGTCACAAAGCCGGAAGAACGTTAAATATTCCGGTAAATTTGTCTGTAAATTTGGTCATTTGATTTTATACGGCATCAGTTCCAGACTGTTGCAATACTTCTTCTAATCCATTATTCCGCAACGCCGTACAAAAACCATGCGAAAAGGGAGAAAAATCGGCGGTTGCAACCCACTCCCCTGCAGTACTCCGGGGGGTGATTTGACACAACATAAAATTAATTTATTTTCAAAGTATTTTAGGCATAGATAACATTTTTTCACATGCCGTACATTTTCTTTTGATACAAAAGTCTGTAGGGCGGAAAATAACTGTCGAAGAATCCATGTAACAAAACATACTTTAGGGTGATATTTAGTATGATATTTACTGTACAACATTTAGACACTTTATTTGTATTTAATGCAATCGTCTGTAAAAAATCAATGCCGTACAAATCTGAAGGTTCACATTGATAAAAGGTAAAAACATAACAAAAACTTATAATGTTTAATTCCTTTTTTTAATGTTTATTGCATATACATATATATTTATTTATATATTTTTATTGTACACGACACAAACAATCGGCGGTCTTATCACAAAACGGCGATGTTTTAGGGACAACCGAGGATGCACAATGGATTAGAGCGGCTATAAATATGCAATAAATAGGTGGTCACACGAAAGAAACAAATAAATTACAGAGGATAGATAACTAAATATTCATTTAAATTATGGTGTTTTGTAAACATATTTAAACTATACAAAATAAGAAATGTACACTACTAAAATTTTATGTAAAAGTATGAGTAGTGGTTTTAAGAAGCTACTTGAAAATTAGAGTAATACAGCATATACATACACAATATATATTAATATTTTATTCTAGTAAAAAAAACAAATGACACTTTATGGCGACTTTGTAAATGATTGCAAATTAAATAAAGATTAACACTTGTTGCGCATATTTATAAAATGATTATAATAAAAATAAATATGAGAAACAATCCAAAAAGTGATATTAACAATATAGTTTGTTTAAAGAAATAAAAAAATAACTGTCCACACAGTGTCAGCTGACAGCAAAAATATTATTTAACAGCTATTTTATTTAGAAGGCAGCTTATATGTATTTAAATATATAATATATAAACATATATGTTTATGTATTACTATATTTGCCGTGCCGAGAAGAGGATTCGGACGTCTACGTTGATTCCGATACCGACTCAGTCGGTGATTCAGATATAGAATAAAAATTTCATTTCATTCAAGACATACTTACCTATTTTATCATTTTTGGATATAATATAACATTAAGCCTATTTAATAAAACAATTTAAATTAAGCCCATGTTTGAAGTACATGACATCGAAAAGTTTACAAAAATACTAATACTGAGCTTCATACGAGTAGATTTCAATTCATGGATATAATATAAACTTAGTTTCACTTTGAAAGCTAGAATAATGATTTATACATGTTATTAACTATTCTCTTTAAGAATATGTTAATGCCGTATAGTATTACATGACCATAAAGTACTCCTGAAATGGTAGTGCCATTTTAATCAGCCAAAAATTATGTTCTGCATTAATATGTACGGCATAACTTTTTCTTCATACGTTTACCTGAGAACTATTTAAAACAGCAATAGTATTTAGAAAGTTGTTATATTTCATTAATCTACGATCATTTAAACTTTTGAAATAATTTGAAAAAATTTCAATTTTGTTGTCCTCTAATTTCTTTTTAAACATTTTTTATTGAATGGCAATACTATATAACAATTGTATTTAGCAATATCATGTTAAAAAATAAGTTGCCGTACAGGATCAAATGACCTTTCAGCTTTAAAGGTCAAATTTATGACAAATTTAGGTATTATTGATATACATTCAAATGAACAATAATTTAGTGACGGCATTTTTTCAAATAGTAATTTTGAGTGCTAGGTAATGTTATGAAACCAATGCCGTACTTTTTCAAATCACCCCTCGGAGTACTGCAGGGGAGTGGGTTGCAACCGCCGATTTTTCTCCCTTGTCGCATGGTTTTTGTACGGCGTTGCGGAATAATGGATTAGAAGAAGTATTGCAACAGTCTGGAACTGATGCCGTATAAAATCAAATGACCAAATTTACAGACAAATTTACCGGAATATTTAACGTTCTTCCGGCTTTATGACACATTATTTTTGTACGGCAGTACGTGTTCTTTCTATTATTTTTCATGGACTTATCGGTGGTAGAAATGCCGTACAAAAATATATGACCAAAATATACACCCTCTCCCGGTACTTTTTAAGTCTCATCTGCATCCAGACGGACAGCTTACAAGTGACGGCATAGTGCTAAATATTATTATTTTAAGCCCCTGTATCTTACTAAATAGGTCTCGTTGTGGTTCATTTGACCCGTCACTTTTTGCCACGGGCCTGTAGTCTATCTTGAATTACGAGAAATTGATACAAAATATTACCCATATGGCTTTACTTGAATGAAATCTAGCCAGTTGTAGTGGCACTTTTTAAATTTTGTTTTGTAAAATTTTTATTTTTAATAATTTTTTAATGCTTAATATTTTTTTTGGCGCTTGTGACGTCATTTACCGGCCTTGCGGAAGACCATCGTTGGGTTATACCAGCACATGCTGAGCTTGAGCCGTTTTGTTAACAAGCACAGTTATGCGAATATTGTATGTAGTAATTTACTTAAAGCTGTAATCCATTGCATGTAACAAATAAATGTTTTCTTTCTTTTCTTTATTTCCTTAGAAGAAGGCTTAAGGTTTTTCTTTATTGCAGTGAATGGCGAGACGAGCATGCCGTTCGCCTGATGGTAAGCAATATGTCCGCCGCCTGGGTTGGTACCACCGCAATGTCTTTATCACCCGCTAAACAGTAGTTTAAATGCACTGTTGTGTTTCGGATTATTCAAGGACATTATAGCCAGAGCAACTACTGTACCTATTGACATTTAGCATCTTATGTATCAGGATGGCGAGCGCAGTGGAATACCAAGCCTTGCTTTGTAATTCAAGGTGTTGATTGGTTTTGCTACTGTTCATGAGCGGTCGTATCGCTTACCATTAGGCCAACGGCATTGTTGTATCGCCATTCATTACAATAAAAAACCTGCTACAGCTACAGCTACCACAGTATCATTGGAAATCGCTGTGAAATCGCAGATTTTTGAGTTTTCAATTTAATGTGAATTTCAGTCTCAAAATAAATAAAATTAATCTTAGAACACTAGGAATCGAACTCCCAGCCATCACGCCTCAGGGAAATCTAACGCTGAATTTGAATTTTACAAGACGCAATGTTGGGCATTAGAATTGTTCTCGAGGAACCTAGAATAGTTGAAATAAGCCACACAACCAGAAGTGTTTCAGTTCGGAATTTCTAGTAGTTTCCAATTTAGACCGTATAACACTTACCGTATATTTTGGTAGCGTACTAACTTTAAATTTCAAGGTCAAGGTTTTAATTTGCATTGTTTGTTATTAGCTCTATAGAATTTAATCGTCTTCAAAGAGAATCCAATATAAACGATGGATACATAGCCGCACAGAAAATCAATGTGTGCCAAAAGCTTCGGTGTCGTATTTCGATTAAAGTGAGATTGCCGGACACTCAACTTCCGTCCATTATTTTCCAAACTTTGCCTTTCAAGTTTTCAGACGCGAGTTCCCATACCATACACTTGATTTTAAAAGATGTGAGCGAATTGTTAATCCTAACCTCTTTCTTCCTTTCAGCCACAGGAAGTCCACTGCTTAACATAGGCCTCCCCCAAGGATCTCGACATTGACCTGTTGGAAACGGCTTGCATCTAGTGACTTCCTGTAACCTTAGCCAGGTCGACCGTCCACCTTGTTAGCAAACCTACATTAATTAAAATCTTTGTAACTATTTCAGTCTTTTTCATATCTTTATTGCGTAATGCGCTATACCTCAGTTTTTATTTATATGTATAAACTTTTCTAAATGTTAATTCTTAATTTATAGTTTAACGTTGCACTTACACCATCGTAATCTCCTATCCTCGATGGTCATGTGACAGACATACGAAATATGAGCGTCAATAATTTAAATTTCGTAAATAAGAAAGTACAATAATGATTATTTATTATGATTTATGTACTTCTATTCGTTCAGTGGGGGTATATCTGTGTTACTAGTAACAATATTGTTCTCTAAATTCCCGCTCGCGGTTCGTACTAACACTATTAGCGAGTTATAGGAACGTTTCCAAGTTGGGCGAACAACTTTATTTCCGGAGTACAATATTAAACAACCCATCTCTTGGTTTCCTGTTTGTTCAACCTGCTCCCGGCGCATACAGAAACACCCATTCAGTAAGGGTATGTGCACGTTTATAAGCGATGCGGGAGGCGAGAACGAGTAAAATTATTTTTAAAGTGATTTTTATTTATTACAAAGAAAACAAACGTTTTAAAGGAGAATCTAAAGGTAAACTTGTATCTCTGTGATTTAATTACCAGCTGAGGGTATATTTTTCCTCTGTCTTTTCTTTCAGGCATACAGGTTCGAGTTGATGTATGTATTTATACCTATTAAAAATACGTATACTAGTCACATTTTTAGAACTGTCTTCATGTTAAGATAAAATAGTTCTTGTGTCATGGATATCAGACACTTGGTGATGTTTTGTAGATACACAAACGAACCCCAAAACAAACCCCTGTGGATCATACAAACATTCCTCTTGTTGCGGAGATCGAGCACATGACCTCTCGTTTCACAGCCTAGCCGGCGTCTAACTATATTTATGAACAAACTTAAAAAAAAAGAGGAGACTCTCAATTCGTTAGAAACTATTATATGTACGTTCACTGATTACTCGAAGACACTTGAACTGATTTGGTAAAAATATTATGTTTTTGAAAGCGTATACTTTAAAGGTGTTCCATAAAAATGTGTAAAGACCTGAATATCTCGGATGTGGAGAGTAGAACTCCTTAAAATTGGGTGGGATTTCAATGATTCTTTTGCATTAGGAACCTTTAGTATTAAAGCAGGCGTCCACATATTCGCATTGCACGTATCTCTCCCAGTATTCCTCGCTTTCTCGGATTCGTTCTATCCGTTCCATGTGGATCACTGGATGCACTTGTAATAATTTCTATGCGAAGAATATAGCTATCAGTTTAATGCGATGCCTCCGATAAGTACGATGCGCAATGCGGAGATTTAGACTCTTGCTTTTAAATTTCATAAAAATCCTTGAACAAACCGCTCTCGCTGCCGCCTACTCTATACATACTTTTCTGTACCGCGACCCGTACTTTGTTTTCCAATTTGTTGTAAAGACGCAGCCTGGTACACGCGCAAGCATTGAACAAACGTTTGCCATGGGCTTGTTCCGAATCAAATGAATTAACTGAAATTAGAATGATTTGTTTTGTTAAATACAGTTTTGTAATATCAGGGTTGTAATGTACGTGGTGGCCTGTTGGTAACGAACTTGGCGCTGCCAACATGTTCAGGGTGATCGCGGGTACAAATCTCAGGCCATACCACTGACGTATTGAAGTTATGTGTGTTTAGACAGTCACACACGCACTATACCGGTGAAGGAAGACTTTGTGAGGAAACCTACGTGTCATAACAATTTTTAACTATTTCTATGGTAAATATAAGTATGGTAAATATCAGTATTTTAAATGAAAAGCGGCCTAGTTTTGCTTTACATCCCTTTTCTTTTATTCCAAGATTTAAAATGTACCTAACTTTTTAGCAAAATTCTTATAATAACAAAATTATTTGTTAGATTTTGGTAAAAATGTATTCTAATAGTAAATAATAAATTATCCATTTACTATTCATTTTTTAGAACTCTCAATACACGCAAGATTCTTATTCTGATGTCAATCTACTTGCTAAAAACTCACAATTAAAAATATTATTATAACAACACAGCACATCGGCCCGAGCTAATTATCGAACAACAAACACCAACAGCTAATTAACTTAAGCTCTAGAAAAGAAGAAAAATCTAGACTAAGCACACTAAGTCGAGATTAAAACTATTTTTTTATATATAAAAACCGTTTTATGCAATGGAAAAGCAATTTCTGCATTAAATATATGAATGGGCAAAGTATTGGATGTTTTCTCGCAATGAAAACGGAAAATACTGGCTCATTATATGTGCATGAAAGGCTTACGGGGGAAAACAAAGAGCATTGTGTTTTCTTATTGAAAATTAAAAGAAAACAGACCGCGTCCGGGTCTTGCTGAAGTCTGCGGTGGCCTATACGTAAGGGCGGGATTACATTGTCCACTGCCGACTGACTTTATCGTCTTCTGTGCTCATGTATTCTATATACATTTTGTAGATCGTACCTGATGGGAAGCAAGAAAATAGAGAAAGAAAGAAAACCGATTCATTTGTCACAGACACACAGAAAGAAGGTACAATTTTCAAAGTGGCCAAAAATGTTCAGTTCCGACTATCAATTTACAATATAGGAGCCCAATCGGACCACGAAAAATGCATAAAATTTCCTTGTATTAGCTAGATTTTCTCTATTGCTTCCCTCCTATAGGTCATAGCGTGATGATTTATAGCATATAGTCCGAGAACCGGCTATAGAAACCGGAGCAGGGACTGATAACGTGGATTGACGATCTGGTCCACGCGGCACGAAGGAGTTGGATGACAAATGTCCTGGACAACCTGTTCAAGAAGCCTACAGCATTGGGTAGATATATAGGCTGAAGAAGAGACGAATATGAAGCCAAATACGTCCTAAATCTATTTAGCTTGACGTTAAAATTGTGACCTCTAATAAAACATCGATTCTGTGTCTGGTCTCTAACTTCTCTTATTGAATGTATTCCATTTAATATGAAATTAATTAATTAATAAACGTTTTGTATTCAAGTAACTGCAAGTAACATCGAAGAAGTAACAAGAAAATATAATATGTATATTGTTTTTTTTTTCAATTCCTAATTATTAGTATTATTTAAACGATTCCCACGACACAAGACTCGATCTTTGTGTGGGATCAGGTGCATGTATTTGACTGTTGGCGTATTTTATATTTACTTTAATAGCTTTCGTGCCTCAGTTGGTTAAACGCCGGCTGTAAAGCGAATGTCCGTGGATTATATCCCTACAAGGAAATAAATATGTATTTGTGAGATCATATCACAGATCATATGACGAGATCGTATTTTTATTTATTAATTTTAGATTTTTTTATTTGGTCGATACTAAGTAATTTACTCTATCATTAAATACTGGCTGCACTTATTTTATATACGTGTTTAACCTTCTAGAAAATAAAATTCTAATATCCACAGTCAATTTGGCAAACGTTTCGTTAGACTCCGGTAGCTGGCAAAAACATGGCGGCCCAATCAAACTTTGTTCGGAAATGTGCCATTTTACCCATTTTGACGCGAAGACGAGGGCGTCCATGTGTGATTCTAAATGAATGTTCTTTAGCTAACTTCTGATGGGAATTTCGTTTAAGTTGCTTAACTTTTTGTTTTTTTGGAGTTGATATTTTGAGAATCGGTTTTTGAAAGCGTGGTGGGGAAATTGGAGGGCTGAACTAGATTGTTAATTTTAATGTTTTTATTTATGCTTAACGTAGTTAATGCTTCTTATGGTTCCTATTTATATGGTCTTAAATATATACCAGGTACCAGGCTGCGACCGAACACTAATCCAGACGGTGGTTTTAATAAATTCGGACACAATGCAGTTAAAAATATGGCAAAAACGCGACGATTTATGTTTAATGTGTACCCTTCAACAATTATGCTGATTATGATTAATTTTAAAGTTGCAATGGCATGCAAATTTTAAAAGTATTATTTTAAATTAAATTAAACATGTATTTACCATCTAAACACGATGAAACGTACTTGAAAAGTTACAAAAATATACACACAACGAACACCAAAATTACTAAGATGTGCTATTACATATCTAAAGATCTCTCAATAAATATACCAATCAAACGATTAATCTTCATGTGTCATAGTTATAAATAATAAATGAATAATTAAAAATACTGAGCATTTTCGGGTTTGTTCGAGAAACAACAGAACTGTTCTTTATTAATTTCGACCATAAATGATGAGAATAAAATGTGGTCAAATAAGAGAAGTATACATTACATGTGCATATATATTTTGATTACATTTAATACAACTCGTATATACTTATTCATTTTGTATTTGAATACGTAGCGAAATAATTAAATACATTCAACATTAAGACAATGTAAGCAATGATTTTTTTTGTAATGGTGAATTAATAGTATCGGTCAAAAATAAAGTAGACCCCGATCCTGTTCAAAATTTGTTATAATTTTTTTATGGTTTGTCCTTAAACGTTTTCCTGTTTTATCCCGGTCGACAGATTTTTTTAAATAAAGTAAATATCATCCCATTTTACATTTTGTTCACAGAGTCGAATGTAAACAATATTTTTATTGGTCTTCAAGTTAATTGCTCCGAGAACTCCGGGCCTGGTCGCAATGATGTTTTTATTTATTTAAAATATATAATAATAATATATAAATAAATTTTCCCTACACTAAAAAGTAGGTTTAATCAAGTGACAAAATCTTCGCACCGATACTAAGTTTCATGGTAAAATAGGTAGTCTCCTTTGATTTATGTACATAAGCCACATGTATCTATGTACATATTGTAAACATTGAAGAGCCAAATCCCGCAATACGTGTGTATTGTGGGACAAGTCTCCCGTTGTAGCGCTGACGGCTTTGTACCGGGATATATTTTCCTCCAATATACTCACATTACGGCCCGATTCCCTCAAGTTCTTTTAGTGTTGCCAGTTGCTTATCGATAAAGCATTAATAAATTACAAATTTGCTTCGGACACAAGTATTTCGATACGGTCCATTTTTTTAGGAAGAAGGCTTTGGGGTATCACGATATGATCAATAAGAGAGGAGCATCATTGAAAAATAATGCATATAGGGGGATTTTTGTTGTGGAGTTGAAGAATAATACGGCCGGGCAAAGCTCGGCCGGGCTGTTAGGTCTTAGAATGGGCCCAAGGCATTAGAATTGAGTTGATTATTTTATTATCATAGGTATTCAATGCGCATTCACGACTTTTAGTAACTTACATTTTTAATGTAATTAATTAAGAATTTTAAAATACTTATTTTAATTATGTTAATTCCTTGCTCATCTGGGTTTATTAATAAGCCGCTTAGTGTATAATGTACGGTATTAGTGTCTGAAATATGGCAATCCATTCAAATTTTAATAAACCTTTCTGAATTTAAATACTCATGTCAATTTAAACGCAATGTTCATTAACCCACCTACACTAATCAAATATAAGCGTGAATCTACTTATTTGTCAACAAAAATACTTTATCGACAATATCGATAACACACATATACATCCCTAGCACCTTTGTAAGGCAATCTTCCTATTTACGATCGTGCAGCGGTGCAGACTCTATTAGATCGACACGAGAGCCGGTGTCATCTGAATTAATATCGATTATGTACGGCACAGCACTACGCTCTTATCCCGTACTTCACTTAGTTAGGAAAATTGTTTTAGTAGAAAATACTTTACACGTACATTTTTACATGCTGAGGGAGCTTTACATAAATAAATATACGAAGTAGATGCAACCGATGAAGATTTAATAAAACGACGAGTATATGGAGACTGTCCCGCCCTCACACCCATCACTGTAACTCCTGTGAGCCAGGATCAACAGTGGCACGCAAAGTAATGACACCGAGCATTGAAGCTCGGCGATTCTCCGGGAATGTCTAACTTGTCTTTAACCCGCAACGAAATTAATCAGAAAGTTAAATTAATAGGAGGAGTTCGAAATAAATTATTGTCCACTTCCCTCCGTGCAAAGCGGGTGACAAAACATTGAACTGAAGAGGTAAATAACCTCGCAAAAAGACTATACGACTAGACGACGAGTATATATAAAACATAGTTAAAAGGTTTTTTTTTATATAATGGCCTGGCATAGTGGCGGCATTGCACCTGATGGTAAGTGCCAATGCCGCCCAGGCAGAGTATCCATTGGCATCATGGACATGGACGGCAGTCCCATGCCAATGGAAACAATTATGCCGGCCTGCTAAGGTGCCTCTTCACACCACGGCGGAAGGACCCAGGATGGTAGGAAGGAGGGAACACGTGAGACGGCAAACAATTCCACAGCCTGACGGTGCGGCACAAAAACGAATTCGAGAACCGTTTGGTTCGCGCCGGGATGGTGTGGACCGTCAAGCTATGGCTTCGCAAGCCAGCACGCGTGGTTCTGGTTAGGAATGGAGAGGAGGGGATCAAGTTGAACAATTCTTCAGAGCACTCACCGTGATACAGGCGGTAGAACACGCTTAGAGAGGCGACATCTCTCCGGAGTTGTAGCGACTCTAAGTTGCTCGTAACGTCTGCATCATTCACAATGCAGATGGCCCGCCGCTGCAATCCATCCAAGGCATCGAGCAGGTACTGGGCGGATCCATCCCAGAGGTGCGAGCAGTACTCCATATCCGGCCGGACCTCGCTTTATATAAACGACAAAGCTGACCGGGCGTGAAAAACCGACGCACCCTGTTCTGGACTCCAACCCTGCGTGATGTGGCAGTTATTACGCCCTCGATGTGATTACTTGGATTGAGATCACAGCGGATATCCACACCAAGGATACTTAGGTCGGAAGTAGAAGTCTACGGTTGAGTTGTTGACTCGGCCACGATCATAGGTGGACGGCGTCGTCTATGAAAAAATATAGAAAACGATTAATTCGATTCTACCGCCATGTTCTGGTATTTAAATAGAATTGTTAAATGCCGGAAGTGTGCCTGTAAACCACGAAATATGTTTTGTATGTTGGTATTATAAATTTAACCAATGTCAACTTGATGCTGGTTAAAATTACAGGTATTTATAAAAGATACAAATTTTGTAATATTGACATAACACGTTCTCTGTATATAATGCTAATCTATGCGATCGCCAGGCGAGTGCCTGTGAACCTTAGCAGAAGCGTGCATACACAAGTATACCACCTCTGACGTTTCGGAGTCATGTGTGTATTGACAGTCAATCACCACGCACTAAAACGGTGAAGGAAAACATCGTAAGGAAACCTGCATACCATAGCGATTATCAGAATTTCTATGGTATGTAAGTCCGCCAACTCGACCTAGGCCAGCGTGGTGGACTATATGGCCTAACCACTCTCAATGGGTAGTCGATTGTAGAGGAGGCCCGTGCCCTGCAGTGGGACGTATATGGGCTGATACAGATGCAGACAAGTATGCCTATGTCAACAAAGGTAAAATAAAAACGGCATCCTGACAAAAGAATGCCATCTGTGAGATTTACTTATAACTACTTTGTGAAAAGACTCGACCAAGTATTTCTACGGTTTTTGAAATCAACAACCCGAGCGTTTAACTAAGTTCTTCCAATAGCAAAGGTGATTTGTAGTGCGAAAATGTTAAGCATTGTGACTATTATACACAAAACTATTGTTAAGGGTCCAATAGATTCTTAGAAGACATATTTTACACATATTATGCACATAGCTTGAATGGACAGTATGAGGCGTAACAGTATGGGCGTAATATAACCATAACATGATTATTCCAATTGAAAATGATACCTACAATAATACTCAACTCTTTGGTGGTTGTGTTTTTTTTATTGCAATGAATAGCGAGACGAGCATGCCGTTCGCCCGGTGGTAAGCGATACGAAAGCTCATTAACAGTAGCAGAACCAAATAACATCTTGAAATATAAAGCAATGCTTAGCATTTCACTGCGCTCGCCGTCCTGAGACACAAGATGTTAAGTCTCAATATATCCAGTAGTTACTCTGGCTACAATTTTCCACAATCCGAAACAAGATACTCAAATTGTGTGCTCAATGTTATGTATAAATGATATACAAAATACATATATATGTATATTTTTTAATAAATAGTTTTATGTTTTTAATATTGATATTCCAGCGGGTTTTAGACCGGGACTAACACATTTAAGAAAACAAAATAAGACTATCGTTGGATTTATAGAATTAATATTTTTACTATGAGATATTTATATCGATTTAAATAAAACTATTATTTACGGATTTTATCGCGAATTTAGTTTAAGTTTTATATTTTGACTTTCCGACGTTTCGATTACTTTACAGCTTTCGTGGTCACGGGGCGATAAAATTCGTAAATAATAGTTTTATTTCAATGTGTAATATTCGCATAAATCTAAGATAACATTGTATTTATATCGTGTTAGCCGTATAGTACCCAGTACGTCTAGTGTCTAGTCACACACACAACTTAACCTGGAATTTTTAATTTGTTGTTCTTGTTAAGTTTTAATGACTTTTAGGGATGGCTATCATATGTCTTCCCTTTTTGCTAAAATATATGTTGGGAAGGAATGCGAAACAAAATGACAATAAATTATAAAATACAATAGGTTCAGATTTTCATCTATGTTGAAATCGGTTACTAATAATAAATAACTATTAAGTAGAATGTAAGTTTAAATTACAATTCTATCATTACAAAACAGCCTGTACAATTTATAGGACTTTAAAAAACAAATATATCAAATACATTGTGCTATGGACATTTTAATTATTGTTTCCGTTGTTATTAAAATCTATAAAATAATGAACACCTTAATTAAAATAATCGTTTCGTGTTTTTATTATTATTTTTCATTATTCTAAAACAGTAAACAGAAAATGTAATAAATATGTGATGTGCATCTGCAGTAATGTCGACTTGATATCCTCACTACTAAACTAAGTGAGCACCAAGAAGCTTATACCCAAATGGAGATTGCATTCCGTATATAAAAGTGAAGCACAAAAATTTGACCTTGAATGACGTCGCTGTTGCCTTCTATCCTTTTCTTTCGAGTGACAATGAATGAACAAAATTTCATATTCATTCATTGTCACTCTAAAGAAAAGGATAGCAGGCAACAGCGACTGCATTCAAGGTCAAATTTTTGTGCTTCAGTGTTTTATTCGGAATGCAATCTCCATTTGGGTATAAGCTTCTTGGTGAGCACATTTCTTGGACGTGTCAACTCTAGTTGTAAGTACCTCAATGTTCAAATATTATTTTATTTTGTAATTATCACTCTTAAACTGGTTTCGAAAAAATCGACACTAAAGTTTGTAGCTTGTTCTTCTCAAGTGAAAACTGTTTTAGGAACTCGGTAGAATAATAAAAAAGTACTAAATCTAAATGATGCTAGTTTTTTTATTGAGTTGAAATGTTAATGAATAAAAATAAAATACTTTATTGAATCTTTATAATGTTATACTCACATAATTTAGATTCAGTCACTTTTTTCACTACCACCCGGTTCACAATGCTGTTTTCACCAGAGAAGAACGGCCAAGAAACTTAAGCGTTGCTCTTTTCAAAACAAGTTTACAATAGTGATACAGGAGTCGCAGCTTAGTTGAATTGAGAACAGTTACTAAATTGCAGTGTCTAGATTCAAAACAATAATTGCATTTTAAAATATTGATTATACTTTGATCATGGCCAACCCTATATAACATGGGCTTTGACCCCACTTAATAAAAAAAAGGATAAGACTTAATATAAATAGGTTAGTTCTGGATGCGGTCGAGCCAGTTGGACAACATGGCGTCGCTAGCTCTCGTCGTGGTACTAGGCCTTGCAGCCAGCTGCTATACAGCTCCAGGTATACAATTATTTATTATTTTGTTGTAATGTATTTTGATATCGAATAGTTTTGAATTTGATTTCTGGAAGGGGATTTTTTGTGGACTATTTGGTAATCAAACAGAGGATATGACGATCTTTTTGTTTTTAACCGACTTCAAAAAAAGGAGGAGGTTCTCAATTCGACTGTATGTTGCTTTTTTTTTTTTTTTTTTATGTTTGTTACCTCGTTTCTCTGTACTGTGTGAACCGATTTCGACCATTCTTTCTTTGATTGAAAGGTGATGCTTGTCATTTGGTCCCATAAAAATATGGTGAAAATCTGAGCAATATCTTCGGACCTGGAGAGGGGAACTCCTTAAAATTAAGTAGGATTCCAATGGTTCTTTTTGCATTAGGTTTATTATAAAAGTTAATTTACAGTGAGACAAGAAAAAAGGGGTAGGGTGAGGGGGGGTAGGTGATAAAATTAAAATACACGTAAATTCTAATATCTTCGGCAGCTTTTAACCGATTTTAGTGATTTCTTTTTCATTGGAAAGAATGTATTGACAGGTTGATCTCAGGAACACAACATGGAGATCTGATGATCATTTTCGGACCTGGAGTGTAGAACTCTTCAAACTTTAGTAGGATTCCAATGGTTCTTTTTGCATTGGGTTCAGTATAAAAGCTAAGCTACAGTGGTGGTGGGAAAAGGGGGTAGGGGCAAAGGGAGGGGGGGGGGGAGAAAAAATAATAAACATATGAATACTCCAATATCTTTGGCAGCTTTTAACCGATTTTAGCGATTTCATTATCATCGGAAAGAACATAATATTCCTTGTGGGGACCAAATCTTCTTCATTTTGATTCCTATCAACACTAAAAAGATAAAAATAACCAAAATTTTTAATAAAAAAATAAAAACCGACTTCAAAACAAAAAACCGCTAAAAACCAAAAAATAACTAAATAATAAGTACCACTGCAAAGCAAAAAAATAATATTTGTTTCATGGAACTTGCGCTTGTTGATTAATTTGCTTAATGACTTGACTAGCCAACAAATCAAAATATATGCATAACATATTGAAGGCGGGTCGCCCAGTACCAAACATATAGATATTTAAATTAATATAAGGCATAGGTCCTACATGTTTGGTACTTGGCGGCCCGCCTTCGATATGTTATGCATATATTTTGATTTGTTGGCTAGTCAAGTCATTAAGCAAATTAATCAACAAGCGCAAGTTCCATGAAACAAATATTATTTTTTTGCTTTGCAGTGGTACTTATTATTTAGTTATTTTTTGGTTTTTAGCGGTTTTTTGTTTTGAAGTCGGTTTTTATAATAATTCCCAGTTTTATTGATTTACTTATATCCATTCAGTGGCACTTTCGTATCTTATAATAAATATGCTAAATACACTGCCCGCAGGCTTCAAAAATTCGCTTTTACAAAATAGCTCGAGATTATTTTGCCACTTTTAATATTATGACGATGATCGCGGTGTAGTCAGTGAAAAACCGGTTGTAAAACAATATTCCGCGAGTTCGTTTTCTGTCGGAGCTATGTTGAACACCCTTTGTTGAATGCTAAATATATACTGGGTATATCAAGACTGCTACCGAAAACTAAGCCGGGTGGTAGTTTAAGCGACTTCAGACACAGTGCAACAGAAAAAGTTGCAAAAAAAGTGTCAATTTTTTTTGTTATTTTTTTTCTATGACCATATTTGGGTGGTAAATACATTTTATCCTAAAATAATAGTGTATACCTTTTTATTTATAAATAATCTAAGGTATAAAAGAGTTTAAATTATTATTTTAGCAAAAGCTATGAATTTAACACCCAAAAATGATGATATTTAAAAAATCATAAAAAATAATTGTCGCGTTTCTTTGCGAATTTTTTTATTGCATTGTGTTTGTAGTCACTAAAACTAACACCCGGCTTCGTTTTCGGTAGCAGTCTTGAGATATCCAGTATATTTATTTCTTACTTTTACGAATTATTTTATACACTGTATGAATTATGGGGTAGTTCACAGTAAGATGGCGCGGTAATAATATTAACTAAGTTTTAGATTCCGGCTGAGATGACATGGCTATAAAAACTCTTAAGTGATTTCTTCCTATTTTTATTTTATTCTCTTACGTCCTCTGAACTAATGCTCCATCTTAATAAATACAGTATTTCTTTTATTTCAGAGTCCGCACGACCAGTTCTTCAAGATATCGTAGCTACAGCGGCTCTGAGTGATTCTAGCCCGGTGGTAATAATAGAAGAAGACAGTAAAGCAGAACATGAGGATATTGACATCCAAGCCGAGGATGTCAGTGATCTTGGAGCTGAGAAGAGCAGTGGGAACGTAGGAGGCAAGCCTGGTGAGTTTGAAATATATAACGGCGCACAACCTCACGTTCATCCGTACTTAGCCTCTATGGTCTACTTTGTACTACTAGGTTTGGATCTGCTAACTCAAACTCAAACTGACCCGTCGTAACTCTACTAGTTGATGTATCGTCTACATTGAAAACCCTGTTCGTAATCAATCGCGTCCGATCAGGAGATCGTGTGTTGATCGTATAAAATCATCAGTCACAGCGTGAAATAACAATGACAATTGCTGAAGTTTACAGTGAACATTAGAACCATCAATTCCTACAACTGTCACCACGATATTTTGCTGTTTATCGTATTTTTTTTTACGTTACTTTCTTTTATTAGAGAACAGTTTGCACCAGAATCGAAACAAAATGAAAACTGCTCACCGGATGCAATGTGTCCAGCCTCTCTGCCATAATAGCATGTAGGTGGTACTTTCAGATTAGGCTGTTGCTGAGGAACCTCGCTTTTTGATCGTTGCGCTGCCCCCGTCGATGAAACTGAAAACTAAGAAGACATGTTAGGGACTGAATCTCAATTTGAGCTTGGTCTAAAACCCGCCTCAATGTGGTCCAGCTTCCCGTAGTTGTAACATTTTCCAGGGTTGCTCAATCTTAGCTTCGGAGCTGCTAATTTTCTTAGCTGACCAAATCCCTCTTTCAATAACTGTGACTCATTACTTCTTGCTGCAGCTTCATGCGAGTACTAATGTCGTTTGTAAAAGCAAGTTCTTGTAGTCATGGTTCCATCTTGGTGACATGAAGTGGCATTACAGCAATAGCAATTTGTTAATAAACATAGTGCTCCACGGATTCATGAATGCGTTCTTTATACGGCTGAAATATGCCGCCAGACATGCTCCGTCTTTTGGTTTTCTAGTCAAAATTGTATACGTCATAGCTGCAGGAGTCTCAACTATATTAAACTAAGCCAAAAGTAGCTCTATCAGATGAAGCCATGTGATTCTGCAAAATATATTGTGTGAGCTATGTTGCAGCTGAATTTTTTAAGGCTTTGCTTATCGCTAAAATCAGTTCACTTCCGATTACGATTTTTCTTCCATACACATATCTACTGTCTCACAGCAGGCCCGAGTACCGCTGTCCGTTAAGTCTGGGTTGAATTCAGGCAATGTTATTAACTTGGCTTCATATTTAGTAGGTTCTTTTAGAGCCGTAATCAAATCTTTTATTGTACGTTGTTGCAACTTCAAAATCATCTGCCACCGGTCTTGCTCATTCTTATTAATAAAATTGTCATTCTGACCTGTACCATGCTGCTGTGGGCGTTGTTGTGATCCCACTTCTGATGTCGAAGCATCTTTAGCCTGGCTCGGCATATTCGCCATCATATTCTCTCGGCTCGGCATATTCGACATCTTTGAATCGTGTGAGCGTGTACACACAGGTATTCACCAAAATAAAAGTCTTGCAATATAGTTCGATTATTGTACTACTTGTAAATATTCTGAGATTACAATAATAAATCACAATTAAGAGCAAATGGGTTTGCAAGCGACCATCACGTGCGAATCAAGGAATCATGACACGCCTGACATGACACTTACAACTCCATTCGGGTGTTACCCGCTCTCAAACAATAAATCAATTTTAAACATTATTTTTTAACTACCAACATTTAACCAATTTATTAACAAACAATAATAATTGATAAAAAATAAGCGCGCGCCGTTATATACAATATTATTTTTCTAAACCTACCTACATTTTAAAAGTAAAGCGAAAATGGCTTTTCAACAGCGTTGTGGAGGATTTCGTTAGACGAAAACGGAAAACGGCTTCGATTCCCGCACTGTATGAAATGTGTGTTTCGAGGTGGGTGTTTGTCCTACTAAATTATTTTTCATATTTCCTGATAACCACGACACTTGAGGAGGTAGGATTATGAACATGACTGATGCACATACTTATTTATATTAAAATAAGGTAATTAATTAAAATTTACGTCAACGTAATGGATTTAATTCCATCAATGTGTTCTATTCGATTTCTTGAAAATCAACCCTTAATATGTTTGCATTTTTAACCGACTTCAAAAAAAGGAGGAGGTTCTCAATTCGACTGAATGTCGCTTTTTTATGTTTGTTACCTCGTTTCTCTGTACTGTGTGAACCGATTTCGACCATTCTTTCTTTGATTGAAAGCTGGTGCTTGTCATTTGGTCCCATAAAAATATGGTGAAAATCTGATAAATATCTTCGGACCTGGAGACGGGGACTCTTAGTTTTATCATTAAGCAAATTAATCAATAAGCACAAATTCCATTAAATAAATATTATTTTTTTGCTTTGCAGTGGTACTTATTTGTTTGTAATTTTTTGTGTTTTAGTGGTCTTTTGTTATAAAGTCGGTTTTTATTTTTTTTATGGGAAAATGTTTTATTATTATTATTTTTCTTTTTCTTTAAAGAACTCAGCTTCATCAGCTGGATAAAATTAATACACACGGGCCTAGACCAAGTGTGCATTATTTATTATTGGACCTCATTATTAGTACTCTTACATATTATATCAGTCTGTCCCATGTTATCTATTTTTAAAAATTTGCGCACTATCCTGCAAGTATTTAAAATAACAGCTTTTTGTAATGTACGGTAGATGTTGGATGGGAGATCTAATGTTTCTATTGCCTTAAGTAACTGTTTAGGTATGATGCCGGTAGTAGAAATCACTATAGGAACTATTGAGACCTGCTGCAATTTCCACATTCGAGCTATTTCTTCCTTCAACTCTAAGTATTTTGACAGCTTTTCGGAAATTGTATTCTGTACATTATGACTATTGGGTATGGCTATATCTATAATGATCGCTGTTTTATTATTTTTGTTTAATAAAGTGATATCTGGTCTATTATAGTGAACTGTTTTGTCTGTTAATATTGTTCTATCGTAATAAAGTTTATGGGTTGCATTTTCCAGTATTTTTTCAGGTATATATTTATAATAAGGTTCTAAAGGATTTGTTGATATTAATTTATATTTCTGAGCTAGTTTTTGGTGAATAATATTTGCAATTTGGTCATGTCGATGTTTATAGTCCGTTTGTACTATTGCTTTGCAGGCGCCTGTTATGTGTTGTATGGTTTCGGGTGCACTATTGCATTTTCTACATATGTCTGAAGTTAAGTTTTTAATAATGTATTTTTGATAATTACGAGTTTCAATGACTTGGTCCTGGATAGCAATCATAAAACCTTCTGTTTCCGGGAAGAGATCTCCTCGCCTAAGCCAATCGTTCGACGCCACCTTGTCGACGTGTGGCTTATTTAGTTCTTGGAGATGTCTTCCGTGAAGCGATTTTTGTATCCAGGCTGTAAGTTTGCTTTGTTGATCTATTAAATTTTCATTGGGCTGGGCTGTAAAATCGACTAGGTTCAAGGGCGTGTATTTATTATCATTTTGGTTTATTGCTTTATGTAGGGTAGATGTTAAGGCTTTATTATGGAAATAATTTCTGAGATTAGTTATCTGTTTATTATGTAGGTTAACAATGTCTATGAATCCTCTACCTCCATCGATTCTTGGCAGTGTCAATCTTTGTAAACTCGATCTTGGGTGATGCTTTCTATATCTGGTCATTATATAGTACATTTATAATTCGTTGAGCATTCTTAAGATCTGTTTTTGTCCACTTTAAAATACCAAATGAGTAGGTTAATATTGGGATAGCAAACGTATTAACTGCTTTTATTATATTTCTTGAGTTTAAATGTGTTTTAAGAATTAAATTAAGTCGGTTCTTAAATTTTTGTATCAGTTTAATTTTGACCTCCTTATGAATTATTTGCTTAGTCTGATCATAACCTAAATATTTATATGTGTCCCATTCATCTAATGGATCTATCAGTTCACCTGAAGAAAGAGTGTAATGGTGCTTATGGGTCTGTCCAGCTTTAATAGAGTTGATTTTACATTTGTCAATTCCAAAAGTCATACCAATGTCTTTCGAAAACCTTTCTGTCAATTCAGCTAGTTGGTTAATGCCATTTTGTGTTGATGCATATAATTTTATATCATCCATATATAGCAAATGGGTAAGTTTCCTGCTAGTCTCTATGTTTTGTGATCCAGGACTACTATTATATGTGAGAGGGTAACCGATATCAGCGGCATTTAAAATATTTGAAAGTGGATTTAAAGCTAGACAGAACCATAAGGGGCTAAGAGCATCACCCTGGAAGATTCCGCGCTGTATTTTTATTTTTTCCGTTTGTACACACCCATTACTTGTTTTTATTTTTAATTTAGTTGCCCAATTTCGAGAGGTACTTTGTAAGTAGTTAACAAGAAGTGGATTTATTTTGTAAATGTCAAGAACTTTAAACAACCAGGTATGGGGAACAGAATCATAAGCCTTTTTGTAATCTATGTACATTGTATATACATCTTTCTTTTTATTTAAAACCTGTTTTAATATTACTGCGTCTATGGTTAATTGTTCCTTACATCCTTGGCTAAATTTTCTGCATCCTTTCTGTTCTTCATTTAGTATATTGTTATTATCTATATGATCATAAATTACTTCGGCAATGCAAGATGTAATAATTTTATAAAGTGTTTGTAAACAAGTAATGGGTCTATATTTACCAGAATTGAGTGGATCAGTTGGGTCTTTGGGTAGCATATGTGTTATTCCTTCTGTTAAATAGGTTGGGACTGTTACAGGTTCAAAGATAAACTTATTTATATATTGTAGTATAAAAGGGTGCGTAAAGGTCAGTTTCTTATACCAGTAGTTGTGAATATTGTCGGAGCCAGGTGCTTTCCAATTTTGTAGTCTACTTAAAGTATTTTTATATGTTTCGGAGCTAATGTTCGTGAAGGGCATCTCCTTTATGTTAATAAATCTATTTTCTTCATTTTTTATCCATTCGGCTTGGTCGTTATGTTCGACCGGGTTTTCCCAGATATTAGTCCAGAAGTCTTGTAATACATCTGCCTGTGGTACAATATTTTGGTAACTGCCGGGGTTAGGGTTATAAATATTTCGATAAAATTGTTTTTCGTTACACGAAAATTGAGAGTTTTGGGTCTTACGGAGACTACATTCTTTGTATCTTTTCAACCTATGGCTTGCAACTGCTAGTTTTTGTTTAAGTGTGTCTAATACATGTGATGGTTGACTATTGTCAGGTTCATGAGTGGCATGTTTAGTGTAACGGTACAATATCTGATTTGATTCCTGTATTACTTTATTGCTTCTATTACCATTTATAAATTGAGTCAGCCTTCCTATATTAATTCTCAACTCATCTATTCTTTTTTCTATTCTCTTTTGCCACGCCGGTTTTCTATCTTTTTCCGGACTTCTAACCTCATTCGGCATCGAGGTTTTAATTTTAGATCCATTAAACTTTGCTGCTGTTACGGCACTGCAGTATATAAGCATTTGTAATGTTTGGAAGTCTGTATCATTATTTATTTTTTCCGGTAGTATAACATTATTTATATATTCTACAGCAATGGCTAACTTTTTAGACGCTCTCTGTTTTGGTATGTATGGCCGGCTGGTGGGTTCAGAGTTTACATATCTGAATAAGGTCTCGTTAAAAATTGAATCAATTATATTATTCCGTTCTCTATTATTTAGTGGTGCTTGACCGCTGACTAAATTAGTATCAATATTATTTAAGACTGTCTGGGGGGTAATATTCTCGACTTCTATTGGGAGTTGTGATTGGTTAGCTATGTTAATCAGTGAATTATTTTCCTCATCATGGATATTGTTTCTGTTTAGCTCGTTATTATTTACTACGTTTACACTCAGTAGTTGCCGCTCGTCGCTTTGAAGTGGCTCTGATGAATTATTTCCTACCCTACTCTGTTCTCTTTCAATATTCATGTTTAGTTCTTCAGCTACTTCTTTTCTGATTTGTTTTATCCTCTCTTCTGTTATATATCTATTGTTCATAACTACTCTTCTCTGATCAGCAACTCTTTGTTCAGATATATGTTCAAGATGTGGGTAGGCCGAGACAAACTCACGATGCAATTGATTTCTATATGAAGTTAAATTGGTTTCCATATGTGTAATCCTTAGATAACTACGAATAATTGTCTCGTTATGATCGTTTGTCCACTTCATGCGTTGATTTTGTGAATTCACTATTTGTTTATGTGGTGTTGATTGTGTGCGTGGATTTGGATGTGTATCTGTTAATTGTGTTTGGACCTCATTATAAATTTCTGTAATTCGACTTTGTGGTAATAATTTGCTTCGAATAATAGCTCTCCGTTGGTCCCCAATACGCTGCCGGCTAACATTGATATATGGGAATTTTTCTATGACTTTATTATATAAAGGCTCCAAGTAGGCTTTGGTATCAGTTTCTAAATTTGTTAATTGTAAGTAGGTGCGCAGTATGAACTCATTTATTTCTTTAGACCATTTCATGCGCTTTTTTTTGACATGCTCACGGTGGACACAGAATTCTCGGCTGTAATTGCCGCCTGTGCAACACTCGTGGCACTCGTGGACGGTACTGGTGGGGTAGTTATATCGGATTTTTCTACGTTACCTGTTCGATTTATAGTGTGTTGCTTGCCCGGTGGTTTTGTATAATTCTGAGTCTCACCCACATTTCGACGACTTCCTTGGGATGATCTAAGGTCGTATCTGCTTTTTGTTGATGGTGGCGATGTATGGGCATAGCATGAAGATGTTGATGAATATGCTGATAGTGAAGTAGTTGATTTATGGAATGACTCTGATGATGAAATTCCTGGGAAAAATGAACATGAACTAGATAAAGGTGATGATAATCGTTCGGCTGTAGTCATTTTTTCGAGGGGAGCCCGCCTGTTCAGCCCCCCGTCGCCAACGGTTCGCATACTGTGGCATCCAGCGTTGGCTCCAGATGCGCCCCGGCGACCCCCGGGCAGCGGCCGTAAACTATATCTTTTACGCTCTGGTTCCATAAGTATTCTTCCAAAAATGGGAGGTTGGGATCGTTAGTTTGAGTAGGTTTCCTAGATGTTACTGGAATTAGAGATAGGCACAAACATAAATGTTATGGATCTAGATGTTATGATCAATACTGTATACGTACTCTACTCGTAAGCCCCCCCACCACGACAAGGTGATCCCATGGGGGGGTTATTATTATTATTATTATAAACTAAATTAGAGACTACTTGTTTTAATAAAAGACTTACGTTCAGTAATACAGCCAAATTGATAAAATCAATTGAAAATGCGTCGAGATAAATATTTGTGAAAACTACGGGTACTTATTTCGGGTCTAGATGTTTGTGAGACCGAAAAGTCTCTCGTAGCTCCTTTTCTTATTCTCATGGTATAAGGCTCTGTCTTAGTATAGGCGTCAGGTCTATTTATGAGACTTGTGTGTATTTATTCATTTGTCAATGTTTTTGTTTTTTATTTGTTCATAGGTGGCCTGGACCGCGGGCTGGTGAGTGACGTCATAGAGTCTACACTAAGTGGTGTGCACCTGGGTTTCGCTATTGGAAGTAACGCCAATGGCACGATCGACCGTCTCTGCATCAAACTTGGCAACATCACCATGGCTGGTAAAGTTCTTTACATCTTCATAATCAATCATTTAATTATTATAATCAATTTCTTTATAAGCTTCATTTTCATCAAAATTATCTTCAATTTCATCATCATTCTTGGCCACAGGATAGCCGTTTGAGTATATAACATTTTTTAGTACAATGAAATCAAAATTTGTAGTGGAGTAATTACGTTCGGATTGTCTAAAAGGTCGTTGGTTCGAATCCTTGACCAATATTTTTGATATTTAGAAGTGACATGTATATTGTCAGGTTACTCGTTTGATTCCCAACACCCTTTGAAGTTACACAAGTACTCTTAAATAAATTTTATAGCAAAGATATTTTTGACGACCCGGTTAAGGTTGCAGGAAGTCGGACCCGGTTAAGGTTGATGGACTCTCACATATGAGAGACCTACCATCGGTTTCTGGTTAGCTCTGTGTAGATCTGGATACAACCAGGTGAACATAAATGTTACCAATGACGAGAGGTATCCATCTCACAACGGATACTCTATTTTGACTACAGTAAAGAGATTGCCAACCCGCACTAGGCCAGCGTGGTGGACTATATGGCCTAATCACTCTCAATCGTATTCTCGATTGTAGAGTAGGCCCGTGCCCTGCAGTGGGACGTATATGGGCTGATACAGAAAGATATTATGGTACACATTGCCGTGCTCATATAAAACGCACTGCTTTGGAAACCAGAGAGAAATGGTTCTTAGGAACTCACTAGATGCAGACGTTTCCAAAAAATGCTTATTTTATAGGAAACTGATGTTCATTGGTAGTTGACCATCTGTATCAGCTCACATACTTCCCACTACAGGCAACGGGTCAAATTTATAATCGAAATTATTGAAAGGACTCCCTAAGACCACAATTAGTTTAGATTACATTACTTTAAATTACCATCGACCACCACGCTGACCTAATGCGGTTTGGCGGACTTTACACACCATAGAAATCATTACCAATGGTATACTATGGTATGCAGGTTATCTCATAATATTTTCATTTACCGGTATGTCTCTTAATAGTACAATACTGGCCATTTCTCTCTGTGGCTCGCTGAGCTTCAATGCTCGGTGGCACTACAATGCGTGCCACTGTTTATTATAGCTTACCAGAGTTACAGTGATAGCTGTGAAGGCGAGATAGTTGCTTAAATTGATTTTTTTTGTCAGGATGTCGTCGCACTGCTTTTCCAGATAAGAACAAATCTGATGATGATAAAGAAGTAATCAAATCGGGGAAAAACGCAATGTATGATTTTACAATAACTTTGCCCACGGAATAATGTGATTTGATGCTGTATTTTGATTTGTGTTCTGAATAATATTGTTATTAAGAGTACGAGTCAATAAAAACAATGAAAATAATGATATTTTTTACCTTAAAATATCTGCCTGACCTAATCTAGACTGCAAAGTCGAAACAATATTTTGTAGGGCATTAATTTGTCAAGATGATTCGAACTCATAACCCTCGCTTAACGTCCTGATTTAAACCAACTACATTGTGTACGCTGAATAATGAATATATTATATACCTGTAAACTTTTCTTCAATACGTTTAAAAACCTTGGTTATTTCAAATGCAAATAATATCAATTAATGGAAATAATTTTGAATGACGTGCGAATAATGCATTTAATTATACAATATTAATAAAGATAAGAATTATGCCTGTTCTTCCAACGACTTATAATGAATTCTTAGGAACGCAGAAATAATTATTAGATAGCTATTATTACTAAATTTAAAGCTCCTTTCATGAAATCTTTTAGGAATTAAATAAAACATTGCTTTGCCTAGTTCAAGCGGGGATGACTTATTTTTTATTGCAATGAATGGCGAGACGAGCATGACGTTCGCTTGATGGTAAGCGATACGACCACTCAAGGGCAGAAGGACAACCAAAAAACACTATGAATTACTTAATATACTGAGAAGTGAGACATGTTAAGTTACAATATGTCCAGTAGTTACCCTGGCTACAATGTCCTTCAAACCGAAACACAACAGTGCATTTAGACTGCTGTTGCTAGGCGGCCTCACACAGATCCACCACCAGAAAATTTACATAATATTATGATTTCCTAACTGCCTCGGTGGCATAGTTGTACTAGAGTACGGTTACAAAGTTGAGGTCTCGGGTTCGAATCCCGGGTTGGGCAAAGTGATATTGGATTTTGATATTCATTATCAGCCCAGAGTCAGGAAATTGTGTATCGCGATAGGCTCGCCACCTATCACATCGTGGGACGGAACATGCTAGGCGAAATGTGGGTTTCTTGGTACCTCTGCCTACTCCTGGTAAAAAAGGCCTGAGTTTATGAATGTATGTATGTTATGATATCCTAACAAAAAAATACGTTATACATGGCACCATTCCTTACCCCTTGACCCTCATACTTAAACAAGGAACAAATCTCCGTCAAGGCGATTATTATGAAAACTTTTCAAATCGACTTTGGAAGTCGTTCGGGTCGTAAATTGGTAGAATGGCTTCAACTTAATGTAATCGTGGCGGATGATTCCGGAAGCAATTTGTAATTTTCGGTGGTTCGCCTCATTGGTTTTGTGGCAAGCATTGGTTTTAATAACCGGTCTGGGATTCAATTCATAGTATGAATATTCGCTACATTTTTTTGTCCGTCTGTATTAGCCCATATATATCCCTATGCAGGATACGGGCCTCCTCTACAATCGAGAGTACGACTGAAAGTGGTTAGGGCATAGAGTCCGTACTATATAAATTCTTATAAATCAAAATGGTATGCAGGTTTCCTCACGATGTTTTCAATCATCGTTATTGTAATTGGTGACTGAATATGACTCCGAAAAGTCAAAGGTGTGCCCTGGGAGTTGAACCCGCGACAATTGTAAACGTGTAAGCAACTGCGTCTGGTTCGTTGTCAACAGGCAACCACCCTCTTATTCATCATTTGCCATAAAGCTTTCCTGAGATCATAATATACAGATCATAATATTTTTTTTCGTTGCTATGAATGGCGAGACGAGCATGCCGTTTGTCTGATGATAAGTGATACGACCGCTCATGAACAGTGGAAAAACCAAACACCTTGAATTACAAAACAATGCTTGGCATTCCACTGCGCTCGCCATCCTGAGGCATAACATGTTGTCTCAATATACAGGGCATATCAAGAGTGCTACCGAAAACGAAGCTGGGTGGTAGTTTTAGTGACTTCAGAAACAATGCAATTAAATTTTGTGCAAAAAATTGTGACGATTATTTTTGTTATTTTTTTATCGTCGTCTTAGAATGGTGGTTACATAGTTTTTTTCTTTATTAATAGTGTACGCCCTTTTATTTTTAAAGGCGCTATGGTAAGCAAGGCTTTAAATTATTCATCATCATCATCATATCAGCCACAGGAAGTCCACTGCTGAACATAGGCCTCCCCCAATGATCTCCACAATGACCTGTTGGAAGCGGCCTGCATCCAGCGACTTCCTGCGACCTTAGTCAGATCGTCCGTCCACCTTGTAGGCGGGCGTCCGACACTTCGCTTGCCTGTACGTGGCCTCCACTCGAGAACCTTTCGGCCCCAACGGCCATCGGTTCTACGAGCTATGTGCCCGGCCCACTGCCACTTCAACTTGCCAATCCTATGGGCTATGTCGGTAACCGTGGTTCTCCTACGGATCTCCTCATTTCTGATTCGATCTCGTAGGGAAACACCGAGCATAGCCCGCTCCATGGCTCGTTGAGTGACTTTGAGCCTTTTAATGAGGCCCACAGTGAGAGGCCACGTCTCGTTGCCGTATGTCATCACTGGTAACACACAACTATCGAAGACTTTCGATTTTAGGCACTGAGGTATTTTGGACGAGAAGACGTCGCGAAGTTTCCCGAACGCTGCCCAACCGAGTTGGATTCGCCGATTGACCTCTCTCTCGAAGTTGGACCTGCCTAACCGGACCACTTGTCCTAAATAGACATATTCGTCTACAACTTCGAGAGTCGAGCCCCCAACTCCAATGGGGGTGGGCACAACATGGATATTCGACATGATCTTCGTTTTATCCATGTTCATTTTAAGACCCACCTGTTGGGAAACTCGATTAAGGTCTTCGAGCATAGTGCTAAGGTCTTCCAGCGATTCTGCCAAGACTACAATATCGTCGGCAAATCGAAGGTGAGTAATATACTCGCCGTTGATGTTGATGCCGAATCCTTTCCACTGCAAGAGCTTGAAGGCATTTTCCAGCGCGGCAGTGAACAGTTTCGGAGATATGACATCTCCCTGTCTCACGCCTCTCTGTAGTGGAATAGCCTTCGTGCTCTGATCCTGTACTCGGACCGACATGGTGGCGTTGTTGTATATACACCTCAACACTTCGATGTACCGATAGCCTATGTGGCACCGCTGAAGAGACTGTAGCACAGCCCAGGTCTCGATCGAATCAAAGGCTTTCTCATAGTCCACAAACGCTAAACAAAGCGGCAAGTTATACTCCTCGGTTTTTTGTATAACCTGCCGTAGCGTATGAATATGGTCTATGGTACTAAAGCCTTTTCGGAAACCGGCTTGTTCGGGAGGCTGGAAGTCATCAAACCTGCCTTCGAGACGATTTGTGATGACCCTTGAAAACAACTTATAGACATGGCTCAGGAGCGAGATGGGCCTGTAGTTCTTCAGCAAAGTGTTATCACCTTTTTTGAAGAACAGTACCACCACGCTCCTGCTCCATGCCTCCGGCGTTGAGCCCTCGAGGAGAACGGAATTAAAGAGCCTCTGAAGGACTTTCAGTACCGGCGTTCCGCCCGCTTTCAGAAGCTCTGAAGTGATTCCGTCCTCACCCGGCGCCTTGTTGTTTTTAAGTTGTTTGAGGGCCATCTCAATCTCAAACAGGCTGAGGTCCGGGATATCATCGCTAAAGTGTCGGATTAACTCGGCTCTCGGGTCTTCGGCCGAGCTAACAGTAGGTTCGGCAACCGAGGTGTAAAGCTGTCCGTAGAACCTCTCGATCTCCCTTAATACCTCTGCCCTCGTCGATACCACGCGGCCGTCTTCCGTCTTTAGCCTAGACAACTGGCTTTGCCCAATAGACAAGTCTCTTGCAAACACTTTGGAGCCTCCGTTCCGCTCAATTGTCTCCTTAATGCTCACAGTATTGTGAGCACGGACATCGTGTCGCAAGGACTTCCAGATCCGTCTATTGAGCCGCCGATATGCTTCGGCGTCAACGGAAGACTGCAGCGTCAAAGATCGACGTTCGGCCATGAGGTCAAGAGTGTGGATCGAGAGTTTTTGTGGTCTATCTCTACGGCGAGGTCTAACATACTTAGATCCCACCGTATGGACAGCTTCTACCAAACCGCTGTTTAACTCGTCCACTGTAAGGTTTTCTTTTAGACAATCAAAGCGATTTGTCAACTCGAGTTGAAAGCTCTCGGGGTTTTGGATATGGGCGCGAGTAGGTCGGAGCGTAGACTTCATCAAGCGGCGCCTTTCTAATTGGACGTTGATATTCAATGTGCCCCTAACCATTCGGTGATCACTACCGGTTTTCACCCTGTTGATCACAGAGACATCACTGAACATCCGTCTATTCGTCGTCAAGATGAAATCTATCTCATTTCTCGTAGAACGTTCAGGACTCAACCAGGTCCATTTCCTATGAGGCGGCTTCTGGAAAAAAAGAGTTCATCGCGAAGAGTCCCTCTTTTTCCAGAAAGTCGGCCAGCCTCTGACCCCTGAGGTTCCGTTGCCCATGTCCAAATTGCCCCACTTTCAACTCTGCGTCGCTTCTCTTGCCCAACTTTGCGTTGAAGTCCCCCATAACAACATTGAAGTAGGTTTTGGAAGTATGTATGGCCCGACTAATGTCCTCATACATCTCCTCTACTTCTTCATCTGGGTGTGTCGAGGTCGGCGCGTATAACTGTATGACCTTCAACGAATATCTTTTGGATATTCTGAGTATAAGGTATACTACCCTGCTCGACACACTTTCGATGGATACGATGTTGTTGATGAGAGACCTGTGGACGAGAAATCCGACACCTCCTCGGGACTGTTGGTCGTCCCCCCGGTAGAAGAGCAGGTTACCAGACTTCAGGGTTATCGTATCCTCCCCGATTCTTCGGACTTCCGATAACCCCAGAATGTCCCAGTGTAACCCGCTCAATTCTTCTTCCAGTTCGACAATTTTCTCGTCTGTCCTCAAAGTGCGTATGTTGTGTGTTACCAGGGCCAGTCGTCGTCGGGGGTGGTAGCCGGGGCCAACCCGGGGATTCTTAGCACCCCCTGCCCCACCATAACCATGGCTGCTACCATCGCCAGGAATAGTGGGGCTGCCGGGGACTGGGGGCCTGGTCAATTTTTGTGTCGACATTAGGGGGGTTATTGCCAATACTCGCCACGCTTGGCAGGCGGGTTGGCGAGCGCAGAATGGGACTCGCGCTGATGACGCTGCTGCCCATCATCAGCGGGGGAAAGGAAATAGGGTTTGTGAGTAGAGGATATAATGGGAAAGGAGAGTATGGCCTGTAGGAGTGGATACTGCAGTCATGGAAGGGAATGTTTGTAGTGACTGCAGTAGCTCGGGGGGCCGAGGTCGCGTACTCGTAGCACCTATTCTAGGACAAGCCATGACCACTAGATAGGAGCACCCCTGACCTTTAAATTATTATTTTAGTAAAAAGATGATAGTTAAAAAAATAATAAAAAAAAAATTGACGCGTTTCTTTGCGAAATTTTTAGATATATTACTTTGTAGTCACTTAAACTACCAACCAGCTTCGTTTTCGGTAGCAGTCTTGATATACCCGGTATTCAGTTGTTATTTAGTAACAATGCCCTTCAAACCGAAACACAACAGAGTATTTACTATTTGGCGGGAGTGATAGACAGATAGCGCGGAGATCTGATGACCGATGGGGTCGGAAAGTGCTCGAATGGAGGCCGCGTAGCGGAAAACGCAGCGTAGGACGTCCACCCACACGATGGTCCGACGACCTGGTAAAGGTCGCGGGACGTCGCTGGATGCAGGCTGCCTTCAACAGGTCTCTATGGAAATCATTGGGGGAGGCCTATGTTCAGCAGTGGACTTCCTTTGGCTGATGGATGGATGATGGATGGATAGACATTGCGCTGGTACTCAGGCGGCCTCTCACATATGAGAGACCTACCACCAGTTAATTTAATACTTATATAAATTTTCCATTTGATTTTTTTTATACGAAAATTTATTAAACTTCCGTATCTTCCTACTAAACTCGCCTTAGATAGCCTTTGTTTATGTTTTGTTCTGAGTTCGTTGGTCGTGAAAATAGGGTTGGGTCCTGCGGAACTTGCTCGAAAGGATTTGCAAGGAAATATTCTGATAATGTCATTCAATGTGAATTCTCCATTATGTCTTCTATCGAATGAAGCCTTCTGTAACATTCTCAGGGACTCCTAACACGAAATTCCATTGGCAATGCAAAATTTAAGACAAATCCTTTGTTCGATGTTTTTGTCCATTATAAATTTCCTACAACCCTAACAAGGTCGTCCACATAGTAGGCGGGCGCGTTTTCAGTATTCCAAACAAAATAATTTATGTTCCAAAAATTTCACTGATCGTCTGTTACTTTTGAGTCTCCACGGGATTTGTATTAATAATTGAGTGTACAGTTATTAAACGCTTGCCACCAGTTATGATACGGTACTGAGGTCTCAGGTTTGATTTCTGTGTCGAGCAATATGATACTGGATTTTTTATTTATTATCAGCCTGGAGACGTAAATTACTCCATATAGCGATGGAATCGTCTCTTTTCAAATGGTGGGGCGAAATAGACGCATGGTCGCATTTCTACTTACCTCTTCCGGGTAAAAGCTGTGAGTTTATGTATGTATAATTAAACTATCATATCCCAGACAAAGTGACGACCCTGGATGTAACATGGTCTTCGACCCGAACATAAAACGACGAGTTGTGACGTATATAAGCGGTCTAAGCATGCCGTCGGGCCAGTTTGTAACCATGGCAAAGGTGGGACTAGTCGTCATGATAGGACTGATATCCTGTACTTATACAGCTCTAGGTAACTAATATTTTTAATATTTATAGGCTTAATTAACGGGTCGTATATTTTGGAGGGTCAGGCTTTAACATATTCCAATATTTAGGTGCGGTGAACTTAAGTTTTGATGAATGCGTAGAGAATTTTTAAGGGAAATTCTGGTGAAATCAAACAGATATAGATTATGTGGTAAAATTCAACAAAATAATTTAATTATATTTCTATAAATCAGACATTGGCAGAAGTATTTGCAAGGATGTGAGTTAAGACGCTGCAGGTTCGAATACCTCACCGATAATGTAATAGATTTGAGTCCCTCGTATCTGATACTCAGCACAAAAGACTTAAATCTCGTAGAATAATCATAATTATATTATGTGTGACTGTTATCTGCATTTATAAAAACAATATATAATATTAACTGTTTATTAAGGATGTTGACAATGCAGGCTTCATCTTATTTTAAAAGGTCAGAATAATCCTTGTATTCTTTGCTAGAAAGTTATATTTTACAATTTCAGGGTCCTCAAGATTAATGCTACACGATCTAATGGTAAAATATTTAAGTGAATCTCATCCAGAAGTTTTAAAACTTAACGAAGTGGTGACGGCCTTGAAAACCATACGGGATGGACGAGAAATGAAAGACGAAGGTGATGTAAAAAGCAGCACTGGTCACAAAAAAGGTAAGAAGTATTAGAGATGTCATAGTGACTAACGGCCGATGCCAATAATCAATCGAAAAAATTAGATTGAAGTCAATCTGGATTGTTTTCTACTTTTCGATTTGTCATTTACCATGTTGCCATAGTTTTTTCACTACTGAGATTGATTATTGGCAATGTAGTACCAGAAAAAAGATTGAGCTGTCAATCTCAAATGGCAAATTTTGGATTGGGATTGTTTATTGGCAGCGGCTGTAAGTAGTCATGATGAAGTCATCATCATTATCTCAGCCACAGGAAGTCCACTGCTGAACATAGGCCTCCTCCAAGGAACTCCAAATCGATCTGTTGGAAGCGGCCTGCATCCAGCGACTTCCTGCAAACTCAGCCAGGTCGTCCGTCCACTTCGTAGGCGGGCGACGTAAGTGTACGTAACGCGTAAGTCACTACAATCTTATGGTAACATACAGGATATACCTATACAGACTGCACCCGAGAAAGAAGTCAGGTGGTAGTTTTGGTGATAAGAGAAACAGACACTAAAGTATTGCAAAAAAATTGAATACTTTTTTTTTTGCTATGATCCCTATGATCCTGACCTATGATCTTGTTTGGGTGGTAGATATAGTTTTTACAAAAATAATAATTGAAACTTTAGCGTACTATTGCATCTTTAAAAATAAAAGGATTTCGATTCTTATTTTAAGAATAACGACGTATCTACTATCGAAAACAACGATAGAAAAAAAATTACAATGTAAGTGGTCGCTCTTTTTTTTGGCGAAATTTTAGGTGCATTGTATCTGAAGTCACTAAAACTTGACCACCCGGCTTCGTTTTTTGTTGCAGTCTTCATATACCCTGTACGTGAATTGTGTGTATTTATTATTATTTATTTATTATGTAATGATATGATGTTCTACAGGATTACTAGACCGGGGCTTCGTGAGTGATCTGATCGACTCGACTCTTAGTGGTATGAAAATCGGCCTCTCCATCGGCAGTAGCAACGGCACTGCCAATACTCTGTGCATTAAACTTGGAAACATCACCATGGCTGGTAAGAATGGCCACAAAATGGTCACTCTGCTTACATTTCGATAAATAAGTATCCCTATCAGCCCTATACTTGCCACTGCAGGGACCTCCTGGGTCGTTCCGTGATTTCGTGCAAATTTCGTCGTTCCGCGGAAGTTAAAAAAAATACAAAAAATCAAGAAGGTTATTCAATAAAACAAATCTAGGTTGTTTTTTTAATGATATTCAGAAGAAGGCACTTTTCTATATTGTATAGATTTATAGGTTTAGCTTCTTCAAAATTGCGCTATGGATGGTAATTATTACTCAAAAGAATGTAATGAAATAGGTGAGAAGGGAATGAAACATACTGGGAAGGCAATTCACAACAGGTACAAAGATGAATCAAAATAACGTGAAAGGCAAAATGTTAATAATAATGATTGGTAGTTTATTTATTTAGCTTCATCATATCACAGTATCAAGTAAGTTCTCACATTAATTAACGATCACCAAGTTTTCAAACGTGTTGGAAGTAAAATTAACATCAAAATAACGACAACTATTAAATCAACAAAAAACAAAACAATATTCTTTGGAAAACAGTCTTAAGCAATTATAATTAATAAAAAGATACAATATTTATTATCAAAGATCTAAAAAATACTAACCTTAATGACATTAATAAAAATTTCGACAAAATATTTCTTGTAATTAAAAATAAACAGCCGTAAAAATTCACCTTAAGGTTAATAATAAATCTTACCACATGTTCTATGTGATTAAAATAATAAATGCAAAATATGAAGTAATTTCTTATGAACACAAAAAAGTCAATAAAAATTTAATATAGTAAGTAAATGCCATCCAAGACGGCTTACGCCATAATTTTTTTTGAAGCCTTTTGTTTTAGTTTAGATTAATAATCATCATCGCTATCTTCATTATCATTAATAAAAGCAAAGCGCAATGAGGGTAAAGAATTATCTAATGTTGTATTGCTATTCTGATTTTCTTTCCCGTCTGGTCGAAGAAAGTTTTCAAGTTCTTGTCGATGACGAAGTGTACTTACGAGGTTTGTTTTATGTTTTGGTATATCTTTAAAAGCCACGTTATCCCAATTAAGGCGCACGTCTGATAAAATTGTTACTTTATTAGATTAAGCTATACTGGGATTTTGTCTTGAACGTGTGGTATTAGCGTTTGCTAAACGTGGTGACAGCAATGAAGTTGTTGCATCGTCAAAAATGTGCAAATTATCCAAAACGCCTGAGTCACTATTATTATTTAAAATTGTCGGTGTATCAATTTGACATCTAGATAAATCCTCTTCTACATCATGATTCTCCTCATTATCATTATCCGTAAGAATAAGTTGTCCTTCAGCTGCTTCACCATAATTATCGCAAAACAAAATACCTAATGCATATTTTTCTCGTTTGCGAAGCCGGTCCTTTGCCAGTTTTTCTTCTCTTGTTAATTTTTTTCGTATTTTTCCCATTCTCCACTAAACTGTAACATATGTAAATTATTAATTTTAATTTTATGGGCACATGCTTTACTTATGTATTCTATATTTATTCCAACACCTAAAGCCAGGTACTCATTAAGGAGCTGTAACTATAAGTTACCTGTAACAGTAACGAGGTTGTAATGTGTACACGTGTTAAAGTTTAGGCTCATGACGTCGTTTTTGACATCCCGAACGCTTTTACCAAGCGTACTCAGTTCGGATGGCAGTCCCATGCCAATGGAAACAATTATACCGGCCTGCTAAGGTGCTTTATATAAGCGACAAAGCTGACCGGGCGTGAAAAACCGACGCACCCTGTTCAGGACTCCAACCCTGCGTGATATGGCAGATATTACGCCCTCGATGTGATTCCTTGGATTGAGATCACAGCGGATATCCACACCAAGGATACTCAGGTCATTCCGCACTGAGAGGGGAGTGCCCTGAAGAATGGGGAGGGGAGAGAACGGGGATTTTTTGCACGTGAACGCACACACCTAGGTTTTCTTGACATTGAACTCAACCATATTCCTGGAACCCCATGTAGAAATGAGATCCAAGGTCCGGTTGAGCTCAATGACAAGATCTTCGCGTCCCTTCACAGTTTCGACACGGCAACCTGGAGGCCCGCAGTGGTATCGCCCATGAACCGTGCTGTCATCTGCATAGCAATGAATGTTGCCAAGCGACAACATGTCATTGATATGCAAAATAAACAAGGTGGGCGACAGCACCGAGCCCTGAGGAACTCCGGCATTTACCGACATGAGCGCCGAAGCGTGTCCGTCAACGACTACACGTATTCTACGCCCATGCAGAAAGCCGGAAATCCACGAACACAGGTTGCCGGGTAGACCGTATGCTGGAAGCCTGGACAGAAGACCACGGTGCCAGACCCTATCAAACGCCTTGGCAATGTCGAGGCTCACAACAAGAGCCTCGCCACGCCGGTCAATCGCCTCACCCCAGCGATGCAGGATAAACGCTAGAAGATCACCCTTCGATCGATTATGACGGAATCCGTATTGTCGGTCACTGATCAACGAGTGATCTTCCAGGTAGCGGACTAATTGGGCGTTTATGATCCGCTTTATGACCTTACTTTTTACTGTTGTTCTTGGATTACATAATATGATATGGCAACGGTTACGGTTACGGCTTGCTCAGTTAATTTTCTTATCAAATAGTAATTACTAATTTGATAAGAAAATTATTCATTCACTTCCATAATCGTTCATTACCATCCACAAAAAAATAGGATGGGACGGATGGGGATGCAACGGAAATGAATGATAATTTGAAAGAATTTCTTAAATAACTGGCTTATTATACATTATTACTAATTCACAATTAAATAGGATTATAGCCCATAGACAAGGCGTAACTTATAGAAATTATAGTAATATTAAGTGTTACTTACCCTTTATAATTGAACGGAATGTAATGAACCAATATTAGGACAAAATACTTTCGAAGACACAAAGAACGTATATAATTTCTTAAATCTGTAAGACACGTCCACATTGCTTTGCCGACGCGGCTAACTGACCGTTACGAACAGATTGCGTCGTGAATCACGAGTGGGGATTTACAAACGCGTCTATAAATTGAACTATTCTAGCGATGGAAGGTAATGACATTTTTTGTGTGACAAAATTTTAGGACCTTTTTTTAATCGTTTATACTATGAATTTATTTAAAAAAACACTATTTTTAAAATAATAATTAATTAAACTAACAGATTATAGAAGAATTTGAAGAAAATAATTCATAAAAAAAGATACAAACAGAATCAATTCAATTTCGACACACTTTGGACACAGAGTGTAATGAGAATTTCAGGCGATAAACTAAGATAAATCAAAACTAAACTAAAATATTGAAACTTTCAAAGATACTATTTTTTGGGAACTTGATATGCTGTCCATCCGAAAAAAAAATCTTAAATAAAGGGCATTATTTCATGGTTTTATTTGGCTGGATATGTAATTTGCACGAAATCACGGAATGACCCTCCTCTACAATCGAGAATACGATTGCTTGTACGATCTGAATTTTGACTTTTTTGTCCTAGCCTACAGAAGTTGCAGTTGTGAATGAAATGATTTTTTTTTGTCCACAAATGATTTGGTTCTTAATGTTTTAGGTTGTCGCCGCACAGCTGCTCTGAACGAGAAATCGAATGTTGATAAACCGATAGAAATACAGTTGGATCAAAATGCGACAGATTTGCCAAGTTCAAGGTATCATTGATTTTATGCATTGTATGATACATTGATTTGCAGAGACTGATTAGACAAGTACCCATACTTATTCCACTTGTATTTGCAGTGGTTGAATTGTTTTTTTTCTATCGCAATGAATGGTGAGTCGAGCATGCTGTTCACCTAATGGTAAGCGATACGAATGTTCATGATTCTGTCTGTATCAGCCCATATACGTCCCACTGCAGGGCACGGGCCTCTTCTACAATCGACAGTACGATAGAGAGTGGTTAGGTCATATAGTCCACCACGCTGGCCTAGTGCGGGTTGGCGGACTTACATACCATAGATTTTTTTATAAATCGCTATGGTATCCTCACGATGTTTTCCTTCACCGTTTTTTAGTGCGTGGTGATTGACTATCAATACACACATGACTCCGAAAAGTCAGAGGTGTGCCCTGGGATTCGAACCCGCGACCACCATGAACATGTTGGCAGTCCGTTTACCAACAGGCCACCACGCACTTATGTTCATGAACAGTAGCGAAACCATACACCTTTAATTATAGAGTAATGCTTCGTATTTCATGGCCCTCGCTATCTTGAAACATAAGATGTTAAGTCTCAATATGTCCCGTAGCTACTCTGGCTACAATGTCCTTCAATCCGAAACGCAATATTACATTTACACTGCTGTTTAGCGGGAGAAATAGACATTGCGGTAGCACCTGCCTAAGCGGCCTCTAACATCTGAGAGTCCTACTTTTTTTTCAATTTAAGTGTAATTTTTATTTACAACTAGTAGCTCGGCCCGGTTCTGCCCGGGGCAGATACTGTTTTGACTCCAGTCCACATCAGAAACATATCATTTCGCGTACTAACATTTTACAATCATGTGTTTTCCAAACGCGCCAAAAGAACATACATTCAGTAAAAAGTTCAAAAATGCTGATTAATTCTAACGTCGATATCTCAAAAACTATTCATCTGATTAAGATCTGATTGATATAATGTAAAGGGGAATTTTAATCTGCATTAAATGCCTAAGCTATGTAACTATATTCATTTTGACAAGAATTATTACTGAACTAAAGAAAATAGGTTTGAAAATAACGTAATGTTTTTAATTAAAAATTTAAATATAAAAGTGGTTGTGGATGTAAGTCAATCTTAACAGATAGAGATATGCTATCGCGGACTTTTTTGTAGCATTTTTATAGACTTTGAATTCGCTAGTCCATCACTCAACTATATCTTTGTTAGTTTACGGGGCATTAGCGTGGTTGGCGAGATTTTTTGGGACCTCTTCAATATTTATCGCCGTATTTCTACATAAAAGCGTAGTAAATTATATACCTAAACCGTCCTTAAGAATTACTCTTTCTGTTGTTTAAAACTGTATAAAAATCTATTAGGTAGTTTTCAAGTTAAGCGTGTTCAGACATACAGAAAAACGCGGCCGGGGACTTTTTATATGTAAGGATACACATCAAGTAAGAGCAGAAAGTTTTTCTGCAAAAATCTAACAATTTAAAAGTTGAAATTTTGACAGCCATCGTGGCGCAGTCGATTAGACGCCACCTGTGAAACGAACGAGAGGCCGCCGGTTCGATCCCCGCATCGAGAGAAATGTTTGTGCGGCCCACATATATTTATTTCGGGTCTAGGTGTTTGAGAGACCGAAAAGTCGTAGTATCGTAGTTCCTGATACCCACGACACAAGACTCAATCTTAGTGTGGGGTCCGGACTATGTATGTGACTGTTGGGTGTTATTTATTCATTTATTTAATTGTGATTATTCCTAAAAAGTCGTAAAGCATTGCACTATACTACGTTCAACAGTGTTACTTTTCAACTTATAGCAACTTGGATACAAACCTGGATACAGGCTAATTTTTTTCATACTAATATTTTTTTTACAGGGAGACTCAGGAATCAAATATTCGTACAGGAAGGAGACGGAGAAGCGGCGTTTATGAAGCAATTGTAAGGTTTTTTAATTTAATTTTCAATATTTTTACGAAGAATGAAGAAGACAGCCAATTTTGAAAATGCTTGCTTGTATTAGGACATAAAATTAAATAAAACGATTACGATAAAATTAAATAAACTTATTTTACATTCGATAGATAATTAAGTATCGTCAATATGATGCGTTGAAGGGAAAATCGTGATGTGTTCGTGTATGTATGTATAAAATATCACATCTATTAGAAAAATATTGTAATTTGAAACTAAATACAAAATATTATGTTATGATGTCTTTATGAAGGGATTTGTAAAATATTTCTTAATTTTTACCTGATTGCATTGTTAGTACCGCCATCTATGAGTAAGTTGCACAAACTGTAATTGCGGATTCTTTAACTAGATGTCGTTGCTGAGATCTAGAGCAAGAATTAAATTGATGTATTTAAATATGTATAACTTGGATATGATTAAGGGAAATGTGGTACTAGTTTGTGATACGGAATTATTAAGGCACATTTAAGAGTTTTTAAAAGTATTACAGAAAAGTTTTTGTAAAGATTTGTCTAAAAATATAAGTATATTGCATAGTATGTTTAATAATATACTGACTTATACATACCTTGTTTCATTCACGGCCGATGCCAATAATCAACCGAAAAAATTAGATTGAAGTCAATCTGTTTTGTTGTCAATTGTTTTCTACTTTTCGATTGGTCTCCTGTCATGTTGCCATAGTTTATTCACTACTGAGATTGATTATTGGCAATATAGTATCAGAAAAACGGTTGAGCTGTCAATCTAAAACGGCAAATTTTGGATTGGGTTTGTTTATTGGCAGCGGCTGTTAGACTTTTGCCCTAGATACTGATGTTGACATATTTATGAATGTTTTTTAATATGTGATACAAAATATAATCATATCAACGATATCTGGCGTAGAATATTTTTGTTATTTGCTGTGTTGTTTGGTAATAGGTTTGTTTTAAACCAGAATTGGAATTGTATATAAATTAATTTAATAATAGTATATTCGCGGTAAGTTTAAATAAATAATTTAAAACGTTGGTAGTATTATAAACTTTACAAAAAGCATACTGGTAGCCATCTTGACAACAAAATATTCATAAATGAATAATATATTCACTCTTGGCAGCCCTTAACGGTGCCCGTAGAGGCAGTTATGTTAAATAATGAAAATGTAAATTTCTTTATGCATAGCATTATCTTCTGTTCTTAAGTCGTTTCACTCTAATAAAGTTGACGTTTAGAATATTGAGAACAGCGCCATCTATGAACTAAAAGTAACATTGCTCCTTCAATCATAAGTTTGACATTCAATTACCACGCACTTTAACCGTAAATGTAAACATTGTATGGAAACCTGTATGCCATAAATATCTTTACATGTTTTATGAGAAGTCAGCTGCAATACATGACAAAAAAAATAAGCACTCTTGTATTCCGGTTTAAAGGATTTCGTAGTTACTACAAGTTCTCAGGCATCAAGATACTTATGAAACAAAGAGTGATAAAGCGCAGTGCAATACCATGTTTGGAATTCTTGGTCATGATAAGTGTTGCTTCTATTGATGAGTAGATGTGAGGCTTACTATGAAACCATTACATAAAATATAGACTGAAAGTAAGTATTACACTAGAAAATAAAATAAAATAAATAATACAATTTTTATGGTAGGCAAAATAAATATATTTAAAATTGCTAGTATGGCACTAGGCAGCTCATGGGGACTTGTTAACCCGCAAATAATTGGTTCCACAGGGACCATGTTAAAACGCAGCCTGAACCGCCAAGGGTTCTTTTTCATTTTAATGAAATCATCAAAATCCTCTCGAAAAGTAAAGGTTTTTTTTATCCAATTTGTCGCATAAAAACAGCTATTATTGCGATGATAGCGCCGGGTGGGTAGGGGAGGGTAAGGGTGCAGAGCCCGTGGGGTGCATGTAAATTATTGTTCTCATCGGGATTGGGTCAAATGCCGAGCGCTTTTTCACGCAAATCTAGTGTTGGGAGTAGGAATCCGACTGTCGATGACCAACGCGATATATTTAAAGAAAAGAAAGAAAAAAAGTTTTATTTGACACAAACACTAAAAACGACGTACAAATACAAATATACAAATGAGTAAATATCATTAACCAAGTAGGTGATCACTCAGCAATTAAGTTGCGTTGCGGTGCAGACCGTAGCATAACGCTGACAAGAATTGACTGGCAAGAATTGGCCAAGTACTGATGAAACAGTGGTTTTTAACCTTTTACTCATGAGGGAATTTCTGCCTCGCCATTGACTCCATAGTTGGTTGGCTGGTTTCGTTGTATGTAAATAGTGTAAATATAATATGAAGGCTTTTTAACCATCCATCTTTAAAAAATGTATAAAATTATATATTTTAAGCGTGACCTTAGGATGGTTCCTCGGGCCACTTGAGATTCTTTCAGGGATCAGTGGTCTGTGGACAATCGAACCACTCTGATAAAGGGAAAAAAATAATTTTCAGCGAACAATGGTGTATGGTAGAAACCCGATCCTTGCGAGCCATCTTAGATAATTTACAGAATAACTATGTTCTGTGATGACGTTAGTGCCAACAATGACGGGTATAGTAATCTTATCAGCCGACTGAATTTATACATTTTGAAAAGTTTATCGATATCACCGATGACGTCACTATCAAAGTCAACATGGTTAATCGGTGACTGCGCTACATTCATTTTGTTAAGGTTTTTTGTTTTCCAATCCTGACGAAAGCATTTTTATTCAGCATCATTTTTTTTTCTGCTTTCAACGAATTTACCTAGTAGGTGTATAAATCTGTGCCCTTTCTTTGTTGTTAGTAGGACTTATCTACAGTCGTAGTAATTCAAACGCCTGTGAAGTGACTGGACTGCACCGTTAATCATCTTGTCCTCTGACATTATGGATGCGAAAGTTTGATACTTCTTCACGCTCAAACGGTTGGACCAATTTTGATGAAATTTGGTATGAGGATTGATACTCTGGATATGATACAAAGGCTATTTTGTATCCCAGTAAAATGTAGTAATATATAGGAGGAGCAAGAAATTCCAACATATATATTTTCTACTCTTTTAAATTCATAGGAATAGTTTAGGATAAATAAATGGATAAATAACACCCAACAGTCACATCCATAGTCCTGATCCCACACTAAGATCGAGTCTTGTGTCGTGGGTATCAGGAATTACGAGATACTTTCCGGTCTCACAAAAACCTAGACCCGAAAGAAACATTTGTTAGCCGCACAATGGGATATAAGAACATTGGGTTGCATGCCTTGAGATAGAACGGGCTGTCACGGGACGGGAAAATAAAATAATTATCAAGGAAGAGTTTCAATATTAAACAGTTAAAGTAAAAGCAAAATAATATGTGCTTGTTGTGGATTGGACACTAAAATTGTCTGCATCCGGAGCCCGAGCGAAGCCAGGCTTATTTTAATAAATACGAAGTAAGGCTGTCTCTTAGCCAAATCTCGGTAGTAGTGAACCCAACGGATATAAAAAATAATAATCTGATTCCAGTAATTCAAACGGACCTTGTTAGGATGTTACTGGACTGAATAGTCAATGGCAATACCAAGTGAGACAGCTAAAACGACGGATTCAATCATCTCGAAACACAGCTATGTCAATTGCAATCCAAGAAACTGATTCCATTTTAATCCCTGGTTATGATGTTACCAGGCTGGAATAGTCAAGGAGCATATAAACACAAAATCGGAGGATTCCTTAGGCTAAACATCCTATTCGATCATCTCGAAACGCTGTGTATATTTCAATCCAAATCCTGGCCGAAGTAATCCAAACCCACCTGGTTATGATGTAACAGGAATGGGTCGTCAATCGGCTTGTAATCAGGGTGTGGAGACAAAGCGGGCGTGCTGTATGGGTCGGCCGACCGCCGGCGCGACTTAATTGCGCGTGTCGCCCCTAACACAATTCGACTCTGCAACTACACGCCGATGGTAGCTGGCTGGATTTGTTTGGAGCTATTAGTATAGGGGTGCGAATTCGTACATGAAAAGTATTGATAACGATTAAATAAATAAATAACACCCAACTGTCACATATATAGTCCTGACCCACACTAAGATCGAGTCGTGTGTCGTGTTATCAGGAACTACGATAGACTTTTTGATCTCACAAACACCCAAACCCGACAGAAATATTTGTGCGGTGCGGGGATTGAGCCCGTGGCCTCTCATTTCACAGGCGGCGTCTAACTATCTGCGCCCCGGTGGCTGTCAATTATGATTTTGGTACTATCGCCACGCTCTGGTGAAAACGAGAAATTATCGTTTAAGTAGTTTAAATGGAATTGTTAAATAATAGTAGTGTGCCACTAAATATATGTTTTGTATTATCAATATTATCAAGTTTTTTAAATTTAATCAATGTCTACTTGATATTGTTTAAAATAACGGGAGTTTAGGAAAGATGCCTAGCGTTCCCTCTGACGATGAAATCAAATCGGAAAATCATGTTACATTGCATTACATTGTATGGCGAGAGAAATAGACATTGCGGTGGTACCCACCCAGATGGCCTCCCACATGTGAGAGACCTGTCACCAGTAAAAAATCTTGAATAAAAATTTTGTGCATTTTCTTTACAGCATTCGGTAAAAGAACAAAGCGCTCAATTGATGTTAAGTGATTACACCACCCATAAATCTGCACAATACAATTCTTAGAAACGTGGACTCAAAATGAAAGAGAGATAAGAAAAGCCTTACACCATCCATAAACATCTTCAAACCTTGGCTCCGAGAAGCATGGCCTCAAAATGAAAGACACATATAAAAAGGCTGTAGAAAGTGTATTATCAGCTCTATAATTATCCACCACACACATCCGGGCCGCACTCCGGGCTGGGTCCGGCAGAATTCCACAACCGCAACTCATCAAACGCAACGCACACAATCTCTTTGATAGAGCCACTGCTGCCTATTTGTACCGCAGACGACTTACACGCTCACAGACGTGATATTATGCCTCGTCTACACGTCAACAGATGCATCTGTGGACGTAGTCTTAGGATGGATTTGCGATCGTCAAGTGGAACGCACGCTTTAAATAAATAAATAAATAAATCAACTTTATTTATTCTCTTCTCAAAAAAACAGGAACATGAGTTGCCTTAAAAATATTTTCAAGTTCATAATATTTTGTGTGCATCTGTATCTGTATCAGCCCATATACGTCCGACGGCAGGGCATGGGCCTACTCTACAATCGTAAGTACGATTGAGAGTGGTTAGGCCATATAGTCCACCACGCTGGCCTAGTGCGGGTTGGCAGACTTACATACCATAGAAATTTATATTAATCGCTATGGTATGCAGGTTTCCTCATGATGTTTTCCTTCACCGTTTTAGTGCGTGGTGATTGACTATCAATACACACATGACTCCGAAAAGTCAGAGGTGTGCCCTGGGATTCGAACCCGCGACCACCGTGAACATGTTGGCAGCCACGTCTAGTCCGTTTACCAACAGGCCACCACGCATTTAGCCTATACCTGGGTAGGTATGTACCACCATAATGTCTATTCATTCAGAGTAACTACTGGACATATTGATTAAGTCATAAAATCCACCACGATAGCCTCAAGCGAGTTGGCGTGGCAAGTTATTTCCTTGCTTTTTAAATTCCTTTCTTCATAAAATTAGCTTTCAATACATTCTAAATTCCTTTATTTTTTTTAATTCTTTACCAGTAAATATGCTCTAAATAAAATTCCCTAGCGTTGTATATTGTAAAACAACGCTTGTAACAGGAGTCGCTTGCATTAGCCGCGGGCGTGGTATTGGCATCACTCATTAATTTGATAGATGGTCCTTGCCTGACTTCAGTGTTTGCCGCAACAAATTAACTTTGTCTTTTAAATAACGCGGCTTGATGTATTAGGAAATTGGGTTTGGTGTTTTCTTTGATTTTTGGAGTAATACCGTGTTACGGCCTTGTTTTAGTCCTAAATTTGACAGCCTCCGTGGCGCAGTTAGACGTCGCCTGTGAAACGAGAGGCCGTGGGTTCGATCACCGCAACGAGAAACATACTTGTGTGCCCATAAATGTTTCTTTCGAGTCTGAGTGTTTGTGAGACCGAAAAGTCTCTCGTAGTTCCTGATAGTCCTGACACAAGAATCGATCTTAGTGTGGGGTTAGGAATATGTATGTGACTGTTGGGTGTTATTTATCTAAATTGGTATGGTAAAGTGAGAAGTTGTAGTATGTCAGGGAGTGATAAGGAGACGCTGATTATTTCAATTTGAAACGATTATGTCGGCACACCCATAATTTAATGTACATTCATATTCCATTTTTATTAAATGTGAGGTGGCCTGTTGGTAAACGACTAGACGCGGCAGCCATGTTAAGTGTGACATGTATGGGCTGGTACGGATTCCATCTTTGTCGACATTTTTCTATTTTTGCAGTTCTGGCTCATGAGTGATTTGAAAAAATATTTGGACGTTTTGTAGATTCTTAATTCGCTTGTAACTTGAAATGAAACCTTTAACAATTGCACTTTATATGTCTGCTATATTTCTACACTAGTGGCATTCAACTTCAAAATTCTGCCACCCACCCACATTCAAAACTTGGTAACTAAAGTTTCGTCGATATAAAGACTGAAGCTAAACTGCAGTTGGTAATGTTATATATAGTACGTCTAGACACAGAAATGGGTTTCATTTGTTAGTGATAATTAGTATTATATTCGTATTAACAAAATGTTACTTATTTTCTTTGATTTATATTCTCTTTGATTTAAAACGCCTATTGTAAATACATGATTGTTTAATAATTATAGTTTATTAAATCATTATAGTTTATTAAATGACTCGATCTTAGTGTGCGGTGAGGGCTATGTATGTGACTGTTGGATGTATTTATTTATCTGCAATACAGGCCAAGAGCCTAGTACAGTACCGAAGGGTAATTAAAAATCTATGTATTAGCTAAATGTTGTATTGTGATACTGTTTTGTAAATATTTTGGTAAATTAAGAAAAAGTTTACTGTTGCCTAATAAAACTGGATGGCGGTTACATTCAGACTAATTTATTTTTGGACATCTTACACATATCACATACAGTACGACGTAGGAATGCGATTTTGTCGTATCTCAAAAATGCGTATATGGGTTTTGTATATTATTTAAATTATAAAAAAATACCGCATTGAATTTCCTCGTGAAAATGTAAGGTTTTATGTTAAAATGTTATTATTAAAGAAATGGTATTCCTAAGTTTTCTAGTTTAGAGGTTATTCATTTTTTAAATATTTTTTTTTGCTTCTGGTGTAAAATTGCTTGTTTCGTGATACGACAAAATCACTTTCCTGCGTCGAGTAGCTAAGATAGAAAAATAATACAGTTTAAAAAAAATACTCACCGAATGAAATGGGGGGGCTTAACTTGCAAGATTCTGGCCGCTTTTAGTCGATATGGAGATCGATGCGAGGCGCCTATTTTCAGCAGTGGACTTCCAGAAAAGAAAGACATCCTTCACAGCATGGCCATTTCCACTTTAAGTTTAAGGGTTTAAGGTTGTTTAGCCTTCGCGGTGTAATGTAACATTTGCACTGACATTTTCTACAGAAAAGGTCAAATTTTGTGATACTTTGCCGAACTCGGAAACTGATTAACAAATATATTCAGAGGCAATTTATAAACTATTTTTGGTTTTCGAAAGTTGTCCGTTTCGAATGACTTTGAATCCAGATTGAGCGAACAAGACAAATCATTCTTTGATTATAATTAGTTTTAAAACTGCGTATGATTGATTAAGGTATATCATTGCATCTTGGTTAAAATGAGCCATTTTAACAAATTTCTTCAAGTTTTCTGTTGTACTGGTGGTATGGTGGTATATTTTGTTTTGTATTAAAGGACATTACAGCCAGAGTAACTACTGGATATACTGAGACTTAGCATCTCATGTGTCAAGATGGCGAGCGCAGTGAAATGCCATGCATTACTTGGTAATTCAAAATATTGTGTAGTTTTGCTACAATTTACGAGCGATCGTATCGTTTACCACCAGGCAAACGGCATGCTCGTCTCGCCATTCATTGTAATAAACTTATAGAGTAAGATCCCAGGCCCCCCAGACGTTACTTATTTTCTCATAAAAAATATAAATGGGATAAAGTAGTGTTAGTACGTACTTTGAGTGTGTGCATACCTGCTAGCTTGTGTCGACGGCCAATTCATAGGTACCAGGTGCTAAAGGTAGATAAATACAGTACTGATTTTTCTTAAATTCTCAGTGCTGATTTTTACATATGTTTTAGATAATTTTGTTAAAAATTAATAATAATTATTGCCAGACACTTTCCATCGGCGCTTATCCTTAACAGACGCTTTAAAGCTTCAAAAAAAATAACATATTTTTACTTATAATCTCACTCTTGATTTTTATATATGATACTTAGGGAACTATTTGAACACCCCTGGTCAGCAGCCAGACCAATTGGAGGGGTCAAACATCCCCCCAGACACACATAAAGTGTCGCTATGTGTATGAGCGTGAGGTCATTATTTGTACGCTTGAGTGTGAGAGAGATATCTATTTATCGATATCTTTTTTACTTAAAAATGCAGAGTACCAGATAGCATTTATGAAACTCGGCGATATTCAGTGACTTAGAACTAGAGCAAAATGTGTTTAACACTATACAAAAATTTGTTTGTGAACTGTACAACGTGGCCGGAATAATTGACGTAGATGCTGCCCGACTCCAACTCTTCATCAACACTTATATGGTTTGTGACGTAAATGAAGAGTTCAATCGCAAAAATGTGAAAAACTTTGAGGCAAGTAACTTACCACCATGCAAAAGTGAGCTTTTACAGCAGTTTGGACGAGCTAATTACATCACTAGTCTCTGGAAGAAAATTAGTATTTTTAGTCCTGACAATAATGGGTGGACGTTGGAAGACAATAAATATATATCTTAAAATTACACAAAGCTATACATGTCTTTCTTCTTTCGGATTATTTGTAGTTTGAACATTTTGCAATTCAGCGTGATCTTTACTGTCATCATCGTCTAAGTTTGATAAGTCATCATCAACCCAATGTTGGCATTGACTATCTTCATTATCATCCTCATTACTTTCATTTTCTGTTACAAAAATAACATAATTAAGAATCAAAGAGTTACACGGTTATATCAATTATTCAAAGTTAAAGTATAATACCTGATGCTTCTTGAAGCGATTCACTGACAAAGCTCGGCAATTGGTCCCCATCGAACCAGTTAAAATGATATTTATTGTCTTCCAACGTCCCATTATTGTCAGAACTAAAAATACTAATTTTCTTCATATATTACTGGTGGTAGGTCTCTCATATGTGAGAGGCTGCCTGGGTGGGTACCACCGCAATCTTTATTTCTCTCGTCAAACAGCAGTTTAAATGCACTGTTGTGTTTCGGATTGAAGGATATTGTAGCCAGAGGAACTACTGGACATATTGAGACTTTACATCTTATGTCTCAGGATGGCGAGCGCAGTGGAATGCCAAGCAATGCTTTGTAATTCAAGGTGTTGTTTGGTTCTACTACTGTTCATGAGCGGTCGTATCGCTTACCATCAGGCGAACGGCATTCTCGTCTCGCCATTCAAAGCAATAAAAAAAAATGGGCATTCTTCCAGAGACTAGTGATGTAATTAGCTCGTCCAAACTGCTGTAAAAGCTCACTTTTGCATGGTGGTAAGTTACTTGCATCAAAGTTTTTCACATTATTGCGATTGAACTCTTCATTCGCTCCTACACATAGCGACACTTTATGTGTGTCTGGGGGGATGTTTGACCCCTCCAATTGGTCTGGCTGCTGACCAGGGGTGTTCAAATAGTTCCCTAAGTATCATATATAAAAATCAAGAGTGAGATTATAAGTAAAAATATGTTATTTTTTTTGAAGCTTTAAAGCGTCTGTTAAGGATAAGCGCCGATGGAAAGTGTCTGGCAATAATTATTATTAATTTTTAACAAAATTATCTAAAACATATGTAAAAATCAGCACTGAGAATTTAAGAAAAATCAGTACTGTATTTATCTACCTTTAACACCTGGTACCTATGAATTGGCCGTCGACACAAGCTAGCAGGTATGCACACATTCAAAGTACGTACTAACACTACTTTATCCCATTTATATTTTTTATGAGAAAATAAGTAACGTCTGGGGGCCCTGGGATCTTGGACCATTACGGAATTTTACCACGGTAGACCATACTTTTGTAAGTATTAAATAAATGCTGGCCACTTAGCGCGTCAGTTGCAGTTGGAAACTAGCATTCCTCACAGCGCGGTCCGGTGTTCGAGTTCCATAAATTTTTAGCCTTTCCACATCTCGCTTTTGATTTATCTTACACATTAGAACTAAGTGAAAGCATTGAGAGAGCCGGCTGGATAAACTGTGGACTTCTAACATTTTATGGGAATAAAAGTTAACTAATGGCTCGGTAGCCTGATGCTAACGGACTAGTCGCAGTTGCCAAAGTAGTGGCCGCGGGTTCAAATCTGAAATCCTCTGACTTTTCGGAGTCATATGTGTATTGGTTAGTCAATTATCACGCACAATACCGGTGAAGGAAAACATCGGGAGGAAACCTGCACACCACAGCGATTCGTAAGGATTTATGGTATGTAGAGTCCGACAGCCTGCACTAGGCCAGACCGGAAGAAAATATATACCTCTCAACCTCGATTGTAGAGGAGGCCCGTGCCTTACAGTGGGACGTACATGGTTTGATAGAGTAAAATATAGTCGGTTATTTATGTATACTCGTGCTCAATACTAAATAAATTACTATGAAATATTAGTTCTGCATTCTAGACAGTTCTGTTGACAACGAAATTTATCCACATAGAAAATTATTTGCCCGATTCCTACCACAAATACGTATTGAATATACCACATTTATTTGAAATTTAGACTACTACATATTTTATATTTAGCTTTTGTAGCATGGTTGGTTAAACACCGACTGTACAACAAATACCTGTGAACCACACAAATATTTGTCTCGGTGCGGGGATCGAACCCGCGGCCTCTCGTGTCATAGTCGGCGTCTAATCAACTGCGCCCGGAGACTGTTAAACATTAGCAAAGAGTAATTAATCTGCATCAATTATCGGTTACATTAAATTTGGTTTTCAATACAATTTAGTTTTAATGAACAATGCCAATATTCTAAAAATTCCGCACGCAAAAAACTAATTTTAGTTGGCGCAGTAAAATGGAAACATAATATTTGTTGCAAACTGTTCTATGTAGATTTAACACGAGCTTTTAATGTGATTCTGATGAAAGCTTTATTAATTCGGCGGTTGGAAATAAGCTTTCACAAATTATATTTATTTATATGCTTTATTGTACACCAAGAAGAAATACAAAATACTTAAAATACTAGACATGGTTACAATAGGCGGCCTTATCGCTAGCTGCGATCTCTTCCAGGCAACCTTTGGATGGACTGGATTATTGCGATATTCTAATATAGGGTAGTGAAAATAGTGAGCGAGAAAAAATAAATAGATAATTATTGATGTACATGCTATAGTATATCAATTTACATACATAATAATATGCATCTATAATATAAATACGTACAAACATACATACATACATATATACATACATACTAATATACATATACTGAGGTAACTTTAATGAAGATATAAGTAAAGAGGAGCAAAAAAATTAAACTATAACAGGATAACATGTTACTGCAGTGACAAATAATGTATCTTAACAAGTCTCTTAAAACTTGGCAGTGACTTAGCTTGCCTGATAGACAGTGGTAATTCGTTCCACAAGCGAGCAGCATGAACAGTAAAAGACTTGTCGAGAAATGATGTGCTGTGCTTGGGAATCTCTAGTATCAAATTCTCTGTTGATCTAAGAGTTCGTGCATGAGTTTGACCTAGGAAATTAAAACGGTTTTTAAGATAGTGGGGGCTGGAGGGATTGAACAAGATACCGTATAAAAGGGAAAGAATTCGAGTATAACGGCGAAAACGTATTGATAGCCACTTGAGTTTGACACGAAATTCGAAAACAAAAACACATTATATTGTGTAATTTGACGTAAGTACCTACTGATATTACGATCAGGTGTTTATTGGAATAATTTTGAGTCGTGTCCTGCTTGTTTAAGCGTAAATAGATTACCCGTGACCACGAAAGCTGTAAAGTAATCGAAACGTCGACATGTCAAAAATGTAATAATTAAACCAAAGCCGCGATAAAATCCTTAAATAATAGTTTTATTTCAATGAGTAACATTCGCGTAAACCTAAGAAAACATTACGTAAATAGATTTATATTAAAATATGTACGGACAGCACAAAGGCTAAAGCAATGTTTTATTTTTAAAACGGTTGGGGTTAAGTCGACATTAGATCAGTTTTGCAATTTTAAGAAATGCTTTATTTTTTTTGTTGCATAAGAGCTAACAGGTCCTCTGATGGTTAGTGATCACTGCCATCCACGAATATCCAAAATCATGTTTGTGGATAATGGTTGTGATATCATTCTCATTTTTTAAACCGGAATTTAAAAAAAAAGACTCCGGATATTGTTATAAGACGAATAAAATATCTGCGAAAGGAACGAATGAAAGTAGGTATGCCGTCTAATGTGTTCCGCGGTTCGCCTATTTTGAGGCAATATCGAGCAGGCCGTAAAAAATGAAAGCGACCAATGCGAGAAACATTTCTCAGCTATTTTACTCCAATTGTAGATCATTCGAAAAGTGATATCACTTTTTCTTGCATATATAATTATATTTTTAAATTTAATTTTATATTTGTATAACATAGCACGCACATATGCCTTTTTCTGAAGGAATAGAAAATCCAGTATCACTTTGCCCGACTTGGGATTGGAACCCGAGACCTCAGCTATGTAACCGTACCGGACAACTACGTCACCGAGGCAGTATTTGAATAACAATAAATACAAAATTTTACTCAAAACATTATTGCCTCACGTCGGTAGTTTAAGCGTAATAACTAACAAAACTTGGTTTGAATCATTAATGCAATTTACTATGATAGCGACGTTCACACCCTCCCATTCACAAGATATATTATTACTTAGCTCACGTTATCGTGTGTTTTACAGCCTATTTGTTTGTTTGCCTGATGGAAAATCTTTGTCATTACTGTGAGACTGATTTTTGAAGAATGAGATCTCTTATGCCTTATTTGGTGATAGGTGGTGGACTGACGAGCTGATTAAGAGTACTGGAAGTCGCTGGATACAGGCTTCCAACAGGCAAATGAGGTCAATGAGGTCATGGAGATCCTTTCGAGAGGCTTCTGTTCAGCAGTGAATTTCTTGTTGCTAAAGAGAGAGAAAGGTCTCTCATGTGAGAGGCCGCCTGGATGTTGCGAATATTCGCATCCGCATCCGCAAATGCGGAGCTTCCGCATTGATTTGGACATCTGCATCCGCATCGGCATCCGCAATAATCGATGCGGATATTTATGATGCATCCAAATTTCAATAGAGAATATAGCTTGAAGCTTGTACAAGCATGGGACCCAATTCTACACTGAAATAAATCGGAACCCAAAAGACCAACTGCCAGACATCAAGACACAGTGAGCTTCTTCTGCGTAGATCGGATCGCAAAAACAGATTAACTTTAATAATTGTAAATTAAGGGTAGTTAAATTGTAACAGTCACTGAGCGGATGACTCAGTCTGCCCGTGACCATACGCGGATGTGAAAAAATCGGCATCCGCAACATCCCTAGTAGGTACCACCGCAATTTCAATTTCTGCAGTCTATGTGATTGGTTTTCGGGCCTTCCAGTACACCAGGATTTTTCTACACCACACAAATAATGACGGCTGGTCAACTTATGAACTGTTTGCTCATTTACCTCTCTTTTAATTGACAACCTCCGTGACGCGGTCGGTTAGACGCTGCCTGTAAAACGTGAGGCCGGAGGTCGATCCCCGCATTGACAGAAATGTCTGTGTAACCCACAAATATTTGTGAGACCGAATAGTCTCTCATAGATCCTGATACCCACGACACAAGACTCGACCTTAGTGTGGGGTCAGGACTATGTATGTGAGTGTTGGGTGTTATTTATTTACTTTTAATAATCAAAAACTAGAATATGAAAATGAACAGAACAAACCAAATACAATTACAAGAATATTCATCACAATTAATTATAGAAACAATTACGGCGTGTATGTATTGTCGCGTCCCTGAAGCAGGAGATAAATTGCTGAAAATGTAAGCCTATACGGTGATAAAAGGACGTGATTAAATCAAAATGTTACGTGATATTTGGAAACCTTTACATGTCTTCCTGCGCCGTGAAAAATGATACAAAGCTTTGTTGTCAAAACGTTGAGATTGTTATCAAAGGAATGCTTGGTGTACGAATCGTGTTTCAATACGTTTTGAATTTTCGAATAATATTGTTCGTTCGGATTTTGTTATTGAAAAGAACATGCCGCAGGCATTGTTGCTACGAAAACTGTATATTTCTATAAGAGAATATAATATAGACTTTACTGTATATAATTAATAAAGAAGTTTCATTTCGATATAGGATTCAGTAGTGAGATATTTTTTTTGGTATTTGTCATAATTTTTCCGGTTTATTTAAAATTGAAACTACAGAAAAGACGCTATAAATTACAAAATGATTTACAATATTTATTTTTATGGGATAAAACAATATTGATATATGCCATTAAAATATATGTATCAGCTCATATACAGCTGCAGTGAACGGGCCTCCTCTACAATCGGGAGTACGATTGAGAGTGGTTAGGCCGTATAGTCCATCACGCTGGCGTTATGCGGGTTGATCAATATTATTTAAAAAATCTTGTAAAACGTTATGGCATGCAGATTTCATCACAATGTTTTCCTTCACCGTTTTACTGCGTTGTGGTTGACTATCAATAAATCCATGACTTCGAAAAGTCAGAGATGTGCCATGGGATTCGACTCCGCGACCACCGTGAATATGTTAGCAGCCGCGTCTAGTTTAACAACAGGCCACCATGCACTTAAATATATGCGATTAAAAAATAATATTTAAAAATACGCATAAAGCTATAATTGAATAAACAAACAATATATGTCAATGAAAGCAAAAAACAATCGGACGAGATATACTAACAATTAGCTGAAAAATACCGTTCTATTTATCAATCTTTTTATTATTCACGAAATTAATTTTCCGAGCAAACTGCATGAATGAAGGTATTCTCGTTTTAATATCATTTTTGTGAGGAATTTTGCCGGCCAATAGCGGGTCGTGTAAACAATGATTAACGCCTGTCAACCATGGCTTTTGATGGATCACTTATAGGCATTCGTGAATTTCATGATGTAACATTGCCAGCAGCAGTATTTCCGGACATATTATATAGTTCTTTTATTTTATTTTCTTACACTTGTAGAACACAAAACGAAAAATATACAATAATAAAACTTCATATATTACAGTAAAATTGGCAATATCTTCCAGACAACTTTTATAATATTACTAGCTGTGCCCGCGACTTCGTCCGCGTGGAATTTAACAAAAATTTTATTATTCTAAAATAAAATAACTCTTCTAAAATAAATGTAGCCTAAGTTACTCCTTATTATATCAGCTACCTGACAATAAAATTCCCGTCAAAATCGGTTCAGCCATTTCAGAGATAAGCCGGAACAAACAGACAGACAGACAGACAGACAAAAAATTCTTAGGTCATTTTCGTTATAGGTATCGTGTATATAACGATATGTACTTGGACATTTATTTAATTTTTACTTTACAAACAGACACTTCAATTTTATTTATATGTATAGATTTAACTAAGAAAGACACATCAACAACATGCAATTCACAATAACACTTATTAAATCAAATGCTGATGTACATGCCGGTTACGTATGTACAACATTCACAAAGTGAGGATAGGAATAAATATTCAAAATAAAGTATAAAAAAATAGCTAAAAAAAGAAAAGAGCTGTCGATCTTAACACAGAACATATACCCAATTTTAAAGACCGTCAACGCATTTCTATGGCCTATGGTGATGCAGATTTTCATGGGCGGCGGTAACTTGCACTTACCATCAGGTGAACCATATGCTCGTTTGCCTTCTACATTTTTAACATTTTGGTTATTAATCTTCTTAGTTCAAGACGCGGTCTCCACTCTAGAACACGCTTACTCCAGCGGTTATTCGTTCTGCAACATACAAAATCACTTTCCAATCTCAAATCTTAATTTGTTCAACAAGGGCCATGGTGACAAAGCAACATAAGTCGTATTTACACAGTGCCGTGTAAACAACTTGACCACGTTTGACACAAAGCAACACTCTCGACTCGTCGCTGTCGCGCGGCGCTCTGTCGCCTGACGTCGCGTGTCTTTGTCATTCTTAGCAGCGCTTTGATGTATGTATTACACGGTTCAGATGTTTGGTAACGGAATTAGTAGTCGAGGATATTTTTTTAACTGACTGCACTGCATCTGATGGTAAACAAAAACATTTTCAAGAGCATCGTATGACATCAGACGGTGGTCTCATGCCGTTTTACGGTCCATTCATAGTGATAAATACACCAATTATAAATTAAATTAAATTAAAATTAAAATATGCTTTATTGTACACCAAGATAACACACAATTTACAGGATAATCTTACATAATTATGTACAATGGGCGGCCTTATCACTACAATTACAATTATAAGCAGAATAAATAGGGAAAAGTTTAATTCATGCATAAGCTTACGCCTTTTACCAAAAGGGGTAGACAAAGGTTCTCCCGCCAGCAAACAAGAAACCCACGTTCCATCTTGTATGCTCCATTCGCGACGTGAATTTATGAATTGTTTATAATTAATTGAAAAATCTAATGTCATTTTTCTTGACCCGGGATTCCAATCCAATACCTCACATTTGCAATTAGGGTAAAAGCCGGATAGTTGCCAATCTTTTTAAAAAGCTCCTTTAAAAAATATGTTTCAATACATTTTTTATTCAAACTGTATTCTCAAACATAGTTCATTTATATTCTAACATACCCTATCTATAAAAAAATTATAAATATTATAAATTTTAAGTAAATCCAGTTTAAAATGACCTCTAAAAAAGAGGATAGTTGCCTACTATAGCGGATACTAGCCTAACGTTAAAAATGGTTGGGGGGATACTTGCCCAATGGGAGGATAGATGCCTGTCTGTATTGTTTTCAAATAAAAATGAACTTATATTCATTTAAATAATCAGTTTTTATTATTAAATACAATCTTTTATTAAGTATCGGTTAAAGTTAAATTATAATTATATAATTATAACAATAATAGACTCCAAAATAGTAAATAAGAGTCCAAAATAAAAATGTAATGTTATTATTTATTTTGAAAATAATTGCGATTCGACCGCTCATGAACAGTAGCAAAACCAAACACCTTGAATTACAAAGCAATGCTTGGCATTCCACTGCGCTCGCCATCCTGAGACATAAGATGTAAAGTCTCAATATGTCCAGTAGTTACTCTGGCTACATTGTCCTTCAATCTGAAACACAACAGTGCTTTTAAACTGCTGTTTGGCGGGATAAATAGACATTGCGGTGGTACCCATCCAGGTGGCCTCTTACATATGAGAGACCTACCACAAGTGCTATGTGATTCTCATCCACTGCTAGTAATATCTCTTGTAGTAATACCCAAGGGCAGGGTATTTTTTTAGAAGTGTTAAAATACAATTAGATAAGAAGGCAAGTATTTAACAGATTATTATATTTAAAAGTTAAATATACAATTTTAAATCCTTGACATATCTTGGGTTACCAGCAGCTGGTTTCTTTTTTCATACCGTCTTCTTAAGGTTCGAGAAAATATGCTATAAATCCGGGATATTTCGTTGATACTTTTTTGTTTTTTATTTAGTTCTTCGAACGCAAGTGTTAAACTATCTTCTGTCCAGTTGATGTGGCGCCGCACCACGCCTGGCTTTCGTTTATACTTGCGAGGCATTTTGCTGTTGAGTATGTATTTTATTTAACATACTCTTTAGTAAAACCAAATAAAAATCACCTAGAAAAAATAGTAAAAGCAAATGAAAAAAATAACTAAGAAAAAAATCTGTCCTTGCTTGTTAAAAACGTATACTTACAGATAGTTACCGCAGGGCAACAATCCGCAAAAGACAGTAAGGCAACTATCCGATTTGATACGGATACTTGCCCTTTTTATTTACGAAATAAATAAAACATATTTAACAATAAAACCTAATAAACAGTGCAATTTAAACTCTAATGCATTCAAAGTAATATATTTTTGACTGAAATCGCAATCAGTTATAAAAATATTGAACGGAGATTACTTACCAATATAATTCTGGCGCTAGTCAAAGTATCACCGCGGAAGATTTTTTCATACACGGACAAAATAAGTGCGCCTACTTCAACTGTTTATACAGCACCGAGGCCTGCGCGGGGGCCGCTTTTAATGATGATCAAAAAGAAACTCTGTCAATACGTCTAACATAGAGCATTTGAAACTGAGGCATGTATCCGTCCGAGGCAACTATCCGGCTTTTACCCTATACTATAGTACAACTGCGTTACCGAAGCAAGGAAATGTTTGCTGAATTTAAATTTCTTACTAAAGCTATTAGAAATTTTATTACCTACAAACCACACTTTGTTTTGTTAGTGACGGTATTATACAGGGTATCTCAAGACAGCTACCGAAAACGAAGCCAGATGGTAATTTTAGTGACTACAAACACAATGCAACTAAAAATTTCGCAAAGAAACGCGACAACTATTTCTTATGATTTTTGAAATATCGTCATTTTTGGGTGGTAAATCCATAGTTTTTGCTAAAATAATAATTTAAACTCTTTTATACCTTAGATTATTTATAAATAAAAGGGTATACACTATTATTTTAGGAAAAAATGCATTTACCACCCAAATATGGTCATAGGAAAATAATAACAAAAAAATTGTCGCTTTTTTTGCAACTTTTTCTGTTGCATTGTGTCTGTAGGCCGAGCACGAAAAACTATCGAATTCGTAACGTAAACGTATCGAGTTCTCGATACGTTTACCAGAGTATGTACGTAGCACGAAGCACTTTCTGTCGACTATCGAGAACTCGATACGAATACGTTAGTGACGTCATCCTAATGTAAGCAGTGATGTTGCTATAAGAGCATAATGAGCGAATTGTTGAATGAATGATGCGTTCGAATACCATATCAAATTTAAAATAATCTTAAAAACTTGACTCCACAGTTTACTTATAGGACATTTAATTTAGAATATGCATTTACAGCGAATAAATCATTTAAAGTGAGCTATTGGAAATTAAAAAGTGACATTATCGTTGAAGAAATAAATAAGATTTTTAGATAACAAAAAAATATGATACGTGTTCCGAACGACTCCACTTGACATCGACGAGACGCCAAACCAAGGTTGAGTTTGTTTATGTTTCTTTAAGTTAACAGCGAAAATGTTCTTGTTTGTTTCTTTCATTAAATACTTAATTAAAATATTTAATATGTATCATATATTTTGCAATACTAAATGATGGTGGAATTCATGAATGCGTGAGTGAAAAGTTCTAATTAGTTTGAACGTCTACTTGAGAGTGCAAGATAAGTAATTAATGTGAGTAAAATATAAATAATAAATAATTTTAAATAAAGTAGGTATTTCAATTTAGCAATTTCTATTCCAGAAATGGAGATTTGTCTAAACTCTAAATCTTCTAACGCCCCGAGAGGTCGCAATAACATTCTAGCAAAATGGAAGGAGTTTACTATAAAAACATGAAATTAATTTTGTATGTTTCGAAAGTTGATATAATTTATATGCATAGGGTATTTTGTATTTCTTTTTCACTGCAATAAAAAATTATAAAGTATATATATTTTTAATTCATTTTTGAACTTAGTAAATAAATAAATAAACCATGATTTAATTTCTCAAACTCAGTTTCTCTTGATTTATATTCATTTTCAATTGAACTTGCAGCAAGAAATGCATTATAAAGTACTACGTTCATTTAGGGACAATCTTTGCATTATAAGTGATTTTAAGCACTTGACTGTTTTAATAACTTAAGTATAGTATTACAACACTTTTCTACACAAAAATCAGCTTAAACAAAACTATAATCACGATTAAAACATTATGATAATAAGTTTCGAAACCTTTCTCACCGAAAAAAATTAAGTGAGAAAACTTTCGACAATTCTCGATAGCCAGCCTTCGAAACTTACGATACCGTATGTCAAATCAACGTTCGTGCTCGCAAAATTGTTTATTTAACTCGAGTTTTGTTTACATTACGTCTCGATTTCGATACGAAAGTAAGTTAAAATGATTCGTGCTCGCAAAATTAGTTCCTTTTACGCACGATAGAGGCGCTGTACAAATCTCATACAAAATTACTCGATTTCGATACGAATACTTTTTCGATAGTAATTCGTGCTCGGGCCACTGAAGTCGCTTAAGCTACCAGCCAGCTTCGTTTTTGGTAGCAGTCTTGATATACCCTGTATGTATACTGAAACATATAAAAAAAATGTTTCTACCTTTAACCCATTATGAAATGATAATATAACAATCACTAAATTGATTAGAACCCTTTTATATTGTGACATAAATAAATAGTAAATGTTTATCTTTCCAAAGTTATTATTCTTTCATACTTTATACATTTCCTCACCTCAAATCAAGGCTTTTCTTTTCACAACTTCTCCACAAAGAGCGAAATGAAAATAAAACACGAAAAATTATTCCCAAGATCCTCCACCCGTGAACCGCGCCACAGTCCTTCGTTAAGCCAGACGAGTTCCCGCGGGAATTAATAAAACTACGAAACTACATTGCCATTATCGACGATCTACAAAACAGATTTACCCAGATTACGGCCGACACGAGGATTATAACAATTGGGGGAGTTCAGTTCGTTTCCTCAATCATTTGTTTTATAGCTTTAGTTGAGAGGTTAAAATATATTGAGAGCATTTTTCATAGACAGTTTTGGTTTTAAAACTATTTTAGTTATCAACGGTGTTATTACAAAAAAATAATTTAAATTTAGATTTAAATTTAATAACACGATTGAAACACATATTTAGCTAAACAGTTAAACAATTAAACTTTAGCTGACTAAGCATTCAAGCAAGTTTTGTCTGACTGTGTATTATAACAGTGTTTAAACATTGTTTATCGAAACACCAGTTAAAGCACCAAAAAACTACAAAATTTACAATAATTAGTTAAACATAACAGAAATGAAGTTACAAAACATAGGACCAGACAAAAGTAAAGGCTTAATCTCAGTTTATTTGTATTTTATATGATTTTATGATTAAACATACGTCAAAGCACCTGTGTTTAAAAAAAACAATGTTTAAACAATGTTTAACTCTAACTAATGCTTAGGCATGAATTTGTAATTGAAGATTTGTACTCACATGTTCATCGCGCGTTTATTTTTTGTAATAACTAAATAATAATAAATAAATAATAATAAATAACACCCAACAGTCACATACATAGTCCTGACCCCACACTAAGATCGAGTCTTGTGTCGTGGGTATCGGGAACTTCGAGAGACTTTTCGGTCTCACAAACACTCAGACCCGAAAGAAATATTTGTGGGCCGCACAAACATTTCTCTCGGTGCGGGGATCGAACCCCGAAAAGATAAAATACCTAATAGATTAAAATACTTAAAATAAATTTCATAAAGGAGTGGATATCAAGATGAACTTTTCGGAACCTCGGTATTATTTTTTATTTTTTTCATGCAGTGAATGGAGACGAGCATGCCTTTCGCCTGATGGTAACCGATGCGATCGATCATGGACAGTAGCAAAACCAAACAATACCTTGAAATACAAAGCAGTGCTTGGCATTCCACTGCGCTCACCATCCTTAGACATAATATGTGACACATTATGTCCAGTAGTAACTCTGGCTTCAATGTCCTTAAAACCGGAACTTTGTTCACAAAGTGCGTTTACACTGCTTTTTGTCGGGAGGAATAGACATTGCAGTGGCATCTATCCAAGCGGCCATGTTATAGTAATTTTTTGTTTTGGATATAAATTGAAGTCCAACCCTCTTGTCAACAGGTTAATAAAAAAATAAAAAAAACAATGAAGGAAAGGAAACAATGCGTAGCCGTGATGATGACGAACATATTATCATATTTTGAACCACGAAAACCAGTATCTTGAAATTTTCCCTAACCGGTAGTTGGATAGCCGGATAGAGGGATAACCGGATAGCAGCCATCAAGCGGCCCGTACGACGCCATTACCGTGCCGGAAACGCACCCATTTTTCCAACTCGCACTTCCTGTCGCGCTCTTATAAAGACGTTTTGGTTTGACACAAGAGAGGGTAGCGGGTTCGATGTTTGAAATTTTAAATTAGTGGGTAGAAAAATTGTGTTGGTTGGAATTGTATCCCCTCGGATATGGACAACCGGTTACAATGGTGGTAAACCCGCCATAAAGGTATATTCAAATGTGCCGGGTTTTGAACTGAATATTTGCTAACTTCAAATGGTCTTAATAAGTGTGACTAATGTGTTTTTGGAGGTCCCGAAGTGCGTCTCCAAAATTCAGATGGAGACAAAGTCATGAGGAAACCGGTTGGAATCTGGCATATACCATATATCTAAGTATTAGGGGATCTAAAGCGGATTTTCCCCATGAGAAAAATAAAAAAGGGTGTATTCATTTATTTATTCAAAAAATGTGCGACTGTGTCTTACAGAACATAATAACCAACCGGTACTTCCTTACTATTGACAAAGTACTTTTAATTAAATCTCTATAAAGAGATAAGTAAAGTAAAGTAAGTAAGCAAAGTAGTAGTCGCAGAGATCCCATATAAATAAATCCTGGGAACGTATTTATATACACTAAAATCTTATCACTTGGCCCAAACGTATTATTAACCGACAACAATATGGCAGAGTGACAGTGGGAAATTGTTGCAAAGAAAAAGCCTTAAACGCTCATAATTTGACAACAAAATGTGTGTACATAAATTAAATATTAAGCCAGGATTGTTTTAAGGTTTTGGGTCGTTACTTTTTATGTTTTTTTTGAACTGGTCCTACCCCTGATTGTAACGAGCGCCATGCCGTCTAGACTGGGTGTCGCATGGCATCTGACGACGGTCCTATACCATTTTATATCATTGTGGTCATCAAGATAATGCGTTGAGTCAGACTTTTGTTCTTTATAAACGATTTATTTGTCACAGTCGCAAACATTCATACACATGATTATTACAAAAACTGGTCCAGGGCCAGGTGGTGACTGGTCGGTGTCCACTCAGCAGATTCTATGATGTGGTGCAAATCATAAAACAACGCTTTTCGATCGTACCGAATAACAATTGCGTCACCAAGGCTGTTTGGGCTTGTCAATATCTCGATCCATATCCCGGCTAGACCAGCTAAATAATACAGGGTATCTCAAGACTGCTACCGAAAACTCAGCCGGATGGTAGTTTTAGTGACTTCAGACACATTGCAACAGAAAATGTTGAAAAAAAAGCGACAATTTTTTTTATTATTTTTATCCTATGGTCGTATTTGAAATATTTAAAAGTCATAAAAAATTGTCGCGTTTTTTAGCGAAAATTTTAATTACATTGTGTCTGTACTCACTAAAACTATAACCCGGCTTCGTTTTCTGTAGCAGTCTTGATATACCCAGTATAGGTCTCACGGCTTAATACTTTTTTAAGTTCTTATTTATACGAAACTTTGGTATACTAAGTAATATAGTAATATGCTGAAGTTTCCCAGTGACTTGAAACATCTAATTTCATACAGCGATAAAGCCCAGCGACCGTACATTATAATTTCATTTCCAGACCCATCTAAAAGCAATTAAAACTGACTCACTGTATCATCCAACCAAAATGTCCTTTGTGTAACCGGGAGCACAAACAATGTTACATATTTACGACGTGTTAAACGTACCGAAAACGATGGCTGTAAACAGGAAAAATCATTAAAACTGCCAACTTTACAAACTAGGACAATGAAGGAAACTTTATATTGCATCGCCCGGCCCTAACTATTGAAACTTCAGCCATAAATTTAAATATGAATATGTCGTTCCGACTAGGGTACAGAACGAGTTTGGAATAAATGGCCCTCTTTACAGACACCTATAAATAAACGTGGACAATAAAAACACTATATTCCATATTGTTATGCGAAAGGAAGGTATTCGCAATGATTGGCGAGACGACCAATGCCAACCACAACTTTGCCATTCGGTTGATGGTAAGTGATGCAATCGCGCATGGACAGAAGCAAAACCAAAATAAACAAATAAATTCAGCTGATTGCAGTACTAGTAAAATGTATATCCCTTCGGTAGGATAAAACCATAGAAAGTGGTGTATGAAGCTGTCGTATTAAGCTTAGTAAAATAGCTTTCTTTGTAAACTTCGCTTGTTTTCAACGTTAATGGTTTAACATCTGGACCTTTTGTTTACGGTTCTCATCGCCTTGGCTTTCATACAAACTTCATTTTAAATATTAAAACTTTTAGTTTGAATAACAAATATTTCGCGCAAATCTAAGAAACCATTAAATAAATAAATACATCCAACAGTCACATACATTGTCTTGACCCCACACAAAGATCGAGTCTTGTGTCGTGGGAATCAGGAACTACGAGGGACTTTTCAGTCTCACAAACATCCAGACCCGAACTTATCTGTGGATCAGACAAATATTTGTTTCGGTGCAGGGATCAAACTCACGGCCTCTCGTTTCACAGGCGGCGTCTAACTAACTGCGCCATGGAGGCTGTCAATAAAAATATTTCATCGACGTTTTTTTATTATAAGAAGGGCTATTTATGAAACACCGATCTGACTTTTAAAATCAATATAATCACACATAAATTTAATTTTTAGGGATTTAGCAACACACTTATAAATCAATACATAGTATAAAACAAAGTCGCTTTCTCTGTTTCTGTGTCCCTCTGTATGCTTAAATCTTTAAAACTACACAACGGATTTTGATGCGGTTTTTTTAATAGATAGAGTGATTCAAGAGGAAGGTTTATATGTGTGATACGTACATATTATTGTACAGAAATCTATTTGTACCCGGGCGAAGCTGGGCCGGGCCGCTAGTATATGATAAAAAATACACAAATTTTACATCGTACAGATTTTTTAAATCAAAATTGCCTCATTTACACTTGTAGTCATGCTAAATTAAAGCTTTCTATTAGGTACAAACCACAGTACAAACAGACAAACATCCTGGCATGACGAAATGATGTATGATAGTTCTGTATTCACTACAAAACCCTAAAAAATGGAAAAATCTGTACAAACAGTGGGCAGTAGATGATTTGTTGTTTCACGATATGCGTCAGTGATCCCACTCAAATTAGTGAAACGGTAAATAAGGCTGCTAACGAACGAACGATTTTGCATTGCAGCATTTATTTTGTTAGGCCCTTTTAAATTTAGATGTAATGATAATTGGTTACTTGCCTCAGTAGCGTAGTTGTACCTTAGTACAGTCAGCAACATAAGTCGCTACACACTTCACATTTTTTGATAACCTTTTTATGAATTAAATTTTCTAATAACTACTCTGAATCGTAAAATATAGTAAAGTCATCAGTGTCGAGAAGTGCCATTAGATATTTAAAATAATTAATATTTTGGATTATAAGACCATTCGAAATCTCGTGAATGTGTAGCGACTTATGTTGCTGACTGTACGATTATAACGCTGAAGTCTTGGATTCGAATCCCGGATCGGGCAAACTGAGTCAGGAATTTGTGTATGATATGGCAATAGACTCTCCCCCTATTAAATCGCGGGGCGAAACACATAAGGTGAAATGTGGTAGTCCTGGATGCAGTTTCTGCCAACTCTTTGTGAGGAAAAGGCGTGATGTTTATGTATTTAGGACGTAGGTATGATAATTGGTCCAGTTAGAATTTTGGAAGTCATATTTTAAATACATATTTATACCCTCAACCAGTGACATTGATAATATGAATTATTGTTGGCACAAGGAAGAGGCTTCGATAAAAGATTCTAGTCTCACAACACGTAGCCCCGAAACACATATTTGTGGCTGACATAAATATTTGACCTGGCGCGGGGATCGAACCAACAGCTGCCTTTCTTACAAACTACTCAACTGAGGCTATGTAGCATATAAAATGTAAGTATTAACAGAGTTCTTCATAGTGACCATTTTGGAATATTTCATTACGCTTCTTACGGTCTCCTCCGGAGAAGCAAATCGAAATTTACAGCTTCTCGTCTTGACACAAAAAGAAACAAACCAAAACAGTTATTTACGGATTTCATCACAGATAATTTATTTCAATATGTAACATTCGTGTAAAAATAGGAAACCATTACAAAAACCTAATCATCTAATATTCAAAAACACACGCAACAAAAAGTCGTAGCTAGTTTTGTCACGTATGATTTTGTAGCGAAAAATCGTAGCGATTTTTTGTCGCCGACAAACGATTGCCTCAAATTATGAGCATACGTCATCAAATAGAGAATTTTATTAATATGTTCACAGCGGCACGTATTTAGCATAAATCAGAAAGCCAGACTAATAATGAGCGATGAGGGGACAGTCAGATAACACTGATTTGGTAACTAATTAAGATATCAATAATATTACTGAACGAATATTGAACCGGCGTGGTCATGTATCGGTTGTTGGTCGTATTATTTTTGGGCTCCGCTTTTGCGAAACATGAAGCATATGAGGGGTAAGGTTTTTTAAATATATTTCTTTCTTTCTCCTTCTCATAAGTCTATCCAATATTTGTCTGGTAAAGATTGTCTCCGTGCAATAAGACCGCCAATTGAACCTTGTTTTATTGTTACCTCTGTATACTGTTATATTTAATATGTACAATAAAGAATAAATAAGTAAATAAATGATTCATGCCACATTGCACTGAAATAATATTGTATAAGGTAAAAAATTAAATGAGTGTGGACTTTGAAATATTGCGATTTTTGTTTTGCTCTTCGTAATATTTTTGTACTCGAATTAAAAGGACTTGACTAGCAGAGAAGACAACCAAATGAAGTGCTTGAAATTTAATTTAATAAATATTTTTTTTTTAGTTGATGAAATTTTCAGTTTGTGCATTTGAATATTTTGTTATTTTTTTAAATTTTAATAATAAGAAGCACATAAGCACAGTGAAAAAAATTATTCAATCAAAATACTGTGTAACATTTTAGAGACTCAATTGCTTTAGTTATTGTTCTGAGGATTCATTAAATATTTCTTATCTCGTAATATTTGTAACTACGTACCAAATCCATAAAAAATACGCACACGGTGTGACAAAAAATTGCATCAAGATAGGTACAACTATTTTCATTTGTACACGATAAGTTGATGAATCATCATATTCAATTCTGTATCAGCCCATATACGTCCCACTGCAGGGCACGGGCCTACTCTACAATCGAGAGTACGATTGAGAGTGGTTAGGCCATATAGTCCACCACGCTGGCCTAATGCGGGTTGGCGGACTTACATACCATAGAAATTCTTATAAATCGCTACGGTATGCAGGTTTCCTCACGATGTTTTCCTTTACCGTTTTATTCCGTGGTGATTGACTATCAATACACACGTGACTCCGAAAAGTCAGAGGTGTGCCCTGGGATTCGAACCCGCGACCACTGTAAACATGTTGGCAGTCGCGTCTAGTCCGTTTACCAACAGGCCACCACGCACTTGCATATTCAATTGCAGGTTAAATAATAATTGATGATAAAATTAATAACATAGTTATCAAATTCGTGTATAATATGCTCCCGATTGTGATTTAATAACGTATAGCTGATAGCTCTATAATTTGCCAGTTAAAGAAAACTTTAATGTTAATTACATTTAGATATTATACTACACAGTAAAAAAAATGTGTGTAACAAAATGAAGGGTACCGTAGCTCCTTCTACTTCTGTCTCTGTCACGCCTACGCAGTAACATTATCTTCTTTCTCACTTCACTGTGTACCCGTGTGAATACGCAGATATTATGTTTCCGATGTCCGCTCTAATATAATACCTCAATGGTTAATTATTAGGAATCCTTCTAGGTTTATCATCGCAATATGTGAAAACCTTTCCTTGTTATTTATTTATATAGCAAATAAATTTAATTTGTACAATATCTTCAATGGCATATATTTTGAATACATATATCATATTTAGTTTTAGTTAAGATATTTACTATAAGTGGTACAAAACATGGTTCGTGCTTTAATTTGCCATTATAATAAAGGATAGATATCACAGAATCCATGATTATAAGAACATCTCATCATATTGTAGGTACATATTATAATATGTGTATACCTAATGCTCGTAGAACCGATGGCCGTTGGGTCCGAAAGGTTCTTGAGTGGCGGCCACGTACAGGCAAGCGAAATGTCGGACGCCCGCCTACAAGGTGGGCGGACGATCTGACTAAGGTTGCAGGAAGTCGCTGGATTCAGGCCGCTTCCAACAGGTCATTGTGGAGATCCTTATGGGAGGCCTATGTTCAGCAGTGGACTTCCTGTGGCTGATATGATGATGATGATGATTTTTTTATTATTATTATCTTTCTTTATTTAGGGACTTTTGTCCAACCAAGGTACGTCAGTCCCATCGTACCCTAAACAATAACAATCAGCAAGATTCTATTAATGTATAAACATTTCAAACAACGCGCCAGCCTCTGCAGAAGCTGTCCTCGATAAAATGTTGGCGAAAACTCCCATGTCAAACATATTTAATTGCAATTTCCGAATTAAATTACATCTTTTATCCTTGTATTTGGTACAATCCACTAAGAGATGATAGACATCGTCCAGAATCCCACACACATCACAATTCGGCGAATCAACTTTCTTCATAAGGAATCCAAATTTTTTTGATGGATAGTGACCAGAACGTAATCTATGGGCTAGAACGATGTAAGACCTACTCAATAAATTACCAGCAATGAACCAAGGTATGCGAGGAGGCTGACACTGTAAAGTTTTATACCAAATTCCTTTTTCCTTACTCTTTACGTCAAAATATTCTTTGTATACATCATAGCATATTTCTTTACACTTATATAATTTTTCAGTGGATAATGATGATGATACCTAATGTATATTATGTAAATTAATAAATAGCATGTACATAAATTATTCTTTTCCTTTTTTCTCAATAATTGCACTACCCCATAATTAAATATTACAATAATCGGAACAGATCGCAGTTAGCAATAACGCCGTATATTGTAATCATGCCTTTAGTTTATAAGTGTTTATTAACCATCTTTTATTTAGGTATACAATAAAGCATATATAAGTAAATAAAAATAAACATTTCAACGTAAATTCCTTAGTAACACATTTGACCTCATTAAAAAATATTCTAAAAATACAACATTTTCATACATTCCAGCCACGCTCTATACGAGCTCAAGGCCAATGGCTACGACCAAGCACAATTCATCAATGAGTTAGAGAACCATTTGGACTACGATGTCTGGACGTACGCAGCTCCTGGAAGACCAGGCATGGTCCTCGTGCCCAGAGGGAAAAGAATGGCGCTTGAAGAACACCTGAAGGCTAATGACGTAGAATATAATGTGAAGACTGAAAATATTAAGGAGTAAGTAACGCTCTTTCTTGACATTATTAGATTCAAATTATGATTTCAAAATTATGTAGTTAAGAGATGTTTTTGTAAATTATTAATGTTTTAAAAGTTGGATACCATAGAGTATATTTTGCATAGATATATTTCTTTATGTGCCGTTGTTCGATAATTTCAATGCATACATTTCGAAGTAATTTATACAACGTGGCATGGTAATGATACATTATATTTTTTTGTAAAAAACTACGTACCTAGTATGGACCTATATTATTTACTTTATACCATGAACCAATATAACATGTTCACTCCATCTTATCTTATACAAAAAAATCTATACAAAAATCCTCCTAATATAGTTAGATAAAAATAACAATTAGAAATAGTAAATAATTAGAAAAATTAAAAAGGAGACAGAAATTAATCACCATCGTAAGATTAAAATTTTAAATAATAGCATATGTGCTGATACAGAATATATATGTACAACTGTACATATTTCAGATTACTCGACTTGGAAGACAATCTGTTGGAGGAAGGGTCCAGGAAAAGCTACAACGCCTCCAGACTATCTGGTTTACCATTCGACAGGATCTTCACTTACATCCAGGTAAATAACCTATATTATGTATAAATATAAATATAAACTGAACTCTGTTTGTTCAAAAAATTTATACCGAGGATATCCAGACTGTGACCGAAAACGAAGCCAGGTGGTAGGCCAGGTAGTTTTGGTAACTTCAGAGATAATGCAACTAAAAATATAGCATGAAAAACCGACGTACTGTTTTTGCAAAATCCCGTGTTTGAGTGGTAAATACATCATTTTTGCTAAAATAATATTTAAGCAATAATCTCATTAGGACGCATATAACTAGGAAACATTAGACATATGTATTTTTAATCAAACTCAAAGGGTTGACCGCTGAACATTTTTTTTTCTCATACAATTCTTATAAAACTCGCTAGATATTGGATTAACTGTGGTGGAAACGGCCTGAAAATTATTATGTTCCAGATGTCCATTTAACCAGTATGCAAAAAATTATTAAAGTACTTTATGGTTGAAAAACAATACGTACGGTCTACGAAAAACTGTATCCTAACATATTAACACGTTAAAGAAAATATGAATAATTTTAATTTCTATACTAAATTTTCGGGTGTTTGAGAATGTCAATTCATGATAGATATATATCATGCAATATTAAAATGTTTCAGATTGACGCATACCTTGAGTTGTTAGCTGCAGAGTTCCCAGAGACGGTGACCGTCGTCAACGCTGGCAAGAGTTTCGAAGGCAGAGACATTAAATATTTGAAGATTTCCACAACTAACTTCCAGGTAAATAAATTAAGACTGGCATCCGCGCTTTCAGAAGGTTTAATTTTAGAACTGGCTGCAATTATCACAGGCCTCATTCAATTCGGATGATGCGCCATTTATTCACAGTGCTTTAGACTTTTTTGGTTGCGAGAAAACTATAGCCTGAAACCGATCTAGCGCTGCATGGTTATACTGTTTTGTTAGACGACTAATTATTTGTTCCACGTTGCAACGATATAATTTCAACTTTTACCGAAATCGAACAAGACATTTGTATGGGATAGCTTCTCTATACGTAGTAATATATTTCAATGGTCACATCTAAAGTCACGTCTTTGGTCTAAATTAATCTCTAACTAATCCGCGCTTGTTAATAAGGCCCAGTTTGTTTTGCAAAATGAATTGTTGTGTGTAATATATTCCATAAATATTTAATTCCTATGGTAGAGGAATTATTTGACAATCGTTGTGAAAGGTACTAAAATATGTAACAAACAATTTATTTCATGGAGTCAAATGTTTTAAAACTAATGGATTAGGTAAATTCGTTTAGTGAAAATTGTAGATTTAACTCAAAATAGTCATTGGCAGTGAGAGCCTAAATAGTTATCACTGTTGAAAGGCTGAATAGGCGCCAAACAATAGGGTGAACGCACTGTTGTGTTCTGGAACTACCGGACATATTGAGACTTAACATGTTATGTCCCAGGATGGCGATGGCAGTGGAATGCCAATGATTACTCTGTAATTCATGGTAGGGTTTGGTTCATAGCAATTAAAAAAACACCAAGTTGCAAGTATTTGTTCCTCTTGACATGAGGTAGATGAAAGAAAAGCGCAGTTCGGCTCACTGATATTTACTTGCTCAAGCCCTCTAATAATATTCTCTTAAAGTTTTGATCAATCAAGGGTAATCAAAATTAAACAAGCGATATAAATTATATTTGGATTATAGAGATGCCTTAGCCATATTTGACCTAACAAATTAATGTTATTAAATGTTCATAATCTAATTTATATACAGAGTGATATCGACACATGGTACTTAATTCAACTCACATGTTTCTCATTACCCCAGGTGTACATAATTTAAAAAAAATAATTGAATTTTTTTTCGTCAACAATAAAATCATTTTTATTGGCATTCCATATAGGATACGAGTATTTTACCGTTAAGCCGAACCTCAGCTTGGTTCTGGAACTTACCTGAGCCGTAAAAAGACTTAGTATCTATAGGACGCGATCAAAAGCCTTGAAACCTAAAATCGCGATTTTTGACAAAACTAATAACTATCATTATCAGTTTTTGTTCAAATTTGGTACAATGTTACTTGAGGTGGTTAGGAACATGTGGTCTAAATTAAATACCTTATTCCAATATCACATGTTAAGTTAAAAAAACTCACACCATCCAATATACAGTATAAGTTGTTTTTTTATAACTACACATCTGTATCAGCCCATATACGTCCCACTGCAGGGCACGGGCCTCCTCTACAATCGACAGTACGATTGAGAGTGGTTAGGCCATAAAGTCCACCACGCTGACACACACACACAACCAATAATGTTACTATATTATGTCAATTGTAAGATCGGCGATGATAATAAATTAAATTTTATTAAATGCTGCTGTACACTCGTGTCAGCTCTAATATAAACCTATCGTTTATTTAAAGCTAGTTTGATTTATGTTTTAATGTAATTCAATATTTAAAAAAAACTTCTGGAAAAGAGAGATATAATATTCCATTTGACCAACAGGACACGAGCAAGCCGATAATATTTATCGAGTCCCTCCTTCATGCTCGTGAGTGGATCACTCTCCCTGCGACCTTGTATGCCATCCACAAACTAGTGATTGACGTCACTGAGAGAGATCTCCTCCAAGACATCGACTGGATTATTCTGCCCATCGCCAACCCTGATGGTTACGTGTACAGCCATGAAGGGGTAAGGATATTCTTCTTGTTAAAGGCTTTTTCTGTCATCATCGTCAACATAGGGTTGGAGTAATATAGCTTTTCCGCTTGTGTTAATCAAATGAAAAATAAAATCAGCGAAATTTGATAATGTTATTTTAACATTTTATTAGATAATATTTTGACTACGTGGTGCTGTTGTTTAGACGCAGGCTGTTAAACGAGAGGCCGCGGGTTCGATCCTTGCACCGAGAATCATGTTTGTGAGGTCCAGAAATATTTGTCTCACGTCTGGTTGTTTGGGAAATTAAAGTCTCTGGTAATTTCTGACACCCACGGCACAAGCCTTAATTAATCTTAATGTGGGGCCAGGACTATGTATGTGACTGTTGTGTGCATTTATTTATTAATATTTATTTCTGTATTCTGTATCAGCCCATATACGTCCCACTGCAGGGCACGGGCCTACTCTACAATCGAGAGTACGGTTGAGAGTGGTTAGGCCATATAGTCCACCACGCTGGCCTAGTGCGGGTTGGCGGACTTACATACCATAGAAATTTAATAAATCGCTATGGTATGTAGGTTTCCTCACGATGTTTTCCTTCACCGTTTTAGTGCGTGGTGATTGACTATCAATACACACATGACTCCGAAAAGTCAGAGGTGTGCCCTGGGATTCGAACCTGCGACCACCGTGAACATGTTGGCAGCCGCGTTTAGTCCGTTTACCAACAGGCCACCACGCACTTTATATTTATTTACTCTAAGATATTATTTCTCCTGATGCGATAATGTTATATTCTTCAGACAATAGTTTAAAGAGATAAGTTTATTTAACTAGTGTTAGTCTTGGTTCTCCATTAACTATTATACTGAAAGTTCCCGCGTTCAAACTATGTAGAACATGTTTCAGAACTTACTAATGTGTTATAAGACTATGCATCTTAAGATGCAGCAGCTTACGTTAACTATAAGAACTTTATTTGCATTAAATTTAAGTACAGTAACTGCAATAAAGTTTTTGATTGTTTATTTATCATCATTATTTTCAGTAAAGAAAAGAGGTTAGCTGTTAGATTTGGATTCATCACAAAATATTATAAGATCTTGAAATATTTATTCCGGAGCTCAGTGTTATAAGACCGAAAATACGAAGTTCCAGTTTCTAGTCAACGAGTCAAAGTCTTTTACTTTGCTATGTACTCAAGACTATGTGTTATATTTATTATATGCCTGCTAGGTGGATTGAACTCATCATTTTTAATGTCTAAATACAGAATCGCTTCTGGCGCAAGAACCGCGCCACCGGCCAGATGATTGGCGACGTCTGCGTCGGCGTCGATCTCAACCGAAACTTCGACATCAACTGGGCTGAAGCCTCCAGCAATGTGGTCTGTATGGAAACCTTCCACGGCAGGGGTCCCTTCTCTGAGCCCGAAACTGCCATCATCAGGGACATCTTCGCAGAATATGGAGATCGAATGGAAATGTTCCTCGACATCCACAGCTACGGAAGCATGATTTTATATGGTTATGGAACTGGTGTTCTTCCTCCTAATGGTTTGTTCCTTCATCTAGTTGGAGTCCAAATGGCCCAGGCTATTGACGCTGTGAAGATGTCTTGGAACGACGATTATGTCATTGGAAACAGCGCCTTGGTTTTGTATAAGGCTTCTGGTAGTGCTCAAGATTATGGCAAGGCTGCGGGTGTCCCATTCTCCTACACCTTCGAACTGCCAGGATACAGATTTGGACTCGGAGCTTTTGGTTTCCTTGTTGACCCTAATTTTATTGAACAAGCTGGGTTTGAGACTTGGGAAGGAATTAAAGTAGGAGCGAGGTACGTCCGCGACAACTACAAGGCGAGGGTGTAAATATTGGTTAATAAATAAATGCAATTATTATTTGTTGTTTTATTACACCTGTTTTAGAAACTTGATACCTGAATATTATTTATTTCCTGTGGAATTACTGGACTTCTTTAAATTAAATCCGAATGGACTCCAAGTTCCGGCAGAGGGGTTTTTTATTCTGTCTCGTTCGAATACTGCAAGTAATGGGAAGTAGACTGCCTCCAGTTGTACTACGATACGATTAAAAGGTCTTGCATGCTAATCCCGTGTCTGGCAGAGTGATATTGGATATTTCTATTCATTATCAGTTTGGAGGAAAGAAAGTGCCCGATATGGCGATCTGTTCCCTCGCTTGTGAGACGGACCGTACAAGGCAAAATGTGGGTGTCCTGGTGTGCTAGCTTGCTCGTGAGACGGAACAAACAAGGCGAACCGTAGGTGTTCTCGTTGCACCTCTGCCTACCTCTTTTGGGAAATATGCGTGAGTTTAAGTATGTTTATATGAGAAGAAGTAAAGCGTCGTCAAATTATACCATTGAATGTTACGGCCATTATCTCTCGCCACACAACATAGTCATACTGCTGTGGAAGTAATGCAGAATGCATTATTATAGCCAAGTAAGCTGAATCACTGCCATGGTAGTACAAATACACTTTTGGTAAATTGAATTTAAATGATTAAAAAAAAACTGTATGGTACGCTACTATCAAGCATTTAGGTATTAAAATAATGCGGATATTGCGAGAAAAAACAATTAAGAATGATACTTCCAATTATTTCGTAGATTATTAGATAAGTAAGTAATTATTTCCTAACAGTTTGAATACTGATTATTATATAATTTTATCGTTTATAACGGGTAATATAAAACATTCAAAATACTCGTAATTATCAAAATTCGGATTCAGGATGATTTGCGATACTTTAATCAAATTAAAACTTAATATGCACGAAGTTATCTGCAACCTAAAGTAAAACTTATGCTGCAAAAATGTATTATAGCAGCTTAATTTATTATTACTATTTCAATTTATTGTACATAAAAAACAAGTGAAGAAATACACAAAGAAAAAAAAAACACTTAACCTCATATACAGAGTATATCAAGACTGCTACCGAAAACGAAGCTGGTTGGTAGTTTTAGTGACTTCAGACACAATGAAACTACATTTTGTGCAAAAAATTGTGACGGATTTTTTTTTGTTTTTTTTTTTTCTTTCGTCGTATTAGGATGGTAAATACAAAGTTTTTTTTTTAAATCATAGTGTAAACCCTTTTATTTTTGAAGACGCTATGGTATGCAAGGCCTTAAATTATTATTTTAGAAAAAACTATGGATTTAACACCCAAACTCGACCATATTTAAAAAATAATTTTAAAAAATCGTCGCGTTTCTAAAACTACCACTCGGCTTCGTTTTCGGTAGCAGTCTCGATATACCCGGTAGGTTAATTATAGTACAATCGACGGTCTTATCATCTTCGCCAATGTCTTTCAGAAAACCTTTGGATCGAATAGACTAAATGGAAGTAGAAAAACAGGGGCAGACATGCAAAGAAAGTAAATTATGAGAAAAAATCTACCTATGAGGTACGAACAAAAATAAACACACATTGACCTGAAATACTATAAACATATAATTCATAGGCACTTTTAAAATGATTTTCTTCTACTTAATTCAAAAGTCTTTTGAAAGAGACAAAACATTCGATTACTAAAAGATTTTAAAACAGTCTTTACATAATGCCGTAGGACCAGGTACCATTACCAAGTTTCCTTCATCTTAAAAGTTCCATTACAATGGCATCCTGCTCATAAACCGGGCATCAGTACGTACGCACTAATTTTGTTCGATTTGTCCCATCTGCAATATTGTCATTGCTATCAACCTTTTCCGTGCAGATTAAATTCCATAGCAGCTTTGATCGACATTGGCGCGACAATTAGTCCATTTGCTCCGGATAGATTAGATATGTACATTGGGTGAGGTGAATGATTGTCAATCGGAGTTAGTGAACGGATAAAGCTGCCTGTACGATGTTATTATTTGTGTGTTTTGTTGTTATATTCTCGGTGGTTGTCGGTAAAAATGAGGAATATATCGGGTAAATATGTAAATATTTTTTTATTAGACAACCTCCGTGGCACAGTCTGTTAGTCGCCACCTGTGAATCGAGAGGCCCGGTTTAGATCCTGTGATCGAGAAATGTTTGTGAGGCCCTCAAATACTTATTTCGGGTCTGGGTGAGACCGAAAAGTTTCTCATTGTTCCTGATACCCACGCGATACAAGCCTAGATCTTAGTGTGGGGTCAGGACTATGTATGTGACTGTTGGTTGTTATTTATTTATTAGTGTTATATAAAGAAGTGGTGAAGAAAGCAGGTCATTAGGTCGATGTGATGGACTATGATTTATTGAAGAAATTATTTATTTTACATACAATTTATTACATTTACATTTTTATGGGGCTCTGTCTGACCAGGTTAAGAATTTTCTCTTGTCTTCTCTTCTCTCTTCCTAAGATATGCTTAGTTGCGAATACAAAATTACACATTCAAGCAATACATCCAGTAATTGACGCGTGATTTGTGATCAAATACGAACCTGTATTATTTATTTATATATATGTGAATTTACAATATCCAAGACATCACCCCGAGATCAAACATGATTATTTCAATATTTACTCCCGTCGGGTCTGGGACCTAATTCGCTGCTTTAATTGGGATATCATGTATATATTTGCTTTCGTTCTCATTGCTCGGCTTATTGATTTAATGGATTGGCTTTGAAACATGAGCTTTTGGATTCGATTCCTAGGCTGTTAGATTCATTTGGTATTTGTGAATAAAGCAAATGTAGGTCATTTTGCCGGTTCTATAGTTAATACAGCTTTTCAATATGAGTGGTAAAGTAAAATAGAATTTAACAAATAATTTCCATTGTCACTTTGAGCTGTTATAATAATTTTAAATGTATGGGAGGTCTACCATACCAGGATAGCGTGATACTAAGGCCAGGACTCTCAATGTTAGATTCGGTTAGTACCTTGCAGTAGTCCATACAAAGTTAAATATTATTTAGTTAATATAAAAGGTAATTTGTTTCAGACACAGAGTCTACAACATACGACTAACAGACCAACATCAGCAAGATAACTTCCATCTACTGAAGAGCGACCTGGTAGACTACTGGCGGAAACCTTTCTTGGAGTATGACGTCACAGGCCAGGCCATGGTGCCACCTTCTCATTTCAACTGGTTCGAAGAACAACTCCAGGAGTTGGGGATCCAGAAGGATGTGCTTATCGAAAATGTTTTTGAGTAAGTGCTGAAATATGAAATATTATTTCCTGGATATTGATTATGCCTGACTCTGCGTGAGAGGTGAAAGGGAAGGGCGGATGTGTTGAGGTTTTTTATAGAACATGAAGTATAGGAGTGCTACATAGTTTTCATGTGATTCAGTTCTATACTAAATCTGTGCTAATTAAAGTGGCTGTGGGATTTTTTGATGAATTGTGTGATTGAATACCATCTTATGCGGGTGAAACATCCAGGTCATGTCCATAGTTACTTTGTTAGTCATTAGATCGTCCATGTTACCGTCATAGTTACTATTTTATGCAAGTAGAAAATAAGTCCACAGCTGGTTAACCCACCTTAAAAATAAACATGTCTTTGTTAAGTAGAAAAAAACGATGTAAATTTAGTACTATTGGATCCATTCATTATTATTAATTACGAGGAAAATGCTATAGCAAAAAAATAATGATATTATATAATACGTCTTCTTTAGAATCGATAAATTATCACTTAAGATTAGCGTCGATACTAAGAACGTTAAGGATAATAAATGTTTATTTATTGTTTAATTAATAAGTTGCATGGTTACTAGAAAAAGGTACAATACAATACACAACACTTTATTGAACACCATATAACATAAAATAACAAAAAACAAAAATAATAGAAAAACTTACAAATAGTGAACAACTGGCGGTCTTATCGCTAATAGCGATCTCTTCCAGACAACCATATAGCAATAGAATAGGGCATTAAAGAAAAAATAATAGTGGGTGTTTATTGTGTGTGCGTAACTTATAACAATAATGATTAGGAGGAAAAAATATATATAAAAAAAACAAAGCATATAAATATATACACATATATGAAACAAATATTAAACTAATACATACGTTATAGCATGTTATATAAGACAAGATCGATAAAATACGACTAGGAACTATGTATGAGATAATTTGGAAAGAAAATGATTTTTTAATTTATTTTTGAAGACGTTCAGCGAAGGCGCCTGTCGAATTGTCAATGGCAGTGCGTTCCATAAGCGAACAGCCTGAACGGCAAAAGATCCGTCGAAGAAAACACTGCCGTGTTTAGGAGTCTTTAATTTCAGATTCTCTGACGATCTTAATGCACGAGAATGAGAGCAATGAAGGTAATCAAAACGTTCTTTAAGATAATGGGGAGAACTAGGGTTAAATAAAATGTTAAAAAGAAGACAAAGAATATGAGTATTCCGGCGAAGGCGGATAGGGAGCCACTTGAGCTTAGAGCGAAATGCAGATATGTGGTCATATTTGCGCAAACCAAATATAAACCGTATACAAAAGTTTTGGAGCCGCTCAAGTTTATCAAGTTGAACTTGGGTTAGGTCAAGATAGCAGACGTCTGCGTAATCTAGCACAGAAAGAAGTAGAGATTGTGCGAGCGAAATTTTGGTGGCAATGGGTAGGAAATTTCGAAGTCGCTTCAGAGTTGCGGCTGACGCAAACATCTTCCGACTCGTAGCAGCTAGCTGTGGGCCCCAAGATAAAGTTCGATCGAATATCACCCCAAGGTTTTTAACGGTTTCACTATAAGGTATTATAACGTCATTAAATATCACCGGAGGGAGGTTTAGCCAGTCAATTTTTGCTGTTAAACGTGAGCTTCCAATTATGATGACCTGAGTTTTTGCAGGATTTACCTTGAGCCCAAAACGATTTCCCCATTCAGAAATCTTAACCAAGTCTGAATTAATGATACCAATTGCATCATTTAGTTTCACCAATGGAGCTTGGTTGTAAACTTGGAGATCGTCTGCATAGAGGTGGTAAGAAGAAGATAGATTTTGAGATATAGAATTTATGAAGATAGCAAAGAGCAAAGGAGATAAAACGCCGCCTTGCGGTACGCCGGCAGAAGTGTTACACCACGACGAAAAATCATCGTTAAGACGTACCCGCTGCCGGCGACCGAACAGATAACTGTGAAACCAATTGATTACCGTTGGAGATATGTTAATAGAGCGGAGCAAGGCAAGAAGGATTTCAAAGTCAACAGTGTTGAATGCGTTACTGAAATCCAGTAACGACAACACCGTGAGCTGCCCTTTTTCCATTCCAAGACGTATATCGTCAGTAATATTGACTAAAGTAGTCGCTGTACTGTGTCCTGGACGGAAACCGGACTGGAAGGGGTTTAAAAGATGATGGGTGGATAAGAAGGAGCTTAACTGGGAGTGAACAAGACGCTCCAACACTTTGGAAAGAAAGGGAAGGATGGATATGGGTCGGTACTCGGAAAACAATTCGGGATTGGGTTTTTTGGGAAGAGGTATTATAAGAGCATCTTTCCAATCAGAAGGGAAAACTCCATTAAGAATGGAAAAGTTGAGGATGTGACAAATCGAAGGCAGAATGAGATCCAGAATTGGCAATAGCATATTGCGACTAATGCCATCTACACCAACTGCATTCGATGTCACGAATAGAATGCTTTTCTTAACATCACAAGCGGTAAATCTTTTAAGAACAAAGGGAACATATCCAGGAATCGGTAAGGAATTGAGTGAGTTTATTGTTTGGTACTTGATTGATACGTCAATACAAGAACAAGAAGAAAAGTGATTATTCAGACCATTAATGTCAAGGTAACAATTTATGAAAGGCTACGTGGCGTAGTAACGTCAGCCGTGGGATAAGTATCCACGGGTTCGAATCCCACAGTGAGACATTTTTTTCTGTGAACCTCAAGTGTTTGTTTCGGATTTGGATGATTATGAGACCAGAATGTCACTTGTAGCTTCTTATACCCATGACACAAGACTCCATCTTATTGTGAAATCGGGATGTATATAACTGTTGGGTGTATTTATTTTATTTGTTTCGGGTTTGGCTGGATTGTGAGATCAGAAAGCCTTGCGTAGCTTCTGCTGTTGTATGGGTATTATATATCCTCTTGCCACTGAACAGGATTCATATAACATGCAAATTCAAACTCTATTTGGTACTAACAACACCACTAACTACCCCTTTGAGATGCAGTCATGAATCCCTACACAGAATTTCCATAGATCAGTGGTTTAAAATCTTTTAGTAATCAGGGACCATTCGACTATAAATCTGTCTAGCCATTGCCTACCCAGTTGGTTGACTGGTCTGATTGTATGTTGATGGCTCCGCGGACCAATTAGTTACTGGTGGTAGGTCTCTCATATGTGCGAGGCTGCCTGGGTAGGTACCACCGCAGTGTCTGTTTCTCCCGAAAAACAGCAGTGTAAGTTAACTGTTGTGTTTCAGATTGAAGGACATAGAAGCCAAAGCAACTACTAGATATATTGAGACATAACATCTTATGTCTCAGGATGTCGAGCGCAGTGGAATGTCAAGCATTGCTTCGTAATTCAAGGTGTTGCTTGGTTTTGCTACTGTTCATGAGCGGTCTTATTGCTTACCATGAGGCGAACGGTATGCACGTCTCGCCATTTACAGCAATTAAAAAAAAAACACAGCTATTGATAGCCATTTAATTAATTGATAAGAATAGATAATGTTAAGAGTGCAATTCACGTGGCAATAAACAAAAACAACAAATTGTAAAGGATTAGTACCCCTATCTTATCAGTAAAATATTTGCAACTTTTAAGATAATCGCTAATACGGCATACGTCAATGAATGTGGGGTTATTAAAATTATCTTTTTTCATAAATAAATAAATATACCCAACAGTTTCATACATAGTCCTGACTCGACACTAAGATTGTGTCTTGTGTCGTGGGGATCAGGAATCTCGCGAAACTTTTTGGCCACAGTCGTATACATAGTCCTGACCCCAGAACTATACCGGGTATCTGAAGACTGCTACCGAAAACGAAGCCGGGTGGTAGTTTTAGTGACTATAAACACAACACAATAAAAAATTTCGCATAGAAACGCGACAATTATTTTTTATGATTTTTTAAATATCGTCATTTTAGAGTGGCAAATCCATCGTTTTTGCTAGAATAATAATTTAAACACTTTTATACCTTAGATTATTTATAAATAAAAGGGTATACACTATTATTTTAGGAAAAAATGTATTTACCACCTAAATATAGACATAGGAAAAAAAAAGTACAAAAAAAAATTCGCTTCTTTTTTGCAACTTTTTCTGGTGCATTGTGTCTGAAGTCGCTTAAACTGCCACCCGGCTTCGTTTTCGGTAGCAGTCTTGATATACCCTGTATAATATGTGACTTTTGTGTATTCATTTATTTCATAATAATTTCAGGTATTTAAAAGAAAAGGAAACAATTACGAGAGCATCTAGGAACACTAACACAGATGGCTTCGATTATCGTGGTTACTACAGATATAATAATGTAAGTTAAATTCATGTTGTATGTCGAATATTAATTAATGTTGCTCTGAAATATTGTACTAGACAATAATACACCAAGTAAGTTTAAGTGGAAGAGGCAGTTTGTTGTCAGTCATGACTCAACATGAATGGACAGGCTCAAGGTACCACTGTCTTACAGGAGATCGACATGGAGCGACAGCTTCGCTGTTGCGTTTTGTTCAGTGAGTGAAGTTACTGGATGTCCAATACCCTTTCCTTTTCCCACACTTTTGTTTACCCTCAACCCTTCCGGTATAATGGGGCAGCAATACATCTATGATCTCAACTTTGTGATGTTTAGGTGACCTGTTTGCCTGTTTGCGGTCCTATGCAATAAAAAAGCAGTATAAGAAATTATGTTTTATGATAGGCGGTAGGATATTCGTATAGGAGTAGGTGAAGTTTCCAATCCAATCTACACTTCTAGAGTAATAAACTTTACCTGCTTGTGTATAGTGTGGACAAACTGTCGGTAAATGAACGAGCTCTCAAGAAAAGAAAAAAAAAGAACTAAGACAGAATAACTATTACAGATTGAACTAGCAAATAGCACTCATTTGCTAAATAATACGGAAAGTATTGGTCTAGCAATGGACTTTATGTGGTTGAATATGACGAAATTATTTAAAAATGAATTTTCCAGATTCTGAATCATCTCACATCACTAGAAGAGGCTCACAGAAACTCAACAATCAACCTTCAAGTAGTAGAGTACGGACGTACTGATCTGAACAGATCCTTAGTATATGTAAGAATAAGTAACAGGGATACTACAGATAGACCCATAATTATTATTGAAGCTGCTATCAATCCTAGAGAATGGATTACTATACCGTCCGCGATATATGTTATCGAAAGGTTGTTGGATGATCAGACAAGATTGCTGGACGATTTTGAATGGATCGTAATTCCGGTACTTAATCCTGACGGATACGAATATACTCATACCAACGTAAGTATAAAATATACCTTAAAGTTGATATCATAAATAGATAAATAGTACCTAACCGTCACATACACAGTCCTGACTCCACACTAAGATCGAGTTTTGAGTCGCGGGTATCGGGAACTATGAAAGACTTTTTCGGTCTCACAAACACCCAGACTCGATAGAAATATTTGTGGACCGCACAAACATTTCTCTCCGTGCGGGAATCAACCCGCGAGCTCTCTTTTCATTGCCGGCGTCAAACCAACAGGGTCACGAAGGCTGTCAAGGGGCTGTCATAAAGATTAACGTATATTGTTGCATTTTAATGATCTTCTTTTACTATTTTAGCAATTAGGCCTGTTGCCTATTAGCCACACTCGATAATATGAATGAACATATTTAGCAGTTAAATACAGTGGATTACGCGCAACTCAGTGTTATGATCTAAAGTTCTTTTTCTTTAGAAACCTTGAAATACTCTAGAAGTAAACAAAAAACTATTGACGTTTTTAAATAAATTAATAATTTTAATTTGCAGCTACGTCTATGGACCAAATCCATGAGTACAAGGAGCAACCTTGGACTTATCTGCCCCGGTGTGAACATCAACCGCAATTTCGACATGGATTGGCTAAGATTTGACTCTAGTTCCAGCCCTTGCAGCCATTTGTATGGGGGAATCGAACCTTTCTCAGAGATCGAGAGCAGATTAGTCAGGAGTCTGTTAGAAGACCACGGCACTAGAATACGATTGTACATTTCTCTCCAAAACAATGGAGGGTTTTTATCATACCCTTGGCTTTACGAAAGAGCAGCTAGTGGTATGTTCAGACAGCATCATCTCCTTGGAATGGAAATGGTTAATGCTATGAATAGCAGTTACGTATTAGGAGTAGGGTCTGTGGTTCTTGGAGACAGGGCATCAGGGTCCAGCGCTGATTACGTTAGGAATCGCCATGTATTGTATAGTTATAATCTAGATATAGTACAAAGAGACGGTGTAATTATACCTGAAGCAGACATTTTGGGTATAGTCACACATGTGTGGAGAGGTATATTGACTGCGGCAAATGGTGTAATAAACTAGTTAAGGAGTTATCGTGTTTTAATAGAGATGATTATAGGAATCGTGCTTAAGCCCCGAAGTCTTATCATTTTCGGGCTTATATTTTATTCAATTTCAGGAGATTGCCATCCACATGTTCTAAATCATTATTCATTATTATTCATAATCATTTTTATGTTATACTACATACATTTAACATAAACTAGTTGGCTCAATTACATATTTGTTTTTGAGTGGGTGAAGAGGAGGGGATTAAAAATAAATGGCAGCCACTTCCAGCAGGACATTTTGAAAATTCTTTCCGGAATCCTATGGACTATGGACAGATAAGGCATAAACTGATACGATGAATTTATAATATGGTTGATGAAATCTTACGCTAAATTAGAATTTGGTATTCGTCATATTTAACTACGGACATCCACATTAAAATCCACATAATCCACCGTTTTAATATTTCTCACTGAAATGAGCACTTCATTATCCGTGCAAGGAATAAAGTTGATAAGTCAAAGAAAAGCATGAGGAAGTAAAGGAGAGTTCGTTAAAAATCTTAATTATACGCTCAAAGTTCTGGATGGCAGTTCTATTTAAACATTTGCAGATGTTAATTGTCCGCCTTTGGGTTTTATTTATATAGATGTTTAAACATATATAGGGTTTATCGAGACTGCGACTGAAAATGAAGCCAGGTGGTAGTTTTAGTCACTATAGAGTACAGACGTAATGCAACTAAAAATATCACAAAAAAGCGACTTGTGGTGTTTTGACTATTTTTTTCCTAGGTTATTTAAATTATAATGACTACCTCGGTGGCGCACTTGTACTACGGTATGGCTGCAAAGTTGAGGTCTCGGGATCAAAATCCGGGTCGAGCAAAGTGATATTGGATTTTTCTATTTATTATCAGTCTGGAGTCAGAAATTCGTACACGAAATGGCGATAGGCCCACACCCTATTACATCGTTGTATTGTTTATTCGGAAAATACAAGGCGAAATGTGGGTATCCTGGTTGTGCCTCTACCTACCCCTGCAGGGAAAAAACCGTGAGTTTTGTATATATGGCTTTTATTTTAATTATAATTAGGATTAAAGCTTAGCCAGATTTGAAAGACTGCACATAGCATAGAATTGCATATTGTAAATTGCAACAATACATCAAAATATTTCACAAAATAAACTTAAATCAATGAATTATAATTTATTAGATAGTTTTCTTAGACTGTATTAAGCATGTGCATACCGTAGAGTTTAAATGCAATACTTTCTATTCAAGTGAAAGCCGTCTTAATTTTAGATTTAAACTAAAGAATATGATTGAAAAGGGTCGCTCAATCGAATATCACCAAAAGAAAGAAAACTAATTTAAAACTTCGCAAAATCAGAATAAGATAATTTTATTACGAAAATAGATTTGGAAATCATCCCTCTCGGCGGGGCGTCGCATTCCCTACACGACAAAGGGGATGATTAAATGTTTAAAAATCTTCAAATCGTTCATTATACAGCCAAGTTTAACGCTGATAGAATTCGCTCACCGAATGATCCATAAATACCTACAACGGAATTGGGAGTGTTTTTTTCGATTTTAATTCAATTTCAAAGGAGGCAAACAGCTTTTGTCCATTCTTATTTAACATGAAGTAGGATTAAGGATAAATTCCAAATGAAAGGCTTTGTGCAATCGTTTTCCATATTTATGCAATTAAACTAGTTGTGGTAGATCTCATATATGTGTGAGGCCGCTTGGGTTGGTGGCACAGCAATGTAAATTCTCCCGCCAAACAGTAGTGTAAATGCACTATTGTGTTCTGATTTGTCGGATATTATAGCCGGAGTAACTACTGGATATTGAGACTTAAAATCTATGTCCCAGGTTGGCGAGCGCAGTGGAATGCCAAGCATTCCTTTGTATCGTTGTTTGGATTTGCTACTGTTCTTGAGTGGTCGTATCGCTTACCATCAGGCGAACGGCATGCTCGTCTCCCTATTCATTACAATAAAATATATACCTATATAATGCAAATAAATAAACACACCCAACAGTCAAATACATAGTCTTGACCCCACACTAAGATCGAGTCTTTTTCGTGGGTATCAGGAACTACGAAAGACTTTTCGGTCTCACAAACACCCAGGCCCGAAACAAATGCTTGTGGTTCACCCAAACATTTGTCTCTATGCGAGGATCGAACCCGCAGCCTCTCGTTTCACAGCCGGCGTCTAACCAACTGCGCCACAGCTGTCCTGTGCAGTACATACCAGGAATATCACTTCATTTACGCAAATCAAATAAATCAACCACGATGTAACCGAAAACCTCAGTTCATAACCTATACGCGCTGAATTTAATTCAACGGGATTAGTTTAGTTAGTTAACAGAGCTATGAAGTGGGTCAGACGAGTCGCGTGATTCGGTTCAACCCGATTTATTTACGCTTTTGGAGTTTTCGTGTAATTACCCGACCACGAAGCGAAAGGGAGGGCTATGTTATATGCGGTATGTTGGTATGTTCGTCTGTTCCGTAATAACTTTTTTTTAATAATGTATGCATGGCGAGACTATTACACCGTTCACTTGATAAGCGATACGGTAGGTCATGGACAGTAGCAAAACCAAACAACGTCATGAATAAGAAGAAAGAAAGAACTATTTTCTTCATCATAAGCATTTCGATGCGCTCGCCATCCAGAGACATAACATGTTAAGTCTCAATATATCCAGTAGTTACTCATTATATTGTCCTTTAAACCGGAAAACAATAGTGCATTCACGCTGCTGTTTGGTGTACAGTAGTACCCAGGCGGCCTCTCACATAAGAGAGACCTACCACCAGTAAGCTTCTACGCTACTTATCATAATATTTTTTTGTTGCTCATGTTTCGCAAGAGAAATCTTCCTCAAGGATTTCCACATCAACCTAGCGGCATGTTTTCAGCATTTTCCTTTGTTAGATACTATAAATAAATAATAACAACCAACAGTTACATACATAGTCCTAACCCCACACTAAGATCGAATCTTGTGCCGTGAGTATCAAAAACTATGAGAGACTTTTCGTTCTCACAAACACCCAGACTTGAAATAAATGTTTGTGGGGAAAATTTTTCTTTGTGCGGGAATCAAATACATGGCCCTCGTTTCAGGGGCGGTTTCTAAGCGACTGGGCCACGGAGGCTCTCAATATAATAATTAATTAAATAAATATAGAGTAATTGATAAATAATTAAGTAAATAAATAAGACAAGCAGAATAATGAGATTCTTTAGCGTCTTCGAGGTATATTGGGTGATATAATAAGTATTAAATAGAATAAAATTAAATGAGACCTTGAAGATTTGTATGGAATAATGATACCCTCAATAGATGTATTAAATTCAGTGCAATGTGCAGTGTCTGCGATTCGATGCCAGTCCGCCCACCCGATATGAGAATCCAAAGGAATTCAATTTCCGTTTTAGCTGTTTTGAGGAGGGCGCGGATTTCTTGCTAAAATGTCGGTCTCCGCCTTGATATATTTTTAGTTAATTTATTCTAACTTCTCTGGAGGTGATTTTATAATACTTTCTGCTCAATTTTTAATTTATGGTCGGATGGGATCCGATTTAATAATCGTGCAAGTTGTAAGTTAATCACAACTCGGATTTAGTACCAACGTATTTTGATTTAGTGATACCATGTTTTGTAGAACACAAAAGAAAATACATATATAGTATAAGAACATTACAATCATGTTTAGAGTAACAAGCAAATAATGGAATATCGGTCACCGCGCTGGCTCAACAACAAAATGGTGGCGGTAGACATTTATTCATCATTACAAAATTATATGTATAGGTTGCGGTGCTGACACAGGTTGTACCTTTAGCTTTTAAAGAAGCTCGGAGATATTATCAGCTTCATTTCAATTTATTAAAAGACCGTATTATTACTCGGATCCAGCTCATTCATTCAAGTATGCAACTAAAACCGCCTGCAAAGGCGATTAACATGAACATTCCGCCAACGGCAGTTCAGTGATAGACATGCCTGTCATGTCCACAATGGCGCACGATCTATTCTTTATCTCCTATTCCATCCACATTATGTACGTTAAAAGGTAGCAGGTTCGCATCCCAGTTGGTGCTCGTTAGCGGCATTCGTGGGCACTGCAAACATAACAGAGCACAATCGTAATTAATTCCGGCTGGACGTCTGCAACATGTCACGCCAAATGCGTCCGTTGAGTACTGGAACCACGAGTATTTGATAGTTGAAATAAAAATAATGGAAAGAAGGAAATTGGGTAGGCCAGAAGAAGCACAAGAGTAAGATTGAGGCAGTGGAAAAGAGATCATTACGAGGAATTTGTGATGTGAGTTTAAATGGTAGAATGCAAAATAGCGTAGTGATGGAACGTTGTTGAATCAAAGAGTATATTATGTATAGTGACGAAAATTGAAAAAGAAATGGTAAGATGGTTTGAGCATGTACAGAGGATAGACAAAAGCCGATTTACAAAACGGATACATGAGGCGAGTGTAAATGGAAGAGTCAGTAGGGGTCCCCCCCGTCGGACCTGTCTCAACCAGGTCTACGGCACCTTAGACAAGGGCTTAAAAGTACCCTGAACGCATAAAGGGTTTGAAGAAAGTAGACGAAGTGAAAGTATGTCAAGATCGGGCAAATTGGAGATCTATGATCTCTGCCTACCCCTATACACGGGATACAGGCGTGCAGTTTATGTAATTTTTTATACATAGAATGCCCGCCTGCAGATTTTTTATTTTTTAATCAATGGCGACATGTGCATGCTGTTCCCCTGACGGTAAACAATACGATCGCTCAAAGACAGTAGCAAAACCAAACAATACAAACAACAAAGCAATGGTTGGCATTACATTGCGCTCTCGATCCTGAGACATAAGATGTTAAATCTCATTGTTATGTAGTTAGTTGCCTCCAATGACCGAACTGGAACGCAGCAGTGCATTTACACTGCTGTTTGACATATAACCAATATTCTACTAGTCTATCCAAATTGCTAGCACCAAACTGCCAAAACTGCGGGGTCGTAGTACGTTGCACGCTGGAACGCGAAATCCCAAGCGCCTAATCGCTTCATTTGTCTGACACGTCATAATTTACGATATTAAACGAGTGCTCTTATCTTTCACGCGTATTTCATTATTACAACGAACGGTTGCATTAGGGGGGAAATTGGCGGTAATTATGTAAATTAGAACATGCTCTTGTGTAAAATCCTATTTGAATTTCAAAGGGTTTTTGAAATTTTTGTGACATAATCATTGTAATCTTTATTATTTAACCATTATTTAAAGCTAAACAATATTTTTTCCCTGCGTAAAATCACAATATAGTATAAAACTAAATTTCCCAGTGTCTGTCTATACCTATGTATGACTAAATCTTTAAACCAACGCAACTGACTTTAATGCGGTATTTTTATAAATAGTGTGATTTAAAAGGAAGGTTTCTACGCACTTATAATAAATCTGTCTGTCTGTATCTGTATCAGCCCATATACGTCCCACTGCAGGGCACGGGCGTCCTCTACAATCGAGAGTACGATTGAGAGTGGTTAGGCCATATAGTCCACCACGCTGGCCTAGTGCGGGTTGGCGGACTTACATACCATAGAAATTTTATAAATCGCTATGGTATGCAGGTTTCCTCACGATGTTTTCCTTCACCTTTATTGTAGGGGAAATTAGCACCTGGGAGTGGGGCCACTAGTATTATATGTGTCTTATAGCAGTTTTCTATGATGTTTAAATGACACAATATTTGCAACAGGAAGGAAAGTGTTAAATAAATTACTTTAAAAATGTCGTTAGTAAAGGGGTCTGCATCAAGCGACTTAGAAATTTAGGTTTTGTTAAAAAATATTAGACTTTAAGGTTCCTTTGACAGAGATATGTGGCTTACACTGACCTAAACAAACAGGAAACAAACACATAATTACATACTTACATAAACTCGCATCTTTTTCCCAGAAGGGGAAGGCAGATGTGGTACCACGTCATCCACGTTTCGTCTTGTGTGTTTCGTCCCTGGATATGAAAAGAAGCGAGCTCATAATATTTGTGAGTCACTCATAAAGTTGTCTTCGTGCGAAGATCACTCCGCGGCTCGTTTCACAACTGACTTTTAAAACCCATTTTTAAAAGTCAAATTAATTATAAATTATTTATGATATTTTGGCGTCCGTATCGGTTATTGCCTTTTTAAAATAATTGAATGAGAATAGTTTTTTTCTTCACATTTAATTACTTTAGACATGTTAATTAAAACTTTTAGATTACGAATATAAGTGTTTATGCGCCTATAAAAACAATTTTCAAACAATGTGCTTGACAGATATTTTTTCAAACTTAATGTATAGTCCCATTTTTTTAAATTCAGCGTTTACAGTAAAGCACGAATGCCATTATCTTTCAGTTGACCGGGGATGTAATGACGTTCTGAAGTAGGTGACCGATTACTTCATTAATACGTAAAGAAAAAATACCCACGCAAATTTCGACAAACATAAATTATATTTGTCGCAATTATATCGCCTAATTAACATAAGCAACAAACGTATAAAACTATTAACATAAGCAGATCAAATAACAAGTAACAAGAGTTGACTAATTGGCTATATGTTAGCCGATGCAATTTAGAACTGCCGCATATTCATTAACATATAATTATTTTATACGCACGCGTTTGATTAGCAAACGAATGTGCAAAATTTGGATTGAGATCCATAGATTAATTATCAAATGATTATGAATTGCATGTCAGTCTGTGGTTGTTGGTAAGTCAATTTTAACACGGGTACAGTAGCTAATTTTACAGAATAATCACATATATTTTTACTTGTAAATGCCTTGTGTCATGAGTATCAGAAACTACTTAAATAATTTTGATCTTACAGATTTGGGAGGTACAGGAAACTATGTATTTATGTATTACTAGCGGCCCGGCCCAGCTTCGCCCGGGTACAAATAGATTTCTGTACAATAATATGTACGTATTATACACATAAACCTTCCTCTTGAATCACTCTATCTATTAAAAACCGCATCAAAATCCGTTGCGTAGTTTTAAAGATTTAAGCATACAAAGGGACATAGGGACAGAGAAAGCGACTTTGTTTTATACTATGTAGTGATGCGGCTAATATCGAAATTTGTGCCCGATACGGACAGGCTTATCCCCTATCACATGGAATGAAACACACAAAGCGGGTGTCCTGGCGCCGAAAAAATGTTTATAATATTTATGTAAAGCATTATCCTTTCTTCTCATGCTGTCTTCTTTCAAAATTGTAAGATGTTAATGTTTCCGAATGAAGTTCGAATTGAACTCAGGTCCATTCCGCCACATGCCCAGTATCCCAAACGTGGGTAATATGGGCAAATGAGCTGTGCCGTGTTACATTACCGGTTGTATCGGCGTTAGGGGCGCTGGGCGTGAGCGGAGCCAAACTAATCCGGATTCAAACTCACAACCAGTGCAAGTTAACGGCTCAAGCGGGAGGTTACAACATTTTGTATTTCTTCTTTTGTTTTCTGAATCGATTTGGCGTTTTTTATTCGGTAATCAAAGGCTCTTAGTGAGAGATGGTACATGAATATTTTTACATTAGGGTCGTAGGTGGTCATTTCAAAGGGGAGGGAAATGAGGAACATAAATATGGGAGGAGAAAAGTATTGGGACTCCGGTAATATCACTCACTAAGCAAAACACGACACCACAGCTGTCAATACAGGTTATTTGAAACATAGTATCATGCCAACAATATAAAAATACATTCATTTATTAAAATATGTATGTAAGCTAAAAAATAATCTTAAAACTTGCGTAAAATATAAAAGGGTGTACACTACTATTGTGGAAAAAAAACTATGTGTTTATAACGGAAATACGAGGATAAAAACAACAAAGAAAAGTTCCTTTTTTTTTTGCAATTTTTTTTCTCTGAGCTCTGAACTTTGTCTCTGATGTCTCAAAATCTACCCTGTATATAAATTTACTCCTATTTCCATAGCTTTCTTTACTAACGGGACAGTAAACTGAGAAACGCGTCCCAAATTCGGCTTAACAACGAGTGGACGTCCGTAATGGTTCAAATGAGCCGAAACGCGTAGGTACATTAATGGTCGTGTGGTCACAGCGGGACGAGTGCAGCGAAACTAATCCGGGGCCCTACTATATTCATCGAACGAACGAACGAACGAACGAAGGACCCTACTATATTCAACGAAACGAAGTTCGAAACTTCGGATGATCAAAGTTTATATACGATACGAATGTACCTACATAAAACTTATGGTCGTTATTGATTTATGGTCGTAACCATAGACTTATAGTTACGGTGTACGTTATATATATACATTCGTATCGTATAAAAAACTTCGTTTGTCCGAAGTTTCGAACTTCGTTTCGTTGAATATAGTAGGGTCCCCGGACTTGAACCCACTACCCGTGCAAGGTGAAGGCTGTGGCGATTTATTGACAGATGTAAGCTAATTCAGGGAAATTCAGCTGGTGGTGATGAAGTATAAATAAAATAAATAAAATAAAATAAAATAAAAATGCCATCCATTTTCCTTTGTTTCCATTTCATTTTGATATTTGTTTGTTACTGTTTGTTAGTTATTTGCTTATTGTTTAATTGTTAGTAAGAATTAGTTTTTGCTATTAGATATGGACCCCTCCTTGGGTGAAGGGCTCCTCCAGTCTTTTCCATGCATCTCTGTCCTTTGCGATAGATTGCCAGTCCTTCCCTATAAATTCGGTTATATCGTCAGCTCATCGTCTTTTCGGTCTTCCTACCCTTCTTTTGCCAATTGGCCCTTTCCATATTGTAGTATTGATTGTCCATCTGGCGTCTGTGTATCTCGATATGTGGCCTGCCCACTGCCATTTCAATTTTAGTCTTGTCTCTCCATATGGTATAATCTTTCCTCTTGTTTTTCTACCCTCGACTTAAGGTTTTCATGTTTTTCTTCTAGAATTTCTAGTTTTTGTGATGAAGTATATGATGGTATAAAGCCCCTGAGCAATTTATGGCACTGTGATATTTTTTAAATATTTAAGGGGGCAACGAGCATATGTTTCACCTGGTAAGCCAAGAGTAAGGCCAGAGAATCCCAGCCGCCTATGGATAATTATAGGCCGTAGAAACGTTGCCAGTTCTTAAGGTAGGAATACTCTTTTGCTTTTAGGTTAGTTTATGTATGTCTTTATGCGGTCATCATTAGGTCGACCTGTAAGATTTACTACTTGTATTGAACTGGACTATCATCAAGTACGATCTTTTGTCGCGTCAGTGGAAATAATCAGTAAATCCTTATATTTAATATATCAAAATATAGCATGTTAATAATGAGATGGATTGAAAATCACATAAATACCACCACTGCAATAAAGTCGCCTGACTCCCCTCCCTTGAAGGATGGTAAAGTGAATTTAGTATCAGTAAATTCAGTATTCAAAGCTTAGTCGGGAGGGATCTGGCGGAGCACTCACGCGAAAGGTTTAGCACGGCCTCGATAGCTGCCGCCACTTAATGCCTACCCTCAAATCTGGAGCTGATCTGATAGAGGAAACCACAGGTCCACTGATTCCTTGAGAGGTTTTCGAAGTCCTGATAGTAATTGAGTGTCACTTGTGATAAAATTCGCCCAGCTGTTTACTTTTTAACACCTTGTCTTATACAAAGGTTCCGGCTCAGCAAGGTTGCAGAGTTTCAAAATGGCGGCCAAAATGTTTGATTCTAACAATTCATTCAGAATATCGGACCAAAGGATCCCTCACATGTCGAATATAATTTCCCCGTTTGTGCTAGATTTATAACGCCTGTTTCCCTCCTACAGGTCATAGCGTGATTATATATGCATCATCCAATAGCATTCCTCGATAAATGACCTATCCAACACAAAAAAAAATTGTGCTGAATTAGAGGTAACAAAAAATTGAAGTATACGGTATTACCGATTAAATGATCACAATACTTTATTTACACATTTATTTATTTAAACTTTATACAGTATGTACAGGCGGACTAAATGCAGTCGGCATTTTCTACCAGTCCATCTTTGGAAGATGCAAAGATGAGATCAAAAGGGTATTTGTAACATACAAAAAATGTTTACAAACTATATATAAATACAGACATAAATATACACTAATAAATATATATGCATATATAAATACATTATGTAGCAATAAAAATACATGTTATAAATGAAACGAAAACTTAAGTAGATGACTTTAATAGTTATTTAAACTTAATTAAGATACGGGAACAACCCGATTACTCGCGTAAGTGATATGTCTCGGTGTTCAATGAACAGATAACAGATGCGGACTCAATCGCTGCAAGCACAGCTGTTTCACTAATCCACCGATTAACTAGGTATCTGCTAATGTGTTCGAATAACCAAACACTTCACCATCGTATCAAATTTAATATCGGATATTCGAATTCTGTATCAGCCCACACGTCCCACTGCAGGGCACGGGCCTACTCTACAATCGACAATACGATTGAGAGTGGTTGGCGGATATTCGAATTAATTTATCGGTATTTATTTGTGGTAGACCTCTCATAATTAAGAAGCCGCCAGGGTAGGTACTAGGTAGCACCAAAATGTCTTTTTCTCTCTAAAGAGCAGTATAAATGCACTGTTGTGTTCCAGTTGGAATGACGTTGTAGCCAGATTAACTACTGGACATATTGCGACTTAATAGCCTCTCTACACGATGGGCCAGCACTGGACCAGCGATTTGGCCATCAATGGTAATGGCAATGATTTAAAGAAACCACACGATGGCGACATCCATTTGATTGGTTCATTGATGAGCGCTGGAAAAACCGATAATCTTAAATTCAAGGGAGAAAGATTAATGATTCGTAGAATTAGTGTATGGCCTAATTCCCATCAATCGTGATCTCGACTTAGGACGAGGTTCGTGCTCTACCATGGGACGTATAGGGGTGGAAGCAGTACAGTAAAAGATTAATTTATTAATCCATATTCCCTCCCTATAACTGTAGATAAGTACTAAATAACAGCTTCATAACTATTATGGAGCTCGTAAACCGATACCAAATATGAAAGTTAGGACCAAATATAATAATTAAACATATGTTAAACACACCGTGAGTTTTGCATCTGTTCGCGATTTATAATGTTAATGAATTCAACCCGAACGTGCGGTAAGGTTAGTTACTGACGACAATACTGCTCTCTCGATTAGCCAAATTTATACTGTGTCTAATATTTTAAAAAGATAATATTATTTACTTCTCATAAGAAAATCAAAACGCCTTGCAAGTTTATGTTTTGTAAAATCAGAAAAATGTATATATTTAAGAATACATGTCAAATAATGTTTAATAGTGAATAATATGAGGTTTTCAAATCCTTATGTTGATGTTATAAATTCAAATTAAATTTACACATTTTGCTGATAATCCTTACAAAATCTAAACTGGCAGAGTGTTTGGATTTTCTGATGGGAAGTGAAGAAATGAAAAATATATGCTTGTATTATTGCGGTACCACCAGCATAGAACAAAATAAATTATTAGCTTTAACAATGCAGGGAAGCATCGTGAGGAAACCTGCATACTATAGAGAATTTGAAATAATTTCTTTGGTATGTAATATCTGCCAACCCACAAAAGGCCAACGTGTTGGAATGGCCTAACTACTATCAATCATACTCTCGAATGTAGAGGAGGCCCGTGCCCTACAGTGGGACGTATATGGGCTGATAAAGTATAATTATTTTTAGGTCAAAAAATAGAAAAATAGAAACAAATTGCGCAATTCACTCGCGCTACCAAATTAACATTTTATTATATTATTAGTATTCACTCCGTCAAAATATATCTTGACTAATAGATCTAAATGTTGGTGAATTTATTGTCAGTTCTTCCCGTCTGTGTGTCACAGTTAATAGTGTGTTTGCGCTCGTTATCTGTACGGAACACACGTAGAATTACTACGTAGTAAGAGTGTTGTTACGTGCTGTTACACACGGCTACCTAGTGTATCGCACCTGTGATGAACGATCATAGGAACGACGACCCTGCATTAATGATTGTAATATCTTATGCTCTTATTGATAAGTAATGATGGGAATGGAGTGTAATGGGTACTTGGGTTTGATTTCTGAATCGGACAATATATTTTACATCGATTATAATTTATATAGTTTTTGTGGCGCGATAGATCGGGGCTTTGAAACGTGCGACTGCAGGTTGGACCCCCGCACGGAGACAAATATTTGAGTGATCCATTATATATTTTTTGGGGAAAAGTCACTTAGATTCTGTTGAGACTTAAGACTCGGTCTTAGTGCGGGGTCAGGACTATGTGTGTGACTGTTAGGTGTAATTATTTGTTTATATTATTAAATATTTTATCCGAGAGTGATATTTGTGACTGGTATAGTAATTATTTGGCCCTATATTTGATTTGAAACATTCGGCACTTGTAGCTGGGGCTCTCTACCTATCCCTTGGTTTTATAAAGTGCTTCAAAATAAACAGAAAAAAGGCTCTAAATAAAGCTCGGGATTTCAATAATTACGATTTTGCTAAAACAGAAACAAATGTAAACTAATAAGTGTCGTTATCATTTACAAACACACAGTAAACGCCCTCTTTTAATTTTACTCTATTGTTATTCGCAAGAAGGTCATTCGCCTGCTATTAGCGATAAGACAGCCAGTTGTTCACTATTTGTAAGGTTTTTCTATAAATTTTGTTATTTGCTGTTCAAAAAAGTGTTGTATATCTGAATAAATTCACAGCCTCCGTGGCGCAGGCGGTTAGACGCCACCTGTGAAACGAGTGGACGATTGAATCCACAAACTCTAGTTTCTCAGCCGGCGTCGAACCAACTGCGTCACGGAAGATGTCTTTTGTTTTTAAAACAATTATAAGTGAGCTGGAAGCGAACCCGTCTCTGCAACATGCACTTAAAAAAGAGTACCTATAACTACTTTATCTAATCAATGTGATATTTATTTGGGTTAACTCAAGTGGGTTTTCTTTGTTATTGATTTCGAATCATCAATCATAATACGTACATGCTTCCTTACTGGTATAACAAAAGGTAGGCAGAGATTCTACTACTACCATGTAACAAAAAATGCACCCCATGCAGACTTATGGTCTCACAAATACCTAGACCCGAAACAAATACCCGTGGTCACAAACATTTGTCTCAGAGCGGGAATCGAACCCGCCGCTTCGCGTTTCGCAGCCAACGCCTAACCAAATACTTCACGAAGGGTAGGTACTAGAGTTTATCAATACACTATCGACATAGCAGGCACAATACCATACTCATAAAATAAACTGAAAAACTCATACCTACCTAAAAATTGTTTTGCTCGTCATTAAATCGTCATTTGCTCGTAATACAAAAAACAAACTAAATAATTCACACAAATTGTGTTGCTCGACATGAAAATCGAACTTTGGACTTCAAGGTTATGAATTCGATATAAGGCATACGTGGTTATTTATTAAATATTAAGGTTGATGAAATAAAAGAATATTACGAAATAAATATTTTTATTTATGATAAATAGTTTTTATAATTCGCTGTCATTTATTTCTTCGTTATCTTGATTTAGGTCTGTTTATATAATCTTTCTGTCCTTGTCTATTTATTTTTACACATTTTCAATTGCAGAGTTTCGACACATATCATATATAATGTTAGTTGTATGCTTCTTCCTTCAAGGTTACCTTTTTCACCTCTCCATTGCATCATTTTACAATTCCATATTCGTCATAACTCTTGCTTATAAATTCATCAGTCCATGATTGTACATATCGGCATATCCATTCGATTAATTCAAATCCATTGAATTATGACTTTGATTAAACCCAGTCGTGTTCGTCACTTTATTAGCTCCATGCAAATTAACAGATACGAGATATATTGCTCGTATTTAATCGGCAGGCGCTTAGCGGCAGAATCTTACCAAAGTTTGGATTTTCGGATATTACACTAGCATTGCCGATATAATATATTCCGATTTAGTTACTCTATCATTTCGTCTTTCAATTTATATAGAAATCTAAAACAGACGGTTAATAAATGTAAGACATACATGAATAAAATACAATGAATTATAAAATTATTAACAAAATAAGACAGTTTTTTTGTGTTTTTATCATTTTTGCAAATATTTATAAGGTAAATTTATCATAATTCAAACATTACCAAGCTTACAATTAAATAGAAATTAAATCTACCTCAACTAGCAAATAATTTGTTTACAAATAAAAAGTAGGCTAGGTATATAAAACTTTAAGTATACATAATACGCAGTAAATTAAAGATAAGAGTAAGTGCAAATCAATAAAGAGATTAAATGGGGATAAAATGTATGGATAAAATACATACTTCAAACAGAGTAACATCTGGGAGCCTTGTCAACAACAAACTTTTTAATTATCACCGTCTGGTTTCCGTCTGGCAATACTATTTCTTCAGTCAGTGTGCCTCGGTCGCATGTCTCGTTGCCAGAATCCCTGGCATTATCGGAGTCGCTTTGTTCCTTGTGGCAACGTTTGCCAGACTTTTTGTGATGCTTGTCGCGGCAGCATTTTTTCGGTCGTCCACCTTCCTTGCTTGGGCTACGACAGCCACGCCTGTGATGAGGTCCACAGAACTCGGGTGATTCAGAGCGTTCACCACACCCTCGGTTGCAGGAGCGGTCAGGGCTGTGGCAGGGTCCACGCCTGTGTCCGTGATGCCAACGGCCTCCGTGATGACCGTGATGCCCGTGATGACCATGTTTACCAAACGGTCCATGATGACCGAACGGTCCGTGATGACCGAACGGTCCACGGTGACCAAAAGGTCCATGACCGCCGGGTCCATGACGGCCGAAACCAAAGAAGCCTCTTTTATGTAGACCCCGATGTCCATGCCCATGGCGTCCTTGGTCGTCTGACGCATCATTATCAGAAGGTCCTTGAGGTTCAGGCGATCCTCGGCCTTCACAACGATCACGTCTGGGTCCATTAACCTCCACCAAGATTATTCTGGGCACGGGTCCAAAATGGCGGCCGAAAAGCGGAGCGCAGTTATCTTCGAAACGAACCATGTTGACGCGTGTGAGCTCGGCGCTATCAAGTCATACAATGATTTCCCATTACTCGCGTAGAGGCTTATAAACAAAATGTTGCATCATGTTGTGAAATATTTCGCTATCGGTGTATATAGATTTTTTCTACGGATATGACTCACGGTGGGGTCTTTGTATAAACACATCAATTGCTTTTTGGATGGTTAAACACAAATGGCGTTACTTTTTATGATTTATTTTTTTGGGTTCATCGACATAACGGTATTCATTTACACCTCATACGATATAAAAGGACTGCTAAAACCAAAACCGGTATGACGGGTTTTCCGATGCATCAAAACTATGGGTATTGGATACATATAGTTTTGCACGGGACTAAGGTTGTTTATTTGTTTTATTTATTTATAATAAGACAAGAAAATATTTAACTAAAGGTGTCAATCGTCAAGATTTCTTCCAGACAACTTTTGATTGGACTGGATTGAAAAAGATGCTAGGAAGAAAGAGTGGTCACATCATAATTATGTGGTATAATAATAATACTAAAAGAGGATGAACAAATGAAATCTAACCACTCTCAATCGTATTCTCGTTGTAGAGGAGGTCCGTGTCCTGGGACGTATATGGGCTGATGCAATACTATACAATACAAAGAAAAAGTAACAGGTCTAGAGTGAGTTAGAGGTTTTCAAATATTACTGCGCTGCACCTGATAGTATGCATTGTCGTCCTGAGAGTGTCATTTGGCAACAGACTCCTACTAGGAGTACTATTTGTCACAAGTATGGAAAGATAATTCATAGCATACACCTTAGCCGGCAAGCTGTTCTAAAGCATAATGATACGACAAAAATATATTCGTTTTTGAGTTTACTGACGATCGGCTGTGAAATAAGAAGCCTCAGGTTCGATCCTTTCACTCATATAATTTTATGCGGCCCTCGAATATTTAATTTCTGGGTGTTGTTAGGCCGAATAGTATTTTCTGATATCCATGACACAAAACTTGGCATCTTATTGTTGGGTCAGGACTCGGGACTAAGTATGAATATTGGATTTATCTCTTCTCTCTCTCTCTTTCTTTCTCTTCAGCCACAGGAAGCCAACTGAATATAGGCATCCCCTAAGGGCTTCCATGGAGACCTATTGGAAGCGGACTTTACCCAACTTGTATCATGTGGCATTACAAAAAACAATAATTACGGCAACACTATAAAAAATGACATTGTGTTTGTTGAATAATTTTAAACGAAACTATTTCTATATATTTTTGTAGTGTTCGTTTTGATATTTAAAATAAACAAAGAGACTATTATCAACAATAATTAAAAATAACAAGTCTAAACATTTTCCGTCGTAGTATATTGGGATGCCATATTAATATTAAAAGTCATTTCTATACATTTTCGTACAGTTTTTGTTTGTTTTGAGATTCAAAATAAATAATAATAACAAGTAACTAAACTTTTCCGTTGTTGTATATCGGATTTATTAAATTAAATCGCGCCCTCAATAAAAACATAAGTACTCTAATTTGCCAAGCTACATATATTTGTGTTAATGTACTTTTACATTATTCAAATTTCATGATTGTGTCTAGGCCTATAAAACTACATCCTGTCTTGGAAGTTGCACAATGTGTCGCAACAATGGAATTATTGCGATTGAATTTCAAAAATTGTGAAAATAATGTGAAATTCACAGAATTCTGGATGACTATGTAAAGGTATAATTTGAGAGGCGATAACGTTTATTGAAACCATACGGATTATTGCGTCAGACATTTGCATCTATAAATTATTCAATTCTATTCAAGAATGTAGGTCTCTCACATGCGAGAGGCCGGCTGGTAGGTGCCACCGCAATGTCAATGTCCTCCGCTAAGCAGCAGTGGGAATGCACTTTTATGTTGCGGTTTGAAGGAACATAGTAGCCAGAGTAACTACCGGACATATTGAGGCTTAGCATGTTACATATGTTTCAATATGGCGAGTGCGGTGGAATGCCAAGCATTGCTTTGCTATTCATAGTGTTTGGTTTTACTACTGTCCATGAGCGGACTTATGGCTTAATATTAATTGCATAAGCGAAGGAGATAATTATAATATCCACATAGATGACTGGAAATGAATAATGGAACGCTTTGTTCACTAACAGGTTACCACGCACTTTCCACTCATATTTCTATTGTATAAGTTAAAACATAAAATTTACCCAATAAGTTCCCTCGCGTTTTCAGTTTTTATTGTAAGCAATGGTGAGAGGAGCTTGCCATTCGCGTGATGGTAAGCGAAACGACCGCTCATGTACGGTAGCAAACTGCAAAACCAAACAAAAAGTTGGCATTCCATTGCGCTCGCCATCCTGAGAAATAAGGTGTTGAGTCTCATTATGTACTTCATCATCATCATCATATCAGCCACAGGAAGTCCACTGCTGAACATAGGCCTCCCCCAAGGATCTCCACAATGACCTGTTGGAAGCGGCTTGCATCCAGTAAGCATTATGTACTTACTATAGCTAAAATGTCCTTCAAACTGGAACACAACAGTGCATTTACACTACTGTTTCGTGAAAGAAATAGACATTGCAGTGGTACTAACCTAGGCGGCAGACATACAACCAGTTTTCCATGATAACTACGTGATAGAACTATGTAGTTACTAAAAACAATACATTAAGATAACAATGCAAAATATAAATACACAGCTGAACATTTTAATTATACTAGGTAAAAAACATGTGGAATAGGCATGACGAATTAGTTTGAAATCATGTTTTATAATATAGATACACATTTATTATATACGAAATAATCTATATTTCAAGAATTAACAAAGGTTTAACACAGTTTTAAGCCATTTTTCTAATAATCTTTTAATAGTGCACAGAAAAAGCTAGTAGGTGTCATGGCATCCGTTATAACGTCACCACTAGGTAAACATGTCATTGTGTCTATGCGCAGCGAACAAAGTTATCGAAACAAAACATATTTCGTTTGATAAAAATGAATTCTAAAGTCTATAAGTGGTTCCGGTAAAGTTCAAATTCCACATTTCTAAAGAAGTTGGTAATGTTTACGGCAGGTTTACATAGGCGTGACGTCATGCGTCGTGGCTAGCGTTTGTTTCAAAATGGCCGATTGCTATATTTTGTACTTTTATTTTAGTGAAAATCTTGTTAATCTCCAATTCTGGATTGAAACTAAAACATCGTTTTAAACCCTTCTAATATGTTTTTCCCCCTAACATCATAAAATATTCGATATTTTGATACTGTCGTCACGCCTATTGTCACACAAACAATAAAATTACTGGGAATCGTTGTATTATTGACGCCTAAACATATATGAGTCAGAAAATGTGTCATACACGCATTGATTTGAAAACTAAGGCTAGGCCGTTCAGTACATTTGGAGTTTCAAAATGATGAGATATATTTTTAAGAATTTGAGTACAGATTATAGAAATTTGAAAATAAATACACTCAACAGTCACATAGGTACATAGTCCTAACCCCACACTAAGATCGAGTCCTGTGTCGAGGGTATCAGAAACTACGAGAGACACCCAGACCCGAAACAATACTTGTGGATCACACAAAAAAAATGTCGTTATGGGGATCGAACCTGCTACCTCGCATTTCACAGCCATCCGATCAATTCGATATAGGTATATGTAATGAACAATAATATTACGCGTTGAAAGGACTTTGTCCTAGCGTGTTATTTAAAGATAATTGATGTTTCACCATCTAAAAGTATAATTAATTGCAATATTTCTGAATATTAAGCGTAATTTTTAGTGTACGTTCATGATTTAGGTCATCTTGGAGTGATTTTATCGTTTTCAGATTTGATATCGCGGTAGGTATAAAACATCACAATCATCACAACACCACTGGTGGTAGGTCTCTCATATGTGAGAGGCTGCCTGGGTGGGTACCACCGCAATGTCTATTTCTCCCGTCAAACAGCGGTTTAAATGCACTGTTGTGTTTCGGATTGAAGGACATTGTAGCCAGAGTAACTACTGGACATATTGAGACTTAACATCTTATGTCTCAGGATGGCGAGCGCAGTGGAATGCCAAGCATTGCTTTGTAAATCAAGGTGTTGTTTGGTTTTGCTTCTGTTCATGGGCGGTCGCGGCGCTTACCATCAGGCGAACGGCATGCTCGTCTCGCCATTCACTGCAATAAAAAAAAAAAAAAAAAAAACATCAACGTTGCCATAAAACAAATAGCAATTGCTGTTGATAATAATAATATAAGTAATTCGCAAATAAGCCTCATATTGTGATAATCGATCGATTGACCCGCCGGGCAATACTTGTTGATTTTAACGTTCCACATGACGATAACCTCGTTAAGGCTGAAAAAGACAAATTGTCTAAGTATTTAGATTTGGCACAGGAGTTTACCTACATGGATATGGACTCAACAATTATTGCCCCGATTGGTGCTTCTGCACATGGACTGATACCAAAGAGCCTCGATCAAACTTTCCAGCGGCTCTCAATTGGTCGTTGGGTCAAGAGTCAGATCCAAAAGGTGTTGTTGGACAAGGCATGCATAGTTAGAAGGTTCCTCACTTTGGATACCTAACCACCGGTGGCTTGGATCTTGAGCTTCGCCACCGAAGTGTCAATTACTTTTTTAAATGACATATTGTTTTTTTTTGTTTGTATTGGAATTTGATAATTATATAAAAATGTAAAAAAGATACTAACGAAATAAAGATAATATAAGTAATTGGCAATATATGTATTTAATTAAGAAGGAAAAATAATAGTGCCTCGAGGTATCTTGTGGAGTACCGGTTTTGGATGAAATTTGGCAACTATATAACTATAATGTAATTGAAATAAGAAGTCTTGCCTTAAAAGAGTGTTAGCTCTCGTTGATCTCATTATCATCGTGTCAGCCACAGAAAGTCTACTAAACATAGGCTTCTCCAAGAATCTCCACATTGACCTGTTTGAAGCCTGGATCTCATTATACCAAAATATATTGCATCATATTTACTGAATACTTTATTATAGGTGATTTCTAAAACGGGTTTTCCAATTTTATGCACTGTGGTTGCTATCGGTTCGATAACATCTCCATGCCATATCAGATAACCGCCTCTCACCGTTTTATACCCTATTTGGTTTGCACTACGCATGGCATCAGGAATATTGTTGACATTTTGCAGTACTGATAAAAAATATGTAAAAGATTTCCTCTTGTTTAAAACAAAAGGCAAAGATGTAGTCATACATAAATATATTTTTTGTTGAGATTTAAGGATTATCTGGCCTAACCCCTCGTAATCGTTCTTTCGTTTGGAGGCCCGTGCCTTAGTGTGGGAGGACATGGTCTGATACAGATACAGGTATAGTAATGCAGAATGGATCATATTTTTCCTTCTTTAATTTGTTGATTATATTCCTTTCAGCATTAAAATTACAGTGTCAATTAAGACGTAAATTTTCAAGTGAACAATAGAGGACTCTGAAATGGAGTGGTTGGTATCAATAGGAGCAGGTGAAACCGCGGCGCCACACAGTGCCATAGCTTGGAGGGTATAATCTCCCAATCTTAAGACTGACGGGTGTCCTCAACTTCCGTGCTGGTTTCAGATTAAATACAGTGCGTGCGAGAGATTCATGTGCACGTTTTCAAATTTCAATATCACGATTTATGATATTAATGACAGACTGGCGCAGTTTGAATAAACTTTGATACGAGAGGCCGCGTGTAGGAACTCTATACGGAAAATGTTGGAAAACAGGTATTTGTTTCGGGTCTGGGTTTTTTGTGAGACCGAAAAGTCTCTTATAGTTTTTGATACCGAGAACCCAAGACTCGATCTTAGTGTGGGGTCAAGATTATGTGGTTGCAGTTCAGTGGGTGTAATTCATTCGCTTCTTTGGATTTATGGAAATATTCGTGTGAGGCCTAAGTTTATCAGAGTACGTCATACGGCTGAAGAAATAGAATGAGATACATAAGTTAATGAACTACCATAAAAGATACAAGATGCATAAAATATATAAAATAGTATAGTAACCTAGTAGTAACGTAGTACAACTAGGCCAACCAAACCGAGGAATAGTTATACATCTAAGGTCTAGGGTTCTAATACGGAGTCAGGCAAAGTGATATTAGATGTTCGAATTAATTATCAAACCGGTATCTAGAATTGGTTCTCGATATGGCGATAGGCTCAATCCTTGCCAAATCGTGGGACGGAACACAGAGAAGGAAACGTGGGTGCCTTGTTTGCCACTAGGGGAACCTCTGCCTACACCCTTCTGGGAAAAAGCGTGAGTTTATGTAAATAATAATAAATAAATAACACCCAACAGTCACATACATAGTCCTGACCCTGCACTAAGATCGAGTCTTGTGTCGTGGGTATCAGGAACTACGAGAGACTTTTCGGTCTTACAAACATCCAGACCTGAAAGAAACATATGTGGGCCGCACAAACATTTCTCTCGGTGCGGGGATCGAACCCGCGGCCTCTCGTTTCCCAGGCGGCGTCTAACCAACTGCGCCACGGAGGCTGTCCTGTATGTATGTAGTAGCCTATTAAAACCATCTGTAGTAGTATATTCTGATAGGCTATAACACGCCTTACCGGATTAACAATGCAATTGCATGTTCTGGAAATCTGCGTTAATTTTGTTGTAGGATAATATTTCACATAATTTTCAGTTATTTCGTTATATTTTACGTAACAGTGTAGGTCTCGGATTAATATGCCGTACACGAGCTGATTGCCTACAGATTTAGAAGATAAATGAGTTTAGTGTTAATTATTCAAATGATTCTCATAATAATATTAGCGACGTATAAGGCTGGCTTAATGTGGGTTAACAAACACTTTAAAGCATAAGTGCATAATGACTGTTATATATCGACGCAGGAAAGCGATTTTGTCGTATCTCGAAATAAGCAATTTTACACCAGGATCAAAAAAAAAAAAAAAATTAAAAAATGAATAACCACTAACTTGAAAACTTAGGAATACCATATCTTTGTTAATAACATTTTAAAATAAAACCTTGCATTTTCACAAGGAAATTCATTGCGGTATTTTTTTTATGAATTAAATAAAATACAAAACGCACATATGCATTTTTTGAGATACGACAAAATCGCTTTCCTGCGTCGATATGTTCCCGGTAGTTGCGGGTTCAAATCTCAGCGCACATCTCTGGCTTTACAGAGACATGTGTGTATTGATAGTCAATCGCCATGCATTATAACGGTAAAAGAAAACATCGTGAGTAAATCCGCTTACCATAGCGATTTGTAACAATTTCTATGGTATGTAAAGTCTGCTTGCCCGTATCAGGCCAGCGTAGTATACCACTAGACATAACCCTCTCCATTATAGAGATGTCTCGTGCCCTGCTGTAGGACGTACATATATGGTACGGGGTAAGTACAATACACAGAAATCTTTACAAATCTATTCATTTTTGCTCACGATGTTTTCCTAATTTATAAAATCTCGCACCATAATAACGTGAATGTCTTGCACTAGATATTCGTCAGCGATGTGGTTTGGCGTGTGCCATTCGATAGCTGAGCTCGCACCGCCCCTGTACCGACTTTCCACCCAGATATACTCCAAGCTGCAGCCAAACACTTTATTAGAACTTCTAGCTAACTTCTACAAAATATGGAATATTTAAAATCAATTGCGGAGTGGTTTTGAAAGTTTTTCCTATGCCTATGTTATAACTTATTAGACTAAAAAATTTAGGTGTGTTGTGGGACTGATGAATTTCGTATTTTGATTTATACACAGGGTATATCAAAACCGCACATACTGGACATATTGAGACATCAAATCCTATGTCTCAGGATGGCGAACGCAGTGGAATACCAAGCATAGCATTGTAAATCATAGTGTTGTTTGTTATTCTCCTGTCCATGAGCTTTCGCATCGCTTACCATTAAGCGAACGGCATGCTCGCCTTATTATTCATTACAAAAAATAAATCAAACTGCCACCTGGCGTCGTTTTTGGACATACCCAGTATAGAATGAAAATCTGATGGCCACAGCAGCACAGGATAAATTGATTGAATAAAAACAATCCGTACACTCTCAGTACTTTATTGGACACGTATTGTTCTGTACATTTCTCTTTTCTATCCTGCCGCGTTTAATATAGCCGATTGTGGCGACCGATGGCAGTTTTATTGCGTCGTTGAGTGATCAACTGCACGTCCATGCCGGTTGATATAATTTTATTGGATTTTATAGGCCTGTTTAATTTAAAGGATTTGTACTTGAAAATCTTTGTTATGGATTGATTCATGTTTGCTCACTTGAACTATCATTAAAGCTTTATATTGTTATTATTTTTTTATCTTAATTGTAACGAGTATTGACAAAGGTAAGTGATTATGGTTTGGTCATGTAGAAAGGATGGATGAAAGGAGACTAACCAAGTAAATATACAAGGCGAGTGTGGATGGAAGAGTCGGTACGGACTAGGGTCAACCTCACCGAATCTACACTATTCAAATCGGTGATACCCTCAACAAGGTCAAGTCAAAAGTTCCCTGAACCAACGAGAATGGATGAAGAGGTTGATGACAGGGTATGAAGCAAAAGTAATATATGAGGATCGAGCAAAGTGATCTATAGACTCTGCCAAACCTTATCGGATACAAGCGTGACGATTATCGATGTACGCTTAATTGTACTACAATACATATACTGTACTATATCAGCTCAGATACAGCGCCACGGTGGCTCTCAAATTCAATGGCATATAAAGTCTGATTGTAGAGGAGTCCCGTGCCCTGCAGTGTGATCTAAACAGGCTGGTACAGATACATATGTGGTCATACATATAATCTAAAACAAAACACAAAGAATTACATCCAATAATCTACACGAGCAAGAATGGAAACTGTGCTCTGTATTGCTCTCCAAAATTCGCAGATTCAATACAGATATAAAAATAAAAAAGAAATATATTGATGCGACTGTAAGCCGAAAATCGCAGGCAGCGGCAAGCCGCGCATCAACCAAGTTATTTCTCCTGGGATGGGTTTTATTGTTATTATCAATGTGAAATATCAGTAACCTGGTTTCCAGTGCAGTCAAATGTGATATAAAATTTTTGTTTCTTGGTAACTATGACTTTTCTATAATGTTATAAAGGTTGAAGATTTGATTGTTTTATGGTTTCACATTGAAATAAAATTATTATTCTCTGATTTTATCGCGGATTTGTTTACATATACTAACGTTCAACCCGTGACCACCAACGCAGTAAAATATTCAAACGTCGCGAACTTAAATATGTAAAATTAAACCAAATCCGCGATAAAATCCGTAATAATAGTTTTATTTCAATTTCATTGTTTGTTTGCATTGAAAAGGCTCTGAAACTAGTTGACCGATTTAAAACATTCTTCTACTGTTAGAATTCTACATTATATCTAATGAATACAGGCGATCGATTATTTTCAGAAACGTGTATCTGCACTCGGGCGGAGCCGGGTCGGGTATTCTATGTTACACAAACAAATACGAGTATATCTATGTTTGCGAGAGGAATCGGAGTAATAGTGACGACCTGATTTAGCCAAGTGTATTTTCACTTTAAGTCGTAATAAGAGATGAACCAATCACCCTGACTTGTTAAGAATCGAATCCCTAACTATTTATAAGAGTTTTATGAAGTGAAAAACTTGTATATAGCGGAGCGCCAGTTCTAATAATCCAACTTAGGAATTTGAGGTTCACAATGGTTCACCTATGGGGCGGAAAAATATGTATCTCTTTTTTTTTCGATCCGTATAAATAATGTAATAAGTACATGTAATTTGCAACAAGTAATCATATAAATTATAATATTATAAATTTATGTATCTTCCTTTTCTTTTATAAGTATTTTGATACATGCAAACTGCAAAACATGTTACCTATTATCTAAATATAAATGCGTACATTCAAAACTTACATACACAGACCCCACATTAAGATAGAGTTTTATATGTGTGTCACACAAATATTTGTCTCGGTGCGGGGATTGAACCCGCAACCTCTGGGTTCATAGACGGCGCCTAACCAACTGCATTGCGGAGCCTGGCGAACTAACGCGACACTAGAGACGAGCCTGCCCATTCCTACTGAGTCATGATCAATGCGTAGCTACTATTTCAAAAATAAAGGAGAACCTACCTCACAATATTAGTAAAAAATATCATTAATCCCGATACTGCTTAAAATTAATTATACTTTTTTATGGTTTGTCCTTAAACGTTTTCCTGTTTTATCCCAGGCGACAGATACACTTTACATTTCTGACAGAGTCCCATACACAAAAATATTTTTTATTGGACCTTAAGTTTATTTTTCCCAGAACTCGGGGTCTGGATTTCAATTATGTTTATGTTGAAAATATGTATGTATTTTTTCTACTCAAAAAAGTAGGTTTCATCATGGCACAACAATCTTCGCAAGGATACTAAGTTTCACAGTATAATGGCCATTCGCATTTTAAAATAAATAAGGCATGCATCTTAACTTATTCTTTTCTTTAAATTATTTTAGGAAATGTAACATGAGGTAGTATTTCACGTTGATTGCAAGCAAGCATACCTACCGCAACATACCTATTATAACAATTTTATTTTATTGTTTGGAACATTCTAGAACAATGCTATTACACAAAACTCGCGTTTTTGAACGTAAAAAAGAGAAATCTTGGAGGGAATCCAAATTACAACAGTTTGTCTAAATCCTTCGTGACGTAAACTATCTGTGTTCAGTATTTTCTACATTTTAGACATGAGAATATGTTTTTAGTGGCTTACATAACTTTCAAATATTTTTTAAGCTTCTAAATGTATTTAAAAGTTTTTAATATTTGGATGGGCAAATATTAAACAAGTCGCTGGCGAACAGTGGATGGGATCGCAAAGAACAGAGAGACATGGAAATTTTTAGAAGAGGCCTGCGATATATAGGTACTTACTTAGTAAATACACATATTAGATCACATAATATATAAAAGAGAATTCCAATTTTACTATGAAACTTAGTACATGTATGAAGATTTTTGTGCATCGATGAAACCTACTTTTTTGTGTAGGGAGAAATATATATTTTCAATAAATACAGGATATATCAAGACTGCTACCGAAAACGAAGCCGGGTGGTAGTTTGAGTCACTACAGACAGTATGCAACAAAAATAATTAATAATAAATGTAATAAATAAAGGAATAATTACAATAATAAATAATACGAGGACAGAAAAAAATACAAAATAAAATTGTCGTATTTTTATGCAAAAGTTTTAGTTATATTGTGACTGAAGACACTAAAACTATCACCTGGTTTCGTTTTCGGTAGCAGTCTTGATATATTCTGTATAAAGATAGCTTGCCTACATCTCCTACTTTACTTTCCAACACAATCTAAGGATGCCACGTCAAACTAGCTTATACTTCATAAACTTTACAGTTTGTTCGGAGCTGTGTATCGAAAAATCATTTTGCATGCGACCCTAATTTCCGATAGTAGTGTGAGTCGAGCGACATCATGTCTGTAGCGAGACGAATGCCGATAAATGTACTAGATATGTGTAAATGAAGATTCTGATAGTGTTGGTATATGTTTGTAGATTTTAGAGGATATTTTGGGACGCGTTCTCTCTTTTAATATACTGATAAAGTAACTACTAGACACATTCAGACTTAACATCTTATGTCTCAGGATGGCGAGCTCAGGGCATGCCAAGCATTTCTTTGTAATTCATGTTGTTTGGTTTTGTTATTGTTAATGAGTGGTCGTATAACTTATTATCAGGCGAATAACATGCTAATCTTGCCATTCAATAATAATAAAAAAAAACTATTCAAGGTCAGGTGTCAGGTTCCATTATTTTAACTTTTCCGTGAAAAAAAAATGTCATTAAAACTATATTTATTCATAACATTTCCTAGTGTAATAATGTAATAATGTGTAATAAATCTTTAATAATCCATTTTTCTTTTACGTTGATTGATAGTTTTATAATCGTCAGTGAATTTAAAGTTAATAAAGTTTTGAACATTGCTAATGCTGTGAGGAAAATTAATGGATATTTTGCGATGGTTAAAATAGCCATTTTGTAACATTAAAGTTTTTACTAGTTTTTATTACTAGCACGACAAATGCGACACTTGGTAATTGCGCAAAAAAGTGGACTCGGTAAAGAGCAGGCCGGCATAATTGTGTCAATATGTTCAGAAGTTGTGTACCGCACTAAATTTATCATTAGAGCATTATAAACCTAAAATATTGATAATATAGTTCTAATTGAAAAATCTGTTGCATTTGAAGTTGGAAGTTGTCCATCCGCACGGGTTTAAAGGCATTGAGTGAGCGCAAGATCTGCGTAAAGTTAATTATTTTCGCCTAGCTGGGCTCTAGTGACTCACGGCCGAGCCGGACTAACAACACATTAAATTACACGTCAAGCAGCCCTGTGACTACGGCGCGTGAAATGCGCTTTCACGCCGCGCCGAACAATACACACGGTTGTGGCGGTCGACGAGCAGTAATAAAATCGAAATAGTAATCTGTTATCTTAATTTAGTAATACTAATGCATAAATATGCTAACCAAGTTTAATAAAGTATTGTGAATTTCAAAATTATGTGAATAACATATTCGAAAACCCTCTATCGATATACCTTGTAAGCTTTTTGTTTATAATATTGGAGCTCTTGTGTCACTTCTAACACGTTGAGATTCTTTAAATAATGTGGGTCAATTATTTGTTTCTTTTATTTATTTTATATATGCTTATTTGAACACCAAAATGAAAGACGTTTACAAAACACTTAAAAACTAAAGGCATGGGAATTACTATCTAAACTTCAACGAAAACAAAAAAAATGAATTTGATGGGAAATAACACATTCCTATGCTCGTGATCCCCACGACAATTTTAACAGTACATGATTCAACAAAGCCTTACTAAACCAACGTAAACCATGACCTAAAATCCTTCTCAGGCAAATAGGAAATCTAATATCTGCAATTCGTGTTGGAATATATAATAGGCTCAAATATACCACAAATCACTTAATATCCCACCAGCAGATTTGCTTGCAGTTTTACTCTACATCCAATAAAACAGTATGTCCAAAGCGAGTCCCAACGCAAATCGCGAATTAGACACCGCGGCCCAATGCGCTGCTCATTGTCCTTGCACAGCTCTGCATACCCCTCCCCCTTCTATCCCCTCCCCCTCCCCCATACCCCTAACATCACTCTTGTTAGTAGGGGGGTTATATACTGATACAATACTCGCCTACGCATGTAGTTCGTGAAGCCATCAACCCCTTAATGTTGTCTGTCCTTTGGGGATGTCAGTCTGAGCTCTTACGTACCCTTTTATACATGCATACGTGTATACTAATTGCACCAGAAAATAGACATATTTGTGTCATAATAATTGTCAGTGTATATAACATTGTGTACGAAAGTAGCTATTCAGGCGCAAACGAATATCTTATCGGTTTAAGCCCATTTACGTCCCTCTGTAGGGCACGAGCCTCCTCTATAATCAAGAGTACGATTGAGACGGGTTAGGCCATTTAGTCGACCACGCTGGTCTAATGCATGATGGCGGTTATTTACATATCATAGAAATTCCTAAACATCACAGTATATTGTCCTTTAGCGTTATAGTACTTGGTGACAGACTATCAATAAACACCTGACTACGATAAGTAGAGGTGTACCCTGGGATTCAAACTCGCCAGCACCGTAATCTGTTTGTCCGTTATCAATAGGCCAGCACGCACTTATGTTCGTTATATATACATATAATAATCGAGACTGTACTATAACTAATAATAGAAACTGAAATAAAATAAGAGGACACACGCAAAAGTCCCTAAAATTTACGTTAACAACGATCGTGTATAAAAATAATATTTTCAGTGCGAATCTTTCGATTACCTACCTACCTACCCACTCGGGCCGTTAACTCAGCTTTTCATTTCAGCAAGGATTCAGACGGATCTTGATCGAATTATATTTGAGAGGGCGGCTTCTTTTAAATTCTTCAATAATTCTTACACTATGTCCTAAGTTACGGGAGGATATTTTTAAACATATTTTATGGAGAAACCTTATGTCTATAATTCCCATTCTTCATCTTTCATCATTTAAATTCATCTTTCTTTCTCTCTTCAGCAAAAGGAACTCTACTGCTGCAAACAGGTATCCTCCCGAATTTCCATTGTTCATATCGACCTGTTAAAGCGGCATGCATCTAGCAACTTCCTCTAGCTTTAACAAATTCATTTATCTACCTTTTATTGTATTCTCTACATGGAATTACATAAAGTAGTTTGTGGACGCACCAACTGGTTGAGGTTGCAGAAAATCGTTGAATGCAAGGTGCTTCCAACAGCTCGATATAGAAATCCCTGGAGGAGGTCTTTGTTCAGCAGTGGATTTCTTCCGGCTGAAGACAGAGAGGGAATCTTGAAGGAATGTGGATGGGGCCTATCTTACTCTTCAAGAACACAGGCTTAAAATGTATGAATGTAAAGAAAATATGCCAACCCGCATTAGGCCTACGTGTGGGACTATATGGCCTCACCACTCTCAATCGTACTCTTGATTGTAGACGCGGCCCGTGCCCTGCAGTGGGACGTATAGGGTCTGACGCAGAAAGAAAATATTCGCTAGTCTCTCATCGTTTGCTCCGCTGATATCATTAAACTTCATATATTTTTATGCTTTGATGCGGTCGGGAGGTGTTAAATTGAAATTCACGTTGCGTATTGATTCCTGAGATGTTTGCGCTCTGTGAATTTGTATTTATATACCTGGATGTATCCATTATGTGTTCTGCTGATAGTCTGTTTTTACATGGGTTTGTGATAAAAACTGGTTGTTTAACTCGAGAGATTATGTAACGGATTTGTCACGTATCAATTCATAAGTGAAATTGCCAGGGTATCAATGATTCCTAAATCTCTCAATATCTTTTTCTGCATGTTCCCAAAATTCAAAGCTCACTATAAGTTTTTTCTTGCTATAAAATTAGCAAAAATATTTATTCTATCCATCCGTGTTTGCTAACATTTAGGGGTAGGGATTGATTGATATGCTCAGTCATATTAACCTGATATAAAAATACTGATATAAACAAATATAAAATAGAACTGAATGGAAAGTATTTTACACCACCAATCACAAGACGAACCTTATAACTCCAATTGATGAAGTTCCGCACAATACGTTGGACCGAAATACACACCTTACGATACCAACAAAAACTTGAAATATAAAGGTAAGTCAAATAAATCACGAAGAAATCAAACTTCACAACGCGCCGGCGGACGCAAACAAAAGAAGCGGATTTTCAATACAACTTCCTTACTTATAGTTTTTTTATAAGTCCTCAAAATGTCTGCGAAGCTTACACTCCGTGGAAACTTTTATTAAAATCGAACCAATAACTGCTTTTTTCCATTCCGAACTCCGATCACCAACCTCGGGCGGAGTTAATAAAAATTTAAACCCAACTTTTAATGCAGAATGACAAGTTAGTCCATTTTTGTATTTTTTTGAAATTATTAATCTGCTAACGGTTTGCTTTAGAGTTCTTTGCTTACAACATAAAAATCATATCTAGTATTAAGATACAAGAACTGACGCCATCTCAGAAGGGTTAGGCAAGTGATACCAGGACAATCCACATTTCACCTATTGCCATTTCGGCACAAAGTGACTCCGAGCCGATCATGAATAGAAAAATCCAATATCACTTGGCCTGACCTATCGAAACCGAGATTTTAGCTTTGTAAGTGTACCGTTGAAAAACTACGCTACCGAAGCATTACTGCTATACGCAAAAAAATATTTCAAGCAACAGTCCAAATAAAATATCTGCCGATATAAAATGGTCATTACTGACTAGCCACAATCAAGATCATTGCGAATAGTTTTTCTCCATGTTAACTGTTCGATAGCTTATGGAACTTAGTCACAAAAACACGTTCTGTCAGTAACTATAATAGATTTCTTGCAAAAACATCCATAGCATCTAAAAAACCTCCCAGATGGTAGCATCTTCCACAAACCCAATTATACCAAAAGACATCTCATAAAAATGTTCGATAATTTTTATAGTGAATTACGTCGTCTATTCTTGAGTTTTTTCTCATTTTGTTTCCATCCATCGACGACCGAACAGCATCGCTGAAATAGAGTACTTAGAAGCCATTGGAAAATTGGATTTTATATTTTGCAAACATTGGCAAGATATATTTAATTTCAAAGTGGTTTGATCGTGCTGCCTACCTGCAATATTATCGAGCTTTCCCATTGTGAATTGTGGAATTATAGATTTATGTTAGAAATACAAGGTGGAAACTGGAACGTGCCAAAATGTCGGGTTTCGAAGTAGCCTGGCACGGTAATTTTAGATCCTTCATAATAACAATGAAAACATTATTGGCATGATGGATGGTAACAAGTTAGTGAGGGTATGATTATCAGGTTTTTTATAACAGTTGTAGGCGGGGTAATCTTTATATGAATTTTAGATTTATAATTATGTGTTTTTTTTTTATATGACAATTTCCCTTAAAGTCGATGCTAGGCAGTTGGCCAGTGACACCTTTAAAATAAAAACTACAACTTATGGGCGCAAGTCTTGAAAAGGGACAAAAATTGAAAAAGAATAATTAGATGAATAATAATTATAATGCACTTTCCCTATTACATTTTTAATACTGGCATCACAAGAAGTTTAAAAATTACCTTATGTTTTTTATTGTTACTAGTCAAAACTGGCTATTGGCATACTTTCGTCGAGTTCACATAATTATGGCTCTCTATATTTTTTCGTCAGTCACAGAAAGTCCACTGCTGAACATAGGCCACCATCAAAAATCTTCACATCGACCTATTGGTAACGGTCTGTATCCAGAAAATTTCTGCACTCTAAACTAGGTCGTCAGTCCACCCTCGAAAATAAATGCACAGGACGATAACGGATCGTGATTTACTTGACTAAGATCAATCGATTCAGGGATAAAAATATTCTGGTGCCAGCTTATACTTTCAACACTAAATGAAGATGTTCTTTAAAGGTAAGCTGTGTTGTCAAACCCTAGCGAAGCGGTCGGAGCCGATAATAATTTCATTAAAATATTTTACAGTTAATTACCTGCTGCCCAGCGGGAGATTTGCAAAGAGTTACATAGTTACTGTACTGGATGTGATATTACCAACTAACTTAAGGTAGAAAAATAAGCCTTTCAAAATGCATTTTTTTGTCACCTCGAAGTGAGGTTGCATCTAAAGGTAAGTGTAGTGCAATCTAAATTGAGATTTTTAAAACAAAAGATCCGGCAGAACAACGAAAAGGTCACCTGAATAAGTGGTTTAATCATACATTTAAGTGCGTGGTGGCCTGTTGGTAAACGGACTAGTCGCGGCTGCCCACATATTCACGGTGGTCGCGGGTTCGAATCCCAGGGCACACCTCTGACTTTTCGGAGTCATGTTTGTATTGATAATAATCAATCACCACGCACTAAAAAACGGTGAAGGAAAACATCGTGAGGAAACCTGCATACCATAGCGATTTATAAGAATTTCTATGGTATGTAAGTCCGCCAACCCGCACTAGGCCAGCGTGGTGGACTATATGGCCTAACCACTCTCAATCGTATTCTCGATTATAGAGTAGGCCCGTGCCCTGCAGTGGGACGTATATGGGCTGATACATACATACATACATACATACATTTGTTGCTGGCCCCTCAGATTGGGAGTGGAGCCTGATAGGAAAAGGATGGGAAGAGGATGGTATTGGGTATCCATCATTCTTACCAAACAAAATGCGACTGTAAAGCTGTCATCGATGTCCTGTGAGACAGTCACAGAACAGAGGTAACTCCTCGGAGTGCCCATTCCTACTGAGTCATGACCGCTTTAAATTACTTAAAAGTGAACCCACAAATAAATGGCTATTTCTCGCAGGTTGTAATAGTTATGTCAGCTTGGTCGAAGTCAGATGAATATGTACTGAATTTGAAACGAGATATATTTGTGCCTTACGTAAGGTAACATAGTTGAGGTCCCTCGTTTGAATCCTAGTTCGGGCAAAATGGTATTGGTATTTTTTATCAGCTTGGAGCCAAGAATTTATTCCCAATATGGCGATTGGTTTTTTTTTTTTTTTTATTGCATTGAATGGCACGAGCAAGCCGTTCGCCTGATGGTAAGCGATACGAACGCTCATGAACAGTAGCAACATTCCACTGCGCTCGCCATCCTGAGACATAAGATGTTAAGTCTCAATATGTCCAGTAGTTGCTCTGGCTACAATGTCCTTCAATCCGAAACACAACAGTGCATTTAAGCAGTGTTGTTTCACGGGAGAAATGGTTCGCCCCCTATCACAACATAGGCCAAAACATACAAGGCGAAATGTGGGTGCAACAGCTAGACTTCTATTTCACATCAGATGCAAGACGGTCATTCTTATCGATCTATCAGTATATTTGACGACCACATACAATGCCGCTTCAATAAAACCTAACTCCTTAAAACCAAAGATGGCAAGAATTCATTAAAATTTCTCATTTTGCGTCGACGTTGGGGCACGTACAGACCCGCTGCGAATGCACCGAGCTCCGTTTATACCTCCCCCCACCCTCCATACCTTAGAACCTCGTTTGATGACTTGAGTTATTTGGCAACTGAGATTCTCTCTCAAATTTTCACATAATGCGCGCTGCCACACCTGCTGGTTTCGAATTAATTTTAGTCGTATTATTGTTTGAGCTAAATCTAGATATTCCATCTAGGTCCTTTATTTAACAGAGAGTGATTAAGTTTTGAGCAATGAATAAAGTTGTTTGTTGTAAATATGTTTCGATGTTTCTATTTATGACTAGCTGTGCCCGCGACTTCGTCCGCGTGGAATTTCACAAAAACTTATTTTTCCAAAATAAATGTAGCTTAAGTTTCTTCTTATTATATCAGCTATCTGACAAAAAAAGTCCCGACAAAATCGGTCTAGCCATTTCAGAGATTAGCCAGAACAAACAGACAGACAGACAGACAAAAAAAAACTGAGGTCATTTTCGTTATAGGTATCGTGTATATAACGATATGTAGTTGGAATTTTTTTTTATTTTCACTTTACAAACAGACACTTCAATTTTATTTATATGTATAGATAAAGGGGGGAATAGAACTAGCCTCACACGAAAGGTCAAGGGACGATCCATCGCTATTTTAATAGGATTTAGACTCAAAAATGAGATTCGGAGAAGAATTAAATATGTCTAGAATTATGAGCAAGTTCAAATGGTATTGGGCAGGCCATGTAGCGCGGGGTAATAATGCCAGTGGGATTGAAAAGCTGTATCAGAAGATGCAGTATAGGATATTCCGGTATAAGGTGGACGACAATGTAACAAAACTTGCAAGAAATTGCCAGATACAGGCCGACAACAAGTTACTAAAATTCGTAATGTAGGTTTAGCTGTAATTATGACTGCCTGAATGGTGTAGTTGTACTACGGTACGGTTACAAAGCTGAAGTCTTGGGTTCGAATCCCGGGTCGGACAAAGTAATTTTGGATTTTTCTATTAATTATAAGCCCGGAGTCAGGAATTTGTGCCCAATATGGCGATAGGCTCGCCCTGTTTATCATCGTGGGACGGAATATACAAAGCGATAGATGTAGATATCCTGGTGGTCCCCTTGCCTACCATTTCTGGGAAAACGGCGTACTTCTTTCTTTCTCTGTCGCAGATTCCATCTTAGTATTCTAAAAAAATAACGGTGAAGGAAAACATCGTGAGTAAACCTACATACCATAGCGATTTATGAAATTTCTATGGTATGTAAGTCCGCCAACCCGCACTAGGCCAGCATGGTGTAGGTACTATATGGCCTAACCACTCTCAATCGTACTCTCGAATGTAGGGGAGGCCCGTGCCCTGCAGTGGGACGTTTATGGGCTGATACAGACAGATTGTAAATAAATATTCTTGTCTGTAATTATATACAGTAAAGTCTTTTTCCACAATCTTTCAACAAAATCCAGTTCCAGCCATCCTATTTGAAAAGGTTGATCAGACAAGCTTAACCTTTAAAGGTCGGAAAAAAAACATACATTAGGTATAATTGTGTTTAATATTCTGGGGTTTATTAACTAACGAGTGGGCGCATTGTCAAGGCTTGATGTGGGTTTAAATAAACAGTCACTGGAGCGAGGTTGCTGCTAAAATTAGGAAAAAATCCTATTAAGATAATTATATAAGCGAATATTAATAGAATACTGTAAATATACACATTTTTGAAATTGGGATAGTTTGAGAAAAATAATGAGAGTAAACTTTTTACTACTGCTAGTTTTTTTTAGCCTAAAAACGATATGATGATATCGTTTAAGTACAAGGAACAAATGTAGTTCGAGGATATACTTTATACAATAGTGTTCAAATAACTTGCGATTCGATGAGAGTAAACTATTTTTTTAATGCTATGCATGCCGATACAGCATGCCGTTCGCCTGATGGTAAGCGATACGACCGCTCATGAAGAGCATCAAAACCAAACAACACCTTGAATACAAAGCAACGCTTGGCATTCTATTGCGCTCGCCATCCTGAGACATAAGATGTTAAGTCTCAATATGTACATACTGGCGGGAGAAATAGACATTGCGGTGGTACCTATCCAGGCAGCCGCTCACATATTAGAAACTATTATCCTCCATCTGTATCAGCCCATATACGTCCTACTGCAGGGCACGGGACTCCTCTACAATAGACAGTACGATTGAGAGTGGTTAGGCCATACAGTACATACCATAGAATTTTCTATAAATCGCTATGGTATGCAGGTTTCCTTCACCGTTTTAGTTATTTTTCATAATCACACTGAATTTCAAAGTTTCTCTGTTTTAATCCGAAACCTTTTTGCCTAGTCGCACCTACAAAAACACTTAAAATTTAGGCCCTCAAAGGTGACTAAGCATGAACAGTTGGTTTAAGGGCTCTTATGGATATTGTAAGCGAGACACCATACGCGACATTAAAGCGAGCGTTCCATTTCAATGATTAAACCCTATCTTGGGTACTCAAAGCCCTTTCCAAAAGGCAATTCGGTTATGGACTCATTTTTACTGGCTTTTAAGGGTTGACTTGAATTTGCTAGTTTTTATAAAAATGAAATGGTAGGAAAAATATATTTTTGTTCATGTGATAGTGTACGTACGCCAACCCGCATTAGGCCAGCGTGGTGGGTTATATGCCTAACCACTCCTAATCGTACTCTTGATTGTAGAGGAGGCTCGTGCTCTGCAGTGGGACATATATCGGCTGATATATGTATACATGTGATACTTAGACTGCCTCGGTGGCGTATTTGTCGTACTACGGTACGGTTACACGATTGAGGTCTTGAGTTCGAATCCTGGGTCGGGCAAGGTGATATTGGATTTTTTTATTCATTATCAGCCAGGAGTCAGGAATCACAATGTGTGACGGACCATATTCGGCGGCCTTTTGGTGTCCTGGCACGTCTGCCAAGCCAGTCCGAATAAAAGGCGTGTGTTTATATATCTATGTGATGTATTTTTATGAAATATAGTGATTTTTACAAAAATATTGGCATAGAATCACGATGATTATCTTAACGATGTTCTAATGAATGATAATACGGTTATTAAATCTATTGATTAAAAATCTTATTCATAGAAAGTTATAATGCATTTTAGCTATCGAATGTTGTGTCCTCGAACTGATTTCAAAAGTCGTATAAAAGGTACAAAACATTCAATAAAAGCGGGTTTTAAAACCATCTTTATAGAGGGTATATCAAGACTGCTACCAAAAACGAAGCCGGGTGGTAGTTTAAGCACGTTTAAGTCACTTCAGACACAACGCAACAGAAAATTTGGCAAAAAAAGCGATATTTTTTTCCTATGGCCATATTTGGGTGGTAAATACATTTTTTTCCTAAAATAATAGTAAAATAATAATATACCCTTTTATTTATCAATACTCTAAGGTATAAAAAGTTTAAATTATTATTTTAGCAAAAACTATGGATTTACCACCCAAAAATGACGATTTAAAAAAATCATAAAAAAATATTGTCGCGTTTCTATGCGAAATTTTTAGTTGCATTGTGTTTGTAGTTACTAAAATTACCACTCGGCTACGTTTTCGGTAGCAGTCTTGATATACCCTGTATAAGGCTATAGGATAAAGGACTTGTGTTATCTACACTTTTGAAGGACTATATACAAAGCCCAATATTATCACAGAACACGTATATTTACAAATGGAATCCTTTCTTAAAATTAAAATATTTCACATCAGATGAAATAGGTATATCATCTAGCTTTTAATCAAATGGGTTTGCATAGATTTTCTTTTATTACAACTATTTGAATGAAATTACTTTGACCAATCTTCAAATTCAAGTAATGAAAAATTTATAGTCAATCACTCAGAGAGCCAATGAATATATTTACAGTTTTTTTTGCATCTTTTTAAATATTTTTTTTCTAAATTTGGTTAATTAGGCGTTATTTAATCTTATGCGTAAAACTTACACCAAGCATGGCTACACAAACATTGTATTGTATTGTATCAGCCCATATACGTCCCACTGCAGGGCACGGGCCTACTCTACAATCGAGAATACGATTGAGAGTGGTTAGGCCATATAGTCCACCACGCTGGCCTAGTGCGGGTTGGCGGACTTACATACCATAGAAATTCTTATGAATCGCTATGGTATGCAGGTTTCCTCACGATGTTTTCCTTCACCGTTTTAGTGCGTGGTGATTGACTATCAATACACATATGACTTCGAAAAGTCAGAGGTGTGCCCTGGGATTCGAACCCGCGACCACCGTGAACATGTTGGCAGTCGCGTTTACCAACAGGCCACCACGCACTAATGTAAAAATTACATAGCGTTTTTATGAGGCACTAATATCTCTAAACCTGGGTATCGAACTCGCGGCCTCTCTCAGCGTGCACCTACTAAAGTCAAGTGCAAAACCCTGTCTACAATGTAACGCAAAGGTAAAGTTTTCAGCAGAACATTTTGTGAGTGGCAAGGGACAGTTCTGCGGACGGTGTTGTTAACCGCAACTACCAACTCTAAGTTTAAGTGGACGGATAATTGTTACAAGATATTTCTCCACGCACGACAGTATTGGAATATAATAGTGACAGCCTCCGTGGCGCAGTTGCTTTGACGCCAGCTGTGGAACGAGTGGCTGTGGGCTCACATACATATGTGTGTGAGGCCCATGAGTATATGCCTCAGATTTGAGTGTTTGCGAAATTGGAAAGTTTCTCGTAGTTCCTGATACACACGACAAAACTTAATTGATATTAATGTGGGATCAGGACTATGTATGTGCCTTCTGGGTGGAGTGACTGAATATTCTAGAATTAATTACGTGAGCGTAGTCTAATTGTCATCTATGTTAATTACATGTCAGAGATTCCGGCTTCGATTTGTCGAAGTATTTTCATGGCTAATTAAATATTATTAACAAAGTGATTATACTGACACTAGATGACAAGACGAATGCAGTTCATATATGATATGCAAGATACCTACTATTATATTTGTACAGTAACATAATAGCTCGTTGGAGCAGTGAATGTATGTTAGTTAGTTGTAATTGAGGTGCAGTAGAATCAGACTCAAGTATCAAAGATTTATTCTTGATTGACACGTTATTGAAATTAGCAAGTTTTGTTCTAATATACGACACGTGTTTTAGTTACGATTGATATTGCACACTAGTACATAAAAAAATGTTCGCTGAAAAAATGTATAGTCAGCATAAATTGACGTAAGCACATACTTTGATGATGAATAGTTATCAATTCACATCGATAAAACCCACGTAGTAACAATGATGCACTCAATGATTACACTTTTTTATACCTCAGGTGTACGGGCTAGCACGTACAATATTGTTTTGTCAGCAGTTTACGCTACCATGCATAATTTTATAACAGTCGACACTCGACAGTACGCAAATACAGTACATAGCAATCGGTAGCGCGTGCTCATATCATTCTATCATTTTATCATTTATAATTAATCTATCAAATAAACATTTATTTCCACGCCGGACTTTTACTATCAATCCAAGCTGTACGGGTATCGTCTCAGCCCGTACAGCAGGTACCACCGCAATGTCTATTTCTCCCGTGAAACAACACTACGTAATTGCATTGTTGTGTTTCGGATTGAAGGACATTGTAGCCAGAGTAACTACTGGACATATTGAGGCTTAACATCTTATGTCTCAGGATGGCGAGCGCAGTGGAATGTTGCTACTGTTTATGAGCAGTCGTATCGCTTACCATCAGGCGAACGATTTGCTCGTCTCGCCGTTGATTGCAATAAAATAAAAAGGTCCGCTAGAGGTGCTAATGGTAAGTGATCACTGCCGCCCTTGAACATTCACAAAGCTTGGACCTTGGATGTATTGCTGGGCCATCAGATAGGAAAGGAAGCGGGAAGGAAAAAGAATGGGAAAAGGAAAGGGATATTGGGCACCCGGCATTTTCATTCACCAAACGAAACGCGACAACCAATCTGTAACTTCACGTCGGTCTCCTGTGAGACAGTGGTTCCACACTGGACGCGCCTACCCATTCATACTGAGCCATGACTGACAACAGCGTGGCTTTACTAACTGGCGCTAATAAAAATAACATCATCATCATCATCATCATCATCATCATATCAGCCACAGGAAGTCCACTGCTGAACATAGGCCTCCCCCAATGATCTCCACAATGACCTGTTGGAAGCGGCCTGCATCCAGCGACTTCCTGCGACCTTAGTCAGATCGTCCGTCCACCTTGTAGGCGGGCGTCCGACACTTCGCTTGCCTGTACGTGGCCTCCACTCGAGAACCTTTCGGCCCCAACGGCCATCGGTTCTACGAGCTATGTGCCCGGCCCACTGCCACTTCAACTTGCCAATAGTAACATACAACCAAAAATAACATACAACCGCACTAGTCCTGTGTTGTAGACATCAAAATTCTCTCATGGTGTTAGTTACTCTTGGGAACACGAATATTGTCCCACTGATTACAGGGTCAATCAAGGTAAGGAGAATACATAGTCGCCTTTTGGTAACGGTCGGGGTTGCCAACATGTTCACAGTGGTAGCCAAAACAAATCCTAGATCACACCTCCGACTAATCAGAGTCATGTATGTATTCATAGTCTATCACGTATTGCAACAGTCTATCACGAGGATGGAAAAATTCTTAAGGACATCTGCACACTATAGCGATTTGTAGCAATTTCTATGGCATTTAAAGTCCACCACTACGCGGCACTAGGCCAGCGTGGTCGACCATTATGGCTTGAGCCCTTTCTTTCATAGTTCCGATTGTAGAGAAGGCCCGTGCCTTGCAGTAGGACACATATTGATTGGATAATTATGATAAAGTTAGGGAATATGTAACATACTAACTCAGGCCAACTAATATTAATCACGTGAATTTCAAGTACATTGAGGGTCATCAACGTCATAAAGTTCATCATACGAAGATTTCTCATATAAAACATCGAATACATTAATTGGTTGAAATTAAATTTGATATTTCCCACCCTTGAGAGGCGCATGTGAAGTTCAAGATTTTAATTGGAATTTTCTCATCGCACCAGCAGAAAGTTTAAACGAAGTGCGCGATCAATTTCCAATTCAGAGTATTCTATTCGCGTTCTCGAGGATGCTTAGTGATGTCACCTTGGCTACCATCGATATTATTATCGATAATATTTTTGCACGTAATCATAATCGTCATATTGACAAGCCTATCTAGATGTAGAATGATTCATTGCAGGGGCATTAGTATTTTTGCCCGTCAATATTGATTTCATTTATATATCTTCTCTATAATATAAAAATAAGTCGGGTTTTCCTTCCTGATGCTATAACTCCAGAACGCACGAACCGATTTGGCTGATTTTGGTCTTGAAATATTCGTGGAAGTCCTGGGAAGGTTTAAAGAGTGAGAAAAATTGGAAAATTTCTAAGGAAGATACTAAAAACCTTTTTTTTTGGTATCGTTCAAGCGTGATGCGTCCAGCCAATATAGGATGATCTTTGTTTATTTGACGGGAGACATAAAAGACGGTCAAGCTTCAACTAACATCCAACGTAAAATGATCTATCTTTCCATTGTCTTTCATTGACGGCTGACGAAATAGAACAAAATTCAAAAAAAATGTATATCGTGTGTATAATATTATCTAGATGCGGCGTCTTGCGCGTAATTTTGTTAAATGTAAAATAAAACGATGCCCATATCTACCAAAATAGCCCATTGTTTTTTGAGATTATTGCAACAGTTTTAAACAAGGTATTTTCTATCGAAGCGTTTTGCCGGAGTACACCGAAATATATCTAATTATAATTTTTCGTTTTCATAAAGGACATTGTTTTTTGAATTGATACTTTTAGATGCGCTGGAGGACAAATTTAAATTCCGAATTGGTATTGTTTTCAGACTCAAAAATAAAAAAATATTGGTACGTTGATGCCGTATCTAGACATTATAATGAAACGATATGCAGTTTTATATTTTTAAATATTTGTTCTATTACTTACGTTACCTGGTAAAGCAGTATGAAGGTTTTATTAATTTGTATATGGTCACGTACTAGACGCGACTGCCAACAAGTTAACGATGGTCACGGGTTCAATCCCAGGACACACCACTGACTTTTCGGTTTAATTTGTACATGAAATAAAATTCGCCAACCCGCACTAAGCCAGCGGGGTGGACTATATTTTCTTCTATAATATAAAAATAAATCGCAAAATGTGTTGATAAGCGCATAACTCAACAACTCCTGGACCTATTTGGCCAATTCTTTTTTTTTAAATGGTTATTATTACGTTATTATTACTTCATATACGGAAAAACAGTATTTTGGTGCTGAAATAAGCGAAGGATTATTGGATGGACAAAAAAAAAACGCTAAAGTTTTTAATATCAAAATTTCGTAAGCCAATCTTTATATGTACATGTATATGGAGAGACGGGATATAATAGAGTGGAAGGTACGGGAGAGGGCTGGTATAGCTGACAGATTTGATAGCACGAAATGTAAATGCACGTTATAAGACGGGATGGATAATAAAGAGAAAGGACGGGACGGATCGGGAAGAGACTGAACAGACGGATGAGACGGGATTGAGCCGGACAGTAGGATAGCTACATCAAGTTTAGGTATACAAGAGTTTATACGAAAAACAACATGTATTTGGTGTGGAGTGGAATCAAAAAATATATGCACCCAGGCGAAGTTGGGTCGGGCTATTTTACTATGCTTAAAAAATTTTATGTAATATAAATCATAATATATATATAAACTAAGCCACGGCGGAGCGTGGCCAGGTCAGCTAGTATATATATATATATATATATATGAAAATATTTTCAAATGTATTGATTGCATTTGGATATTTGAAAGTATTTATGAAATATGGTATACATATAATGTTTTAAAACACGTTTTGTATTAGTTATAAATAATTAAGCTATGAAATACAATACTTAAATACATGATAAATTTGCATATCATTGAATTTGTCTTTATCTTAATTATGATTGCTCTTCAGCTATCAATAAATACCGTGTATCCGGTGTCATGAATTGCAGATTATTAGTCGATTCTACGATTAAATATTAATAATTAATATTCATAATTATAATATTTTATCAAATAGGAATTTTTATTACGACGCGTAGGATAAATCCAGAAAAAACCAGCTTAAATAAAAAAACGCAGCAGGGCTTCTAAGAATATAAAGGGTAAAGAACTTACCAATCAATAAATTAAATATTTATACAAAATTTATTTACAATTATCAGTACACGTACATTTTTATTTACAAAAAAATAAATATAAATTACGAACGAGGTACGAACAAGTCGCCAGATCTTCTTGCACCAATCACAATACCAGCCCAGGTCTCACGAACAACCTGCTCGATATACCTTGGAGGCAGGTTGAATCCTTGGAGTCCAGATGAAAGACCAGGAAGCTCATAAGTGTAGGAAAGAGGCACTCCAATGGAATGCGCGTAGTCTTCCGACGCACCTGAGGCGCCGTAACGCAGAACCAACATTGAGTTACCAACGACGTACCTAGGGAAGTAGCTGATAGAAAGAGCATCAATAGCCTCAGCCATTGACACACCAACAGAGTGAAGAGCAAAAGCATTATAAGAAAGGGTACCATCGTGACCCCATCCGTAAAGAATCATACTGCCGAAGCTGTGCATGGTAAGATACAAGGAGATACGGTGAAGGTGTTCATGCAAGATGTCTCTGACAACCCTGGTCTCGATCTCGGAGAAGGCACGGCTTCCTCCATATGTGTCAGAGCAAGGGCTGTTGCTGGTGCCGACGGTGTTCCAGAAGAAGTCGTAGTTGCGGTTCCCGTCTACACCAGGGCAGAGACGGCTAAGCGCAGCCTGGTCAGTGGAGCGGGTCTTGCGCCAGAAACGCTCCTGTAGAAAGAAATTGGTGTTGATAGGACTTGTTGATTGTTAGTTACATACTGCGTTCACAATTAGGTTTTAAAATATGTGTTTCTAAAAACTAAGAAGCCAAGTAACTTACGTGTGTGAAACTGTATTTGTATCCATCAGGGTTGGCGACAGGCAGGAGGATCCAGTCAAACCTCTGCAATAGGTCAGGTTCAGTCACATCCTCAGTGAGTTTGTGGATAGCCCAGGTTACGCTGGGTGGGGTGATCCATTCCCTGGCGTGGATAGCAGCGTCAATCACGATGACAGGCTTACTTTCGTCTTGGAAGTTGGTGGTGGATATCTTCAGGTATCTGATGGGACGACCTTCGAAGGAGTTGGCGGCAGTGACGAGAGTGGCGATTTGAGGGAAGCGGCGCGCGATGTCTTCAATATAGGCATCGATCTGGGGAAAGAAACATATTTTGAAAATGTTGTATGGAAGTCAAGCAAATAGATTGATCTTACACCCGTATTCACAAACAATACTATGAGGACGCATAGTGTAGCCAAACGCACAGAATTGTCAATTTTGATTCATAAACAATACTTGAGTGATGAGTGACAGTATGCGTTCACTAAAGAGGCCCTCAGGTAAAGAAAGTCAACAGCTATTTTACGCAACGCATAGTGTCGGTTGAAGACGTAAAAGTGACAGCTGTGAATGTAAATTGTAATTTCATTTTATGTGTTTTGCATATTACATCCATGTTTTTGCATTAGGCTTTTTCCATTTTCAATACAATGGATTGCAGCAGAGAGGAGGAGTTCGACAATTATATTGATGATACTTATCGTTCTGCATTCGGCAAGGACACCGAACGCAGGACGATAAGTGCAAGAAATATTATTCGAGATTTACAAAATCCTTTTGATTTTTACAATGAGAAACAATTTAGAAAACCCTATCGATTTACTAGGTATATTGTTCTTCATGCACTTTTGCCACTAGTCTGAAAGAGGCCTTTCAATACCGCCTATTTACTAATTACTTGTGGCCTTAAGATTTTATTCATCTGGGAGTTTTCTGTTGGTAAACGGACTAGATGCTACTGCCAACATTTTCACGGTGGTCGCGGGTTCGAATCCCAGGGCACACCTCTGACTATTTGGAGTTATGTGTGTATTGATTCTTTGATAGTCAATCACCACGCACTAAAACGGTGAAGGCAAACATCGTTACGAAACCTGTATACCATAGCGATGTATAAAAATTTCTATGGTATGTAAATCCGCCAACCCGAATTAAGCCAGCGTGGAGGGCTATATGGCCTAACCACTCTCAATCGATCTCTCGATAGTAGAGGAGGCCCGTGCTCTACAGTAGGACGTATATTGGCTGATACAGATACGGGAGTTTTCAGTTTAGTAATCATCTATTAGGATGCAGGCTGCCTCCAACAGGTCACTGTGGAAATCACTGGGGAAGGGGGTGGCCTATGTTAACACCAACAATTTACCGCTTAAAAATGTGGGAAAGAAATTTCATTATATATTTGGAACATAAATATTTGAAGTTGTCAAAGTGAAACTCACAACTAATTCGCGGGACATGCGCGGACACCAATTGTCAAACACCAGAGAGAAATTAGCAACAGTAACTGACCAATCACTGATCCGCATTGGACACTGTGCGTTCCCATAGTAAAAGGGTGACTCAAGTATTGTTTATGAATAAAAAGGCTGAGCGGAACGATCACTATGAGAAATGTCTTACTTAGCATAGGGTTACTTCAACACTGAGTAAAGTATTGTTTGTGAATACGGGCCTTAGTTTAGTACGGAGTCTTGCAACTTTAAATCATAACTAAAATATCAAATTTTATTACTGCTGAGTAAGCAAATTCTAAATCAAGAGTTCGATTGAGATGGTTTAGGCTATAGCATACAAAATAATATTTTATCTTGTCCAGTGCAGTGGTTTCTTTATTTTACATATGTGAAACATTATACTACAAAGCGAATGTGTGCTACGTTTCTATAGAGTATAAAAATCTTTTAAAGAAGTAATTGACTTTCACTTCAAAATTTTTGATCAGAACAAAGATTTTTCAACGCGTACAAATTTATCTAAAATCTAAATGATATAAATGATTTTTACAACAATTGCTGTAATTGTAGTCTCATTTTCAATAGATAGTATCTTAAAAAAATGATACATTGAGAGATTTTATTTTATCAAGGTATCCAAAATGATAATGCATATTGTTATGATAATACAATTAAAATAGAGAAGTCACTGCAATGGAAATTTCGAGAAGTGTGTCGTTTAGGTTGTTTTGAAGGCCTGACGACCAAAATTCGAAGGTATGAATCTTACCACTTCCCACTCCTGGTAGTTGTTGTACGGTATTCTTTCACCGTTCCTCGCCATGGATGCGTTCCTTTGTTCTTCGATTTGAAGGTCATCGTAGTCTAGTTGGCTGTAATATATTTATTGGTTTACTAACAGAATAACAAATTACATATTACTCTATAGATTAGGAGCTCTCAATCTTTTTCAAATTTGGAGAGGGCATGCATGTTTACTTATTTGTCTCCAAGCCTTTTCTTATTGCAATGAATGGCAAGACGAGCATGCCGTTGAATGACATAGCAAAGCTACACCGTGCTCGCCATCCTAAGACATAAGATGTTAGGTCTTAATATGTCCAGTAGTTACTCTGGGCACAATGTTTTTTAAACCGGAATGCACAAGTACATTTACACTGCTGTTTGGCGGGAGAAATAGACATTGTGGTGGTACTACCTACCCAGATGGCCTTTCACATATGATAGATCTATCATCAGGAAGTTGTGAATTTTACTAATCTAACGATTTTCGTGACTAGAGCCCCGGGTCGGTTGCAGATACATTTTTTTGAATATATTCTATCGCTTATCTTTATCAGAGATAATGTAGAATTTTAATGGTGAAATATTTCTTTAAATTGGTGTAATAGGTCCAGAGCCAATTCTATGCAAACAAACAATAAAATCTTGCCTCTTTGTAATAACCGCTTAGATTTTGAACTTACGGTTAAAATTTGAATATTTCAATGAAAATAAACCTGTATTATTTTTTTTACTCTGGCCGGGCATAGTGGCGACATTGCACCTGATGGATATACCTACATACTACTGCCTCGGTGACGCAGTTGTACTGCGGTATGACTGCATAACTAAAGTCTCGGGTTCGAATTCAGAAAAAAGTGATGTTAGAATTTTCTAGACATTATCAGTCCGGAGTAGGTAATTTGTGCCCGATAGGCGTTCCACGAGGGCGACAGGGATATTAAATCGTGGAACAAACTATGTGAAGGGAAACTTGAGTGTGAAACCTGATTGCACCTCTGCCTACCCTTTTGGGAAAAAGGCGTCAGTTTATGTATGTATGTACCTACATACTACAGTGATCCATTATAAAAAGTAATTCGCATGTAATCAACATGTTATCTGTCATGCAAATTTATACCAAAACAATAAATCAATGTAGAATTGTTTAAATGACGTATATCGATAATTAATGATAATTTTCACAACAATAACACGATTTGAGCTTTGATATCTAGATCATGATATTATAATCATTTACGCGTACCTACATATGTTATCGAATTAAACTACTTTTTGTATGTACATGTAGGTATGTACTGGTATAGCTTAAGAATTATGAAATTAAAGAAATACACCCAACATTCACATACATAGTCCTAACCCCACAATAAGATTGAGTCTTGTGCCGTCGATATCTAGAAACTACGAGAGACTTTTTGGTCTCACAAACACCTGGACACGAAACAAATTCTGTAGATCGCACAGAAATTTGTCTCATTGACGGGACTGAACCCGCGCTCTCTGGTTTCGCACCTTGCCTAACCAACTACGCCATGTAGGCTGTCAAATAACATTTCGGAGGTCGCACAAGAAGTTAATACTCCTAATATGAAAAAAAAAAAGAACTTTTAGGGATAAAATGGCTATCAAAATAGGCACTACGTCGGTTTAATATCAACGTATACGACTAGAGAGCCATGAGATCCTGAGTTGAATACCTGGGTTGGTGTTTATAGACTTGTTATCAGAGCTATTTAATTGCTTACATTACCAACAATCGAATTTGGTTTAATTTACTGTGGAAGATTTTCCATTCGAAATATCTTAAGTTTGATAATGACTAAGCTTCGAGACTGATATATTCTTGGTCTGCTGGTAACACCAGGGTATAATAATTGTGTGACGTTATTTTATCAGTATGATCATTTTATAGTTATGATTCTTAACCTGTTTGCCAGGTCTTCTTGTCAACATTTCTGTCTTGGCATTGACCACTCAGTTTGCCTACTGGTTTGCTTGTATGTTAATACAGTACAGAAATATTAATTAATAAAGACTTTTCTATCTAGCACGTACCATCAAAAAAAAAAATATTTTATACATGGTGTTAGAATGGTTTTGTGGATCACCACTTGAAAACTACTATTTTAGAGGAAGCAAAATTAGCTCGATTCTTCTTTGTTTGCTGGCCATTAAAATTAACATATAATTTTGTGGAACAAAGTCTACAAATAATATTGACTATATTAAAACATCATGCTAATTGTCATTAATTTAAATCAGCACTGAACAAATGGGCATGTCATTTGTCATACGGCTTATAGCAAAGCGTCATTAGCTAATCAAATATCTGTTTTATCAAATATTCTATTATCATTCATTTTTATTGGCGGTATATTATTTTTATTATGAAATTCATAAACCGCTTGTAATTTAAGCTACTGTAATAATAAACTTATTTAGCCTCTCTTTCCATTTCATATATATTTCATGCTGTATTATATAGTCCAGGTTCCCTAGAACAAGTTTCATAATTGATTACTAACAAGTTGATTTTTCGTGAGTAGCTTCCTTTCGATTAGACGCCCAACTTTTTCCTTACAGTAACGTTGGTAAATGGTAGCTTAGCAGGGTAGCAAGGATAAAACATGTCGATTTGACGAATTTTTAAAATTTATTAGTAACCGAATTTTTCTTTATTAATTATCGAGATAATTATCTAAATAACGTGAAAAAATATTTGTCCTACAAAATATAAGGTTTTATCACAACAGTCCCCCCTCTCCAACATGTATTATAAACAAGGTCATGGAAAATAATTACTAACCAGCTGATTTTTTTTTATTGGTTTACTAACATTTTTATAGTTTACTACCCACAATGTCCTACAAATTGTGTGGTATGCCATCTTGGTCCTACGCTCAAAAGTTGTCAATACCGCAAGACTTTTTTTTTTATTAGTAACTGTAGGACAAATATATCACGTGATAGGTTAATATATTTTTCATCCAAATAAAACAATGTTCTACAAAAATAAAGGTATGTTATATTAGTCCTACAAAATTTGTCGTCGAAAGGAAGCTACTCACGAAAAATCAACTTGTTAGTAATCAATTATGAAACTTGTTCTAGGGAACCTGTACCAATATGGATCTGTATCAGCCCATTTAAACTCGCCACCGATCACATCATGTGACGGAACATACAAGGCGAAATGTGGGTGCCCTGGCATCTCTGCCTACCCCTGAGAAAAAGGCGTGAGTTTATGTATGTACTTCTCTCAATCTATCTATGTGTCTCCTCTAAAATCGAGGGTAGTTAGGCCACGATTGCTTAGTGCAGGTTAGCGGCCTTTCCATACCATATAAATTCTTAAAAATCGCTATTGCATGCAGGTTTCTTCACGGTGTTTTCTTAAACTATGTATTATAGTTTATGCTAGACATGAGCACTCGGTATAATTTTCTTTTGCTTTGCTTGTTTAATTTTACGATAATACATATAGAAATGTACTTACGCTTTAACATCATCAGTGTGCAGCCTATAAGTGATGCCCAGAGCATCCATAGCGCTTGTGAAGCTGTCCAGGCGGTCAGGTTGGACCAGAACTAGACCCTCGCGGTTGGTTAGTGGATTACCCAGGACGTCTAGCTCCAGGCGGTCCGCTAGAGCACCGAAAGCTTGCAGTTGGTCCAATGAGGACGGACCTACATAGTAGGATTTCCATCTGAAAAGATTGTTATTATTTGTTGGTGTTTTAACAAAAGCGTTGTAGAAAAGAATATATTTATAATTACGCGTATATCTGTTGAAATTGGCACATAAATTTACTTTATTATTGTTGTTTATTATTATTTAGTTATTACATCATAAGAAAGCTAATAAAAGAACTAAAACTAAAAATTTGATTTACAACCAACAAACAAAATATAAGACGAATAAAAACAAGATAATATGACAAAATAATTACAATCACAAAATTAAACAGGCATACATTTATCATGCATTCAATTCAGTGAAACTTAGACTGACCAGATCACCTTACATTTTCAAATGAATAATATATGTATTTTATTTATTTACATAATCTTTATTGTACACAAACAAAAAGAATAGAACGTAATGATGATAGTTTATACTTTAGTAACAAATAAAATACATACCCGATATACATTTCATGTTTGGCGAAAGCCACGCCGAGCAGACAAACTAAGATACACCACTTCATCTTGGCCACAGATGCGGTTCCACTCACATTATTGTTTTTATAACGTATAAATTTGATAAGATCGCGCTGATAACTGATAACGTATCGAACTGATAAGGGCAATAGATTTTGACGAAATTGAATTAGTGTTGTGTTGTGTAATAATATTCTAATTTCAACAATAAAACAATTCTAACCATCGAATTTATTTAGTAATACTTATATTTTATTTGAAGCAAGAAACATTATCTACAAAATTATTTTCAAATATATATCAATATATCATCTTTTCGAAGTTAGTTATTATAAATCAAAGTAAAAATGTTACCGGCCAATTTCTATAATTAACAATGAAAAAGGGGTAACATAATTAGAAATAAGATTAATAATTACACAGGCACGGATAGAATTACCTGCTGTGAACTGCTGCTGTGGCTTTGATTTGTGAGTTCTTGTATTCAATACCCAGCTGAAGATAGTGATTGTCCTACCCACACCACTGCAACTCCAGGCAACCAGGATTAGGGTATTTGACTCATTGTTTTTATTGTATTTATAAAAATGCATTCTTCTCCACATTGAGCTAGGCCGAGGGCTTCACTCAAATTTGAAAAACCTTGAAATGAAATGACCAAATAGTCATGTAGGCAATTAAAGAGCTCTTATGAAAAGTTAATTCACTCATATTTTCTATATTTAGTTCTTACTATAATGAATTTATTTACAATTATATTTATTTAATATCTTATTATTATTTAATTGTAAGTATTAGTTACTTCTTTACGGTAATTCGTTTTTCAAAGAAATACATAATTTCAGTTAAACAAATTAAATTAAATTATTTAGTGGACCATGAGCATTATTTAAACGGTGCGTAACGGTGTTAACGCGCCCTGCTTGAGAAGACCCGGCAAAACAAACTCAGTGGGCTTATACTACCACTAAAAACTACGCTACGCGACCCAGTTCTGAGTATATCTAGCGAATAAGACTCAGTGAGATTGTTTTAGCCTTATTGGCAACATGTCGCCCACCCGACATGACATGAACATTTTTATGACGTTGCTGAGTGTCGCCTCGCGACTAAACATAGAAAATGCCGCCAACACATCGGTAGGCAACACGTGCAGGTGCTTGTCGCCGACATGATTCTCTTCTTACAAGCGGATTGTGACGGCGGGCTGTGTCGCCGGGCCGGCGCCTTGATGTGTATTGCGCTATTAAGCGTGGTTAGCACAGTGCCAAACTTTGAAATATTTTGTGACAAATGGTTAACCTCAGACTGATTTGTCTACAATTTTACATCAATGGAAATTTAATTATTATTACCAGTCCGTTTACGCCCCAATAAGCATGGAATTTCTCTACAATCGTAGTTTCTATTGAGAAGGATTAGGCCATAGTAACTAGAAATTCGTGTAAATTAGCTTCGGTGTCTTAATATATATATAACGAATAATATATTTTCTTATATTTTGTTCTTATATTATTTTCTTCGTTATTAAAGTATTTTATTATGTAAAAACAAAATATTTTCCAAAAATTCATAGCTTCTCTACACTGATGTCATTGGTTATCGCACCTCATTAGTTATACATACAATGGTTGACATGTGTCGATACGGATTACATCGATAAACAAATCCGGCTCATTGATAACGTGTGCCTAATTAATTACTTTACTCAAAATGAGTAACACAGAAATCTATTTAGTTCACAAAAATGTTGGCATGTGGTTTTTTTTTATTAATGGTCTCTCATATGTGAGAAGCCATCTGGGTAGGTACCACCGCAATGTCTATTTTTCCCGTGAAACGTAGACATTGCGACACACAGCAGCACTTTTCAAAATTTCGAATTCGAAACACAGCAGTGTAAATACACTGTCGTGTTTCGAATTGAAGGACATTGTAGCCAGAGTAACTACTGGACACATTGATAATTAACATCTTATGTCTCAGGATGGCGAGCGCAGTGGAATTTTGCTACTGTTTATAAGCGGTCTTATTGCTTACCATCAGGCGAACTGCTTGATCGTCTCGCCATCCATGGCAATAAAAAAAATCGCTAGTTTTGTTTAAATTGTACATTTTTAACATTCGCCCTGTTACAACGAAAGCTGTAAAGTAATCAAAACGTCGCACACTGGTGATATTCAAAATACAAAATAACATTCAAAATTAATATAATATTCACTTAAAAGCTGGTCAAAAATCAAGTTTTGAAAACCTTCAGGTAACAGTTTACCTGATGTCATTTAAAACTATGATAAATGACCTAACGTAATCGTGCATTTTAGTTTTTTTTTTTAGCTTTTGGTTTAAAAATTCATTTCAAAAGAGTTCTAAGCTTTTTTAACCGACTTCAAAAGAGGAGGTAATCAATTCGCCTGTTTTTTTTGTATGTTTGTTACGCGATTTTTTCGGAAATTAGGAACCGATTTTGAAAATTTATTTTTTGTCGGAAAGCACAGTAATCATGGTTGGTTCCGTAATAAATTGGTGTAGACCTGATGAATATCTTTAGATCTGCCGACCAGAACTCCTCAAAATTGAGCAGTCCAGTATTAATTCTTTTTGCGTTAGATTAAATTTAAATGTATTATTACACAAGGTGGTTGAAAAAGGTAAGGGGGTAAAAAATAGATACCTTTGTAAATATTCAATATCTCCGGCAGTACTTAATCGATTAATAAAATAACTTTTTTGTAAAAGAGTATTATAAACTCATTTGCAAAAAAAACGGGCACCTAAGCAATGAACCATTTCAAATGTTACTATTGGTTTGTTTGATAATTATAGGTAGTTTTACTTTCACAATGTTGTAAATTAATAAGCAAATAATCGTTTTCGTCAGTATTATCATAAAATTTTGATAAAATTTATGGGTTTTAATGCTAAAGTTCACTAGTAGTGTATGCTCGCTAGTAGTGCATATGCTCGTGAAGTAAAAGTTAACAAAGATTTTTGTTTGTTTTTTCTTTAATAAAGTAAAAGCAGATAAATGTTTAGTATCGAGCGTGACCCCCTCTAGCTGAAATCACAGCTTGAATTCGTCTGGGTATGCTAGCAAGGATATCCCGGATACTTGCTTGCGGAATACGTTCCCACTCCGCGGTAATCACATTCTACAGCTCTCTGATGGTCTGCGGAGCCGGTTGTACTGATCTCACGCGTCGTTTCAGAACGTCTCAGACATGCTCTATAGGATTGAGGTCGGGAATTCGAGCTGGCCAATCCAAACGACGAATGCCGACCTCTTGCACATACGGTTCCACATCGCCAGACCGGTGGGCGCGAGCGTTGTCGTCCATAAAAATTGAGTCTTCGCCTAAAGCGGCCAATGCCGGTTGTGCATGAGGAATTAGAACTTCCGTTATGTATCGATGTCCAGTCAGTGAACTGTTTTCAATGAAGACTAACTCTGTACGATCCATTGAATTTATTCCTGCCCAAAACATAACAGAGCCCCCACCATAAGGTGTGATTTCTTCAAAACAAGCCTCTGCAAAGCGTTCTCCTCGTCTTCGTGGCACTCGCCGACGTCGATCTTCACCGAACAGAGATATCCTGGCTTCATCGGAGAACAATACCCTATTCCAGTCTTCTTGAGTCCATGACTCACAATTTCGAGCAAACCTAAGCCTGGCAACTCTGTGCTCACGGAGTAACTTAGGGCCGCGGGCCGGGCGATGACTGCGTATATTGGCCGCGAGAAGCCTCCTCTTGACCGTCCATAGACTAATATGCACATTTCTTACTTCTTCGAGGTTGTTCTTAAGGTCCAAATACGAAGACTTGCGATTTCTCAATGCGCGATTCACAAGAAAACGATCATCCCGTGGTTGGGTACATGGTTTTCTTCCAGAACCAGGCCTTCTCTCGACGGAACCGGTGTCTTGATACCGCTGCCAGGTCCTTTGAACCGTCGAGCGACTCACACTTAGCCTCTGAGCCACGAAGCATTGGCTGCAACCCTCTTCGAGCAGCGCAATAATTTTGGTAGCTTTTACCACTTTCTCTAACATTATTGAGACAGCTAAACAGCAATAAATGAAGCTTTGACAATTAAGAATCCTTACTAATATTATAAAGGTGAAAGTTTGTATGGATGTTTGTTACTCTTTCATGAAAAAACGGCTCAACAGATTTTGATGAAATTTGGTATAGTGATAGCTGACACCCTGGATTAACACATAGGCTACTTTTTATCCCGAAAAATGTAGTGTTCCCGTGGGATGAGTCAGGAAACCAAATATACATATTTTCTACTCTTTCAAATTCAAATTGTTGGCACGGGATGTCCTCTCCTACGGAAGGGAAATATAGTCGACGGCACGCGGGAAATATAGTTAGTAGACACGCGAAATAATATGTTCTTGATGTGGATTGGACTCAAAAACTATCTGCACCCGGGCGAAGCCGGGCCCGACCGCTAGTATGAAATAAATTCATAAAAATTGACTAAAAGTTATGAAAACCGATATTATCTTTTGGAACTTCGCACCAAAAATGTATGATAAAAAGTGGTTTTCTGTAAAAACGAGCATCAAACGAAAATTTGAATTTAGAACGTACTGTTTTAAACACCACGGCATTTTTAAAACCGGCCAGTAACATGTACAAATGATTGAAATCATTTTGGTACCGTATTTTTTTAAAGAAGAATTAAAATCAAAACCGCCCGTTTTTTTTTGCAAATGAGTGTATGTAAGGTTGGATCAAAAAAACTTCGCGAAGACCTGATGAATATCAAAACGCAAAACACAAAACGCAAAACGCGGGGGGGGGGATATATAGAAATATAAATACTTAATATCTCCGACAGTATATAGAATTGATAAAAAAAACTTTCCTTTGGATCGAATAATATGTAATCTTGGTCACATAAAAATGGTGAAGATCTGATAAATAAGTACATATCTGGAAATCAGAACTCCTCAAAATTTTTCAGAAACTATAAAGACATTTTAAAGTATAACAAAATATTACTTCAAAATACTACGAATTTAAGATTTGTTGTCTCGTCAAGTCAATAAGAAAATTAATCAATGTGCACTAGCATACTGAAATATATATATATATATATATATATATATATATATTTTGTTACTTAATAGTGGCACCTTGATGTCGGTCTTTTACTTATTATTATTATTATTTTTAATGTTTTGTTATGGCGAATGCCGTAATACATCATTTCAATAACGATCTAGCCTTATGACTTATAAGTTATTTAAAGGAGAAGGGGCATCCCAGCCTATCGACCAATAACGACAAGCCATATATCGATGGAAAGGTCTTTTCATATGCTACAACTTTTTCTATGGCAACAAAATCGAAATCGCTGTATTTTAGAAAATATAGCTACTTAAAGACTGCAGGAAAATCACGTGAAAGGGCCTCGCCATAGTGAGCAATAACAACAAGCTATGCGTCATTAGAAAGGTCTTCTGAAATACTATAACTTCTTCTACGGCGGCCAGTATCAAATCTCTGCGTGGAAAAAAATATCGCTGCGTAAAGGTAACGCAAGGATGAAAATATGTATATGGACTCATAGCCTGTTGACCAATAACGACGAGCCATATATCATTTGAAAGCTCTCTTTATTTTCAATAACTTCTTCTTTGTCAAGAAATCCCGATTCGCTGTATGAAAAGAAGAATATCGACATAAAGATATCGCGAGGCTCATATGTATGGACTCAAGCCTATCGACCAATAACGACGAGCGATATGTCAATGGAAAGGTCTTTTCGGGTGCTACAACTTCTTCTATGGCAACAAAATCGAAATCGCTGTATTTTAGAAAATATAGCTACTTAAAGACTGCAGAAAAATCTCGCGAAAGGGCCTCGCCCTAGTGAGCAATAACAACAAGCGATGCATTATTAGAAAGGTCTTCTGAAATACTATAACTTCTTCTACGGCGGCCAGTATCAAATCTCTGCGTGGAAAAAAATACTGCTGCGTAAAGGTAACGCAAGGATGAAAATATGTATATGGACTTATAGCCTGTTGACCAATAACGACGTGCGATATGTCAATGGTAAGGTCTTTTCGGGTGCTACAACTTATATGGCAACAAAATCGAAATCGCTGTATTTTAGAAAATATAGCTACTTAAAGACTGCAGGAGAATTACGCGAAAGAGCCTCGCCATAATGAGCAATAACAACAAGCGATGCGTCATTAGAAAGGTGTTCTCAAATACTATAATTTCTTCTACGGCGGCCAGTATCAAATCTCTGCGTGAAAAAAAATATCGGTGCGTAAAGGTAACGCAAGAATGAAAATATGCATAATATGGAGTCATAGCCTGTTGACCAATAACGACAAGCGATATGGCATTCAAAAGCTCTCACTTCGATCCCACACGGGATTTGAACCAGAGGCCTCCGCTTTGCAATCATACCATAGTAGAACTACGCCATCGAAGCAGTTCATACCTACTTAGTGTCTACATATTATTTGTTTTTCTATTTTAAATAGTTTTTTTTTTTCTAAGAGCCCTCCGGATCTATTATTAAGAACGTTGACAATAATTGACGTCACTGGCAAATGAACACATACCTTAATTATAAACATAAATGTCGCGCAAAATCGATTGAATTTATCGTATTTCATTTTATCACAAAACTTACAGTGGACTTATTTCACGCACTTAACAGTGTACATTAACGTTATGTAGTACGCATCGCATGTTGTTATTGCTCACTATGGCGAGGCCCTTTCGTGTAATTTTCCTGCAGTTTTTAAGTAGCTATATTTTCTAAAATACAGCGATTTCGATTTTGTTGCCATAGAAGAAGTTGAAGCACCCGAAAAGACCTCTCCATTGACATATCGCTTGTCGTTATTGGTCGATAGGCTTGAGTCCATACATATGAGCCTCGCGATATCTTTATGTCGATATTCTTCTTTTCATACAGCGAATCAGGATTTCTTGGCAAAGAAGAAGTTATTGAAAATAAAGAGAGCTTTCGAATGATATATGGCTCGTTGTTATTGGTCAACCGGCTATGAGTCCATATACATATTTTCATCCTTGCGTTACCTTTACGCAGCGATATTTTTTTCCACGCAGAGATTTGATACTGGCCGCCGTCGAAGAAGTTATAGTATTTCAGAAGACCTTTCTAATGACGCATCGCTTGTTGTTATTGCTCACTATGGCGAGGCCCTGACGCGTGATTTTCCTGCAGTCTTTAAGTAGCTATATTTTCTAAGATACAGCGATTGCGCTTTTGTTGCCATATAAAAAGTTGTAGCATCTGAAAAGACCTTTGCATTGACATATCGTTTGTCGTTATTGGTCGATAGGCTGGAGTCCATACATGTTTGCCCCTTCTCCTTTAACCTAAACTTCTAAAGAGACTACGACTAAGAATATGTCCAATAACACGTTTATTATTGTCTCTATTAAGGGGACGACACAATGTTCGCGTGTTCTTTTTCACTAGCACTCACTGCACTATGTTTCTCTAACTGTTCATCACTAACTCGAAAGATTTTGTCCTTTCCAGTCTTCTCACTAGGTCCGTATTATCGAGGAGCTGGATAGCCTCGACGTTCACGTGATAGTGAAGCCTATGTTCATGCGCTTCAGCATACTTTTTTACAATATTTCTAACGAAGTCTACCTTGAGGTCCCGATGAAGATCTTCATTTGTTACGTACCATGGGGCGTTTGCTATGTTCCGCAGTACTTTGTTTTGAAAATGCTGTTTTATTTGCATATTGCTTAGTTTGGTAAATCCCCATAACTGTATACCATAAGTCCATACAGGCATAAGGACTTGTTTGTATAAAAGTATTTTGTTGTGTACTGACAACGAAGAGTGTTTACCAAGTAGCCAATACATATTCCTGTAGCGAATTTCTAGCTCGTCGCGTTTCTTTTTGACGTGTGCCTTCCAGTGAAGTTTTGCGTCCAGAGTCATGCCAAGGTATTTAGCCGTATTTTCATATGGTATAGTTTTACCGTTAATGAACACAGGCTCATACTTTGGCTTTTTGTTGGTGAAGTCAATATGAACTGATTTTGATTCATTTATTTTCAAACGCCATTTTTCAGTCCAATTGGAGATGACATTGACAGCTGCTTGCACTTTATCCACTGCTTCTTCGTGAGTCGATCCTGTGGCTACAATTGCCGTATCTAGTGCCGTAATTTCCGATCTTCTATAACAGGTTTAAGCCTTTTCAAAAGTATTTTTTCATATAGCTTAGCCATTACTTACGCCCGCCTACAAGGCGGACGGACGACCTGGCTAAGTTTGCAGGAAGTCGCTGGATGCAGGCCGTTTCTAACAGGTTGATGTGGAGATCCTTGGGGGAGACCTATGTTCAGCAGTACACTTCCTGTGGCTGAGATGATGATTATACAAAATAATAGTGTTTATCTAAATTATACTTATTAGACCAGGGTTCCTAGTGGGGTCCACGGACCCCTTATAGATCCGTAACATGTGAGCTAGGGGTTCACAGCAGCTCAGTAAACTTTTGATATATTTTTCAGAAAAATCATTTAAATACCTATCAATATTAAAAAGAAATAACTAAAATTTTTAATAAAAAATACAATCTTCAAATAAAATTCTACTGAAAAACAAAAAAAAATACTAATTGTACTTGTACATGTTGATTAATTTGTTTATTGACTTAACTAGCCAAGAAATAAAAATATATGCGTAACATATTGAAGGCGGTTCGCAAAGTACCGAAAATGTAGAAATACCATTGTAAACTACCAATAAAAGTCCATGTTCAATAAAAATGAGTATTCAATACAAGGTTTGTTTCTGTATGAGCCCATATACGTCCCACTGCAGGGCACGGGCCTCCTCTTCAATCGACAATAAGATTGATAGTGGTTAGGCCATATAATCCACCACGCTGGCCTAGTGCGGGTTGGCGGACTTACATACCATAGATTTTTTATAAAATCGCTATGGTATGCAGCTTTCCTCACGATGTTTTCCTTCACCGTTTTAGTTCGTGGTGGCCTGTTAGTAATAATAAAAATAACTTCTTGTTCAATTTCGCCGCTGTGCGTCGGGAAGTTAAAAAATGCTAGAGTTAAACAAAATCCGCGATAAAATTCTTAAACAATAGCTTTTTTTCAATGTGTAACATGCGCTTTAATCTAAGAAACCATTTAAATATTTACTTTCTTAAATATACTTTAAATATTGCCCTGTTTTTTATTGTTTATATTTCTTATTAAATAATAAGATACATCATTTCGAATACTACATGTCTCTATCTATACATAATCGTATTTAAGATTTGTTGGCTAGTCTAGTCAATAAGAAAATTAATCAATGTGTACTATCACAATGAAATATATATTATTTATTACTTTGTAGTGCACTTCGAAGTCGGTCTTTTAATTTTTAATTAAATTATTTTATTTATATTTAAACTCTATATGACTGCCGTCCTTTAAACTGCTTTTCTTGTACCGTCAAGAAACGTCCTATCCCCTCTATATTCTATCCAATACCATCATTTTGAATTTTAAAGAATAGCAAATATTAATTTACTGGTGGTAATTTACTGGTGGTAGGTCTCTCATATGTGCGAGGCCATCTGGGTAGGTACCACCGCAATGTCTATTTCTCCCGTGAAACAACACTGCTTAAATGCACTGTTGTGTTTCGGATTGAAGGACATTGTAGCCAGAGCAACTACTGGACATATTGAGACTTAACATCTTATGTCTCAGGATGGCGAGCGCAGTGGAATATTTCTACTGTTTATGAGCGGTCGTATCGCTTACCATCAGGTGAACGGCTTGCTCGTCTCGCCATTCATTGCAATAAAAAAAAAAAAAAATATATATACATATTTGAATTCTTTGCTAATCCCACGGGAACATTTTTCGGGATGAAAATTACAAGTGTTAATGCAGGGCATTATCGACCTCCATACCAAATTAAATCACATTTGGTTCAGCCGATTGAGCAAAAAGAAGTAACAAATCGATTCTATCATCTATGTATTTGGGTTTTCGAGTACAGAAAAGAAAAGAAAATATCTGTGGCTCTTGTAATCAGTGATACAGGTCTAAAATCATTTTACAGGAGAGCAAAAACAAGATTTTAAAAAATTCCCGGTCGCAAACTAAATGGGCTAGATTACCTTAGTTTGTCCATAAAAAGGTTATCTACTAATGTGCATACTAGTTTTTGATGTATAAAATATTATATTACATTAAAGTTGTCATTCTTTCGATATAAATATGAAGAAGTAATAAACACACAAACTTTCATCTTCATAATATTAGTAGGATATGTACTTATAATAAACATAGATAAGTACATAGATTTGTTGTGATTTATACATACTGTTACGTATTTTGTGCACGCGTACATACAAAAAACCGGATTCACAATATCGACACATTATCAAGGATTATCGTTTCAAAGTAATTTGATAATAACCTTATCAAATAATTTGTTCAATGAATAAATTGTACGGTAAATCCCGTGATTGATATCTTCACCGTGAGTACACAGAATACTAACAGAAGTCAAGCTTGTGTATGTACTTCACTTTTGTTGCCACACTGACACTACGCTCGGCGTTCGCGCAAGGGTTGTTAACTCTGGCTTATGCGAAAACACGTATCGTGTTAATAGCACTCGTATCGTTTGATTGAATTTTTAAAATTAAATATATAAAACAGAATAATACAATAAATAAATTTTAATTTTATTTATGAACTCGCTGAGAATGTGTATGTCATTATACTAAGTTTTTTTTAATTGTTTTTGTATAATATATGTTTTTTTTTATGAAATTTATATTCAATTATTATGACCAGGTGTTTTATATACGAGTGTAATAACTTTTATTCATTTGCTCCATATCTGCACAAGACATCTCACTATTTGCATGCCCAAAGCGGGTGACACTCGCGCTCGCACTGGTCTCGACTGGTTTGAAATATCGTGTCGGTGAACGCTGTCAATGTGTGCGTTGATTTAGCGCGCTTTGTATGGAGCTTGACTTCTGTTAGTTTAGTATTCTGTGGTGAGTAGGACTTATTTTTCCTATTGTTTTTATTGTAATGAATGGACAGACGAGTATGCCATTCGGGAGAAATAGACATTGCGGTGGTACCTAATCAGGCAGCCATCTTACATATGGAGAGACCTACCACCAGTGCTATTGCAGTATATTAAGCTAATTAATTTATAACAACTGCTTACAACGTCGAGGTTTCGAGTTCGAATCCCGAGTCAGGCCAATAATTGATATTGGTTTATATACTTTGTCAATGGAGTCAGAAATTTGTGCTGGATAGGGAAATAGGTTTGCCCCTATCGCATTGTGGGACGGAACAAATAGGGCGAAATGTAGAGAGATAAGAGATCTAGCATCAGTGAAATTATTTGTAAATGTATGTATATTTTAAGGTCATGAATCTCACGTGGGTTGCAAGAGTTCGGAGACTGTTTAGATCATAGTTCACCGCGCTAGCCTAGTGCGAGTTGACGGACTTCACATAACGTACATATAATTGAATATGGAAATGAAAATAATTAATTGAATTCAGTAAAATGTTCAACATCATTTAAAGTCAGTCATTTTTTTATTTTCATTTCATTGTCGGTTTTTACTAGAGAAGAACGGGCTAGAAACTCGAGTGTTGTTCTTTTCAAAACTAGTTTACAATATAGTGAAAAATTTAAAAAAATTGATACGCATATGTGTACCTACGTTATATTTAATATGGCTGAGTGAAGCAGAGTCAACAAAATGAAAAATTAGTATACTCTGTTTTGCCAATGCAGTGAATAATTGCAAAAGCTTTAAGTATACAAGGTGATATTGACACATGATACTTAATTTAAACTACATGTTTCTCATTACCCCAGATGACATTGTACATAATTTAAACAAAATATGAGACGATATTTTTCAAAATTCGTGGTTTTAGTTTTCATGATTTTTTGGCATCCCATATAGATACGAGTATTTTTACAGCTTAGCTGAACTTCAGTTCGGTTTGGGAATTTACCTGAACCGAAAAAGACTCGGTATCTTTAGGGGTTGATCAAAAGCCTTGAAACCTAAAATTGCAATTTCTGACATAACTATCCGGCAGTTTTTATTCAAACTTGGTACAATGTTACTTGGGGTGGTTAAAAATATGCGGTTTAAATTAAATATTATACGACAATATCACCTTGTAAATCTATATGGTGGTACGCCGTTATGCGATTTTATTCTTCCCCGTGCTTATAGTGCGTGGTGATTGATTATTAAAACTTATTTCCATGACTCCGAAAAGTCAGAGCTTTGCTCTTGGATTTGAACACGTGATTACCGTAAACTTGATGAGCTGGCAGCAGCGTCTGGTCTTTTAACGACACAATAATAATAGCTTTTATATTATGAAATAAATTTAACATAACAAGACAATCGGAAAACATTTAATTTTATTATTTGTATTTGTAAATCCTATAAAAAATTAAGACAGGACATAATATCATTATTCGTATAATAATTCATTACATACGCAATCATGATTTAAAAAAATGATAGATTCTAGACCTTTTTACGATAATAATGTATCTTTATGCTGCTTCTAGTACCTGAAGCAGCCACCACGAAAACGGTTTATTAAAACGGAATTAAATTATTTTTGCATAAAATACTTCAAGGCTCAGTTGGTTAGGCGCCGAGTGGGAAACGAGAGCCCGCAGATTCGATTATCGCACCGAGATAAATTTATGCGAGACTCGCAAGTAACCGTTACGGGCTTGGGTGGTTGCGATAAAGAAAATTCTCGAGTCGTTTTCGATTGCTAACACTTAATTTATGTTAATATGGTTGTATGGGCTATATTTTTAATTTATTTATTACACTTTATTGTATGTACAACACAAAATGAGAAAATACACAACAAAAAAGCTTAATCATTAACATTACAATGGGGGTCTTATCTGATTTTTAAATATTTGTTTGTACAGGCAAATGGATCTCAAGATGCTCTGTTGGCAAAATCCGCAGCAGCTTCTAGAAGCAACAGATCACGAGCTAGGTCTGTCGTCGAAGGCTTGTCATTTGACGAAAACCATACCATTGACGTGGTGAGTGACATGCCAACTTTCTTCTCTTTTCAGTCAATTCAATTCAATAAAAAGCAAAGACTACAAAAAAATTACATAGCGACGTGTTAAAATTGCCTTAGATTTCGACTACTAATGGTTAATTTAATATTTAAATTGGGATATTTTGAGTTTTCTGCTGATTGTAACATAATATTAGCTAAACCTCTTTCCCCAGAAATAAAATTATTAATTAAGCTTTACAATTTAGTTTTGACCTCAGATCAGTCCAGTTAACATATGATTTTTATTCTGCGTGTGCATGTTATATTATAAGTGTTATATTATATTATGTTATAAGTGTATGTAAAGAATGTAAATGTTACCTAACTGGAGCGACGTAATCACTCTGTGATTAAGCTCGGCAATAGAGAGAAAAAAAAAATTAAATTAAATATTGAAAAAATACAAGTTTATTATATAAATTGAAAAAATAATATTATGCCGTCCAACAAAACAGACGAAACTGAAAGAAGAATTCCCGTACCGGGAATCGAACCCGAGCCTCCTGGGTGAAAGCCAGGTATCCTAGCCACTAGACCATACGGGAGGTGTAGGGATAATCGAAATTCTCTATCTATTGGTTTGTCTACATTTATATCTTACTACAATATAATCATCGGATATTTTACTGAATCTTTAATTTTTTATGAATCTTATTTCATCTATCATAGATTATTTTTTAAAGGGAATTTCTACCAATATGTTTGGTTAAAATACTAAAAAAAATTGATGTATTTTTCGCATCCCATTCAAAAACTAAGGGATCAATCGGTAATTGTATTTTTATACGTATATTTTAGATAATTTATTAGTGCATCGATTATACGTCCATCCCAACTGAAAATAAGTTTATTATGGCAAGTTATTTATTTGTATCAAACTAAAGCTTAGTTATGTACATATTGCATAACTGGGAATTCGAACCAAGGGCTTTACGATTCCATTTTTGTTCTATGGTATTCCCCTTAGCCTTACTATTCAAAAGAGCCCACTACATTATTATATTGTACGTCCCTTTTAATGACTATATAAATTTTACAAAGCAACTTGTTATAAACGTGGTTGATTGTTAGTGACGGACCAGCCGCGGCTGCCAACATAAAGGACGCGGGTTCGAATCCCAGGGCACATTTTGGACATTTAGGAGACAAATACGCATTTTAGTGGTATAAAAAAACATCATTGGGAAATCCTCAAACTTACTAACTTATCGATCATAGTACTATTTAATGTTACATATTATCATATTATTAAATTATTATTCATGTATAATTATTACTTTCTATAGAGTGTGAAGTTCGCTAAACCCACAGCTAAACCACACTAGGCAAGTTTTGTGGACTAAAGGCTAAACCGGAAAATCGGAATCTTAAAAGCTAAATCAAACAATCGATTTTACAGAGGGCTCAGCTGTTCTCAGTTCAGGTTTTCTTTATTTGCAGGAAATAGTATGTTAGAAAGGCATATAGATTAACGCCCAAATACTGGAACGCAACTTAAATATAAATGGCGCTTAACTACGTTAATCCCGATTAAATGTAATAGCTAAGTGGGCCGTGCGCTGTTAAGAGCAACTTATTATTTGAATGGCGTTCCAGTATTCGGGCGTAAGTTTTTTATTGTTATGAATGACAAGACGAACATGCTAATCGGCTGATGATAGGATATATGACCGCTAATAGACAGTAGCAAAACCAAACCACACCATGCAAAAAGTAATGCTTGGCATTCCATTGCGCTCGCCATCATGAGACATAAGATGTTAAATATCAATATGTCCAGTAGTTACTCTGGCTACAATGTTCTTTAAACGGGAATATTTTACCCAGGTCCCTCACATATGAGACATCTGCTACCAGTAAAATAGAAGATTAAGTACAAAACTAGACGTATTTAATTGATTATCTATAATCCTATTAGATATTATGAGCAAGTGGAATTACCATACAGGTAATTACCAAGACGCGTTGATAAGCACGTGCGTTATCATACAGAATTAAAAATATAATTAAGTTATTGTTATGTTTTTTTGATAAAAAAATATTATTGTTTTGAGGACTAGACTTTATATGTGGCTTAAAGAGGACTCAATATGGATTGAGTCCTCTTTAAGCCACATATAAAGTCTAGTCCTATTATTTCATATTATGAGAATGGTCTCATAATATGAAATTGGAATTAATGTTGGAAAATTGTACAGACACCTCTAAATACAGACTTATTTTTTTTATTTTTAAAACAGTACGTATCATTTGAATTTATGTATTCTAACTGTGATGGGCATCTTGTTGCATCTTGGGATTTTTGTGATAAAATATGATCACTCTGTTCAACGACTTTTGGAATCAGTAACATAAAACATTGCATAATTAAAATATGTTTTATTGTAATTGTCTTTGAATAAGTACGTAGGTAAATAAAATAATAAAAAATATAACAATACCTACAAATATCGTTGTAAATCAGAATGTTATAAACCAAATCTCAAATTCGGAATAAATGTAACGTTGTTGAATTCTAACACATCACTCCATTTTTTTCTTGTTGTTCACGAATTGCTTTTAGGTCGACCAATACCTGGTCTTGACTTGGCCAACGCGTATCCAGAAACCGTCAGTGTAGTATCAGCTGGCAGAAGTGTTCAAGGCAGAGACATCAAGTACCTGAGGATTTCCACCACCAACTTCACGGTATCTATTTTTTTATTTTTGAATGGCAAGAAAGAAGGAAAGAAAAAAAGCAAGCGATACGACCCTCATGAACAGTAGCAATGCATGGCATTCCACTACGCCCATCATCCTGAGACCATAAGATATTAAGTCACAGTATGTCGAGGAGTTACTCTGGCTACAAACTCAACTCAATGACTGATAAACTGAAACAAACTTGCATAATTTGCCCATTAAATTCATTTATCAAACACGGTCTACAAACAGACGATTCTTGAAAACGCTATACAAAGTTATACCTATTTTTCTGAACTTCAGGATACCAACAAACCAGAAGTGATGCTACAGTCTCTCCTTCACGCTCGTGAATGGGTTACCCTTCTTGGTACTCTCTACGCTATTAAGAAGCTGGTGATTGTCGTCACAGAGCAGAACCTGCTCCAGGATGTCGACTGGGTCATCATGCCTGTTGCCAACCCTGACGGATACGTGTCCTCTCACAACGGCGTAAGTACAACCATTGGAGAATTTGTTACGGTGGTGGAACTTTAACCTAGGGTTGGGCCTACCTAGGGTTAAATACCACAGATGGCTTGAAAATATTTTGGCAACTTTGTAGAAGCAACCTTAGCCTTATCAATATTCAAAAAATATAGATATGTTAGGATCCACCTCCTTGCCCAGGATATGAATGATAAATGTAATTCATACATTGTATTAGATTCATTTGTCTCGATCCTTTATCAATCCTCAAGACTCAATTTTTGTTTCTAAGTTTTCTTCATAATTATAGTTCTGCCGACTACATCGTCCTGCTAATTATTTTACTAATTTGTCGTTGTTCTTTAATTACAATTTTATTTTATTAGAACCGTTTCTGGCGTAAAAACCGTGCCACTGGATTTATGATTGGCGACTTCTGTATGGGTGTCGATCTCAACCGCAATTTCGACATATTTTGGGGTTCCGAATCGAGTAACAATGTCTGCGCGGAGACCTTCCACGGCAGAGGACCCTTCTCCGAACCTGAGACCGCCGCCATCAGGGACGTCCTCGCTCTCTATGGAAACCGCCTAGAAATGTACCTTGACCTCCACAGCTTCGGAAGCATGATCCTCTACGGATATGGAAATGGTGTTCTCCCACCAAACAATACAGAGAAAGAGATGATAATGAAAAGATACTGCTGGAGACTTCAGATAAAAATTTTAAATTGAAAAGTGAATTAGCTGAATTACACATGCAACTAGAATCATGTTTAGATGATAGAGAGAGGTTGCAAACGATTGTAGAAGGGTTTGGCCGGTGCAGTGATGAGTATGAGCTAGCTCTCACACGCATCACTGAGCTGGAACTCTCACTTCAAGAGGCTCATAAAGTCATAAATAAGCTAGAATCTGACAAACTCAATAACACAATTTTACAAAACCAGAGTTTGTTTGATGAGTTAGTCTTAACCTCTCCGCAGTTGGTTCATGCTGCTAGTAACCATATCCCATTAACAATTACTGACTCAACTGTTAACAATAGTGAAGAATATGCAAGAGGGATTGGTAAATGCAGCAGGAACAAACTGAAGAAATATATCAATATAAATAAATATATCAAAAAGACACAGAAATTAATAAATAAAAATAAAGTACATACAAAAAGTTTGAAACACAGCAAATGTAGAATTAGCTTGAGAGATCAGTTACAGTCATGTTACAATGAAACTGATATTCTTAAAACTCAGTATGACTGTGAAATCAGTAAATTAGAATTGGAAATAATAGGCCTTGAAGAGTCGTTAAAATCAATTACAAATAAATACGAACTCTCCAAAAAGGAAATAAATGAACATGTATTAGCATTAAGTGATTTAGTCGAGACATGTCATCATAATACAGAAAGGTTCAATTCCTTAATGAACTATCATACATGCAACTGTGACCGGTCTGTTAAGTTATCCTTAACACCCAGAAAACCTAGTTGTACACTGAAGTCTCCCAGTACCACCAATACCGTTGTAGAAAATGAAAACATAATAATATTCAGCGATAAAATTGGGAAAGGGTTAGGTCATGTATTACATAATAGGACAGGACAAAACACTGTAAATTATTGTATGCCAGGGCTTTCCTACCCACAAATTGTTGAAAAAATTATAAATTATAATTTTAATCCAAATTCAACCTTAATCATTTTAATCAGTAATAGGGGCAATGTAAACACACGCCAGTATATAGAGAGTATTAACATACTAACATCTTTAAAAGTAAAACGAATTGTAATGTTTACATTCCCTTATGAAAAAAAGTTGTCAAATGTGGAAAAAAATATTAGATATAACCTTAATTGTAGTTTAATTGAGGCCCTTAAAAATAAAAATGATAATAGTAAAATTACTCTACTTGACATGAATACTTACTGTAGTAAGTACAAAATATATAAATATATGAATTTATATAGTATGAAACGACATATAGCAAAATTGCTATTTAATTTATTAGACAAAGCCAAAGGTTTGGCTTCTCCACCTGCTTTTATTGAGCAGTTAACATATTTGAAGACAAGGAATGATACACTTGTATCTATTCCAAATAATAATTCTATAAATAATTTAAATTAAATAATCAGACAATAGAGTCTCCCTCTTGCCAACAACAATTACAAATAATGAATAATAATATTAATAATAACATTAGCCTGAAAAATAATACGAATATTTCAAATGACATTCCAATGAGTACTTCTCCACCCATTAGACAGAATAGTGTTTGTAATATGGATGATAATAATATATTAAACCTAGTACATCAAAATAGTCAGGGCATGCTAGGTAAGGAACTACAAATGGAATTGTTCATGAGTTGTCAGAATATTGATATACTTTGTGTCACAGAACATTGGCTGAGAACTGAACAGCTCATTTTCAATTTCAAGAACCATGTAGTTGGTAGCAAATTTTGCAGGAAAAACGCTATACATGGTGGCTCACTAATATTAATGAATAAGAATATTAAATTCAAAAAACGTAAAGATATAGTGAGTCTCTCTGTGGAGCAAACAGTAGAAATGTCATGTATAGAGTCAGAGCAGTTCATAGTTGTAAGTGTATACAGACCACCCTCCTCTTTGTATGATACTTTTGAAATAATACTTGAAGATGCATTGAGGAAATTAAGTAAAACGAATAAAAGATTGTTGGTGTGTGGAGATTTCAATGTTAATCTGTTAGATATGTCTGTTATGAGTGAAAAATTAAGAAATCTCTTTTTATCATTTGACTTAGTTAATCTATTTTTGGAGCCAACTAGGATAACCAACACTAGCGCTACCTGTATAGATAATGTGTTCACAGATATAGTCCCAGAAAATAAATCTATTATTAATCAGTTAGACTCTGACCACTGTGGACAACTAGTCACTTTTAGAAGCGAATTCCAGCAAACTTCCATTGGAAAACTTAATGTTGTTCCGGTAACAAAGATCCGGTTAGATAAATTAAAGAATAATTTGTTGAAAAATTTCAATGTACTAGTACAGGGTAACAACCCCAATACTCTGTATAATTCTGTATTTGACATATTTTGTAAGGAATTTAAATCAATCTTTACATCCAGGTCTGTTCCCACAAGCAAAAAAACTTGCTTCAATAATTGGGCCACTGTTGGCATACACATAAGTAGGAAGAAACTATATGATCTTTATTCTGAAAGAACATATAATCATAGTGAGCATTTTAAAAATTATGTTAAAAATTATTCTAAATTGTTTAAACAAGTCTGCTATAAAGCAAAGTCTTTATACTTAAAAGAAAAAATAAAAAACTCCAAAAATAAAATTAAAATGACATGGAGTGTAATTAATAAGGAAACTGGGAAAGCTAAACCTCGTGACACCGAGTTTAGCTTAACTATTAATAATAAATTAATAAACTCTGATATAGAAGTAGCTAGGGCTTTTGAAAAGTTCTTCACAGATATACCAGTTTCCATAACAAAAAGCTTAAATTCGTCTCCTTCTTTAGCCCATACGTTATTACAGGAAAGTGTGCCAGGGTGTGGCGATTCATTTGAATTCCAATCCGTTGACAGTGATGACATTGTAAGAACATTTAAACTTATAAACATTAAAAATACTTGTGACCTCTGGGGAATCTCTACAAAGATCCTCAACTATGTACTACCTATATTAGCTCCTCAGCTAGCTTTAGTCTTTAACACATGTATTAATAGTGGCATATTTCCTGATAAAATGAAACTCAGTAAGATAATACCTCTTTTTAAATCTGGTAGTACAGATGACCCCTCTAATTTTAGACCAATATCAGTACTGCCTTCATTTAGCAAAATTTTTGAAAAACTGATGCTTATACAGTTGCAAAGTTATTTTAAAAATAATAATTTACTTCATGGTAAACAATTTGGTTTTACTCGGGGTCGCTCCACCACTGATGCTGGTGTGAAGCTCATAGATCACATATTTGATGCTTGGGAGGATTCTCAGGATGCTTTAGGTGTATACTGTGACCTATCCAAAGCATTTGATTGTGTTTATCATGATATTCTTATCAGGAAATTGAGCCACTATGGAATAAATGGACTTGCTCTTGAACTATGTAAATCATATTTAAACAATAGGGTTCAGAGGGTTGATGTCAACGGACAAAAATCACATGGATCTGTTGTTACTATGGGGGTTCCGCAGGGCTCAATTCTTGGACCCTTTCTCTTTTTGATTTATATAAATGACTTGCCTTATTTTATAAGGGATAAATGTGAGGTAGTGTTGTTTGCTGATGATACTTCACTGATATTTAAAACTAAACGACATCAATCAAATTTTGACGAAGTAAACCACACTCTCTCAAGAATAGTTCATTGGTTTGGCGTTAACAATTTACTGTTAAACAGCCAAAAAACTAAATGTATTCGGTTTATAACGCCTAACGTAAAAAAAGTGAATGCCAACATTTTTATGAACGGGGATGTGTTGAGCCTTGTGGAGACTACTAAGTTTTTGGGAATCACATTGGATCCTAAACTTCAATGGGGTCCCCACATAACAGCGTTAGCTAAAAAGCTGAGTGCTGCAGTTTTTGCAGTGGGCAAGATTCGCCAATTGACTGACATTGATACAGCTCGATTGGTCTATTTTGCTTACTTTCATAGCATAATGAGTTATGGAATTTTGTTGTGGGGTGGTGCTGCTGACATTAATACCATCTTTCTTCTTCAAAAACGAGCCATAAGATCTATTTATTCGTTAGGCTCCAGACAATCTCTGAGAGAAAAATTTAAAGAAATAAATATAATGACAGTAGCATCAGAATTTATATTCGCTAATTTAATGTATGTCCATAAGAATATAGAACAATTTCAAAAGGTTAGCGATATTCATGACAGAAATACTAGAAATAGAAATAATCTAGTCAGTCATAAGACCAGGCTCCAGAAAATTAGCAAATCTTTTAAGGGTTACTGTATACATTTCTATAATAAAGTTCCCACTCACATAAAAGCCTTATCTATAAATAAATTTAAATCTAATATTAAACGACAGTTGTGTAATAAAGCATATTATAAAATTTCGGAATACTTAGAAGATAGTAAGGCGTGGGAATAAAACATAATATAAGTCCCAGAACCGGATGTGTGTGTACTCTGTTAAATATAATTAAAATATTTATCCCACTTGTGTCACCATAGTTGTAGACAATTTGAGTACGTCATGCTCGCTTAAAGGTCTGTGCTTGCGGCGGCGTCGTGTGCCGGGTCGGTCACTTCCCTATAACACGGTTGAGGAGACCGATGGCTGGCACATGGGTCATACTCGTGAACGGGTGCTGCTTGTGTAGACTGGTCTGCTCAATTTGCTTATAATGATAATATTAATTACTTTGTTTTTTTTTTTTTTTTTTTCATTTTTGTTTAATTTTTTATTGCCTTTCATTGCCTTTGCTGAACAGTGTATACCAGTTCCGCGGTCAGGGCGACCACACTTAACTCAGCCGTACAATATAATCATTATTATGAATAATTTATGAACTGCTCTGAATTTCAACTCCTGTATGATCACTGTATTGTAAACTTATTTTGAAAAGAGCAACGCTAGAGTTTCTTGCCCGTTCTTCTCTGGCGAAAACAGCCTTGTGAACTGGGTGGTAGTGGAAAAAAAATGACTGAATCTAAATAGTGTATGACATTTTATGGATTCAATAAATATTTTCATTTCATTTCATTTCAAAACGCTTTGGCCAAGAACTTCCTCGCCGTCAGAATGGCCCAGGCTATCAATGCTGTCAAATGGCCTCAAAACAGGAACTACATTGTTGGAAACGTTGCCCTTGTCTTGTACACTGTTTCTGGTGGCTCCAGCGACTACGCCATGGCTCTTGGAATTCCTTACAGCTACACCTTCGAGTTGCCGGCTTATCGTAACATCGTGAATACTATTCAAGGGTTCTTGGTTGAACCCGCTTTCATCGAACAGGCTGGATATGAAACTTGGGAAGCTATTAAGGTTGCTGGACGTTTAGCCGCTAACAATTGAGCAGGCGGGCGAGAGAATAAAAGTGTATTGTAATAAATTAAGAATAAATATTTATAGCATTTTTAATGATATATTTTTTTATATTGATCGTTAATAGTTACTAAGCTTACGTATATCCAACGATTTTATTCTGATTTATAATTATAAAATTTTCCATAAACTAATTGATAGTTTTAAAACTGAACCTGAATTGTCAGTCTTTAAGAATAAAATATTCTGTACAACATTGAATAATTTGCATCAGGGAGCATCCTTCATAGGATACAGTTTGAGCGAGTTTACCTTATAAAAATGAAAAATATTTTAAACAGACTTCAGGTCTAATCTACGACTAATACTCTTGAGGCTTCAAGAAGACTTGAACATATTGGATAGTTTTAAAACTTAAAATAATGTGCGAGCTGAACCAACGGATCGTTTCTCCCCAGAGAATATTCCATGAGGTCGATTTATCTGTTACGTTTTTCACTTTGGTTTCACTCTTCACTCTCGTTATTTATATCACTGCGGCTTGGATGAGATAACTTCTCAGATTTTTTCTTTAATAACAAAATTCTGCCATTGTAACGTAAGATACTGGGTCCTTATATTTGAGGTAACCTAGTTTTCCGAATTGACAAATGTCTATGAGTTATCCAGGAATGAAACTTGTGCCTGACAAAGCAATAGCCTCGCTTACTACGATATTTTAGGAATAGGATAAATAAATAAATAACACCCAATCATACCTGAAAGAATTATTTGTGAATAAACTCAACGATTGGTATTTGGTGAGAATTCCTGGTGGCGTTTCTGTCTACCGCTTTAGGAGTATATGCATTATTATAAATAATATGTACCTATATGCCATTTCTATTCTTTTATCCATCTAGACTGATAAAGTAAGCGACGAAGTAAAATTATCATGTTGATTCAAAATAAATTATCACTAAAATATTTTCTCTGTTTTTGTTAAGAAAATTTATATTTTTTTAGTGTCTAAATTTTCAACAATGTTATAACTTTTATCAGTGGCGGTGAGCAAGTTATTTAAAAGCAATATTAATGAAGATAATTTAAATGTTCCTTAAATAACGTAATATTCAAGGTGGTCGCAGATTCAAATCCCAGAATACACCTCTGACGTTTTGAAGTCATGTGTGTATTGATAATATTATCAATCACCCCGCACTATGAAGGAAAACATCGCGAGAAAATCTTGCAAACCACAGCGATTTTTAAGAATTTCTATGGTCTAGTCCGTCAACCCGCACTAGCCCAGAGTGGTAGACTTTACGGCCTAAGTCCTCTCAATCATACTCTCGTTTGTAGAGGAGACCCATGTCCTGCAGTGTATCGTATATACAGATACATGTATCTGTATCGTATCGTTGCTTCGATCAATTGATGCAATAATATTTGTGTTTAAAATTGTTTTATCATCCTTACAAAAGAATCATAGTGTGTTGACTGGATATTCGTAGTACACGTTTTTGTTAATGATTACTTGGTCAGCATGATTGGTATCATTTCCAAACCGCAGGAGGTTCACTGATAAATATAATCCCATCAAAAACATCCTGTAAAAAAATTCCAAGTCCCGCAGCTCAGGTTTTCTACCGCAAAAAGTTGTGAGATGCATGTAATACCAAGTCGATTAATTTATTTAGTCCTTAAGGGACCTTCTATATAAAGTTATTACGTTAGTTAGTTGTAAGTCCGCCAACACGCACTAGGCCAGCGCGGTGGACTATATGGCCTAACCACTCTCAATTGTACTCTCGATTGTAGAGGAGGCCCGAGCCCTGCAGTGGGACGTATATGGGCTGATACAGATACGTTAGTTATTACCATATCAATATTAAAAATTCTTTACGTTTTAAATAAATGGATCGACTTGGCCATCGCATGAAAACATAATGTATCGTACAATTTATACATAATGCTGCTGGCCAAGTCGATCTATTTATTTAAAACGTAAAGAATTTTTAATATTGATATGGTAATAACTTACGTAATAACTTTACATAGAAGGTCCCTTAAGGACTAAATAAATTAATCGACTTGGTATTACATGCATCTCACAACTTTTTGCGGTAGAAAACCTGAGCTGCGAGACTTGGAATTTTTTTACAGGATGTTTTTGATGGGATCTCACGTCTTTTTGTAGAGTCCTACTTTTTTCCTTTTCGGTACTTCTTACTTCTAGAATATCACTAACGATTTTTCTTAAAGCCTCTGTCTTATGGATTTTTCTTATTTTTGTAGGTATCAGTTTATCACAAATATAGCGGATTTGATTAATAATGTTCTTTCTTTCATTGTAATTGATATTTTCGAGCTATTTAGTCTATTTATTTGCAAGTTTTTCTTCGTCATGTTTTTCTAGAGGAATGTTGTACAGTTTCATGGGCTGAATATACCATTTCCCTCTCTATATCCCCTCCTGTTATGCCTCATATATATAGATATCTATCTACAACTATTATTCCATTATATACGGATACAATGATTCATTAACTGCAAATGTAACTTTGTAATCCTATACATTTATATGGGATTACAAAGTTATTCACGCAGTTGGTCTATCTAGAAAACTAGACACAAATTATGAAATGTTTGAATTTTCCCTTACTTTAGACACTAAACACTAATTATATTCTAAATTTGAAGGTTCTATGTCTGTTAGAAGTGCCTTAGACTTTTGATGATCGGTCAGTCAGTCAGTGAGTGACAAAATTAAGAAAGTTTGACTAGTTACAATTCTTAAACTACTGGTTCAAATTGAATGAAATTTTAAATATACCGTGTTTATACAATGCCTGCTTAGTAACTGAAAATTCAGGCTTCATGCTTTAGCCACAACGAAGTTATAGGGGGTTGAAAATGGTCGGAATTGCTTCGAGAAAAGGATGTTACGGCCTATAGCTCGACTTGGAGGGGGCTCGGCCGCGCCCCCAGATACCCTTGGTATATTGGGACGAGCAAATTAGATCCAGTGACTTCCTGGATTTTAGTATTAGATATCTTATCAACCTTGCAGATGATTGTCTGAAGATGTGCTTAGATATAAAGACGTCATTGGAAAATAAATAAAAACCTTCATCAGTGGTATCAATGTTATCAATTCATTGTTCATCTGTGTCAGCCCATATACGTCCCACTGCAGCCTCCTCTACAATCGAGAGTACGATTGAGAGTGGTTAGGCCATATAGTCCACCACGCTGGCCTAGTGCGGGTTGGCGGACTTACATACCATAGAAATTTTTTAAATCGCTATGGTATGCAGGTTTCCTCACGATGTTTTCCTTCGCCGTTTTAGTGCGTGGTGATTGACTATCAATACACACATTACACCGAAAAGTCAGAGGTGTGCCCTGGGATTCAAACCCGCGACCACCGTGAACATGTTGGCAGTCGCGTCTAGTCCGTTTATCAACAGGCCACCACGCACTTTTGTTCATACGATTGGAAAATCCCTGAAAGAGTTTAATCGAGATTTCAAGTCTTAAAAATATTAATGAACAATGATAAACAAATTATCATGATATCGATGTAAAGGTAATCATTCCATAATAAAATAACATTCATAATCATAAATAATCCATTCCTTTAGAGGCCGTCATTAAAGTCGGCCATCATGTTCAAAATAAGTTTTGTTATTTCTCTGTTCTTCTATATCGCTGCGGCTAAACACGAGCAATATGAAGGGTAAGAATTATTTATTATATTTTCTGTTATATTGAAATGATTTTACTATGCTAGGAATACTAGGCCAGGAAGTGAATTAAAATAAAGAAGAATGATAGAGGCTACCTATCAAAAACACCTAAAATTCTTGTTGAAAGGCAATAGAGCAATCTCCATCTACGAATATTGATAAACTCTTGAAAATTCTAGAGATTATGTCGGTCTTCCAGGCATAGGTTAAAAAAATAGGACTCATAAATACACACGTGGTAGATTAAATAACAAATCCTGTCAATGAAAGAGAAACTCCTAATATTTTGTTATTATAATTAGGTAAAGTCACTGCACTGCACATTATTGAAGATGCAATACCGTCCGGATAAACTATTGACTAGCAACAGACAGTCAGACATCTGCCCCTTTATGTTGTGGCTTCCTTCTTAGCATTTGAATGGCATTTATTTTTTACTATTAAACCCAGGGTTACAGGATGAATGAATCAAATGGATCGGGCAACAGTTCCTGTGGAACTGTATAATTACTATATCATATTCACTGTCATACTCTTGAAATTAATTGTATCTACTTTCCTTTCAGCCATGCTCTGTACAATGTGATCGTGAAGTTCGCAGACGAGATCCCAGTTCTCAAGGATGTTGAGGAGAAATACAGCCTGGACGTGTGGTCTGAGGCTGTTATGGACAGACCTGGTGTATTCCTCGTTCCTAGTCTCTTGAGGCAGGCCTTCGAGCAGGAACTTCAAGAAGCAGGAATCGAATACACGGTAGCAGTTGAAAATATTAAAGAGTAAGTTTGATTAAACCTATGCGTCAATTCAGTGTCGACGTAGTTCAGTTTATGTAGCTTTGGGGTTTTTCTTTAACATAAAAAAATAATTTTCTATTTGATTTGCTTTGATTAATTGGAAATGGTAATATCGTTTTAAACCATACAATAGGGATGTTAAAATTTTTTCGTTTTTATGACGTAGGACGTCACTTCAATGACAAAAAATTTAGTTCGCAATGCTCTCTACGTTTTTTATTTAAAAAACTTTTTACTAAAACCAATAGTTTCCAAGAAAAAAGCATGTCATTTTTTTTTATTCATTTTTGAATTTCTCAAAATCACCAAACAGCGTGACCTTTTTAATTTTTCTGTGACCTCTTGACATATCCCCCTAACGATTCATTATGCTAAATAAGGGTAGGTCTTTATTCGGAGGGCAATTAATTATTCCTTACATATTGACTGAACTATTTATAATGTGTCATAACGGTTACCTAAATCTTAAAGGTAACCGGAATTCTTCGATACTGGTACCGTAATGTATAGCGGGTTTCGGTCCCTGCGCTTTACAAGTAAATATCATACTTGTCGCTGGAATCAGTTCTTTTTTTTTGCGGCGTTATTTTGTTGAAAATAAAATGAAATGAGTAAAGGTAAGTGTGTGGTGTAGTGCCATAATGTTTAGTAAAGACTAAAGACACACGGTGGTATACATACACACAGGCACTGCCCGCGCTTTGAAACATATGGTAATCCTTACTTCGGTTACCGGTATGATACCGGTTAAATTCTAGGAATCGAATGTCCTTGGTGCTTAAGGTTTACCTTTAAAAATACCGGTATTATTTTTTTCGGTTGATACCAAAAAATAACTGTATTTTCGATACCGGTTTCGATCCCTGTTTGAACTTACTGCGCGGCCAGTGACGTTAGTGCACTCTGTTCGCTGTTTCCAGTCACGTGATTATGTTATGTGTAATGAATAAAACAAATGGAAATATTTTTATTTAAATTTAAAAACTATTTACAATCAAACTGCTCAAGAGCTTAAAGGGAACATTAATTCATTTTTTGATATTTATTCAGGCAAATGGACTTGGAAGATTCTCTCTTAGCTGCCTCTGCTGCCACTTCTAGAAGCAACAGGTCAAGAGCTACCAGCGAAGGATTGTCGTTTGACGTCATCCATCCGTTTGAAGTGGTGAGTCTAATAGTGCATTTACACGTTAGCTGAGGCTGGGCCAACGTCTACCAACTCCAAGCTACCAACGGCGATAAAGCTAGGCCAGCCGAGCCAAACACCCCGTTTACACGCTTGCGTTAGTGGTGGTGGAGACTGGCCGAGGTTGGCCAAGCGTGTAAATGCACCATAACATAACACGTACAAACTAGTGGTGGGTTACTGGTGGTAGGTAATTTTTTTTCTCTTCAAGATTCAACACTAAATATGTTATGTGAAGATAAACATTATATGATGCAAAGTATGGAAGGACTCCAAATTTTATTATTAAGATTATTATAAATATTAAACTAAATAAATAAACGCATCTAATAAAAATACAACAAAATATGTACATTTAGATTTACGTTTAGGTATAATCTAAACTATAAGTATTATAATTACTAAACAAAGGTCAAAGTCTAGAACTAGTCCAACAGTTAATAGTAAAAAGCTTGTGGTAAAATACGATAGCTCGGTTGAAAATTAAGTTATAGACTACATAATAAAAGCTTGAAAATATTTGGCTCGTGCTACTTTCAAATATGACATGAACAAAAATGTGAACGATAAGCTCACGTGTAGGATTAACTATAATCCTAAATGACGTGAAAAAATGTGGGATTACTAGATAAAAAAAAATATTGATTAGTAGCTGTGTTATCTATTATACATTGTTTATCTCGTACGTCCTGTTGCTTACCTTAAAATCGAAGTTCATGTAGATAAAAAAATTACTTGGGAAGGTCAGTTTTTATTAGTGGACTTCATATAAGAACAAGAGCCCGTGGCCGCCAGATTTTCGTAAATATTTAAAAGCTGAATGTCTGGCAGCCACGGGCTCTTACTCCATATAGCTAAAGAGATAGAGAAAACGATGAAATAGATGGGTTATTGTTCAGTCTTATCATCGGTTGACATTATTAATTAGGAGTCTACACCAAATATGAATTACTAAAGAAACTGGAAAATTTTATGGTTCTAGGCCTGCTATTTAGACACTAATTTCACTAGTATTTTTAAATATATGTAGGATTTCAATGTTATGAAGAAAGATGAGAAGAGTGTAACGTTAGACGAATGACTGGTATGGAACGTGGTTTGTATGATAGAGATGACTAATGAAAGTATTTAAGATGAAAAGAGTTAGAGGATGAGTGATAAAGATGTTGAAGTATGGAACGTTGTGAACGGAAGATGAAGAAGTGAATAAAAAGATGAAAATAGAAGACGTAAATATATTTAAGATTATACAAACAATCTTCGTTTGATTTGACCCCTTACGGAACTATTCCCACATATATCAATATTTTAAATGTCACTTATGAATATTTTATTTTTGTTTTGATATACTCTTTATTTTTACAACACAATATTATCTGTATTTATATACTTGTTCATTATGTTGTTGTGTTGTACCGATTTGTATTAAGGTTGTGCAGAAAGCAAAACTTCAAGGCAAATGAAAGTCATTACTGTTTTATTTAAATGTTCTGCTGATCTCTTCAAGGTCGACCAATACCTAGAGGATCTGGCTAGAGCATACCCACAAACAGTCAGTCTGGCATCTGCTGGCAAAAGTTTTGAAGGCAGAGACATCAAATATCTGAAGATTTCTACCACCAACTTCCAGGTATGTGCCTTAATGGCTTTGATCAATATGTCATTAAATCTCAAGAGTAAGATGAAAAAATATGTGGTAATGAAAAAGAAAGTAAAAATGTTAACCCATAGCAAATACAAGCAAGGCCTATTTTTAGCAATAAAGTTCTTGTGGATGAAGGGGGATAGAAGGAATGAAAACTAGATACTAACAAAAAATTGTTGTAAGTCAGAAATAAAACGTTATCCACCAAATAATAAAAATAATTGTTAACGTAACTGTTGAAAGTAAATTGTGGTTAAAATACTAAAATGTCGGTTTTCTTGAGCCTTGATATCAGTAAATTTGTATCTTCAGGACAGGAACAAGCCCATCGTCATGCTTCAATCGCTCCTGCACGCTCGTGAATGGGTTAGTCTTCCTGCCGCTCTCTACGCCATCAAGAGGCTGGTGATTGACATCAGAGACCAGGATCTACTCCAAGATGTCGACTGGATCATCATGCCCGTCGCCAACCCTGATGGATACGTGTTCACTCATAGATCTGTAAGTTTAGCTGGTACTTATATAGTCCAGTGTTACTATTCTTCCAACCATCAGCATATATTCATCTACTGCAGAACAAAATGTTTTACATTTTATAGACATTAAGAGTTAATCGAGAAATAAAACCTAGAAAATGCTAGGCAGGTGTGTTACGTGAGTGGCGCTACTGCTCATTACTAAGTTCTATTCGTTACTGGCTTAGTACACTGGACGGATAAGCTTCTATTAGATCAGTGCCAAATTTGGTGTTCTGCTTAGTTATTGTTTTACGAATATTGTCGTCTAAACATCCTCCAACTTCAACCATGCTTGCTATGAATAGTATGTTCAACACAAGGTGTACCGTGATGGTACATAGGGAAATAAGCAATACGCGTGATGGAGACAAATGTAAAACGTACTCACATTTGCCGCCTGCAGGTCCGCCTGGGTGATGGTCCGTTTCAGGATACGAGACACTCAACGAGATTTCCTGAGTTGTTCTGTCGACGCCTTTTGTCTGTTATTGAACGATTATGAACGCCACAGGAATAATTCTATGGCGACCGCGTGCACGCCGGATCACGATTTTTTTTCGTTGTTGTACTCGCGGCCCGTGGAGAAGTTGTAGCGCGTCCTCCGTATGGGGGCGCTAGTTGCACGACGCGTGATTGGCGCGTCGACGAAATGCCTCGACGGCATTGGCGAATTGGCTAGTTGGCGGCAATGCGCGCGAGTTTGAAAATCCTCGCCATTTCACATGTGCCACCATCACGCATTATATTGAAGAAAAACGGTTACGAAACACAAGGTTCCACAAGGTTTTACGTAATATTCAGCAGATATTTGATAATTGCAGCATGATTTCTATTTAACACTTTATATTATCTGCCAAAATATTGCTTCTATTTTAGGCATATTTTTATCAGAAATTGTATCTACGATATGGGTGAATATTTGAACATGTGCATATTACGCGGCTCTAAGTAAGTAAGTACCACCTAGTTACGAGTAAATATTATTTAATGTTTTCTTTATTTCAGCTATCACTCAGTTTCTAGGCTATATACAGATGTACATTCACATATAATATTGCAATAAATAGAAAAGCTATCATCAAAAACATGCCTTAAATCTAATTACCATCAGTGTCACAATTTCCAGATTTTAGCGATTCCTGTCCGAAAAATAGTCAAAATATTTTGAAGATCGTATCTTTTTTTAGTAATTTAGATAATACAATACATGCTCTATAACTTACCAAAATTAAACACGTTAAAGAACATTTTTACTTTGTTTTTAACCACTTTCAAATTTGTCCCACCACATTGAAGTAACTACCATTTGTCGATATAGTCAAAGTGTTTAAACTTAAACGGATCGTGTCGGTTCCTATTCGGTTAACTCAGCAGCTCGCGTTCAGTGTAGTCTCACGACTCAAGTGGGATACACGTCAAGGGCTAATTAACACGTTCGCTGACAGTGACCATATTACCCTGACAGCCCTGACACCACATTATGACAGTAGAATTTGTCATACTAAATGACACACGTCTCTAGACATAGTGTCATGCTCGACATTTGTTAGCTTGCCCTAATTCGACACTACGTCGACAGAAGATACTGCTCTTCATAATTGTTATATGAAAAGTCATCGTCGGACGACGTACTGCCAATAATCTTAAATAAGTGGCCCGTCCTTCGACGTACTGTCATAACGCATTATTGTAATTTCACGCCTAATGACGTACTGTCAGCGAACGTGTTAAACGGCACTTGCAGAGTGTATTTACCGCCGAAAAATAGTCTTTGGCACAAATTTTTCTCCTTACCGTTCGACCTTGCTGTGGTAAGTCTGTTTTACTTATTTATCATTTAAATGGACTATAATTATATCGTCAGTAAATATTCTCTTGTTCTATAATTTCTCAAAGTATAAAATGAGTAAAAGAATATGTGGAAAAAATTTCTTACCGTTGCTATAATTACTGTTTTTACTGTTAGAATTTTGGCGAACGGTAGTTGGGAATCATAAATTTTAAATGTTTATTACATTTTACATAGTCTTAATATAAAAGTGATGCCTAAAAATAATTGATTATACACAGAGTTATGCAATTACACATAGTATACATATTTATGTAATAGTGATTTACGTATTTCATTCTTATTTTTTAGATTAAATACGACTCGAAAAAAACAATCTAATGAAGAAAGGTTAGCAAAAGCCAAAATTGCACGTGGAAATCGATACGCAAAAATTAAAGCCGATCCTATTTTACACGCCTTGGAAAAACAAAAAGAACAACAACGATATAAAAAACGAAGAGAACTGAAAAAAAATATTATTAGCTGAAGAATTAACCCCAAGATCTAGAAGACTGGAAAGAATGAAATGGAGAGAAAACTTTAGAAGACATTATAAAAAAATACAAGAGAAAGTACATATGAACGAAAATACACCAAGTTGCAGTGACATTGAAGAGAATCCACAAGCCTCTACGTCTAAAAATCTAAGTGAATCTTGTGTTTACAACATGAGAACTAAATTAACAAAGATGCAATATATTATGGAGAAAAAGACCAAATGTATAAAATGCAAATAAGAAACCTGCAATGAAAGAATAACACATATAGGAACATTATTATGTGGTTAAAAAGAGGCTCCAGAGTCCTAATTTAAAATTAAACACACTACTTCAAAACAAAACTAAAGTTGAAGAAGTTAAGAGGAAAATTTTATTTGGAGACGTAATGAGAAACATACATACATACATAAACTCACGCCTATATCCCAGAAGGGGTAGGCAGAGGTGCCAGGACACCCTCATTTCGCCTTGTATGTTCCGTCCCACAATGTGATAGGTGGCGAGCCTATCGCCATATCGGGCACAAATTCCTGACTCTGGGCTGATAATGAATAGAAAATCCAATATCACTTTGCCCAACCCGGGATTCGAACCCGAGACCTCAGCTTTGTAACCATACCTTAGTACAACTACGCCACCGAGGCAGTGTAATGAGAAACATTATAAGAATATTAAATTAAGGAAAGAAAAAAGAAAATTTAGTGATACTGTTATAGGTGATAAACAAGTATTTAAAGACCTGAAAGTTTTATCTGCAACTGATTCTTTTCGAGTGAGAGATAATAAAAACACTGTTCAAAGAAATTTCGAACATAACGAACAATTAAAAAAAGATATTAAAAACTTTTTTGAACGCGATGATATTTCTAGGGCATCTTCAGGTAAAAAAGAATGTATTATGCGGAAGAAAGAAAGAAAGCAGAAGAGGTACTTAACAGTGCAATGAAAAACATTCTACTACTCTTATTTTTGTAAACAAAGGCCATTCTAGGTTGTTATACCCAAAGTAAATCAAAGAGACAACTGTCTCTGTAAAGTGAGTTTTAGTTGAGTTGGTATGATTAAATAGGTATTATAATGTTGCCACAATAAGTAGATATTTTTGTACTCAATGTTAAAATATTGAAGTGCTTGTATAATTAAAACAATATACTGATTTGATTTCAATAGAGTTTTTTTTTTATAATTACCATCCTCGTAATATAATTACCATTTTACAAATACTAATTACCGTATGTGTCATTTCTCATTTCCATTCGACGACGATATAAAATCCAAATACGGAACTCTATATCGATTTATATAATGTGTGTTTGATATATATAGTATACATGCACCATTAACTTTACATCGAATTGATAAAGAGCGCAATTTGAAGGAATATTTGAACTTATTTTAGGAACACCGAATCTGGCTATCTTCAAATATTTACCCACATATCGACTGAAGTTGTACTGTTTTCAAATTTTATGGTGTTTTGTTTCAGAGCCGTTTCTGGCGCAAGAATCGTGCGACTGGATTTATGATCGGCGACTTCTGCATGGGCGTGGACCTCAATCGCAACTTCGATATCTTTTGGAGCACTGCTTCCAGCCCCAATGTCTGTTCGGAGACCTACCACGGCAGAGGACCTTTCTCCGAACCCGAGACCTCCGCCATCAGGGATGTTCTTGCTGAATACGGGAGCCGCATGGAAGTGTACATTGACATCCACAGTTTTGGAAGCATGATCCTCTACGGCTATGGAAACGGTGTTCTCCCACCAAACGCTTTGGCCAAAAACTTCCTTGGCGTCAGAATGGCCCAGGCTATCGACGCTGTCAAATGGCCTCAGAACAAGAACTACATTGTTGGAAACATTGCTCTCATCTTGTACAATGCTTCTGGTGGCGCCAGCGACTACGCCATGGCTGTTGGAACTCCTTACAGCTACACCTTCGAGTTGCCAGCCTATCGTAATATCGTGAATACTGTTCAAGGGTTCTTGGTTGATCCCGCTTTCATCGAACAAGCTGGATATGAAACTTGGGAAGCTATTAAGGTTGCTGGACGTTTAGCCGCTGCGAACTGGAGCAGACGTGGTGGACAATAAATTAAGAATAAATTATTTTAATACTTATGTATGAAATATTTTTTTAGTCTTTTCTCTCATTCAATTTTGTTTGTAGCACTTACGAGTCACTTTGATCTTCTCTACGTCATCATTTACCTATAGGTTAAAGGTACCACCTATCCTTAAAAAAACAAATTGCATTTCTTTGTCAATTATTGTGTACAATTATCACTCATTTATCTACAATCACATAATATCCAAGGTATTTTTATTATGTGTTCAAAAATTTCAAAACCTTAAGCTCCAATTTCTTCTCTATCAAAATCACTACTACAGAAGAAATAATCTTAATTGATTACATTCAAATGGACCACAAATACAATAAGAAAATCATAATTATTTTTATTTTGATTAGATATTAGTCTTCAAATCTATATTTGTAAGGAAAGCGTGATACGCTGAATATCTTGCAGTGTGTAGGCGACAGAATACCAAAGTATCAAATAGATCATCGTCATTACGGCATCAATGAAAAGTTTATTTTTAAAATCACTCTTATTAAGTAGAGGTTAATGAATTTACACAGAAACATATAAGATTTAGATGTTAATTTATAGGACTTTTATTACATACATACATACATAATCTCACGCCTTCTTCCCAGAACGGGGTAGGCAGAGGTGCCAGCACACCCATATTTCGTCCTGTATGTTCTGTCCCACGATGTGATTGTGGGCGAACTTATCGCCATATCGGGCACGAATTTCTGACTCCGGGCTGATAAGCTCGTAAATTAGTGTAATTTATAAAGCCTGCCTTGGTGACGCAGTTGTACTACGGTATGGGATTGGGTTTGAATCCCGGGTCGAGTAAAGTGATATTCGAAATTTTGATACTTTCAGAAAAGTCAGAAATTTGTGCCCAATAGAGAAAATTGGCTTGCCCCCTATCCCATGGTGGGCGGAACAAACAAGGCGAAACGTGGGTGTCCTGGTATCACCTCTACCCAACAGAGGGATGTGTTGATTCTGTCATTATACCTAAATCAGTTATTTTAATCCTATTTATCATTTGTTATTAACGAATCATTTGTCCTCGATCTATTATCTTTAATCGTTCGTTTCATAAGAAAATTAAACCATTCATTAACTGAATCATCGAAACTGAAATATACATAAAGATATTTTTAAAATAGGTTACCTCATAAACTAGGTTATTTGTTATCGATGGACCAATTTCTCGTCTCTACAGCTCTTCGGCCGAGTTCTCAACAGCTCCAAATGGTAATGCGGTGTAATCCAAACGCTCAAAGTTTTCAATGAATTTAGATCGATGCAAGGTAGCATATATGTTATATAACTAAACATTTTTTAATCACATTTTTCACTATTTAATTTTGTACTTTATAAAGACTGTTAAGTATATTTTAGCTGGATAAAGGAGCTTCTTGGTTCGATTGGTATATATTTCATTAGTGAATAACTTGGGAATGACTTTGTAACCGATGGTGCTATTTTCTGACATAACGCTTTTTTAGATTTCCGTACATGTTACACCTATCAAAACATAAAAAAACAAATCAAACCAAATAAAGAAAAGAAGAAAGAATCTTTATTTTCTTCTTTAAACCAAATACGCTTTTTATTTTAAAAGTCTCTCGTAGTTCCTAATACCTACGACCAAAACTTAATTGATCTTAATTTAAGATCAGGATCAGTATGTGACTTGAGTGTATTCATTTATTTACTTAAACTGGTTGTATTTATTGTCTCTAAAAATCCCAGTCACAGAACAAAACGCAACTGGTACATGGCTGCTTTACAATTTAACATATTAACTTCTTCTTAACGCCAAACAAAGGTACAAAATCTAAACGTAGAAAACAACCTTCAGCGTGTTTTCTTTGCTCGGTTACAAAAAGCACTGAGCAAGCAGTAGCGACGCCTCCAAGGTATATTGCAAAGTTGATTTCCGACTCGCTTGGCACTTCTAAGGAACGTAGAATGAAATGCACCAGATTACTAGATAAAGAATGCTATTTGCAAGCCAAATTGTAGAACTGTCTTCAGTTGCTAGCGCTGTCTAACATTTGAATTGTCACAAATGGTAATATGTTTGTTTGTGTAAAAGAGCATACTTTCTGCCAAGTATATAAGAATTAATTTTATTTACCATTCCTGGTTCAGTTCCTTAGTATATTGATAATTACTTCAATACTCTCGTAGCCAGTGTTAAAAAAGGGCGTTAACGATAAGTTTATCTATACTAATATTATAAAGCTGCAAAGTTTGTTTGTTTGTTTGAACGCGCTAATCTCTAGAACTACTGGTTCGATTTGAATGATTCTTTCAGTGTTGGGTAGTTCATTTATCGAGGAAGGCTATAGGCTATATACCATCACGCTATGACCTATAGGAGGAAAGCAGTAGTGATATTTTTAGCAAATACGAGGAAATTTTGTTTGTTTTTCGTGGTCCGATTGGTCGATATAGTCAGAATTAAACATTTTGACCGCCATTTTAAAACGTGTATGTGTTATGGGCCAAGTGATTAATTTGGCATTATTCATAATGCCCGGGCAATATGAATAATGCCCAATAAGAGCGGGCAATGTGATTATAATCAATCGATTTATCACATTGCCCGGGCATTATGAATAATGCCAAGTGTCTATTGGGCAGAGTGATGTAAAGCGAATCAAAATGAACCGAAGTGGTAGAATGTAGAATAGGGCAGCACGATGGGGTGGGTTGAGAGGAGTGGAGGTGGAGGGGGTGTATCGCACCTCCCCTGGTACCACTCCCATGAAAAGGTGACGCACCATTCCTGAGAAATATCTATTATAGCAACCTAACACTTAAAACACTTGTTGTCACAACAAATTAGCTTCTGCATCGTCTCCGGCGCTACGGGAAGTTCAGCCCCTTCGCCCTTGCGTAACAAAAGATAGGCACCCATGCTCACCTTCGCAGCTTCGGCTTGCTGGTCGCCTCCGGCGACCAGCCTCAGCCGCTGCGGCTCGCACGGGTGCCTATCCTTCGTTACAGCGGGCGGGGGCTGCTCTCCCTCCGCACCTCCGGCTTTTTATATACACTCTAGGGTCGGTAGCCAAAAGACTACGTGAAGTCGGGGTGTTCCGAGTCGGTTTTGGGGCACAGTCGACCTAACTGATCCATAAAGTGGGTACACTAATTTTCTTCTGAAGATAATATTTCGGACGTTAAAAAACAACTAAACATAAGCAGATCAATTCAACCTTTCTAATTTATGGGTCTATCGCAGATGCGACAATGCGGCAGCGCACCACGTAAAAAATCACCTATTAATCACACTGCCCGATCATCATGTAGCCATATTCATAATGCCCGGGCAATGTGATAAATATGTGAGTTGAGATTGTAATTAATCACTTGGCCCGATACGGCTCTGCTATATTCATACTGCCCGGGCATTATGAATACTGCTCGCATTAATCACTTGGCCCATAACATATGCACCTGGGCGGATCCGGGCCCGACCGCTAGTATTTTATAAATACAAAAAATGCATAAAGAAGCCGATAGGAATCGGGTTATATATTTTCTTTTTATAGAATAAGAGACAAACAAGCAGACGGGTGACCCAATATGTAAGATAAATATGTGAAAATACACATATTTAGGCTTTATCGTTGTTAAATATACCACGATGTTATAATACTAATGCGTTAATGAAACGTGCTTTTGCTTCCAGGGTACGTCGTCGTTTTAAAGCAATATGTTTTTTTAATATGTTAAGACAAATAAACTTTATTTACCTTTTACCAAATAAGCTATAATTAAATTACGAGTATTAATAAAAGTTTTTAAACGTTGCCTCGGTGGCGTAATTATACTAAGGTATGATTGCAGAGCTGTGATCTCGGGTTAGAATCCCGGAACAGACAAAGTGACATTAGATTTTCCTATTAATTATCTGCTCGTAGTCAGAAATTTGTGCCCGATACGGCGATAGGCTCGCCCCTATCACATTCTAGGGCGCAACACAATTCGAAATGTGGGTGTCTTGGTTGCACCTCTACTTACCCCTTCTGGGAAAAAGGCATGAGTTTATGTATGAATGTAAAGGTTTTCTTATGTTATCTAACGCATTAGCTGAATCTGGTTCATTGATAGAATTTCGGATATAAATGTAGTGCAAGACAGAGCAGCCGCATGATTGCGGTTGCCGCGTGTGGAATTATTCGGATAGCCATACCTTATGTGAATATTCCTTTAGTGCAGTAATGTTTCAATTGTTAGGTCTCTCATATGAGTAGGTACCACTGCAATGTCTAGTTCTCCCGCCAAGCAACAGTGTAAATGCAATTTTTTCTTCCTGTTTGAAGGACAAGCCAGAGTAATAAACAAACAAATTCAATATGTAACTAAGCGATAACATTGACATGTTATTGTGTGCATCAAAATATGAAAGACTTTTTTGTTTCACAAAAGAAATGGTTACATTAAAAATTTCCATTGCAGACACGCATAGCCAGACGGCAAAACTTATTCCAAAAATAAACAAAATATTTAACCACGCGACATAACAAAAAGCGTGAAATTCAAAAATCGATCATACACAAAAACTTAGGGCGAATTGAGTCAACCCTACATTTCATCCGAATCGTCCCATTACTTCCAGAGACGCCGTTAAACTATATCTAAGCCCCGTCATTCCGTACAAAATACGTCAGCGGCGGATCTAAGATTGTTTTTTACTCCAGGTTGGCAATAAGGGGCGAATTCTGTTCAAATACCTCCACGTAGTGCTTTAGCCTGGGGGTGGGGTGGAAATATTGCCCCAAGGAGCAACGTGACACGGCGCAGTGGACAATAGTGTTGTGACACTATCGATAGATTTTATACAATAGAGCGCAATATCTTTTAATTTTTTATTTATGTTATAATAATCACAAATTACAAAATTACATATTTATGCATAGGTCCTACGAAACCGTATTTGGATTTGACCGTGGAATCACTTGTGTATGTGAGTATTACTTTTAAACATAAGATAACAATTAAAAAATTACAGAATGTAAAAACAAAGCAACAACAACGCAATGTAAAGTTAAAGATAAAAAAAGTAGAATAAAAATACCATAAAAAAACCTTATTGAATATCTTATCTACCAGCATTTTATTTTAATTTATATACAAACACATTGTACAAAGGTGGACTTAATTCCAGACACATTCTCTACCAGTCTACCTTGAGATGGTGCTGAGATGACAAAAGTAACGGTACACATGCTTATTTTATTAGATATTATACCTATGTATAAATTAACACATAAATTTAAGTAAGTAATATTAATACAAAAATATAAATAAGTATAAAATTTGTGTATTTTATAAATTAAAAAGTTTTTAAATGTAAGAAATGTACGTAATGCTTTATTCAAAGACAGTTTTCAAACCTATATTAGATTTATAATGGTTTGTCAATAATTTTTCAAATTTCAAATGTTGACTTGTAATATGGTCGAAAGACATCTATATATATAAAAGAAAGTCGTGTTAGTTATACCACTTATAACTCAAGAATGACTGAACTGACTTGGCTGAAAATTGGTGGGGAGGTAGCTTAGAACCAGGAGAAGGACATAGGATACTTTTTATCACGTTCCCGGTTTCTCGAGTGTCTATTAGCTTATTAACATTTTCTCATACAAAATGTTCATGGGTTCGTAACTGTCAAACATTTCATGTTCATCCCGTCGATACGGTAAACTCTTTCCTCAAATTAAAGAACGTATTTAAATAAAGGTTTCGAATCGACAACATATATCCACAATATTCGATTAATGGCGTATTTTAGATTTTAAAGATGTAAATTAATCTCAAAAAAAGGGATTGACGTTTAAATTGGTTGTCAAATAATGCGTTCAGAAATGTATTTTGTGTGAACTAAGGAGAATATATCAAGCTACATAAATATAAGATTGAAAATGAAAAATCATTATTAAAATAACAATTTCACATAATTATGGAGAATGTTGCATGAGTTTTCAAATTAGGCGTTGCCTGTGTCTTCCCGTAAAAATAATTGTTACTACATGAATGATTAATCATGTGTGTGTGTGTGTGTAAAAATGTGCTAATAGTGTATGTTTTGTGTGCGTGTGCGTGCGTGTGTGTGAGTAAAAAGTAATGGTGTACTATTTTTGGAAAAACAGCATAGTGGGGGTGAAATAAGGGATGGAATATTGTATGGATAATCAAAACTGCTAAAGTGTTAAATGTAAAAGATTTATAAGGCACACTACTTGAATATGGATAAATGGGATATAATAGAGTGAGAGGCACGGGAGAGGACTGAGATAGCTGACAGATTTGATAGGAAGAAATGTAAATGCACGCTATAAGACGGCATGGATAATGAAGAGAAAGGATGGGACGTATACGTACCTATAGCTTTGAATTATTTGCTCTTTATGTAAATAATCTATAGACTGGACGGAGGGGAGTCAGAACCAAAATTTGTGGCCACCATTTTGAACTTTTTTTGGTATTGATCCGATTGGTCTCGAAATCAATATCTGAGACACCTTTTGTTCGAATAACCTAAATTTAGAGTCAGAATCGAAATTTTGTGGTTTGCCTTTTTTGCTATTGATCTGATTGGTTCCAAAATTTATATCTGAGGAACCCTTCGTTTAAATAATCTGAATTCACAGTTGGAATCGGAAAATTTTGGCAGCCATTTTAAAGTTTTTAGTTATTGGTCGGATTGTTTTTTTTTTATTGCAATGAGTAGCTAGACGAGCATGCATGACTTCACTTCACGCTTTTTTTAGGTAGGCAGAGGTGCAACCAGGATCCACGTTTTGTCATGTATTCGTCCCAGTTTGTGATAGGAAGCCTATCGCCATACCGATCACAAATTCCTGTTTTTTTTTGCACCGAATTGCACCATTACCATCGCAACAAAGTTAAGAAATTCAAATTTGGTATTTTACTGAGACATCGGGATAATGCACTATTGGTATAGATGTAATACTAGAAATTTCAGGTGTTGAGTGGAGTGAAAGAAGATCTCCACCCAGGCGAAGCTGGGCCGGGCCGCTAGTTGTTTATAATTAATATAAAATATACATACAGTGATATCTTTCGACACTTGTTTGAACTATTTGCTTCTTCAATGTTACAACTTCTGTACATCAGTAATATTTTTCTACAAAATTTCATAATATAATTTGTGACAAATTAAGCATAAACGTAAGTATATTTTGTCCTAGCTAATTGAAACAATTAATACCAAATGGCTTTCTGTGATGATTAAGACAACGCAAATTTGCTTATTAAAGTAATTAGAGCAACTGCCTCAGAGAAAATTTAATTAATTCGATTTATAAATTTTTCCGGCGGTATAATGTAAGTATCTGCTTGAATAGAAGTTAGAAACTGTCCACAAAGCGTCAATTCATACAGTGTATATCAAGACTGCTTCCGAATACGAAGCCGAGTGTTAGTTTTAGTGACTGCAAACACAATGCAACTCAAAATGTCGCAAAGAAAAAGCGTTCTTTTTTCACGCTTTTTATTAGCATCACTTGTATGCTTATATTTTTGTAACCGACTCCTTTGGGTGCAATTTTGACCCACTTTGAACGGTCTGATTTCATTCAAACTTTGTAGATTTTTCGAGGACCGATGACAATACAATAATTTAAAAAGTAAATGACGTTATTTTTTTTTAGAACCCTCAGAAATATCTAGCATACTTGATACAGAGTTACTACTGTATTGAGACTTGGCATCTTATTTCTTAAGATGGCGAGCGCAGTAGAATGCCAAGCATTACTTTGTAATTGTTTTGCTAATGTCTTTGAGCGGTCGAACTGCTTACCATATGAATAGCATGCTTGTCTTTATAGCAAAAGAAAAAAGAATTAACTTGTTGCTTAAGTGAAAAAAATCATGTCTAATATTTTATATCGATAAAATCCCCGACTCGATATTTTAATACATGGTACATGCATATGTATTGGCCAGGTATCGCCAGTCGAGACACGTACAGGTCCGAGAAAATATGTCACACGTTCAATGTCTTTGCAAATGGTGGCTTGGTGATAGAGTTTCGAGGTTTGGTAATGGTGTTCGAATATTTTCTGGGGGATATAATTCATGTAGGAGTCATAGGTTCTAGAGTGAAGGCTAGGTATTAGGTAGGAAATTAAAGGACTAATAATGAATAGAAAAATACGATATCATCGCTCGTACCGGGATTCAAACACCAGACCTTAGCTTTGTTATCTATCGCACCGTAATCCAACTACGCCAACAAGGCAGTCCAGATAATTTGCTATTTCAATTTCACTTCATTGCATTTAACAACTAGTTCTCTTTAAGATTTCTTCGTGAGTAAATCCTTAATTCACAGACAAAAGATAGTCGAATGATAAATTAATAACGTTAATTAATAAAGAAACGTGCGCAGGACAGTTTCGGGTGGGCGTTAATTTATCTGGTGTCAAATTTAATTATTTAATGGCCAAACGTTACTTTCTGATTTAGTATCCAGAAGCCAGCCTTAATTTGACAATGCATTCGCTTCCTCGGAATGCTTGTTTCTTTTAAGGAGTTTTAATTCAGTTTGTTTAATGAGGATTTTAATTTGTTTTCTTCTGTAACAAGGCTTACCTTGTAAACGTTGTTTTTCCGGAATTGCAGTGATTAAAAGGTAAGGTTGGCGAGAGCAGTGTTTTTCAAGTAGTCTCCAAAATTATACTCAATTCTTCTAACCTTCTTGAAACTGGATGTATAAAAGTTGAATCCGAAGCGCAACATACTGGAAAGGGCCGCTAGAAATTAGAATAGTTCTGCTATTGGGGTAGATATGATATTCTTTCACCATAGAATTTTGATTTAATTAGTGAATTTAGCTTAGTAATATTGAGATAGTAATGAAGCCAGCTTTATACGAACGGTTTACAAGAATCGATCTTGATATATTTTTCTTCCACCATATCCTACTTTTCAGACTAATTTTAATATTACTGACAGAATTGTGTGTGAAAGTAATAATCTGACGTTGGTTGGTAGTTTCAATTACCAGTGAGCTGTATTCGCTATTTTTTGATAATAAAAATTAATAATGTATGAAAAACACCCTCGTTAAAACACATAATAATTGTGTTTTCCAAAAGTTAAAATTTTAGCGGAAAATATATTTCTTAGTAAGTTGTTCTCTTAGGTATTTTATTTATATAAATTTATTTTTGTTTGGGCTTTAAAATCATAATTTGTGTATTTTTTTTATTTTAATTCATTTTAGTTACTATATATAATATATACTGTGTATGAATTTTCAAACACACAATTCAAACACATAATATGTGCTGGGTATGAAATTAATGTGTATTTCTTCTTTGCAATTAAAAAAAATCTTCGCTTATTCTGTTTTCCCCAACTGCTTTGCAAGTCCTGAGCAAATACGTAAGATTAAATAATTGAGCGCCCGCCTCCCTGATTTAGTGGGACACTGGTAATACCGTTTCCTTAATTTAACAACGGGGAATGCATTTTCACGACTTTTCTTTATTTTCGCCAAACAAATTGTTTAAGCGAGATACTGTTAAGACGGCTGTTTAGTTTACGTTATTGCTGATTGCATTGCCAGTTTATTTTTCATTACTTCCTCGGTGGCGGTGTATTACTACTCACGGTTACGAAGCTGAGGTATAGGGTTCGAATCCCCGGTCGGTCAAAATGAACCTGAGTCAGGAGTTTGTGCCCGATATGGCGATAGGCTCGCCAACTATCACATTGTGATGCGAAATGTTGATGTCCTGGCACCACTGCTTATTTCTTATGGGAAAAAAGGCGTGAGATTTTTATGTTTATTTTTCATGAGTAATTTCTTTCTCTTAATAGATGGGGTATAATCAATAATTTTCCTTCCTTCACTTCCTGTGTCGTGTTCTAAAGACACTAGACTGAAACCTGCCGTTTGCACTGACTAAACAATATACATACCTAACTACCTACCTACCTATTTGACCTTTGACTATTACTCTCAACATACTAAATGATATTGGAAAATCACCCATGAAACGGTGGAGCCAAACAACATTTGAAAGGAAGAAGAAGAATTAATAATTTAATATTACTTGCTACAATAGGGATAGCACAGAATCTCATAAGAAAACAATTAAAAACGAAGGCTTTGCTTATATTTTCAATACTATACTTATATATTTCACTAAGATATTGCCAGAGTCCCAGTACCATTCTCCTTTGGTCTGTTATACTTTCCGTTCACTTTTTGAGAGTCCAGGAAAGTATCTACGATCAAGAAATTGTGAATTGGATTGTGGCTATCATTTATTATCAGGTGAAAAAATAAAGGTTGAAAGAAGGATTCTTAAACTAGTAGTTTTATCATAATGTCGGATTGGCTTTTAATTTGAGATATGAATATTCTACGCTTTAGTCAGTGGTGATATTAAATGTCAGAATATTTGCAAGTGAAATCCGTGAAAAATATATCATGGGCGTTACTTAAACGAAATCCAGCAAAAACTATCTTAAAGAATATTTTAACACCTAATAAATGGATATAAAACGTACCAGATAAGTAAGTAGTCTCGGCAGCTTATTAAAAACGATAAATCAAGATTAGCAAATCGCGATAACAGATGTCGCTGTTTTAAATTTACAAAAAAGTTTTCGTATATACGTTATCTGGAATATCGCGATACCCTCGCTTGACTTCGAAAGTCAGTAATGGCTGAAGACAGTTGTAGATATTAACAATTTTAAATTTGCATACCAAGAAAATATATGACTTTCCTTGTTACAGAGTGTTAAGGTTTAAATTTGCATGAAATAATGTGGTGTTACAGCAAAATGTAATGCATTGGCGGAGATGTTATGTGGGGTGCGAGTGGCAGCGATTTACAAATACCGCAGTTGTTAAATTAACTCACGCATTATAGAAAATACAATACTTAATTGAAATGTTAAATGTTTATCGTATTAAAATTAATTGATATGAAGTAAAATTCAATAATAAAATATACTTTTACTTATTTGGTATGATAAATAAACTCTAGGACTAATAACTCGGAAGAAACCTTTTTCAGCAACATGAAGTGATTTCTCAATAATTTATTGATACGAATCCCTGAACAAAAGTGCCCTTTTTGCTTCTTTACAATTTCCTATTCTTGAATGACCATCTGCGCACAACTACCGCACACACTTATCATAAAAATAAGTGGTGGGACATAACTATCGTCTAACGGCCGATGCCAATAATCAATCGAAGTGAAGTCAATCTGGATTGTTTTCTACTTTTCGATTTGTCATTTACCATGTTGCCATAGTTTTTTCACTACTGATATTGATTATTGGCAACATAGTATCAGAAAAAAGATTGAGCTCAAACGGCAAATTTTGAATTGGGATTGTTTATTGGCAGCGGCTGTAAGAGATGTAGTAGTGACGTGATATTCATAGTAGAAGGTGCAAACACGGAAGCTTTTACCATTGAAGATTCTGCTACAGCATATGGCATGTACAGGTTTTGTCACTAACCTTTATCTGAAACAAAGAAAAAAGATTCATGTTAATGAAAAAGAAGAATACTAGAAGATGAAGGCCTACCTTCACTGAAGAGGTACTCAAAGAAGAAGAATTAGATACAAGCAATAATATTATATTTAGTTGGTAGCGAAATATTCACATTTGTGTTACACAATAGGAATTCATGTATGTGTATCGTATTATAGAATAATCTGTATTTCAGATAAGCTAACGAATAGCGTCCAGTAGGTCTAGCTAACAAGATTCAACCACTTCCAAGTGCCATAAAGCAGTACAAATACCATATTCATAGGATGGTGATGATTGTCCTACGACTCAAAATTATAATGGAGTACAATTTACTGAATAATAAGTGTTTTAATTGCTAGCAATGGCGAGACGAGGATGCTATTTGCCTGATGGCAAGCGATACGATCGCTCAAGGACAGCAGTACGACCAAACAACATGAATGAAAAAGAAATGCTTGGCATTCCACTGCGCTCGCCATCCTGAGACATACGATGTCAAGCCTCAATATGTCCAGTTTAATTAAAATTAGATTCCAATAGGCCTAAAACCCGCTCCAACTGGCGCCAAACCCCAAAACGTTCAGAGGGTAAATGACGCCATCTTGCAGCGGAAATTATAAGCTATGCGGCAAATGGGCTGCCGATACCGCTTATCTGCGCCTCCGCAAACGGCTCCACACGCTCTCGCTTCGACTGAAATGGGAGATCAACTGAGCGCCGCAAATGGATCTATATATATTTACGATGCTGGAATTGGGTGGTGATGAAAGTAACTCAGGATTTATAATTAAAAAAATCGGTAGATCATTGTTGAGACCTGTGAAAGTTTTTTTTCATTGCCATGAATGGCGGGGCGAACTTACCGTTCGTCTGATAGTAAGCGATACGAACGCTCATGAACAGTGGCAAAACGAAACAACACCTTAAATTGCAATGTAATGCTTGGCATTCCTCGTAGGAATGTGAGCGCAGTGTGAAACTCGCCATTTATTCGAATCCAAATCTTGAAGTGTGGGATAGGCCATTTAACAAGGAAGACTCTAGATTCATGCTATGACCAGTGGGAGCGAAGCGTCAATAAAAAATGATGAAAAAAAAAATTAAAAATTTAGTATCTGAAATTGATATGGACTAAAAGAATCTGCCCCCGAGAGAAGCTTAGCTGGGCTGTAATTATTAATAATATCCTCCAAATGACACAAAGAAAATTCTTATCTTTATATTTTTCTTTGATAGTAATACTTAAAAAATGTTTCGAAACTCAGAAGAGTTACTCCATAAAAACGATACGAACTTCAAATGATCGGATGCCGTATGTAAAACTTCACTAATGTGCCTAGATACTCCACAAAATGTTGGATTCCTCTATAGTACGTCGCAATAATAGTCTAAGTTCGAAGAAAATGATAAGTATATTATAGAACAGTAATAATTTTTAGAAGTTGAAATCTTATGTCTTACTCCGGAACAGTCGAACTTTCGAAGTTCTTATTGTTTTTATAAAATAACACCCCAGGTTCGATCATTATTTTACATTTCAATCGTTGTTTACAGTTCCTTTGTGTCGTCAAGTCAGGAAATTCTTCGGATGCGACACTTTTTTGAACATTGCTATATTGACTTACAAGCACTACAATAGAGAATATTTAAACTTTACGCCGTGGTCATCTTCCGTCCTCTTCTTTTCAATCGTCTTGCAAACAAATACAAATATAGAAAATCATGTATAGGAATTCAAGATAGAATACAATAATTAGACACTGGCTGCACCAATTTCGTGATATTTGATGTAATATTTTGAATGTTGGTACTATTGAAAAATAACTGCCTGACAGAAGCAGTAGTCTAGCTGGGTTAGTCTCGACACTAATGAACAAAGTAAATATAAATTGTTATTTCATACACAATAATTTAAGTCTCTGGCAAATTGGATCAACTGTGTCGTTTTTTTTTCACGTATTTCTAAGTCTTGGATATAGTATAATATACTTATTATTAGCGATCACTTTCAAATTTTATTTCAAAAAATTACCGTGGCTCAACAAAAATGTTTATTAATGATTGATTTTATTATAATTGCCTTATACTATCTAGATGTTAACCAAATATAAATACTAACTTAAAATATAAATTATTACAAAAATCTCTATATATAAAACAAAGTCGGGTTTGTTACAATACTTATAACTCGAGATTGGCTAGACCAATTTTCATGGTTTTTGGTTCGTTGGATTTGTCCCCGTCTCGAATAGCAGAATTCTGTGTCAGCTCATATACGTCCCACTGCAGGGCACGGGCCTCCTCTACAATCGAGAGTACGATTGAGAGTGGTTAGGCCATATAGTCCACCACGCTGGCCTAGAGCAGAATACATCTTAAAAATAATGAAAACTCGACGAAAACATAATTATAAAAGATGAATCATTTTTCCCAAATGTTACTTTGTTTACTATCTTTCCATTGTCTTTCATTGACGGCTGACGAAATAGAACAAAATTCAATTTCAAAATTGTGCATCGTGTATATAATATTATCTAGATACGGCGTCTTGCGCGTCTTTTTTCAACTTGATGCTAATAATATATTCATAAGTGAGAAGCCACCTGAGTAGGTGGTACTATGATGTTTATTTCTCCCGTAATACAGCAGTGTAAATGCACTGTTGTATTCAAATTTGAAGGACGTTGCAGCTAAAGTAACTACTGAACACATTGATACTTGACATCTTATGTCTCAATATGGCTAGCGCAGTGGAATGCCAAGCAATGATTTGGAAGTTGTAACTTATGGTGTTTGGTTTTGCTACTGTCCATGAGCGGTCGTGTCACTTACCATCTGGCGAATAGCATGATTACTCGCCATTCATTGCAATAAAAATGAAAGAACATAGTCATCAAATTATTCTGGAAAGACATTAATCCCCTCATTATCATTTTCATCGTAGTAGCTAATAAAATATCTTAAAAAGCTGGAAATACAAGAAAACAATTTAGAAAATGCCAACTTGACATTAATTGGTTGAAGGAAAAACTCCGACCAAACTTGAGCGCTTCGTCATTTTAACGACGGCTTCGAGCCAAAGGGCCTAAGGGGAGGGGGGGAGGGGGTAGGGGATAAATGAGTTCATCCGAGAAAGGAAATAATGGCCGATCGGGCCAAACGATCAGGCATTAAATAAGTGCTCGTGGCTTTTAAATGGTTCGGATATTTCCACTTCTTAAGGCACTATCACGCTGTTTCAATTGTCAGATGATGTCATTAATACTATTTTTGTTAATTTATCAAAATGTTCTTACATGAGAGCGCTCTGACGCACCTTGGCTCTTTTGTAGTGTACCCTATACCAATAAAATAATGACGTCTAAGATATATGTTGAGTTAAAAATAACGATTTTAACTCAACATAATATATCCTAGATGTCATTACATATAAATTCTCGAATTGAACTGAATTTTAGTTAAATAAAAATACTCACTTATAATACCACAAGAGCTTCAAAATTATCGGGTATTTCCCGATAGGTTCGTTGCAAACAAATGAAGCAGTCAAAACTTGACGACTTTATTTGTTTGCAGGGAACCTTGAGGGAAATGCCAGATAATTTTGAAGCTCGTGTGGTATTCGGGGGATTATTTTTCCGTCCCAAATTTTAATTTCAAACTCATTTTCATGCAAAATCTCCAATTTTCACAATTGAATTCAACCTGTCAGTTTGACGTGTGGTTAATTTGACTGGATCATGTTTTGTTTTTTATATATAGCAACTACCAGAGAAATTTTTCAAAAAATTATCAGTATAATACCATGTAGGTTGTACCACGTGACGTCGAATGGTGCAATTCTATTGGTCGATATTTGGGTCGGAAAAATAATCATATTTATCATGGGAGTTACTCTATTTTCCGACATAAAATTCGAATGATCGAACGTAGATAAAAGTTATCTACTTCTTAAAATCAATACTATGCTGCTATATAAGATAATATGATTTAAATAAATACGAGTACAGACTGCTAAAAATGAATAGTATTTCGACGAACAAAACACATGAAATGGTAGGAATTATACATAGGTAAATGTTTTATAATATGTAGTAAACATAAGAAACATATTATGGGAAATATTATATACCATATTATGTCAGTCATATGCACGAATAAAAGCTAGATGCAGAGTCGAGCTAAGTATTTTTGAAAAATTTTGATGGAGGGCTGCACAAGATGGACAGCAATGGGAAAAGTTGGAGGAGGCCTTTGCTCGGAACAGCTCTGAAAATTAATATATAAATCTTAAGAACCTGTTATGAACGTAATTATTATATGTAATTAAATAATAAGTATAATAACATTTTCAAAAACATAATATATGTACATATTATAAATTAAAACTAATATTAGTATTTTAATTATTTTTTATGTATTGCAATTATATGTAAAATTGATTAATAAAAAGGCAAATATAGATATAAAATTATGTCAGGATCCACCTTGTGCTGGTAAGAAATCCGAAAAAAACAATCTTTTAAAATTAAATTGACGAATCAATAGTATTGTGAAAACGCCCTAACCAGATACTCTACCAGTACATTCCGCGCCTTTGTCTAATGGTTAATCATAATTAGCGGGGATCGCCGATTTCCTTTGCTTTTGATGGTTACCCTTCCACTGTGGCTTCCGGATTGATATTCATCACAGTGGCAATGGCTATTGTTTTCAATTGTATAAGCTTTTGGTTATTATTACGTATTTAATATTCATTGCTAATGAATTTGAAGAGCGCTGAAGCTTATACAAGATAATTTTTACAACCTTCGCAGCTTAGTTAATGCCGACCATAAAACAACCGGCGCGGGTTCGATCCCCGTTTGTGCGGTTTTTAAATATATGTTTCAGTTTGTTTGTGAGATCGAAGTCTTTCGTAGTGTTTGGTACTCTCGACACAAGACTTAATTGATATTACATGAAATTTTCGGTAGTTGAAGAGTCTTAATTTGTGGGCGTTTATAGGAGGTTACAGGTGCCATAACTATCCAAAAAAATCACTAAATAGTATAAAACAAAGTCGCTTTCTCTGTCCCTATGTCCTTTTGTCCCTTTGTATGCTTAAATCTTTAAAACTAAGCAACGGATTTTGATGCGGTTTTTTTAATAGATAGAGTGATTCAAGAGGAAGGTTTATTTGTATAATACGTGCATATTATGGTAGAGAAATCTATATGCATCCGGGCGAAGCTGGGCCGGGCCGCTAGTCTATAGTAATATTTTGATAAATATGTAATAAAAAATATGTAATAAATAAAATAAATTGTTTATTTCACCTATTTTCATTGTTAAAAAATGTCATATTATATTTCTATTGTACATTTTTAATAGTACATTTATTAATTTAGTTTTACATTAATGTTAAAATAATTGTTATTATTTTGTGTTTATAAAGGAATATAGATAAAAATGTAAGACAGATATGAAGAAATGGAGATAATTAAAAAAATATAATATGTACTAATGCTGTTATTAAAATAAATATACTACAATAAAACATAACTCATTTTTATTTGTATTCATTCCATGGTAATTCAATGAAATGCACTGTACGGTTTAAAATATGTATTTTATTATATTATTCCTTGTTGCAACATTTTCATTGGTTATACTATGTGGAGCTGGTGGAAATGATTCAGAAAGATCAATCTCCAATATATGATCATTCTGGGAACATGCTATATTATGTAACACAGCACATGCCTCTATAATAGTAAGCTAATTTTCAAAAACTTATAGCCCAACTTGCAGACAAGAAGATCTTTGTTGTAAAACCAAAGACCCTCTCCACTGGGTTTCTTGTTTTAGTATGGTCTTGATTGTAAGCTTCTTCAGTCTCCCCTTTCCAGAAATGCACATAAAGGAGAATCATTGAAATTTTTACTATCATGCACCGCGCCTGGCCATCGGCCTATAATGTTTCTTATCCTCAAGTTAGGGTCGCAGACTGCTTGCACATTTATAGAAAAATGGCCTTTTCTGTTTCTAAATGTTTCTGCTTGTGGTCCTCCTAAAAACAAGATAATAAAAATTAGAGCTCTAGCAAATATTCTTATTTCAAACTACAAATAATTTTATGTAAATTGAAAAAATATATTCATAAAATTGAATTCTTTATAGGAAACTACTATTGTAGTTGAACATTGTTCCAGTATATACTGAATAGCTACAATCAGTACAAATCATTGTATGATTAATTATATTATATTATATATTTAGCCCTACAACTATTTAGAGAGCTTGGTTATATGGGGTACAGTGGGCTGGGGAAGAGCCAATTACCTGCTAAATGTTTTGATTCCAACAAGCATATATATTATAAATTATTGTGTAGAAATCATTTAGAGTGTGCCTTTATACTGTGCATAATATATTATTCTATTCTATGATTAATAATATAATATTATGTACAGTAAAAAGGGATACTCTAAATGATTACTACACAATATAAAATACGCTAGGAATTTTAGAAGCACATTTAGTTAAAATAGGATAAGAAAACATATATATTTGTGTACATGTAAAAGCTTAATAGTTATGTATACATTATTATAAGTAGAAATTACCTGGAGATTTGATCCTTATATGTATGAAATTTATAACTTCAATCACTCCTGCGATCGCATATAAATCATTCGCAATATGGCATTGTTGTTGTTAGTTGGGAATTTTCATGCCACGATTTTGTAGTTTAACTAACTCTGCTGCAACTTTGTGTTGTACAGTCGGCTGTTCCACATGAAATACATCTCCAATAATCTTCTGGTAACTGCCTGTCGTAGAATATCATAAAGCAAGTAACAGTTGGTCGCAAGTTTTTATCAATCGACTTCTATTTGTAGTGGGTTCTATTTTGTCTCCAGCAAGGAACACAGATGCAGAACAGTTTCTTTCTTCAGGCGGAACCTCACTTTGTTTGAATGTTTTCTTCTTTGTATTTGTCAAAAGCATTGATTTTTTTCTTGATTGACTCGCCTTGATGAAGCTATATCGTCATCAGACAGCGATGAAACCGACGCGAGAGTCATTTTAGTAAATTTTATGTAGAATTGATAGTTAAGAGTGGTCGCAGGCGGCCTTAAGACGACGACTGCTTAAAACTAGAAATTCTTAAAAATTTGACTGTTTGACAGCTGTCAAACTCTTAAGTTGCTTTCGAGAATACAAATCGGATGAATAATGCCCCATTAAATATTTAATTCTTAAGTGGTTTAATCGAAGTTATATTTAACTGGAATCAATTTAACAGGTCATTAGAGCTAGTTAATCGGTGTTAAAAGTTAATTGGCTTTCCAGTATTTGGGCATTAAGATCTTATGTCTCATGGCGAGCGCAGTGGAATTTTGCTACTGTTTATGAGCGGTCGTATCGCTTACCATCAGTTGAACGGCTTGCTCGTCTCGCCATTCATCGCAATAAAAAAAATCTGACCCACCGAACAAATTTAAATTCCCATACGTCTTAAACCCATCTCGTATTATTTCAACCCCAGAGTTTTCTTAAGTGATAATTTGAATTTCTGCCGCGTATGGCCGCAAAATCTTTGCCGTAATCAATTCTGGACCTAAGTAAACGTGTAGTAATGGCGGACCTAAAACAACACCGCTCAGATTTGCACAAATTGAATTATTATTTCTTGGAGAAGTGAAATTGTCCTTTGTCGAAAAAATATTTGAAGAAATTCTCCTGTTCTCGAAGATGTTGTGTATGTCTATTTTAATTTGTGTATGTAATTAATATTGTAGTTTTCATTTTTGAAATTTAATTGATTTTTAAGTTAAATAAAAGATTAATAAAAACAAATGTAGATACTCTTCATTGTAAATCTCTATACCTATAAAAGCGTGTTATGAATTAGTATAATTGTTACAACCGTACTAATGTAATAAATAAACAATAAGAAAACCTCAATTATATAATTACTAGCTGTCGGGCCCGGCTTCGCCCGGGTGCAGATAGTTTTTGAGTCCAATCCACATCAAGAACATATTATTTCGCGTGTCTACTAACTATATTTCCCGCGTGCCGTCGACTATATTTCCCTTCCGTAGGAGAGGACATCCCGTGCCAACAATTTGAATTTGAAAGAGTAGAAAATATGTATATTTGGTTTCCTGACTCATCCCACGGGAACACTACATTTTTCGGGATAAAAAGTAGCCTATGTGTTAATCCAGGGTGTCAGCTATCACTATACCAAATTTCATCAAAATCTGTTGAGCCGTTTTTTCATGAAAGAGTAACAAACATCCATACATACATACAAACTTTCACCTTTATAATATTAGTAAGGATAGATTTAATATTTAAAACATTTAAAAAGGAGATATATTTATAGATTTAAAAAACTCTAGTATTTTACTAAACTATGGTTATGTCGAACATAATTCGAAGAATCAAGTGTCTCCCGTATGGTCTAGTGGCTAGGATACCTGGCTTTCACCCAGGAGGCTCGGGTTCGATTCCCGGTACGGGAATAATTCATGCCATCTCAAAAGTTGGTAGACAAAAAAATCATTTTTTTGCCGTCTGTATTTATTAAATTGTAAAAAAAATATATATGTACAATGAAAATATTTTTCGAATCCATAAAAATATATGCCATATATTGTATCATTAAATACCTACTCGTAGTAATTATTTTGTTCTACCTGATTCAAAAAGCAGTTTTCACTATAGAAAAACGGGGCAATATATTCTAGTGTTTCAAAGTGTCTTTTAATATTCATATTTACGTGTTATTTCACCCACCGTCAGCTAGAACTAACCTTAAACAGTACTCAGCTAGCTGCAGATTGTCCCGTTGTTATAATATGATTGGTGAATCGATAGACGTGTTTGGTGATTGAACACATAAAGAAAATGTTATTTAGGCCAAACATTATGTATTTTTTTATTGGCTATCAATACACACATAACTCCGAAAAGGCGGTGTGTAAAGTTGAAAAAGAACAAAGGGGAATACTCATTTTACCATGAAACTTGCCTCGAAGAAACCTTTTTTTGTGTAGAGACAAATATATATTTTCATTAAATATAAATATTATTGCAACCCAAAAAGAACTCCGGGGTTCTTGGGGAAATAAACTTGAAGTCCATTAAAAAATATTTCATTGTCTTTACTCTTTGACCAAAATGTAAAACGTGATGGTAATTTCATTATTTTATAAAAAAACTAGCTGTCGGGCCCGGCTTCGCCCGGGTGCAGATAGTTTTTGAGTCCAATCCACATCAAGAACATATTATTTCGCGTGTCTACTAACTATATTTCCCGCGTGCCGTCGACTATATTTCCCTTCCGTAGGAGAGGACATCCCGTGCCAACAATTTGAATTTGAAAGAGTAGAAAATATGTATATTTGGTTTCCTGACTCATCCCACGGGAACACTACATTTTTCGGGATAAAAAGTAGCCTATGTGTTAATCCAGGGTGTCAGCTATCACTATACCAAATTTCATCAAAATCTGTTGAGCCGTTTTTTCATGAAAGAGTAACAAACATCCATACATACATACAAACTTTCACCTTTATAATATTAGTAAGGATCTTTCACTCTGTTAAAACAAGAGCACGTTTAAGTTTAAGGACAAACCATAAAAATTGCTATAATGAGTTTTAAGCAGTATCGGAATCGGGCACAAAGATATTTTTTACTGATACAATGAATAGGGATTCTCCATTACAACAAAAACAGACGAGTTACGAATAACAAAAGATCATGGGAGAATCAATTACTTAACAGCAATATAATTGTTTTGTCCGAATGTTCCATGCATATTGTTGTCGGCTCGACGCACCTCGCCTTCATTAATATTTATCGTTTCGACTTTAAAAGGCATTTTAATTTAACCCGCCTGTGGTCCATGGTTAGTATTACACTGGCCGTTTAATTATAATATTTTATGTGGTCTTGATGCAGAAGGCTTACAAAAATATGCAGTTGGTTAGACGCCGGCTGTGAAATGTGAGACAGTGGGTTCGATTCGCTCATCGAAACAAATATTTGTGTCATCCACGGGTATTTGTTTTGGGTGTTTGTGAGACCGAAAACTCTCATATATCCAGATAACCATGACACAAGACTTGAGTGTGGGGTCAGGACTATGTATGTGACAGTTTGGTGTTATTATTATTCAATGTTAAGACAGTATGGTTCCCGCCTGGTCCGAACAGTCAATATGTGGAAATCAAATGATATCGCAGTGACTTTTCCTTCTCTTTACTGTTATGAGCATCACACACTGAGGACCGTGACCCCAGTTACTTGGTCAGCTGATGTCTTCGACAGCTGATCTCCAGTTTTGATGGTCCTCCGCAAGATTCAGTGCCTCTGGGATAGTCATGGCTTCCGTCATACTTATTTGATCGATCCAATGAGCTGGTCTATGGCCAGGTGGTCTGCTGCCCTTATACTTTCCTATCAAGATAGATTGATCCAGGTATTCAGGATTTTTCGAAAAAAAAAAAACTATTTATTTTCCACTCAAATACGACCAAAAAGTAACAAAAAAATTCGTTGTTTCTTTGCAATTTTTTACTTGAATTGTGTTTGAAGCCACTAGAACTGGCTTCGTTTTCGGTAGCAGTTGTGATATACCCTGTACGATGACATATCCAGTCCCACAAAAAATACCTTTTCTCTTAAAATATATGATTGTTCGCAACGGGTTGATACACGACTCACAATAACCGCGAGTTGATCGAATGAGGCAGTTGGGGTGTTTTTAATGAATTTGTGGCTTTATGTGTGTAACAGGATTTCAGATTACGTTCACATCGTTCGGCCCACTTTAGTTTCTTTGTGATCGGAGCTAATTGATTCTGCGTGAGTTAATTGATTTTTGCGCGAAACTATTATGCTGATGCGAAGGCTCGCTATGCCAGCATGATGGACTATATGGCCCCACCCAACCATACTTTCCACTTGGCCTGCAGAGGGTTGTACATGTATGGAATGATACAGATACAGTGACGAATTTGAATGGATTTTGGATTTGTGAAACTAGATATCCTGTTGTTAAAAGATGGCTGTGTAACTAAATATCATTGATTTGGTTTTAGTATCGATATAATGTTGGGTTCGTCATAAATCGATATAATGGGTTTAGGTGCTGTGAGAGCGAAAAATCTCACAAGTGATATTTGTTTTTTTATTTAATGCAGGGTAAGGAAAGTGGTTATGGGTATAATTCGCTGTATTTAATTGCGTTTTGTCGTATTACCACAATATGTATTTTTTTATTGTAAAGAATGGCAGGACGAACATTCTTAATGGTACGATACGACGACTCATGGACAGTAGCAAAACCAAACAACCATACATTATAAAGCAATGCTTGGTATGCAAATAATGTTAAATCTCAATACGTCCAGTAGTTTCCCTGGCTACAATGTATTTTAAACTGGAACACAACAGTGCATTTACACTGCTGTTTGGCGTAGTGGCACTAAACCAGGCGGCCTCTCCCAAATGAGAGATTTACCAGTAGTAATGTTTGTAAATATTTTTATTATTTCTCGAAGATAAATATATAATATCTTAAGGTAAATGTATAGTTGGAAACTTTTAATAAACCAACTTGATTTATAAACTAAAACAACAAATTGGAGAAAGGCAAGAATCCACATAAATAATAATATAATTGTCTATACAGGAAAATTATTAAAACTTTGATTACGGCCAATTATAGACTTTTTCTTTGAATGCCTTGTTTTGTTATCCTCGTTGTTTAGGCTATATTAATTTTAATAAGGTTCTTGGTAAAAACGATAATAGGGTTTTTTAGTCTAAGAATTTTTATGTTATTGTTTTACATTAATGATGATGCGTGACTAAAAAAATACGTGGTTATTTACCACAATAAATAATCTTAATAATAAATAATTTTACTCTGATTAATAGATTGAGATAAAAAAACAACTATTATTGCATGTATACCGAGCAGATGGGAGTTCACTACCATACGAATATGCTGTTATCTTAAAGCATTTTGAAAGACCCCGCATAAACGTTTGACGGACATTACAGCCAGAATATTGGATATATTGAGATCTTATGTCTCAAGATGGTGAGCGCAGTGAAATGCCAACCATTGCTTTCAGAATGACAAATGATGTTTGATTTAGCTGCCCAAGAGCGATCGTATCGCTTACGATTAGGGGAATAAAATGTTCGTCTCGCCATTCATTGCAATAAAAACGCATGGTAATGAAATGAAATGAAATGTAAAATGTAAGCCAAACGACCGCTCATGGACAACAGCAAAACCAAACCAAACACAGTTAATTACAAAGCAGTGATTGCCACTATATCCATTCCATAAGATATTAAGTCTCAATATGTCCCGTAGTTACTCTGGCTACAGTGGTACGTTACTCATTATTAATTAAAGCAATATTCAGATAAATTACTAGCAAAATAATAGCATTACCTATCGAGGCAAAGCTTGCGTCAATTTATTAGTATCCTAGATTATTTTTGCGCTGTGAGTGCTCGACGTAAGTCCTCCGAGAGGGGATTATGATGAACGGTTTGCAGTAAATGCTCTGTGGATGTTTACTTTGGATTTTCCGTACTAGCTGCAAATGACAATATATTTTTATTTGAATAAATGAAGGAGTAAGGCCGTGGATTATAGTCTAAGTGAAGGGAAACTTCATATGGAAAAACTAAAGGTTGAGATTTTTTCTTTAGGAGTTTGAAAGAGTATGAAAAATTAATAATAATAGTAAGATTTTCTAGTGGTAGGTCTCTCAGCCTGGGTAGGTATGTACTACCGCAATGGCTATTTCTCAAGCAGCAGTATAAATGCACTGTTGTAATTCCGTTTGAAGGATATTGTATCCAGAGTAACTACTGAACATCTTGAGACTTAACTGGGCTGATAACAATAAATTTTTAATACGTCAAAGTATGCTAAAAATCATAGTGCTTTATATTCAACATTTATGATTATATCTTCTACATCGACAAAATTATGCTGCCATAGGAAACCGGGTATATCCTGGTTGAATACATTACTTATTATGGCTTCCTTCCTATTTCTAGCTGCTATTCAGGACACTATAATCCTAGATTTAACATAATCATCCCTCCAGTCGATATTACTTCGCTCGACAAATCTTTCATCTATTTAAAATGTATTTTAATTTCAATATAAAATGTATTAGCTTTTTCATTTATCAGCGTCACGCAAACTTTTCTTCTGATCGTACAAAACTTTATTTAATGAAAATTAATGAGTTCACCGACAGTACAGTTTCAATGTGTCTGTATTTATTTTTATTCCAGAAAAAAACGCTTTAATCGGATTATTTTTGTATCGTCTTCATTACTGGGACACTCCCAGTAAATGCGATCGGATTAAATCTTGTATTAAATATAAACGAGGAAAATTGATAAGCAGGTTACATTATGAGAATTGATAATTTCTCAGTACTATCGTCTACATACATTTTCAGAATTATATACGATTTCAGCCTTTGGAAATAATAGATACTAGCTGTCGGGCCCGGCTTCGCCCGGGTGCAGATAGTTTTTGAGTCCAATCCACATCAAGAACATATTATTTCGCGTGTCTACTAACTATATTTCCCGCGTGCCGTCGACTATATTTCCCTTCCGTAGGAGAGGACATCCCGTGCCAACAATTTGAATTTGAAAGAGTAGAAAATATGTATATTTGGTTTCCTGACTCATCCCACGGGAACACTACATTTTTCGGGATAAAAAGTAGCCTATGTGTTAATCCAGGGTGTCAGCTATCACTATACCAAATTTCATCAAAATCTGTTGAGCCGTTTTTTCATGAAAGAGTAACAAACATCCATACATACAAACTTTCACCTTTATAATTATATAATAGATAATAGATAATAGATATTCGAAGATGATGAGATGTATGATATGAACAACTTTTTTTATAAGTGATAGATTCAGCCAGCATGAATCAGCAAGCTCGTCTGGGGTACCACTGTCTCACAGGAGACCATCGTAAAGTGACAGCTATAGTGTCGCGTTTCATTCAGTGAGTGATATTGCTGGATGCCCAATACATCTGTCCCCTTCCCATCCTATTTCATTATCGCTCCCTTCCTAATTTCATGGGAAATACACTTCTATGATCTCACCGTTATAGATGTGCATGGGCGTCACTGATCACTTACCATTAGGTGATTTGTTTGCACGTTTGCCGGTACTATGGAATAAAAAAATGAGAAGAAATAATAATACATACATACATACATACATAAACTCACGCCTATATCCCAGAAGGGGTAGGCAGAGGTGCCAGGGCACCCACATTTCGCCTTGTATGTTCCGTCCCACAATGTGATAGGTGGCGAGCCTATCGCCATATCGGGCACAAATTCCTGACTCTGGGCTGATAATGAATAGAAAAATCCAATATCACTTTGCCCAACCCGGGATTCGAACCCGAGACCTCAGCTTTGTATCCGTACCGTAGTGCAACTACGCCACCGAGGCAGTCATAATAATAATAAGCCTTTATTGTGCTTTAACTGTTTACAATACAAAAAATATATGAAAGAATAGAAAAAATATTTCAAAACTATTGTGCAGTCATAGCCCCGCCCCATCTTGGGTATAGGCCTCCTCCGACTGTCTCCATTATTGTCTCATTGTTGCTGATTTCATAAAAAAATTGAGGAATACTTTGTTAAATTATTATGATCTGTGTATAGTAATATTAATTCCACTTGTTCAGAAAAAGTATGAACTAAAAAGTACAAGATATGGGCACCACAAGTATGCTACGGATAATGGTATAAGCAATTTATTCCAATGTATTCTCAATAGTCAAAATATTATAATTTTGACCAGCCTGACAAAAATCACAAATTCAAGCCCTGAGGTAGAAGAAAAAGAAGAAACGCTTAGAAAACGTTTGCAACAGATGTGCTGAACTTAAAATCCTTAGATTAAAATCACTATTCTATTTCAACCCAAAGCAAACGTTAATTAGAAATCCATAAGATAAGAATAAGACCAACTAATCAACGGCCTAATTTCCAAATCCAAAGTCCTTAACTCAATTTAAACTATTATCTTTGCGAAATATCGAGGCGGTGTTATCGCTTCGTGAATTATTGCTACCAAGTTGCTAACTTCGCAACCCTTGATAGGCAGAGTGAAGTGCTAAACGAGTTACAAATTAGTTTGCGTTTTTGTTAGTATGTGGGACCTGTATCAGCCCAAATATCCCACTGCTGGGCATGCGCATCCTCTATATTCGAGACTACGACTAAACGAGGTTAGATTATAGTACAATACCTTGGTCTTGTACGATTTGGCAAATTATACGTACTATGTTTTTTTTATTTATATATTTAATACTTTATTGTACACCAGATTCGTAAAAGTAGACAGAATTAAAGTAGGCGAGCATTGCACGACTCGTTGGTCCATATCTTATTTAGTTTTTAATAATATTTACGATATGCAGGTATTCTTGTTATGTTTTTCTTCACCATCATATCGCAAGGTTATTAACTATCAAGACACAAAGGACTCAAAGAAGTTGGTCGTACGATTGCGTTTTCGAAAGCGTTTCCCAGACACCCTATATAGCATTAATTTTGAGACCATAGTTTGAGCTTATACGTATCTCTTCGCCAGAGATACGGAATTGGACATACGGCTGCCGAATTCTCACGTACAAGGTCGTTGGTAAACACCCTAAAAATTTGGGTCAATTACAACCCCTGTATTTATGTGGGTTGTAGTAGATTGTTTCGCTGATTAAGACTCCTAATTAGGGGTTTGTTTTGCTTTTAAAAGGCGAACTTTCTTGAGGAAACATTGTATAAGGAAAATATTTTTAATAAGCCATTATTAAGGAACCCGTGGCTTGATAAAACACGCGATTTTTAGCTGTGGAATAATACAGGTTCTAATCCTAGGTAAGTAACTTCACGTTACTAGAACTAATTAAGATTTGATGTTTTAACTATGTGACCGCCTCGGCCGCATAGTTATACTACAGTTGGGTTACAAAACTGAGGGTCGAGCCCGGTGATATCGGATTTTTCTTTTCATTATTAGCCCAGATTCAGAAATTTGTGGCGATAGGTTCGCCCCCTATCACACCGTGGGAAGTAATGTACACGGTGAAAAGTGGGTGTTCTCGTAACTTTGCCTACCACTTCGGGGGAAAAGTGCGTGAGTTCATTTATTTACATTTATAAATAATTTATTGTAAATCACACAAATTAACAGAAATAATAACATAAATCGCTTTTATATGTGTAACTAATGGCTGTTTTTGTATGTATGTACTTTAACTGTACTACAGATTTATGTTCATAGCCCCTAGGTTAAGATTATAATAATAAGAAATATTACAGCTTAGCATATTGAGCATATAACTCTCTGTGAGGCAAGAAGCTGTCTTTACAATCTCTTTACTACGATACAATATATTTAGGCAAACAAGCTTACGGTTCGTTTAATGCAAAGCAGTTTGCCAGCCCGCATTTGGCCAGCTTGGTGGAGTATATGGCCTAACCACTCTCAATCGTACTCTCGATTGTAGAGGAGGCCCGTGCCCTGAAGTGGGACATATATGGGTTGATACAGATACAGACAGTACCGTAGTATTTTTACAAACAGAATTGTATAGAAAATTCCTAAAATTATTTATAGATACAACACAAGACTATCAGTTTAAATATAGTGTGCACCCAATGCCTTATTGTGCTTGGATAGATGAGCAATCATTTTTAAATTATATTTGCAAATCTTTAAAAATAATTATCATCATTTTGCAGTCATATAAAATTATTGCACGCTTTACATTGCTAGTGTTCACGTGTAATTTTATTTACCAAAATTATAAGGAAATGTATACTGATTTCTGTTTTATTCCAGCTTCGGTTCTTCGAGTTCCCCTAATATTCAAAAGTTACGTTTACGAAGCACGTAAACAGTGGCACACGTAGTGTTTGTACACGTCACTCGCCGGCTTCGTGATTTGATACGTGACTAACTTATTTATAGATACAGAACTATAAATATACAGGGTGTATCAAAACTGCTACCGAAAACGAAGCCGGGTGGTAGTTTTAGTAACTTCAGACACAATGCTACTGATCTGAATTAATCTGTATCTGTAACGTATATGTTCCACTGCACGGTACGAGCCTACTCTACAATCGAGAGTACGATTGAGAGTGGTTAGGCCATATAGTCCACCACGCTGGCCTAGTGCGGATTGGCGGAACTTACACACATTTGAAATTTTACAAATCGCTATGTTATGCAGATTACCTCACGATGTTTTCCTTCACCGTTTGAGTGCGTGGTGATTGATTATCAATACATACATGACTCCGAAAAGGCAGAGGTGTGCCCTGGGATTCGAACCCGCGACCACCGTGAACTGTTGACAATCGCCTCTGGTCGATTACCAACAGGTCACCACTTTCATTTTATTATGTATACATCCGGGATTTTACTATATTATATACTCAAAGATTCCTTGATTTTTCATCATTTAACTAGCTTTATTGAAGAAATTAATAAATATTTTAATATTTATCAAGCGTCAGCACCTTCCATGTACATTGCCTTGCAAATCAAACTTATCAAAAAAGCAAACCAAATTCACAACTGAACTTGCTCATTTAAATTTTGCGGTTGAGTGGACGAGAACATAAAACAAAGTAGTTATTATTTATTAAAACCAACAAAGTAAGTTTGGAGTTTTTTACTTGGGTCTTGTGTTAATAATTCACAATTTCAAAGGCTTGCATCGAGGTGGAGAATCGAGTTAAAAGTTTATGATAGAAGTTTTCACCGCCCGTAATAGCATTTAGGCATCTTAAGTTATTTGGGAATTTGAAAGACAAAATACTAAGTTTTCTAAGGTGCAAAGGTTGAAGTTATTGCATGTTTTAGGTGTCAATGATATTTAAATATTATTGTTATTGTCTAGTAACTTTTTTTTATTGCAATGAATGGCGAGACGGGCATGCCGTTAGCCTGATGGTTAATGATACGACTACTCATGAACAGTAGCAAAACCAAACAACACCTTGAATTACAAAGCAATACTTGGCATTCTACTGCGCTCGTCACACTGGGACATGAGAGGATAAGTCTCGATATGTCCAGTAGTTATTCTGACTATAATGTCCTATAATCCGAAAAGCATTTACACTGCTGTTTGGCATGAGAAATAGCCATTGCGGTGATACCTACCTCTCACATATGAGAGACCCACCACCAGCATAATGGCAGTAGAGGAAAAATGAAAAAATGTTTTTTTGCGGCATATGGGCCAAAATGTATTATTATAAGAAAGATCTGTATGAACATTTGTTTGTTTCAGTACAAAATAAGAATTTGGTATGTTTCCAAATGTTACAAGAACAAATATTTCTATGTCTAAAAATATGTCAAGATAACACAATTTTTTGGTCTAGTTCCACTCCTGGACGATTTATTGCCTTCAAAAGAACTAGAAAATGTAGTTAAACTATAACCCGATTGTAAGGTTTACTTTATTTATCAGTTACACTGGCAGATAATTTACTGAAAAAAGGTAAATAAATAATAAATAAATAACACCCAACAGTCACATACATAGTCCTGACCCCACATTAAGATCGAGTCTTGTGTCGTGGGTATCAGGAACTACGAGAGACTTTTCGGTCTCACAAACACCCAGACCCGGAAGAAATATTTGTGGGCCACACAAACATTTCTCTCGGTGCGGGGATCGAACCCGCGGCCTCTCGTTTCACAGGCAGCGTCTAACCAACTGCGCCACGGAGGCTGTCGGAGGTATGTTTGAAGAGGTGTTATTAACTTTACTACTATTTACTATTACACGCCTTTACACGTGGATGAAAAAAAACTAATATGAATTTAATGTATTGAATAAAAATCTACATTTCCTGAATTTAAATCTCTTGCAGTGTTGAAAATATATCAATGAAACGTCCTTTTTGGTTAATATTTAAATTTATTTAAGAGGCTAATTGTAAACTTTTTAAATAATAGGGTAATGGAATTCCATTTCAAAGTTCTTTTATAATAACCAAGATGTCTTTGTTTCTTCAAATTACCAAATTCAACAAAAAAAAAAACAACTTAACCAACTAACTTTTTAGTTAGAAAAATTTGTTTCACTAATGTTGTTTAGTAATACATTATTAATGAAAAATAATTTTCAGTATAATTCAGTTTTAATATTTTTAAAATTAACAAAATTCAAACAAAATTAATTACACTATTTATTTCACAAATTATAACGGTGAAGGAAAACATAATTACGAAACCTGCATATCATTGAATTTTGTAAAAAATTCTATGATAATATGTAATGTCAAGCAACCCGCACATGGCCAGCATCATCCATTCATCAGCCAGTGGAAGTCCACTGCTGAACATAGGCCTCCCCCAATGATTTCCACAGAGACCTGTTGGAGGCAGCCTGCATCCATCCAGCATGGTGGACTATATTGCCTGACTGATCTAAATCGTACTCTCGATTATAGAGGAGGCCCGTGCCCTGCAGTGGGACTTATATGGGCTGATACTGATTTCCAAAACTCACCTATATATTTAAACTACATATAAATTAATATACATAAACAAACAAGTTGATTATAAGTGGCCATGTTCGCTCGGACATTAAATTTATACGTCACACGGAATGACAGACAGCAAGACGGGTGCGCTGTCCGTCGCATCTGCCGTGATTAATGTGCAACCACTCTGATGCATCTACATTGTGCTAAACAGCGAATTTAATAAATAATATACATGAACTGCCTTGGTGGCGTAGTTGTTCTAGGGCACGGTTACAAAGCTGAGTTATTGGGTTTGTATCCCGGGTTGGGCAAAGTGGAAGTTCTTACTTTCTTTTTTTGTTTTTAAGAAATGTGTAAATAAATACATATATAATGAAGTACCAAAACACGGAGCAATAAAAAAACATACAACTATATTTAAATGCCTCGGTGGCGTAGTTGTACTAGGATACGGTAAAGCTAAGGTCTCGGGTTTGAATCCCGGGTTGGGCAGTGATATTGGAATTTTCTATTCATTATCAAGTCAGAGTCAGTAATTTGTGCCCGATATGGCGATACGCTAGCCACCTATTGCATCGTGGGACGGAACATACAAGGTGACATGTGAGTGTTCTGGCACCTCTGCCTTTCTAGAAAAAAGGCGTGAGTTTATGTATGTTTATACATTAAATAACTATTGATCTGTTTGTAACGGACCAGACGGCTGACAACATGCTTACAGTCGCAGATTCAAATACTCTGACTTTTGGAAGGTAAGTGTATTAATAGTCCCCACGCATTATAACGAAAAAGGAAAACAAAGTGAGGAAACTTGCATATCATAGCGATTTGTAAGAATTTCGAGAGTACAAATGAGATAGGTCGACCATACTCCACCAAACTGGTCGAGTGCGGGTTTGGAGTTTTCATATACCATGTCATAGAAACAGCTGTTACCTGATGTAATTTATAATGGAAAATGAAAATGAAAAAAAAAATATTTACAAACATTTTCTTAGAATTTTACTGAAGGTAGGTCTCCCATCTGTGAGAGGCCGCATGGGTAGGTACCACCGCAAAGTCTATTTCTCCAACCAAACAGTACTTTAAAGGCACTATTGTGTTTCGGTTTGTAGGATATTGTAGCCAAAGTAACTACTAGACATATTGAGACTTAACATCCTATGTCTGATGTTGGCGAGCGCCATTGAATGCCAAGCATTCTTTTGTAATTTCTGGTGATATTTGCTTTTGCTACTGTTCATGAGCAGTCGTTTCGGTTACCATCACGGAACGGCTTGTTTGTCACGCCATTCAAACCAAAGACAAAAATATGTATATTCTCGTTTACATTTAAGTTAACCTAACACAATTAAAAAGTATGCAAGACCCACAGTAAGAACATACATTAACTAACAAAACTACGAAAAGAAAATCATATTCAAACATTAAACATTTTTGCTGAAGGATAACATTCAGTACACTCGGCCAGTAAAAATGCGCTTTCACGTTGTTAATACTTCAGTTTTAATTCCACTGGTTTACGAAATAAACTTTTATACGCTGAAATGTAAAGTTCGCCGGAGGAATTCTTTGAAAGACCGCGCTGAAAGAGTATGGTTTCGAATTACTCAGCCACTTTGATAACTCGACGGAATGAAGCAATTAGTAAACATTACTTATCCGGACGGTTTTGTTGGATGTTTATCTTTTAACACCGTTTACTTTGTGCTGATAACAATTAAGTTTTGAAATTCTAGGTTATCTGTTACAGGAAGTTGTAGCGGAGGATATAAGGTTCCTTATCTGAACTTTAAATAGATTGAAGGTGTTAAAGTTCAACAAAAAATGGATTATATATCAATTGTACTGGGTATTTATATTGGCTATTTTGTTAAACGGCTGTGAAACGACAGGCCGCGGGTTCGATCCCCGCGCTGAAATAAATATTTGCGTGAAGGACAGGTTTTTTCGGGTCTGGGTGTTTGTGAGATCAAAGTCTCTCGTAGTTCCTGATACCCACGACACAAGACTCGATTTTAGTGTGGGATCAGGACTATGTATGTGACTATTGGGTGTAGTAATTAGTTTAGGTTTTATTTATTTAAAACATAGGCCTTGACAGCCTCCATGGCGCAGTTGGTTAGACGCCAGCTGTAAAACGAGAAGTGGCGATCCCAACACCGAACAAATGTTTGTGTGATCCACAGGTCTTAGCGGTTCTGGGAGTTCGTGAGACCAAAAAGTCTCTCGTACTTTCTGATGCACGACACAAGGCTAGATTTTAGTGTGGTGTTAGTCTATGTTGGTGACCGTTGCGTGTATTTATATTTATTATTAATTCTTACATATATACATAAACTCACGACTATTTTCCAGACGGGGTAGGCAGAGGTGCAACCAGGTACCCACGTTTCGCCTTGTATTTTTCTTCCGATGACGGATAAAATGACGACGATGGGATAGGGGGCGAGCTTATCGCCATACCGGGCACAAATTCTTAACTCCAAACTGGTAATAAATAGAAAAATCCAATGACACTGCCCGACCCGGGATGCGAACCTTAGATCTCGTTCTCTAAAATTAAACATAACCGCGTATATAAAACGCTTAAAATTATCGCGGCAAGTAAAAATCTTGTTTCTCAACTCCCAAACTCAATCTGGGTATACAGCTGTTAACATTCCCCGATGTTTTATTCATATTCATATTAACTTGCTAAATTTATGCATATTGTTTATTAAAATGTGTACCGCCTGCCTGAATAATTCCTTCGGGTACTGCGGGCGTTTCAGGCGGTTTGCGTGTGCGCGAATTTTCGGTGATTTCGCGTGTCGCACGCTTCAAGAGATACGCAAGTTTAATGTACATGAAAATCTTTGTAAAAGGTATATAATTGAATGCGCTTTTTGTAGGAATCCTTCGAGAAATGAAATGGGTCTTCTGATGGTGTTTTAAAGGAATACTTGGCTTGCCACGGTGTCCGCCATCCTGAGACATAAGATATAAAGTCTCAATATGTCCGGTAGTTACTCTGGCTATAAAATAAATTGACATTGCGGTGGTGCCCACCCAGGTGACCTCTCTCATAGGAGAGATCTACCACCATATTATAGTGATATTGGTTTGGTTATATTGAATAGGACTGTACGTACCATTAAAATCGATGAAAGTTGGAGCCAGGGAAGTATCCTATGTTCGATTTTATATAATATAATTCCAGATACAAGAACATAAATACCGTTAATACAAAATTTTATAAAAAAGAATTTTTAAAATTATATAGTGGTGTAGTAAATGTATCTGCCTATCTCTTTCAAGAAAATGACTGCACTATTCCCGTTACGTATATTTTTTATGTTAGTAATTCTTACAGCAGTTTCATTTTTTCTAACTTGCGTCATTATAAGCTATTATGTAAAATTATTTTTAAGTAACCACTTATCGAAAAAAATGTCAAGTGTCTTCCAAACCCTTCGTAAAACACACTATAATAACTACCTCTACGTTTGGTGTTATTTTATTTTCATTCCTAATATCTAGACTAAAACATTAACTATGCATTTAGTTTGCAAGCAGCCTTATTCTCCGGCAAGGTATCGGCACTAAAGCCACGAGAGAATAATAATTAATTGATTTAATATCCTGCATAAGATGAGGTGTTATCATCTTAATGTACACACTGCACGGTAAGCTGCTTGCGTTGTATAAATCAATGTATATAGGGTGTATCTAGAATGTGACCGAATACGAAACCAAGTGGTAGTTTTAGTGACTTCAAAAACATATACACACATATCACTTAAAATTGTGGCAAAACAAGATATAAAAAAACCAACACTGTTGGTGGGAGAAATAGACATTGCGATGATACCTACCAAGGCGGCCTTTCTCGTGTGAGAGACTTACCAGTAAAATCTAATCAGTCTATTTTTAAAACACAACAAACCAAGAAACACGACAACTCCATATCCCCACATTTTACTATGTGCTAAACGTTCCCACAGAACACAGATTTAGCCAGAATTTATTATGTGCGTAATGTACCACATCGTTTTTTCTCCCAGATAATTTCCTATCTCGTAAAGATTTTATGGCGGAACACAAGGGGCTGTTTAGTAGTAAAATTTTAATCGCCCCTGAGATTAGCCTTGCTTATCTGCCAGTCGCGTTGAGGTACTGTTCTGAACAAATGATTAATGTTGTCTTTGTATACTTGAATAGTAAGCGAGTTCGTAGTACTTATGTGAATATTATCCTAGGCCCTTACTTATAAATGCAAACGTTTGTATGGATGTATGGATTGGGTGGGTGGATGGATGTACATATGATCACGCAAAAACTGCTGAAAGGATTTTCAGAGAAACTACTGGACATATTGATACTAAAAATTATGACTCAGGATGGCGAGCGCAGTGGAAAGCCAATCATTGCTTTGCAATCCATGGTTTTTTTTGGTTCTATATCTGAAATATTAAGCTTTAACTATCATATTGCTTGCCATGAGGCGATTGGCAGGCTCGTCTCAAATATAGATACCAATGAAATAAATAATTGAATAAAAAAAGGTCAATACGAATAATTGTGTGACTTAATATTTCTTAAAAGTGCGTGGTGGCCTGTGGGTAAACGGACTAGACGCGGCTGCCTACATGTTCACGGTGGTCGCGGGTTCGAATTCCAGCGCACACCTCTGAATTTTCGGAGTCATGTGTGTATTGATAGTCAATCACCACGCACTAAAACGGTGAAGGAAAACATCGTGAGGAAACCTGCATACCATAGCAATTTATAAGAATTTCTATGGTATGTAGGCCAGCATGGAGGACTATATGGCCTAACCACTCTCAATCGTACTCTCGATTGTAGAGTAGGCCCGTGCCCTGCAGTGGGACGTATATGGGCTGATACAGATACAGATTAATATTTCTGTCGGGTTTAAAAGTGAGATTACAAGTTTCTCTTTTTTTTTGTACCTACCCATGATACGAAACTTGTATATTATGAGGTATTTTTTAAATTTCTTCGGAGTATGCAATTTAAATTCTATAGATTTTTTTGGTATTTTATACAAATATTTGGTTGTGTTGGAGAGTTTTATCAATTTTATCATTTTGACTCCAATTTACTCACTAGTGCTTCTGCCGGTGTGAAACTATTGTAAGAAGATTTATTTTAAGAGAACAAATATAACGAGTCCACATAATTTTAAGAGGGTTTATCATATTAATTACAGTTCCGTTCGAACCGCGTAAACGTGTACTAACTCAAGTATATGGACCAAATGGAACAAACATTTGTAAGCTAAACAAATATTTACGCAAGTGGACTTGCAACTTACTGTATGCGACAGGGTGACGTGGCAATTTTCTAGTGATGTACAAGCAGTATCACTTTCCAAGTAGTTTATATCGATATTTTTTTGCAATGACATAAAATTAAACATAATTAGGTTAACTTTAATATACGCAATATGACAAAATATTTTATCTACAATTTGTAACTGATCGATGTGTGCACATGGAATGTGTGACATTGGATTTTTGTACTCATTATCAGCACAGAGTCAGTAATTTGTCCGCGATATGGCGATAGGCTCGCCACCTATCACATCGTAGGACGGAACATACAAGGCGAAATATGAAAGTCCTGGCACCTCTGCCTACCCCTTCTGGGAAAAGGGCGCGAGTTCATGTATGTATGTATAACAATATACAGATTGTCCCCGATCTTTTGACGTCCAAAAGCGTTGTGGTCATGCTGTTGTCAAAACATTAAGAACAGTTTTTCTCTCTTCAAATTTTATTATATTCGACATATTATTAATACTATTGGATTCCGAGTATAAATCTTCGATAAAATATATACTAGATACAGGGTCCGGAACAAAATCACACGCCAAAAGTGGCCGAGGTTGCTTATACTCATACATTTGTCTTTCGAACTAAGAGATGTAGCAAAATGTCTTAAATTATAATCAACTTCAGGTAACAATAAACCTTATTCCTTTAAATGTAGATTTACTATGATTTAGACCATACTAAAATCAAATAAGAGCACACGCTCAATTGTGCTATTATTTCTTTTGCCGTGTTTTAGGCCGTTTCTTATAATAGTATATATTTGATCGAAGATATAAATACTTGTTGTTTATATCATCAAAACATATAAATATTTAAAAAAAATGAATTTAGAAAACCAATAGAAAATAGATAAACTTTAAACGCTATTGACATGAGCAAATTTATGTTCAAGCTATTAATTGCACAGCAAATCGAGTGACAGAATTAGAACATTTTAGCAACAGATACAATTCAGGTCCTATGTAGGTCATCGTTTAAAACCTAACCGTCGCGTCGTTGACATGATGTGTGCGCCGTCACTGCGGCCGACATAAATTTACAACGTCGAATTAATTATACTGATAGAACAGTGTTTCTGTCACAACGTTTTGAGTCAAACTAATGTATCTAGTTGTTTCTGGCAGTGATATGAATTATCTGGGTCAGATGGTTATGTTCCAGCTAATGTAAAGTAATATAAACTGCCCTCAATTCTATTGTACTTATTGTACATAAACTCACGCCTTTTTCCGTCAATTATCCTTGTAATCCGTTATTTAATTATCCGTGTAATAATCTATCAAATATGACTAAGATGTAGTTTATGTTGGCTTTTAAACTTAGTTTTGTGTATGATTCATACATACATACATAACCCACACCTTTTTCTCAGAACGTCTGCCTAGGTGCTGAACACTCAAATTTGACTTTGTGGGTTCCATCCCACGATATGATAGGGGGCGAGACTATCGCTATATCGGGCAAAAAATCCTGACTCCGGACTGATAATGAACAGAAAAATTCAATATCACTTTGCCCGACGCGAGATTCGAACCTGAGACTTCCACTTTGTAACTGTACCGTAGTACAACTACGCCACCGAGGCAGCCTGATTAATCTAACTCCCAAATTAATTGTTAGTATAAGAAATTGTAAAACAATGAGGAAAATTAAGTCTAATCTCAATCTTTGAACAAGAACAACAACGGATCATTTATTAGAATAAAATCATTTAAGCAGGATTTGTAAGACAAAGCGAAGAACAATTAGCTGCGAAGTGAAAGTGAGGGATTGATTTTGGAAGCGACTGGCCTGGGCGGCACAATTGTGATAATGGCGACACCCTCGCGCCTCGGGCAATGCCATGATGACTCTAGTGATGAGAAGTTATCGACTATAAGTTTTCGATTACAAAAAAACGAACGATAAAAAAAGAAAGTAATTTTTTTAAATTACTTTTTTTTCGATATTAATCAGTACTCTATAATCAGCTTTATATATTACTGGTGGTAGGTCTCTCATAAGTGAGAGGCCGTCTGGGTGGTACCGCTACTACTCGACATATTGAGCCCTTACATCTTATGTCTCAGGATGGCAAGCGCAGTGGAATGCCAAGCATTGCTTTGCAATTCAAGGTGTTGTGTTCTACTACTATTTATGAGCGGTTGAATCGCTTACTATCAGGCGAGCGGCATGCTTGTCTCCCCATTCATAGCAATAAAAAAAAACCTATACATCACTTGTATGAAGTATAAAATAATATGTTGTTAGCCGTGTCTGGTCCATTACCACCGTCCATTACTATCAGCCCACGTCGCATTTTTCAACTCACGCTTCTAACTTCTTTATTTCTTCGTCCATCGATATATTCATTCCAACCCTAGAGTTATTTAGAAGAGAAAAAAATTAGTAATATTTTGTTTCAATTTTCCTTTGCTTTCATCGGTTTTTCTGAGTTTCGTAAATTATTTTTTAATTACCCAAATAACTTTGATACTGATAAGTTACGGGCTGAGTAAATATGGGCTATATTACTGTTGTTTTAAAACGGTTTTGTTAGTTGAAATTTAATGTAATTGGAATTTGTTTTTACACTTTTTATTTCTTCTGTAGACTAGTTATTTGTGTAAATGTTAGGGATCATAAACGGTTTTAATATGAGAGATTTATTAATATTACTAGCGGCCCGGCCCAGCTTCGCCGGGTACAAATAGATTTCTGTACAATAATATGTACGTATTATACATATAAACCTTCCTCTTGAATCACTCTATCTAATAAAATAAACCGCATCAAAATCGGTTGTGCAGTTTTAAAGATTTAAGCATACGAAAGGACATAGGGACAGAGAAAGCGACTTTGTTTTATACTATGTAGTGATATTTTTTTTATATACTAGAGAGACATCTAATTTTATATATTTAAAGTGTTTTGACCTCATTTTCTTTGTCAGATTTTTATAGGTAAATAGATTTTGGGAATTCATACATTTCTCACAAAAAACACACAAAATAACCTGGGAATCGAACCCAGCAGTTCACAACACCTCTACGTATCCTACACTTTTCTAACTATAATCAAATATAAATTCCTAAACTAAACCATCCTGCAACCATTGTGTAAATCGACTAAATATATAACAATATATACGTATGCATAATACACAGAGCGGTAAGTGCTTCCCGATTCCCTTTTATACTATAATAATAAATTTCCGCGAAACCTTACATTACAAACAGGTAGCGGGAACAAAGAGGTAATGTTTTGATGTACAGTAATCGGTGTCTGAACAGGGAATAACTTGGAGGGAATAGTAAATGGTAGTTTGGATAATCGACGATTTTTAGATATTTTTATGACTACATTGTAGTTAATATGGGCTGTTAAACGTTGTCTTGTATTTGATTCATACATACATAAACTTACGCCCACTGCCTACGTATTCACGGTGGTCGCGGGTTCAAATTCCGGGGCACAGGGCACTGACTTTTCGGAGTCATGTGTGTATTGATAGTCAATTGCGCTCTAAAACGGCGAAGGAAAAAAATATGAGAAAACCTGCATACCATGGCAATTGGCATGAATTTCTATTGTATGGACTTAAGTTTCCTGAATAACGCACAAAGATTTAATTTTGAATCCGTGGATTATGCCAAGCAAGTGATCAATACAAGGTCATAGATTTAAACATAAGAAATTAGAAGAGGATTTTTGGTCATTTTGAACGAAGTCAATAGTAAATACGTCGGTTTTATATAGTAAATAAATATACCCAGGGGGTTACTCTATAAATTCGACACGAAGTTCGAAAGTTCGGCTGTTCGAAGTCCGAAATACGAAGTTTTCCACATTTAAAAATCTATGCTATTCTCTATTATATTATACTTAGCATGTTCTCCGAACTTAGTCGATGTTTACGACGTACGATAGAAGACTCGCAACATTTTTTGAAGGATCTAGGCACATTAGTGAAGTTTTACGTACAACATCCAAACATTCGAACTTCGTATCGGATTATGATTATGCGTGGTGATTTAATACAATATATACGGGGTATATCAAGACTGCTACCGAAAACGAAGCCGGGTGGTAGTTTTAGTGACTACAAACACAATGCAACTAAAAATTTCGCTAAGAAACGCGACAATTTTTTTAAATTATTTTTTAAATATCGTCGGTATTGGGTGGTAAATCCATAGTTTTTGCTAAAATAATAATTTAAAGCCTTGCCTACCATAGCGTCTTTAAAAATACAAGGATGTACACTATTATTTAAGAAAAATTTATGTATTTACCACCCTAATACGTCGATAGAAAAAAAATAACAGAAAAAAATCGTCACAAATTTTTGCACAACATTTGGTTGCATTGTGTCTAAAGTCACTAAAACTATCACCCAGCTTCCTTTTCGGTAGCAGTCTTGATATACCCTGTATAAATATTGGTATATTTGGCCCCTTAGCTCTCTACATAATTTCTAAATCAGATAGACCTTAGATTTGTAAAGGAATAAGTAGTACGAAGGTGTAGACATTACAAATATGTTCTTTATATTATGGATCAATGCATGACATTGTTTATCCTATAAGAATATGCCTTGATGGGTTCAAATTAAACTCAAAAGACTTGACGACTGTCATAGTTGTTGCGTGTGGTGCAAAGTAAGGGAGGCAGCGATTTGTGATAACATTGTTTATGTGAGTATTTTTTTAAAAAATTGTGTACCATTAAAAATAATGATGTTTTTATATGAATAACACTTAGAAAAACACATGTAATTAAAAATATAAGTAATAATTTTTAATGTTAGTGTTTTAGTAAGTAGAGGCATATACACTTTGGTTATACAAAAATTTTGTATAACCAAAGTACCTACCGTACCTACCTTATGTTCAATTTTAGAATAATTATTTATTAAAATGCTAGAATGTCAATAAAACTGACATTCTACCACTGCCAAATAGACAAACTGAACAAGAAATTTCAATAGTTTTAAAATTAAAGCAGATTTATAATTTCAAATCTGCTTGTACAAAAAATTACTGGCCTTATTGTTTTCCTTATTTTTGTAGAGGAAGCTCAAGCCCTCCAGTGATTGACACAATACAGTACTGCATTAGTTGGCAGACGCACATGCGGCCAGTTTGATGGTACGCGCGTTTAGTATGGCTGGTCTCTAACTCAAACGTGAGGAGAGTACTCTCTCCAATCTTCGCTTAAAAGACAGGATGTAGTGCTCGGGGAACAGCGAAGCAAGGAGGATTACCACGTTCATTTACTTTACCGCGACCACTCGTCCCTTAAACCTCAATGTCCGTATTTGCTGGAATGGAAACGGAATTTCTCGTCGCAGACAGGTTGTCACATAAATTCAATTTGGTAGGAGCGTACTAAATGAAGACGTCTGCCGTTCTTTCAAATTGGAATCGTTACACAATACCCGTTGTGACAGATACCGGCTGTTTGTGTTTTACTAGTTCTGGCGGCCGGGTTCGCGTGATTTTTTTAAGCTGATAGCTCATTTTTAGATGTATGAGCGGTGTTGGGCGTACTATAGATGATATATACTAGGGTTGTCAATATTGTAAAACTACAGCATTATGAGCGAACATTTTATCTATAGTATACACAACAGTACTCTAAGTAGATAAAATGTCGTAGGGTTGTTACAAATGCAAAACCTGTGGTTGAAGTATTGAGTTAAAACCCAAGGTAGATGTATGTTTATATGTATTTTAATTGATATTATATGTTTAATAATAATATTGACATTACAGATTATTTTTCTGTTATATTCTGTATGGACTGCTATATACTTCAATAATGAGCTACTGAGTAATGATTTCCATACATCATATTTTCTTACTTGTACAAATAAATATTTTTATATACTGATTTGTGTTATCAAAACAATTTACATAGGTTTCGTTATCCCTCGTGATAAAGGTTGACATGTGATATTTTGGAAACGATTTTTATTATTTCAAATACATAGTCTTGGTTTGTTATTTTTTTATTGTCATTTGCGTGATAGTAAGCGATACGACACTCATAAACAGTAACAAAACCAAACAACACCATGAATAACAAAGCGATGCTTGGCATTCCACTGCGCTCGCCATCCTGAGATATAAGATGTTAAGTCTCAATATATCCAGTAGTTACTCTGGCTACAATGTCCTTCAAACCGGAACGCAACAGTGCATTTACATTGCTGTTTACTATTATATTATAGCCTAGCAGTATTTAAATAAATACCATCAATCAAGCTGAACTTTCAACTTGCCAACCCGCACTAGGCCAGCGTGGTGGACTATATGGCCTAACCACTCTCAATCGTATACTCGATTGTAGAGTAGGCCCGTGCCCTGCAGTGGGACGTATATGGGCTGACACAGATACATATACAGAAGCTGAACTTGAAAACACGCTTGTGGCACAGTATGACGAGTTTTCTATAATGTACCATAATCGTTGTTCAAGTAGATAAATGATCTACCAGTCACTTATTGCAATTTCAAACTCACATTGAAAGTTGCCAGTTGCCAGCGGCAGCATCTCCGGAAAAATACGACCTAGCGACCTTCAAAAAACGAGCGTATTTCCAACTTAAAGGCCGGCAACGCATCTCCATGCCCTACGGTGTTGCAGATGTTCATGGGCGGCGGTGATTACTTACCATTAGGTGAACCGCATATTCGCTTGCTATAACTTAATAAAAAACTTTTTGGAATGAGAATTTGTTGACTGCGTCGGTGGCGTAGTTGTACGATCGTACTGTTATATACTTTAGATGCAATAGAAATCCATTATATAACAAAAACCCTCTCCACACAAAACTGCACATATGCACTTTTGTGTGGATAAATAGTAAGACGGCGCAAGCTGGGGGCTCAATCATATTCTATATTCTTTCGCGACCGGGTGTCTGCCAGTTTCCATTTCTATCTCTAAATTTTATATGTGTCATTTTAATAAGTGTTATAAACGAGTGTAAAATTAAATAAAGATTTTTTTTAAAAAGATAATTTTTAAATCTCGTATAACATTTTGGTGGCAGCGCTGGGATACCGAAATCACACCCGAATACGTCTTCGGAAAATCCAAATAAATAAAACGGACTGAAAGCGATAATTAAACTAAAATTCATAAAATTAATATCTAAATTGACAAAGTGCGGAACATTCAAAACGGTACAAATCACTTAAATAAAACACATAAATAAATAAATCGGTTGAACCTATAAGTGTTTTAACTTTGTACATAAAGTGCGCTACGAACTTAAGAGTGAAGTCGAGACGCGGGATCCGCGTTGTTCCAGCCAGTGGTTCCAGTACTGATCGTTTTGAAACGGTCACGCCAGCATCCAAGAGTTCCACCATGTTAACTCTGGTGCACCTGGTAGCAGTTCTCCTGTGAGTGACTCTATTACAAGACCCCTTTTAGTGACAAGTTAATTAAAATCAATAAAACTCAGAGTTTATTCAGTTCGCAGAATTTAATAATTATAATTTAAATTATATACTTACGTATTATTCTACTTGAATAATTTTCTACATCTTTAATTGTTATTATTAATAGTTGCAAGCATTCTTTGTAATCACAGACAGTACATTCCTTTTGTTTATTTTATACATCCGGTCATAACAGTTATAGATAAGCTTGTAATTCCATACCTTGTTGTGTAAAGCTAACTTAAAGTGGAATCGCCTTCTAAACAATTGTTTTATATTTATCTTATACTAATTGTGTGTATTGTGTGTTGTGTACTTTACAGATTGACACATTTATATTTTAAACTCCATATTTTCAGTAAATATGGCCAGTAAATCTGAATCCAAGGAAAGAGAGGAGACCACTAATGTCTCTAAAAGCACCAGCCGAGTCGATATCGAAGACAAGGTGGAGTTAAGTGTCTTGTTCAAATTCATAAAACCCTTCGATGGTTCGAGGGAAAATTTGAATCCATTTATTGCAAATTGTCAGAGTGCCTATAATCTTGCCAACAAAAACCAAAAACCAATATTGTTCAAATATATTCTGAGTCAGTTAGTTGATAAAGCTGAACTTACTTGCAGTATAAAAGAATTCGAAAATCTCGAACAATTTATAGATTTCCTAAAACAACAATTCGGAGAAAAGAAACATTATACACACCTTCTCTCCGAATTGCAAAGCTGCAAACAAGATAGTAACGAAACAGCTAATCAATTCTCTTTAAGAATTGAAACATGTCTAGCCAAATTGCTCACAGAAATCAAAATTTCTATCCCGACCAAGAAAAAGGCCGAAATAGCTGGGCGAGTAGCCGCAATGGAAGACCTTGCGTTGCACACCTTTATTGTAGGATTGCAACCGAGACTTTCACAAATAATCAGATGTCGTGATCCAGATTCATTAAATTCCGCTGTTAGTTTCGCAGTCGCGGAAGAAAAAAATCATGTCCGCGGTGAACAAAAGATCACAACTATCCAATCCTAGTAATTTCGATAAACCGAAATTCAGTCCGCGGCGCGAATTTCAATCTTACCCAAGCCGTTTCCCGCAAGGATTCCGCCCTAGTCCTTCTAGAAGCATAAATACGAATGAAATCGTTTGTAGATACTGCAAGAATGTAGGACATAGCATTGAAAATTGTCGCAAACGACAATATAATAATAATAGGAACCGCATTAATAACCCTACTAACCCAAATCAAAATCTAACTCCAAATCGCCCACAAAACCAACACAACCCTAATCCCATTCCTCAACGCAGAATTTTTGCCGTTAATCCCGAAGAGGAAAACGGAGTAGATGAAGTGGACGATTTAAACTAAGAAAATTTCCCGACAGGTGTCGCCCGGGAAATTGTTCCACAAAAAATAAAGTCGATACCAATTGCTTTTCCATATCCACTGTATCAAAGAATCCTAACCAATTTCAAACCTATAGTACCATTACCAAATCTTCGCGTCCTCTGAATCCTTCGCGTCCTCTGAATCCGTCGCGTCCTCTGAATCTGTCGCGTCCTCTGAATCCGTCGCGTCCTCTGAATCCGTCGCGTCCTCTGAATCTGTCGCGTCCTCTGAATCCGTCGCGTCCTCTGAATCCTTCGCGTCCTCTGAATCCGTCGCGTCCTCTGAATCTGTCGCGTCCTCTGAATCTGTCGCGTCCTCTGAATCCTTCGCGTCCTCTGAATCCTTCGCGTCCTCTGAATCTGTCGCGTCCTCTGAATCTGTCGCGTCCTCTGAATCCGTCGCGTCCTCTGAATCTGTCGCGTCCTCTGAATCTGTCGCGTCCCCTGAATCCTTCGCGTCCTCTGAATCTGTCGCGTCCTCTGAATCTGTCGCGTCCTCTGAATCCGTCGCGTCCTCTGAATCCGTCGCGTCCTCTGAATCTGTCGCGTCCTCTGAATCCGTCGCGTCCTATAAATCTCTCGCGTCCTCTGAATTCTTCGCGTCCTCTGAATCCGTCGCGTCCTCTGAATCCGTCGCGTCCTCTGAATCCATCGCGTCCTCTGAATCCGTCGCATCCTCTGACTCCGTCATGTTCTCTGAATCCTTCGCGTCCTCCGAATCCGTCGCGTCCTCTGAATCCGTCATGTCCTCTGAATCCGTCGCATCCTCTGAATCCATCGCGTCCTCTGAATCCGTCGCATCCTCTGACTCCGTCATGTTCTCTGAATCCTTCGCGTCCTCCGAATCCGTCGCGTCCTCTGAATCCATCGTGCCCCTTGAATCCGTCACTTCCTCTGAATCCGTCACGTCCTCTGAATCCATCATCGCGTCCTCTGAATCCATCGTGTCCTCTGAATCCGTCACGTCCTCTGAATCCATCATCGCGTCCTCTGAATCCATCGTGTCCTCTGAACCCTTCACGTCCTCTGAATCCGTCGCACCCTCCGAATTCGTCGCACCCTCTGAATCCACCGCGTCCTCTGAATCCATCGTGTCCTCTAAATCCACTGAATCCGCCACAATCACTAAACATTACGCATCCTCTGAGTTCCTCTCGTCCCCTAAATCCTCTATATCCTCCGAATCTCCTACAATCACGAAGATCTCCAAATAACCTGAAACAAAACGATGATGTTATTATTTTCAAAATACATAAAAATTCCGAAAAAAGATACTTACCTCATATCGACATACAAACCAATGTAGCAGATAGACCATTATCCTTTCTGATAGATACCGGATCTTGCATAAGTTTACTGAAAATCAATTCATTGTCTCATATCCCTCATTTAAATAAAAAAACAATAACCCTGAAAGGAATTGACCCTGGGGATGAACTCACAACAACTCTTGGTAGTTTCGAAATACCTATATTCCAAGATCTGAAAAGGAAATATACACATGAATTCCATGTCGTAGAAAAAATTAATCTAACATATGACGGTATTATAGGGAATGACCTACTACAAAAATTAAAATGTAAAGTAGATTATCATCAAGGCGTTATCTATATAGACAATGAGACAATCAAGTTACAGTTTTGCGAACCAGTTTATACTATACCACCTCGTACAGAATCCGTGATAGAGTGTACAGTAACTAATCCTGAAATTCAACAAGGAATAATTCTAGATCAACACATTTCCGAATCTTTACTCGTAGCAAATTGCATAGCTAAAGTCAAAGATAACAACCGTATCAATATCACAGTTGTTAATACATCAGAATATCCTGCTACAGTACACTCTAATCTCAACTTATCCTTAGAACCATTTGATACGCAAACTCCACAAAACTCACCTCAAATGATATCTCATTGTAAAATCCTCGACCGAACTAATGAAGTCTTAAATTTGCTCAGAATTTCACATCTAAATCAAGAAGAAGCTAATGCCCTTGTCCAAAGAACAATGATAATCCTCCATACATTTTTTTGTTGTAATTTTTTTTGTGTGTCTTAAGGTGAAAAATATTTTAAAATATAGATTTCGAATTCCTTAACAATTAATTCTTAAAATTTACTATTGTAGCAAGCCTAGGAAAAAAGATATTCCACTATAAAGTTTTGCAGATTTTCTACATCTTATCAAACTCTGTGGGTAGTTAATGTTATTTTGTTGCATTTATATTGGCGTGAGGCAAAGTTATGACGCACAAATAAAAGTAAAAAAATATATTTTACACGCAATTTAAATATCAAGTACTTATTTATTTTATTAATCTAATAGTAATATCATGTGCAATGTAATAAAAAGGAAACAGGGGACAACTATATATTATTATTTGCACAATAGCGCTTTCGGGCGACAGAAACAAATTGTTATTCCTTAATTAATTAATCAGTGATTATTTTGCTGTTCTCACTTCTCTGCACTATTTTTTTACATTAATTATCTGAGAAAGATAATGCAAGAAAGCCAGTCAAGCTTATATTTTAAAAATGGCAACATTGAAACGACATAACGCTTCTCCAATAAAAATAAAGCAAATATCAATAGAGTTTTACGAACAATGTGTTTTCGTAATTCAGGCTTAGGTACGCCGTGAGTTAGGCACCAAAATTACTTAGATAATTAATTATTAACATTTTTATACATGAAATTTATAGACGCTTAAGAATTGCATTAACAATGATTTTACCAATGTTCTTTGTTCTCAATATTCTGACATATTCCATCTTCCCAATGACCAACTCACACACACTACGGCTACAGAACATAGAATCATAACGAGCACAGATATTCCAATTCAAACTAAATCGTATAGATTCCCTGAATGCCACAAAAAGGAAGTAGAGAGTCAAATAAATAAAATGCTAGATCAAAACATCGTAGTACCTTCAATATCACCATGGTCTTCACCCATTTGGGTTGTTCCAAAAAAACTTGACGCCTCGGGACAACGCAAATGGAGAGTAGTCATCGACTACAGGAAATTGAATGATATTACAATAGGTGAAACCTATCCCATTCCGCAGATCACTGAAATCCTTGACCAATTAGGAAAAAGTCAATACTTCAGCACATTAGATTTGGCTTCTGGATTTCACCAGATACCCATTTCAAATGAAGATGCTAGTAAAACTGCCTTTTCCGTCCCTCAAGGACATTTCCAATTCACTAGAATGCCATTCGGGCTGAAAAACGCCCCTGCTACATTTTCAGAAACTCATGAACACTTGTCTCTCGGGACTACAAGGGTCAAGATGTTTCGTATATCTCGATGATATTGTAGTATACTCACCAGACTTATCGAGTCATTGCCAAAATTTGACGGCTGTGTTCGACAGACTGAGAAATTATAATTTGAAATTACAACCAGACAAGTGCGAGTTTCTTCACAAAGAAGTCGCATACCTCGGACATATAATAAGTAAAGATGGAGTAAAACCTAATCCTGAAAAAATAAAATGCATTATAAATTTCCCAATTCCAAAATGCCCAAAAGATATAAAATCCTTTTTAGGACTCGTCTCATACTACAGACGATTCATCCCTGACTTTTCAAAATTAGCCAAACCTCTAACTTCTCTCCTTAAGAAAGAAGCTCAATTTGACTGGAAAAATGAACACCAATTAGCTTTTGAAAAACTACAATCCAAATTAACGACATCTCCAGTACTCATGTATCCAGATTTTTCCAAACCCTTCGTATTAACCTGTGACGCCTCTAATTTCGCTGTATCCGCCATCCTATCTCAGGGTGTAATAGGCAAAGACAGACCAATAGCCTATGCATCTCGCACATTGAATAAAGCTGAATGCAATTACAGCGTGACGGAAAAAGAATGTCTTGCCATAGTATTCGGCACTAAAGCTTTTCGTCCATATCTGTATGGACATCGATTTACTATAGTCACTGATCATAAGCCTCTGCAATGGCTCTTTAATTGTAAAGACCCGGGTTCAAGACTAGTCCGGTGGAGACTAAAATTAGAAGAGTTTGACTACGACATTATTCACAAGAAAGGTAAAACCAATACTAATGCAGACGCATTATCTAGATTCCCGGTTAATCCAATAGAAGATAAATCCCGACTAACTCCAAACCCTTTATTGCCAGACCTCTATGACGACTTTAGCAACCCATTGGAAGACCCTGTTGCCGAAATCCTTATCTCCAATCCCATTTTCCTTCAATGACGAAGAATTGTTAAATCAAGATATTGAATCTAATATTATTCCACAACCCATACTCAACCCTCCAAATAATCCGTCTCAAATTCCTTTACTACCTCAAGAAAGCGACACGATTCCTTCTCCAGGTCTTATAGACCTAGGGCCACTACCTGAACTCAGTCCAGGAAACGTCGATCTCAATCTAGATTTAGAAAATTTAGATATCCCCTCACCAAATCCAAACTTTACAAACTCAAATAATCCTACACCGCCTCAGGGAAATTCCAATTTAAATAATAACGACTACCCGGCGTTCCTTAAATCAACTACTAATAAAGAAAATACTTCAAATACTATTCTCACAGAACACAACGAAAACCTCCTAAAATCTCCCTATAAACTGCTCCTCATTCCTACATCTATCGATTTAGACGAATCAAATCCCTATATTTCCGAAATCCTCTCCAAATTACCTAATAGCGACGAAGTCTTAAATTCCGAAAAAGAATTGCATTCCTTCTTGAAAATAGATTTAGAAAACAAAATTATTTATCTTATTTTTACTAAAGTTCACCATTTTGACGAATCCACTTATCCTGCTATCTATGATACCCTAAAACGCATAAGGACAGAAATTCTTAATTCTAACGAACATACAGATGTCGCAATTTCTGATTTTAAAAACCCTTTCGATCAACACTCATATACTAAGATTTATAACATCCTAATCTATTTATTCCATAACACTAAAATTACCATACACGTCTACCTAAATAAAATAGCCTATCCAACCCTGAGTGAACGCCCCAAAATTCTTCGCGATAATCACGATATTCCTATTGCCGGTCATTTGGGTTCAACTAGAATGTATAATAGAATAAAAGAACAATATTATTGGAAAGGTATGCGTAGCGATATAGAAGACTATGTCAAACAGTGTAAAACATGTCAGGAGAACAAAGCCCTTAGGAAAATAAATAGAGCACCAATGGAAATCACCACAACATCCGTATCTCCTTTCCAAAGGGTGGCGCTAGATATTGTAGGGCCTCTGCCCGAATCAGGTCCAGCCAAGTTAAAATACATTCTCACATTACAAGACGATCTTACGAAATACTCCATAGCCTACCCAATACGTAGCACTACAGCAGAAGAAACTAGTGATTGTTTGATTCACTTCATATCTCTTTTCGGGATTCCTAAATCGATCCTAACAGATCAAGGTACAAATTTCACTTCAGATCTATTCAAGTCCACATGCCAATTTCTAAAAATTAAACAATTATGGTCATCTCCTTATCATCCTCAAACACAAGGGGCATTAGAACGTAGCCATTCAACCCTTAAAGAATATTTAAAATCATTCACCAACCAGGAACAAGACAATTGGCCCACATACGTTTACACTGCAATACTTACATACAACACTACAGTACATACCACCACAAAATTCACACCATACGAGTTAGTCTTTGGTCACAAACCGTTTATCCCAAATTCCATCTATGATAATGAACCAGGTACAACTTATTCTGACTATATAAAAATGTTACAACATAAATTCAAATACACACGTGGTATGGCCCTTGAAAATATTTTAAAATCTAAGGAGTCTTCGAAAGCCTATTACGACACACGTACCAAACCCCCTCCAAAGTACAAAATCGGTGACTACGTCTACCTTAAAAACCATTTGAGACTCCGTAAAGCGCTATCTCCAGTTTGGAAGGGTCCATATAAGATAGTTAAAGTAAATTTCAACCACACCGTCACACTTCTCATAAATAGACGACATGTGACACATCATTTAGATGAGATAAAACCTGCAGTAATGACCCAATCTCATAGCTAAATTCATTCTATTTCAGCACTTGCATCAATGCACATCCTGAATTCATCCAGCCATATCCTTCCAGTTCCGGAATATACTTCGACAACTTGGGTAAATTGAAAATCGTAAAAGGACATTTAAGCATTATCAATTATATAGATATATCATTTATAAAACCACATTTGTCAAATTTAAATGAAGTCCTAAGTACTACAAGACTCGCTTGTCAACAAGCTAATTATACTTTTTGCCTAGACATACTATCGCCTTTAACTGTTCAATATAAAGATGTCACTCGTGAATTTGAATCCATATCACATCTGATTTCAAAACGTAATAAACGTTCATGGTTTGGCGGGATAGGTACTATATTTAAACACGTTTTTGGCACTCTTGATGAGAACGATGCCGAAAAATATGACTCTTATATAGAAACAATAGAAAATAATGAAAATAAAATCGCTGAAATGATGAAAGAAAATATTCTAATTACACAATCTACACTAGAATCCTATAAACAAATTATAGACAGACTAAAAACTAATCAAGAAATTCTCAACGAGGCATTAAACACATTTCTAGGAGAAATAAAAAATATCTCTGATATTACAAATAATTTATTAATTGAAACAAAAGTCAATTCCATACTTACCAGCCTTGATAGTTCCTTGTTGACATTGTCATTCCAAATGGAAGATTTAATAAACGCAGTCATTCTTAGTAGTCAAAATATTCTGCATCCGAACATATTAACACCAGCACAATTATACCAAGAACTCGTAAACAATGAAAGACACTTACCTAGTGATACTGGAATCCCTCTTTCCTTGAGTTTAGACAACATTCATATAGTTTTAAGTATATCAAATGTAGCGTGTTATTATTTTAAGGATAAGTTAGTTTTTGTATTACTAATACCTTTAGTTACAAAGGACGAATACAATTTGTATCATAACATGGCTATACCAACTCCTCATGGATCAAACGATCCAAATAAATTTAGTATGATTTTACCATCAAGCCCTTATACAGCCATGTCTAGAGATAAGCTATATTATTGTAATTTAGATAACTTAGATAATTGTAAAACCATAAACTCTGAGTTTTACCTATGTGAGTTAACAATGATCTCACTAACAAATGACAACCCTACGTGTGAAAGTGAACTATTGACAAAACCAGTCAGTGCTATTCCCGTACAGTGCGAAACAAAAACAATTTCCGGACAATTAGACATTTGGAAACCAATCAAAAACAATCGGTGGATTTTTGTTCAATCGAAACCTAATAAAATAACAATTGAATGTAGTGTTAGTGAAGTGGAAGAAGTGATAGTGTCCGGAACGGGTGTTTTGCAAACCCCGAATCAGTGTACTGTGTACACCAGAAGTGTAAAACTGTTATCGGCAAATGACGCAATTAATATAAGTCTATATACACCTAGCCTTAACTTTAGTATTATAAATGATTCGTGTTGTAACTTAAACGATAAGATAAATTTAGCTAATAACAATGATTCCCCAATTTTATTACAAAACGTAGATTTAGAAAATTTGATCAGCAATAATAAAAACGACGAGATTATTTCCAACCTAAATGAAATAATCTCTGGAAAACCACACATAATAAAATATGGGAATTATTATACAAGTACTATATTTCTTATTTTAATTTCAATATTATGTTACATACTGTATAAAACTGGCATACACAAAAGAATCATTTTTAGAAGGGTTAACCTAAATAATACAATTAGAAATAATGAACCTATATCCGATAGTAATGAAGAGGTGGAACTCGATGACATTAGAATACCACCTACCCTTAGAATAGGGTGAAAATATATACATAATTTGCATATATGTATATATACAAATGCATAGATTCTCATAAACTTCACAAATTTTGTGTAAGTTTATTCTTAACCGGGGGGCTGTTATATACTTTAGATGCAATAGAAATCCATTATATAACAAAAACCCTCTCCACACAAAACTGCACATATGCACTTTTGTGTGGATAAATAGTAAGACGGCGCAAGCTGGGGGCTCAATCATATTCTATATTCTTTCGCGACCGGGTGTCTGCCAGTTTCCATTTCTATCTCTAAATTTTATATGTGTCATTTTAATAAGTGTTATAAACGAGTGTAAAATTAAATAAAGATTTTTTTTAAAAAGATAATTTTTAAATCTCGTATAACAGTACGATCACAAAGTCAAGATCTCGGGCTCGAATTCCGGGTTGGGCGAAGTGATATTGGAATTTTCTATTCGTTATCAGCTTGGAGTCAGGAATTTGTGCCTGATATGGTGATAGGCTCACCTCCTAACAAATTGTGGGATGGAACACATAAGGCGAAACGTCGAAGTCTTGGTTGCACTACTGCCCACCCCTTCTGGGAAGAAGGCGTGATGTTTATATATGTATTTATTACAAATATATTATAAGCATTTTATTAATAAATTACAAGCTAATCTTTCAGCATAGAACCACCACCACACCCGGGTATCAGCCGGTAGCAGGAGAAAGGTAATAGAAAAGAATAATATTTCCATTTGAAACCATACAATGTTAATAGCAGGTATATTTTAAAACCAGTGCAACGTCGATAACATATCACTGCGATCTATTCCGGAACGCTTGAAAACTGCACTATTCCCTGATGCCACAACTTGGGCATGAATAACGTCTCCGCTTTTCTTACTGTTATGTCTAAGTCAAAACATCTAGAAACTTCCGCAACTTTGCTTATGAAGATTGTCATTTTGTATCTAGAATAGAAGAACTTGGAAATTGCTTTAAAACATTTGGGTATTAAGTAGGTAAATTGTACTAATCAACCACAAAGTATAAAGCCAATACGAGAATCCGCATCAAAATTTGACCAGTAGTTTAGGCTTTGCACATTTTTTCTATCGCAGTTTATTTCTCTTGATTTGTTTTAATTTGTTGTTATTGTATTGAAACGAAATATCCTCATCCGTCTTTACATCAATAAAAAGAAAAAAGAAAAAATAATACATTCATTGCATTTGAAAAGTTGGACTGCCAGATATAAATATATGCTAGTGATATAATTTAAGGATGTAACAGTATGTTGCTGTTAGTTGTAAAAAGTAGTTGATTGTCATTTGCATGCTACATGCTTTTATCATGTGTCTATGACTAATAAATATATTTTTTTCTTCCTTCTTTTGTTTCAGTGCCTCCTGTGGCATTGTCATCATAACACGTATCTAAGAACATGCACCAATCAAACCGGAACCTATCATTGAATAAAACCTGAGACCGTTACGTAAGGCCACCGAGGCTATCTCTTCAATCAATGCCAAATATATGTACGCAATAAAATTGTAGCGTCCCTTTACCAGCGAAAACTGTCTCTCTAAACAGAATTTTCTTTGCATAGTAAATCTGAATATACGTCTGTCCATTAGCAGGGATGTCGTAAACTTTTGTTAGTGTTAAATAGTGTTTTATACCCCGAATTTATTTGTTATTTCACGTGTATTACCGTGAAATACGAGTTTGAGTGCTGACATGTTTTAAATTACATTTGTGTAACATGTGGCAGGGTTTAACTTGAGTGTTTTGACTGACGTAGCCTTTTTGTTTTTATACATTAGGATCCCTAAATAATACACATTTTTGGTATTTATGTCCGTATGATGTATAAGGTTGTTTATGTTTTATTATTTATTAATTTGTAATATTACTGTGTTCGCCAAACCGCACTAGGCCACCGTGGTGGACTATATGGCCTAACCACTCTCAATCGTACTCTCGATTGTAGAGGAGGCCCGTGCCTTGCAGTGGGATGTTTGTGGGCTGATACAGAATATTATTATGTACTTGTATATTTTTGTCACTATACACCAATGATGAATTAGGCCCAAAACATACTACTGAAACGCCACGAGACCCGACTCGTCGCGAAATGTGTTAAATCAAATCATATTGTAGTATTTTCTATGGCTAAAACCACACTTCGAAAACCCCACGCAACGTAGCATCGCGTTTTCGTAGTGTTCTAGTTCTAGTCATATAAAATAGAACATTTTGATTTGTCATGATACACATCTCGTTAAGTCGCGTGAGGTGGCGTTTCAGTAGTATGTTTCCGCCTTAACTCTCCTATGTTACAGAATGCTGTCTAAAGTTTTTTTTTTTATTGCAGTGAATGGCGAGACGAGCAAGCCGTTCGCCTGATGGTAAGCGATACGACCGCTCATAAAAAGTAGCAAAATTCCACTGCGCTCGCCATCCTGACACATAAGATGTTAAGTCTCAATATGTCCAGTAGTTACTCTGGCTACAATGTCCTTCAATCCGAAACACAACAGTGCATTAAGCAGTGTTGTTTCACGGGAGAAATAGACATTGCGGTGGTACCTACCCAGATGGCCGCTCACATATGAGAGACCTACCACCAGTACAGAAAATTGTTAAGTTGAAAATTCTTATGAATGATTCACGTTTTACGAATTGATAAATAATATACACACGAATTCTTATCTGTTAAGTTAATCCTCGATAAAATCCGTAAATAATAGGTTTATTTCAATATATAAGACATAAACTAGTCCGCCGAAATAAAATATTCGTTTAAAAGAATACAATAGCAAACCAATATCATTCATACATCCGAACAATTTAAAATACCACATTTCAGGCGTAAAATTTCCAAAACTTGATTATTAACATAAAAATGTGTAAAAACTTCACGAAGGAAGATGAAGGTGTTGTCATTAATTTGGGACGCGTAGGTAACCGCTATTTATTCTGACAAGGGATTTGCGTGAAAATCACTGTAACGAACACACGGGTGACGCTCGTTAATGTTCTTTTGATTTATTTTGAAAGTTTTATTTAATGCTTTATATACATAAATTGTATGAAGGACTTAATGCTTGAGGCATTCTTTGTCAGTCAACCTTTTGTTCCAGAAAGAAATCATGGCGCATAAAATGAGTAAGTATTTTAACTTTAATTAAATATCACAATATACACATATATATACACATACATCTATAAATATTTGGTACGCTAAATGCATACAACCTAAACAACTTTTTATTTTTTTAATGTATCTAAAGGTTTTAAAAAAGGGGTTAACCCTTAAATAGCAATCTCTATCAGCCCATATACGTCCCACTGCAGGGCACGGGCCTCCTCTACAATCGAGAGTACGATTGAGAGTGGTTAGGCCATATAGTCCACCACGCTGGCCTAGTGCGGGTTGGCGGACTTACATACCATAGAAATTCTTTTAAATCGCTATGGTATGCAGGTTTCCTCACGATGTTTTCCTTCACTGTTTTAGTGCGTGGTGATTGACTATCAATACACTACTATAACTACTTAACTATAACTACTACAACTATATATTTAAATAGCAATACTGTCACAGAAAACCAATAAATGGGTACACCTAAATGTCCGATAAGTCTTGGCTCCACACTAACATTGTTAAAGGTATCAGAAAGTACGAGAGACTTTTCGGTCTCACTAATAGGTAGACGTGAAACAAATACCTATGGATCACACAAACATTTGTTTCTAGGATCAAACCTGCGGGATTCCGTTTCACAACCGGCTTCTGAACAAAGACGTCTGACCAACATAGAGGCTGTGAAATGTAATATAAATTTTGCTGTTGCGTTTAGTTCGCTGTTTTGAAGATGTTAAAAAGGCAGAAGGATATTTTTATCAGTCGGGTAGAAAATACACACCTAATAGAAGAAAACTCGTAATGAAAAATATAACAGACAACATTTTCGTTTCGGAGCCAGCGTATGTAGAGGTTTCAGTTAGAAGGAGGTTCGAAAATAATATCTCATACCAGAATATACTTACTTTAAATAGATCGACTGCGACTTTATGTGCTAGTGTAAAAGAATATTGGAAAAAACTTGCAGGAGGCAAAAATTTTCAACCAGTCACTGTGGCTGTCTTGTCAAATATTCTGCAATTGTTGCTTTTTACACCATATTATGATGGTCACATAAATTACAAATTTTCATAAAATAACGATGATCAGCTTGTTATGTAGTTTGAAATGTGATTACAGAATAATCGGAATTGAAATTTTGTCACAAATTGTTATTTAAATTTTGCAACGTTTTAATTTACCAGGAAACCACAGCGAGCCACACCAATAAGCGTCCATCATAAAACGTGACGTAGGCATATTCCCTAACCAACGTATAATTGACGTGTAATAAGTGAGAATTGCGTATGAAACTGAGGGTACAATTTCATCGTGATATGGAAACGATATAACGATACATATATTATACATACATTCTGACAGCCTCCGTGGCGCAGTTGGTTAGACGCCGCTTGTGAAACGAGAGGCCGCGGGTTCAATCCCCGCACCGAGAGAAATGTTTGTGCGGCCCACAAATATTTCTCTCGGGTCTGGGTGTTTGTGAGACCGAAAAGTCTCTCGTAGTTCCCGATACCCACGACACAAGACTTAATTGATCTTAATGTGGGGTCAGGACTATGTATGTGACTGTTGGGTGTATTTATTATTATTTATTTATTTATTTACATAAAGGCGTCAGTCTTTTTCCCAGAAGGGGTAGGCAGAGGTGCCACGACATCCACATTTCACCTTGTATGTTCCGTCCCACGATGCGATAGGTGGCGAGCCTATCGTCATATCAGGCACAATTCCTGAATCTGGGCTGATAATAAATCGAAAAAATCCAATATCACTTTGCCCTACTCGGGATTTGAACCCAAGTACGCCACCAAGGCAGTCAAAATGACGATAACTCACTATGATGTGGTCATGGTCATGTATATGTACTATCCGCGACATGCCGACATGGCAATTTTTTAGTAATGTAGTATCACAATCCAAGTAGTTTTCATCGATATTTTTTTGCAAAGCATGACATAAGAGTAGAAATAATTAAGTCTAGTTTATTGTACACAATAAAAAAAAATTATAATGACACCTTTGCTGGGAAAAAGGCGTGATGATTATGTACATACGGGTATTTGACATATCTCCTACAATGGTTGTTACATGATCTCGTAAATGTACTTCCATCACGCAAATCACTCTTCCTAATTATAATAACCCTGACTCATATTTATATGCTCGTATTTTGAACCATGTCTTATATAAATAAAAATTAATTAAATTAAATTTTCCATGAAAATTGCAGCTTACATTTCGTGGATATTAAAACAAACCCGACTTCTGAACTGAAACCCGGAGTCTAGTACTGAAGAGTTGTAAGCCACCACATTACACGAACAAATAAGCTTGCCGAATGAAACGGCGAGACTCTATAATATCCACAAACTTTGTAACATTCAAATAATTATTATCAATTAGTTTGTCGGCCTTCGTACTTTTGTGTTGTTTGTCTGTGGATTTGTGAGGTCATTGGCTGTTTCAATGTCAACTTTGAGCTGGGTTGTTAATATAAATCACAGGTTCAATCCCAGGACAAATGTCTCTGTTTAGATAGGTGTGTGTTCAATATATACTTAGTTTATTTGGAAAAAAATATGGTAAATTTTGAGCGCTAGTAAGATCGCAACATTTTCGAAAGTATTTAGGTTCTTAAAACCCAGGTCAGTAATGACGGAAGACTGAAGTTTAAAGTTTATTACTGGTTGTAGATCTCTAACATGTGAGTGGCCGAATGTGCGGGTTCCACCGTAATGTCTATTTCTCCCGCCAAACGGCAGTAAATCCACTGCTGTGTTCCGGTTTGAATGACATTGTATCCAGAATAACTATTTAACATATTATTAAAACTTAATATGTTACGTCTCAGGTTAGCGAGCGTAGTGGAATGCCAAGCATTGCTCTGTTATTAATGGTGTTATTCGGTTTCCTTATCGTTCATGAGCGGTTGCATCGCTTACCACCAGACGAATGGAATCCTTGTCTCGCGATTCATTGAAATAAATAAAAAAAACATATTGAATGTGTTGTAAAAAGTGCGTGGTGGCCTGTTGGTAAACGGACTAGACGCGACTGCCAACATGTTCACGGTGGTCGCGGGTTCGAATCCCAGGGCACAACTCTAACTTTTCGGAGTCATGTGTGTATTGTCATGTGTGACAGTCAATCATCACGCACTAAAACGGTGAAAGAAAACATCGTGAGGAAACCTGCATACCATAGCGATTTATAAAATTTATATGGTATGTAAGTCCGCCAACCCGCACTAGGCCAGCGTGGTGGACTATTACCACTCTCAATCGTTCTCTCGGTTGTAGAGGAGGCCCGTGCCCTTGCATACGTATACTGTGATCACCTATTTCTTCCGTGCTTCCGTTCATTCCAGTTCATATTGAAGTTGTCTAGAAGAAATCGCCGATAGCGATAAGACCGCCGTATTTGACACATATTTAAGCGCTTTGTTTTACTATTGCTGTTAATTTGTGTGGTGTACGATAAAATATAGAAGTCAACTGCTGATCTCCTTCTAACATCATACTACTTTACATAGGACGTCTATTATCGGAGTTCTATTTTAAATTTCTTCAATGATCAATATTTCAAGACGCATCTTGAAGGGCTTCGCATAAACAAAATTAAAATACTTCGCACAAGATAAAAGCTTCCTCCATTTCATTAGATCCGGTGGAGTGCCTCGGGGGTGGGGGTTCGAGCGAGATAACAACGTATTATCCCTTCTAAAACTGTGCGAGGGTCTTAAGTAATTTAATCTGCTTGTGTAAACATCCTGCGATTCTCCAGCGTCTTCGGAAATCGTAAATATTGTTAAGAGTTAGAATAGCGCTTGCTTTAACCTACTGATAGGTATATCAGCTATTATGGAAGTCTAAAACACAGCAAGAACTAGCTTTTATGCCATAAATATCACTGGAACCAATTTTAACCATGTGGTTGCATCAGCACACATACTTGCAGGGCACGTGCCTGTTCTACAATCGAGAATACGATTATGAATGTTTAAACCATATAGTCCACTATGCTGCCCTAATGCTGGTTTGCAGACTTAAAATACCCTAGAAATTCATTTTAACAAAAGGTAAACCCTTTTAGAATGGAATGATAATTTGATCCATCGTGATTTACAGCTTCTTTGCCATTAAAAGAGTTCGTTCAAAGTAATTTAACTTTTTAGTTCATTGTTTTATAACTTGCTGTCCACGGAGGGAGGAGAACATAAATATTCTCAACTGCAATTAATCCTTACTAATATTATAAAGGTGAAAGTTTGTATGTATGTATGGATGTTTGTTACTCTTTCATGAAAAAACGGCTCAACAGATTTTGATGAAATTTGGTATAGTGATAGCTGACACCCTGGATTAACACATAGGCTACTTTTTATCCCGAAAAATGTAGTGTTCCCGTGGGATGAGTCAGGAAAACAAATATACATATTTTCTACTTTTTCAAATTCAAATTGTTGGCACGGGATGTCCTCTCCTACGGAAGGGAAATATAGTCGACAGCACGCGGGAAATATAGTTAGTAGACACGCGAAATAATATGTTCTTGATGTGGATTGGACTCAAAAACTATCTGCACCCGGGCGAAGCCGGGCCCGACAGCTAGTTTTACTATATGATTGATTGATTTCGTTGCAGTTGATGGTAAGTGCTCATGAATTTTGACAACGCTGGGATAGATGTGTAGCCGGTTCATGAAACCGGGAGAGGAGTAGAAAGAATAAAATATGGGAAGAGGAAAGGGCTATTGGACATGCGACAACCCACTCACCAAACGAACCGCGACAGCTAACTGCCACTTTATGGCAAATTCCCGTGAGGCACTGTACCACCCCAGACGACCTTGCACATTTATGCTGAATCATAACTTTTGTATTAGTGATATTAATCGATGGACAACTATTTATCATGTGTTTCAGTTGCTATCGCTCCAAGAAATTATTATTTAGGTCATAGAACAAAGACAATTGTTCTATCACCTAAATTAAGTCTGTCTTCAGTATCAGCCCATATACGTCCCACTGCAGGGCACGGGCCTTCTCTACAATCGACAGTACGATTGAGCGTGGTTAGGCCATATAGTCCACCACGCTAAAATTAATTAATTCAGAGTTTCTTCCCCTTAACAAAACGGGTTACTGGTATTTACATTTGAAATTAATATAATGATTTTATTTACATAAGTCAAATAACGCGGTTAATTTTAACTTTCATTGTATTAAAACGCAAGCATTAATGAGTTTCGTGCATTCGAGGGAAGTTTATCGATATTTTATAGTAGTGATAATTATTTTCGGTTTTAATATCAATTATATTATCACATACATTCGTCTATTCTTGCCCTTAAAGGTAAATGTGAAACTTCGTCTGCGGAATAAATCTGGTGGATTGATATGGATGGTCGATGGTCATAGACTATTAAATAAAATAAATAATAATAAATGTATGCATAGGTTTTACTAGTACACCGATTTTTCGCCTTTTGTGTTCCGTCCCACGATGTGATAGAGATCATTATGAGCACCCATTTCTGACTCCAGGTTGATAATTTCAAATAGAACAATCCAATGTCACCCTGCCCGATTCAGGATTCGAACCCAAAACCTTAGAGTGGTAATAGTACAGGAGTACAATAGCACCAACGAGGCAGTCTAGGTTGATCAGTTAATTTCAGTCGAAGAAAAGATCATATAGAATGAAATGAAAGAACTGGACAATCTGTCCACAAAGGGAACATTTCTTTGCAATTCGTACAATGGATGTGCCAATTGTAAAATCTATGTTTTGAATCAAGGTCAATAGCTTTTGATTCCAGGCCAATAAGCCAAGTTATTCGAAAACATATTTTCTCTTGATATGATCCGTGAAGCGTCACGATTGGCGACCGCTCGTAAAATCATCGGAGAAATCCTTCAAATATACATAAAATATGTTGCGCTGACTTTGATATATAGGCGGGGAAGAAATACATCAGGAATTCAACACGGTAAGGAGATTTTTTTATTGCTTTGAATGGCAAGACTATCTTTAAATTTTCCTGATGGTAAGCGGTACGACCGCTCATGGACAATAGTAAAACTAAACTCTATAAATTACAAAGCAATGCTTGGAAACCCACTGTACTCGCCATCATGAGACATAGGATTTTAAGTTTCATTCTGTACAGTAAGTACTCTGGCTACTATATCCGGCAAACTGGAACACAACAGTGCATTACTGCTGCTTAGTGGGTGAAATAGGCATTGTGGTGATGCCCTACCCAGGCGGTCTCTCACATAATATGAGAGACCTACCAGTGAACCACTTGTAGAGCATACGTCGTAACCACAGACTAACAGCAAGCTGCCAATAAACAATCCCAATCCAAAAGTTGCCGTTTGAGATTGACAGCTCAATATTTTTTCTGATACTATATTGCCAATAATCAATCTCAGTAGTGAAAAAACTATGGCAACATGGTAAATGACAAATCGAAAAGTAGAAAACAATCCAGATTGACTTCAATCTAATTTTTTCGATTGATTATTGGCATCGGCCGTAAGTTTGGATGAAATAATAAGTTTAATAGAGAAGAACAGTATTGTTTTTTATAAGTGGTAAACTTTTATCCTATATGTTGATGTTCAACGTCTGCACATTAACTTCGTGTTAGAGTATAGATCTACCCCTTATATTCTGATATTTTTGTATAAGTAATAACATTCCAAGTAATGTTTTCCTTATAAACATAAGTAAATAACTAGATAATCACAAGTACCGAAACTTCGAGAACTCCAGTTTGCTTACAACCCTTCATAATGTTTACAGACATGGCACCATCAGAAGGATCATTTCAAGATCTTGTCGCCTCTTATGACGTCACGCAACATTACCGCACCGATCCAGATTATTAAGGCGCACATTCACTTGTTAGTTTAGGACCGGAATGAACGGATAACGTTCAGTGTAAAGTACTCTTAAGCGACTATAAACTGCTTCCTACATTATGTTGCTGGGGTAGGTAATTTTAGTAATTATGGTAAATGTCTGAATTTGAACTTAATGTTTAATTTTTATGATTTAAATTTATTACCAGGATTATCGCATTCGTTGAATCATATTAAATAAATAATTATTTTGCAATTTAAAAGATCGCATTAATATCAAACATTATTTTTAAACAAGGATCAAAACTGAATAATATAAATGATAAACTATTTTGTAGGTTAGATCTATCTATACCTAGCATTGGTTTAATATGATATTTTTCATAAATATTATTCATAGACCTAAGATTGACTATGTTCATCATCCCAAAACAAAGTTTAGTTCCTCTAATAGGTCATTAAAAATACTCTATTTAGAATTATAAAGACACTACGATCACTTTAATTAAAATAAATTAATGAAAGTTCAAAAAAACTACTGAGGCGTATAAAATAACCTATATTTTAATTATAACAAGATTTTTTCCATTCCGTTTGACTTGAAATCGAATGCTATCCCTCGGGACTCACATTGTATTCCCGGATAAAAACCATTCTACGTTGCATCCAGCCGTTGGAACTATCTAGTGAAAGCCCCGTGGAAATCGATCCAACAGTTTTCGCGTCGGGAACGGAAAAAAAACTGGCAAATTGTCTGCTGGGAAAATGTGAATGGAATTTTCAGGAAACTTCTTACTAATCAGAGCTTGGAGGAAGGACTAGTGCCAGTATTTTTCCAAATGCTATAACATCATGGGGTGTTTTGTATCTAAGTCTACTATCTACTATCAATTATGATATTTTCTATCGGCCGGTCTCTATAACCTATCTATCTCTAACAAGCGATTTCATAAGATATTTTCACGGATACGAATCGGTAAACAAATGTAGAGATATAGAGATATGTTGCATATAGGTATATACCTATATATAAATAGCTGGGTTTTTTTTTTTATTGCAATGAATGGCGAGACGAGCAAGCCGTTTGCCTGATGGTAAGCGATACGACCGCTCATAAACAGTAGAAATATTCCACTGCGCTCGCCATCCTGAGACATAAGATGTTAAGTCTCAATATGTCCAGTAGTTGCTCTGGCTACAATGTCCTTCAATCCGAAACACAACAGTGCATTTAAGCAGTGTTGTTTCACGGGAGAAATAGACATTGCGGTGGTACCTACCCAGATGGCCTCGCACATATGAGAGACCTACCACCAGTAAAAGAAATATATATAAATATATATGAGTAAGAGAAATATATATCTATCTTTGTCTACCTTTCTTTATTTAAGCATAGAATTGTACCGACGTAGTGTTGCGAGCTATTCTCTAGTTAGATAGATAGATATAGGCACCGGCCGTATGACGAAAAAGAGAAGGATCAACCATAAAGTTTTAGAAAAACCAACTGTGAAATTTCACCAATCTCAGCTACAGGAAAGCTAATTCTGAACGTTTCATGCTCTTTTTTAAATCTCTGTAAACTACAATATTTAGTGTGCATGTCATTGAGTTTTACCAAATTGTCCAGCTTAATAATACTTTTAGATAAACAAAATTTTATGATTATAATCGATGGCTTACCGCATCTAGAATTACGGTTTTGTGATAAACATATATTGGCAATACCATAGTAACAATTAATGCGTGGTCCAAATGGTATTTATAAATCTAAAGAAGCTGAGGGAAAGAATAATATCAAATCAATAAGAACAATGCCAGGCGTTTCACAAAAAGTTTAATTATCAAACATAACAGCAACTGAGGTACTTGGGTATCATAAGCTAATGTTTGCGCTCCCGTCGCTGCTTGCCTAGCTCTCCAACGGCGTTGCACACACTGTAGGGGAAATAAAATATTGACGACGATGCCGGAACGACGCAGCGAGTCAATGGATGCCAAATTGATTTAGTATTTATATGCAACAGCTGACTTTTTGAGGGAATTTAAAATTTATTGATGTTTTGGGTTGAATATGAAAAATGTGAAGTCGAAAGATAAACATAAGGTTTATTTATTTACAATTTATACAATTAACAATGGACCTAATACCTGAGACATTATCTACCAGTCAAAACCAGGGCGATGCCGAGATGAAAAGAGGTATGTATGTGCGTAAATAATAAAATAAAGAGGTATTTCCTGGGATTCGGACCCACGACCACCGTGAACATGTTGGCAGCCACGTCTAGTCCGTTTACCAACAGGTCGCCACGCACTATCTATACTATATTTTTTATTTTATATTTCAGATAATATCTGTTCCTTTTTTTGGCGAGACGAGATTTTCGTCTAATCGTAAGTGATATTACCGCTTATGAACGGTAGCAAAACCAAACAACACCATGAATTACAATGCAATGCGTGCCAATCTGCGCTCGCCATCAGTTACGCCAGCAGTTACTCAGGCTACAATGTCCTTTAAACCGAAACACAACAGTGCATTTACACTGCTGTTTGGCGGAAGTAATAGACATAGAGGTACCTACCACCACCAATCAATTTTAATAGTACGTGCTCATGGTAGTTAGATATGCTCATGGTGTTCGCGGGATCAAATCCTAAATCACACCTCTGATTTTTCGGAGTAATATGTCTATTGATAGTCAATTTCGGCCAGGCCGGCATAATTGCGTAGGCCGACAAAAAAAAAAAACATCTTCCGACGTGGTTACTAAATTTAAATCGCCCTGCACTTATTATCAACAACATTGAAGGTAGATACTCTTTAGAGCCATTATACAACGAAAACATTATATTGCAGGCAATTTGTCGTGCTAATATAAAAAATTACAATTCACGCATAGTCAAGATAGTCTCAACAAAACCTGTAATTAAATTCCAGATACAATATACATTAATAAAAAAATAAAAACCGACTTCAAAACAAAAAACCGCTAAAAACCAAAAAAATAACAAAATAATAAGTACCACTGCAAAGCAAAAAAATAATATTTGTTTCATGGAACTTGCGCTTGTTGATTAATTTGCTTAATGACTTGACTAGCCAACAAATCAAAATATATACATAACATATCGAAGGCGGGCCGCCAAGTACCAAACATGTAGGACCTATGCCTTATATTAATTTAAATATCTTTCTATATGTTTGGTACTGGGCGACCCGCCTTCAATATGTTATGTATATATTTTGATTTGTTGGCTAGTCAAGTCATTAAGCAAATTAATCAACAAGCGCAAGTTCCATGAAACAAATATTATTTTTTTGCTTTGCAGTGGTACTTATTATTTTGTTATTTTTTGGTTTTTAGCGGTTTTTTGTTTTGAAGTCGGTTTTTATTTTTTTATTAAAAATTTTGGTTATTTTTATCTTTTTAGTGTTGATAGGAATCAAAATGAAGAAGATTTGGTCCCCACAAGGAATATGTTCTTTCCGATGATAATGAAATCGCTAAAATCGGCTAAAAGCTGCCAAAGATATTGGAGTATTCATATGTTTATTATTTCCCCCCCCCCTCCCTTTGCCCCTACCCCCTTTTCCCACCACCACTGTAGCTTAGCTTTTATACTGAACCCAATGCAAAAAGAACCATTGGAATCCTACTAAAGTTTGAAGAGTTCTACACTCCAGGTCCGAAAATGATGATCAGATCTCCATGTTGTGTTCCTGAGATCAACCTGTCAATACATTCTTTCCAATGAAAAAGAAATCACTAAAATCGGTTAAAAGCTGCCGAAGATATTAGAATTTACGTGTATTTTAATTTTATCACCTACCCCCCCTCACCCCCACCCCTCTTTCCCTCTCTCACTGTAAATTAACTTTTATAATGAACCTAATGCAAAAAGAACCATTGGAATCCTACTTAATTTTAAGGAGTTCCCCTCTCCAGGTCCGAAGATATTGCTCAGATTTTCACCATATTTTTATGGGACCAAATGACAAGCATCAGCTTTCAATCAAAGAAAGAATGGTCGAAATCGGTTCACACAGTACAGAGAAACGAGGTAACAAACATAAAAAAAAAAAAAAAAAAAGCAACATACAGTCGAATTGAGAACCTCCTCCTTTTTTTGAAGTCGGTTAAAAATAACAAAGCTCGCGCACCAGCCATTTTACTTTCCCGCGCAAATGCATAAACAATATGGCGCCCGGCGCAAAATGGCGGCTTGTAATTATGCGCCAAACAAATAACGGTTCACACTAGAGCAGCTTAAATTCTAGTCGTGCAAGCTTCCGCCTAAGACCTTATATTTTTAGCATAATTAACTGTTAAACAATTTAAGCGAGGTAACAGCTTGTGTAACGTCTATAGGTATTAAGACAGAAATGTTTTGCCTTGCCGTTTAGCTTCAAAAAATGTAATGTATTTAAAAGTAGATACTGTGGTAGATATTAGTATGGAAAATGAATTACTTTTAATGAAAAAATGGCTGCTATATTAATTGTTTTGTGAAACCTTAATTGAGTTAAATAAATTCTTCATCCTTCTCATGCCAGTCCGTAACTACAATTACATGAGGTCAACTGAGTTGGTCGGAACTGAAATTGGAGTCTGGCATGGCATGGCTTTTTATCACATCTTGGGATGTAAGTAATGAAGTTCATATCAATTTGAGTATCCTTCGATGCACCTCTCTTTGAGTGTGACTATGTTTTGTTTTGATATTAAATAGTGTAATTGTTTTATAGCAGAAGTAAGTAACAACATTTTCAATGCTAACGGCTTTGATACGGTAGTAAAAAGCCGTTGGATGAAGCCATGTCAACAAGTATTTGTAAAATCCCATGCTATGTAACTACTCACTTTCTATAACAAAGAGAGAGAAGGAATAAACATGTAACTGAAATCTGACCTAGCGGTTTCTCCTCGACCCAGTGTCTCCTTCCCCACATAAACCGAGGATAAGATAAACAGTTAATTCCATGCAAGTGTGTAACAGGAGTGAAGTTATTTGTTAATGCCTGCGCTAAGCGGAGCCAAGCGGTGTCGCGCAGAACGCCAACAAAATTGCATACAACTATTCAGCCGCTGAAATATGGTACTGCAAAAATACCAGGGCTTTAATGGTTAGTTTACACAATCTTCATCTGTGTATGCAATTTGTTTCGGCTTTCAGTTTTGCTCTGCAAAGAATTGTGGGTGTAAAGCGAAAGGTCTTACTAGATATTCGAAAAAAGAAGTGATTATCTTGGTTTAGTCGTCTTAATTATGCTGGCAAGTTGCTAGAGACCTGCCTACAAGATGGAAGAACTGGTTAAAGTTGCAGGTACTGAACGCATGGTTCCAATAGGTTTATGAAGAGATCCTTGGGGAGATCTATGTTTAGCAGTGGGCTTCTTGTGTTTGAACCTAAAGAGGAAGAGAGAAGTAAAGAGAGAGGAAGACAATAATGCTGGATTATCCAAACGAGATATATATGTCACCGTAAAATTGTAAATATCGTTAGATTATAATATAATATCTCGCGAAATTGTGAACTGTCGAAAGATTGTGAACAAGAACAACTGTTTGCAATTTAACGTATTATTTTTTGGTAGATTATAATCTATCGTAGTGAAACTGTTCAACCTAACCTAACCTAACCTACGGTTCACAATCTTTCGACAGTTCACAATCTCGCGAGATAGATTATAATCTAACGGTATTCACAATTTAACGGTGACATATACAAGCCAATCCGAGTAGCTAGATATCTTGACACATATACACCAGATGTCTTGCGTATGAAGGACGTTAAAAGGACAAACACGAATATACTTTACTATTTAACGTAAAAGTAACTATTTATTTGTTACATTTTCACTAATAAACTAGTGAACCGATCTTTATTAGTTTTATCATAGAGTTGGCCTAGGATTTAGAGAAGGACATACGCTACTTTTTAATACTAAATTCAACCCCTAAGATGGATAGTGAGTGCAAAATTAAATTTGTAGTTAAACTTCAGATACTGTCTTAGTTTTTACCTTTTAATCCCAGGGTATCAGGTTTTCTTATAATGAGGTTATTTGAAACAAACATAATCACCGATAATTTATAAATAATTCTAAAAAAATTCAGAGGCGAAAAGGTAACCTGGGTATGAACCTGCAACATCTTCCTCGCAATTTTACAGTAAACCAACCAACGAGGCGATAATTTATCTTCCTGCATTTTATACACTTTACTCCCTACAACTTGAATATATAATAAAAGATAGATTATAAAAAAATCTCATTAGCGTCAAATCGTAGAATTTATTATCATCTTCTCACAATCTAAAACGGTGAGTACAAAAACGGCTCGTTCTATTAATTTTCCCTTTCCTCAAAGAATCATTTTACTTTTATTGATACTTAAAATATATTTTTTATGGTTTCTCGTTTAATTATCTTGAAGTTACGAGCTTTTTATCTTTGTCAGGCCGTTTCTACAGTCTATAAATTGCTGAAGAAGTTTGCTTGCGTGAAATATGAAAGTGGAAAAAACTATGATGTTAGTTATAAAACCACTTAGGTTGTCAAGAATCTTACTCCGAAGTAGAAAGGATAGCCTAGTTTTTATTTTATTTTACATACGACATTCTTGGATCACTGTGATTGTTTTTACAACCGTGTATGGGTGGTCACTATCCACGTGAATTCGTGACATAAGCTTGAAGGTCGTCGACAGTCTCACTCACAGGTTAAAACACTAAATATCACATCAATCACGTAGAACCAAAACAATTCTAAAAGTCTTTTTTATCTGTTCACTCCAATACAGAAATTTTATTAAACATTTTCAGCAGATGTCTAACCATTCTCTAGCAAACACATACATACTTATGTATGATTAAACTTTAACTTAATTAAATTAATTTTCCCAGAAGCGGTAAGCAGAGGTGCAACCAGGACACCCACGATTCGCCTTGTATTTTCCGTCCCACTATGCGCCATCACCATATGGGGCGGAAATTCCTGACTCCGGACTGATAATGAATAGAACAATTCTAGTTTACTCTGCCCGGCCCGTTATTCGATGCTAAGACCTCAGTTTTGTAATTGTACCATAACACAACTACGCCACCGAGGCAATCTAAACGCATGACACAAAATACAATTTAACTCGAAGAAAACAAGAAAATGAACACAAAAAGGATTTTATAATACGTTTCTAACACGTACAATTCTGAGAATCAGATAATATCAGGGATTTCACACCACAATAAGTTTCCGAGGGGGATCGCATGTTGAGACGCAATTGTTCCATTGTGCAACAAACTGAAGACTACCGTGTATTTACTGGGAGTTGGAGCCTTTATCATTTTATCTGATGTTTAGTTTTTTGGGCGGAAAATTAAATATTATCTAGCGTTTGAAATAGGTTTCGTCTGACCTGAATGTTGGGAAATATACTGTATTTAGAGGATCATATTTTATATATTATAAACTCACGCCTTTTGTCAGAAGGGTAGACACAGCTGGTAGGTCTCTCATATGTGAGAGGCTGCCTGGGTGGGTACCACCGCAATGTCTATTTCTCCCGTCAAACAGCAGTTTAAATGCACTGTTGAGTTTCGGATTGAAGGACATGTAGCCAGAGCACCTGCACACCATAGCGATTTGTAAGAATTTCTATGGTATGTAAACTCCGCCAACCCGCAAAGACCAGCGTGGTGGACTATAAAGACTAATCACTGTCTATCTCTCAATTGTAGATGAGGCCCCTTGCCCTGCAGTGGGACGTATGTATATGGGCTGATACAGATGTAAGTCAACCAGTAATCGTATTATTACCTCAAACGTATTTTAATTAACACCAAGCTTTACTACTAAATAAACAGTTGATTATAAAATAGTGTAGGTGTAGGAAATGAGGTTAGCTCGATTGCGGAGATGCCATTAACCTCACTACGCTATGAAACGCGCTGATGTTCTTCATACATGCAACTGTTTGTTGGAATTACACGCGTTTCTACCATTCAGTGGTTTAGATGGATTTGTGTTTTTAATTGCTCTTATTTATTTCTTTACTCTTTGCTGTACAAAAACAAGAAGAACAAAACAATATAAGGGAATAACATATTATATTTAAAGTATAAAAGCCGCTCGTGCTACATACACATACATAAACACACTCCTTTGTCCATGAAAGGGTAGACGGAGGTGCTAGGACATCCACATTTCGCTTTGTATCTTCCGTCCCACAATGTGATAGAGGGCAAGCCTATTACCGCATCACTCATAAATTTCTGACTCCAGGCTGATAATGAAAACAAAATCCCCATTATCCAGCGGGGTCCAGTCGTGTTCCAACTGCGACAACAAGCGGACCACGCGCAACGAGGCGGTGCCTGATGGGCCTAATGAGCGGTAACCTGTACACACTGAATCCACTGTTCCGCGCACACATGTCGACATCTTTTTGATGGTGGGATAATCGACGGCGTCACTTATTGCAAGTCAAGAAATTTGTTTGCGAAATATCGCCGGTCCTTCATGGCATGAAAATTTTGAGTGTTGAGTATCGCTGAGCAGTCCCTTTAGCCAATTTACAGGCGCTTCCAATTTATTCTCTTTCTAGAATCGTTAACGCGTTGACGCACATGCCGCCAATATGTCGGCGGGCTACACATGCGGCGCTTGTCGCCGACATGATTATTTTCCTATAGGCCACCGGGTTGTGACGGCAGGCTGTGTCGCCGGGCTGGGGGCTTGGTGTATAAACGCTTAAGTCACATTATTTCAATGACATTTACCGTAAAACCACAAGTCCATAGTTTCGACTTGCAAAATATGAAACGTCAAACGTTAACTATTAGTTTAGAGAGTTAAAAAAATATTAATACAAGAATAAAAAAAGTACTACAACTACATGTAAAATTGGGTTTAACAAAATGTGTATGTTATTGTTGGATTCACGGTTTTGTATTTTTAAGAGAGTTCGTTTATAAAAGGGAAAAAAGAAGCAATTGGATACTCAGGAACTGTGAAAATATTAGATAGACTTGCAAAAAAACCGGTCCGCCGCATAAATTTATTGTACTTTCGATATCCAATGGATGGTCCATTGGATAATGAAAGTAGAATAATATTAAAACTTTGTGATAGCTAAAAAACATGGGTCTCAATTCATCATATATATTTTTATAATTGTGTTCAACTGCTGGGCAAAGATCTAATAATACTAGAACGTAGAAAAGCCGTATTTTTTTATAGTATATACTTCCATAATAACATTTTTTAAAATATTCTCAATTTTAAAATTACATAGTATCCACTCGTATTCATATACAAACTAATAATCCCTTTATGTTCTGCCATTAATAAATATCTCATTGTGTTAAATCTCATTGCGTTTCCTTTATAATGAAAAGAACCTCCTTTTAGGATACCTACCCTACAATGAAACTTTTGTCTATTCCAAACACTTTATTTATTACGCTTCGTGAAAAGGGCGAAGTTTGAGGAATGCCTGATTTTATAAATATGCGCAAATATTTACAAGTTTGCTCATTATTGTTCATACTTTACTTCCTCAGAAAACTTAAGGTATTCATGGGAATAATAAAATAAACATTTCAAAGTTTGATACAGAACGGCGTGATGTAGTATGATGAAGAGATATTTCAGCGAACCAAAAACTAAAACTAAAGAAATATAATTTATGTAATTATATTACAATCAATTACTTTCTAAATTAGTAAAGAATATGTACTATGTATTAGCTTTTCGTAACAGCTATTTAATTGCCTATATTAATAAACTAATTTCATTTCAGCCTCACAAACACCCAGACCGGAAACAAACGCGTGTTGATAATGCAAATATTTGTCACGATGCAGGGATTGCATCCACGGCCTCAGTTTTCACAGCGTCTAACTGCGCCACGGATACCGTTAAAATATAGAAACAAACATAAACCAGAATAATCAGAACCCAATGTTTGAGCTAGATATAAAAAAAACATGAGAAGCTACATAGGTTCTCGTAACCAAGTTAGGCTAGTTTCTCTTTATTTATGTACGGAGGTTATAGTAATAGTGAAGGCTGGGCGAGCAAATATACCCAGAGCCCGTGACCTCTAAACATTACAATATCATCAAACTTTTTTTTATTGACATGGATGCAGAACATTAGATTGATTTCCACAAATTAAAGAAAAAACATAGAAACTTTACAAATAAGTGGACAATTGCCTGTGTTGATAATGAGCGGTTACTTTCAGACAAACAAAAATAATATAACGTACGCACATAAGAGAAGAAAATAAAAGTTGGCATTCATGTGAGAAAGTATACATGAAAAAGTGCGTCCTAACTTATAACGGCAATTTTAGCACTAAGAAAAAGATAAATTAAATAATATTCAACACACTTAGTCGTCTATTAATGGCGAGACGAGCCTAATGGTAAGCGATACGACCGCTCATGGAAGGAGCAAACCAAACAACACTTCTGTTTGTCGGAAAAAATTGAAATTGCGGTAACACGTACTCAGGCGGCCCAGAGCCACCACTAGTAGTATAAAATGAATTTTACCAGCGTAATAGTATAAAACTTGAATTGTATATGTACCTGAACGTGAATTGTTTGTAAGGCAACTAGGCAGTTTTGATGGTTCTTTTAATTCCTCAAGACATTGAAACTTCCAACTACCAAATCAACCCGATCCAAACTTTATAATTGCTGATCGTGTGACGCCTATGTTAGAAATATGCCCAAATAAACTTTTAGCTTTATGAAATGAAGAATGTCTGGCGGCCACTGGCTCTTGGTCTAAAAGACATGAAACTAAATAGCCGGCGCAAATACACGCTTCACGCGTCCAAAGTAAGCTTGGTTTACTCCAACGATGTTTTATTTAGCTAGTCTCCTTAGTTTTTGGACCTTATTTAATTCGATTGTAATTTAATTTTATGTAGTTTTTTCCACGGATTCTACGCTGGAATTTCTCTGTATCTTTATATCTTTTTTCTTTAAAAAAAATTGTATGCGTTATTCGTATCATTCCATATTCCACTTTAAGACAATGTCCTCCTCTACGGTCAAGAGTATGATTGAGAGGGTTTAGGCCATATAAAACACCATGCTGGCCTACTGCGGGTATTCCACTGTGTAATTATCATAAAAGCACTTCGGGTATCGTTCGTTTTGTGCCAAAAAAAAACGTTGATCAATCAATGCTCTCAATTCGAGTAATTTATCTTGTTCTCTATTTTTAGATTCCTTGGAGTCTGTTTAATCAATGTTATTCTGCTATAGAACTTGTATTGATCTGTGGTATTAATAGACACTCTCCGTGGCGCAGGCTGTTTGACGCCGCCTGTGAAACGAGAGACCGAGGGTTCTATCCCCGCACCGAGAGAAATGTTTCTGCGAACTACAAATATTTATTTCAGGTCTGGGTGTTTGTGAAACCGAGAAGTCTCTCGTAGTTCCTGATACCCACGTCACAAGACTCGATCTTAATGTAGGGTCAGTAGTATGTATGTGACTGTTGGGTGTAATTTATTTATTTTTATTTAGTTTTAGTTATTTTAATGAGCGGAAGAGATCCAATACATAAACTTACGCCTTTTTCCTAGAAAGAGTAGGCAGTTGAGGTGCTACCAGGACACCGACGTTTCGCCTTCTTTGCTCTGTCTCACGATGTGATATATAGCTATCGCTATATCGAGCACAAATTCTTGACTCCGGGCTGATAAGGAACAGAAAGATCCAATATCACTTTGCCCCACTCGGGATTCAAACCTGAGACCTCAGCTGTGTAACCGTACCGTAGTACATCTACGCCACCGAGGCAGTCACTTATAAAGCGATTTATATTAAAGCTGAATTCATTCCGAAGGAATTTTCTCACAGTCCAACTTCGCGTGACGAAGAGACACATAACGTGTTCATCCAGCTCAGTACACATAATTTTTTTAAACTTATATTGTAGAAAAATCGTAAAAAAAACTTGTAATAAGCGTGTGTGTTTTAAAAAAATATTGGAATAAATAAATATAATAGATTACCAAAAGAGGGAGAAATCAAATACATAAATATAATTATAATTTTTTAAATGAAAAAACATTTATTAAGTTACACAAATCAACGCTTATACAATAAGAGATCGTACAAGTAGATTAGGTTTGCACATTAGTTCCTTGCTTACTTCTAAACATTTTTACCGCGGTGGCCCACTAGGCATATCTGCATCGGGGGCACCAAACATCCAGTCATGCCTAGTGGGGGACCGCAATTATTATTATAACTACATAATTATTCTCTCTTTCTCCTTCTCTTTAAATCCATCCCATGGTTGTCTGTAAGACATTGCTTTAAGCGATAAGACCGCCATTTGTACTTGTTTTTTTTTTTTAGTTTCTGAATATTGTATTTGTTTTTTATGTGTACAATAAAGATTTAAAATAAATAAATAAATAAATAAATTATTTTAGATGGTGAAGGAAAACGTAGTGATAAAACCTGTAGTTTTCATTGACAGGAAAAAAATCCTTAAGCACCTCTTGCGATGCCTAAAGGGATGTATGTTGTGTGCATATGTTAGCCTATCTTTCAAACCAAAACAAAGTCTACCTGAAATTCCCTATAATTCCCAGTTTCTCCATTTATGGAATTCGACTAGATCAGCGCAATGGACTAATACACATTAAACCGTGATATGTTTTAAAACTTTAAAGTCAATCCCCATTCGAATTCATCAATAGAAGTTTTTAATTTGTCATAAACTTAGCCAAACGACACACTTGTAGCTTTAATATTTGAAGTTTATCAGCAGATCAGACGAGGTGTTTTGATAATGAATGGCGCCTCCATTTGAAATTGTTGACTGTTTGAGTTCTGCAGATCATTATACAGAATTACTTGTCTGGAGTTTTGCATTGATTATCGAATTTGTGTCGTGATTGTGTCTCGTTCAGTTTACATTACAAGTTCGGACGATGTTTGCATTGTTTTTTATTTGTTTCAACACAATTTTTTATTTAGATTAATACATTAGCATCAATCAAAGTGCTTGGTAGCCTATTAGTAAATGGATCAGACGCAGACGCTTTTATAAGGCTAAGGCTTATAATCGTACATAAAATTAGTCTCACGACTCTTTTACATTTTATATTGCATAGTAAATACTCAGAGATTAAAGTTATAATCGGGCAACAAAAGCGCGCATACTACAGAAAAGTCAGGGTAATATTAAATTTACCGCATATGAATAGGAGGGGGCTTGGCTCGGCGACGCGTGCAAGCCTTTGTGCAGTCCACGCTTCAACTCCCGGCACTCGTTACGACTAATTTGTTTGGAAACTATTATGTCAAAATTACAGTATCAGAAAGGCGAAAAATAGCGTCAATAAAAAATAAATAATTTTTGAAATCCGACTTATACTTTTTGAGTTATGCGTATTGCGTAGACAAACATGAAACATACTTATTATGGAATTTGGCACACGTGTTCAGAAGTATAGACTCACATATCCAAAAGCTGTGCAATCCTGACAAAATTACATCTATACACATCGAACTGATAGTCTCCTATTTGAATTCGATTAAAATACATAAGTAGAAACAAAAAAATAATATTACAAGAGGTACTTTCCGACTTAAGAAGCATATTAAAATATTGAGTAAAAGTAAGAATTAAATATATACAATAAAACGTAATCTTATTAACACTCAGTGTTATAAAACTAAATAACAATACAATTTATTCAACAATCATACTCATCGTTTTACCTTGCAATATGATACAAGTCTTATGGCTATGGAGATCATACCTTTCAGACTACCCACAGGTCCAGATCTAAAATATATATCACAAACAATTATCTCGGTACGAGTATTTAAAAAAAAAACGACGATTGTTATTTGATTCTGAAACGGAACATATCTTAGATTTAAAAAATCCGAAAAAAAATACAAACCAATTACTCGATGACATTGTTATCTCTGCAAAATTGCTAAAGTGGCATACCCCAGATTTTTATATGTTCTTTTTTCCTTGATAAAGATACTCGTATCCATGGCCGGATCTAACGAAGGGCTTTTTGGGCTTCAGCCCCATGGATACAAAAGGCCCGAGGCCTAACATTTTTAATATGTTCATTTTAACGACATTGTCAAACAGCGCTAAATCATTAAGAATAAATGGGTCCATTTTATTGAACTAAATAACAAGTTTTATTATCCTATTTTTTCCTAGATCGTAGAAGTGCGTGGTGGCCTGTTGGTAAACGGACCAGACGCGGCTGCAAACATGCTCACGGTGGTCGCGGGCTCAAATTCCAGGGTGCACCTCTGACTTTTCGGAGTCATGTATGTATTTATAGTCAATCCCCACGCACTAAAACGCTGAAGATAAACATCCTGAGGAAAACTGCATGTCATAGCGATTTACAAGAATGTCTATGGCATGTAAAGTCCGCCAACCCGCATTAGGAGAGCGTGGTGCACTATATGGCATAACTGGCACTATTAATCTTACTCTAGATTGTAGAGGAGGTAGAGGAGGAAGGATGCCCTGCAGTGGGACGTTTACAGGCTGATATAGAAACCTAGGTCACTATGCAGTACAGTTTTGTAACTCAATAACAATTATTTGAATAATTAGTGGGTCTCTGAGTCGTATTAGCCCAGGGCCCCACAGTTTCACGGTCCGCCCCTGCATCGCATCACAAAATTCCACGTATTCGACACAAAGCTTCATAAAATCTTGAAATGTCAATTCCAATCATATTCCAATATAGCAGAGCAAAGCAAATAATTTTATTGTTTTCCTGTTGTATGTTCTGGCGGATTTTCCTCATATTTATATCATAATTTCTCCTCTGTTGGAGAAGTAGCTTAAATAAGGTATTTTTATTGTATTTATCAATGGGTATACATAGCTATGGTCTCACAAACAAAGAAATTTATAAATTCATTCAGAATGAATCAAGTTAGAAACGTTTTAAATCTTGTAGTGGGAGTAACAGAAAATAAATGCAAAACCAAGATAGTGACGCCAATAGGGTTATTATATATTACAGTGTGCGCGTGTGAAAGAGACAGCAAGATGTCCCCACTACACCCCTACTCTTTAACTTTAAATATTAATATTTGCCTTATGTTACAAGCTACTTTAATACTTTTTTGACTGCAAACCTTTAATTTTAACCTATTTCTGTTGGAAGCGAAATAACTACAAGCTATAAGTAACTATAAGCTTTTGCTGTGGTTGTGGTCAGGTAAGTACATTATGTTATGAATAGTATGCATTGTGAGGCCGAAAAGTCTCTCGTAGTTTCTGATACCCACGAGACAAGACTCGATTTTAGTTTGGTGTTAGGACTATGTTTGTGACTCACATATGAGAGACCTACCAGTAAACTCCACTAAAACCTAAAACAGACTAAACTAGTCCTTAAACAAACAAAAATCATGCAATAAATCATCACAATTGCTTTCAATTTAACACGGGAGCACCAAATGAATTGTCTTGCCGTCTCAGTGGGATAGTGTTTGGGCGCAACATTTTTCACCGGTGTCCGAATGACGTAACAATATATTTCACATGACGAGCCTCATAAGGTGGACGTGGCGATAAAATTCGCAACACGCCGTTTTTGTAGGGCTGCCTCACAAAAATAAATAGTAAATAAATACACTCAACAGTCACATACATTGTCCTAACCCCACACTTAGATCGAGTCTTGTGTCGTGGGTCCGAGAGAACTACGAGAGACTTTTCGGTCTAAGAAATACCCAGACCCGAAACAAATATCTGTGGATCCCACAAATATTTGTCTCGATGCGGGGGTCGAACACGGCCTTACGTTTCACACCCAGCGTCTTACCAGCTGCACCATGGAGACTGTCTAAATAATAATAATTTTGGGAAATATTGTTTTAAAAGCTACTTCTTTCTTCCCATTTTACCTTTTCCATGCTTTTCCTTTCCTCTCCCCTCTGGATTTGATAAACTGACAAGACATTCATGATCTAAACATTGTGAATGTTCATGGATGGATCAATTCTAACTCCTTATAACGTTGAATCAAATAGAAATATTGCACATTTATCAACGAATTATCATCAAGCACTCTACGCTTTTTAATCATAAAAATGTTATTTAGCAACGATCCGTAAACTTTGCTTGCCACCGAAAGTGCAAGGCTGTCCACATAAATATTTTACTGACCTTCAAAATTCTGTACTAAAAACTACATTACCAGCCTCGGTTTAATCAGATCAGCCCAACCCTGGCTTTACCCGGGATTTACGATCTACCAATCAGGCGGCCTGGTTATTACCACTCGGACCTGCGTTAATGAACGGATTAGTGCTAGCTAATACTAGAAAACGGTATCACGAAATTCACTTTTATTATATCGTACGTAACGTCAAAAACATTGGCCTCTAGATTACGTGAAAATAAGGGTTTATTAGTCCATTTGGTTTTATTAGAATATGGTATATTGTGAGAATTTGTATTAATTGGTCTACGTTACTATCATTTACTTTTAAGACATTGGATTTAAACTTGTACGGCCTTATCCATAAACAGTTTTATAACTAATTTAGTTATGGGATGTTTTGTTCCTTTCGAACGATTTTTAATTTCATTTTGAGCGATTAAGACTAAGACATTAAAACAGCTTGTATTCTATAACACGACAAAGCTAGTTTAATCAGGCTTGTTTCTGTGGCTAACCATAGAAAATATTTGTGAACTGATAACCTTTCTATGAAGTTTCGTAATCGATCACTAAATAAGCTGAATTCGCTACAACCAATTAGAATTGTGTTGATTATATATAGGTGTAGAAAGATTTGACCAAGCATTTAGAAAACAAGGTTTCATTTTGTCGGATCAAGTTAACCAATGGAATGCCGATTATTCAGCTATTCAAAAGCCTGCTGTGAAAAGAGTGGGTTCAATCATCAAACCAAGACGGATCTTAGCATCACCCACGATTATTATGTTTCTCTTTAGAGTGTTGTGAGACCAAAAATACTTGTAGAATTTCCGATTCGCACTACAAAAGACTTGATTATTACGAATCGAGACTATGTGTGTCTTGACTTGACTTGACTCATCCCCCAACATTCAAGCTCTGGATAAAATCACATCAAACAAAAGTCATCAGGTCAAAATGCTTAAAACTGTCCATTCCACAATATTCAGATACAAACACACAGCTGCATCATCAATATATGGTTCGAAACGGACGCAAAACTGTTATCTGGCGTTCACACAAACTGGAAACTGGTATCAAACGCACCTCAGTCGGATGTGAAATTTCCTCGAATTTACATCATTCAATTTTGTACGCCGTATATCGTTTGCTGTTGGTTTTGAATGTGGTAAATTTAAAAGCAAGGTTTTCAAGGGCCCTACTATATTCATCCGAAACGAAATTCGAAACTTCGGTTGATCAAAGTTTATATACGATACGAATGTACTTACATGAAGGGGCAGGATGGCCTTCATCAGAACTCATCTTCTACGATATAATTATGTAGGCAGGTTGATAGGTGAATAGCGAAATCACAGGTTCTTGTTACAGAGTTTAATCACGAAAGAACAACAAAACAACACTAACTTAGTCAGAACACTAAAGAAGAACAACAGACTTTAACTTATTTTCATAGCGATTCGTCACAAACGTGGTCCGAAGGCTCCGTAGTCTTGAATCCGTGTCTCCAGGCGACGGCCCTCAACACCATCGACAATGACGCTCCGCTAGGCTGACTCTGACAGCTAAAAGTCAGTCAACCTGATGTATGAAATTGACGGAAGCGCCGTCATACATATACTTATGGTCGTTATTGACTTATGGTCGTAACCATAGACTTATGGTTACGATGTATGTTATACAAATTCGAACTTTTACAGAGTATATACATTCGTATCGTATAAAAAACTTCGATCGTCCGAAGTTTCGAACTTCGTTTCTGATGAATATAGTAGGGCCCCAAGACTATCGGATGTCATTTTTTTGCATCATCGTTTTAGCCTACGAAAAATGTTTGTAAAGTGGAATATTCTCGATAGGAACATACCTCTGACTTTTCACAGTCCTATGACAGTCAATCACCTCGCCCTATAACGGTGAAGGAATATAACTGGCATAAGATATTTGGAAGGAATTCATTTTGCACTAGGATAGCGTGGTGAACTATACGGCCTAACCCTTCACAATCGTTCTCTCGATTGTAGAAGAAGCCTGTGCAGTGGGTATACGTATATGGGTAAATAAATACTAAAGAACATATCAATATTTTTTCTTCAATTTAGCAACGCCTCAGCGATCCTATATCCCTTAAGGGAGCCGTATTTGGTGACGTAATGCCTTCCATCTGTCAATATTATATTCCAAATAGATCTAGACATGACCTCCAATAAATCTAGATCTGCAGACGCAACTATTCCCTAGGCACAGCATAACGACATCCCGAGGGAACGCAGGGATCAGTTTAACCGTGTATCAAATTCCACCGATAATGTATATTGGATTTTATATATGTGTACATAGGGTTGTTTATCGAATAATAGTTTTGTTTTATTGCGGTGCTAAATTTAAGATGAAGGAAGTTAGTGAGTGTACATGTGAAAAAATCATACACAAAGTTTAATTTGAGCTCGTTATAACAATCATGTATTGAGTAAATTTGATTCAAAACTAGTAATATTTATATAAGGTACTAATATTTTTCATGCACAAATATTTGTTTGTTTGTATGCCGCTTCCAACCAACAGGCTGCTTCTAAGAGGTCTGTCGATAGGGGAGGCTAGGGGAAGAGGGAGACTTTTACTAACGAGTGGCTTTGTCTCGTTGAATAGATAAAATTCTCTCTTATCCACGAGAAGTCCACTGCTAAACGAAGGCCTCTCTCAGATCGACCGTCCTAGGAAATTGATTAATTTTAATTTGAAGAGCATCATCGTTTAAGTAAGACATTTCTTACCGTATTATAGTAACTATTTAGTTCCAGCCTAGAAATGTAAAATGTGGAGAACTTAGGGAAGGACAATATACAGCAGTAGACTTTCTCTATTCGACAATGGGGGAAGGTAGAGACAAAGAGCGAAATTAAAAGCCCATATTAAACACTGAACTTCCTCTAACCGAAAGAGAGAGGAAGGAGAGAAAAAGAGAGATTAATCAAACCACCATAACAACGGTCCACTAAAATCCACGCCACACGTTTAGTTATTTTATTACGGCGAAGATAAAAAGCAACCGGTATGGCAGTAAAACCGGCGATAAACAATAATAATCCGGCGACGGGCGAGTATAATTGCCACTATTAAAATATAGAGTAAAGTTGGACATGTGTAGCCGACAAGCGGTCGCTAACGTACGTAACTTGGGACGAGTCGATTTTTGACCAATTAAAAAAATGATATTTTTTTATTTCCATGAATGGCGACACGAGCCTGCCGTTCGGCTGGTGGTAAACGATACGACAGCTCATGAACAGTAGCAAAACCAAACAACACCTTGAATTACAAAGCAATGCTTGGCATTCCACTGCGCTCGCCATCCTGAGATATAAGATTTAATGTATCATAAGATTTAATATGTCCAGTAATTACTCTGTCTACAATGTCCTTCAATCTGAAATATAACAGTGAATTTATACTGCTGTTTTGTGGGAGAAATGGACATTGCGGTGGTACCCGGGCGGCCTCTCATGTATGAAACCTACCACCAGTAAAGAGGTTCTGTATTTGTGGTTTGTGAATGTTGCGATGGTTCTGTTTGCGTTTAATTCAGTTTGTATTAGGTTTGAATTTTCTCTGAATGGATATAAGGTTGTATGCGATTTTTTTCAGTGGTTTTTGTTGCAAGCTGACGGAATAATAGAAAGTAAAAAGGTGCTATTAATCTCGCGAGATTCACCACTTAAAATATAAAAAAAAATGTCATAATTGTTTGCATAATATACAAAAAAAAACCAGGTTTAGCTGATGTAAATAATTAATAATTGTTTATTGAAATAAAACTATTAACGGGGCAGACGGTTCGCTCCGTGATAACGAAAGCTGCAAAGTAATTCAAACGTCGGGAAGTTAAAAAATGTGAAAATCAAACCAAATTCGCGATAAATCCGTAAAAAAATAGTTACATTTAAATGTGTAACATTCGCGTAAATCTAAGAAATCATTATAATTGTTTAATTATTGACATTCATTGGAGTCCAAAAACTAATCAAATAAATAAAACGAATGCTTTATTCCGAGTCGTGTAAGTTTACGTGTACGGCGGGTTGGAAATCGCTTAGGTAGTTCCCCGCACATTGCGCCACCGCGGCGGACTTAATATCAAGCGACGCCGGTGTCACCCGAACACTACACCATCTGTATCTTTAGATGTTTTGTACAGATTTACAGTACTTATATGGGCTTTTAGTTTTTGTAGTAATTTTTGGGTCCAGTATCAACTGTGTGCACGTTATGGCCATAGGTCTACTATCACATCATGGGACAGAACATACAAGGCGCAATGTGGATGTCCTGGCCCATCTGCCTACCGCTTTTGGAAAAAAGGCGTGAGTTTATGTATTTATGTATATTATATTGGTTCAGTCTGTGTATTAGGTACTGTCGTTTCGCAACCCGGCATAATTGTTTTAATAGGATTTAATAATTATTTTAATTGTCATCTACAGTTCTTTCCACTTATACATAGTTTAAGGTGCGTCTGTTATTATTGGACCTGGAACTACTTTATGTAAAAATTGATTATTGTACTATGTTCAAATGATTTCGGATTCGATTCTGATTCCTAAACAAGTAGCGTTGCATACAATAAAATTTAATTGTATAACTCCACCTGCAAAACGCCTAAAGACCAGCCCCTTAAATAATTCCATGTTTCCGGCTGCCCACTTGAAATGCACAACAAAGGCGGAACTTGGAACGAAAAAGGATGTAATGTTCAAAAATGTTAATTAGTAGGGCCTTGCGACGTGGACCGCGGTCCTTGCACGCCCTTCTAATGTTAAATAGGCCCTTTGAGTTTCAAATTTTCTTTCCATAAATCTTCTTTTAATATCTGGATATGACAGTATATATTTGAGACTGTCGTATGGTGTTTCAACGATGGTCAATTAAACTTAATGAATTTGTCTTAACTTGAAACTTAGTCACTAGACGTGATTTATTTATTTCAGGAGACCAAATGTTTTTTTTTTTGTATTTATGGCGAGACGAACTGTGAGACATGACGCCACAGTTGCGATTTCTGCACAGAGATCAATATTTTTGTTTAGAGGTATTTGTTTAGGGTCTGATCTGAGTGTTTGTGGGACCGAAAAATGCCTTGCTTTTAATATGTACATGATACAAGATTCGATCTTGGCGGGGGCTCAGGACATTGTATGCGCCTGTTAGGTATTTTTTAATTGGGGCTGCTTAATCTACAGTACTTGGATATTAATATCCCACTAAAGGATTTATGTTCATAATAAGAGGGGAAGATTAAAAATTAACGAGATGAGAGTTAAGATCTTGGACCTTTGGTAATCTTTAATAGAATATAATAACTAAGCCGTCGCGTCAGTCGGTTTCTGTGAGACAGCGGTATTAACAGGGTTGTAAACAGTGTTTTAATTACTATATTCCTTAAAATGTGATTCTGACAATGTTAACTAAGGTATGACCATCAATTAAAATTAACATAATCCGAATGAGCGTTACTGAAGGAATCTTGAAAGCAGGTTTATATTCAATAGTCGATTTTTTGTGAAATATGCAAATGATGGATTAGTTCCACAGAAAGGCAAAATTATCGTAATAGTTAGCAAAATATTATGTTAAATCCATAGCTCAGGAAAGTTCCAAGACCTTACTGACAAAGACACATATTAGCTTTAAAATTTTATAATACACAACCTACCTCAAGCTCGACACCTCATTCTTTAAGCAAACGAAGCGATACCTGTTTTTTGCTTCGAAAATGTTGACACAATGAACTCGCCAAGTTCCCTCCCTTTCATAACAAAACCTCGCTTTGTTAATGCAAATTTGTTTAGAACAAGTTGTAAAATATGTTAATGCGAACAAAGGAGTCACGAGATTAGCTTCAACTGGCATAATTGCGTTACTTCTAACCTATTTAACGTTTAATATTGTGGTACTCGGGAATGGTGATAAAAAATAGGATGTGTGAGATTCGTAATTTTGCATAGGTACAGCGTGGTGGACTATATGGCCTAACCACTCTCAATCGTATTCTCGATTGTAGAGTAGGCCCGTGCCCTGCAGTGGGACGTAAATGGGCTGATACAGATACAGATAGGTACTGTACAGGTACCATTTTATTTAAAGATTCTTGTTTTCTTTCGGGCAACATTTTGTTTGTTGATAGCCTTTTAGAAGACGGTTAACGCAGTTGGTTAGATGCTGGCTGCGAAATTTGAAGCCGCGGGTTCGATCTTAGCACCGAAATTAGTGTCTAGGTGTTTTTTGACCGAAAAGTCTCTTATAGTTTCTGATTCTTACGACACAATAGTGTCAGGATAGTGTGGGGTCAGGACTATTTATGTTACTGTTGAGTGTATAATGTTAATAATAAATAAATAGTTATTAATTTACTTTCTGGGACCCAATGGATCAGTGCATGGCTAATTGTCTATGTTGTAAAATGATATTTTGAATTTAGAACCAGTGTGAAATTAATCTAATAAGTAAATAGTTACAGCTAATAGAAATAGTGTACATGAAAGGTTTTTGAATTGCTTAGAAAGAAGTCTTCGATACACGATCGGGGAAGTAATACCGCCTTACAAAACACAAAACACAAAACGAAGAAACAGTTTGCAGTCGCTTCATTCAACATGACTTCTAGGGGATTTTTCCCGTCTTTCTTACTCCTTTTCATTATTAACATCGACAACATGCAGGCAGGCATGGCATTAAACTAGTTAGTAAATGCAATGACGGATCGAAAGACGGTGGTCTCATAACATTCGACATAATTATGCTATCCCACAAAATCTTCTGAAAAGACTTAGAAGACATTGGGCTTCCTGTTTTTCAGTTTTTGTACATACTGATTTGCTGAACTGGTATGAATTTCTGGCATTATTATGAGTTTATTTTCTACCAAATTTTTGAATGGAAATAAGATTAGCTTAATGTGGATGGAATCTTCGTCTTTTTCGGGAATACAAGTGTAGGCTCATGTATATAATTTACCTTTCCTATCCTGATATACTTTACATAATACCTATGTGAATATTCAGTTACCGGTCCGTTTGGCTGTCACTGTACATTAGAGTAGTCAGTCAAGTGGAAGGCGGCTGGCTCCGGGCCAAAATATACGGATATTTAATATTTTATATCGAAATTTTATTCAGGTGTAACATTCGCGTCTGAGTGATCTTTGAAGGCTGACTTACTATGAGCGTGCTATTTTCGGCGAAATGAGATAGACTAATTATGGAAATGAAAATAAAATAATTTATTGGATCCATTAAGAGGTTCTACATCATTTAGATTCAGTCATTCCGGTTCGAAAAGCGGTTTTCACTAGAGAAGAACGGGCAACAAACTCTATTGTTGTTCTTTTCAAAACCAGTTTACAATTTGGTGATTGGTACAAAAGTTACAAGTGGTTTAAATCATAGCATCATTAATAATAATTTGAAGAAGAAAGAAAGAAAACACATTTATTTGTCACTTATTACAACGCACACACTCATATAACACAAATTTACATACACCATACAGAATTAAAATAAAATAAAATAAAAAGTTTGTACGTCGCAAAAAAGTGACACGTAGGTGACCACTCAGCTTAATGTTGTACTGCGGCGCGAGCCACAGCGCAACGCTGGTTTTCAGTGGTCACCTTGAGTGACATGCGAACGTTAGCCGACATATTAATATTATTTAAAAAAAAAAATAATGTAGGTATTACTAGCGCATAAATGTATAAAAAGAAAAAACAATGACTACAACAACAATAACAAAAAAAAAAATTGTTGTAACATTTATTACATTTTATAGGATTGGAATTATCTATTAATGTAGGTCTGTATCTGTATCAGCCCATATACGTCCCACTTCAGGGCATGGGCCTCGTCTACAATCGAGAGTACGATTGAGTGTGGTTAAGCCATATAGTCCACCACGCTGGCCTAGTACGGGTTGGCGGACTTTAAAAACCATAAAAAATTTACAAATCGCTATGTTATGCAGGTTTCCTCATGATGTTTTCCTTCACGATTAAATTAAAGTGGGTATAGGTGCAACGTCAGAACATACACTTTATGACATTAAAAGGGCATTTATAGTTAATAGTATTTCTCGCGGTGTAAGGTTTTTGCTAGACACAAGTAGCACTATTTAAGGACCCCGGCAAATACCTGTGGATCACACAAATATTTGTATCGGTGCGGGAATCGAACCCACGGCCTGACGTTTCACAGCTGGCTTCTAACCAACTGCGCCACGGAGGCTGTCAAATAGCCCAATGAATAGATTAAAAATAAATTATTATTTAAAACTGCACTTCAATTACCTAAATATACATTGATTAACAATAATTAATTGAATGCTGTTTCAGAGGCATTACTCATAGATTAATACATCAAGTGATGAGCATCAAATGTCTGTAATGAATAATATAATATTCTTCACAAAGGATAATTAATTCACAAACACCACAATTATGCATTTAACACTAGCGTAAACCAACATTATTATTAAAATGGCGGCCGACCGCAACGTTGACAATCCCGCTGGCGCTCTCTGATTTTATTAATTGACTTGGCTTTATGTTATGATTTCCTTGTGTTTGTTATGAAAAAAAACATTTATCTCCCTTTTCTCTGTGTATCTTTTTTCAGGTACAGGAGGTCCATTCATTGGTTTACAAAGAACAATAAGACATAATTGACACGAAAGTGACTATGTTTGTATGTTACCTTTTGTAGGACTAAATTACTGAAACAATTGTAATGAAATTTGACAAACATGCAAAGTAAGAACGTGTGGAAGGATACAGATTACTCTTTATTACAAAATTATATTCGTAAGGGGAGAAATAGGATGACAAAGTTTGTATTAGTTTCTGGTCAGATTTTGTTCAACGTTGGTTTTCAGGGTGTTTAATGAATTTCCGAAAGATATATTTTGGAGGTTTAAGGGCTTAGTAAGATGTAAAGCAATTGTGAATGGTATTAATACGAATCTGCTTAATTTCGAATGTAAGATTTATATAGTAGCAATTCAAAGAAGTCTAAATAAATGTATATTATGATTAAAGCCAGGTCGGTATGCTATAATAACTTTGTGTTTACCGTGCGATTCTTATTTGCAAAAAAACAGCTATGTTTTTAAACCGCAACGTTCATTATAAAGAGTAAAAATTATTCAAAAAGTTTCATAAGGCACGGGACGGTTCCGAGCGCGACACGTACAGCGCACGTAACGCCGCCGTCAGCTTATTGTAGCTTTGTTTCAATATTATGATTATATCAATCCGAATTTGTGTCAGAAATACGGTCGCCTACCCTATGCGAAAACACACTATAAATGTACAGTCTTACATGTTTAAAAGATAAGAAAACTGAGCACGAAATAATATTATTTTTCTAGCTACATTAAATTATTCATGTTAACGAATTAAACACTAAACACGTATTTAAATAACAATTTCGATTCGAAAGTAGAACGAATAACCAGCAATCTATAATTTTCCATGGAAACCATACTTTCAACGTTAAATTTTAATCGCAACGTTCATTGTAAAGGGTAAAAATTATTCAAATAGGTTCACAAGGCACGGGACGGCACCGCGCGGGACACGTACGGCGCACGTAACGCCGCCGTCAGCTTATTGTAGCTTTATCTGAATACGTGTCCGGAATGCGGACGCCTACCCTACTCCGTAACTACGACCTAACTAGCTTGGAATAGCTCTTTTATTTTGCGGAATTTTTGTGTTTCTTTATGTTATGAGTTTTTGGGTATTTCGCTGAAAAATTCCATTGGATTATGCTGCTTTTAGTAAGCCTGTTTGCGTTGTGCACTACAGTTAGTAAGCACGGTTTTTATGTTGGTGTTAGTATTTTAAAAATTTAAGAGGTCGGTGCGATCCTTTGTTTTGTAAGTTTAAATTTAATTAATTGATGCGCATGATTAGAATTTTGAGCTATTGAAATAATAGACGTCGTAGCGTATGTATATAATATTATGCTTTGGATTATCTTATGTTTCTGGGTCAGTCAAAGCACTTAAATTTTCTAGTTTAAAACATAAAATTTCACAGTTAAAGATCAGCCTCCGTCATATCTTGGAGCCAACATAAATTTGGAGGATAGTGGCGTCATTACTAAAACCTTTGTCCGCCATTGGGTGGTAACAAGTGTACTCTTATATATAATAATATTATCATATATATTAAAACCTTTTATTCTGAAAGATTAATCTTCTACAGACTTTTAAAAACTAAGTAATTGGATTGAAAACAATTGCAAAAATCAGTTATTTTGCTATTGTAATTGAGATTCATTAACACGCGTTAAACTAATTTACCTTCATACCCTACGTTGATCCGTACACAACATTCAGATTAACAAAAAAATATATATTCAGATAAAAGCAAAAGAAGAACGAAAGCAGAAAAAACATCGTAAACATCCCAAACAAACAGAAAGAAACGTAGAAACTATTAGCACAAATGTTAACACCAGTTCACACGGCACGGAATCCTTGCAATTAAAATGGCAAAGAAACCGGTACGTGTGAATCGCACTTCGCTGTGGAAACAATTGCGCGCTGCGTGAGTAAGCGATATGGAAACGAGTTTCTACGACCTGCTATGTATTTACATTTCAAATTGTTATTTGCTTAAAGGTACGTTTGCATATGGCATTACTGTGTTTGCCGACCGGCGGGGACGTGACGTAAACGTTAGGATTACGTGAGCTGTACAGTCGACGACTTTTTTCGTCTGTTCGGAGATGCTAAAGTGAATTAAATTTTTGGGTAGGCATTGTGTGATGGCTGATTGGTTTGACTTTGACTTTTGATGGAGACGTAGTTTTAGTCCCCGCACGTGATATATTATTTCGAACACCGATCATTTCTTAAAATAAAATTTGCGTAAAAGTAAAACGTTGTGATTGCTATGTACACATCTTTGTATAATAATTTCTCAGTATTTTATTGAACAGGTATATGTAAATCTACCTTAAGGACTACAAATGAACGGGAATCACATACATAATTTAGCGTTTGTATTACTTTTTTATTGAATAGGTGCAGCAAACGAGCTAACAGGCCAGGATTATGGGTGTGCTGGCTAATCATGAGAGGAGCGGGAAGGAAAAAAGATGTGAGGAGGGAAGGGGCATTGGACATTCGGCAATGTCACGTGACTGAAAACCACGTATCACTTTTAAAAATGAACCCGTTTTTAATACTCAACTGATCGTCATTAAATTTTTCATACACGATCCCGAAGACAAGGTGGAGTGACGATATCCGAAAGACGGCTGGTAGAGCTTTGAGATGATGGGCTGAAGATCGAGCCCAGTGGCGTGCCATAGGAGAGGCCTATGCCCAGCAGTGGACTCGAATAGGCTGATGATGATGATTCTCGAAGACACAGAAAAGGATATAATATGAAGCCAGGAGGAAATACTTACCTGGAGGTCTATCTAAAATCACTTTCCATGTTTAGATAACTTCAACCAAATGTTCATCAACGTAGGTGAAGTCGCGGGCAATAGGTTATTCAACATTTTTTTATTGGTGTCTATATTAACATCGTATTCTAGTAACTTCATTTTTTGTCGAACAGCAATAAATCAAACACCGAGATATATTCAAATATATTCACGAAATGTAATTTATGGCCGCGTGGCAATACGTACGATTCCTTTTTTGCAAGTCTGCAGTAGTGTTTTCTATCGATTGTATGAAGTTCTAGGAATAGGCGAGACGGCAGTATCAAAAAATTAAAAATTTATGTTTTTAAGGGAAAATACATATTACAAGGATTTCAAATGATAATTCAGTTTTAATATATACTTGGAGATTAATAAGATTTTAAATAAAATCAAAGTACAAAATATAGAAATCGGCCATTTTGAAAAAACGCTCTTCACAACGCATGATGTCACGCCTATGTAAACATGACCATAGACTAGGAAGTAAACTCATGTGTCATTCTTTGACTATCGCAGTCACAGAGTACATTCTATATACGGAGATAGAGTTAACAGTCAGATTATTGGAATTAGCGCCCTCTGTCGGTACACAACGTTCGAATAGGACATAGGTCTTATCAATATTTAATTAATTTATATTATAAATATTTTCCCCGGTAATTTCCAAAGCCCGAAATTTTTACTGAGTAGGCTTTTGGAAATTAGTTTAGAGAAAACATGACTAGAGTTAAGCAAAGGTTTCTAAGTAAATAAAATACCAGTTTAACGGCTGTATTGTTTTTTATTATGATTCTTCTTGTGATTATCATTATATACAGATACTTTTGTTTGTCTCTATTCATATTTTTTCTTAACAACAATAATTACGCGATGTTGAGAGAAGCGACATCTACTGCAAATGGAGGAACTATTTCATTCCAAAGAAAAAAACAATGTATGGACTGTTAAGCCACTGGACCACAGACTATGTAGTACACAATGACATGTTTACCTAGTAGTGACATCACAGCGGACGCCATGACACCTACTAGCGTTTTTTTGTGCACTATTGAAAAATTATTAGAAAAATGGCTTAAAACTGTGTTAAGCCTTAGTTAATTCTTGAAATATAGATTTTTTTCGTTTATAATAAATGTGTGCCCATATTTTAGAATATAATTTGAAAATCATTCGTCTCGCCTATTATAACTAAGTCCATTTCTTAGAAAATATTTCGTGACGGTGGGATATAATATTAGATCTTAATGCAATTAATACTATGGATTTTGGTTGTTTAAATTTAGGATTAGAATATGGCCCGAAATTGTAACTACAGGCAAAATTATTTTCACTTCACTTTCTGATCAATTTGACAGAGTTACTGTCAGTATGCACACTAGTTCTTCTCTATCTTTATCAGGCCATATACGGGCTAATGCAGGGTAAGGGCCTTCTATATGATTAAGAGGCATTAGTCCATATAGTCCACCACGTAGGCCTAGTGCGGAATGACGGATTTTAAAAAAAACTTACAAATCCCTATGGTATGCAGGTTTGCTCACGATGTTTTCTTTCAAAGTTAAAGTATGTAGTGTTCGACCATCAACTGGATCATAGCAAGACGGATACAAGTACCTACCATTAATATCTAAGTTTAAATATGTATTTAATTTATCTATTCAATTACCAAGTAGTGTAACGGTGAAGAAAAACATCGCTAGAATACCTGAATACCAAAAAATTCTATGGCATGTGAAGTCTGTTAAGGCGTACTAAGCTAGCCTGAAAAGCTATGGCCTAACTCCTCTTAATCGATCTGTCGAATGTGGAGGACGTCCGTGCTTTCCAGTAGGAAAAATATGGGCTGGATTATATTACATTGCTTATTATTTTTCCAACTTATCTATTAAATATTTAAAGTCACCTTGGGAAAGAAGTTGTAAGCGATCCCGAGGGTACAAACATAAACTGTAACTTCAGTATTAAACGTTGAACTAAGTTGAAAAGGAATTTATCATGAGTTAAGAGCTGACCGCTGGATACTTCAAATACGTTCCTACGGGATCTGGTAATTAATACTGGACTTCAAACGCACGATTATGAAAGCTAGAGGTATGTTGTATATTTACTTTTAATATTCATGTAAATGTATTTGTTGCTTTTTTTTTTTGCTATTACAATAAATCGTTTATATTTCCAATAGTTTATATAGAGAGGGCTATGCTCGGGGTTTCCCTACGAGATCGAATCAGAAATGAGGAGATCCGTAGGAGAACTAAAATAACCGACATAGCCCACCGCATTAGCAAGTTGAAGTGGCAATGGGCAGGGCACATAGCGCGGAGATCTGATGACCGATGGGGTCGGAAAGTGCTCGAATGGAGGCCGCGTATCGGAAAGCGCAGCGTAGGACGTCCACCCACGAGATGGTCCGACGACCTGATAAAGGTCGCGGGACGTCGCTGGATGCAGGCTGCCTCCAACAGGTCTCTGTGGAAATCATTGGGGGAGGCCTATGTTCAGCAGTGGACTTCCTTTGGCTGATGGATGGATGGATGGATAGGTGAATTAGCCGTACTTATAAGATTTTATTTATTTATTTATACTTTACATACAATATTGTTTAAGCCGGATTTAATGCCTATGGCATTCTCTCAGTCTACCTTTGGATGGTGTTACGAAATTTTGAAAGTGGACTGTATTAAAGGTGTGATTAAATGCGGTAATCTTATAACACGCTAAATGCTAAATGTTAAATATATTTAGCAGACTATGAAAGTAGCTATAATTATAATTATTGCATCATTATAAATAAATAAATAATAACACCCAACAATCACATACATAGTCCTGACCCCACACTAAGATCGAGTCTTGTGCTGTGGGTATCAGGAACTACGAGAGACTTTTCGGTCTCACAAACACCCAGACCCGGAAGAAATATTTGTGGGCCGCACAAACATTTCTCTCGGAGCGGGTATCGAACCCGCGGCCTCTCGTTTCACAGCCGGCATCTAACCAACTGCGCCACGGAGGCTGTCAAATATAATTTCAAACATCGCAAATCGCCAACATAATATGAATGCCAATTATTAGCCTGGAATTAAAACGTTAATTTTTAAAGCAACTTAAACCTTTAATCACTGTATGCTGCACTAACCTGCACCTCGCGGCACCGCTGGTCTTCGGGGTACCCCTCGTGCTGGTCAGATCCGGAAGGTTGCTGGTCGCTTCAAATAAGTTGTAAGGCACTGCTAGTTTTTGGTTAATAGATATTACGAGATTGATAGCATGATTAGGTATTGTATTATAATTTTTGCGCGGCGCATATTTTAAGGCTTGTAAGGCTCATAATTTAACAAAATATGAATATGTTGTGATGGTTATAAACAATATGTTTTATAAACAATACATAATATATACACACAGATACACCTCACATTTCAATAAGTATCATTATTTTTTCAAGGCATATTATATTTACTAAGAGCTGTAATTGATGACCACTGATCACTGGCATCGACTTCATGAATAAAGCAGCAGACTGGGCTCAGTAGCGTACCAGGGTGGTCTAGGTCCAGCAGTGGACTACAATGGACTGATGATGATGATGATGATGAATTTATGGAAATATAATTGTAACAATGAGACGAAGAAAACGAATTTCATAGACACAAATTCATCGACATAATTATACACCTATAAAGTTAAAAAATCTTTTACTTCTCATTTAAACAATAACTATACATAACATCTCCGCAACACATTAAAGTTACAAACACAATTTAAACTCGTTCGACTTAACATTTTTTTTGTACCAACACAAATAAAAACAGACATTTTTCGACGATAAAGCGACATTCAATTAACAGTGTTGTTAAAAAAATAACAGTTTAAAATTAATCGTTAACTTTTGTCTGAGTTTTGTTGGAGTTGTGAAATAAGGGTTTTTTAAGCTTAATTGATATGAGCTTTTTCGTTGAAAGCTTAATCGGAGCTTAGTTTAAAATGAGCTTTGTTATAGTTGAAATGCCAGGTTTAGAAGCCGATTAAAAGCCGTTATCCTTTGATTTTTGGAAATTTGTGTGTTATATTTAATTAAAAATCGCTTGCTGTAAGGAAAACGTGTTAACTCCTAACTTTAATGTATTTTAGGTCTATCAATCTGGACTGTATCAGACTTGTAACTCTTATTAATAATAATTAAGAAATACACTCAACAGTCGGATACAGAATCCTGAACCCTGTCGTGGGATTTAGTAACTACTAGAGACTTTTCGGTCTCACAAACACCCGGATCCGAAACAAATATATGTGGTTCACACAAATATTAATTAATAGTATTTGGTTTTACTACAACCCATGAGCGAAGTGCGTGGTGGCCTGTTGGTAAACGGACCAGACGCGGCTGCCAACATGTTCACGGTGGTCGCGGGTTCAAATCCCAGGGCACACCTCTGACTTTTCGGAGTCATGTGTGTATTGATAGTCAATCACCACGCACTAAAACGGTGAAGGAAAACATCGTGAGGAAACCTGCATACCATAGCGATTCATAAGAATTTATATGGTATGTAAGTCCGCCAACCCGCACTAGGCCAGCGTGGTGGACTATATGGCCTAACCACTCTCAATCGTACTCTCGATTGTAGAGTAGGCCCGTGCCCTGCAGTGGGACGTATATGGGCTGATCCAGATCCAGATCCAGATCCATGAGCGATCGCATCGCATACCATCAGGCGACTGGCATGCTCGTCTGACCATTCGCAGAACAAAGTCTATATATATGTATATATAGTCTATCACGACTTGGCATAAACAATTTCACACTATTATTATTAACCACCAAATGCATTAAACCTTTGTCGTGTTACAAAAAAAGCAAATGAAAATCTTCTCGAAAAGCTGCTAAGGATTTCTTTGAGCACAATCCTGAAAGAAAAGGATAAACTAAGGAGTGCATTTTTTGCGGCCCCGAGGGTGCAAAGCTTTTTACATGTCTTATTCTAAGTGACAGATGCCAGTTGCGAAGCCACTTCGCGATTCAGTTGATAATATGCTGGAATATTCATGGATTGGTTGGTTATAGGTTATGTATTATTTTGAACTGATCTGATCTTGGAAGTACAGTCATGCTTAAGGAGGTCAGCTACGATGCTAGAGTTGTTGTCTGTACAATCTACACTGGATTCAAATCGGAAAGATTGGATATTTTTTTTAAATAGACCCATGTTAATGAAAAGAAAAATATTTTCTAGAAAATAAAGAAGGCACATAAAGATTTTTTTTTTTTTTTTTTTTTATTGCAGTGAATGGCGAGACGAGCATGCCGTTCGCCTGATGGTAAGCGTTGCGACCGCTCATGAACAGAAGCAAAACCAAACAACACCTTGATTTACAAAGCAATGCTTGGCATTCCACTGCGCTCGCCATCCTGAGACATAAGATGTTAAGTCTCAATATGTCCAGTAGTTACTCTGGCTACAATGTCCTTCAATCCGAAACACAACAGTGCATTTAAACTGCTGTTTGACGGGAGAAATAGACATTGCGGTGGTACCCACCCAGGCAGCCCCTCACATATGAGAGACCTACCACCAGTGAGATAGATGTATAATAAAGGCATAAAATTATTTGAATGAAACAGATTATCGTAGTTTTACTGTGGTATGAATGTAAAGTTAAGGTCTCGAGTTGAAATCCTGGTCACGCAAAGTGATATTGAATTATTTTACTCATTATCAGTCCAGAGTCAGGAAGGTGTACCCGATATGGCGATAGGCTCGCCCCCTATCACATCGTGGGACGGAAAATGCAAGGCGAAACATGGGTGTCTTGGTTGCACTTCTGCCTAGCCCGTCTGGGAAAAAGGCGTGACTTTATGTTTGCATGGATGTAGATTTTTTAAATATGACATATTAATATATCAGAATTTTTTAAGCTATTGCATAGCTTCTATCGCAGGCCTTGAGCGTGGAGACCAAATCCAGAAATTCCGTAACGAAAATAACCTAAGTCCGATCGAAATTAAAATTTAATATTTTTATTTTGATTCAAATATGTGCCAGTACTTTTAAATGTGAATTGCAAAGCTATTGCATGATTAATTTTAATCTAACTTCTTTCAATATTTAGTTTTGCCATCTATCGATGAATAGCAAAACTTTTAATGACTTTTTGAAATATCACGCTTATCTCTTTAGTTCAGCAACTCGCCTCTAGGTGGCATTGGTTGTATCGGCGTTACTGCGCATGCGTAATCCCCCTCTTTGCCCCACAATCTGGTGACTTATGCCTGCTTAGAGTTTCGACGTTAGGGCACCTCCTCTTTGTATTTACTTCATGATACCACTCTACGAAGCTCGCACGTACAACAGTGAATATCTGTACAATTAATATCAAAGAAAAACAAAGGAAAAAAACACACGTCTTTTTTTTCTTTAAGAACTTCAAACGTGGTAACTCTCCAGTTTTCAAACTTCAATCCATTACCCTTGATAAAACTTTCTTCCAAAATTCAAACATTACAATCATACAAAATTCACGCCCAAAGCATTTCATTTACTTAAAAAATTCCATTCATATTTCACCTCAAGTGAAGGACAGCTTGATAAAAGAGCGGCCGAGTCACAATCTTTTAAACACATTACGTCCGGACGTCATAAATCAGCCGATGCAAAGAGGCATGATTAGCTGGGACATTTTGGGACATAACAAAGAATACGGGACAATTAGGTCAGCGCTAATTTGCTTTTGGGACGCTTCTGGAGATTAATCTCAGCTCTACAACGAATTCGTTTTGTTTTTCAGCACGCCATTTGTATTGTTTAATAAAAAGTATTATGACTAATGCTATAGTTTGGGAATTTGTGGTAATACAGTTGTGGTTGTCTATATACTGTCGCATCATTATATTACTGTGTATATAGTTTACCTGTTCGATCCCCAGGTTAGATAAAATTTAACGTGATAAAAAAAAAAATTGCTCTGACCCCACGAAAATGTACCAAGACATCTCAGAATAAAAAATAATATGGCAATAAAAACTGATAGATTCTAAGATTATAGATTAATTACTAATGGATATGGATGCATATCGATCGATCGATCTTGTTAGGAAAGGTTGATGGAAGCAGACCAGCTCGTTGGGCTGATCAAATAAGCAAGACGCTAGCCATGACTATCCCAGAAGCACTACATCTGGTGAAGGACCGTCAAGTCTGGCGATCAGCTGTCCAAGACTCGACCAAGTGAAGGGTTCACGATCCACAGCATTGAGGAAACGACTAGGGAGAGAGAGAGATGGATGCATATAGATGGATATAGATAAATGCTGAAGGAATCTCCATTTTAGTAACTTATACGTTTTATGACAAAAAATGGAAACAGAACAACAATCGTCAGCAAAATAAGTCCCTTGACGAGTTACAAAGATTGTTTTGTAATTTTGTTAACTCGTGCTCTGGTGACGCACTTTTAGTACGGTATGATTACAATATGGATTAATTTTTACTGGTGGTAGGTCTCTCATATGTGAGAGGCTTCCTGGGTGGGTACCACCGCAATGTCTATTTCTCCCGTCAAACAGCAGTTTAAATGCACTGTTGTGTTTCGGATTGAAGGACATTGTAGCCAGAGTAACTACTGGACATATTGAGACTTAACATCTTGTGTCTCAGGATGGCGAGCGCAGTGGAATGCCAAACATTGCTTTGTAATTCAAGGTGTTGTTTGGTTTTGCTACTGTTCATGAGCGGTCGTATCGCTTACCATCAGGCGAACGGCATGCTCGTCTCGCCATTCAATGCAATAAAAAAAAAATGGAGGTCTCTGGTTCGAATCCCGGGCCGAGATACGTGATATTGAGTTTTTTCTATTACTCAATTATCAGCTGGCGTTAGAAATTTGTGGCCAATATGGCCCCCAATCGCATTGTGGGATGGAAATCGGAACACACAAGGAGAAAAGTAGGAATTTTGGTAGCACATCTTCCTATTCCTTCTGAAAAAAAGGCGTGATTTCTTTTGACTATATTTCTTTTCCAAAAGTATGTTCAGACATAGTTTTCACTACAGTTCAAAAATATTTTCTACTACATTCTTTATATAATATAAAATTAGCCCAAAAATGTTCTAACAAACCAACAGTATCACTAATACCCGCGGGCATAAAAATGATTTATGAACGTCCGAAAGCATTATGTTACCGGGGAAAAAATCTCATTTGGTATCCTACCCACCGCTTTCACCGTCCTAATTAGTGACGAGGAACAGCGACACTCGGTGTTTAGTTACAAAATTATTTGAAAGGTCTTTTTCAGGTTTATTAGGAGTGAAGTAGAGTGTTTTCAATTTATCATTTATTTATAATATTTTTTATTATATTTGGTACACAAACAAAACAGTACACATAATACTCTTAAGTAAATTTAACAATTAGTAAATTAAACATTAGTTTTGACTATACAAAAATCGCTATTCTATAAAAACAGGGTATATCAAGAATGCTACTGATAACGAAGCCAGGTTGTAGATTTAATTACTTCAGACACAACGCAGCAATATTTTTTTTGTGATGTCGTGAATTTTTACCCTTTTGTAATAGGCTCGCCTCCCATCACATTGTGGGACGGAAGAAAAGGCGAAACTTGGGTACCCTGATAGTATCTCTGCCTACCCCTTTGGAAAAATGCGTGGGTTTATATGTAATACGTATGTAAAATCGGACATATGGAAACTGAATTTTGAATCGCTAAGTATAATAATATTACTGACACCGTTTTGAAACCACTTACGGCTTTAAAGGAAACTGATTAAAAAACAAAACAAAAAGTCACACACATCACATAATAACACTTACACTACAAATTATTAACACAATAAGGAACTACGTTCCAATAATTGTACATAAAACCAACTGTACTACAGCTAAAACACAGTAATAACAAAGCACGCACCAGGCGGGCGCAAGCATTCGCGAAACTAGTCAGAGACCCAACGAGAAGACAAATAATAACGAACTACCCTCTATTAAATTTATATTTTCGATAAAAAGCAAACGTCCAAAAGACATACTGCCTAGAAAATAACGTTATTACTAAATATATTTTTTTAATTATAGAGTTTATTAAACAGATGTATAAATCTAATAAAGTATTATCTTCCAAATAATAATCAAAATCAAAATGTATAAAAAATCTGCGATATAATTGATTTAAAATATAAATTTAATAGTATTAACCAATCAGTATACTTTGCATTGCTGTGTTACTCTTAGTGAGTTAGTTAGCAATATAAGTCGAACAAAATTATAATTTTCCAAATTCTTTTCATGATTTTTTTACCCTATTTTTATAAATGATTATACCTTCTATAGTATTTAGAGGTGAAGCCTTATGTAAATAAAACACCAAAAATATTTAAATTTTTTATTACTTATTTAACCAACACATCACGCCGCACAATTGGTCCTTCCAAATATCCATTCATGCTCATTGTATATATCTTTATATAATTAAATTATCTATGTATATACATTTTTACAGTATTAAAAATTTATTCTAAGTGCGTATGTAACGCTTATTTCGTCATAAGGAAAAAACCTTTATATAATTTCTATACAAATCGACTATTAGGTTTTATGTACACTACAGGTAATTTTAAAGCGTCTGTAAAGCTTTGGTCATATGACAGCGGAGAGAAAAGATGACGCTGATAATTTGAGCCATCCATTGGAGCGTGGCGTTGGGGACTACAATTATAATTTTAAAAACATATATTTCGCGCATTGTTTGGGTACGTTTTTATAATATAAACAACAATAATTTTTAATGGTACTCTGATAGTATTAACATGTTCAAATAACTAAATGTGAAGGAAACCCATTCTTATGTTTTGACAACATCGTGTTCGGACACCATAACATCGTAGACAATCCATTATTTTTTTTTATACTGAAACGAAAATGTGTGCAATACGAATGATGAGAGACGGTTATCCTTTGTGGATAATACAATAATATCGGCCAGCTTGTAATTGAATATACATAGACATTAGACAAAACCCAAAACAGCAAAAAAGTTTACCATGAGATAATGCGTTAATTTTTTTATGACTTTGGTCCTTATTTAATGAAAATTATTACTAAAAATTATCCATCATGATATTCGATAAAATGATCCGCGGTCTACATAACCAAAGCTTTATCTATGTATCTTAAGAATTCATTTTGGTGCGTGCCATATTATTCGATGTACTTCATTTTAACATTTTCAAGACCTATGGAATAGTTTAATAATCTACCTGATTTTTTAATTTGTTTTAATATTATTATATTTTTATCCATTTCATACCGATAGAGGCATCATTTTCTTTTATTTCCTAATTCGAGGTAAATAAAAAAATTAGGCCATTTAGATTTTTTCCCTCGATAAAAAGCAAAAAAATTATAAAATGAAAATTTTCATTTTAGTCAAAAATATTAATTTTAATTAAGGTAATGAAGTTCATTGTCTGATAAATGCTTTATCATATAACCTAGTAGTAAGTCTATTATTTTTAATTAACGCCTAATGGAGTGGCCTTAATGTGCGTGCTTTTATAATTTGATTATTTTCAGTCAGGGTTAAATACAAATTTTGTAACAGATGCCAAATAATAATATTTAGGTGTCTAGTTTGCTGCATTTGAAAAACCTTTTATTATTGTTGTTTTTCTTTTGGATTTTTTTTATAATATCTAGCCCCAGATATGAAAATAACATGAAAAAATGCGTTATGTTATTAAAATGTAATTTTTCCTTCTTAGTCACACTTCTTAATATATTCGATTATGTTCAACTTTCCACATCATTCTAGTTTTAAGAACTATTGAACGATGACGTCACACCAAAATAAATCCCTTAAAACAAAGCAATATTATGCAAGTCGTTTATTATTCTCGTAAGCACCAATATCGAATACTATATTAAATGAATATATCTTTTTAAAATTTATCCGATATACAATCTATATTCTCACAATATTTTAATAAGGAATCTGCATTGAAGTGTCACAGTATAAAAGATTTTTTTTTATAATCTATTCTTATTTTAAGAAAAGTTACATTAAAATTAAATAATAATTGTATAATAAACATAACTAAGATCAACCCATTACACCGTGAAGTACTATCTGCTTTTTTTATTGCATTGAAAGGCGAGACATGCAAGCCGTTCGCCTGATGGTAAGCGATACGACCGCTCATAAATAATAGCAAAACCAAACAATACATTTAATTACAAAGCAATGCTTGGCATTCCACTGCGCTCGTCACACTGAGACATAAGATGTTAAGTCTCAATATGTCCAGTTGTTAATCAGGCTACAATGTCCTTCAACCGAAACAAAGCAGTGCCTGTACTGCTATTTGGCGGGAGAAATAGACATTGCGCTGGTAACAAAGCGGCCTCTAACATATGAGAGACCTACCACTAGTAAATTGCCTGATACGCTCATAGCACGGTCATAGTATGTTCAGTTGTAATGGGCAGCCATCTTAAACCTTATTCATATTGTTATTACAATGGGACGAAGTTACAATAAATCCAATTATTATCCACTTTCGATAAAATATTTCTATTTTAACGCAAAATATATTTTTCAATTAAATTTTTAATGTGTAATGAGATTAACTTAATACGGTTACTTATAAAATAAAATATTTTACCATGAAAATATTCTTAACAATATTTAAAATATTTTTCCTCTCCTATATCACAAACGTAATTTAATTTTAGTTGAATAAATTAACATTACATAATATGTACCAGTTTAAAACTTAATATTAAACAATTATTATTCAGACGTGGATTCAGAATTTTCTTTACTTAGTTTTTGTTATATCAAAAGTCTTTATCTTTACCTTCATATGGTTTAAAAATTATATTCTTGACAAGACCATTAGAATAAATTTAATAACATTTCTTTTGAATTAGCTTTGTAATAGGTTTTATAATGAGGCAGCTATTCTGTTAAAGACGTGTGGGCGTATTAGAAACATTTTAATATATTTTATATGATCCACAGGTATTTGTTCTGAGTCTGGAAGCTTGTGAGACCGAAAAGTCTCGTAGCTATACTCACGACACAAGATTGGATCTTATGATGGGAACAAAAACATGTATGTGACTGTTGGGTGTATGTATGGTGGTAATGCGAAAAGTTTGTGTGTTTGTTTCGTCTTCACGCTCCAACTGCTGGACCAATTTTGTTGAAATTTGTCATGGTGCTAGGTGACACCCTGGATTGACACAAAGGCTACTTTTAATTCCGACAAAAATTTGCGCCCGTGGGTTCTGCAAGGAATTGAATATATTCGATACTCTATGAAACTCAAAGGAATGGGATGGACAGTTTAAAGTGCCAGTAACGTTGAGTTTTAAAACATTAATTAACACGTTCGCTGACAGTACGTCATTAGGCGCGAAATTACAATAATGCGTTATGACAGTACGTCGAAGGACGAGCCACTTATTTTTAAGATTATTGGCAGTATGTCGTCCGATGATGACTTTTCATATAAAAATTATGAAGAGCAGTATCTTCTGTCGACGTAGTGTCAAATTAGGGCAAGCTAACAAATGTCCAGCATGACACTACGTCTAGAGACGTGTGTCATTTAGTATGGCAAATTCTACTGTCATAATGTGGTGTCAGGGTAATATGGTCACTGTCAGCGAACGTGTTAATTATCACGCTTAATAATTCCTATGTTTCTAAAGTGGAATCAATTATTATCGCTAGTTTCGCTATATACCTCGCATACTCGTACTGAATCGTGACGTCACTATTCATGTTGCGCAATTTTTTTTCTCTTGACAGTTACTTTGACTATTAGATTTGAATAGATCCACTATGGACGACAAAGGAACTATGGAGGACAGATTAGGTTTAAACAACTGTTTTAATGGTAGATATCGTATTATTTACCTATTTAATTGTAAAAATGTCAAGCTAAGTCTTTCGTAGAATTTTTCAACGAGGCAGTATATTTCTGAAAGTTCAGTACTTATTAAACTCATGGCGCTTATTAAGAAGAAATTAGGTCAGTAATTATAATTTCTGCATTGTAAGCATAATTTAACTCGTTGCAGATTTGCCAACTTAATTTTTCAAGCTTTCGAATTTATTTGACTCAATTTTCTAGTCTTAAACTCACTATAATTTTTTTGGTTCGGTCTTTTACTAAAGCATGTTTTTTAGGTTTTCTTTTCAACTATTATTATATAATCATGCTTTAAAATCAAGTGATTTTTATGGTAAAGCTAGAAAGAACCCCATGAATTAATTTTAACCTGAAAAATCTTAGAAACATTGCTATTCAGGGTACTAAATAAATTAGCACGAGTTTCGCCATTAGTTACTGAATAACATTACTGCTAATTGTGTGATTCCCTTTCAACTGAACTTCTAGCCGACAAGATGGACGTCTTATTGCGCCAACCTAATGGGCTGTAATCACGCACATACTTGAATAAATAGCTTACCTTATAGAGAATATTCAATATTGTTGACTTACAGAACACACTTGAACCTGAGGCCTCACGTTTCATTTCATGGAGGCTGTCTATTTCTATACAAAATTGCCTAAAAAAACATTAACGTCGAACTCCGTATATTTTTTTGTAGCAAGTAGGGAAAATGACTTTTAAATATGCTATGACAAAATGTAAATATCAATTGTTATTTATCATTTGTGTAACCGTTTGTATCATGAATCACAATGCATCCAAGGCCTTTCAAAATGTTGCATGTCCAAAAAATTTGTAAGGCCGTAATTTAAATCGACCACTGTATTGCACTGTAATGTATCAGCCCATATACGTCCCACTGCAGAGCATTGGCCTCATCTAAAATCAAGAATACAATTGATAAGATCACCACAAAATCAAATTCATAGCTGCTATCTTAGAGTATCTATAATATAGAGGGAGCGCTGTCATACATTAGCTTCTTTTTAACGTAAATATTACGAGTAATTTGCTCTTAATGTTGGTAGTACGGATATATTTTTGAAAAGTGAACTCATAATTATTATTGAACAACAAAGTGCTATAAATCCCATAAGTAACCGAAGTTTAGTTTAGTTTATCCATCTAAAACGAAATTGAATGGAATTCTATATCCTTAAACTACTATTTTATATTTTTATTTTTAAATACTTCGTGCATGTTAGATAACCTGTCAAATATCAGCCAATAGGAAGGCAATAAAGATCGCCGGTTTTTTTTATCTGGGGTTTTGAAGTACCAGCACTCCTCTATGTTAAAAACACATATTAGCGAAAGTTTCACTTGTCCCAGATAAAGTTCCTGATAGCTACCTAGCATACATTTGTGAGATAAAATTAAAAAATCGGATTCAAAATTTTGTATTTTACCTTACAGATAAGTGCCAAATATCTCTCATGGACTTTATCAGGAACTGCTGAAATTGGTCTTAGGCAGCTATTTATCTAAAATTCTGAATCCACGCTTACATCTTACAAACATAAGTTTCCCGTAAACATAAATACAATTGATTTAAATGTAGTCAGCGTAAAATTGTGTTCTATTCGCCGGTAAAATGTATCCCACTTTGGACTGGTGCCAATAATGTTCAATTAAGTTGAGAGAATTATTTCTACTGACTATTAGGTCGTGTAGACATTAACACTGTGCGCGAGACGTACTTTCTGCCTGGTTTTTGAAATTTTATGTTACTAATTTCGATGTCGGCAGATAGATTTATTCTTGAAAATTTCTTTAGTTAAAGGAGGATTTTAATGACCTTCAGTATTGTATTTGCATAGACGAGTTTAAATTTTATTAAGTCTGGTTTAAAATCTTATATAATGTCTATAGTTTCTTATTGATGGAAAAAATATTATATGATTTAAAAAGTCACAAGAGCAAGAATTTAAAAATATAAGTTTATTAATATTGTTGTAATTGAAAAAAAACCTTCGGCACAGTAATGTAGTTTTAATTGTTACAACTATCGGTCATTAATGTTATCATGTCATTAAACATCGTAGTACTGCAAAATTAACAAACCAAGTGGTAACAAAATAGAAACGTCAAAAAAAATTAAACACGCGACTATCTACACTGAAACTCACTTTTGAATTGTCGCGTGTTTAACAAAAAGCTGGTTGTATGAATTTGACGTTTTACCTAAGACGCTCCTAAGCCGCAACTGTAAATGGCGGCCAACAACGAAATAAGGATAGACATAAGTTCAGTCGACCTAGAAATTACGACAAGAAATTCTATTTTGCCATTAAGCAGGTAGCGTGCCAAATACTGTTTGAAATTTGTTAATATTCAAGAAAATTTTAGTCTAAAACCGTTAATTTAGGTAATTAAGGAATACCTTCGAAACTGTTATTTTAGAACAACTATTTATAATTTTAATTTAATGATAGAAATAAAAATACTTGATGGCTGGATGGAATCTCAGAACAGCTATTGTTGCTATGCCGACCTGCATAAAAGGAGAGGATTTTAAAAGGCTTTTAAAATATTTCTGCAAGATGGCTTCCTTGCGTCTCGCGCACAGAATTTCAAGCTAAAATTTTTTACACTTGAGTTGCGTTTTCGCTGCTATTCATCAAAAACGGTTCTTTCACTTCACATGAATTTCTTTTCCTCGGTTTAGGCGGCGGTTTTGGAGCAGTCCTTCTGCCTAACGTACCACTAACAATATTCGCACTGTAACCGATCTTCAAATCCTTAGGGTTCCGCAGTAGGCATTCGTTTTCAGCCAGCATCACCTTCAGCGGCCTCTGGTCGGAGTTAGTCATCTGAAGGGCTAAGAACTGGTTGTGGATGTTTGGTGAGCTGATACTGCTTCTAGGTATCGTGGCGTGAGGAGTCCCTGGCGCTGGTGACGGCGCTGGTTCTAACTCTTCTTCATTGAAGTTTGAACTCACCTTCCCAAGTGGACCCAAGTCCATTTCACTCTTGTTCAAGCTGTAGTAGTTTGCTCCATGAAAAAGTTTCATATTGAATGAGTCGTAATATGGAATGACTCCATTCAACGTGGAGAAAACTTGTGGACGCAATGTACTTTCCTGGGCCCTTGGTCTTCTGGGTAAGGTGACGTAGCCTTTTGGACTGATCACGGACCCGTGATATCCTGGCGATTGAAACCTGCCGTACAAGGCCGGGTTTACAGCTACTCCATAACCTGGTGACTTGACAGGACTGTCAACGTTTTGAGATGTCGTTCCTGCTGGAGAGACCTGATGACCTCTCAGTGGGAATGAGAGAAGATCCGGTGGATAGGCCTGATGTTCTTGGGATAGTCGGTCAATTAGTAGTGTCTCTTGAGGTACCTTTGGTGGTTCTGGCTCGGTATGGCGATTGCTGTCCTCGGTGGATGCTGTTGACAAAAAAATATATATTGTTATGTATTTTGCTAATAATAATAACGATGACTAAGCAACTAAATTAGATTAATATACTAAATGAGATGAATATTTTGTAGGCCATTGCACATATACTTTGAGAATATACTCTAACCGTAATGACAATCAAACTGACTATTAAATTTATAAACCTATTGGCGTTGAATTCATAACAACCAGCAAAAACCCTCGTTAGAGATAATCTGCAAATCCCCACTTTTAAGTGCCATAAAAGCAAACAACTAAAAATGCATGAAACGCTATTGGCACTGTCATAATAGAATTAAAATTTGGCACCGCTGAATGTTTCGGTCGAATTGGCTCTCGCCAAGGCTCGTTCTCCTTATTATTCATGACTCAAAACTATTATGCAGTTGATGCCATGAAGTTAGCAACTCTGTTTACGAAGATTTACTGGTGTCGTAAAAATAATGTGATGCCGTGACTTTTCAGTAAGTTTGGGTTTTAAAGACAGATATTATTAGGGTTTTGGTTGGTAAGTTTACTTTAGTTGCGGTTACATTTTGTTTGCTATTCTTGTCTGTTTGTGGTATCTTTGAGTCAGAGTACTCTGGTTTTAAATTTATGCGCATAATTTGTAGATCCTATGGTTTATAAAATTGATTATTTCTTAGCTTTCGACCTTGTTGAGTTTTTGATGATGAATGGTTGCCTAGTGAAGGTTGCAGGTTCTTGCTTGCAGAATGCTATCGATAAGTCGTGGCTGTCATTCATGACTTTTGTTCACATCATACAATATTATTACAAAAAAAAACGATTTCATCATTATGATGAGCTAACAGCACTTGAAGATCTAATAGCAGGATACAAATCAAATGGATTAAAATCTTGACACAATTTTACTAGACATTTAAAAAAAATATGATTAATCTCATATTTTAAAACAAATTAAGGTATTAATATTACGTAGACGTCTCCTCATATTGTAATACTGCTAAGAGTGTCAGTTTCGCAGAATTTTCAAAAATACTCCTCAAAGGAAAATGTGAGCGAGTGCATTAGTCGCAATGCTTTGACAGCAAAGATTTCAAACGCCCAACGAATTTTAGATTTATGTTGCATGTACAGGTTCTCCCAAAGGAGTAGACAGAAATGATGAATGTACAATTCCACGGTACTTTGTCGCATGGGGCTGTCGCTAGCTTAAGTAATGTAAGTAGATTATGTTATATTAGATTAAATATGTCTTTGGTATAAACATTTTAGCTGCCATTTGAGTTATGAGGTGGATTTTAGAATGCTGCCAACTTACGTTTGCAATTTGGATTGGAATCTTATTGGGAAGATGATATTAAGAAGGTTGGCGATCATGAGCGGTCATATCGCTTACTATCAGGCGAACTGCACGCTCGTTTTGCCATTCATAGCAATAAGAAAATACCTAGCGCCTACAGGGCTTCTGAATGGCGACTTGCAAGCGGATTTTATTCCTCTCCAGCCTTTATGAAATAGGATAGAATAGAAATAATAATTTGCACCATACCTAAAAACACTGAAAATAGTTTGTAGTATGAGCTCTAGTGATTCAAATCGTCCATAGCATTTGTTTAAAAAACAAGCTATTCCTATTATACTTTTCAAATTTTAATTATGTATTATATTATATCAATTGATTTCTAATTTTCTTAGTATAATGTTTGTACCAGGAATGCGACATAGGATAAAAGTATTTGGTGGTAGAATATAAGATAGCGACTGCCGTATAGTATGAAAAATCAGGATCTTCGCTAGATAAAATAAACAAAAGGATAATAATAATACTTTTATTTATACGATAGGTATCCAACGGATACGAAAATAACTCCAGCTAATTATTTGAACTAAAACATGGTATTAATTAATGCTCAATGAATACCACAATTTACAATAACCGTTCCTAAAGGCTATGTTTTGTTAAAAATACTTGTTGGAAATTACAAAGCGCTGGCAACTCGCAACCTCAGCGTTGGTGTACCGCTAATAAAATTAACTTTGTCAATACTGGGAAATAACGTTTATTTGTCTGTATGGTTTAATAAATATCCCTTGTTTGACCGTATAAATACCTTCAAACCCGTACTTTAATAAATAAATTAATCGGTATTAAAATGAACTGCACGTTTGACGCTATCCTCAAATGACTTAAATTGTATCAAAATTAATAATTTCCTTTATGAAATTTGGAAAATTTATTTCATTCGGACTTAGATTTTGCATTGGATATTTAGAAAAAACACAATATTAATCTGGCAAAATCTGTCGCAAAATCACAAGCTATGTTTCTGAAGAATGATGATCCCTGTTTGATACAATCGGATTATTTGATAAATCTTAACAATAATATAAACACAAAGTGATATACAGATAAATCAAACAGAATAAGCAATAATAAAATTTAAACTAAACAAATTGAGTAAACAAGAAAGGTCGAATGCTATCGCTACCTTCGCAAATAAATCAATTAAGAGGGCAACATCCGACCAAAATTGAGATCAAAGTAGAAATATTGTAGGTGAGAATTCGTTTGAATTTTGATTTTCGAGTTTCCACCTGATTACAAATTAAATTATTAGTCAAAGAACGTGTATTTACCTTGCTGATACACCAGTTTGGTGATTTGTATTTGGATTTTGGCAAGACTTTCCAAAACACAAACAGGTAGGTGCTGAATAAAGCAGCTGAGAGGCCGTCTATGTAAATACCATTTGTTTGTCTTTTTCTGCTTCTAAGCAGTCTTGTGTAAGTACTGTTATATTTCGGACTGAAGGACTTGTATACTAGTGGGCACTAAGAATTAAATTACTTAACACCTAATGTCGCGGGTTGACAATACAAAAGCATTCAATGCTTGATAAGAATAAGTTATGAGTAATTTTATTTTGTTTTCATCAGGTCGTCTGCATGTCTCGTCATTGCTAGCACGCTATTACGCCCCATTGGACGCGGGTCTGCTAAACGAGCGAAAATACGATTGAACGAGGTTAGGCCACATAGTCCACTACATTGGGTTCATAAAATAATTGCTATGAATTTTGGCCTTTAATTAATTCGTTCGTAGTATGCGGCTTAGCTGGGATAGATTGCTCAAAAATTGAAGTATTAAGAACGATATGATGAATATTTAAATGCTTTTTGCCAACCCACGACTACTCAAGGCGCTACACCATCCCTTATAATATCCACAGCAAAATTAATTAAATTGAATTTACGCAGCGGAACTACAAATTTATACAGATGAAATAACCAATGAATATCCAAAACATGTGAATTTACACCTAGTAATTGTGTAAATACATTAGACGGCTTCGAGGAGCGCTCGGCTCCACAAGAGCTGAGTTCAAACGGAATTAATTAAAGCGGATTGTCTCAAGTGCTGACTACAAAGACTTCCTGATGTAAGATTAGCTTGTTTTGTTTGTAGATTTGTACAAAAATAACACACTGTTAAAGACATTTTGGATTTAGAATTTCAAGTCTTTTTCAGTTATATAACTAGCATTCCAAGTAGGCTATTCTTATGTACGAGTATAAGTTTGTGATCTGTTAGAATCGCTAAATTGCCTAGGTGATGATGCAGTAGTACTGCGGTACGATTCTCACGCTGATGTCACGGGTTTGAATCCTAGGTCGAGTAAAGTGCCTGCCTCTGCTGGAAAATGGTGTGAGTTTATGTATGTTACAATCAGTCTGTATTCATTGAGTTCCTGCAACCTTCTCATTTGGTTTATCACAAAAGACTAAATATTTAAATGAGTGGCGATTAAGAAGTATAATATAGCGTTTTGTTATCCTATAGACATTATGATGCCACTAAAGAGAGTGCTAATACTGCGTTAATAAATAATGAAGTAAATAAACTGTAATTTTATAGCGTTTTGCTCTTATTAGGTACATTACTGAAGGTTGCGTTATTTGCCATCTTATTCCTGTTAACATTCCCATCCCTCTCTAGTAAACCAGTTACTTGACCTAAGATGCTATTAGTGTACATGGGTTGTGATGATCTTCTTAAAATATGAAATTAAAATTTCTTCATCATTTACAATGTTTTTATAAGATAAATGAAAATGTTATCAATAAAATATAACTTACCTATAACAGAATCGCTGTCTAATAATGTTTTATTCAGTTCAGACATTTCCGTGACCTCGCTCGTGAGTGACGGAGGCGGCTCGTATTTCCTCGGAGGCTTGGTCACCGGGTTCACCTCTATTTTGATCCCCTTCTCATTCTCCGACGCCACTGACCCCTCTATCAACACCTCTCCATTCGGGGACCTAGGGTCGCTCTTTATCAGTCTTTTAATTTCACTATTCTGCGTCGTGAAGTAACATACGACTAACGATGCTCCAAATACAATAACTACCGCTGTCAGACAACCTATTAATATGGCGAAGGAATCTGTATCCATACCAGCTATAGTACCACCTCCACCGTATTTGGAAAGGACAAGGGTCAAAGTTTTCTCATCCCGACCCCCTGGATTCTCAGCAACACAGGAATAGTTCCCTCTATCGCTATACCTAGCATTTATAACAGTCAAATTGACCCATCTGATCAAATCCATAGTGTTCTCGCTAACCACATATCTCAATTCACCAAAAGATTTCATCTCAATAACTCTGCCGTTGAAACGCCACGCGACATCAGGTGGCGGGTTGCCGACAACTTTGCAAGTCAAAGTCACGTTTTCGTCGTAACTTTTGATCGTGGAGTCTGGCAACGGCTCAAGAATACTAGGCCTGCACGCGAAGTTCGAAGAATCTAATTCGTTCCAAAGTTTGTCTCGGACTGACGCCGGCTCTGCGCACGATGTGGGCGGAGTGTACAAGTTATGAGTGACAACCCAGTCTCTAAACGTCTGCAAGTTACAATCGCAGCGCCACGGATTGTTGTGCAGATCTAAACCGGATAAGTTTTTCAACCCCATCAAAGTCTCCGGCTTCATGTGACTCAGATTGTTGCCGTCGAATCGGAGTATTTTTAATTGGGGCAAATTTACAAAGGCCTTAGTTCCTATCCGAACTATCATGTTATTGCTCGCTTCGACTTTCTGTAGAAACTTCAAGTTGCGGAACAGCCCGTCCTCTAACTTATCTATAAAGTTGTTGCTTAAGTTTATTAACCTCAGTTTCTCGGTGCCTTTGAACGTGTCCGGGTGGAGGTAGCGTATTTTATTCTTCGACAAATCCAATTCAATCATGATTGCTAGCGTCACGAACGCTGTTTTGTGTACAGCCTCTATGTTGCACTCCTTTAGGAACAATTTCTTTAGATTGCTCAGCCCTACTTTTTTGAATCCTTCTTGAGGTAGGTGTTGTAGATTATTATTTGTTAGGTCAAGGATTTGTATGTCGCTGCTGAGGTTTGCTGGTATTACTTTTAAGCTTGAGTTAGAGCAGATTGCTGCCTTATTGCCCGACTGCCACCTACAGTCGCATGGTCGCTGGCATTCCGTCGTGAAGTCTGCTACTGTTGTGGTGAAGACCAGGGGTATGAAAGCGATTTTTACCCATGTCTCCCAATATTTATGAGCCATTTTGCTATGATGTTTGTCATCGCCGCGTAAGGTCGCATTCCTGAGAGCTGATCGCCCGGCGCATTGGATCTGCAAAGACAAGAGATAAGTTTGTGAATAAGTGTTTCACATCTAACGTTGTAACTTTGGCGTCGCGAACAAAAGGTGCTTCAAAGTCGAGGGAAAATTCTCAACATGATAAACTACAAATCTTTCTTGTTTTGAAGCGGGGGACAAGTCACGAGAGACCGCCGCTCTATGTAAAATTTTGAAATAATCTTCCTTCCGTTAAAGTTTTGATAAATATGTTTTGTTTGTCGTTTTGTTTCAAATTCCGAGATGGACTCGTAGATTATTTATTTTGTTAATATTTATTCATAAACTTTACTCGATCAAACATTGTCAAAGGGAAAGTTAAAGCAGATTACGACGAAAAACGTTCACTAAAACATAATTTGTCCAACGGTTTTATAATAGGCTACTATTAAACCATTTCGAAAGGACTCATAATACGATTATTTTATATATGTTAATTCGATTGCAATACCTAATGTAATTATTTGATTCAGATACATATTTTTAATACTGACACATCTTCCAGTTCTTAATTTTTTATTATACTCGTAAATGACTTATTTAATTAATTAATTTAATATATCTTTTTCACATACATTTTTACCAAACGTATTGTGGTCATACTTATTTATTACATTTATAATGTATTTTGCAATATGCATGTCGGATTCACATCCAGTAGGAGTCAATCATTATTATGTTTCGTTCTATTTTCTTTAACAAGTGGGATTGTACATCAGTTTTGTGTAAAGAAATATTATGGTCCTGTTTTATATGTAGAATAACTACGTGTAAAATAAATATTGTTAGCATTAATAACCGGAGAAACGAGATGCCGCGGGTTCGATCACGCATCGAGACAAATGTTTGTGCGGCCCACAAGTTTTTATTTCGGTCTGGGTGTTTGTGAGACCCAAAAGTCTCTCGTAGTTCCTCATACCCACGACACAAGACTCAACCTTAGTGTGGGGTCAGGACTATGTATGTGATTACTGGACGTATTTATTTACTTAAACTCACGCCTTTTCCTAGAAGGGGTAGGCAGAGGTGTCAGGACACCCACATTTCGCCTCGTTTGTTCCGTCCCACGATGTGATAGCTGGCGAGCCTATCGCTATATCGGGCACAAATTCCAGACTCTGGGCTGATAATGAATACGAAAATTCAATACCACTTTGCCCAACCCGGTATTCAAACTTGAGACCTCAGCTTTGTAACCATCCATCCATCCATCAGCCAAAAGAAGTCCACTGCTGAACATAGGCCTTCCCCAATGATTTCCACAGAGACCCGTTGGAGGCAGCCTGCATCCAGCGACGTCCCGCGACCTTTACCAGGTCGTCTGACCACCGTGTGGGTGGATGTCCCACGCTGCGCTTTCCGCTACCATTTTACCATTATTTTTTTGTAACCATACCCTGGTACGACTACGCCACCGAGGCAGTCAAGTATTTATTTATTTGGTAAAATTTGAATACTGTTACGTAAATAGCCCTGCTTATAATAGTAATAATAATAACTACACAGTAATTACGGCGCATTCTCATATCACGACACTGGACTGTTCACTTTACCTTGGACAATATGCTCAACAACTGCAAATAATTTGCTTAATATAATTATGCTAATTAAATGATGTATTCAGTCAAACAGCAAATCAATTGGGTGTTCCAAACCCACGAATTTTGTTTCAAATTACACTCTAATTATATATACGAACAATTTCAGAGGAATCACAAATTAACACACAATTTTCAAAAAAAAAGAAGTTAAGGAAAAACCCGTTACAACGTCAAAGAGTGAGAGAGAAACAGAGACCTAATTATTTACAAAATAATCTATGGTAATAAACAAAGATTTACCGGAATTGCATATATATAGATTTTATGCATTTAGTTACTGTCAAATACGGTTGATCTAAACTCATCCTTTGCGTCCTTTCCTTCTACGATTGTATCAGCCCATATACGTCCCACTGTAGGGCACGGGCCTCCTCTACAATCGACAGTACGATTGAGAGTGGTTAGGCCATATAGTCCACCAGGCTGACATAGTGCGGGTTGGCGGACTTACATACCATAGCAATTTTATAAATCGTTATGGTATGCAGGTTTCCTCACGATGTTTTCCTTCACCGTTTTAGTGCGTGGTGATGGACTATCTACCTTCTACGATTGGGCAGAACAAAATCTCCGGTGCCTTACACTATAACAACACTTAACCAATTTCTGGACCCGAACCCAGAGTGACATGTTTGCGAGTGACAGGAGGAAAATGTTTGAATGCATGAAGTTTTGCGAGTATGATTGATGTTAGATTAATTATTAGCGTAGCTACTGTTTTCTTCAATGAATAAACTTCATATAATCTCTAGCCTTGGGATTCTCTTTTTGGTTGCACTGCAACTATTACCTGATGAATGGAGATGCATAGAATAGAAATAACACCATACCTAGTGAACTAAATAATAAATTCATAAATACTGGGTGTATTTCTCAGTCACATACTGTCACATCTTCTACAGTCCTTGCACACACTAAGATCAGGTCTTGACTAGTTGATTGGAAACTACAGACTTTTTGGTCTCAAAAACCCAAACGAAGTCTTGTTGTTGTCACTTGTCTCAAAGTGGGAATGGAATCAGGCTTTCATATCAAACCAACTGCATCCGAAAGCTGCCAAATAGTATTAAAACTAACAAAGTTACACACACATTTTTATACGATTTAAAATTCGTCGATGCGTGCGGCTCAACCAACCATGAGCTGCACGACTGGATGAATAATAAACCGATTGAAATTTATAATAATATTTAAGTGTTTGCGATTACGTTTTAATTTTTGATGGGCGTAAATGACCCGTAATCCGAAAAGCTTATTAATATTTGTAATTACGAATATTGGCTGGCATGTGTTACAGAAATCATAACGTTGTTTCAATCGGATTTGTGTTTTGTGTTACAATGATTTGGTGTTGCTTATTTTTGTGGTATGCCAATCATTTTTGCAAAAATATTTGAATGTTTTTTAGAAGTTAAGTACTTGATTTTAAAATGAGGAAAATTTGTTTATCGTTGTTTATTTGAATCTTTATTGTACAAAAAAGTAAAGAAACATAAAGTACAAATGGCGGTCTTATCATTTAAAGTAATGTCTTACAGACAATCATGGGATGGATCACAAGAAGAATAAAGAGAGTTTGTTCAAATGTTTCTTGTTTTCACCCAAGTGGCGTGGATATGTATGGTATCATCAAGGTTGGTGTATATATGGTTTACCGAATATTATTTTTAGATAAATTTTAAGGTTTCAAAAACATAATTGAATTAAGTACCTCGTACCTAAAATTTATTCAATCAAGACAATTAGTCAATTGTCACCCACGTACTCAATAACTTTAATGCTCCAAAATATAATTTTACTCATTCCTCCAAAGAGAGCAAAACAAAGCACAATATAAATAGATAAATATAAAGTGATTCAGTGTTCTCTCCTGCCTTACACCGGTGTAAGCCAGGTGGGACGAAGAATAACGACGGGAGTACGTGACGAGGCGGCGGTATGTCACCTAAACAGGGAGAACGGTAGTGCAACAGCGTCTTGTATTTCTATGGTCAATTGGCTGGATTTTTGTTCCTTACTTACTATATTTTCTTTTAATGGTGAAGTAAATATAAGCAAACCTGCATGTCGTGGAGATTTTTAGCTGAAATTAAAAGCGATTTATACATTTAAAGATCGGTTCCGAAAATAGACCAATCAGATCAAAGATTTAACGATACACCCACATTTCTATCATTTTGATTGGAATAATTTGAGTTCAATCTGTAGGTAGCGATTAGGATAGCTCATTAATTGGGACCGTTACAAGAATTTCCTATATGTGAAATCCTTCAACCCGTATTAGATCATGTTATTTGCGTTCTCTCGACCGTAAAGAAGGATCGTGAATTCATTGAAATTAATGGTGAGACAAGGATCTTGTTCGCCTGGTGGTAAGCATTACTACTACTTTTAAATAGTAGCTAAACCAAACAACAAGTGAAATACAAAGTAATACTTGGCATTCCACTGCGATCGTCATCCTGTGACATAATATGTTAAGTCTCAGTATGTCCAGTAGTTACTCTGGCTATATTATCCTTCAAATTGACAAACTACAGTGCATTTGCTTTGCTGTTTGGCGGGAGCAATAGATATTGCAGTGGTATGCAGGCGTCCTTCCGCATAAGAGTACTACCAGTAAAAGTTCCAGTATTGGGTATACCAATTGGATTGTTACAAAAATGTTAAAATGTCTGTACGTTACTTTTCTTGTACATTATATGATATAATCGATATACGAGTCTAATATGAGTTTAACACCCACAATACATCAATAATACTGACCTTCTTCAAATTAATATGTTTCATGAAAAATATTTTTGGATGAAATACATATTTTGTATCACTATGAGGCTTATTTTTATACTAAAGCACTAAATCTCTCTGATTTATCAAGAAACCTACTCAATAATCGCTCTCAAAACGTAACAACGTTTAACAAGTCATATTTTTCCAAAAACATTGTTCAAAATCTATACCTATACAAAATGTTTTTTTATGATATCGCTGAGTATTTTTCTATATAACGATTGAAGTAGGATGTTTATTCGTTGAGTTTTTCTATTCAAAATATTTTTTATTCAAATAGTCTCTTTCACAAGATGTTCCAAATCCTTAGTTACCTACTGCTACCACCACTTCCGAACATGTTGAAGATGTGAACAAGAAATGGCGCAAGAAGCTTTCATTAGATGGAAATAAATAAATAAATCAATAGATGGAAAGAGACTGTCCCGCCCTCACACCCACCACTGTAACTCCTGTAAGCCAGGATCAACAATGGCACGCAAAGTAATGACACCGAGCATTGAAGCTCGGCGAGTCTCCGGGAATGTCTAACTTGTCTTTAACCCGCAACGAAATTAATCAGAAAGTTAAATTAATAGGAGGAGTTGGAAATAAATTATTGTCCACTTCCCTCCGTGCAAAGCGGGTGACAAAACATTGAACTGAAGAGGTAAATAACCTCGCAAAAAGACTTTCACAGCCGGAGAAGCCAGCTGTGAAGCACCACGGATCAAATTATTATTACATTTAAATGGGACCTATTATGTGAACTGTTATGCTTGAATCCAGTAATAGGTATGGCAAAAACGCCGGAAAGCACGGAAGTTCTTTCTAGTCTCTACAAGGTCCATGTAGTATACAACTCCAGATGATATTTGCATACTATCTAGCATGGTTTTACGCTCATTATGCCAAAGACTACACTCCCAAAGTATATGATGCGCGGACTGCTCATACTCGCAATTATATAATAAATAGATGGAAGTGAATTAATTACGATAAATTCCTTCCTGATTTAATAATCAGTCCTAAGGTGTTTGTTGTTATGTTTCCAAGCCTCGATTACTTAGCCGATACTTACATAATTTTGTATACAAGCTGTCATTGTTACAGAAAAAGAGATACTTTTTATCCAGAAAACAAGTATTTTTTCTGAATAACAGGAAAATAACTATTTGACATCATTCTACTACATTAAGACCGAGTCTTGTCTCGTGGGTATCAGAAACTATGAAACACATTTTTGGATTCACAGCATATAGACTCGGAACAAATACTTGTCATTTTTTTTCGGTAGAATCGAACCCATAGTCTCTCGTTTTACAGGCATCTAACAAACAGCGGCACGGGGGCTGTCTACATTTTTAACTTTGATTTTCAATATATTGTATAAATGTGATCTAAGTAAAGCCGAACAGAAAATCTAGTATCACATAATATAGAATCTATTTGGTACAGTTCGTGATTAATTGAAGTACGCGTGGTTATTAGAAATACGGTTTGATTAACTCTAATAGTTTGCGGCGACGTTTCAGGGAGTTTCAATGCCGGAGCGTAAACATCAAACTAGCATCTCGGATAGCTACGCAAATTAATATATCTGACAGTATCAGAATCTTTGATTAGGATGATTTTCGATAACTTTGAATCTGATGACATGCCTCCAAGATTTTGTATACATTTTATCATTTTTTGTTAAATTTAGTGTTGATATTTTTTTCTTACAATTACAGTTTTTTAAATATCATATTAGGCAGACTATAGGTATGTGTGTACAAAGTGAAATGTGGGTGACCTGGCACATTTGCCTACCCCTTCTGGGAAAAAGGTGTGAATTTATGAATGATATATAGATATGTCCCAATCTTTTAAAATCATACACTCGATTGTAGATGCGGTTAGTAAAATGCAGTGACAGAGTTGTGGACTGATACAGAATTTCCTAATTAATGTAAATCAATTATATTTATATAATATGAATGGAATTCACTCGCACTAAAACGGCGAAGGAAAATATCGTAAGGAAACCTGCATACCATAGTGATTTATAAGAATTTCTATGGTATGTAAGTCCGCCAACCCGCACTAAGCCAGCGTGGTGGACTATATGGCCTAACCACTCTCAATCGTTTTCTCGATTGTAGAGTAGGTCCGTGCCCTGCAGTGGGACGTATATGGGCTGATACAGATACAGATGGAATTCTAAATAAAAAAGCTCGAATAACATTTATAACTTTGGTCCCTTAAATGTTTAATCTGTGATATAAAATGAGTAAATGCATTGCCGTGTAAGTTAAACATCCATTGACAAGTACTATTATACAGAATGGCATCTATATTATAATATTTACTTGTAATTTCTCTTCAAACGCTTCTTTGTCATCAATTGCAAATTAGCAACAAGTAGTGGTAAATTCATATAACATTTTTTCCATACGCTAAACGATACCAAGCTGTTTTATCTACATATCTTTGCTGGCCTACTCAACCAAAAAATCTTGGCTAGAATATTTTCAGACACAAACATAACTGTCTTATACAAAATAACATTTATGAGATTGCAATACTGTTCTCTTATTCTCCGCCAACGTCTCGGGACAATATGTAACAATGAAATAACTCGACATGCATAAGCGACCGAAACTTAATACAGCGGAGTGAGTCATAAAACTTATGTTTACGTCGACAATGCTTCAGGATTTGCATTTCATTGCTCTATCATTTTTTATAGTCTTGCAATGAATTCTTTCGTCAATATATTCGTGTCTATGTATGTGAAATTACTGGGTATGGGTTTGGCATCGACTTAGGTCCGTATTAAGTGTACGGTTGAGATATGAGCGCTATGTTATGTTACTCAGTATGAGACTCATACTGTGTTTTTGTTGTGTTAGGTCATAGTCTTCTATTAATCTATGATATTCGTCCTGCTGCAGTTCTATTAAGCGAGGTTAGGCCACGCTGGCCAAGTACGGTAAGTAAACATCACATACTATACAAATATTGAAAATCTATGTTATGTTTACTTAAGATGTTTTCCTTCACCGTTAATGTGCGTGGTGGTGTTACTAAGATGCCACCACATACTAATGTATGCTTTATATATATTATATTTACCTATTCGTGATAGTGTATAGTGTTGGTACAGAATATTCATATTTGCCCCGAGAGCGGTTACCATACAGGCGGGTTGACAGAACTATGAAACGAATGTTCGGACGCCGTACGTAAACTTCACTAATGTGCCTAGATCAGTGATTCTCAACCACTGTGCCGCGGCACTTTTGTGTGCCGCCAAATTTCAACAGTGTGCCGCCAAATTTTGCAAATATATAATAATGTTAATATTATTAAATTATATCAGTTAAAAAGAAAAATATTTTTAACATGAATATGTATTTAACTCCACAAAAAATTTAATTATTTTATTATTTGCTTTGCAACGCGTTTTTTCTTAGTGCCAAATTGTGATGAAGCGACGTGCATAGCAATAGGAATATGTCTCAAGGCGCTCTTTGTGTGCCGCCGAATTTTGAAATCGTTAAATATGTGCCGCAACAAAAAAGGTTGAGAATCACTGGCCTAGATACTCCACAAAATGTTGGAATCTTCTATCTTATGTCTTAACCATAGACTAAGATCGGAAAAAATTATAAGTATAATAGAGAATAGGATTTATATTTAGAAGTGTTTTTTTTATTGTAATGAATGGCAAGACAAGCATGCCGTTCGCCTGATGGTAAGACGATACGACCGCTCATAAACAGTAGCAAAACCAAACAACACCTTGAATTACAAAGCAATGCCTGGCATTCCACTGCGCTCGCCATCCTGAGACATAAGATTTTAAGTCTCATTATGACCAGTAGTTAACCTGGCTACAAGGTTCTTCAAAACGGAACACAACAGTGCATTTACACTGCTGTTTGGCAGGAGAAATAGACATTGTGCTGTACCTTTTTTATTTTGTATTGCATTGAATGGCGAGACGAGCATGCCGTTCGCCTGATGGTAAGCGATGCGACCGCTCATGAACAGTAGCAAAACCAAACAACACTTTGAATTACAAAGCAATATTTGCAGCGCCTCAAACACGAAAGATCTACCACCAGTAAATATGATTATTGTGTTCTTTATAGTATTATTATTGTTAACTTTGTTATTATACCTGATTTATTTATAATAAGTTACAGTCTAGACTGAAAGTCAACATTGTTCGGATTGAACCAATTTATTCCTTAAAAAACAAGTTCTTGGAATTCAAATACACGTACTATAAATTACAGAATTGAATATTGAGGAGCTAAATTACAATTTCAAATGTATTGTTAGCTTACATTTCCAATATTTTGTTCTACGATCAATCCACATTACCTAGGGCTAGTCTAACATCGGTATTATCTAAACTTATTAATCTCTTTATAATATTTATAAATAGGAAAAATTTGATTGTTTGCTGGCATTGAATAAATAGGCTCTGAAACTATAGGACCAATTTGAAAAATTCTTTCACTATTGTAATTCTATATTCGATGGCGATAGAATATTTAAATAAAATTTTAATTGCACCCGGGTGGAACCGAGGTGGGCTGTTAGTTTATAAGAAAGGATATTCCTTTCGTGAAAGTGAAAGCATAATTAATAAACAAATTTGATTTGGTGTCACTAACTTATAGACAATCATCTTGAAAAATTCTCTTTTGTTTGGTGAGTGAAATTGCAGGATGGCCAATACCCGTTCCCTCTTCCCAGTTACGAAGTACAATTGCAAAGCTATCGATTTAAGTCCGTCGAATATGACACAATGGTACCGCCCCGGTCGAGCCTATTCCTTCATGCTGAGTCATGACTCATGAATGACAATAGCGTAGCTCTACCACTTTTAATGTGCAGATTAAACCGTGCTCAAATCATATTTTGGGATAGAAACCTTGGCAAACTATGGGGCACTCTACCTACCCCTCGGGAATACCTAAACTTTAATATTTCTAAAGGCTGCAGGTTAGCTAACGACTGTCAATCGAGAGGCCGCGGGTTCGATCCCCGCACCGAGAGAAATGTTTGTGAGGCCCACAAATATTTGTCTCGGGTCTGGGTGTTTGAGAGACTGAAAAGTCTTTCGTAGTTTCTGATACCCACGACACAAGTTTCGATCTTAGAATGTGGTCAGAACTAGGTATATGACTGTATGTAATATGTATCTATTATTTATTTAATATTATTACACATGAATAAAATCTTCCCTTTAGGTTTTAATAACGTCCTGCCTTTGATTTCGAAGCGACCACTAGTTAATTTAACTCTCAAAATCCACCTAAGCGGTAATAACTGTAATTGGAAATGCCGATATGACCCGGATTAACATATCTTTGACTACGTGTTAATGTTCCGCGCGTAATCAATGAAGTGCTGGTTTAATCCCAGTTACATCGTGATTACAGTGGGTTTAAACCCAGTTGGATTCCCTCGGTCGCGCGTTAAGCTCAGCTTTGATTGTTAAATGATAGATCGTTGCACTCTACCGGTTATTTAGTTAGTAGTTAGAAATACTGAAATTAGTTTTTGAAGCCGAAAAAGCAAACCTCCAGGTTCGTACCAATCAGAAAATCAGGAAAAAAAGAAAGAAAAAACAGTCTTAAGTAATTGTAACCAGTGCACAATTTGCGAATCATTCATTGTTTTGACATAATAGAAGTTAATTTGTACTGTATCAGACCATATGCGTCCCACTTCAGGGCACTGGCTTCCTCTACAATCGAGTGTACAATTGAATGGTTAGGCTACATAGTCCACCACGCTGGTCTAATGCGGGTTGGTGGACTTTACATACCTTAGAAATTCTTACAAATCGCTGTAGTGTGCAGGTTTCTTCACGATGTTTTGATTCACCGTTAAAGTGCGTGCGTGTGATTAACTATCAATAAACACATGAAGTGAACTATCAATAAACACAAGTGCGTGGTGGCCTGTTGGTAAACGGACTAGACGCGACAGCCAACATTTTAGCGGTGGTCGCGGGTTCAAATCCCAGGGCACACCTCTGACTTTTCGGAGTCATGTGTGTATTGATAGTCAATCACCACGCACTAAAAAACGGTGAAGGAAAACATCGTGAGGAAACCTACATACCATAGGGATTCATAAGAATTTCTATGGTATGTAAGTCCGCCAACCCGCACTAGGCCAGCGTGGTGGACTATATGGCTTACCACTCTCAATCGTATTCTCGATTGTAGAGTAGGCCCGTGCCCTGCAGTGGGACGTATATGGGCTGATACAGATACAGGTACAGAAACACATGAATCCGATAAGTTGGAGGTGAAGTTAATCTACTATTAATCAGTTCAGATCATGGGTGTCATGATTTTCTATTTTTAGAGAATAATAATAACTATTATATAGCTAAATAAAAAATCAGTGTCTTCAAGATGTCAATGATTATCCACAGACGTGAGTTTAGCTCCAAGATACGGAAGAAATAATTTATCTTGATTTAATTGCCCAGGATTCAAACCCAAGCCCTTTTATTCACATTTAATAAATACAATATGTAGCCAACTTGCAATACATTATTATACATTAAACAAATTAATACACCCAAAAGTCACATACATAGTCCCGACCCAACACTAAGATCAATTGAATCTTGTGTCATGGGTATCAGAAACTACGAGTAACTTTTCAGATAAAAACACACAAACCCGAGCCAAATATTTGAGGGCCTCGAAAAATCGAACTCGCGACCTTTCGTTTCAGGGGGGCATGTGACCAGCTGTATAACAGAGACTGTTTGTCGACTTGACAAGTTTTAAATGATAAAAATTACACAGCACTACTTTGATCGAAGCAGCTCCAATATTAAATTGATATATGTACAGCTAAAACAAACATAGAAACCCAGTACCCATATCCATGCGGCATGAACGATGTTTTAATATTGAAAGCGGAACATTGCCGAGTTGATGGGAAATTCAAAATGCACCATCGAAATTGTGAATGCAATGGGGATGGAAATATGTTGCGTGGTTATGTTACGCTATCTATACTGTATACACATAATAAAATTGCAACTGATAGGTAGATGTCTGTATACATGAAACAAAATTAGAAAACTGTTATAATTTTACAATAAAATATGCACGTAAATAGCAGTGTAAATACACTGTTGTGTTTCGGTATGAAGGATTGTAGCCTGAGTAACTATTGGACATATTGAGACTTAACATAGTATGTCTCAGGACGGCGAGCGCAGTGGAATGCTACGCATTGATTTTTAATTCAAGGTGTAGTTTGGTTTTGCTTGTCCATGAGCGGTCGTATCGCACCATCAGGCGAACAGCATTCTTGTCTCGCCATTTATTGCACTAAAAAATAAAGTAATAATAATAATTTAATGTATTTTGGGCCGTTTTGGATCCCTAAAAACTACACAGTTTGAGTTCCAGCCAGCTCAGAATTATAGGATCTAATTCGCGTTCCTTACAAAAGTAAAGAAAAACATAAGATTGGAGTACTATAACTCAGAACTTTTTCAGCATTGCCCGGTACTGCCGATGCCCGATGTGAATTCTAGAAAGCATTTACTTATTAATTATTTTATCATCCTGTATAAAAATTGATTGCCAGAAATAGGTTATAAATGTACACTAACAGGGTTAGACTGAAAGGTACACAGAAGAGGTAGAAAAAAAATAATGAAATTAACACACACAGAAATCAATAAAAATAGCAGTACAATTGGCGATCTTACAGCTCAAAGGCTATGTCTTACAGACAACCATAGGATGGATACAAGCAAGGATAAACAGAGGGCAGTCTAAGGTGTACAGGACAGAAGGTAAGGACAGGAAAAGTATGATAAATACAAATAATTTGATGACTACAAGTAATAAGGATGATGGTTTACCTGATGGTATACGCGAATGCTGTCCAAGCAGAGTATCGAATGGCATCAGACGACAGTCCCAAGACATTCGATACAATTATGCCGGCCTGCTGAGATGCCTCTTCATACTACGGCGGAAGGACCCGGGATCATAGGAAGGAGAGAATACGCGTGATGGCAAACAATTCCACAGCTTGATGGTGCGGCACGTAAAAGAATTTGCAAATCGTTTGGTTCCTGCTGAGATGGTTTGGACCATCAAGCTAAGGTTTCGCAAGCCAGCACGCGTGGTTCTGTTTAGGAATGGAGAAGAGGGGATTAAATTAAACAATTCTTCAGAGCATTCACCGTGATACAGACGGTAGGACATGCTTAGAGAGGCGACATCCCTCCGGAGTTGTAGCGACTCTTAGTTGCCCGTAACGTCTGCATCATTCACAATGCGGATGGCCCGCCGCTGCAATCCATCCAAGCTATCGAGCTGGTACTTACCGGATCCATCCCAGAGGTGCGAGCAGTACTCCATACCCGGCCGGACCTGCGCTTTATATATACAAGCGATAAAGTTGACCGGGCGAGAAAAACCGACGCACCCTGTTCAGGACTCCAAGCCTGCGTGCTGTGGCAGATATTACGCCCTCGATGTGATTCCTTGGATTGAGATCACAGCGGATATCCACACCATGGATATTCAGATCATTCAGCATAGCGAGGGGAGCACCCTGAGCGGTTAGTTTATATTTCCTCTTACGGTATAGTATACGTGTACCCTTCTGCCCAACCCTGAATATATTTGTATATCTTTCCTCTCACGGCACAGTATACTTGTAGTGGTAGAAGGGGCTGCCCAACCCTGTATATATGTGTTATTGGGTCATTCATCTATAACCAGTGTACAGCCAGGCCTCACCAGTTACTGGAATTTAGGTATTAATTTCCTCGGCGATTAAACATCATTGTATTCCAGATTGATTGATGAATAATTGTTATTACGCTCTTGATGCGTAGATATTTCGCAATTTGATGATAAGCGGTAGTTAGACACCACTAGGTGGTATTAATAGGACTGACTATCTGGACTGGATGAGATGGTTAATAGCGTATACCGCACTTTGCTGCACTACCTAATTGTAATTCTTCACAACCTAATATAACTTGGCAGAAAAATGATTTTATTGAGGGTGCTAAGATCGAATTTAATATGGCAAACCGATATACGGAAAATGTTCAGATACTTTTTAAGTGTTAATTGTTTTTAAGTGTCTCTTTTTTTACTTTGAATCATAAAAGAAATAGAATTAAAAAAATAAATACCTACCTATAAAATTATTCAACAAACACAATGCCTTTATAATAGTGTGGGCATAATTGATTTTCCAATGCCAGTGTCACTGCATCGTACTATTTGCCAAGTTATAAATCAAATATCAATATGAATAGAAGAGATATAAAAGTACGACAGCTAGTAGCAATAAAAATAGCAAGAATAGCGCGTCGAAGCGCATCCGCTGTTTGACAAATTTGAAAAACGGTAATGATGAAGCGACTTTGTTGTTCCATATCTTACGCGGATTTTATTGCGGGCATTTTTGTTGAATGTTAGTTTATGCTACAGAATAAATGAAATATATTATCTTGAAGTTTGTTCATTGCGTGGCATAGGCTATTATTGGTAGCCGACTAGACGTGGCTGCCAATATGTTCACCGTGGTCGCGGATGCAAATTCCAGGGCACACCTCTGACTTTTCGGAGTCACATTTTTATTGATGGTCCTTTGATTGTAGATGGACCTTTCTCGTTAGAAATGACGGTCAATTACCACGCACTGTATTGGTGAAGAAAAATATAATTAGAGAACCTGCATATTATAGCTATTTGTAACAATTTCTGCAGTATATAAAGTCTCTCAACCCGAAGGTACTATGCCAGCGTGGTGGATTATATGGTCTAACCCCTCTCAACAGTTCTCTCGTATATAAAGGAGGCCCGTACCCTATAATAGGACGTATATGGGCTGATACATATCCAGATATGTATAGGCTATATGCGTGCGTTGCTATGAATGATTTCACATATAGTATATTGTATAATGATCTTTTTAACAGTTTATCTTAAGTCACGTTTTTCAACTTGATATTTCAGGCGATTAACAAAACACGCACATAAAATCTACAGTTTTAAATACCTTTATGGAACAGAATATAATTCTCATTAAACACGTTCGATTTGAATGCATTTGTCCGTTGCTTTCAAAAAGTATTGGGATTACTTCAATCGTGTCTGATCTTATTGTGATCCCTCCATTCAGCTTGGACGTGATTTAAAAATTATTCTCCTATTCCATAGCTGAAAGGCGAGTATTATGTCTCATTCGAGTCGCAGGTGTATTGAGAATCAGAATTTTTGTAAAAAGTCTAAATAAATTAAAAAGTAACGATTTCGTAAGAAATATTGATAGAAGGATTTCGATTGTAATCTTTAGCTTTCGATAAAGTGTAAAGGTGCTCATATTATAATATGTAGAAAAAAATATTTTTCAATAAATCATGGTTGTCTGTACATTGCTAAAGAGCGATAATACCACCATTTGAACTTTTAAAAATTATTGTTTGAAAAATAAATAAGCCATAGTTTAGCAGAAGAGTAAGAAAACATATTTTTGTTTTGCTAAACGATATAATATATAGCTATCAATGTGAGTATGTTGCATACAAATTCCAGATCAGTATTTCGAATTTCAACTCGAACATTTCCGGCTAAGCATACGACGTATGTTGGCTGAGATTAAATATGACTTGGATGATAGATTCCTTTGCTCGTGTTGAATTTAAAGCCAGTGCACTCTGACAGCAACCGTCCTAGATTTAAATATACACAGCATATTACATGAAAACTAGATTGATAAAAAAGTTTTGCTATAGCTTGTTTTTATTATAATTACTGGTAAAGAGAGTTAATGGCTTAGAATAAGGAAATAATTCAAACAGTTTTGTTGTCTCAATGCATTTGCTTTGTATGAGTCAAACAATCTTATGGATAAATCTTTCTACTCAATATCAAATAGTTTTGAAAGACTACCCTGGTTTAAACTATTTTATACAAATATATATAAACTCATGTATTTTTCCCTGAAATGGTAGGCAGAAATCCCAGAATATCCACCTTTCCATTTATATGTTCCGTCCCACGATGTTATAAGGGGTGAACCTATTGCCATATCGGGCACACATTCCTGACTATGGGCTGATAATGAATAAAAAAAATCCAAGTTTACTTTGTTCGACCCGGGATTCGAACGCGAGACCTCAGCTTTGTATCCATATTGCACTGAATGGCAAGACGAGCATGCCGTTTGCCTAAAGGTAAGCGGTACAATCGCTCGTAAAAGTACCAAAACCAAATAATAGCTTGAAATACAAAGCAATGCTTGGCATTGCACTCGCTATCCTGAGACATAAGATGTTAAGCCTCAATATGTACAGTAGTTCTGGCTACAATATCCTTCAATACGAAACACAACGGTGCATTTATACTTCTGTTTGGCAGGAGAAATTGACATTGCGGTGGTACCCACCCACGCGGCATCTCACATTTGAGAGACCTACTAAACATGACTGCATGTATCTTTTGTTATGTAACACTTTGCACGATTCTGTATGTATACTCATGGTCCTACGAAAAAAACATTTTTACTTTTTTCTGCACCTTCTCACACAGTTTTGAAAAACTAACTTCATTAAAATATTATTATATTTTCCAGGTAACAGAGTTCACGAGTAACAATGACCTCTTGTCATCAAAACACCCATTTTCTCATCAGCTTGTTACAATAAATAAAATAAAAGAGCGTTCTACATTTACAAGGGGAACAATAAGCTACTTACGTTAATAGCAATTGCTAATCTAAGCTTTTAATAAAACTGTAAAGTTTTTACTAAGCTTTATAGTATTTGTTTGATAAGGCTCATTAGAGGCAAACTGTATTTGACCTCCGGCTTACCTAATTGACCTAAAGTCAACCCAAGTTAACCCTAAGTTGTGAAGTCTTTGACCGACCGATTAAGTGAAATTTAAAACGGAATATTCAAATGACATTTATTAAAATTCGCAGAACTTCGAATATTCTTGAGAATTCAATTGCTTAAGATATCTATCGCGCGATGCGAATAAATCCGATTTACTAGGGATTGTTCCAATTTTTGTTTTTCACACTGACAAGTCAGCGCCGGATTTCAAGTAGCAAATAATGCAGTTGGATCACAGATGAAAAGATATCTTTAGAAATTGAATACGCCAGCAAAATTTGTGGACGCAATTCACTTCTTTCTCACGACTAAATTTATATTTTTAATTCCATTTTGGAACATCCGATCCAAGTAAAGCAAACAGTATATGTTAGCTGATATGTTATTTTTTAATTATAACTTTTCTCACCATGGTGAAACAGAATGTATTGTCTAATTAAGTGATATTTTAACAGCTAAACGTAGAGTCTAAATACAGGGTAACAAAAATCTGTGTCCGATCGATGAAGGTGTTATCAAGAATCATCAAATGTGTTCTATTTAAAAGACTCGCTTCATATAATGGGATCAAAAATATTCACAGTAATATACCGGGTATCTCAAGACTGCTACCGAAAACGAAGCCGGGTGGTAGTTTTAGTGACTACAAACACAATGCAACCAAAAATTTCGCAAAGAAACGCGACAATTATTTTTTATGATTTTTTAAATATCGTCATTTTTGGGTGGTAAATCCATAGTTTTTGCTAAAATAATAATTTAAACACTTTTATACCTTAGATTATTTATAAATAAAAGGGTATACACTATTATTTTAGGAAAAAATGTATTTACCACCCAAATATGGTCATAGGAAAAAAATAACAAAAAAAAATTTTCGCTTTTTTTTGCAACTTTTTCTGTTGCATTGTGTCTGAAGTCGTTTAAACTACCACCCGGCTTCGTTTTCGGTAGCAGTCTTGATATACCCTGTATAATGTAGTAAAAGTAAGTAAGTAGGTGTTTACAACAATTACTTATCCTCCTGCACCCCACGCTTTGTAACAATAAAATATATGTATTTTACTCCATTTTCTTATCTTAAATTCAGTATCAATTATTTTTACTTTTTTAGTTGTATATCTTATTAAAGCGTGTATTTTAGTTTTTTTTAACTATTATATAATTGTTTTGACTAAAAACATCCATCTACGGCTGTATTTCCAATCAATAACGCCATCTGTTGGTCAGTAGTAACATCTGACACTTGAAGAATACAATGTTAACGCCATCTAGCGATGAATAGTGCAAACGCCACCTAGTGGTCAGTAGCAATGGTCATCAATTATAAGAATAATTAATCCTGGCGAATCTAATCAGGATAATTATATATTTTAATCGAATTATTGTATTGTCATCGGTCTTTGACAGGTGTGCAAAATTTGAACGAAATCTGGCCGTTTAAAGTGGGTCAAAATCGCGCCCAAAGAAGTCGGTTACAAACAAACATACAAACATACAAGTGAAGCTAATATAAAGCGTGTAAAAAATAGAGAAATCCGCATCACATTGCTAATAGTACGAGAGATGATAACCAAAATTTTTGTCTCATAGCAATACGGCCACAACCGTATCAAATTGATAGATTTGATTATTTCGAACTCGATAATACCAATATCAGACATTTTTCGCGTAGCGTTTGACCGCACTGAATTTTCAAAAATGTCAACAAATTTTACCGGACTGTATCATAGCAATCTGTCTGATATTCTGACTGTAGTTATATAATAGCTCTAAGATACCGAAAACATATTTTTCAGAAGTTAATAGTGTAGCGCGAACCCAAAAAGTAATTTAGAAAAATTAAAAATAAGACAAAAAAAAATTATGATAACAATCCGTCTGAAAATGTTCTTTACGGGTAAATTAAGATTAGTTAATAGGAAAAATATATTTTCAGAAGGAAATTTGGATGCATCAAATTTTGAGACCATTTTAAATATGTTAAGGAATTTTACCGATCGGTATCATAGCAATCTGTCTGAAAATTGTTGAACTTGATGAAATGAATTAACCAGATATAAAAAAAATTATATCAGAAGAATTCAGTGTAGCACCTCCTTTATCAGACAACTTTTCGATATCGACCGTGTTGAAGCGTGACTGATTGCAATTTGGGCAATCACCTTGTTTTTGTCTTGCCAAAATAGAGCGCGGACAACGTATCTATGCTATAAAAACATTTATTATAATTGATAATTTTGAATTCTTAAAAACCTACTCTTCCATCCCTAAAAACTTCGTCAATGGCAGATGAGCAAACCGTGCCTTATCATTGGGAATAGAAGAAAAAAAAACGTCCGCGAGCCCTCGGACAACCAGCGACACACCCACGTCCGCCTGAGCAACTTATAGTTTGTTGTCACCTTAAGTGAGCGTCATTTCAACGGTTAGGACAGCTGGTGAGTGACTATGTATAGTAAGAGAGTGGCAGGAGCGTAACACGCAAAAAACTATCCCCACCGCAGCAGGAGCGTAAGAAGCGCTCATGCATCGGCTAAGCGACTCCAAAACGTTCTTTTTTCTTTTGGGAGTACATGCGACATCTAAAATGTCTGAAAACATTTTTTTTGCAAACCTGCCAAATTTACGAACGGTTAAAAAAAATTCATTCGGATTGCTATAATACAGGTCGGCTAAATTTGTTGACATTTTCAAAAATTCGGTTCAGCTATATACTACGCGCAAAATGTCTGAAAACCAACTTATTCGTCATAAAATTATAAAATCTATGTACATTTCCAATATCAGACGTATTGCTATGATACCGACTGCCTTTTTTTTTGGACACAGCAGAAATAGCCTCACATGCAATTGCTACACTTTTGACCGTTACTACCCACCTAGTCGAGTTCAGAATCACATAATCTAACGATTTTATACAGTTTCGACCGTATTGCTATGATACATGGTTTTGGTCGTCATCTCTGGTACTATAACAAGCGCGTCCGTAACAAGCAATGCGTATTTACGAAGCAAAGTCTGTTTACAAAGTAATTCGGATAATTATCTTGTCCATTATTATATAAACTAAAATTGACGAACCCAAATGCGCGTGTTGGATCGGAACATTTCCCAGTAAGGCAAATTGAGTACATAAGTACAAACGTAGCATCTATTATTCGTCTCATTTGTTGTTTCTCCCACATTCATTAATAATTACAAATAAGGAAACGTTTTTAATCCATTTACAAATCTCCTGAGGGGAATTTGTTTCATTCAATTCAGTTCTCTGAGGTTCATCAATTCAGTTATTTAAATGAGAAAATAAAGTGACTAAATTACGAGTTTAAATATAACAGATTATACGTTAATGTTAAAAATAAAAAGTCTTTCTATCCAACATTTCTGTAGCAAAATATTTTTTATGTAACTAATAATTTAGACTGATATTGTGCGATAAATTTAGGCCAATACCCTTTATATGAACCTCTTTTACCTAAAGGAGGTTGTTTGACTTATAATAATATGCCACACACATAGGTTTCTTCAAAATAATTAATCGAATTAATTATCACGAACATTACATAGGCTTATTAGAACAAAGGAGCCAACGAAATAATCGTTTTTGAAATAATATCTGTATAATTTAATTAAACAGACTTTTCGCAAAATAAACTATTACTACACTCATCCAACAACTCCTTTTGAACAGTTATAGACCGGTTCAAATTATTTGTCGTGCATTGTGTACCTGTAATGCCGAAATTAATGCCGGCATCGATAATTGTTAGGGCGTTACTGGATGCGTGGCGTTATATCTGCGTAATCTGGATTGTACTACTTCATTAGTAAACTCTAACCGAATACAATTACACTGTAGATAGGATATATTGCGTAATTTACGGCCATTCTCTATATCCTATCTGTCTTTAACAAGGGGTTATAAAAGCTACCATTACTATGACGGTACAGTCAGCAACATAAGTCGGTACACAGTCACGAGATTTGGAATTGTTTTATCATTCAAAATGATTATTATTTTCAATATCTTATGGCACTTCTCGGCATAGATGACTTTACTTGGTTATATTTTACGACTACAGAGTAGTACGTACAAATTTTAATTCATAAAAAGGTAATCAAAAAATGTGAAGTGTTTAGCGACTTATGTTGCTGACTGTACATACAATTCTACGCTTCATTAAACAAGGATAGACATATATATTTATCCTACCTACCTATATACTGGGTATATCAAGACTGCTACCGAAAACGAAGCCGGGTGGTAGTTTTAGTGACTTCAAACACAATGCAACTAAAAATTTCGCAAAGAAATGCGACAATTATTTTTAATGATTTTTTAAATATCGTCATTTTTGGATGGTAAATCCATAGTTTTTACTAAAATAATAATTTAAACTCTTTTATACCTTAGAATATATATAAATAGAAGGGCTATACATTATTAAATATAAACACTATGAAAGGCTATACACTATTATTTTAGGAAAAAATATATTTATCACCCAAAATAAATATATGCACCATATCTATACGTCTATTTTGGTTCACTGAAACACAATGGATCCTGGCATACTAATTTCATTTCATGCACTTTTATCAACATCTTCAAGCATTCTCCTTGGTGCAGTGTACTTTTCACCTTATCCTTATTTAGGTTTCAATTCATTTAGTTGTTTTATCCAAATAATGGATTGAAACTTCATCACAATCATTGTATCAATATTCGAATCTCAAGTTGATTTTCATTAGTCTGAAGTGGTAAAATTATGACAGACAAGTAGGTGTCCCATAAAAACGTTACAACCACAAATACTTGGAAGTTTAACTCCACACTAGTTTCTCTAAACGCTCTCTTACCATAAAATGACATCACTTTACAGAACCACCGAAATGTCTTACATCGCTTTGATCTCAAATTCGTCACGAAGCCGTGAAGATTACATAACACAAGCGTGTATATTACGATGCCTGCTTAAAATATTCTGAAATTGGAGTATTTTCTATATAATTATAATCATCTATATCAAGGTTTATTAGAAAGAGGCTTTTGTTTAATTTTGGATTAATATTTAATCCAAATATTACCTTATGCAGAATCCAAATATTATCTTATGCAGATAAGGTTTATTTAACCGAAGTAAACAAGTATAAGTAAACAAGCTTAAAATATTTCGTAACAGAAAAAGATACAGCTATCGTGGCATGACGGTATCTTCTATAAAGTGCGTGCGTGTGAAAGAAAAAGCATATGCCCTTATATTCCTAAAAATTATTTATTTGTATAAGTTATGAGTAATAAGTTATAAGTTATGAGACTGCCTCGGTGGTGTAGTTGTACTACGGTACGGTTACAAAGCTGAGATCTCGGGTTCGAATCCCGTGTTGGGCAAAGTGATACTGGATTTTTCTATTCAGTATCAGCCCAGAGTCAGGAATTTGTGCCCGATATGGCGATAGGCTCGCCACTTATCACAGTGTCGGACGGAACATACAAGGCGAAATGTGGGTGCCCTGGCACCTCTGCCTACCCCTTCTGGGAACAAGGCGTGAGTTTATTTTATTTATTTTATTTTATTTTATTTATTTTAAGGAAACATACAGTGATACTATAACAAAACATTGAGAACAACTATACACTAATTACATGTTCCCGCAGATAGAAAATAGAAAGTATATCAAAAAGCATCCACAATATTAACAAATAGCAATAGGAAAATTATTTATAAAAAAAAAATATAATATACAGCACACACACAGAAATAATACGATAGATTAACAAACAACATCACTAACAGCCAGAGAACCAAAACCCTGTTAATATTTTCTTAAATTTAAGCGGTTTGGAATTAAAAAGATCGAGATCCGAGAATTCTACCACGGCATTTAACTCTTTAGCAGCTCTGATGAAAAATGCGTTCTGCCTATAATTAGATGCACTTTGTGGAATAGATAGGCATGTGGGTCGTCTAACGGTCTTATTTGGGACTTTTAAGTTAATTTTTCGGAGAAGATGCGGAGAATCTAATAAGTTTTGTGCAATTTTAACTAGTAAGACAATGTCCGCAATTTTTCTTCTCTCAACAAGCGGGAGAAAATGATGCCTTCGACATCTGTCCTCGTAATCTTTATCGAAACCGAGACATTTAAATTGTAGAAATTTAAGAAATCTACGTTGAATAGACTCTATTCTATTAATATTATAATCATATTTAGGATTCCATACCTGTGTACAATATTCCAGGACACTGCGCACCAATGAGCAATATAGAATTTTTATCGCTTTTATGCTTGTAAATTGGGAGGACGATCTGATTACAAAGCCTAATGATTTGTTGGCCTGTTTGGTGATGTGGTCTATATGTTTCTCATATGTTAACTTAGAGTCATGTGTAACACCAAGATCACGAATCGATTCAACCTGATTGAGTGGTTTTCCTTTTATTACATACCCATAATTAATACATTTTAGTTTCCGTGTAAATGTTATTGAGTAGCATTTGTTGACATTTAGTTCTAATTTATTTATCTTACAGTATAGCTCAAAAGCATCTAAATCTAATTGTAGTAGCCGACAGTCATTTATATTTTTAATATTTCTGTACACTTTCATATCGTCAGCGTAAAGTAGGAATTGAGAATATTTAAAGCAGGAACTAATGTCATTAATAAAAATATTAAACAACAACGGTCCAAGCAACGAACCCTGGGGAACACCAGAAGGTATAATTTTCCATCCAGATGAAAATCCACCCACTACAACGGCCTGTGACCTGTTTTCAATGTAGGATGTGAACCATCTCAAAAGGTTACCATGGACTCCGGCAAAAATAAGCTTTTGTAGTAGAATATGATGATCAATCCGATCGAAGGCCTTACTATAATCAGTGAAAATAGCATCTACTTGCCCCCCACCGTCCATGTTCTCTGTTAGGTAATTCGTGAAGGTTAATAAGTTAGTTGCAGTAGAGCGTTTATTAACAAATCCGTGTTGTTGAGTGATAAAGTTACGTGATAATTTATCATAAATATGGGAATACACAATTTTTTCAAAAAGTTTTGCGAATATACATAGTTTAGAAATTGGTCTGTAATTTTTGATATCTTCTTTGTTACCATTTTTATGTATAGGACTGATAAATGCGGATTTCCAAATAAGTGGCACAATTCCTTCCCGGATAGATCGCTTATACAAGATGGTAAGGGGCACTACTAAGGAATCTGCGCAGTTTACAATAAATGTAGGTGTAAGTTTATCAGGTCCCGCTCCCTTTGTTAAATCAAGTGACATCAAGAGTTTTAAAACTAATTCAGGAGAAATATCTATATCATTGATACAATCTGTAACATCGTTTGGAACAAGATAATCTGGGGCATGAGGGAGGGCGGTGCAGGAAGACGGTTCAAGAAAGTTGGAATGGAAATATTTTGAGAATAAATTACAGATCTCATCACCGGTGTCGGCCGTTTGCCCGTCGCAATACATGGTGGAGGGAAGGGAATTAGAGCCACCTTTATTGGATTTTATGAATGACCAAAACAACCTAGGATTCTGAACTAAAGATTCTTCACAACGTTTTATGTACATGGTATAGCATTCATGTTCTAGTTTCTTGGCTCTTTCCCGGAGTAAACAAAAGGAATCATGATCAGCAGTATTACCGTAGGATTTATATTTTTTTAAAAATTTGAATTTTTCGTTGAGTACTTTTTTCAAAGGAGCAGTATACCAAGGTGGGTATTTTGAGGAAGTAATTAATTTATACGGAACATATTTATCTCTCAAATCATATAAGTGATGGTAAAATATATTTAGTGCGTCACTTAAAGGACAATTGTTCAGACATGCTTCCCAGTTTATTTCAGATAGTGAGGTGTTAATAGCATTATAATCAGCCTTCTGGTACGAATATTTTATTCTAGGTTTGTTTTTCAATGAATTTTGGTGACTAATTTCGAAAGTTATATCTAAAGATTTATGGTGCATGTCTTCTGGCACCAGAGGGCTGTAGCAGGAAGATACCGTGAGGTCACTATTACACAGAACATAATCCAATATTCTCAAATATTTATTTTTATTAAAATTATACTGGTTGAGGTTACACTCAGCTAAAGTATCGAAAAACAAAGTTTGAGATTCCCCGGTAATACCCATCGGTTGAGGGGGCTCACCTTGCCATGCAACATTACTCATATTAAAATCACCCATAATAATAAATATGTCATTAGGGTGAGAGTTTGTAATGAATGACAATTTGTCAGAGAAATGCTGTAGTTGGGTATTGAACGTTGGCCCAAGATTTTCACTACAAAGGTACAATGTACATATATGTAAATTATTAAACGTTGAAGAACACGATCCATTTTTGAGAGTTATAGTGACCCAGATATCCTCCGCAGTAGAACGCCATTCGGGACGTTCTTTTGCCGCATATTTACGGTGAACAGCCAGAAGAACTCCACCTCCATATTTCTCCTTAGTTTTAACGTAATTCCTATCACGCCTCCACACAAAATACCTATCATCCAACAACTCACCGTCAAGTATTCCTTCCAATAGCCAAGTCTCCGTCAGTGAAATTATATCATATGATGACAATAATAAGTTTCGTTTAAATACTTGCGTTTTGGTGCGCAGTCCCCGAGTATTCTGGTAGTAAATATTAATTTTGGTAACAGCCATTAATAAGGAGAATATAAAAACTAAAGCAAATCATTGTATAGCAAAGAAAATAACTGTAAAGTAAAAATAGAATAGCTATTGCACACAAGATAGACCATAGAATTAAATTAAAATAAATAAAGCACACAAAGTGCAATACGTAATAAAACAGTTCCATAAAAAGTAGGCAAAATAATAAATATCCAATATTCAAAACTATTTTAGACGAGTAAAATAGAGTAATGCATTTATTATGATTCATTACAAAATCTAAATGAAGGGTAGAGGCAATATGACAAGCAAAAACTTGTTTTGTGAGTTCACGCGTATGTACAGACAAATGCAAGCTGACATGTGACGGAGCGCAAGCAAAAATATGATCTACGGCTGCGTAGGAGTATGGAAACGCGCAGGCGATTTGTGCGAAACACTGCGTACTTACGTGCGTGAATTGGCTGAGTAGTGCCGCAATAGCGGTATGATGATAAAAAAATAGTAGATAGGTGTTGGCTCTCAAACTGTAGTACACATTATTTTTTAAATGAAATGAGTCTTGTTTTACAATTGTTGCGTTAGATATCAAATAATTTTTGCTAAGTCTTTCTCGCACTTTATAAAAAATATTGGCGATGTATCAGACTTTCTAGCCATTATTTTACAGTGCTTAACCCAGATATATTGGAAGTGTTTTTCCTTGGCCAAAGTTCTTGCTTTGTTCAGTAGTATTTTATTTCGTAGCGTTAGGTGGTCGTTCACATAAAAACTTCCAGATGCAGAAAAACCAAGATCAGCGATAAGTAGCTGTTTACGTTTACGGGTAATTGCCATAAATTCCTCTTTAGTGTACCGATTATTAAACGCTATTAGGATTGGTTTATTAACATTAGGTACTCGAGTAGGTATGCGGGCAATATAATTTATTTGTTCCCGTTTTATAGGGAAATTACAAAGATTCCCGATCTTTTCTATTATATCGTAGAGGTTTTCGTGATTCTTTTGTGGGATTCCTCTTATTTCGATGTTATTGGCTCTTGCCCATTGATCATTTTCATCACATTCATGCTGAAGTTTATTTATTTGCGCCTGAAGAGCTGGAATCTCGGCTGCCGACTTCTCAACCTGGGATACACGTGTTTCTAAAGATTTGATAGAGCTTGAGAATTTTGATATTAAATCATGCGCCATATCCAGGGACTCCTTTATGTTAGTGACTTCTTGTTTGATCGCTTTTATATCTTCCACAACTGATCCCAATGTTGCCAATTGAGATACGATGGTATTTAGCTGCTCTTGCATCTTGTCCATTTGTCCCGGCGGTGAATTGTTAACTGAACAGGGAGATGGACTGGTTTTACATTTTGGACATCGCCAGCTGTTCTTCCTTTCGCCCAATCGACGGTAACCATTTTCTGTAATTCCAGCACAACCGAAGTCGTAATGACTTTTACATGTACTGCATACCGGACCATCACTGTGTTGAACACCACAACTACTGCAGACGAACATTGTAGACAAACTTGAGAAACACTGGTAAACTTGGTAAGAACGTGTACGTGTGCGCTCTGTGGTGCTGCCGTAAGGCGACTGTATGTTATGTTTGTATGTATGTATAAGTTATGAGTATATTTTGTTTGCTTTTGTTGTGACCACCTTTTTTCATGGTTGTCTGGAAAAAATTGCGGTAAGCGATAAGACCGCCAAATGTCGCCTATATTTAAACTTGTCTCATCTGTCGTAGAGGCGTTCAATAAGAAATTTATGTTGTTGTTGTTGTATCAGCCCATATACGTCCCACTGCAGGGCACGGGCCTACTCTACAATCGAAAGTAAGATTGAGAGTGGTTAAATTTATGAATGAGTAAAATATTAAATAAATATTTATTTAATTAATATTAACGCAAATAGCAAAAATATTAACCAGTCAAGTTTCCAAGAATACAGGTATTACTGCTAATGAACACACAAAATAACAATGAGGCTAATTACCAACTTTAATACAAAACACATAACCCTCCACACCGCATTATCTAGTTAAACCATTAAAGTTTCTGCTAAAGTAATATTTGTAATAACCCAGTGTAAGCCGATGCAAACAAGCCTTGGAGATTCCTATCATAAGTTCACACTAACTTGCTAATGAGGTCAATCGATACCGCCTCCGACATATGGCAAGGACATAAGGCATGACGGACAGATGGGTTAGTGTATTTTTGATAGACTACAAAAAAAGTATTTATTGTTGATAGCCCTGCACGGCTACGAGTATTATAACAATAACAATGGAAAAAGTAAAGAAAGCATATGTACTACTTTTTATTATTAAACAATTAAAGAAATTGAAACATTAACCAAAAGAAGTTACAAATAAAAAAATATAGTAACAAACTAAAAACAACAACCATACTAATTTTTAAAAAAACGACAATTGTTTTGTGATGTTTCAAATATCATCGTGTTTGGGTGGTAAATTGATAGTTTTTGATAAAACAATAATTTTAAACTCAGCACACCATAGCGTCTTTAAAAATAAAGGGATTTACATAGGTATTTTATAAAAACCTATGTACATATTTACCACCCAAATGTGACGACAAGAAGTAGGTCGCGTTTTTTTGCCAAATTTTTAGTTGCATTATGTCTGAACCTACCACCCGGTTTCAGTTTAGCAGTCTTGATATACCCTGTATGTAATATTGTCAGAACTGCACTGTTTTTGATATGTTGTTTACGCCCCTTAACTTAAAATTTCCGTTTCGTTACTGTAATATTTTCTATTTCAGTCATCAAGAACTATAGCTGAGATGACGTAACTGCAAGTAACGGACTGCCAACCCGGATTGTTAAACACATTTATCTGATTGAAATAAAACTTCTTTCAACAGATTTTATCCCGGATTTGTTTTAGTCATTAAAAAACCTGACGTTTTGAACAATTTACCAAGATGGACAAATATGCTTCAACATGATAGCATGATATTTTTCTGATGACCACACCATGAAAAGGGCGATGTAGAAGAAGAATGTAAAGAAGGCTGACCCCACTACATGTGCGATTAATATCTAGGAACAGGGATAAATACTTTTCAAAGAATTTACAGCTTTCGTATTCACATTTCGGTTTCTTAGATTTACGCGAATGTTACACATTGAAATAAAACTATTATTTACGGATTTTATCGCGAATTTAGTTTAATATTTTACATTTTTGAGTTCCCGACGTTTCGATTTTACAGCTTTCGTGGTCACGGGGCGGACTGAGGTATTAGGCGTCCGCTCTGTGACTTACAATTTAACTACCCTTACTTTACAATTATTAAATTAAAAAAGTTAATTTTAATTATTTAGTCTTTATTCGTATTACAAATGTTCACATTTGTTTCACTCAAAAATATTTTTTCTAGCAACTTACAAAAATGATAAATTTTACATCTAGTTCTGATATCCTTTACAGCGGCCTATTTACGATAGAAGTGAAGATAAAGTTTAGGCGGCTAGATATAATAACTAAAACAATAAATACACCCATCAGTCAAATACATAGTTCTGACTTCACATTAAGATTAATTAAGTCTCGTGTCATGGGTATCAGAAACTACGAGAAATTTTTCAATTCAGACCCGACACAAGTATTTGTGGGTGAACCCGCGACTTCTCGTTTCACATTCGGCGTCTAACCAACTGCGCCACTGAGGCTGTCAAGAAGAGGGAGAGAGATGCAAAGATAGAAAGTGAGATACTAAATAACACCCAACAGTCACATGCATAGTCCTGACCCCACACTAAGATTGAGTCTTGTGTCGTGGGTATCAGGAACCACGAGAGACTTTTCGGTCTCACAAACACCCAGACCCGGAAGAAATATGGGCCGCACAAACATTTCTCTCGGTGCGGGGATCGAGCCCGCGGCCTCTCGTTTCACAAGCAGCGTCTAACTAACTGCGCCACGAAGGCTGAGATAAGGTGAAAATGCAATTAACGAACAATTTATTAAACATGGCTTGAAATCTATTGCTAATTACTATGACGTTTCTATTATCGTGCCTGGGATCGACGATTTCATATGTTGTTCATTGTTATTCAGTGTAAAGCTCAAATTTGCCGTCGGCACAGTACCGCCGATGCAGATATCATTGTAATCGTTTGGTAATTAATTCCAGGAATAAATTCTAAAATTTAATCATATTTAGGTATTCATATTTACTATATTACTAATATTTAAACTAAGTCTTCGTTTTAGACTGCCTCGGTGCCGCAGTTGTACTGCGATATGATTGTGATTCTGAGGTCATGTGTTATGATATTATTAATCTTAAGATTACAACCCATTTACGTCTCTATTGAAATGGGCATCATATCGAATTCAAAGGGCTTAGTCGAGTCTACTGGCTTATCGCTAATAGCGAGCTTAATATTTAATAATGTTCAATCATAATCATTAATATCCTCATACTACTCCTCATACTACTACCTCATACACTAATAGCCTCAATAAGCATAGGGTATTGTTTTATCTGTACCAGCCCATGTACATTCTCCACACTCACGAGATTTAGAATTGTCTTATCATCCAAAATAATAGTAATTTTTAATATCGTACGACACTTATCGGCATAGATGCCTCATAGTACGTACAAATTTTAATTCATAAAAAGGGTTATCAAAAAATGTGAAGTGTTTTTGCGGCTTATGTTGCTGACTGTACACTACAAGGCCTCCTCTATAATTGAGAGGATGCTTTAGACTCTAAATATAGTAAACATATAGTTAAACTTACGCCTTTTACCAATAGGGGTAGACAGAAATGCTATCAGTACACCCACGTTTCGCTTTGCGTGTTTCGTCCCAGGATGTGAAGGGGTAAGTCTATCGCCATATTGGGCACAAATACTTGACTATGGGCTGATAATGAAAAGAAAAATCTAATATCATTAAGCCCGACCCGAGTTTCAGGCCCAAGACCTTAACGCTGTTGTGGATATTACAAATCGTCAAAAATATTTACAAAACGCTAGGGAATGCAGGTTTCCTCATGATGTTTGCCTTCGATGATATAGTCTGTGGTAATCGACTATCTACATATCGACGCAGGAAAGCGATTTTGTCGTATCTCGAAACAGGCAATTTTACACCAGAACCAAAAAAAAATGAATAACCTCTAAACTAGAATACTTAGGAATACCATTTATTTAATAATAACATTTTAAAATAAAACCTTATATTTTCACGAGAAAATTCAATGCGGTATTTTTTTATGAATTGAATAATATACAAAACGCATATACGCATTTTTTGAGATACGTCAAAATCGCTTTCCTGCGTCGATATATTCAATACACGTAAATCCCGCGACCTCTGTGAACATGTCGGCGGCGCATTGGGTCCGTTACTAACAAGCTTCCACGCATTTCACGGATTGATATAAAATTTTAAAACCTTCGCAACGGTCATGCAAAACAATATCAGAAATAATGTTCAAACTGTCGCCGTAAAAATAGTTCAGAATATTTTTAAAAGCCTAACGCTCCACATTGAACCATCTGTACTACTTTATTGTGGTTCTATATCAAGCCCGCGAGGTCGAACGTCACCTGACTGTCACGGCTTTGTAAAGTAAACGGTTGTGTGAATATGAACTCTTTTTGTTTAATTAACTAGCTTTGATATGTCAGTGATGGTAATTGATCCAGCGTTTAGCTATTAATGTGTTGGGCTGATTGATGTTGGTTTAACTGGTCCCTGATAAAACAAATATTACTCTTGTGTTAGCTTTGTAAACTAGACATATTGAGACTTAACATCTTGTGTCTCAGGATAGCAAGCACAGTAGAAGCCAAGTATTCCTGTTTTATTCATGACGTTTTTTAAATTAAATTACTGTCCATGTGCATGAAATTCGGAAGTTTTTGCGTTGTATCGTAGAAGGTCGCAAATTTTTATGATGCGGCACCGCAGTTTGGTGTACACGTTTATAAAAAACCCTTCCTCTAAGACAGTTAGTGGTAGGTATTGAGTATAAATCTAGGGGTTTATATGATATTAGTATCTTTTAACTCGACTACCATACCCCTCAATGCTACCTTTCCCCCTCATATACACGATGGTGTAGACGTGACGACATTAATTAAGGCCACGTACACAGTGCCGCTTCAGATATTCATACACCGAATTTCATCAGTTTATATCCCCTGCAAACTTAGATAGATTATTATACTTAGTTCGAAAACTTTAGCTGTAAAATTTGACGTGACAAGTAATTTAATTTTATAGTCCTTTGAGTAACTTGCAGTTTGTCTCTGTCTTTGATTGTGGCTATTATTTATACAATAACAATTTCCAAATGCTTGGTTGGATATAAAATATATAAAAATCTTGAAATACCACAGTGTTTCTGGTTTGAACCCAGGGTTGGGCAAAGTGATATCGCATTATTATATCGTGAGACGGAACCCACAAGGCCAAACTTGGGTGTTCTGCTAGTATAATATCTCTAGCCTACCTCTAGGAAAGGGCGTGATGTTTTTTTTTTTTCTCTTTATTGGTTAGGGGTTTTTATCCACACGGATACGCCAACCCCATTGTACCTTATCAACTGTACACTACATAATTGTCTTAAGAACTAAATAATATTAACACATTCAACGCCAGGGCGGTCATTGGTGACCGACACTAGATCATCTTAATTGATACTTTTAAAAATCATAAATTTTGCCAAATTGCATGTTTTGTTTTTTTTTAATTAATGAACAGATATGATTAAAAAAACATATATTTTGTTAAAACAGGCACTGTTTTATTGGTATATATCGAGATATTGTGCGTCGGCCACCAGTGAAAATCTTACATTTTTTCTTGGCGTTGAACGTGTTAAGGTATACAATAAAAGTAAAAATAAATATAAGTAGAGATGGATGACAATATAAGTATACAAAGTATTTAATTACACAGGTTAGCTAGGTTACAAAATTGTTTGGCAATATCGTATTTAGGGGATGCTAAAATATTTTGAATAAGTCCAACGTTTAGAATGTTCATGTCAAATTTTTTAAACAAGGCGTCCCTTTCTTTTTTGTTCTTAACACACTCCAGCAAAAGATGTTGTACATCTTCAGTTTTATTGCATGTCTCACAATTGGGTGTTGCAGTCTTTTTCATTAAGAAAGCGAATTTTGCTGTTGGGTAGTGCCCAGAGCGAAGTCTTAGTGCTAATTTAACATACCCTCTACTTAAACCGACATCATCAAACCAAGGGCCTGGGGTAGGTTCACTCTGGATCACTTTGTACCACAAGCGTGATGTTTATGTATGTGTGTACTATACTATATACGCAATGTCTATTTCTCCCGTGAAACAACACTGCGTAAATGCACTGTTGTGTTTCGGATTGAAGTACACTGTAGCCAGAGTAACTACTGGACATATTGAGACTTAACATCTTATGTCTCAGGATGGCGAGCGCAGCGGAATGTTGCTACTGTTTATATAAGCGGTCGTATCGCTTACCATCAGGCGAACGGCTAGCTCGTCTCGTAATTCATTGCAATTAAAAAAAAAATACTATATCTCCTTATACACGTCCCACTGCAGAATACGGGCCTGCTCTATAATCGAGAGTAGATTGAGAGTGGTTAGACCTATATCTGGCCTTGTGTGGACTGGCTTGTCTTTATAAGTATACCAAAGAAATTCATATAAATTGCAATGGCATGTAGGTTTCCTCAAATGTTTTACGTGTTGAACAGAAATCATCACCACCTTATACACAATATTCGCAGTGTGGATCAAATACTACAGCAAAAATAATCTCATAAAAATGCAAACACAATTCGCATGCAATAGTCATGGCTTGGCAATATTTAAATATGAAATTATTCATGATCGAACGCATTAATATTCCAGTGGTGATCCAGACCGTGCGATAGACTTTCAAATCTAATCAATTCTGCTTTTTACTGAAGTGCATACAATTTATCTTATTGAAAGGCAGCTTCAGTATTATTTCTTTATATTATTATACTTTAGCCGATGATTATCGTGCTTGCTCCTGCATAACATTAATAAATAAATGAATACACCCAACAGTCACATACATAGTCCTGACCCCACACTAAGATCGAGTCTTGTGTCGTGGGTATCAGGAACTACGAGAGACTTCTCGGTCTCACAAACACCTAGACCCGGAAGAAATATTTGTGGGCCGCACAAACATTTCTCTCGGTGCGGGGATCGAACCCGCGGCCTCTTGTTTCACAGGCGGCGTCTAACGAACTGCGCTACGGAGGCTGTCAAACTAATACTACTATTAATATCATCGTTTATGGAGGGGTAATGGCACATGAGGATCCAGAAAAGGGGTGTCTTAGCGACTTATTAAAGAAGGTGCTTTCAGCAACGGCTGACGTTTCGAAGTCATGTGTAATATTCAATCACCACACACTTTATTTGGAACGAAAACGTCGTGAGAAAATTTGCTTACCATAGCGATTTGTAAGAATTTCTATGGTATGTGAAGTCCAACCCACACTAGTTCAACCTGGTGGACTATATCGCCTAATTCCTTTCAATAGTAGTCTTGTCTGTAGAGGAGGCCTGTGCCCTTTAGAGGGATGCTTATGGGCTGATGATATACATCTACAAATATTTTGAATCCCTTATCAGGTTGTCTGTCCACATATGGACGTCTAGCATTGTCCCTTTGGATACGTGATCTACACCCAAGAACCTTTCAGTCTCACCGACTATCAGTAAATCAAATAATTTCTCACAACCGTATATACATATGTATAAATTAATAAATATCCATTAACATCGCTTCTGAAGCACTAAAATATATTATCAATAAAATACAGATAATGAAAAAATAATACGAGAACCCCAGTAGGGATATTGTCAGGAAAATTCTAGACTCATACGTGAGGGAGTTCCCTTGGGATGTACCTTCAACCCTGCATCAAGCCTATCATTTCGTATCAAATTAGTAAAGGTATCCTGAGGGAATTGTCTCATAACACACCTTTTTGTTCTTCATATCATTTAGTAATTTATTTGGAATTTATGTTAGAACTAGTTTTGTTCTGATGTGCACCTGTAATAGGTTTCTGTTTTAGTGTTTTAGGTATTCTATTTAGTTCAATTACTAGAAGAAATAGAAATAGCAGTAGTAATCCAGAAAGCCCTTGCTTGATGGACCTACTGACTTTGTTTTAAAGCCCCTATCCTAAAAATACTTTCTTTTATTCGCTTATAATCAGCGTTCGGTTATGGTTAGCGCCACTACACGACATTTTAATGCTGAGCGGCTATCACCTGTCACAGCCACGATATGCTACTACCTACCTACTGCATTTTATAATTATCTTTTTTATGGTGGCCATATTGTATTATTATTATTTTTTACATATAATTTTATAATATTGGTTTGCGTTCATATTTCTTTTTGTTTCTTGCTTTGCTTTTAATTTGGATTTTGCTTTATTTCAATTTTAAATTGTACTTTGTGTTTAGTTGCAGTTTGTAGTTCATTTCGAAGGTCACCCACATTTTACATAGTTTTATCCGGTGTTTGTGACTAATAAATTAATGTTCTTTCTTTCTTAAAAGGCTTGTCATTCTATCCTAAGCCTATGAATATAAAATTAGTCATCTTCATATATATTAAATCTAAAAAGTTTGTTTATTTGTTTGAACGTGATAATCTCAGGACCTACGGTTTCGTATTGAAAAATTATTTGGTGTAGGTTAGCCCATTAATCGCGGAACCTTATAGACTATATTTATAACCTTATGACCAATAGTAGAAGCATTAATGAAATATTACAAACCTTAATTGGATTTTGTGGGCAGAAAAAAAAACAACAAAATTAAAAGGATAACAGCCCTCCGAGGTATCTAGGCCAGGCTGCTTGTAATATTTACGGTGAGCAAAAAAGCAAATTAACTACTTAACAGTAAACAAAGAGATTCGTTAATCAATAGCTAAAAGGGTCGAGTCCTTGACATGATTCAACGTTTAATTAAAGAGTGTTGTTAAAAGCAATTAGCTGCGTGTGGAGGTGTGTTGTGCGTGATGCAGGCCCTGAATAGATATAAGTCACGGGACATTGCGACTATCTTTATACCATGTGTATCAAGACTGACAACAAAATCGAAGCCAGATGGTGGTATTATTCATTTCTGATAATGCGCCAAAAAATTTGCTTAAAAATGCTACGATGTTTTCTGTTATCTTTTTTGGTTCTGTGTATAATGCAGTTTTTCCTTAAATAATATTATTAGCCTTTCCGTACCATAATGCTTTTAAATATTTTTTATTATTATTTTTATTTATGTGCGTTTATTAATTAGCTTTCAGTTTTAGATTTTATTTATAAATGGCGGAGAGACCTGCGATTGCCAAAATAATTTAGCAAAAATAGTTTCTCCTTCAAAATGTTTTCAATATAGGTTGATAGTTTCTTCCGGGTATATCAAGAGTGCTACCGAAAACGAAGTCAGGTGGTAGTTTTAGTGATTACAAACACAACGCAACGAAAAATTTCACTAAGAAATGCGACTTGTTTTATTATTTTTTATTTATCGTCGAGTTTTGGTGGTAAATCCATAGTTTTGCTAAAATAATAATTTAAAGCCTTGCATACCATAGCGTCTTTAAAAAAAAAAGGGTGTACACTAGTATTTAAGAAAAAACTATATATTTACCATCCTAAATGGACGATAGAAAAAAAAAATAACAAAAAAAAAATCGTCACATATTTTGCACAAAATTTAGTTTCATTGTGTCTGAAGTCACTAAAACTACCATCCAGCTTCGTTTTCAGTAGCAGTCTTGATATGACCTGTATAATGAGTTCTATAATAATTTGCTGTAAGAAGAATTTATTTTATATTGAATCCCATACTAGATCAAAATGTTTATGATTTATATATTTGTTTTGACATTGAAAATTTTCTAATAGTTTCTGATATCTACGTCAAAAGGCATGACATAAAAAAGGCAGTTGAGAGTCAGCTGTTAAACAAGAGGTCGCGGGTTCAAATCCTACCGAAATCCTACACCGAAAATAATGTATGTAAGGCCACAAAAACTTACTTATAAAGGTGTTTCAACACAAATAAGTAATTTCTAAACCTAGTCTAATATTGTGTGATTATAAGCTTGGCGTATTTTGTGTACTGCGTTCGACATTGATTGATTGTGCGAAGTGACTTGTGTTTTAGTAAATCTAGCAATTATAAGTTCGTATCGTGTTCATTATTGACTAATTATAGAGGGTAACATACTCGGGCTGTAAAATATTATGTCTTAAGATCTAATCATAAGTCCTACAGCAATTGACCCATTTTTTGTAATTACTACTCAATAACACTACATAGTATAAATCCCTATGTCTCTATGTCCCTTTGTATGCTTAAATCTTTAAAACTACGCAACGGATTTTGATGCGGTTTTTTTTAATAGATAGAGTAATTCAAGAGGAAGGTTTATATGTATTATACGTATATATTATTGTACAGAAATCTATTTGTATCCGGGCGAAGCTGGGCCGGGCCGCTATTTTATAATATGCGAAATAATAAGCAGCATGTTTTGTTTTTAAATCCGTTCGGTAATAAGTGGTACTTGAAGTGTTCCAAAGGTGATAGGATTAACAGAAAAGAATAGAACTAAGGAGAGCCTCCGTGGCGCTTAAGCGTAGCTATGAAACGGGAGGCCACAGGTACGATCCCTGTACCGAGACAAATATATGTATGAGTGATCCACAGGTATTTGTTCAGGTTTGGGTGTTTGTGGGTCCAAAAAGTTCCTCGTAGTTCTTGATACCCACGACACAAGACTCGATCTTAGTTTGGAGTCAGGGCTATGTATGTGACTGTTGGGTGTATTTATTTATTTATTCATTTATTTATCGTACTTTGACGTCATTTTCTACAAGGTATGTGCAAAAGTGAAGTAGTAAGGGCTCACGCGTTTTTCATGGGGCCTACATTAGGAAAATATTAACATCACAGTCATTTTAAACTGATTTTGATGTTATGTCCATTTAATGTTTGGTACTCGTAATAAAGAATATTTTATAGGTAATTAAAGATTGTTGAAAAATGTGTCATGTAACTTTGTATATGTATGATGAAATTTTGTTTATTAAGTTATAACATCTAGATCTAAGATATTTGTAGGGTCTCCAAGAAAAGTAATTTTATTATAACTTTTATTCAAAACAGGACGCGAGGTAAGGATGTGGTTGATAACTATCAATATTACTAATTTTCAATTACTCAAGTCCAAATTGGAGGGAACATATTATTTTGTTATTGTGTTTTAGTAAATTTACATTTTGCATTTTGTTATTTTTTTTTGGGTCAAGAATATTTTATTATCTTTTAGAACTTATATGAATTTACAATGAATGCATTTCAACTACGTTTCTTTATTTAATTGGAATATTCATGGCGGTGACTACTTACCAAAAGACGAGTAAAGCATGAGAATTTTAAAAAATATACATAATTATAAAATGCTTACCAAAATAATGTTCAACAGAAGAACTTGTGTTTCATGTGTTCACATCCGTATTTCATACCTGAAACGAAAATAATTTTAATTTTATTAAAAAAAAAAGGATTGACTCTAAGATCTCTATTGTAGTACAGGCAATGAAGCAACGGGTTACTCTTGTCCGCAATGCATAATTTGCCAGGAGTTTTTTCTTTTCATGAAGAGGTGGCATATGACCCCACTAAGTTAAAAACCCGAAATACTTACAAAAATGGCGTCCGCTAGAGCCGCCATTTTGGAAAACGCGTTTGAAGCCATATCTCCGGAACCGTCCACTTTAGGCCCATCATGCTAAGGACCTTTCTTGTAGATAATTAAATTTCCCATCTTTTTTGTTCAATATTTTTTTTTGTACCATTAACCGTTCGCGATTTACAATGTTATTCATTTTCATTTTATACCTTTTTTACAATAAATTTTACATGGATTTTTAACAAAATTTACTATTTCCTCATTGCTTTGTTCCCTTATGTCATCAGTATTTAATTAATTACGTGATAATCATGGAGAAATCATTGGATTTCATAATTACGCTATTCATCCTTCGTTTCCATTGACCTTGATTCGGTAGTAAACCATTCAACGCGCGATAACTTCTAATATATTGATTTTAGAGAAAAAAAGTATGGGTGAAAAGTTGTTAAGAATTTATTGATTTAAAAGTTTAGTTATTAACAATTTTTTGTTTAAACAATTATTAACAGAGATATGGGCAATATGGGCAAAAAGGCAAGAAACGAATATTAATAACCTTGTAAATCGCGAACGGTAAATGGTACAAAAAAAATTATTGAACAAAAAAGATTAGAAATTTAATTATCTACAAAAAAGGTCCTTAGCATGATGGGCCTAAAGTGGACGGTTCCGGAGATATGGCTTCAAATGCGTTTTCCAAAATGGCGGCTCTAGCGGACGCCATTTTTGTAAGTATTTTGGGTTTTTAACTTAGTGGGGTCATATGCCACCTCTTCATGAAAAGAAAAAACTCCTGGCAAATTATGCAGGAAAAAATGCTTCGTTGACTGTACTATTGAAGTACTTAGAAAAGTAATTAAGTTAAGCTCTAAATACATTTCATTGGTTTAGTATTATGATAGTGACAAAAAACACTGCTTTCAAAAATGTTTATGTCAAGATCCTAATTACGAGTATAAATCAAAACACTTTCCAACATGACTTGAAAATTATATAATTAAAAGTTATATTGTTATATTTTATATAAACCCATGTTAAGAAATAAGGGTAGACAGAAGGAGATGTCGAGGACAGTCACTTTAATCAATCCTATTTTGAAAATCCTCATACCGTACTTTCACGTAGTTGATCCACTAAGCACTAAACAATCAGCAGAAACACATATTAAAATGTTTTCAATATCATTACACTCCAAATAATTTCCTTTGCAAATGTATTCTCCTTCCATTCTAAATTCAAATTCAAATTTTAAATCCACATCACAAAGCTTTGTAAAAACATGCCTTTCACCAATTGAAAAAAAATATTGAACACTAAAAATGTCTATCTATTCGGCGAAAAATCACTACATTCGATACAGAACATTAATGGCTGCGGGAAGCCGAAAGATTGAAGCAATTCGCGCAAAAAGCCCGACAATGCGAGTTAAAAAGGCGGGTGCAGTTAAAAATTTAACAATAGATAGTGGCTTTGTCCCCGCGGTAACAGTTGTACAAAGAGAAAATTGTGACCGACATGAATATAGATACTGGAAGAAACGTTTAAATATTTTTGTTGGATGTGTTTATTTTTATAATGGTTTTTGGTTTTATGCGAATATCACAATGAAATATAACTAATGTTTAAACAATTCGCAACGGTTTGCTTATTTTTTTATCTACCTGACGTGACATTTAGATTGATATTCAATTATTTTTAAATATAATGTTTTATTTTTGTCTCGAATTATACTCGTAATTTCCTATATATTAATCTTGTATGTCATATAATATAAATTTTTTAGGTCTGTTCATGTCTATTTTGAAGCTCCTGTGGGCCTGAAGAATAATAAAAATGTTCTTATCTCTGCTGTTGTCTAGACTGTGTTTTCCATGCCACAATTTGCAATGACGTGATCTATATGGTAGGTATACAAAAACTTCATTAAATCATTTCGGAACTTTTGTTTTGGTAAGAATCTTCGGTGGTATCTTTTTATATTCCCTTTTTATTGTTAGCTGTATTTATAACTTTGTCAAATTTTGTAATGAGCCTGTGTACACCTCAGTGTCAGTCAGTTGACATAATAATATTAGTTAGCGAAAGGTTAGCGAGAAAATAGTCGCACGCCCATGCATATAATATCTAGACTACATTTACTATTAGCCTCCATAGCGAAGTAGACACCGACTGTGAGGCTACGGCTTCGATCACCGAGACAAATGTTTCTGTGAACCGCAAGTACTTGTATCTCTCGGAGTTTTTGAGATCGAAAAGTCTCTCGTAGTTCCTGGTACACGACACAAGAATCGATCTTAATATGGGGTCGGAGTATGTATGTAACAGTTGGGTGTGTTTATTTTTATTTACTATTAGACTTGTCCATTGTGGCGATTGATATTCCATTACAAAAATAACATCAATATAACTTCATGGACTGAAGGATTGAAACACATTATAGCCAGAATAACTACTGGACATATTGAGACTTTACATCTTATGTCTCAGGATGGCGAGCGCAGTGGAATGCCAAGCTTTGCTTTGTAATTCTAGGTGTTGTTTGATTTGCTACTGTTCATGAGCGGTGGTATCGCTTACCACCAGGGGAAGAGCATGCTCGTCTCGCTATTTATTGCGATAAAAAAGTAAACAACACATTCCACCGGTATTTAGCATGCTATTTAATAATATGTATTGCTTTGTTAGTAGTATTAATATATACGTAACGCTGATGATCCCAACATAAATAAATCAATAAACACACGGAACAGAATCCTGACCAAAACTAAATAAAACTTTATAAAGGCAGCCATATCCAGCGAAGTAAATCCTGTAAACCCACCCGAGCCGTTTCATTTTAGTATTCGTAATTTCGCGCGGACACGCCACTGCCGGATTCCGCCAACTTCGCCTTTGATGGACATTTTAATGGTTTTCACTACACATTATATTTTCATTTCAAACTATTTACAGCGGGGCACGAGTTTAAAATTAGATTGTTTTAAAATTTTACGGTTATCATTTTGTTTCCCGAACATGCGCGTTCAACTGTTTGTTTAAAAGTTAGTGGGTTTTTGTTTCTGTCTAATAGTGCGGGCGTCCTCTCTCTTTTTTCAGTCATAGAAAGTCTGCGGATGATAATAGGCCTTCTCAAGGGCTCCACATCGACATGTAGATGCATCCAGGCTCCAGCGACTTCTTGAAAGTTTAACCAGGTCTTCCGTCCACCATAAAGGCGTTTGACACTTCGCTTACTTGTACGTGGCCTCTACTTAAAATCTTTTTGGCCCCACCGACCGATATAAAGGAAATTGTAGTCATTGATTACTAGGCATACATATAATAACTAAAGACATTAAACTTCGAGGTGAAGAACACATTGCAGTGTCAAATAATGCTAAGTAACAATTATCGTAATGTTGCTTCTGTTTTTAGACTGGCATGACGCTTGTACTCATGCGAAATAACATTTTAAAGACTGTATTTGTATTGGCGAATTGTTTAAATATTGTACTGTATATTATATGTATTGTACTTTTATTTTTTTTGTATTTTACGATGATGATTTGTATTGTATTGGTGGCTTCCTCGTTTACAGGACATATGAAAAAACGAATATCGGGATGATATATTTATTCAGATGACAAATCCAACACGTAATAATTTCCTTCAGTAAATCATTGTTTGCTCTTACTGACTGTATATTTTTATTTTACTATATTTACTCATATATGGGGGACCCTTAAACCAGAAAATATAACAACTTCTGCTCTATTTTGAACCGCCTATAGAATATCTGTCCCTATCACAGCTGTGTAAAAATAAAGCAAATGAAATTTACGTTTGGCTGCGGGAGTAATTGTCAGTTGATATATTTATTGCAGGTTCGAGTCCCCGGTCAGCCGCTGGAGATTTATGCGATCCACGTCGGCCGGCTGTAGGGATGTTTTGTGTACAATTTTTACCTTTTAAATATTTATCGGGTAAATCGGCTTCGGTGTTTTTTTAAGGAAGTACAAGTGTTTGTTATTGATATAGTGTTTTCCTTTTATACACATACTAGTATTTTCCCGCGACTTCGTCTGCGTGTATACGATAATGTGGACGTAAAAGAAAAATTACATATGTTATATCGCTACAAGTATTAAATGCTAACATAATTCATTTAATTACAGACTTGGCAAAAATATAGCGATTACAAAGATAATTATTTTAGGCACTGGTAAATAGGTAAGTCCGCCAACCTGCACTAGGGCAGCGTGGTGGACTATATGGCCTAACCACTCTCAATCGTACTGTCGATTATAGAGGAGGCCCGTGCCCCACAGTGGGACGTATATGGGCTGATACTGAAATAGGTGAGTGCCTATTTACCAGTTATCAGTCGTTTTCTGAGAAATATATTAAAAAAAATATTACAAATGAAATAAATGAAGGAAATAATAACGAAAAAGGCGCAACAAAGTCACTAAAGAAACCTAAATTTGCTCGAGTACAAAACACTTGATAACTGTAATCAATCGCTTTCAAAAAAATAAAGACAAAGCATCGGATCCGCTTCGATTGGCGTTTTTCTCTCCTTTGATAAATTTCCTCGCTTAAGTTAAAAGCACCGGGCGAACAAAAGAAGTTTTAAGTTCCAACAAAATGTTCGCGAGGTGTATGCAAAATTTACGATGATACGCGAGGAAAGTCAACATTCAACGCACTCCACACCTTGAGAGATCTTCTGCATTTTCTGTTTTAAACTTGGTTTTATTTTAGGGATTAAAGATTTATAGATTATTAAGTAATTGAAAAATGTTATGCTGCTCGGATATTAGGATGACGGTGGCCGTACAAGATGTTCTGTTAGTTATAACAGTGACTGCTGCAAGTATATGGGATTGAATTTAAAATATATAAATCTTTTTATTTATTGGTTGTAAGCAGTTTAACATACAATACACTTATACGTACTAGTATCGAAGACCCGTGACTTTTGTGTCATGACTCGAGACCAGACAATATTGTCTAAATTCTCATGTACCTAACCATTTTTATTTTCAACTAGCGGTCCGGCCCGGCTCCGCCCGGGTGTATCTCCACACGTTTCAAAATGGCGGTCAAAATGTTCTATTCCGACTATCAATATAGAATATCGACCAATCGGACCACGAATAAAATTTCCTCGTATTTGCTAGAAATGTCACTACTGCTTCCCTCCTATAGGTCATAGCGTAATGATATATAGCCTATAGCATTCCTCGATAAATGTACTATCCAACACTGAAAGAATTTTCCAAATCGGACCAGCGGTTCCCGAGATTAGCGCGTTCAAACAAACAAACAAACTCTTCAGTTTTTTAATATTAGTATGGATTAATTGAAGTAGCCTAGAACTATCTCCATTGAGGTATTATACTAGAGCGGACATCGGGAACAAAATCTGTGCGTATGGTGCGTGCACAAGGGTACACAGTGAAGCGAGAAGGAAGATATGTTACTTCGTAGGCGTGACAGAGACAGAAATAGAATGTACCCTTCATTTTGTTACAAACATTTTGTTTGCAGTGTCCCCTCTAGTATATTATCTCAATGACTATCTCTTAGTTAAATTAATAATTAGAAGCTCTCAATTACAAAACCACTGACGAGTCTTTTCTAAATCGAATGGAACAAGCAATAAAATGTATACAAGAAATGTACCCGAGATTGGAAAAAAATAAAATCAGCATTAAAAAAGGAGTTTCAGCTGTTTGAAGCCACCGGAACACGTACCTACAGAAAGTTCCACTATTGTATAAAGCCTTAAACAAAATTAAATCGCCATCTGTGAAAACAAGAGAGTGTTTTCCTTGTCGGGTGGCATTATTACAAACATCAAAAAGAGACAAAGCTGTTAATGCTTTATTTTTTTAAATCCTTTTCATTGAATTAGCAAAGAAGTCAAGTTAAAGCGTTAGTTCTTCATTTAAAAGACTATTTTATAACCCTGGACTTTTTATACTTAAATTATTAATTAATTATGAAACATCTGATGTTGCCATCTGACAAGTTGTGATTATGACCAATAATTAGATACCTACCAGAATTACAAGATAAATATATTATAGTAAATATATTCAGAATGAGTAAGATTTTAACTAAGTAGTTTTATAACTATATAATGTAACTGCTTGAAGTGAATCTGTGTGTAATTTAAAAAATAAAGCTTTCATAACATACTATAAAATACAGTGATTATAAAATATATCGCAAATGGATTTAATTCTCAGCACCTCATCATTATTTACAAATTTAAATGTTCGTTTATTTTATAATTACACTACTTTACCTTCAAAGAAGTATCGAGCTCCATTTTGAGAACAGAATCATTAGGCTCCTATTTGTGTTCATCGCCGTCGGGTCGACCACTATTACAACCCGTTAATGTATACAATTTTCATGATAAGAAACTTATAGAACCCGTAATATAGCAGTACAATAATAATTATATAAATATTTAGCTTTGTGAAGGGTTATCAGGTCTTGCATTGCCGAAACGCTAATTATTTAATTTCATTACTAAATTGTGCGCAATAGACCGTTTTTAAGAAATGTCTTGAATCCCGTGATCTGTTTTATAAAAAGAAGTTATTATAATATTTTAAGACTGCCTCGGTGGCGTAGTTGTACTAAGGTACGGTCACAAAGCTGAGTTCGCGGGATCGAATCCCGAGTTGGGCAAAGTGATAGTGGATTTTTATATTTATTATCAGAGCTCAGAGCCCTGAGCCCAGAGTCAAAAATTTGAGCCTGATATGGCGATAGGTTTGCCACCTATTACATCATGGGACGGAACATACAAGGAGAAATGTGAGTGACCTGACACCTCTGCCTGCACCTTCTGGGAAAAAGGCGTGAGTTTATGTATGTATATATATATAATATTTTAAGTAATGGATTATTAAAATATGTTATTAGTCAACTAATACTAAGAAGCTATATGAAACCTAATAAAAACTCAATTGAAGCAAGTTCAAAATGTAGAATGATAATGATTTTTGAAGAAAAATTGAGCCTTTCCCTCTAAGATCATTGCCACTTAACTTTGAAGTGAATAACGAAATTCTGTGGGTATTTTTAAAACTTTGTGAACAGATGAAGGAAACGGGAAAGACTAAGTGCTATTTATACTACATACAATTCTATCGCTTAAATCCAACAGTATCCAAAACTAAAATAGTCCCAATTTATCAAAAAAGAACATCGAAAAGCTTACAGATTTGGACGAAAAACCCGTAAATCACACAAGACAAGTGGAAATGATTTATCAACCCGCCTTCTTAGACAAAAACCCCTTGGAATATAAAAGAACGCAAGCGATTTGATGATAAGCCCGGGATGAGAATGTCACAGATCTCTGGATGACCTATAGTAGCATCCCTCAACTTATCCCTTATAAATTATGGTAGAGACCCCTATGAATAAATAGCGAGGGGCCGAAAATGAATTATTCTGGAGCCGAGCGGGCAGGCTTGTCACTGATGCAAGAAATATGGCTTGTTAAACATTTTAGTGGATGTTGCGATACTGTCAAGACGTCTTTCAAATTCTAGGAATATTGTTGTCAGTGAATTTTAAATTGGGATTGAAAGTAAGCTTATACTAATTATAGAACAATTTACAATATTATTGCAAAATTTTACATTTTAGCATTAGTCTAATTAATTATTAGTCTGATAGATGGAATTTTAAAACGTCTGACATTATCAATAAATTTGAATTGAATGCAACTAGAAGAACAGTAAAAGAAAAACTCTCATTCATATTTTTATTTGGAAATAAGACGGCTAAAATATTATCTATTAGATCTATATTTAAGGCGACAATAGCATAACTTGATGCGGTTTGCCATCTATCTATACAAATTTTGCTAAAACTGGCAACAGTTATCAGTGTATTGCTTATATTTCCTTCCAAATATGACTCCAATAGTCTTAAAATCCACATATGTTGCGTCTACCAATAAAGCTTTATAACATTTTCGAAACCCCAAGGCCACAGTATTTTACTTCACGATATAACCTAAACTACGTGATTTAAGGTCTCGAAGGGTGTCCGTCATATTAAATCACTGCCCTGGCTAGTTAAGGGACAGGCTGTATCGCTACAACCATTAATCTTCACCTTTTTGAACGACTTGGCCTCTCTCCTAGGAAATTACTTGGTAATTTGACGTGTCATTAAATGGATAAAGTTTTATGAAATATTATTTTAGTTTTTCTTAGAACTGGTGTAATAGTGCTAGGTCTCTCATATTACGCAAGAAGCCGCTTGGGTAGGTACCATCGTAATGTATATTTCTCCCACAAAACAGCAGTCTAAATGTTGTTGTTTAAATTTCGAGTTGAAGGACATTGTAGTCTATTATCTATATTGTAGCCAGAGTAATTAATAGGCATATTGAGATATATCATCTTATATCTCGGGAAAACAAGAGTAGTAGAACATCAAGCATTCCATAACCCATGGTGTTGTTTAGTTTTGCTGTTCTCAACATTTCTACACAATATTACACTAATTATTTTCACGCATAATCTGCGGTTGTGTGAGAGGACAGAGGTTCAAGTTACGCGGTAAGTATCTGTTAAGTAGTATCGATTCCCGCGGGAAACCTTGCGGCCGGTCGGCCTTGCGCGGTGTCGGGTGTAAAGGATCTTGTTACTGTTTACCTTTATAATCCCGTTAAGATGTTATTGTACTGAATCCAAGAGGGATAATTAGTGATATGTTAGAAGACTTAGGGTATAGGAAAATACAAATATACACTCTACTCTACTCACGCCTTTTTCCCAGAAGGGGTAGGCAGAGGTGCCAGGACACCCCCATTTCGCCTTGTATGTTCCGTCCCACATGTGATAGGTGGCGAGCCTATCGCCAAATACATGGAGGAAAATATCGGGAGGAAATCTTCATACTGTAAGGATATAGATAAGATTTTTGATTGTGAGTGAAATCTGTCAACCAGCATTAGGCCGTGACTATAGTCAGTACCTCGATTGAACTGTAAGTTGTAGAGAAGCTTTGTGTAAAGAAGTGAGATTTATGGTCTAGTGCAGTTAACCAGATTAAACTCATAAATTAGATTCTAAGAACCAAACCCATTATCACGTTACAGCTTATGTTACCGCACTAACAAAGCACCTAAAAACTTTAAACAGCTTAATACACGGACCAACAAAAACATGAACAAAAATAAAACGTATTTTCACAATTACCCTTAAAATAAATACATCAGTAAGTGAAACATTAGCCGTGCTCAAAGCAAAGGCATTTTTAAACGGAAATAAATCCACATTTTCAACCGTTGAGCGAGCGGCGAACCTCCAAAACGCTCGAAAGGAAACTCATGAACGACTGAAGGAGGGTTTCGACACGACACCAAATCTTTTGTGTAAACATCATTCGGAAACGAAATTCCAGCTGCACTAAATGCGCTCTACTGATATAGGGTGTGACGCCCGGTAACTTCTGCCATTACACACTGTAACATACTGGTGTTGTGGATGGCTAGCTTTAGATATTATGGAGGGTACTGCTACCAAAAACGAAGCCAGGTTGTTTTAGTTTTAGTGTCTTCAGAAATAGCGCAATTGAAAATCTTCTAAAGAAAGCGACGATTTTTTTGTATTTTTTTCCTATCGTCGCGTCGTATTTGGGTGGTAAATACATAGTCTTTTTCTAAATACACCCTTTAGTTTATAAAAACGCTATGGCACGCAAGGGTTTAAATTATTATTTTGGCAAAAACTATGAGTTTATCCCCCAGTGTATTCTTATATTAGTATTCTTTTGATATGATGTATTCATAATATGAATTAACTATTAAGAGATTAATTATTTAACGTTAGCAGGCTGTTGCCAATTTAAAATTAGATTCTAGAGCACTAGTTAAAATATTTGGTGGAGAATGTAATTATCATATACCAATAGATCTTTTTGATATAAATCTGTATCAGCCCATATACGTCCACTGCACTGCAGGGCACGGGCCTCCTCTACAATCGAGAATACGATTGAGAGTGGTTAGGCCATAATATAGTCCACCACGCTGGCCTAGTGCGGGTTGGCGGACTTACATACCATAGAAATTCTTATAAATCGCTATGATATAAAAATTCTACTGTAATAGACAAAACCTATCTATTTAATATAATCATGTTATTATTTAAAAAATAAAATACCCTAACGATTTGATTTGACTTTTCGGAAAATTCACAATTCAAAATAATTTCTCTCTTTGTTTAATTTCAAGCTCGTTCTATAAATAGCATTGTGGGTCCACTGATCGGAAAGAAATCGGAAATATGTTGCCGTTTGATTGATCATTTGTGCGTGATTGATGAATATGCGACAAATATATAAATTAGGACATTTATCATCAATCAATCCGTCAATCTCGGAATGAAATTTTATGAGATCGAATACAATGAAATAAAAACATCCGTAGTTAATTTAATTAAGTCGGTCGTATTAAGTCTTTTTACCTTTTCGTGATTGTAAGCAAAACATTGCATAACATGCATCAACATTGCCAACCCGCACTAGGCCAGCGTGGTGGACTACATGGCCTAACCAGTCTCAATCGTACTCTCGATTGTAGAGGAGGCCCGTGCCCTGCAGTGGGACTGCAGTAGTGCATGTCTAGATTAAGCATAAGATTTATCTTTCTACATGCATAAAAGTTCCCGACCTCGTAAAAACGTGATATAAGACATACAGAAAAATAATAATAGGCTTAAACCATAATGCAATGAATTTATGTTTAAGAACTAAGGGCAAAGTAATAAGGTACATAAAATAATACGTGTAATAAACTAACTGTAATTAATTTATATTGAAGTAAAGGTGCCGCATTTTATTTCACAATACAATTAATTGCATTATAAAATCTACTTTGAAAAGTAATAAAAGCTAAGAAATGTTCTAATTAACCGCATGACTGTCCAACAGCCACTACAGTAAGGAAACTTCGTCTTTTGTAGATCCTCGTCTCATGACATAATCGTACTTCTCACAACTCTTCACATTGAATTCTTACAATCTATTCACGTAGTCCTTTCATCTCTACATTAATTATGCTTAATTTTTTTTTTCAATGAATGGCGAGACGAGCTATCCCTACGCCTGATGATAAGCGATATGACCGCTCATAAACAGTAGCAAAATTGCACTGCGCTCGCCATCCAGAGACATAAGATGTTAAGTCTCGTTATGTCCAGTAGTTACTCTGGCTACAATGTCCTTCAATACAAAGCACAACAGTGCATTTACACTGCTGTTTCACGGGAGAAATAGACATTGTGGTGGAACCTACCCAGATGACCTCTGACATATGAGAGACCTACCACCAGTATACATCTTAAATAACTAATATTGTGTGTATATAAATTATAGTTGTGCATGGTTAGAGGCCGCCTGTGAAACAAGAGGCCGCGGGTTTGATCCCCACACCGAGAAATTAGTTTATGCAGCCCTGAAATATTTCTTTCGATTCTGGGTGTTTATGAGACCGATAAGTCTGCCGTAGTTTCTGATATAAATGATACAAGACTCGATCTTATTGTGGGGTCAGGACTATGTAAGTGGCTGTTGGGTTATTTCTTTATTTTCCTCTTATTCAAGAAGAGCAACAAGCCTCTTCTCAGTTTATCCTCAAATAATAACATGCCATGTAATAGGATGAAAGCATAAACTCAAGCATAAATATATTTCTCAAGCATTCGTCGGTTGAAGAGACACAATCCGATATCTCCTTAGGTTGCTCTTTAGCAATCCGTATTCAATATGCATTCGTCTTATTTTTATGCAAATAGATACTTATCAATAAGGATTTATGTTATACGTCTTCGTATACTTTTGCTGTGGTTTGTTGAATTTATGTTTATTGGAGAATTATATGAATTTCTTTGCTGGTGGTAATAAAAATAAAATAATAATAATTGATTCACCCCGCAAGTTAAATTGAACAGATTCAGTATTTTTTAATTGTACCACTCGATTTGGTGAGTAGTTTTTACTAGAGACGAACACATTTTATAAGTTGGTGTGATTCAGAGCAGTTTATAAAAAATACATACATACAGAAACTCAAGCCTTTTTCCCAGAAAGGATAGGCAGAGGGACACCTTATGTGTTACGTCCCATGATGTGATAGGAGACGCGCCTACCGGGCCATAGGTATAGCAAAAAAAGCATTTATAAGCCATAGTTTATAATTTCTATCCATGGTAGGATATTCGAATAAAGTTTTCAGTATCAATACGGTATATTTTCGTATACTGGTACGACAAAGTTCTTAAGAAATACATGAGATAAGTAGTCCTCATTGTATCTCTTGACTGTCAATAAACTTATATTAGCCTGATGGTACTCGAATACACATACGGCCGATGCCAATAATCAATCAAAAAATTAGGTTGAAGTCAATCTGGATTGTTGTCTACTTTTCGATTTGTCATTTATTTCACTACAGAGATTGATTATTGGCAATATAGTATCAGAAAAAAGATTGAGCTGTCAATCTCAAACGGCAAATTTTGGATTGGGATTGTTTATTGGCAGCGGCTGATAGTGGAAGGAACTCAAAAGATAACGCATTTTTGTTGGTTACAACAACCTGTTTTAACTAAACCATAGATACTAAATAAAGAATGAACAAAAATAGAGGAAAAAAGAAAATGTGAGAGGCCGCCTAGGTAGATATCATGGTGATATCTATTTCTCTCCAAACAGGTGTGTAAATTCACTGTTTTGTAGCAATTTGAAGGATATTGCAGCCAGAGTAACTACTGGACATATTGAGACTGAGCATCTTATCTATCATGATGGGGAGCGCGGTGGAATGTCAAGCATTGCTTTGTAATTCATGGGTGTTTGGTTTTGCACTGTCCATGAGCGGTCGTATTCCTAACTATTAGAAAAAGGGCATGCTCGTCGCGCCATTTATTGCAATAAAAAAGATACCCCACATGTACATTGACGTAATTACTGATAAATTATTATCTACTTCAAAACTAAAGTCTTATTGCCCAAACGCTCCACCCGTGTGTATCATTCAGCAAATGTAAAAATAACGAACGAGGTGCGAATCACGTACGGTGCTCGGGTCCCGGATATTTTACATGATAATATTTATTTTCGTCAGTATTACTTGCAGTTTCAATTCACGTGCAAACTTCAAAAGTGTTTCCTATTTTGTGAGTAAATATGGAGTTCGTTTTCGACTTGTTATGATCTATTTAATATGCTTTTGATGACCAATTGGCATGGTGGATAGGTTGACTGAGGTTTTGTATATATTTGTCTAAGCAGGGGGAGGGGGGAGGGTTCTTTAGTTTTTTTGTGGTTCTTTTCTACATGCTTTAACTAAATAAAATCTCTTTTTTTACACTGGGTCTTCGTAATGACTGCACTGCATCTGGCGGTAAGTGTAAATGCTGTTCAGAGTATTGGAAGGCATCAGATTGTGGTCCATAACATTCGATACAATTATGCAGGCCTACTGAGATGCTTCTTCACTGTACACAGAAGGTCCCAGGATTATTGGAGGGAACACGTGTGATGGCAAACAATTCCACAACTTGACCAATTCCAAACCTTAATCATTAATTTGAGTATTGTTTTTATAACCTAAACAAGTTATTATATCTCTCACGTGCTCTCATTCATACAGTTTTCACGCCAAAAATGTTTCATTGTATCTATACAAGTATTGTAGGTCCCACTGCAGGCCTCTTTTAAAATCGAGAGAACAGTGGTTAAGGGTTGATCCTTGTAGTCTAAAAATAACTATAATGTAAAATTATATGGCATAATCACTCTCAGTCGTACTCTCGATTGTAGAGGAAGCCCAGCTACGAGACGTACATGAGCTGATACAATAATGCAAAATTTATGTCACCAGTTAAATCCAGTTAAAGTGTACATACCGAAAATATATCGATAAACTCTTGTATCACAGATATCGCGTAGTCAACAAAAACGAAAGTTCGGGTTATAAGCGACGAGAGGCAAGACAATGGCTCTTATATTATACTTTGCGAGGTTTTTTAAACCGCAAGTAAATAGGTGGGCATGGATTAACGAGCTCTTTCCTACGCCGAGATAAGGGCCTCACTCCATTGGCGTGGCGTAATATTCATTTTTTTGAACATTTTTTTTTTGGGACGGTTAGTTGGGATTTCATAATCGTGAAGGTTTGAAGGACATTGTAGCCAGAGTACTCTGGACATATTGAGAACGTCTTATGTCTCAGGGTGGCGAGCGCTGTGGTTTACCAAATTTTGAAAATCATAGCGTTGTATAAATGCGTGGTGGCCTGTTGGTAAATGGACCAGACGCGGCTGCCAACATGTTCACGGTGATCGCGGGTTCAAATCCCAGGACACACCTCTGACTTTAGGGAATCATGTGTGTATTGAATCACCACGCACTAAAACGGTGAAGGAAAACATCGTGAGGAAACCTGCATACTATAGCGATTTTTAAGAATTTCTATGGTATGTAAGTCCACCAACCCGCATTAGGCCAACGTGGTGGACTATATGGCCTAACCACTCTCAATCGTACTCTCGATTGTAGAGTAGGAAAGTACATAGCGTTTTTTGGTCTTGTTACTATCTATGAGAGGTCGTATCGCTTACCATCAGACGAATGGCATTCACAGAAAAAAAAACCCAAAAAAAAATATATTGATTCTTGCGCACCAAAATGTGCATATACCTAGCTGATATTGGTTTGACGATATATTTTCTGATTCATTAGATGTCTCCCTAATTACTTATAATATCATTAAATGCGATATGTTCACCTACGTCAAGTAATTAGATCTAAAGGTACATACTAAAAAATGATTATTAAATTGCTCCACTACCACTGACACTCTATCAGCATGAAAGTGGTGAACGAGAACTTTGGACATGACAGTAAAGTCCTAATTTTCGTCGAGTAAAAATTCATTTATAATTACTGTGCAAGAGTATGAACGTTTGGTTCAAATAACCTGAAGTACTGTTTCTTTCAAAGCAGTTCCTAAGATTTCCCAGTGGCCTATATCGGAGTTACTTATTCACTTATTGCTTACTTATAAAACTGAGAAATTTGGACAAGAAACTCAGGAGATTAGGCAATATACTGACCGGTATAAGCCTAGTTTAAATATATGAAAGTTTTTTTTTTCATGCAATCAATTTCGAGACCAGCATGCTGTTCGCCTGGTGGTAAACGATACGACCGCTCAAGGACAGTAGCAAAACAAAACAACAGCATTAATTACAAAGCAATGCTTGGCATTTCACTGCGCTCGCCATCCTGCCACATAAGATGGATGATAAGTCTCTTTATAACCTTTAGTTACTCTGGCTTCAATGTCCTGCAAATCTAAACACTTGAGTAAGTTTACACTATTGTATAGCGGAAGAAATAGACATTGTGATGATACCTATCTAGACGGCCTATCACATATAAGAGACCTACCAGTTCATCTCAGAAACATGAATTAACACTAACATGGATTGCGGGATTAAATAAAAAAGTGGCAATAGCAGTTTATCCTCCACTATGCCGCCGTCCTAAGGTTAAATGGCGGGATATTTTGGATGTATTATGCAGAAACCGTCAGCCCGACGATTTCATTATTTTGCATAACAAAACGCGAGCAGGGCCGACACAATCACCACGGTACATTTTGAGCAGGCTAAATTCCGCTCATTATTTTGAGGTTATTACAAAGGCCGAGGCAAAAATGCATAGGATAAATGAGCGACTGATTGCTTCTTTGTTCTTGGCAATGTATGTGTAATAGGTAATGTATTTAGTTTGATTACTGTATTAGGTGTACATTTGTGTTTGTTTTAGAATCAAATACTTATTTCCCTAGTTTGACTATTCACCATAAAATTATAAACAGACTGCCTTGGCGCAGTTGTAATACGATATGATTGCAACGCTGTAGTCTGGGATTCAAATCCACTTTATGGAACGGAATACACAAGGCGAAACTGCGTTAACCTAGTAAGACCTACCCATTTTGGAAAAAAGGCGTGATGTTTATGTATGTTAACATTTATGTAGAATATTGAAATAAAACTATGATTTACGGATTTTATCGTGGATTTGGTTTAATTTTTACATATTTGACTTCCCGACGTTTCGATTACTTTACAGCTTTCGTGGGCACGGGGCGGACTGAGTCATCCGTAGAATGTATGTAGAATAATGAACAAATCTTACAGTTACATACACTTTGTAGTTTATATTGCGTAACTTAATTGACATTCAGGCAAATACAATAAAAGAACAATCGACATTAATTATCCAAATGAAGCAGATAAATACTTGCCAACTGCGCAACTTGCAAAATCAACATTAACATGACCAGTCAATGACAATATTCTCTTTAAATAACAGCAAACAGCGACAAGAAGGAACTCATTAGCAGAACAAAAGCGCAGTCGATCCGAAACCAATAAAACTGAGCTCCATTAAACATTTTCTGAATAAAAGGAACAGTGGATAAAAAAAAAAACTACGTGCCAACACTTTGGCCACGAATCGACTTGCGTCCCGGCGTAGCCGCTCGGCCAATCTGGATAAAAGCAAACTATACTTTCAAACAAAAAACTTCGCGGGTTTTCTGCTTTTGTCGTTTTTTTTTTGTATTTGTACTTTTTACGAAAGCAAGGTTTTTGTAGTAAATAGTCAATAGTGTTAGTATAATAAATGACTTGTGCAAAGCCTGAGTTTTTTTTGTTTAATAAATAAGTCTAGAATAAACATGTTCTGGTTCGCTTGCGGTTAATCAATTAAGTGCTTACGTTAAGTCGGATCTAAACTTAGGGCAAATACTATTGATTTGCCGAAATGTTGAGGACACCCATAACAACATAAAATGTTGTTTAGGTATAAGGAAATATATATATTACGATTCCAGCAGATCGAAGACAGGTCATTTTGGGAGGTCTATGTTCATCAGTGGTTTTCCTCTGGCAGAAGAGAGAACAATAAAAAGCGTAGAAGAAGGAATTTGTACCCGATACAAGAGGGAAAATTAATGGTAATGCTTTGAGCGGCCATACGAAGCGAAATCAGCGAACCCATAACACATGCGGCGACTGACAAAGAATGTTTGTCAATATGCTGTCGTAAGATTTCCTAAGGCCCCACCCCGGCCATTTCACAATCTCACTAAATTTTAAGACTGTGGGATTCCACAATACCTTTTACTACAAATAGACTTACCACTCTCAGTCGTACTCTCGATTGTATAAAAGGCCCGTGCTCTGCAATGGGACGTATATTGGCAGTTATCGTTTTAGCTTCCCCAAAGCAATGACTAGGGAGCTTAACAGCTCTATTCTCGCTAAAGAATGTAGTTCTAAGATATACCGTATCAACCTGATATCGATTAAACCGTGTGGCACATTTATCAAGTGTTTTCTACTAACATTCTATCTCGCTTTATTGGTAGCAAATACTGTAATATATCTCCGGCGAGACAGGCCTTAGAGAAAATTTTAGTTGACTTTCTTGGAGGTAATAAAATTTATGTTGTTTTGTTGCTAAGGTTTTAGATGACATTGTAATAATTTTACATAGGATACTTCGTATCAGATTCGAGTTAAAATACGCGAGAAAATATTCGTGATTGTATATAAGTGGTTTAAGCAGCCTCCGTGGCGCAGTCGGTTAAACGCAGCCAGTTATAAAACAAGAGTCCCCGGGTTTGTGAGACCGAGAAATCTCTCGTAGTTCCTAATCCCCACGACACAAGATGGGTTCATAGTGTGGAGTTATTACTATGTGTGTGACTGTTGGGTGTTATTTATTTAATATTTAATTAACCATATAAAAAAAAGTTTTGTTACACAAAAATATATTAAACACAATCCAATAAACGTTCAAACGTTCAAATGGATCTGATATGTAAATAATATTGTGATAGTCCGTTTGTATTTCAAGATACAAATATCATCATATTTTGTTGCTGATTACAGACCGTTGCCAAATATTTCCGAAACTACCTAGCATGTCCTGCATCTACTTTTGTATAATCGATTTGGTTATAAAAAGCATAAAATACTGCCCAACAACTGCTGAGAACGATGTAAGGGGTCATAAATTTCCAAAACTATCTAAAACCCCGTAAAAATAACTATTCGACCTTCCACTATTTCTGCGGTAACGCTGCCACCGAAGTTTTATGTCCAAGGGTTCAGGAATCGATGTCTGGCGTCATTTTTGTTTATAGGAGGGAGGCACTTAGAAAAATTGTAAGGCGGTCCGCTCATAGTATATTCGTTTTATGAAAATTGACTGGTTGGGCCAAATTATGATGGGGTCGTCAATCAAAAAAGTAAACTTACGCTCAATTTGATGGTTAATATGTTTTTTCTAAGCCCCCTCAATCTAACTTTAGGTTGTGCTTCGGAGTGGGCGGTTATGGGCTCATAAAATGTTTTAGAACTTTTTCAAATTACCAGTGGTCTCTTGTATGCTTGTATCTGAGAGGCCACCAGGGTAGATACCATGCGATGTCTATTTCTGCCACCAAACATATTATTGTTTTTTTCTTATTGCAATGTATAGCGTGACAAGCATACTGTTCGCCTGATGGTAAGCGATACGATCGCTTATGAAAAACATCAAAACCAAATAACACCTTGAATCAGTTCGCCTGATGGTAAGCGATATGGACGCTCATGAACAGTAGCAAAACATAACAACGCCTTGAATCACAAAGCAAGTTAGTAATTCTTTCTGTGTTATACCTTCCTAAATTGTCCAAAATAAAATCCAACATCGTTTCACATTTATGAAAGTTCACAACGAGATTACGTCAACTTCATACAAAGCTGTGTAAAACAAGAATACAATAGTTTCCAAAATTCCGTAACAAACTTACTTCGTCGTAAAATTTCGTCATAAAAGCGACTTGTAAAATATTTGCAGACATTTTCTAAACTTAAAGTTATTATCGTGGAATCGCTGGGAAATTGGTTTAAATGCGGGTTCAACTGTGTTCCGCACTGGAGTCGTTCAACAGTTAAAGAAAACAGTTATTTCTTTTTGCGGTTAAGTTACAGGAGATAGCGGATGAAAAGAAGCGGAATGATCAGACAGTAAAGTTATCTAACATTTATTGTAAAACTGAATTTTCCAAACATTTCAAAATAATTTTCTCAATTGATTTATTGATAGCTAACAATATACCTTAAAAGGCCTAATACAAAGACGTAACTTATGGTTACTTTTGTAATTCGACGTTATAATATAGTCTGTGGAAATTGTTTGATTTGAATTTGATTGAAGAAGACAGTTCGTGTTGCTGAGGGAGTTTCTTGCGCCACTTCTTCTTCACAGCTACAACACGTTCTGAAGCGGTGGTAGCAGAAAAGAACGATTCAAAAATCTGGTGAAATACTATTTGAATAAAGAACATTTTGATTTTGATTTTGATTTCGAGACTAAGAAATTTATTCAGTTTATTTTTAACTCTAACTTATTATTATTTCCGCATAGGCTAATTCCCATTAGATTAACTACCAGACGGTATTTCGTATAACCACAATCCATGCCTCAAAAACATTATTGACTAACTCTCTTAAAGTTTAAGACTTAGGTATAAGCAGTAAAAGAAATAAACCCTAAATCCATTCCGCTCATAGCATCACCGCATTCCTTACAACAAATGAGACTTTAGTTAATTCCTCATTTCAATATAGTTATTCCGCGAAGACTGACGTAAATACTTTAATACTCCAAGACGTGTACTACGTTGAAGCTTTGTACAAGTCTCTTTGAAAATATTATAATAGGCTTTAGAGATGAAGTAACGTTTTCACTCTTAGAAAATTGAATTTGAAGAAGAAACTTTTAAAACGAGCTTCTAAAACATTTAATGAAATAAAAAAAATGATTTCATGTACTTTTTATACATAATTATAAATTGTATGATAAATCGAATACTAGGGTAAAGTGAGTACAATTCAGATTGTAAGAAAAAAATATTATCTACGGCCAATCCATTTTTGTGTTTTTGGTTTTCGGGACTGGAGTTTGTACCAGGCAGGGCGACATTCGTATCATCACATTTTGGACAAACGAGATTAAGCGAACTGCAAATGGCACTGGTGTAGACTCTGCCTACCGCATCGCAATCTTTTTTTTACTATGAATGGTGAGACCATAAATTCCAAAGCAATGATTGGCATTTTATTGCACTCGCCATCGTGAGATATTACATGTTAAGTCTCAATATTATGACCAGTAGTTACTCTGGCTATAATGTCCTTCAAAGCAGAACACATCGGTACGTTTACACTGCTGTTTAGTGCGAGAAATAGATATTGCGTTTGTATCTACCGAGGCGGCCTCTCTGAGAGACCCACCACCAGTAAATTTATGAGTTTTTACATAAGAATAGGTAGACCGGAAACACATTATTGAACCGCCAAGTTACATGGTAAACATAATATTTTTTACACCTTCGATGCGCAGTTGGTTGTGTGCCAGTTATGAAACCGTGGCTGTGGGTTCGATCCCCACACCGAGATATTTTTTTGTGTAATCCAGTAATATTTGTTTCGGACCTGCGTGTTAGTGAGACCGAAAAGACTTTCTAGTTACTGACGTCTGTTACTGACGTCGTGACTGACCCACGTTACAAGAATCAATCTTAATGTTGAGTTAGCCCTAAACATATGGCTGTTAGATATATACATTTATTTAAGTCTGCAACAAGCCACTCTACCTGTCGAGTAAAAAATACAAGCTTTAAACTAGCACCAATCTGCCAACCCAACTCTGACCGCAACAGTTTTATTTAAAACGAATTTACATCTAAAAACACTGTTGTGTTCCATTTAAAAATTTCACAACAATGCATTTCGATGGCGCTGAAACTTGTTTAAAATGAAATTCTTCCCTCGTCGCGTATTGAATAGCAAAGTGTGGCGGGTACAGAAAAACAAAAGACGAAATAGCGCCAGAAACCGGGCAAAACGCGATAATGGAGTTATTGTAGAAGAAAATCCACAGAAAATGGATCGGGGAGTGAAAAATATATTTGGGAATTTGTACTTTTGCGATTATACTGATGAAGGTTAGATGTGCGTTTGAGATATAGCAAATATTGAACAAGTCAAGATAATTCTTCGTGTTGTCAAGGTTTATATACAGTTTAGTAAAGTTTTGTAATATGTAGAAAATATATTATAAACCTGCGAAAGCTTGTGTGCCTCTTCACGCTCAACGCTGGACCGATTTTGATGAAATTTCGCATTTAGGTAACTGAGTGTCAATACACACATAGGTTAAAGCTAGTCGCATTAACATATAGGTTACTTTTTATCCCAAAAAAATGTAGTTTTCCTGTGAGATGGGCAAGGAACTGAAATCGAATTTTAAATTTATTCGATACTCTTACAAACTCACAGGAATGGGGTGGGACGTTTAAAGTACGACAGTAACGTTAAGTTTAAATGTTTAAAAATTGTAATTTAACATAAACTTGCAGTGTTTCGATTTTTTTAATGCGGAGTACACATATTAGACAGCCTCCGTGGCACTGGCGGTTAGACGCCGCCTGTGAAACGAGAGGCCGCGGGTACGATCCCCGCACCGAGAGAAATGTCTGTGCAGCCCACAAATATTTCTTTCGGGTCTGGGTGTTTGTGAGACCGAAAAGTCTCTCGTAGTTCCTGATTCCCCCGATACAAGACTTGATCTTAGTGTGGGGTCAGGACTATGTATGTGATTGTTGGATGTTATTTATTTATTATTATTATTTATTTATATATGTGTATATACGTCACAATACAATCGTGAGTTTAGCTATGATTTCAATCTTTGTGCCTTTTGGATGTGTCAAAAATTATTTAAGGATCAGACTACCCTTACTGTTCTGTATCAGCCCATATACGTCCCACTGCAGGGCACGGGCCTCCTCTACAATCGAGAATACGATTGAGAGTGGTTAGGCCATATAGTCCACCACGCTGGCCTAGTGCGGGTTGGCGGACTTACATACCATAGAATTTTTTATAAATCGCTATGGTATGCAGGTTTCCTCGCGATGTTTTCCTTCACCGTTTTAGTGCGTGGTGATTGACTATCAATACACACATGACTCCGAAAAGTCAGAGGTGTGCCCTGGGATTCGAACCCGCGACCACCGTGAACATGTTGGTAGTCGCGTCTAGTCCGTTTTACCAACAGGCCACCACGCACTTCCACCCTTACACGCTTTCAAATATATTTGACAACCTTTTTGTTGGAATTTGTTAATACTTCGTGAAACACGAATTCATGGGTTCGATACGGGGTAGAGCCCACCGTTCCTTTGTTCCACAACTTATTTTTGCTGGTTCACTTGTTTTAAACAGTCTAACCTATGTAAATACTTTTGGTTGTATTATATTATGGATTGATGTGAGGACATCAGATATCTTATATTTTACCCTTTGGAGAGCCTCCTCTTCATCAACTTAGGTATACTTGAAAGATCTCCAGAGCGACTTATTAATGGCAGGCATTCAACGTCTTTCTTCAATTTTAATTTGACTCTTCTTTTGTTTATTAATGACTTCTTGTCCAGACATTTTAGCCCCATCGACCATTTCAACACTGCCATTTCAATTCCCTAATGCTTCTCACCTATGTTCTATTTACTAATACCAAAAGGGATGATATTACTTTGTGTATATATTTAGCAATAATTTCCATTACAGACATTCAAACTAAAGGTCACTGATCATTTTCAATCGTTTGGATTTCAATAACCCGATGAGCTTGATAATGACGCCTACATGTCTAAATGGTACGGCGGAATTGAAATTAATTTAATGGTATGCTGCGGTATTTTGGATAATGACGGAGGTAACATGATGTGGTTACTCAGTTGGGTTGGGTTAATATTTTTATACTGACAGTGACTAGAATCTATAGTAATGGTGGTAAATGGTAAGTAGGTTAGACACTAAGACTGTAAAAAGAGACGTAGCGCGTTCGATCCCCAACCAAGAAAATTGTTAAGCACATCAGTATACTGGTTATCTCAAGACTGCTATCGGAAACGAAGCCGGGTAGTAGTTTTAGTGGCTACAAACGCAATGCAATTAAAAATTTCGCATATAAACGCGACAATTATCACAAACTCACTTTTTTTTTCCTAAAAATAGCCAATAAACACACCCACCTTTCCTCTTGTTTGTTCCATCCCACGTTGTGAAAGGGGACGAGCCTTTCGCCATATCAGAAGCAAATTCATGACTGCGCGCTAATAATAAATAGAAAAATCCGATATCACTGTTCCTGACCTGGATTAGAACCCACAACCTTAGCTTTGTAATCGTACCGTATTATAAAAATATTATCAACGCCGTAGTCACTACATAGCATAAAACAAAGTCGCTTTCTCTGTCAATGTCCCTTTGTATGCCTAAATCTTTAAAACTACGCAACGGATTTTGATGCGGTTTTTTTTAATAGATAGAGTGATTCAAGAGGAAGGTTTATATGTATAATATGTACATATTATTGTACAGACATCTATTTGCACCCGGGCGAAGCTGGGCCGGGCCGCTAGTATTTTATAATCACTGAATATTAAACCTTGTTCATATATTTTCATTGTCAAGATCATTAATATTAATTGTTAATCACTGAGAATTAAACTAAGGTATTAAAACTGTCAAATTTAAATGAAGGTTATAGTGTTATTATCTTTTAATATAGTTTTTTAAATTAATTTTAGCAAATTTTGACTCTTTAAATTGCCCTCCCATTCTCCTATTATTACATCCATCCCAAAATTGCCTAGAAGAGATTAGCCAGTGCAATAAAGCTTTTTGTACTTTTGTATTATTTTATTTCTTTAATGTAACTTCAGCCCTTATACGTCCCACCGCAGGGCTTGAGCCTCTTCTACAATCAAGAGTACATTTGAGGCTGGCAAGGCAATATTGTTCACCACGCTAGCCTAGTGCACGTTGCCAGTTTTTACATACTATAGAAATTCTTACAAATTCGCTATGTTATGCAGATTTCCTCACGATGGTTTTCTTCACGGTTAAATTGCATGGTAATTGACTGTCAATACACAAATGATTCCGAAAAGTCAGAGGTGTGCCCTGGGATTTGACACGCGACCACCGTGAGCATATTGGCAGCCTCGTCTAATCCTTTTACCAAGAGGCCACCACGCATTGGTGCATGGTTCAAAAAAGGATAAATAAATAAATAAAGCCATCGTGAAATGGCAACAGTCCGACTACACTAGAATGATTCGGAATAATTGACGCAGCGTCGCATGTCATGAAAATCAATACGAATTTACAGTTCCGTAGTTAGGCTGTTTGAGGCTGAATAGTCCCCGTCTATCCCACTGGCTCCTTCCATCCCTTTAATTCTCCAAAGCTTGAAACGTTCGGATGGACATGGAAATTGCATGGACTAAATCCTATTGATATGAATGTACGTGCATTCAAATCAAAATCATTTTAAAATCCGGCGATAAGCACATTACTGATTAACCAGATGGTAATTTATTTTTTAAATGGTTTAAATAAAAATTATTTAGTAACAGGATTATTTTTCAAAGTCTGACCTATTTTTTTCATTGAACGCAAGAGAATAATCTTCATTGTGTATAGTATTATTGTGTACGTATTATTAAGAGAATAATACTAATACGATATGATGTAAAATATTCCAAGAACAATGCTAATCTTCCATACATTTTTTTGTTTTTGGTTGTGTTGTTTGGTTTTTGAACGCAATCAAAAATATTTTAAAATATAGATTTCGAATTTCTTAGCAGTTGAAATTCTAAGCAAAGGTTTACTATTGTATTAATATTTATATACACGAAATGAATAGAGACTTCAAAATTGCATGAACAATAGTTTTAAGTTTTTTTTATTTGCATGAAAGTCATTAATATCTTAATCAATATCAAAACAATCATGATAAATGTGAAATCTGGCTAATTATATACTATTTATCTACTTTTCTCTTTTCTCCTGCCATATCCACCAGTTATTTAATTATACCTACGCAAAAATCCTATAAAATAATTACACAAAAACACATTAAAAGTAACAACTTCACGAATTCAAAAATACGGAAACCACCTAAATACATTAGGTACGATACCTGGTCATCAGAGGCAGTATTACCGATCACGCTGTGTGCTTGATCCGCTTGTCAGTTGACAAGCACGCCCGCTTCATGATTGAAGCGATGTCTCACCATGTATTTCCGATACAATTGTTAATGGCAATTCACTTTGATGAATGGCCACCGTGACCTATTTTTTATTGTCAGTATGATAAATTGGGTTTAATTGATGATTTTGTTGTGTGAAATTGTGGTGAGATTGGAAGTATTATATATTGGTATAAAGCTGTAACCAAACAATGCCTTGTTAGCTCTGTTTTACTTCGGTACGATTGCAAAGCTGAAAGCTGGGGTTAGAATCCCAGGGAGGGCCAAGTGATATTGGATTTTTATATAAATTATAGGCCGGAGTCAGGAATTTGTGCCCGATATAGCTATAGGCTCGCCCCCTATCACATCGTGGGACGGAACATACAAGGCGTAACGTGAGTGTTCCGATGGCACCTCTACCTACCCCTTTTATAATATAGGCGTGAGTTTATGTTTATGTAATTCATAATATATGTGACAATAAAACCGTAAGCATAAGTCACGTTAAATATTATATACTTTGTTATTAATTTCGCTGTCGCATGCCAAGCATTCTTGTGCCAAAAATTAGCTATGTGTTGGCATATAACCAAAACCCATATGTTATTGTAATTTATCGTGCAATATAATATTGTGTTATAAATATGAGAAAATTTCTCAATATATTATATCGAAAAGCATCCTTTTCTCTGGCTGGGTATGTTAATAAGATTAATATTTGTAATAAGTTATGGTAGGAAGGTCAATGTTTATACATAAATTTACTTCAATAGTTGAAAGTGCCAATAACTCCGGCAAAGATAAATTTGATTGCATCAGGATAATTCAATATTAAAAACATCACAGCTTCGAAAGCGTCCTCGTGCCAAACTTTCATCAGCCACACAAAGCTTAGCTCTTCAAAAAAGCACAAGAAGCTAAACCCATTTAAATCGACGCCGAACGGACCCTACTTTTTCCATTACACTGAAACTTGTGTCGATTAAGTCGCTGCTAATTTGTCACGTAGACAGGAGGGGTAGGACAAGGAATAAAAAAGGGGAGGGGAAAGGGGGGAGGGGGTAGGATATCGTGTAAAAATTTCCGCATCCCTAAAACCGAGCCCACACAGCCGTATAATTTTGCAGACATCATATTGAACTATTTAAAATAGTGGCCCTACGTTGCCCAAGCAAAAGTAAGATTTTACTACAAACAAAATATGCAATATAAAAAAAAATACTGTATGGACAAAGCTTCCTCTTGAATCAATCTATTGTTGAAAAATGCATTAAAATTCAGTAGTCATTGAATTTATTGCGAGCAGAGCAACAGACAACCAGCAAATGATTTTTTTATAACAAGTGTGACTGCCGCGATGGCGTAGTTGTAATACGGTATGGTTACAAAGCTGAGGTCTTGGGTTCAAATCTCGGGTCGGGTAAACTGTAAAGTAATATTGAATTTTCTATTCTTTACTAGCCCGGAGTTAGAAATTGGTGCCTGATATGGCAATAGCCTCGCCCTCTATCACATCGTTAAATTATTATTGTTATCGTTTATCACTGGCAAACATTTTGTTTAACGCGATTTGTCATATCTGGTTAAATTTAATTTTAGTTTATATAATATACAATTGTAGTATATTATAGTTGTATTTTTTCGTTAAGGACATTGATTTCAAGATTTGCTTAAAGTCCCGCCAATTCGAATTGGGTATATAACTGTAATGAATGTGTGTGTTGAATAAATAAATAAAACGTGGAACCGAACACACACGACGAAATGTGGGTGTCCAGACACCACTGCCTACGCCTTCTGGGAAAAAGGTTCGAGTTTACGTAGTTATATTTGAATTTCAAAGATGGAGACTGCTGGGAGATTGAAGAAAGAGGCCTATATTCTGCAGAGGAATTATCGGACTGAAGCTGAACTTGGTACAAAACCTGAGTTAACTCTCACTGCCATAGTAAAACGCAGTGTAAAAATATCGACACAGAACAATAACAGACGCTTGTGGACACAATAGCCGCGTGTTTGTACCGAGACGTGAGTGCTATTTACCCTTTATGATAGAGTCGGGGCCAGGAGAACGGCGGGAAGGAGTATTAGAAAATGCTTCCCGCAACGAAGAGTAGCAGTACTATCATATACCTTTGAAGTCACGTCACAAAAATATCTATCCCGGTGAAAAAACAACACAACTCAATGCAATGTATACACACTATTTATACTCCATTATTTTTAATTTTGTGTTTTTTTTTTGTTATCATGGCAATGTGTATTCTTGTGAAATTATTACTGAACTAGGGGCGGGTCTAGATTTGTCTGAGTGCAAATACTTTTGGGGCCACACCACGTCATCATATTATTTGGCGTACTAAATGTTTTATTTATATTTATGCTTTGTAATTAAATTTAAAATACGTGTTGTTCTGTAGGTATACGCACTAGACGCGACTGCCAACATGTTCACGGTGGTCGCGGGTTCGAATCCCAGAGCACACCTCTGACTTTTCGGAGTCATGTGTGTATTGATAGTCAATCACCACGCACTAAAACGGTGAAGGAAAACATCGTGAGGAAACCTGCATACCATAGCGATTTGTAAAAATGTATATGGTATGTAAGTCCGCCAACCCGCACTAGGCTAGCGTGGTGGACTATATGGCCTAACCACTCTCAATCGTACTGTCGATTGTAGAGTAGGCTCGTGCCCTGCAGTGGGACCTATATGGGCTGATACAGATAGCGATTTATAAGAATTTCTATCTTATGTAAAGATTGCCAACCCGCATTGGGCCAGCGTGGTGGACTATAGGGAATAACCACTCTCAATCGTACTCTCGATGGTAGAACAGATCCGTGCCCTACAGTGGGACGTATGTTGGCTGATATAGTGATACAGAATTATTAAATTGTTGTTACCGTCTGGTCCCGTTATATCGCATCCTGTCGCTTCGTATGCTATCCCACGTACGTTTATACCGGGTATCTCAAGACTGCTACCGAAAACGAAGCCGGGTGGTAGTTTTAGTGACTACAAACACAACGCAACTAAAAATTTCGCAAAGAAGCGCGACAATGATTTTTTATGATTTTTTAAATATCGTCATTTTTGGGTGGTAAATCCATAGTTTTTGCTAAAATTATAATTTAAACACTTTTATACCTTAGGTTATTTATAAATAAAAGGGTATACACTATTGTTTTAGGAAAAAATGTATTTACCACCCAAATATGACCATAGGAAAAAAATAACAAAAAAAAAATTGTCGCTTTTTTTTGCAACTTTTTCTATTGCATTGCGTCTGAAGTCGCTTTAACTACCACCTGGCTTCGTTTTCGGTAGCAGTCTTGATATACCCTGTATATTTAGCTTTTTTACTTTATTTATAGAGCGTGAATAATAAATAAAAAGTAGTAATATTTTTTACCGGGTTTATGTTTTTCTGAATTATCAAAATTATCTTTGCCGTATTATTTTCTAAACCAGGACACAATTAAACGATCCAGATTGATTTATATAATGACACTGTCATGATTTAAAAATGAATGAACGTGAAATTAATTTTTCAAGGGTGCACTTAATAATTTTCTTTTTCATAAGCAGCCCAGTTGTTTCTCCGAGCCAGAATAATAAACTTTTCCATAATGTGCATTATTCTCTTTTCTATTCACTAAGAGAAAATTCAACAATTTCCGTGAACAAATTCTTGTCCGCTGATGTAGTGGCCCATCAGATATTGCTTTTCCATTTCTACGAACCGTTTACACTGGCCAACAACATCAAAGTTAGGTTTAGATCGGTTGACAATTGTCTAGATGCTATCTAGAAACGCTTTCTTTGCTACCTAGTTTCGTACCCTTTCAAGTCGTTTGTTGGATGAGAGCCCTCTTAGATCAATATTTGTGTTGGTAAACTTTGTTTTTATTAGGTCCGACGGGTATTTCTTTGGGAGTAAACATTTGTTTTCAACGTAAAGAGGCCGGTAGCGACTAGATACATAAATAAGTAGGCCTCTCATATTTAAGAGGCCGCCTGGGTATGTATCACCACAATGTTTATTTCTCCCGCCAAACAGCAGTGTGGATGCACTATTGTGTTTCGGTTTGAAGGATACTGTAACCAGAGTAACTACTGAACATATTGTAGTCTCAGGACTGCGAGCGCAGTGGAGTGCAAGCATTGCTTTGTAATTCAATGTGTTGTTTGGTTACTGTTCATGAGCGGTGGTATCGCTTGCCATCAGGCGAACGGCCTGCTCATCTCACCATATAGTGCAATACAAAAAAATTGGCCGGTGGCGTACCTTGGGAGGGGCCTATTCCCAGTAATTGACTGCACTGGGCTGATGATAATGATGATTATTAGATTCTCTTTGGTTTTGAAGTTAAATACAGACTAAATATGAAACTTAGGGACAAAAGATAACCATTATTATTTAACACTGTTATTCTTACTGGACTCGAGAATGGTCTAAGTCCCTTTGGTTTGAAGTAAAGGCTAAATATGAAACTTATGGACAAGAGATAACCATTATTGTTTTACACTGGTGGTAGGTCTCTCATATGTGAGAGGCCATCTGGGTAGGTACCACCGCAATGTCTATTTCTTCACTGCAAAAATGCACTGTTGTGTTTTGGATTGAAGGACATTGTAGCCAGAGTAACTACTGGACATATTGAGACTTAACATATTATGTCTCAGGATGGCGAGCGCAGTGGAATGCCAAGCATTGCTTTGTAATTCAAGGTGTTGTTTGGCTTTGCTGCCGTTCATGAGCGCTCGCATCGCTTACCACCAGGTGAACGGCATGCTCGTCTCGGCATTCACTGCAATAAAAAAAAGGGATTACCATTATTGTTTTACACTATTATGCTTACTGACCTGGTCTTGGCTTTAAAGAACCTGTGGTGGTACTTATTTTATGTTCTAAAATGAAAACTATCACGATCATGATAAATAATGTTTTTTTATTGCACGCGTGAAGAACATAATATAAATCATAATTTTTTTAATAAGATTTTTATGGGCACTTAACCGAAAAATAAATGATTTATTACAAAAACATTTTAAAAAGCTACATTAATCTCAAATAAAGTACCACCTTAAGACTATGCACGAGGCACGAAATATTAAAATATGTTTTAAGTTTAAATAAAAATTGTAGTTTCCACGCTCGCAGTACAACTCGACAAGTTTATGAAAATTGCCAAGGATTGGAATTTATTTACACCCAAAACACTTTTATTTTATATTCACATTTTTCACGATATCCAGAGGAGTTTACATATTTTACTAAGATGCTTTACAGTTTCAAACGACGTGGTATTTTTGTGAAGCAAATGCTGGTACACTTTAACTAGGAAAAGTTTGGAAAACTGCACAGTAAACTAAAACCTCTCGCCTGAGTTTCTTTTTGAAATTAAACGAAAATCGTTTAATGGGCATGTATTATAGTCGGTGTTACTACTGGATATATTGAAACTTAACATCTTATGTCTCAGGATGGCGATCGCAATAAACCATTGCTTTGTAATTCATGATGTTGTTTGGATTTTTTTCGGTTCGACAGCGGTCGGAACGATTAACGTCTTGGAATTCACTGCAATAAAATATAATAGCTTAGACCTCGTACTATAGGGCCCGGGCCTGCTATGTTAAAGAGGAGCTTACCCCTCTGATCTAAACTAGAGTCCATCACGCCGCGCTGGCCTAAACCGGGTTGGCGGACAACGAATATGAAGACCAGCGCAAACCGGTATAGAATGTCAAGGGATTAAAATATTGCGAGAGTACCTACTCAGGCGGCCTCTCATATCTGAAAGACTTACCATCAGTAAAACATTGTTATTATTTAAGTTATTCTATTAAAGAGATTATAATATTACATTTTCCTTGGACCTCTGTAAAATTCTGACAATATTATCTCAGGGCACTTAAGTTGCGTAAGCTTTCAAGAGGCGATTTTTTCCCCTGTCTCAGTGCTAAAAGAAAATAGTCTGTTATTTACATGAAAATAAGTTAAGTTACTTTAACATTTTCTCTAAAAGCTCTAGAGAACGTGAAAAGCTTAAAAGTATTATTTTTGACACTAGGTGCGTAAAATATTTTATAAAATAATGTTATATTCAAGTGCTTGAGAATATTTTATGAGATGAGAATAGAAGAATTCATTAGCCTTCTCTTTTTTTGTATCCATTGCAATCAACCAATTAATAAATATATTAACCATATTAAAAAAACAGCCGAGTAAATCGAAAGGATTCTTTCTTTTTTGCTTCGAACAAAACCAATTGATGTTAGAGGTGTAATTTTTTTTAGGTTTGGCTGCGAAATACAAATCTAAATTTTCTTAGCAGGCCGGCATAATTATATCAAGATCCCATATGATATAAAAATATAACTGTATATAACTTAAATTGACAGTTACCATATCACTTTAAATCAAAGCCAGTCAGTCGGTCCACATTTCCGCAAATCGATATCAAAGTACCTACTGTATTGTAAAAAGGTCGATCAAGGCAACGCAAGAAGCGCTCATCAGTTACACTATCGGTGACCCACATGCCAAATGGGTATGCAATGACCACGCTTGCACGCGACGCAAATGTCCACGACCCTATTTTATATATTGAAAAATATTTCAACTGATCAAGTCTAGGTTTAACAATAATCCTTTAATTTTCACACAAGAGTCGACAAAATGGATTTTTTGTTAACATAAATAATTACTCAAAACCTTATGTTGGTAATGGAGGACGTTAAAAATATATTCAGTAGGGAACTTAAGAAATTTCCTCTCGACCGATAATATATACGTATGACTTTGAAAAGGAAAAGGTGTGCCGTGGGAGTTGAACCCACGAGTACTATGAATATGTTGCTAGAAGCGTCTGGTCCGTTACCAACAAGCTACACTCCTGTGGCATATTGATTCCCCAATAACTGCAATATTATATCATACAGTAAGTAAATTCCTGCATAATCTAAAAATCTGATTTAGGAATGAAAAATATATAAATATATACAGGGTATCTCAAGACTGCTACCGAAAACGAAGCCGGGTGGTAGTTTTAGTGACTTCAGACACATTGTAACTGAAAATGTTGAAAAAGAAAAGCGACAATTTTTTTTTTGTTATTTTTTCCTATGGTCGTATTGGGATGGTAAATTCATTTTTTTCCTAAAATAATAGTGTATACCCTTTTATTTATAAGGACTCTAAGGTATAAAATAGTTTAAATTATTATTTTAGCAAAAACTATGGATTTACCACCCAAAAATAACGATATTTAAAAATTCATAAAAAAAATTGTTGCGTTTTTTTGCGAAAATTTTAGTTGCTTTGTGTTTCTACTCACTAAAACTACCACCCGGCTTCGTTTTCGGTAGCAGTCTTGATATACCCGGTATATACATAGCAGTACCAAGGTATTTATTGGAACCTAAAAGGAAGTTTCTATTTATATCTAATAATATAATAATAAATAAATAAAAGATACATGCATTCACTCGTAAAGCCCTGACCCCACACTAAGATCGAGTCATGTGTCGTGGGTATCAGAAACTCGAGAGACTTTTTGGTCTCACGAACACCTAGATCCGAAACAAATGCCAGTGGATCACAAATATTTGTCTTAAAACGGGGGTCAAACACGCAGCCTCTAGTTCCACAGCCGGCGTCTAAACAACTACGACACGGAGGCTATCATTGCTTTATCTGACTTTCCACGGAGGGAAGTGGACAATAATTTATTTCCAACTCCTCCTATTAATTTAACTTTCTGATTGATTTCGTTGCGGGTTAAAGACAAGTTAGACATTCCCGGAGACTCGCCGAGCTTCAATGCTCGGTGTCATTACATTACGTGCCACTGTTGATCCTGGCTTACAGGAGCTGCAGTGGTGGGTGCGAGGGCGGGACAGTCTCCAGCTGAAAATTGAGGTAAGCGAAAGTTTCTATACTAATTATATTTCTAGTATCGCAGACGACTTGCAAATGAACATTTGTGGACGTTTCCCACGGTCACACTCAACTAATGAGAAAGTTTTAAATATTAAAACGTAGCTAATTAGCCACTACGTGTTACAGATTGCTCGTGACTGCAAATTCGCTTTGCTGTGTGGTGTAAAGTAGTAGTTTTAGCGACATATATTTAAAAATCCTAAATTATTATTAAAGTCAAACCTTAAGTTTTTTTTGCTGTTTAATTACGTGAGAATTACCTATCGATGCACTCAAAAGACTCCGAAAAATCACTTGATTCGAAGTCGCGACCAGTATCTCATAGAAGTTTTTTGGCACCGTTAAAGTACCTGGGTGTTACTATCAATGCTTCGAAAAATGAGTTGGCATTGGATTCGAAGCCGCGACCAGATCACAGCAGCAGATTACATCCGATCGCTAACAGACCAATACACACTATGTTATACTTCACAACAAACATAGACAGTTTTTGTGAAAAACCTATTTTAATTTGACAGCCTCCGTGGCGCAGTTGGTTAGACGCCGCCTGTGAAACGAGAGGCCGCGGGTTCGATCCCCGCACCGAGAGAAATGTTTGTGCGGCCCACAAATATTTCTTCCGGGTCTGGGTGTTTGTGAGACCGAAAAGTCTCTCGTAGTTCCTGATACCCGCGACACAAGACTCGGTCTTACTGTGGGGTCAGGACTATGTATGTGACTGTTGGGTGTTATTTATTTATTTATTTAATTAAATGTTATGTCTTCTTCGCTCAAACTGATTCCAAAATTAGTTAGGAAGGGACAAAACATTCGATAATTGAAATAGGGTTTAAAATATCTATGAATAAGGTCGACTATGTTGTGTAGTGTGATCAACAATATTTCGGCATACCAAGTGACCTAGCCCAGATTGAATGGAGTCGTTGAATGCAGCCTCTAATAGGTCGACATGAAGATCCTCGGGACACCTATGCTTTGCATGACTATAGCTGAAGAGAGAGAAAGAAAGAGTGGGAGATAGAGAGAGCCTTCAAACTAGTCTTATTACAACAGCACCTTACAAGACTTCAACAAACTACTCGCTGAAATTCACAATTTGTATCACATACTTAGCACGCCGACTGTAGTATTTCGTACCTCAATTGTCCCTCAACTGGGTCGAGCGGTTTGAGCCGATTTTTGCCATTTAATTAGAGCACGCCCCCCGCCGCGACACGGAGGGGGTGAGGCGGGGGAGGGGGAGCCCCCCTGTTAGCTCGTGTCTTTTTTGTTCACGCCGGTCTGTGTGAGATCTCGTTAGGTATGGTGGTTGATGAGTTCCCGTCAAAGAGTTTAGCGATGTGGGAAAATAATTTGTTTGACAGGAAAATGCGATTGTGTGTAACGTTTTGACTTAAAAGGCGCCGAGTGATGTTTTATGTGTTTTTTTATTTTAATTTATAATGTTTTGAGATTTAATAATACATTGATGTGATGTATTGGTGTATGTAAGGTTAAAATGTAATCTGGTCGTAATCGCAATACTATCTAATACACAATTTTAAAGGCTCGAGCCCTAAGGGGGGCGAAGTTTTAGCCAAAAGCTAGTTACGAATAATATTTCTTTTACAAATCCAAAGTTGTATAGCGTGGAAGAATGGCGTGACACATTTAGTAAGTAAAAATTGGCATATGACAAACAATCGTAAAATCATGTACATACACAATTTTAATTACAATTTCCTCCACATTTACACATCCAGCTATCCAATTGAAAAAAGCTCATTCAAAAACCTGCAATCTTAGCGAGTTATAATATTTAATATCTAGAAATGAAAGAAAAAAGAAAGTCTCACTCATTAAAGAGACCGGCAAGTTACGTTCTTAATGAATGTAAAATATAATAGTGTACACGCGACATTAGGACACGTCACTTCTTTTCTTTCATTCCGTTTTCTTTTATAACGAAAGACTTTCTAAAGTTGCAACTCGTAATGTATTTACCGCTGAAATCGTATATTGATTCAATATAAGTGGTTCGCGACTCGATTAAAAGTTGGAATTTCAGTTTCTTAAGTTACTTACTTTCAGATGGCATATTTATTGAAATATTATTTCTGCATATACAGGAATACGTGGGCAATGTGTGCCTGACTGAATATTCTCGGACTTCGACAGAGGAGTAGACCAAAGAAGCGCTGGCTATATGTCGTCAAGGAAGATATGAGGGTCACTGACTTTACTATTGAGGATGTCGAAGATCAAGCGAAATTTAGGAGAATTTCCCGAAAGGCAGACCCTGGCACCGGCTATGATAACGCCAGGTAGCCGAAGAAGAATAATAATTTTTGCATATAATTTTTAACTACATTTTTTTATAATGTATGCATCTGAAATGCGAATTCCAGGGTGGCTTCCAAATCATACGAAGAATCAGATCCGTAATCTCAAAATAGACCTTCCTCAAACGCAACGAGGCACGATGTAACCAGAAAATTAAACTTCATAAAAAATAGCTGAAAGGAATAAAGCCAAGGAAATGAGCCCCATCTGTTAAGTTTTCCCGAGAGGCTTATACCAGTTTTCTTTATTAAAACTGCCGACCACCGCGCAAGTTGTGCGTTATGATAACTCCGGGTAAAGTTTGTGGTGAATGAAATGTGTGGAGGATATTAAAAACAATATGTATGATAAGTTCGTCCTTTATAACAACTGTATGAATTATTTATTTAATTCTTAGTTTAATGGTTGAATATTTTTACATAGTAGTTAAATTCACGCCAAAACCCCAGAGGGATATGGCAGACATATCATAAAGTTATATTATGGAATGTTTTTTTTTTTATTGCAGTGAATGGCGAGATGAGAACAAAAGCTCATGGACAGTAGCCAAATCAAACAACAACATGAATTACAAATAAACATACATAAGATATTAAGTCTCACTGTGTCCAGTATTTATTCAGATTGCGATGTAGATCAAACCAGAACATAACAGTGCGTTAACACTGGTGTTTGGCGGGGAAATAAACATTGCGGTGATATTGGATTTTTTATTCACTATCAGCCCGTAGTCAGGAACTGATATGGCGATAGGATCGCCACTATCACATCGTGGGACTTAACATACAAAGGTGAAATATGGGTGTCCTGGTAGCACCACTGCCTATCCCTTCTGGGTAAAAGGCGTGAGTTTATATTAAAAACTGTAGAAGATTTCATGTCTCTGCCTTTGGAGCAAGTTTCTTGCGCCGATTCCTACTCATAACTACAACTTTCGAAGCGGTGGTAGTAGTAATCAGTAAGTAAAATATTTTATTTTATATCCTTAACGACAATGTTTAATTGAAAATGTTATAAATAACTGAATTAAATATAATATAACATATTTTGACTAAAAATAAATATATTTTCTATTCGAATTGAAGCTAGGTCAAGCTATAATATGCAATGCGATGCAACGTCTTTTGATCCCTGGGTATTTAAAGAGCCTCGTTAAAGAGTTTTGCTCCAGTTGAGACCGATCATTCACCCGGTAGAAACGCGTCTGTTAGAAGTTCTAAGCATATTTATATCACGGGAAATATCAATTTTCAAAGTTTTTCTCTTCCTGTTATAGAGAATAATAGCAGCTGAGCGTTTTTAATTGAGAAAAACATTATCTGTGCGACTTACAAATATCTTTTTCGGGTCTGGGTGTTCTCTCGTAATTTCTAATACCGTGAGTAGTAGGAATCAGAAATCAGACCCTTCAATCCCTCTAAGACCTATTACTAATATTTATCTCGGAGTGGGGATCGAACACGGGGCCTCACGTTTCACACGCGTCCAAACAACTGCGCTACGGGCGCTTTTCTCGAGGCTACCGGCTACGAGGGTAGTATTCGCGGCCTCTTTTATATCTCGTGTTAAACCAAAAACCCAGACAAGTCGTTGAAATAATGTAACCTAAAAACCAGAATTACCTTGACAAATCATCAGCCCACAATGGTCATCCAAAATAGGTAATCTCATATAAAATGACCTTGAAAAAACACCTAAATGCCCCTATCAAAAGTCGCCACTATAATCCCTTAAGGACACAGATGTAAGCGCCATTCTAGCTCTAAGATAATGTTTAGATAGCAAATGTGTCTCAGTTTTATGGCTACGTTATTAAGGACTAGTGGGTAATGACCTAAATGGCCCCGAAACTGTGGGCGTGGGAAAACACTTTATAAGATTTGTGGAGGGCAATACACCACAGACAGTATTAACTGTTGCTTTGGTTTATTGTTTTGGTACATTCGTGAGAATTTTGGAATACTTTTCTTTTGTATATACATGATTATATATGTTTTACTTACGCGTTTTGCATTAAGGTCCATTGTATGTATTTTGGAATTATATTATGTAAATAAACTTAAGCGTTTTTACCAGAAGAGATGGGCAGAGGTGCTACCAAGACATCCACGTTTTGCTGCGTGTTCAATGCCACGATGTGATGGGGAGCGAGCCCATCGCCATATCAGGTACAAATTTTTGACTCCAGGCTGATGACATAATACAATAATTCACTTTGCTAGATCTGGGATTCGAACCCAAGAACTCAGTATTGTAATAGTACCGTAGAGCTGCACCAAGGCAGTATATAAATTACTTTGCCTATACGTAGAATCTTTTATCAATACCACGGATATAAGCTATACCAACGTATAAATAATTATTCACTTAACAAAAACGTCCGCGTCTCAGTAATTCAATGGAGGCGGTCTTAACTCGCCAGCTTTGAAATAAAAGGACTGTAGTTGTAAATTCAAGAAATGTATTGTTGCGTTTCATTATTCTCTTGAGTTGTGTTTTGTGTCAATTCTTTTGAATTGGAAGTGAGTTTCTATGAGTGACGCAATTTCTGCTGAATTTTAATGGGTCAGCGCGCATTATTTTTAAGTTTAGTATGGACATAAAAGTATGGCAAACTGCAAAGAAGATTATAAACCTCGGACTAATGACTATACAGGTGAATTGAGACAGCCCATTACTACATTAGGTAATCCAAAGTAAACAGTGTTTTAAAAAGTATTCTACTTTTTTATATTAATGAGATCGAGTGCGAGACGGGCATACTATTCTATGATGTTTATCAGATCAATTTGCAAAATTATTTCTCAATGCATCTAAATGCAGATAAATATTTCCAGATTTTCTCCATTCTGGCAATCAGATCACGTACCCAAAAACTCCGAAACACCAATCACGACATAAGCCGTCACGGAATGCATTCCGTCCCAAAAATCCCGCATCTCGCATTAAATTAGAAGTTGGCCGTGTATGCCGCTCACGTCTGATTCAGTTCATCTCCTTCCATTACAGTGGCCGTTGGGAAATCGCGTCGGCACGCAACCAACTCAATTCTGTATTGTTTTTATGTGTTAGATACTGGATATCTTACTTTGTAGTTTGTAGGTAATGTTTTGTTTCATCTGACTGTGTCAGCCGATTAGCGCTAAGCACCGGACTTTACAACATAACATTTCATTGAAATGTTTAGTAGTCAGGCTGGACTGGACTTGACTTGGACATTGAAATAATATTTAATTTTTTTTAAGTTCCCAACATTTCGATTTCTTTACAATTTTCATAGTCACGGTCAGACTGAAGCATTAATCATTCACACAGTGTTGAAATTTAACTAATCTTTTACACTTATTAAATTAAAAAGTTGATTTTAAGAGTTATTCGGTTTATGCGACCCGATACTTGACTACTAATTATATCATGTCTTGTTAGAACTTCTATGGTATGCAGATTTGCTCACGATGTTTTCCTTTACTATTGTAGTGCGAGATAATTGGCTATTGTTGTATGAATAATTACAAAAACATTAAAATGCTTTGAAGATAAATATTGAAAATTTTTGTATAATTGAAGTACAGTAACCAAGGCTAGGAAACAAAAATATTATATCAAAATTAGAACTCAAACATTCTTCTACCCTTCAGTGTTATTTAAAAACAACCACAATGGAGGTCAGATTTCTCATACAGCTATTAATACACTTAGGGACGTAAACATCTAAGACCTCTTTTAAGATTTTACTCTGCGAACAACTTCAAGGCAGCGGTGTCCAATTTGCTATCAACAAGGCTTAACGGACTTGATTTTTAATATATTTCTTGTTTACCTATTATTATTTTGCACATCAGTTAAAAACGCATGTTGTGGGTATGTCGCTTTTGTGTATTTCTTGTTTTTTCCTAATTAGGAAGTGCGTCGCATTTTGGGTTTATCCTGTGTGTAACTTGATATAGTGAGCCTTGTCGCCATAAAATTAATGTTTGCTCATTATCAGACGCGTCCGGTAAAAGTAGACTAACATTTTTAATTAAACTCACCAAATTAAATCAGAAAACATTTTGATTACAAAATTGTTGACTCAAAAAACTTTAATAAACTGCAAAGGAAGCGAAACTTGTGGAATTTAGCAGACATTTATAAAGTTCAAGCAAGTTTCTTGCCTTTTGTAACGTTGCGAGTGAAAAACATTTAAGTTCTTTTTGTTTGGAGACAAGCATATTGTTCTAGATTGTTATAACATCGCAAAGGGATGTCTCTTTGAGTTTGTAACCTATAGCATAAAAACATGTGTGTGTGTGTATGTGTGAAGGAGTTCCTAAATTGAAAACTCTATATTTGAATTATTAACTGTAAATTTTTAATATATATATAACTTGTATTGACCATATTTATGCAAGATCCCGAACACAAGAATTGTACACAGCAGCACTTGGCACTACACTGGCCGATCACCGAGCGATAGTTATTGCTTGCGTGGGACCGCAGATACAGGCTGATCCTATAATTATAAAAAGATTTGATAACAAAAAACTGCAAAACTTACTTGATGAAATAGAGTGGGAAAAAACTAATAATATGACTTGTCCTTTAGAAATATATAAGTATATCAACGACAACATAAATAATTGTTATAAAAAATCACAAATATTTACCAAAATCCGAAGGAAACATTGTGCAGATAATAACAATTTCAACTGGATAACCAAAAAAGTAACTATGGCTACCGAATACAGAGATAAACTTTTCATTGAATGGAAAAAAGATAGCACAAATAAAATTTTGAAGCAAGAATATAATAAAGCAAGAAATAAAGCAAATAAAATTATACAAAAATATAAAAATAAGAAAATAAAAAGTGAAATCCAAAATAACAAACACAATCCGAAAAACCTTTGGTTGATATTAAATCGGTTAACAGGCAGAATAAAAACATCGGTTGACTCAATACTAATCAATGCTCTAAAAAAACCTGATACCAACTGTTCTATGATAACAAATAATTTTGCGAAAACATTTATTAAAGATGTAAAAAACATTACACCTAAGTGTGATAATATGTTGATTACTGTCCCGCCCTCACACCCACCACTGTAACTCCTGTGAGCCAGGATCAACGGTGGCACGCAAAGTAATGACACCGAGCATTGAAGCTCGGCGAGTCTCCGGGAATGTCTAACTTGTCTTTAACCCTAGAGTGGGCGCGTCTTTTTGCGTAACGTCAGTAGGCGCGTGGGGAGCATTTTGCCGCCTCATTTTCTTTGACCATTTTGACTAGTAATATAGCAATTTAATATTTTTTCTTTTAGGATTTAAATTAATAAACAGTAAGTAATATTTAATCAACATATTTATTCAACTTTGTTCTATAAACTTTGGTTTACAAAAGACTTTAGAAAACTTAATATTTTTATTGACTTTTTTCTCTTATGCTACATAATACTTTTTAATACTTAAAAAAATGGAAAAAAATAACAAAATTATATATTTTCTAAATCTACAGGATACGCTTTATCAAAACAGTCTTCATAAAGATATGTACAATGTTCATTGCACAGTAACTTTTGGCATCTGGAACACTCTTTTTTCGTGCGCCTGTTTTTCTTTGAGGGACATATGCTGCATTTGCCCTCCTTTTTTGAAGAAGATGCTTGTTCTACTGGGACAAAGCGAGCAATTTGGTTCCTCAAAGGAATATTTAAAGTGCCTATAGAAGACCTTGTGGTCATATATTGCTTGACAAGTACCATGGCAATTTGTTTCAAATATTCTCGACGTAGCATCAAATGTTGAGTATTGGCTTTGTAAATAATTTGACTGTTTATACCGGCAATATTCAACATTGAAAAAAAAACAATCTCATTGGCCATCTGCGAGTCATCCTCCCAACAGAATATTCTTCCTTCATTTGGTCAACCAAGTCAACACCACCTTTAGTACGATTATAAAATGTTATTATTTCAGGTTTTGCAGCAGGCCCGGTGCTTTCATCGATTGTATCATCTTCATGCAAAGTTGATAATAGTAATACTATTTTCTTTTGCTTTTTATTTGGAACATAAGATAGTAAAACTTTCCTGTCGCCAAATCCAAACATTGAAGATGGCTTCGCCCGGTCTTTGGTGTTCAAAAAATTTGGTGGAATTTCTTTTTTATTTTTACGTAACGTTCCAACAATAGTCGTTCTATGATCATTTAGCAACTGATCAGCAAGAGGTATCGAAGTAAAAAAGTTGTCCATAGTGATGTTGCGGCCAGTGTTGAGGATATTTTGGGATAATCTTTTTACCAAAGCATTTGCTGAATTATCAACATTGAACTACCCTGGAGGTTGTTTCCCAGCATACACCTCTAAATTGCTAGTGTAAAATGATTTCGCATCAACAAGTGCATAAATTTTTATGCCATATTTGGCAGGTTTATTAGCCATATATACCCGGAACTTACATCTACCTCTGAAGGATTCCAGCATCTCGTCTATAGTACAATATTCTCCGATTTGATAATGTTCTTGACAGTATGAATTAAATTTTTCAAAAATATTTCGCATAGCTGCCATATTGTCATGAGTAGCACGCTCTGTTCTGGTGTTCATATCATCAAATCGCAGATGTCTAAGTAAAAAATAAAACCTTTTTATAGACATAGTTGCCCTGAAAACGTCAGGGGCGGTCCCATCATTTCTTGAATATTTGCGTGATTCATCTTTTTTAGACCAGCCATCAGCAGTAATCCGATAAGAGCTTTCACTTCGATTCTGTTCGTCTCTTTTGTATCTCTCTCACGGAAAAATTTTCTTGGTTAGTTCTTATGTATGTATTAGTACATAACACAATATCATCAATCATTGATTCGGTAATAAACAAATGAAAACATTCTACAGGTGTTTTACAGTTCAAAGCTTCCTCACCCTTCACTCCGGGCCTGCCGATTACAATATTTTCCTGTCTTGTCCGAATATTTGGTCGTAAAGGAGGGTGAATAAGCCATTTCGTGCCATCTTTACCTTGATACATCGGAACTCTAGTATGTCGTCGTCGAGAAGCTGGAGTAACAGATAAAAGTTGAGATTGAGCTGACGTACTTGCCTGCGGGGACGATACAGTATTTCTGAGACGAAGTAGTTGCGCTAGTGGTTCATCATCATCGCTGGACGTACATGTTGGAGATTTATCACCACGTGGTTGTATTTTACGTTTACGACGACGAGATCGAGGCTGATGGCTACTCATATCTGAACTGGGTGTAGGTGCTATTTCGGAAGACACAACAGTTGAATAAGATTCTTTATTGTTCGAAGCGTCACTGTCTGCTGACTGTTCTGTTTCCGTGTTGTGCTCACTATGAATAGTAGATCTATCACTATCTGAAATATTTTCATTTTCAACGATGTGTGTACTAGCATCTTCAAAATCAGATGTTTCTTCTAGCCAAGACAAAATTTGAGCTTCTATTTTATCCATTCTTATTTATTATTATCAATGAATTCTTTGAAATCCTAAAACAAACATATTTTTAGTAGCAAAAGTTATTAATGCACCATAAAATATAGTCAACATTTCGAGTTTGCAAAAAATACATTATACAATATTACTTACGTGAGTAGGCGCGCGGTGAGCAATTTGCCGCCCGGCGACACCTGATGGTAGAAACCTTCTTCTCCAGCGGTCCCCCGCGCACTGACGGCGTCCAGATTCTCGACAAACGTTGCTAACGAGAGTGGGGGCAGCTACTAAGAAGCGCAAGTCTAACGGCTAGTTATTTTAAAAAATATTAAAGGTTTTTTAGCGCGGGCGGCAAAATGCTCATAGCGCGCCCACTCTAGGGTTAACCCGCAACGAAATTAATCAGAAAGTTAAATTAATAGGAGGAGTTGGAAATAAATTATTGTCCACTTCCCTCCGTGCAAAGCGGGTGACAAAACATTGAACTGAAGAGGTAAATAACCTCGCAAAAAGACTTTCACAGCCGGAGAAGCCAGCTGTGAAGCACCACGGATCAAATTATTATTACATTTAAATGGGACCTATTATGTGAACTGTTATACTTGATTCCAGTAATAGGTATGGCAAAAACGCCGGAAAGCACGGAAGTTCTTTCTAGTCTCTACAAGGTCCATGTAGTATACAACTCCAGATGATATTTGCATACTATCTAGCATGATTTTACGCTCATTATGCCAAAGACTACACTCCCAAAGTATATGATGCGCGGACTGCTCATACTCGCAATTAGGTGTTGAACATGAACACGCAGGCGACGCAACAAGCTTAAAAGAGTATAGTTTAGACTTAAAGTTACCATGGCCCGTGAGAAATTGTGATACGCAATAATCGACATCTAGCCACGTCTTTGTTAAACGATCACGTACGCAAGGAAAAAATTGGTATAGATGCTGGCCCTTCAAAGATACCTCCCATCTATTTTGCCATTCATCTAATAGTTCGCTATATACCACTGAAACCGGTTTAAATAATCTGTCAACTTTTAAAAGTTCACGTGCGGTGAAAAAACTTTTATCCATATTCTCTCTATTAGAGTAATACATCGCGGCGCGACGTTGCACCTCCAGGTCGACTGGAAGTACACCCGCTAGGACAGGCAAAGCTTCGGTACTAACAGTTCTATATGCCTTGCACAAGAATATCAACGCCAAACGTTGGCTCTGGAGCAGTTTTCTTCGCACAGCACCGATAGTAGCCCTATCAGCCCATACGGGAGATCCATAACAGATACATCCTAAGTAAGTTGCTCCGTAGATGATTTTTAGTGTATTGAAAGATAGCCCCCACGTTGATTTTGATATTCTTGTCAAAGCAAAAAAGTTCCTTTTCGACTTTTCCCCGACGTTCTTAATATGTTCAAGAAAGGAAAAATTCCTTTCTAAAATTAAACCAAGATAACAAACCGATTCCTTTTTTTTAACATTGATATTATTAAATTTAATTCGCGGCTGTGATTTTAAATTTCCTTTCAGAAGTAATTGGAAAGTTTTTTGTGGTGCAAAGGTTAAGCGATTTCGATGGCCCCAGTCACATATTAGTTTTAAACACGCGTCCGACATAATTTCTAATCCCGATCTACTATTTGACTCTATAAGCAAAAGGCCGTCGTCCGCATATCCGGTCAAAGAACACCCTGACGGCAAGGGAATTGCAAGAAAATCGTCGAACCCTAAATTCCACAAATAAGGACCTAAAACTGAACCTTGTGGACAGCCCATCGTAAGTGGTTTCGACACAGCATAGTGTCCAAGTTTAAGTTTTGTTGTTCCGTGCGAGAAATATGAGTAAATAAGTGAATATATATTTTTAAAGCAACCTCGTAATTTCAACTTAAGAAGCAGCATCGGCCACCAAGCGTTGTCGAAAGCACCGGATATGTCCAGGAAAATACCGAGTACATATTTGCGCGCCGATGTACTTACAGCTCTTCTAACCGATATTGCCGCGTCGATAGTTGATCTACCCGTTGTAAATCCGAACTGTTTTTCATGAAACTTTGGTCCACCCGGTAGCAATCGAGGGACGATAAGACGTTCTAAAAGTTTACCTAGAGACGGTAAGAGTGTAATAGGTCTATACGACTTAGGATCATGTGGAGATTTATCGCCACCCTTGGGTATTATACGAATGAAACCGGTACGCCATACCCGCGGAAAAACCCCTTCAGCAATACATCTATTATAAACAGTGAGTAATGCATCGCCGGCCGATTTACACGCTTCTTTGATCATTTTATTAGTTATTTTATCGTCACCGGAAGCCTTGTTTAGGGGCAAAGCTCGTACAATTTCGCTAAATTCATCAAACGACGCGAGATTTGAATCGGAGGAGTTCGGTACCTCCAAGGCCCACATCCTAATCTGCTTATGGTATTCCGTATCATTTTCAATATTATCATCCGGAATTAACGATTGTAACAGAGCCTCCGTTGTCTCCTCAATACCAGTTGTGAAGTTGTTGTCAATTTTTAAATTCTCAATATAAGCCAAATTGATTGACCTATTCGCTTTAAATTCATGGTATAAAGGAGACCACGGACCCTCACTATCTAACCGGGCCACAATTTTACGTAACAAGTTACCTTTCGATTTTTGGACGGCCGCTTTATAATGTGATCTGGCAACTCTCAGTTTATTTAAAGCAGATGTAATTGCTTCCCCTGTGACACAACGTCTCTTAAGCCCGTTGAAACGCCTACGCGCTCTGCGAAAAGTCCGACGTAGTTGGAACAGTAAGTCATTCCACCAATCGCACCTCCGAGTGTTAGTAATGGAACCTCGACCGATGGTAATGTCTGCGCAATATGTAAAAGTGTCCGACATAATCTCAGCACAGGTTTCAGCTGATAGATCATTGCGAGTGAAGTCCCCAGCATGCCGAGCAAATAGCGAGCCAAATAAATCCCAGTTAGCACCTCTAGATTTATATCTAAAATTAAAATTATTCTGTATCGGACCCTGTGTCAATCTAGGCAAGAACTCGTACACAATCAGGCGATGGTCACTACACGACGCGTCCGGCAGGACGCGCCACCTATCAATACGGACGTCTCCACTAGAAAGTGTGACGTCAATAGAAGATTCGCCCGTAGGGCTACTGTAAGTAGGTGGTGCATCGGGGGTGTTGTGTATTTCGAGATTCATCTCTGCAATGAAATCTTCTACAGCGCAACGTCGCTCGGTATCAGTGGAGCGATATTTGCCATACCAAAGGACAGATGACGCATTAACGTCAGCACCTATAATAATTTTATGTCCTGCGAGGGACCGCAAAACATAGCGGAGGTGATGCAGATGAGGACCCACAGGATCTGAGTATTGAAAATAACAGCTCACAACATAAACCTTACAAATCGGACTAGACACCTCAGCGACAGCACAGTGTGACGTCATAAGATTACGCACTGAGGTAATGGTAAGATGTGAACCCGACACAAAAATACCAGCTCGTGAGTTGTTATCGAGTTGTACTACCTTACTACGTAATCGCGCATGTTGGTATTGCTCCTGAACTAGAACGATATTTAATTTATAATCATGAAGTAACGTGTCTAATTCTGACGTCGCTACCCTATCGTTATGAAGGTTTAACTGACCGATTGTAAATTTATCCATATTTTTTTAGTATTGGGTCGAAAGAAGTAATTGCTCGATTTTGTTTTTATATGTTGGGCACTCTTGAGACCCACAACGATGGTCATGTGGTTTTTTAAATCTTTTACAAGGCGCACACACTGACTTAAATTCCGGGTTCGATTTATGCGGGCAAGTCTTAGTTTCATGAGACTCAGCACAAATGGCGCACGTTGGTGTTTTAACTGTGCAAAATTTTTGAACGTGCCCGTAATATTGACAATTTAAGCAACGTACTACTTCTATGTCATCAATAAAACGGCAGGTGGCCCAATCAATGAAAAGTTTATCTTTTGTATTCATCAAATGTTTGCGAATCTCTGAGTCCAATTCTAATCCTATCCATTTACGACCGTTATCTAAAAGACGTCTGCGAGTTATTTTGACGGACTTTGAAAAGTCATCCTCCTTTATGGGCAATTCGTCCTTGATGTTTTGACGATATAATGCTGTTAAGAAAGCGTGGTCTTCCATGGAGGATGGCACGTCTTTAACTAAAATACGGGGGCGGCGACCCTTTGGTTTCTCAAGACGCAGCCCCGCCGATTTTATCGCGTCGACTGATTCCAATTTTTTTATTTGTTTGTCATTTGCAAGACGCAGAGCAACACCAGATTTAGCGGTTTTTTTAACCCCAACGATTTGGAACCCGTCGTCACTAGGATTAATTGCCTTAAAGAGCGCCTGTTTCGTCGCGGATGACGTCTGCAAATCAGCTGACCGTTCGCTCGTCGGGTAAGCTATTACGCACGGGGCAGGGGCGCGCGGCTGCACTACCGGAGCGGGTTTCGCTAAACGCAATTTTAAATTATCCGAATATGTACTAGTGGACACGTTAACGCGTTTGCATTGATCCAACTCGCGTTGCATATTAGCTATCTTGGTTTCATTACACGATGATTTTAGAGCCAGTAACGAAACAATTGAAGTTACGCGTTGTGTAATATCTAACACGGCCGACCTATTTGCAATATTCATGCGCGAGCCCTGGTCATTGACGAGTTCGTTTATCTTTGACAAATAACTCGATACTTCCAACACCATATCGCAATAGTCCGCGCGGCTCGCGTCGCTGCCGTTGTCTACAGACGAAGTATCTGCCGATTCTGATAATTGCAGACGTTTCGATTGAACGGGGGAAACAGATGTGGGCGAATTAACATCGCTAAATAAACGTTTGGCCGAACTGGGTGACCGAGGCGTGAGTCTACTTTGACCGAATGGATTTGGGCCCCGATCGGGCGGATCGTCATTTTGAACCGACATTTACTTATCAGAAATAAAATGCAAGTTATTCACAATATATATCGTAAACTAAAACGAACTAATTAACGTTAAACAAATCAGCTGACTGACCGGCCGGGCGATATTTTATTTCGCAATACCCACTTTAGAAAAATAAAAGTACTTACCGAGAAATAAATTTGAGTAAATCCACTAATAAACTATATAAAACTTTAAAAAACTTACAGATCGCTGCTGACAATACGATACCATACAACAATAAACAACTCACGAACCGATAATCGCCGTTAAAACACACAAAACACAATTAATAATGACGAGCACGTAAACACGTCACTACACTGTGCACCCGCGGGAGGGGAAGTGTATATGTTGATTAGTAAATCGGCATATAGAGAGCCTGCTCATGTAACAATGCGATTTCAAAAAGCTACAGCTATAAGTATAAATAAAATAATTCAATCTCTGCACAATAATAAGGCCCCTGGATATAATAACATTAGAGTAATAGATATTAAACGCATAAGCAATCATATCAGTGCAATTATTGCAAATCTAATCAATACCAGTATATATACGGCAAAATATCCACAGGAATTAAAAACTGGTATTGTCCGACCGATACATAAAAAAGGAAGTCAATCAAAGTATGAAAATTATAGACCTATCACTATTCTCCCTACAATAGATAAGATAGTCGAAAAATATATTTGTAAACAAATTAACCAATTCTACTCCAAAAACGGTATCATTAATAAAAATCAATATGGATTCCAGTCAGGAAAAAGTACAACACAGCTTCTTTCTACATTTACAGACTCGATATTTGAACACTTAAATAATAGAAAACATGTAATCGTATTGTTTATAGATTATAGCAAAGCATTTGATACTTTAAGACACGATTTGTTGCTGCAACATCTTGAAGAATGCGGTATAAGAGGTCAGGTCCTAGAATGGTGTAAAGAGTACCTGAAAGGACGATAATTCCATGTCAAGGTAGCTGATAACTTAAGTTCCAAAACGGATATAGATCAAGGTACGGCCCAGGGTTCAGTCATAGGTCCTTTACACTACATTAGCTATGTTAATAACCTAATGAATGTTATCAAACAATGCGAAATATATCAATTTGCTGACGACACATGCCTCATTGCATCTAACAAAAACATTAATCATGCATTGCAACATCTTCAGTCTGATATGACAGTTTTGTTAAAATGGTCACATGACGTAGGATTAGTACTAAATGCCAATAAAACTAAGGCAATATATATAAGCTCAGCCCAAAATCGGTGCGAACAAAACCTAGAACTAATAGCACATGAGCATGATTGCCTGCACCAAATGAATTCTACTCTAGACCAGATTCAATACTGTAAGTGCTCCCGAATAGAAATAGTTGAAGAACACAAGTATGTTGGATTGATAATTGATAGTCGTATGAGTTGGAAACCACATATTAATTACATTTGTGATAAATTAAGAGGTTTACTTGCAAAATTTAAATTAATAAAATATAAAATACCTTTTCCAACACTACTGAATTTGTATACCGCACTAGGCGAGTCTATCATAGCCTACGGATTAAGTAGTTATGGCCGGACCTTTAAATCACATTTGGATAATATTCAAAAGCTCCAACTACGTATTTTAAAAACTATAGTTCCACAGAAAATAAAGGAGCAATACAGCGATGATAACTATTACGGATTATTCCACTTTTGTAAAGTCCTTCCAATACGAGAGAAATTCAATATGTCCTTAATTTTGGAATATTTGCATAACACTGACCTTCTGATAACACAGCAGCATAATAGAATAACACGACAAGCATTGCAACCACTCTTTAAATTACCTCGTTATATTAATCTGTATGGACGTCGTACAGTAAAATACATGTTACCCTACCTATTAAACCAGCTACCCAATGACATAAAACATAAAACGACATCAAAAAACTTAAAACATTCACTTAAAAAATATTTTCTTAATAAGATAAAAATATAATACGATAATAAGTAAATTTAATTTAAAAAAAAAAAGCATGATGTATATATACGTCGACGCACTGAGCACAAGTCGATATGCGAAGTCCTACCCGCAATTGGTAATCTCAAGTTATATTGAATTAAAAACAAATATCTACCTGCGTTCTGTCGTCGGTCGGATGTAGTACATTAAACTATGCAAATCTTAGGGTTTATGACCATGAACTACTCTCTATAATTATTATTGTAAGCCTAATTTATAGTATAATTTTAATTACTTTGTTATGTAAAAAATACGGATGATGGATGATGATTGTAGATGTACAGAAAAACTTATTCTAGTTTATGATACATTCTATGGATAATTAAATGTATTAATTTGTGTTTTGGAAATAAATAAATAAAAAAAAAAAAACTATGCATCCTCTTCATTTTATAAAGTAGTACTGTATAAATTAATAAATTCTATTTCCATGTTTCCTAAAATATCCAATTTCATATTTGCTCCGTATGACAGATTATTACAAGTAACAAACCACATAATAAAAATGAAGGTGAAATAAAATCAAACATCTAAAACAATATTTCCAAAGGCATTCAGGGGTGCTGAACACAAATAAAATTCCAGAAGTGAGAATCATCATCTGGCGAAGCCATACAATGAACTAATTGTTCGATAATTATAGGAAACAATGTATAAAACAACTTGTGGCATATTCATTAGTTGAGTATTCGTGGTCTGTTTCAACCTTAAAGTTATGATGTAATTATCGGGATTTCAAGCTTTTATTTTGAAACCTCAGTACATGTTGCACGAAAGTATTTCTGGTCTTGTGGTAGAATCGAGTCTACCACTAAGTATGTTCTGTGAACTATGAGATTTTGGGTTTAATTCCTTGCCCAGGCAAGTCACTTTATTTATAAGCTTTCTTGTACACGAATGACAAATATGTAAAAATAAACAACAAGTACAAAATAAAGTTTTATCACTCGAGGCGGTCTCAGTCACATAACCATAGGATAGAAAGAAGAAATCGAGGAATATGAGACAGCATGAGATGCACAAAAATATATTGTTTGAACATGTTTAAACAGAAACAGAAAATCTTGTGAATGTCGAATGTAGGTTAAAAATATAATATTCAGCATAACTTAGGAATTGCTGTGCCACTAACTTACTGTATCAGCCCATATACGTCCCACTGCAGGGCACGGGCCTACTCTACAATCGAGAATACGATTGAGAGTGGTTAGGCCATATAGTCCACCACGCTGGCCTAGTGCCCACTAACTTAACTGATCGATTATTGTTAGGTCTTTTATATGTATGTGGGAGACCGTCTGGGTAGGTAGAATGTAATTTTTTTTTCCCCCCAAAAAGCTATGTAACCGCACTGTTGCATTCCAGTTTGAAAGGCGTTGTGGCCAGAGTAACTACTGGACATAATTATTGTGACATCTTATGTCTTAGGATGGCGAGTGCAGTTGAATGCCAAGCATTGCCTAGTAATTCATGGTGCTATTTGATTTTACCGTTGATTTACTGTCAAGTATATAGTATCACGTCTTGCCATTCGTAGCTGTTGGAATCTAAAAGCAATCCTTACGTCATGTCAATGTCAATGTCAAGACATTGACATTAGTGTTTTAGTTACTTCCTTTTGTGTGTACTGCTGTCATTTAGTCAACTGTGTTTCTGTGCAATGTTCTGTGTAATTAAACTAATCAACAGTAATCCAGTGGTTTTATATTGAATCAAGACCCTAACCCATCAGTAGCAATGAAAATAAGCAAAGAATCTTGGTGTAGTTACCAGCATAAAAAGATACCTTAACACCCTCTATATTATTTTTTATCACATAACCTTGATGTCACAAAAATCTAAATAAAACAACACAATTAAGAAAGAAAGGTTAAATCCGTAAAAGTGAATTACGGAACAAAAGTAATATGTGTGGTTGTTAAAATTTATGGCGCAATATCAGACGTTCAGTCCAGGAAATTTTACCTGTGCCACTGTACACACGTCGCGTGGTTTATTCACATGATTGGTGTAAGGTAGAAGGTTCTAGAGTTTCTACGTGCCCGATATGGAGATAGGCTCGTACCTATCACATAATTATTGGTTCTCTGAATGTTTAAACCAAAATGTTGATATAAAAAGATAAAATATATATAATAGATTCTGATGGTTGATGGGCTTATGGATAATTGGTTATTTGAAGTGTTTTCATTGCATTTCATTTTTTTGTTAATATCTTTCAATGTTCTTTACAATATACACATGTAAATTACCGTGTAATTTTATAGCTAGGGCATTTAACATGAAATAATGTTTGTCACTGTGGAAACCTGTAATTGGTGATTTGTTTTTGTTCTGTATAACATTTTGTAACACTGTCGTTTTCATCATCATCATGATGGTGTTCAAGTAACACTGAATGTAACGCAAAATGAAATAAGATGAAAAAAATAAATATTAAGGTGAATTGTGGGTGTGTTTGGAGCATCTCCGCCCACCCCTTCTGGGATATGTGATGTTTGTGTGTTCTAGATGTTTTTGACTAGACAGGAAATAACTTCTTATTTTCTGTAACTATTGATTGTGGTTTATTTACTGAAATTGTTTTATACTTTTCTGTATCTGTATCAGCCCATATACGTCCCACTGCAGGGCACGGGCCTACTCTACAATCGAGAATACGATTGAGAGTGGTTAGGCCACATAGTCCACCACGCTGGCCTAGTGCGGGTTGGCGGACTTACATACCATAGAAATTCTTATGAATCGCTATGGTATGCAGGTTTCCTCACGATGTTTTCCTTCACCGTTTTAGTGCGTGGTGATTGACTATCTATACTTTTAGCTATGATATTTTGCGCAAAGCTGAACTTCCTATCCGGAATCGATATGAATGAAAATTTTCCGGATAAAACATAAGTCTAACTCAAATAAATAAACTTATGGAATGGCAATACATTGCTTATGAAGTGAATTTACAGGACTTTTTGCGCACCTATAATTATTATACATAAATATTTACACTGGTCTCCGAGAATTGGAATCGACAGCCTGGTATTCAACGTTTATGAAGACAGTTACAGTAACCTATATAGCACGATGATTCCCTATCATTATCATTCTCTCTCTCTCACTTTAGCCAATTGGAGTCGGCTGCTGATCATAGACCTTCATTAAGAATTATGTTTGTAAAATATTTTACTTTCTACGTCGCTTTTAAATAAGTAACGTTTTTTAAACTTTGTGCCACCTTCGAAACATTGTTATCTAAATAAGTCTTTATATTAGATCCCACAAGAAGCCCAAAACTACATTTTTTAGGAGTTGCAGTTTTATGTTCGATACAAATAATATTTTCCTTTCTCTCACCTCTTGAACCACACCACATCTTATAGAAAAATGTCGAGTGCGATATGAAATTGAAAATATATGAAACAACAGGATTTTCTCCGGTTGCAATTGTCTTATCGGCAAGCCCGTTAGAAGTATCCTCTACAATCCTCCATAATTTATTTGCTTGTGTAAATAAACACGTACCAAGGGCCCTACTATATAAATCCGAAATTCGAATCTTCGTGACGTTTTTCGTTTCGAAACCTACTCTGTAACACGAAATTCGAATCTTCGGATCGAAGAATGAATGATTCGAATACATCGGCAATCCGAACATTTACATTTTTATTTACTATATTCATCCGAAACGAAGTTCGAAACTTCGGATGAACGAAGTTTGTGACGATACGAATGTACCTACTCTGTAAATGTTCGTATTGCCGATATATTGGAATCATTCATTCTTCGATCAGAAGATTCGAATTTCGTGTTACAGAGTAGGTTTCAAAACGAAAAACGTTTCGAACTTCGTTTCGGATGAATATAGTAGGGCCCCAGAAATATGAATGTAAAATTGGAAATTATGTAATATGAGTAGAAAGAAAAGACAAATGACTGTTACAACTTGGTAAAAAGAGTACGATGCGGTGACCATTGGAATTAAAGAATAACAATTATAACAACAAACAAAAACAAAATTATAAAAATAAAGTGCGTGGTGGCCTGTTGGTAAACGGACTAGATGTGACAGCCGACATGTCCATGGTGGTCGCGGGTTCGAATCCCAGGGCACACCTCCGACTTTTCGGAGTCATATGTGTATTGATATTAATCACCACGTACTAAAACAGTGAAGGGAAACATCGTGAGGAAACCTGCAAACCATAGCGATTTAAAAAAAAATCTATGGTATATAAGTCCGCCAACCCGCACTAGGCCAGCGTGGTGGACTATATGGCCTAACCACTCTCAATCGTACTCTCGATTGAAGAGGAGGCCGTGTCCTGTATTGGGACGTATATGAACTGATACAGACATACATAAGTGTCAAGTAAATCCATGACTGAATTACTAGCTAACGGAAAAAAAGGGCACGGCATACACAAACAAATCTAATTGTCTTGTCAACATGAACCGTATCAAATAAATCTAATAAACATCCATGTCAAACTCGTTGATATTATCACCTCTAATAGACACGTAAATCTACTCGTTGACAGACAACAGGGCCGCATTTAGATTGAAATTCATCGTCACAACCCCCCTAGTTCACAACAATTTTAATTAAAACAGCATATAAATCAGACGAGACGCATAAGTAATTAGAATTCAATAAGCAAACTTTAGTCTGAATTATGGATGTTGAAATCTTTAGGTTTTAATTCAATTAGAGTTTAAGCTAGTTGTGAATAAACGAATTGTTAAGTTTCTAATTTATGTGCAGTGTAAAAACCTTTATAAGTGCTTATTAGTATGTAAATAGATTAGACAGAAGATAAATAACTTTGTTGAAGTTTATTAATACCTTAGTAAGTGAAGCATCTTTTTTCTAAATAACGCGCATCACAAGAACGCCATTTATGTTTGTTTTGACATGAACATCTACAACTCCATTTAAATGAAAACTTACTGGCAAAAATGTGGTGAAATAAAAATGCTCACATATTCGTTCTATGGTGTCTCACAATCTGTTATGACGAGGAAATATTTTGAATAATTGGTTTTCAATATTGTTAGATTTATATATAAAAACTATTAGAAAGAAATGAGCAAATTAAACATTGGTATATAGACATGCGTTGCCGTACTTTAAGGCTTTTTTTATGTTCGCTAGGTCGTATTTGTTCGGAAAGGTTGCTGTTGGCAATTGTTTTCTGAGATGAAAGTTTCGGAAGAAACGTACTGTGGATTTTTACCATCCTCGATAATGTGGATGGTATTTGTAGGTTTGCTGCATTTGAATAAATAGGTTTTTAAGTATAATATGTGTAAATCATTACAATAGTTTTGGTGCCATTTTTTTTTTAATAAATATGGTGTAAATTTCGCAATGGTATTGCTTTATAGTCGCGTTGTCAGTAGCTGATTTACAAAAGTTATATTCATATAGTTCCCTGTTCTTGTAAGAAAGAAACGGAATGAAGAAATGTTAGTGAAATACAAGTAGGTATGGATAAGCTGCCATTGGTGACTTACATACGGGATACAAAATGTCAAATTACTACAATAATAACTATAGTAAAATATTGAAATAAAACTATTATTTACGGATTTTATCGCGAATTTAGTTTAATTTTACATTTTTAACTTCCCGACGTTTCGATCACTTTACAGCTTTCGTGGTCACGGATTCGGAGGCGATACGTCAAGATATATCATCTTTATTACGACGAAACAAAGTGCCCAAACCAAATCTCCCAAAACACTTATTTATCGCTTTAAAGAACCTGCGATCGAGGAAGGAATTAACTGTTCTCCGTGCAGATAAAGGAAATGCGACGGTAGTGATGGACACTTCAGATTATAACGAGAAAATTGAACATCTTTTATCGGACGACACTACATATAAAATAGTCAAATCAGACCCGACGAATAAAATATTAAAGTCCACTAGCGCTTTAATAATAAAATACTCCGAAAAGTTAGATCTGAACGTTAAGTCACTCATCCCATCGTGTGCAAAACCTCCGAAATTGTATGGATTGCCGAAAATACACAAGGAAAATGCTCCACTACGTCCCATTGTGAGTCAGATCGACACACCAACCTACAGACTGGCTCAGCACGTAGCGCAAGTACTCTCACCACTCAGAGGTAACACTAGAGCATCTGTGAAGGATTCATACCAGTTTGTCAGTGATATTAAACATCTACAATTAGCTGACAATGAAACAATGGTTAGTTTTGATGTCCAGTCACTTTTTACAAGTCTTCCGGTACAAGACTGCATCAAAATTGTCTCTAAGAAGTTAGCAGAGAAAGACATGCCTCTAGAATATGCAGAACTACTCCAACATTGCCTCACATCTGGCTATATGTTGTGGAATAATCAATTCTATGTACAAGTGGATGGCGTCGCTATGGGCTCACCTGTATCTCCAGTAGTTGCCGATATTTTCATGGAAGACTTTGAGGAGACAGCCCTTAGTACAGCCCCAGTCTCGCCAAGATTTTACAAGCGGTACGTAGATGATACTTTCACAATTTTACCATCTAACCAAGTAACTGCATTTTTAAATCACCTTAACTCCATCAACAATAAAATTCAATTTACTATGGAGTTAGAACATAATAAATCTCTTGCTTTCTTAGATGTTTTAGTTATCCGTAATCCCGATCAGTCCTTAAGTCACACTGTGTATAGAAAAAAGACCCATACAGATAAATATCTGAACGGCGATTCTCACCACCATCCAAAACAGTTAGCTACCGTGGGTAAATCCTTGTTTCAGAGAGCACGAGGAATCTGTGACGAGAAACACCTGGCGACTGAGCTGCAACACGTCAAGCAGGTACTGCGAGACAACAAGCTCCAAATCCCACGCCGCCGTCACAGAAACCGAGTGAAGCCAGCCACAGTCGAACGAGTCCCCGTTGTCTTGCCTTACATAAAAGGAGTCACAGACAAAATTGGCTATATCCTGAAGCGTGCTTCTATAAAGACCTACTTCAAGCCGCCCAAGAAGATTAGTCAATTTCTACCACCTGTCAAGTGCCACATACCCCTGCAAGAACCGGGCGTATATAAAATAGATTGCGACTGTGGCCTCTCCTACATAGGCCAAACAAAACGAAGCATAGGGACCCGCGTGAAAGAACACATAGCTGACGTCAAACATCGACGCTCAACGAAGTCTGCAGTTGCTGAACATATAGAAGAAGGCTCCAAGCATTACCTCCGCTTTGACCAGCCCCAAGTCCTCGCTAAAGAACACCGTTTCCTACCCAGGATGTTTCGCGAGGCTATTGAAATTAAAAAACATCCAAATTTCAATAGAGAAGATGGCTTGAAGCTTGCACAAGCATGGGATCCAATTCTACATTTAATTAAATCGGAACCCAAAAGACCAACTGCCAGACATCAAGACACTGTGAGCTCTTTCTGCGTAGATCGGATCGCAAACATAGACTAGAATATTTAAAATTATGTTTTTAAATTAATAATTGTAAAATAAGGGTAGTTGAATTGTAACAGTCACAGAGCGGACGTCTAATACCTCAGTCCGCCCCGTGACCACGAAAGCTGTAAAGTGATCGAAACGTCGGGAAGTTAAAAATGTAAAATTAAACTAAATTCGCGATAAAATCCGTAAATAATAGTTTTATTTCAATGTGTAACATTCGCGTAAATCTAAGAAACCATTATATAGTAAAATATATATAATTTTCCATCTAAGGGTAATTTTGTTACTTTTTTGGATTCATAGACAAAATGTCACCTAAATGGAAACGAAAACTTTACCAAAAATAAAACCTCTTGTATCACAAAACTACAAGAATATCGGACCCGTAAATATCTAAATCTGGACCTGGCGCTGCCAATAGCTTTCATGCATTAACTGATCAATAATTCAACTATCGATTGGATCGTTCCGTGGTGGAAATAGAAAAACACAGGAATGGATTGAATGTCAATATTTGGGCACCAAATAACTTTGCCCCGGACAGTGCAAATAAAGCTTGACGCGAGAGTGATATGCTTGTTTGCTCATTCAACATTCATTACGGTGCATGGGTAATAAAGACCCCAGCGGATGAGCTGAATTCATCTCTGCTTTTTTAGGAAATTCATATATATTTATTTTTAATTTTTAGACTTACTGTGGAACGTATATTTGCATAAAGTTTTGAAAATGTTTGTTTTACGCGGGATTATTTTAAAGTTAGAGTTTTCTGGCTAAATAAATACCTAAGAGTAAATTAGAGAAGTATATAACTATAGCACTTAATATAAATTACTTTAAAATAAATAGTTTTTTGATAAACCAGGAAAGTATAATTATTTACTTTATAGCATTTATTGGTATGACAACGACGATATGTCAGAATTGAACCGTCATTCGAAATGCAATTCGAAATTACAACAAATAACCTGACAATTAAAAATCAGGCTTTAGTTGAACTTAACTTCCTGATATCTAAATCTCAATCCATTCCAGAAACTTCTACCAAGAACACACATATCAACATCAACCAATTCTGCTCCCGACTGCTAGGTGCTCGTATCTCAACTGATTAATGTTCAAACAACTTTAACACGAATACAACTCATGAATTTTCTGTTTGGTCGAATATAATTAAAGTTTGCGACGCTGTTGCTTAATGACCTCACACTGAATTTCTATCGGCGCTCGGACCCTCAAAGTTTCAATTTATACATTGATTATTCGCAAACTTGTCCAAATTAATTAGTTGACGTGTGCTCTTGAGGTTAATGTTTTCGTTTAGTTTGAAACTAAAATGTGAGCAATGGGTAATTGTTTTTGGGTTTCCAAGGTTTGGATTAAGGAGATGTTTGGATTAAAGAGAATTGGACAGCCTCAGTGGCGCAAGTAGTTAAACACCAACTGTGTAAAGAAACGCCGCAAGTTGAATCCCCACACTGCTACGACAAATATTTGTGGAATTCACAAATTTGATACGGGTCACAAATTAGTGACATCGAAAAGTAGCTCGTAGTACTCTCATAGCCATGACACTAGACTCTATATATGATTGTTAGGTGTATTTATTTATTTATTTATACTATCTTCTGTCTATATCCTAAAGTGTTTATAGGTATTTTAGCGATTTGTGTAGTGAAAGAAATATAGAGCTTATTTGATTTTCATGGTGAATAGTAACCGCTATCCATGGATGGATGTACCTATATAACAATTTAATCATGAAAGTTTTGCCACTTAGCAATGAAAAGAGAATTAAACAAAAAAAAAAACTTGTGTAAGTTTAGCGCAGTGGAATGCTGAGCATTGCTTTGTAAATCAAGGTGTTGTTTGGTTTTGCTTCTGTTCATGAGCGGTCACATCGCTTACCATCAGGCGAACGGCATGCTCGTATCGCCATTCGCTGCAATAAAAAAAAAAGTCTTCCTGCCATCTGGCCAGACGGTGGTCCACGCTACGTTTGCCAAGACGCGGTGTCTACTCCAGAACACGCTTACTTAAGCGGTCATGTATTCAACGACATATGTGGCCAAGCCATTGACACTTCAACGAACTTTCACAGTTATATTGGTCATCCTGGTTCTCTGACAGATCACTTCGTTTCGTATTTTGTCCTTCAGAGAGACTTCAAGCATAGCTCTTTCTATTACACGTTCAGCGACAATAAGCTTATGGATTAGCCTACAGTCAATGTCCACGTCTCGGATCCGTACGTTTTTACAGGGAGGACGAATTGATTGAATGATTTCATAATTTTAATCAAAAAAATGTTACAGTACTTGTTCTAACAAATAACGCACCGAGATTTCACAAACAAAACTTAGCGTTTCATACTAAACAAATCCACTAATGATAGAAATACGAATACTCTCCATTAAAATCTACCCGTGACGCAATTAACGTACAAGTGTTCGTAATAAACGCAATAATTATGTACGGTATCCGAGGGCCGGCAAAATAACAATTACACTAAAACTGGAATAGAATTACATTGTACGAAATTCCACGTTGCATTTCCGCATGGGCACTTTATGGAGTTTCTGTCATCGTATTTTGTTTGCGAGTTTTTAAACGATATTTATCAGTGATTTGTAAGAATTTGTATGGTATGTAAAGTCAGCCAGCCTACACTAGGCCAGGGCCTAGAATATATGGCCTACCCCTCTCAATTGACTCTTGATTGTAATTGAGGCTCATACCCCGCAGTGGGACGTATATGGGTTGATACAGATACGGAATATACATATTAAATCAAATACGGTTTCTACTAGGGACATGACTAGTCTTCAATTGAAATTAGGTTAGGATGGAAAACTACATAATAGAAATATGTTAATGTGGAGAATCTTGGGAGAGGCGTTTAGTAGTGAAATTCTTGTGACTAAAGAGGCACACTCAAAGAAAAATAGTAAGGTTAAATCTCATCAAAAACATCCTGTAAAAAATTCCAAGTCTCGCAACTCAGTTTTACTACCGCAAAAAGTTGTGAGATCCATATATACCAAGTCGATTAATTTATTTAGTCCTTGCTTAAGGGACCTTCTGTATAAAGTTATTACGTAAGTTATTATCATATAAATATTAAAAATTCTTTACGTTTTAAATAAATAGATCAACTTGGCCATCGCATGAAAACATAATATATCGTACAATTTATACATAATGCTGCCGCCGAAATCAAGCGACAGCTTTGCTAAATGATCCTTTGGGTGAGTGAGTTTTCTGGAGGTCTAATAACCCTTTACACCGCCCTATCATATTTTTTTTTTGCATTGAATGGCGGGGCGAGCCAGCTGTTCGCCTGATGGTAAGCGATACGACCGCTCATAAACAGTAGTAACATTCCACTTCGCTCACCATCCTGAGACATAAGATGTTAAGTCTCAATATGTCCAGTAGTTACTCTGACCACAATGTACTTCAATCCGAAACACAACAACAGTTTTAGGGTGCAGATAATTAATTTACGTCTGAAAAGGTTTCAGATGTTCAAAAACAGCAATAGTAACTTGTAACCAGGTCAGTAGTCGGTCGTGTGCCGGATTTACGTAATAAAAAATATAACAAAGACACATCCACACTACAGCTCAACTGCTGAACACATGTCCCCACATCCGACAGCATTCCAAAGAAACGGTATGGAATTCAAAAAGCCGCATACAAAAGGAAAACCGATGCAATTTCGACTCGGCCGTCATTTTTTTTACAAATATTCATTGTTTGACTTTCCCTCTAACGCGACGAAAATGTCGGAAAAATCCTGTCGCCTGTATTCGCCGTCACGGCTTTTCGGCTTCGGATTTTTTTCGCGCTATTTTGTAACACCGACCGAGTAGCGTTGCAGCGTGAATTATGAATGAGATAATTTCGTCGGCTGGCCGAATTCGGACACGTTTATTATTTTCGGTTACGTCACTAGATTACGTGATAACGTGGGTAGTAATATTAATACGCGGTTATGAGGCAGCGGTGTAAGTTGTTTTCTAGGTTAGGTTTTTGTAACGTGAGAGTAAATCAAATAGAAGTGTTACGCTTTGGCTACTTTTGCCAACAGCATTATTGGAGCATATCTGTTTTGATGTATTAACTTTGCCCACACATTTTTGGTATAACATTACTGACCAGTTAATGATTTATGGTTTCCTAGATTTACGCAAATGTTACGCATTGAAATAAAGCTAATATTTATTACCAAGCAAACGGCATGGTCGTCTCGCCGTTCATTGGAATAAAGGTAAAATCTGTATGTAAATAACATCAACCAGTCGGGTATAAAGAAAAAGAAATAAAATTGCAACAATACAAAATCGAACACTAAGATGTCTGATGACACCCAATGCCACAAGTTCCACCTTCATCCACCCTCTAGACATCAAGATACTTAAATAAAAAAAACTCGATGCATACAAAACACCCACAGATATTCAAAACATTGATATACAAAATCAGACGTCAAAATGTTAGAAATAAGAGTGCTCGCGTGTGAAACCTAGATAAGGTCTAGATTGTTTGAGGTGAATGCACTATATCGTCACGGTTAGTGCTTTCACACACTTGATAAACACTAAGCTTGCGGATTGTTATAAAGATAAACTTTATTTATTTAACTTATCTTTACAAGGCCGTGGAAGCCTAAGCAGACAGTGCGGTTAATACTATCTTATTTGTTCACGCTATTTCAGTAAAATAAAAATATATGCAATGAATGGCGAGACAACCATGCCATTCGCCTGATGTTAAGCGATACGACCGCTCATGGACAGAAGATAAACCAAACAACAGCATGAATTGATAAAGTTGAAAAGAGCAATGATAGTCATTCTACTGCGCTCACTATTCTGAGATATAAGATATTAGGTCTCAATATGTCCAGAAGTTACTCTGCCTACAATATTCTTCAAATCGAAACACAACAGTGCATTTACACAGATTTTAATGTAATATATTTAGTATATTGTTGAATTAGGTTCGGCTGGGCAGCGTTCGGGAAACTACGCGACGTCTTCTCGTCCAAAATACCTCAGTGCCTTAAATCGAAAGTCTTCGATAGTTGTGTGTTACCAGTGATGACTTACGGCACCGAGACGTGGCCTCTCACTATGGGCCTTATTAGGAAGCTCAAAGTCACTCAACGAGCTATGGAGAGGGCTATGCTCGGGGTTTCCCTAGGAGATCGAATCAGAAATGAGGAGATCCGTAGGAGAACTATAATAACCGACATAGCCCACCGGATTAGCAAGTTGAAGTGGCAATGGACAGAGCACATAGCGCGGAGAACTGATGACCGATGGGGTCGAAAAATGCTCGAATGGAGGCCACGTAGCGGAAAGCGCAGCGTAGGACGTCAGGGTGGTCAGACTACCTGGTAAAGGTCGCGGGACGTCGCTGGATGCAGGCTGCTTCCAACAGCTCTCTGTGGAAATCATTGGGGGAGGCCTATGTTCAGCAGTGGACTTCCTTTGGATGGATTGTTAAATTAAACGCCCGAATGTCAGACACATTTATTTGTAAGATAAATAAATAAGCAACTTAATAATGACTATTGCATAATCACGTTGGCAATTAAGTCACATTCAAATTCAGTCACGCCACATTTGTTGGAAAACTTCAACAAACAATTGAAATATCGATTAAACATACTGAAGCGTACTCTAAACATTAAATCAAAATGAATTTTCAACGATGCTTATCATTCATAATACACCTATAGTTGATTGTTCACTTCGCGTGACATGTTGAATTTTATCGCATGTCATATGAACACGTTTTCGAAAGCGTAATAGTCGACGTATAATCAATATCTTTCATCTTTATTCCGAAAAGCAAAGCATTGATTTATATTTAATGTTATTTTTACGGAGTAATAAAATACTAGTAGTTACGACTCATTCGTTTTTCTAAGGTTTAGGTATTGGTGAAAGTTATATATATAGTTAATATATATGTATATATATATATATATAAAGAGAGAGAGGGAGAAAGAGGATTTAGCATCGCAAATCGAGCAGTATTGCTCAAAAGAAAACAATAGTCGGGATCTGTGTTTTATAAATATTCTAAATCTCCGCCAGCATCTATTTAACAAACTAACGAATAGGTTGTTACAAAACCTAATTCTTAAACTAAATTCATGCAGTAAAAGCTCTTAGAATAATTTCAATCTCTCAGTATAATGGGATTGTGAGAGACGCATACAGCCGGCCTCACTATCTTTTAAAAGAAAGAACATTACTTTTAAAAGAGACGCGTTTCTTTCAAAAGTGTATTTAGTTTCAGCTTTATTCAATGTATTCAAGTTTGTGTAATGGGTTTAAGAGTGCTCATAAAATGTAAATAAAAGTTGCTGGATTTAGGTCAATGTTATCTTGTGCCTTGGACGTCTAATGATAGATTAAAATGGTAATGAAACAGAAGTCTAAATAATTAATCTTAGTTAATTGGTAGGTTCTTTAGATTTAATATACTTCCTTCCTCATGCCAAGATTATAACAATACATTTATACCAAAACGTAACATTAAATTGGGATTAATGTTTTAAGCAAGTATTAATCTAGGGTGTCAATTAAACCATCCTTTGAAATCCGTTAAGCCTGTTCTAAATTCATCGCGCACAACTACACAGACAAACAGACCAATATTCAAAAAATCATTGGTTTGGGTTATATTACGTTCATATAGTCCCCATATTGGTTTTGCCCATTTATATTCCATGTACAGACATCGATCGGTTACAATTTAATTATATGTATAGTTTTAAAAAGCTACTATTGGTTCTCCCCTGATTCTACGTCAGAAGTAATGTTATTTTCGAATGGAAATTAAGAAAAACAAAATGTACCATATATGTGGGAATTATTAATCATATATGTGAAAGGTTCTTGAGTGGAGGCCACGTACAGGCAAACGAAATGTCGGACGCCCACCTACAAGGTGGACGGACGATCTGACTAAGGTTGCAGGAAGTGGCTGGATGCAGGCCGCTTCCAACAGGTCATTGTGGAGATCCTTGGGGGAGGCTTATGTTCAGCAGTGGATTTCCTGTGGCTGATATGATGATGATGATGATGATGTTGGAATAGTTTCGTCTCGGGTCAAACAAAGATTGTTTGGATTTCTTTTTCTATTTTCGTCTTTTTATTCACGTCTTCATCTTCCCTTCACAACATCTTCGACTGTCTTCCAGACTGTTCTCTCTTATTCCGCACTTCCGCATTTCAACATCTTAATCATTCATCCTCAAACTCTTTCCTTCTTCAGTACTTTCATTAGTCATCTCTTCCACACAAACCACGTTACATACTAGTCATTCGTATAACGTTTCATTCTGCTCATATTTATTCATCATATTCAAATCTTACACATATTTTTCTAATATACTATCGAAGTAACAAGAATCTATACTCAATATACTTAAAATGAAACTCAGTACCTTAGTAAATTATTAAAGTGACTCGGCGTTTTCTGCGCACGTTTATAAATTATGACGTAATACCGAGCCGTTTATTCCACTTTGTAGCAGATTTTATCCAATATTATCTCTTAAGTGCCGAATTATAACTTCCTTAAGTCGTAATTTAAGGGCCCGGGACAGTCCTATAGATATGAATTTAGAAGGAGAGATAAGGACCGTAATTCAGTTTGCTATGACCAAGTTTAAGCGACGTCATTTTTAAGTAACCAATCTGTGATACATAATTATATTGGAACGGTAAAATGATTACAATGCACTATAAGAGAGTGGTGGCTTGCTGGTAGATGACCAGACGCGGCTGCCAACATGGTGATCGCGGGTTCAAATCCCAGGGCACATCTCTCACTTCGGAGTCATGTGTGTATAGAAGCACCAAGCATTTAAATTTGAAGGGAAACATCATGAGGAAACCTGCATACTATAGTGATTAGGAAAAAATTCTATAGTATATAATAGTCAACCCGCACTAGGCCGATGTGGTGGTCTATATAGCCTAACCCCTCTCAATCGTACTCTCGATTGTAGAGGAAGCCCGTGCCCTGCAGTGGGCATACATATACTATAAGTATAGTACAAATAAAATATTTTTGCCAGTCGACATAATTATGCAGGCCTCATGGTCCCCGGATATACACAGGAAAATTTGAAACGTATTAGTAATTTTTGGAAGAGGTAGCCACGGTGTTGTGAGTCATGATTCAGGTCCAATGTGGTACCACTGTCTCATAGAAAAACGCCCTTTGCTGTCTAGTTTTGTTAAGTGACTGAGATTTATTTATTTAAGAAACAAACAAACAGTTACACATTGAGACTTATAAATAAGTGATTTAAAAATAATTATAGAATTAAAAATGCGCAACTCACAACGTTGTCCACGGTTTATTTAATTACATGCTTAACAACGTGTAAAAACGGATGGAAACAGTTAAGGATATATTATAAATAAAAATAAAATATAATAGAATTGGAGATTGGTAGACTAATACCCTTTCAATCAGATGGGCTGGAAAAACGGTTCTCAAATTCTTTTTTATGCCGCACCGTCAGGCTGTGGAATTGTTTGCCTTCTCGCGTATTCCCTCCTTCCTACCATCCTGGGTCCTTCCGCCGTAGTGTGAAGAGGCACCATAGCAGTCCGGCATTATTGTTTCCATTGGCATGGGACTGCCGTCCGATGCCAATGGATACTTTGCCTGGGCGGCATTAGCACTTACCGTCAGGTGCAATGCCGCCATTATGCCAGGCCAATATAAAAAAAAATACAATGGGCGGCAGTGATCACATCAGGTGATCTCTTTGCTCGTTTGTCGGACATATTGTGTATTTTTTTTAATTCAGGGTATATTTTCATACCCTTAGGTTGGTATCAGGCCACTACAAACAGTCTGGCCATAACTCAAAATGAGCGAATGAATTTAATTACCGAAGTTAATCAGCGTTTGTTTCGAGTGAAAACAGTTTTGAGTTCACTGCATAATGTTTTGCGAAATTAAACTGTAATTTTAGTTTATTAAACCTTGTTAAAATTTCATCTATTGACAGTATTGTTACCTGGTTTTGTTATGCATATTATGACCGCTTATGATATTTTGGAGTGATTTTATATCTAAATAATAATTATTATCGACGTTGCGTTGCATATAAATAGCTTAAAATTTTACTTGAAGTAGGCCTCTCATATGTAAGAGGCCAGCTGGGTAGATAATGTCTATTTATTTCACCAAACACCAGTGTAAATGCACTATTGTGTTCCGGTTTGAAAGATATTGTAACCAGAGAAAATATTGGACATATGACAGGAAAAAACACGGTATGCAGTCTGTATTTGAAAAAATGTGTATGTTACAAGCTTGCATTACCAATAGTAAATAATTGCTACTACCATTTCTCAATCGCACTCTTGATTGCAGAATAGGCTCGTGCCCTGCAGTGGGAAATATAGGTTGATATAATAATGTAAGTTATAATGTAAAGTTGTATATAATAATATCACGCACTTATAATCTAACGTATAAGAACTACTAATATTTTTCACATCGTCGTATTTTGCTTATTTAAAAATCCAAAATCAATTGTAATTTCACAAGCTTTCTATTAAAATATGCACCAATCAAATCTGAAGCCATCACTAAAAACCGCATCAAAATCGGTCTAGTACTTTTTGAAATAAATAGCAACAATTGTTTGCACAAACATTCTTCACACGCATATAACTTCTCCGTACCAACGTGTGTTTAAAAACATACCGACAACAACAAAAACAATATACATATTAAAGACACAAATTAAAACCACGTCGTCTAAACCCGTATTGTGAAAACAACTTTTTATGCTGACTGTACTTGTTCATTAGAATTCCAATTAACTCTTTTATGGGACTGTAATTTTAATATTTTAAGGGTTAGGTGTCTAAAGCATAGGAGGTAGCGTGGTGATATGTTGAATACACAAAATACTAATGGGTAAAGTTACTGTGCTGTATCAGCCCATACTCGTCCCACTGCTGGGCACGGGCCTCCTCTACAATCGAGTGTGATTGAGAGTTGTTCTGTGTGGAATGGGTTGGTAGAAATACCACTAAAACACCCGGAGATGGTATTTACATGATAGGGACGAGTCAGCCGTCATGGCGGTCAGTTTCAGTCCCGGGTTACTCTTTGTAACTCTTACTCAATTGGATGATTTTTAACTAAAAAATTTGAGCGAACAATCTTAAATCTGGAATTTGAAGCCACAAGACTATCGAGGAATATCTTATTCGCCTTCCAAAGTTTATATATTAATTACTCAATTCTCAATACGATTGTAAAATCGCTCTTTGTATTCAATGCGTCAAAAATATTAAAATCAATTTTGAAAAAAAAAAAAACTCAATTCTCAATATCTACGATCGCATCGTCGGCATTCCTATTCAATGGAACAAATATTTACGACATTATAAAAAAAAACACAAGTGAAAACTTTTATTTGTAAAAACAATCATCATTCATAATAATATCACCGAGGTAGACACCAACATATCAGTAAAATTGCTTTTTGCAACTTTAAGTTCATTAGTAATTTGGATGTCGCTTACTAATAGTTGATTAGTAAGCGACATCCAAATGGAATGGGTTCCCTCGGGAAACGACACACTGACCACAATGCCGTGTTCTTTTCCAAATACCTGACCTTTATTAGAGAAAGGTTTTGGCGTAACATCGAGTAAAGGATTCAGAAGTCCCTTTGGTGTTGTGGGTTATTACAATATTTTTTTGTGAAAAAATACGGATATTAAACACGATAATTGGATAAAAACACCTAACAGTCCTGAAGAACAAAGTCGACTTTAATATAAAAATAACAACAGAAACTCACATCTTTTCCCACGGAGTAGGCAGAAATGCTACCAGGACACCAACGTTTCGCTTTGTGTGTTCAGTCTCACGAGGTGATAGAGCAAGCCTATCACCAAGTATGTATGTATCAGCCCATATACGTCCCATTGCAAGGCATGGGCCACCTTAACAATCGACAATGCGATTGAGAGTGGTTAGACCATATAGTCCACCACGCTGGCCTAGTGCGGGTTGGCGGACTTACATAACATAGAAATTTTTATGATTCGCTATGGTATGCAGGTTTCCTCACTATGTTTTCCTTCACCGTTTTAGTGCGTGGTGATTGACTATCAATACACACATGACTCCGAAAATTCTGAGGTGTACCCTGGGATTCGAACTCCCGACCACTGTGAACATGTTGGCAGTCGCGTCTAGTCCGTTTACCAACAGGCCACCACGCACTGCTATCACCATAGCGGGCACAAATTCCCAACACCGAGCTAATACTGAGTAAAAATATCCATTATCACTTTGATCCGGGATTCAAACACGAGCCAACAGAATTGTAATCGTATAGTAGTATTACTGCGCCAAAAAGCAGAACTCATAAAAATGACGTGTCGAATTTGCTATGTCTAGACATTTTTTTAGGTTTTACTTTTAATTCTTGGAAACTACACAAGTTTTTTTTTAAAAAAGTGATTTACTTTAGAACTCCATAAACTATGGGAATCGTTTCCCGCGTTAACATATGCAAATGTACACGAAAAATGTGACAACACAGTCAAAATTTTAAATAACAAACAGAAGCGAAATAAATAGCTCAAAAGTAACTCAAAACAATACGCATATTCTATAGACGACAATATCCAAAAACCCTTTGGACAATTGCTCAGGGTATTGAAATTATGCAAATTAATCGCGGCGAGATAAATCTTGCTAAACACATGCGTAGCAGTAAAAGTACGGGGGCTTTACAACCCAATTGCTTTACGGATACTTAACATTTTATTGCGTTCGAGACAATATACTTGTACAGATATATTGCTTAAGAAATACGTAATTGTATAATTCTGTCATATTCTCGAAGTTGCCGGGGTTTTTTTGCAAGCTTTGTGACCAATACGCTACCTATAAAAGGCTACTATGAAGGCATACTATCAGCAGTAGACTTCCAGCAGCATAGGCTACTTGTTGTCACTAAGATCTTAATCTTTGAGTAAAGTGCATTAGTTACTTTACTCAAACAAAACCGTATAACCTGAGTAATGCTGAAAATACGAGAAATGACAAGCAAACAAGAGACAATTTCTAAGTCTAGGTACTTACCACTGCCCCGCTCCCGAAGCTCGATGGTTATCAGCAAAAATGGGGACCTGCAGCATCCAGCATCAGCTCATAACACTAGCACTAACACTATCTACTCAAAACTGCACTGCACACGTTAAACTACATACCACTTGTAGTACACATCACCGACATTGATCAACATCTCCACTAGACAGTATTCCACTACACACAAACTCTACTACACAATACTTCTACTACACATAGATTAAACATCGCATCTACTACACACGACTTCCAACAATTTATTCACGATATAAAACTAATTTCCACGAAAATTCAACGCAACAGCGGAGCGCCCGTCACGAGTGCTGAAGCGTACACGAAACTACCCTCCGCTGAATTATATTTCTTTCAAACAAAGACCGCGAAAACATACTGCCTTGTAACCTAGGTCCTTCCACCGTTCCGATAAAAGGCCTGCAGAATTATGCCACATAGCAAGATAACCATGCTTTTCCAATAATTTTTTATCTAACATTGCACTTGATTTATTGTGCCAAATAAACAAACATCTCAATATTTATTTTATTTAGTTTCAACTGCATAGACTCCCGTTTTAACTCTTATTGCTGCACCGTGAACACCAGGCAATTGTCCCCATCAATTGACAAATTAATAAAACAACACCTTAAATAACAAAAACCAAATAGTAACAAAAAACACCAGAAGAATAATGGCTGAGAATTTGTTTAAATACTACGTTACTTCAAAATTCTAAATATACTGGGGCAGTGCAAAACCATGTAGTTGACACTACGCGGGGGAAAAATTTAAATCCTGGCAGGCTTAAATAAATCACAGTATTTTTGGCGAGTACCTTTGAAAAAACATGACATAGTCAACGTTGACGCATGACTGTGGCCCAAAATAAGCCTTTCACGCGAAATGATTCCCAACCCTTTCGATGAATATTCGTGTGTCAAAACGAAATTATAAATTCAAAGAGTTTTTAAAAATATTTTTTATCGCTGATGAATGTGTAGTTATGATTTGTTTTTTTTTTTAAACTACTGTTTGTAATCCTTATTATTTGTTGTTTTTGGATGTCGTCTATATGTTTTCCTTTTTTATTAGCAATATACTTTTTGGCCCCACATATTACAGTTGTTGTATCATGATGGCTGAAGCTAACTAAAAAATAGAGCTGTTCTAAAACAGCGTATAGCTGACCTTTTGTACTTATATCATGACGCTATAGTGGAGTTTCCTTAAGGTTGAAGTCAACAAATATATTAGCAATCCAATTTGTTTTTATTGCTGTAAATGGCGAGACGAACATGCCGTTCGCCTGTAAGCGATGCGACCGCTCATGAACAGAAGCAAAACCAAACAACACCTTGATTTACAAAGCAATGCTTGGCATTCCTCTGCGCTCGCCATCCTGAGACATAAGATGTTAAGTCTTAATATGTCCAGTAGTTACTCTGGCTACAATGTCCTTCAATACGAAACATAACAGTGCATTTAAACTGCTGTTTGACGGGAGAAATAGACATTGCGGTGGTACCCACTCAGGCAGCCTCTCACATATGAGAGACCTACCACCAGTAAATTGCACAAAAGATATTACTATGGACAAGCAAGTGACCACGAAATAAAACAAAAGTTCATCATTAGTTTAGTAAATTTTCATCATTGTTATAAAGAGTAGAGAAACACAAAAGAATGAATTTTGGCCTTTAAAAAAATTCCTTCAAATACGGTTGGCATAGTACAAAACACAAACATTTCAAACGGTTACATATTTGAAACGCTCCGCTCGCTTCTCCTACACGTGCGCACCACAAAAGCTGAATAAATTCAAAAACATTATAATTTTACATCATTAGATTGTATTCGTACTGTTGTAAAATTAATTTTATCAAGATTTTAGGGTCACGGAAATAATTGTTATGTTGATGTAAAAAACGATCCTTCTGTACTTATTCTTTGCTTTGTGAACGTGTTAATAATAGTGGATTATGATTTTAGTTTCCATTTCCATAATTTTCATTACAGTCACTTTTCTATTATTTTGACTTGTTGTGTGGTCTGGAATTGATTTTGAATTGTTCGTTTTTTTTTTCTATACAGTTAAATCCGTATATTGTTTATAATATAGTACCGGCAATCGAGCTAAGCAAACCACAGACCTCGACCGAGGAGTAGACCAAAGAAGCGCTGGCTAGATGTCGGCAAGTAAGATTTATGATGGTCAAAGGCCTTACTATTGAAGAGGCCGAAGATAGGGCGAAAAGGAGGAGAATTAGCCGGAAGGCGAACCCCGGTACCAAGCGGGATAGCGACAGGTAGAAGAAGAAGAACAGTTCTGGCAGTCGAGCCAACAGATCAGCTTAAGTAATCACTGCCTCCCATAAACATCCACAACGCTGGACCATTGATGTATTGTTGAGATGAAATTGGTGGAAGGGAAAGAAGGTAAAAGTATGAAAAGAGGTATTTGAAAAATCTGAGGAAAAATGATTCAGTTCACAAGTATACACTGAAGGTAGGTAAACAATAGCTTATCTGCAATCGGCTTATAACACAAGCCCACCCTCCATTGTGAGCAGATTATTACCTTCAGATCAAAATAAACCAGACTGGTGTAATTTACTGTTCTATTTTTTTATTAATACACCCAACAGTCACATACATAGTCCTGACCCCACATTAATATCGAGTATTGTTTCGTGGGTATAAGGAACTTCGAGATACTTTTCGGTCCCACAAATACCCAGCTCGATAACAAATCTGTGGTTCAAACAAACATTTGTCTCGATGCTGTGATTCACCCCTCGCATTTTATCATTTGACCAACTGCACCAAGGAGGCTTCTAAATGCATGAAAAGTTTCTTGGGATTTCACAAACAGCTGGTGTAACGGTTTGTTTAACTTTTAAGTACAACTAACTAATATACCCTAAGTGCGGTGTAATTCAAATAGAGTTGGACAATAAGGCTGGACTGCCTGAAATCGGAGATACTAAGTTTGAAGCACAAACGCAGCACTAAGTTATTCTGCCCCATCGTAAATACTAAATATTAAATTTATATAAATAAATAAAATTGATGTGTCTGTTTGTAAAGTGAAAATTAAAGAAAATGTCCAATTACATATTGTTATATACACGATACCTATAACGAAAATGATCTTTGATTTTTTTTGTCTGTCTGTCTGTCTGTTTGTTTCGGCTAATCTCTGAAATGGCTGGACCGATTTTGACGGGACTTTTATTGTCAGGTAGCTGATATAATAAGGAGTAACTTAGGCTACATTTGTTTCAGAAAAAATATTTTACTTTAAAAAATAACTTAAAAAAACTAATTAACTTTTTTGTTAAATTCCATGTGGACGAAGTCGCGGGCACAGCTAGTTAATAATATAATAGCCGTTGTATCACCATTGTACATGATGTTGTACGGTCTGTTAATCAGTTTTATAGCAACATCTTAGTCTTCACCCTACTCTAAGATCGATTCATGGGTATCAGAAACTAATAGAGACTTTTCGGTCTCATAAACACCCAAACCTGAAATAAATCTGTCGATTACACAAACATTTGTCTCAGTAGGAGAATGGAACCCGCGGGCTCTCATTTCGCAAACGTCTTACTAACTAAGCTTTGGAGGCTGGTAATTAGTGTCATAAGTAAAAAATACTTACTATTCACCCCACCCAATAATAACAAAAAACAAATAATTATAATTTGAAAATTAAATTTCTTTAATACGTCTACATTTAATTGATTTTTATTTTAATTTACACTTCCTATTATAACTAGAGTCATTAGCATTCTAAAGCACTGTATGACACAGAGCAAAGGCACTGCACAGTGACGTCACAAGCAGTGTAATTGAAAAGGCGAGTAAAGCCGGGGCTTCGCGCAGGCTTGCGGCAGATAAACGTGAGTTATAGCCACTGTTGCCGGCTGTGAGGATTTGCAACAGGAAAATATGCGTTTGTGTGTAGAATACAAGGGATTAGGGTTGCTGGAAGAGGTGTAATGAACTATTTAGGACGTCGTTGTTTCTGACGTCCCTTAGTTGTTGATAAAACTATTATTTATACATTGTATGGCGAATTTGGTAGACCTTAGTTGGATAAATGACACTAAATTAAAAAAAAATAGGTTTGTTGAGTTCAATTTCACAACCATGGAACAGTATCGTAAAAACTGGTTGTAAATTGAAAGGCCGATCTATATACCGAAAATAAAAAATCGTATATAGAGTTAAGTATGTGAGTCTATGTATGTATATCTATGGATGTCTATTTTCTGTCACAGTTGCGTGTTCTTTAGGTTTTTACGAATGTATGTAAAGACTAAAATTAAAATACAGGCTTGCTTATTCAATTTCATATCAGGGTTTAAATTGTAACCACTTTATTCAAAAAAGTATCATCGTTTAACAATACAGAGCAGTGATATTTTCGAAATGGAAAACTTTATTCCCGTATTTGTATTTAATCAAGGCACATCCAGCCGGAGTATCTCTTTAAAAAATCTTTATATTCCACTGTTTTATCGAGGTAAAGTGTTCATTTTTTGTTGAGCACAGTCCGACCTCTGCCCTGGTTAATGGCCACTACTACGGTTATGGAGTGTGATTTAAACACCCTCGCTTTTTCATATAACGCTTCGTATACCTTCACAGGATAATGTTCTGAAGTTTGTTTATTTTAGTAGCATGTGATCCATGGGAAACATATTCACGTTCAGAGTTTGGTGCTCTTGAAACTGGAAACCCGAAATTCCAGCGTGTAAATAATTTTATTTTAAATATGTAAGATGGTATTTTAAGATTGCACTACACAACAAAAGATTAAAGCATACTTTTGATTTTATCGCAGATTTGGTTTAATTTTTACGTTTTTATTTTTTCGTCGTTTCGATTACTTTACAGGTTTAGTGGTCACGGGACGAACGGAGGCGGAATATCTATTGTTAGATGTCAGAACTACTTAATAGTGCCCGTCATCATTTAAAACAATCGGGTACATAAATACATGACGTTCGAGTGAAGACATCATTCCAGTTTCAAATATTGAAGAAGAAACATCGAACCACTTTACATTTTGTTTTATAGTTATTAATGTAATCATTTTTTTTTATTATTAATTGCCTATTTTTTAAATTATTTCCGAGATTATTAATCAACACATGAAAACATAACTACAACAATTAATTCTAGTTGAAATTGACTTGACAAATTTATTAAAGTTCAAAAGTACCTTAGGTTATTGCGATATAGACATATCAGTTGTTTCAACTGCTTGTCTTATAATTAATTAATAATAATACAAAACATAAAAATATTAAAATTGCGTTTCATAAAATCCTTCATGCATTTCTAACTTAAAATACAAAAAGAATACGTCGAAACTAAAAAATAGTGAAAACTATGAAAGCCGTCCCACTTTTGAACAATACGTCTTTTCCTAGAACTCCAATGGCACGGACGCGAAGAATTTGCAATATTAGCCTTGTATCGGAACCTTTCTTGTATCGGAAAGCGATTGTGCCAAGTCGGACGGTTGATAAACTCCTGGGTGAACGTAAGTTTCTTCGTATTCTATAGTTTGATAAGCAGGGAAGTGATAATGAAAGGGGTTGTATGGCTTGAATACTAATAAATGACACGATGTAATATACGATTACAGCGGTGAGGGTTTCAGTCCCAGGTCGGGCAAAATGATATTTTTCTATTCATTAGCCAGAAGTCAGAAGCTTGTGATCGATATGGCAATAGGCCCGCTCCCTATCACATCGTGAGATGGCACATGCATAGCTAAGCATGTGTATCCTGGTAGTCTCTGCCTACCCTTTTTGGGAAGAAGGATTGAATTTATGTATGTATGAATACTATTATGTAAGTAGCATTGAAATAAAACTATTATTTACGGATTTTATCGTGAATTTTGTTTAGTTTTTTACATTTTTGACTTCCTGACGTTTCGATTACTTTACAGCTTTCGAGGTCACGGGGCGGACTGATGTAAATAGCTGTTTGTTGAGGCTTTTACGCCTAAACCATTGAATCGATTATGCTGAACTTTGGCATAGAATTAGGTGATACCTTAGCAAAAGACATATGTTTTCATTTTTTATTTCATTGATATTTACCACGCTTATGGCATAGAAAAAAACCTTTTACCATGTGTCTAATTAAAGTACTCAGACTCGTCCTTTTGCTGCAATATATTTTAATCAAACACTCAAAGATCCGTAGAAGAACAGGATATTAGATATCTGTATATTCGCTCGAAGTTTTTTTTTTTTTTCTTATCCCATTGAATGGCGAGACGAGCATGCCGTTCACCTGACGGTAAGCGATGCGACCGCTCATGAACAGTAGCAAAACTAAACAACACCTTGAATTACAAAGCTATTGTAGCATTACCTAGCATAAGGTTACAATGGGGCTGGCATACCTAATTAAGGTAAAAGTCCCTAAAAATAAATGAAAAAAAAAAAAAATATTACAAAGCAATGCTTGGTATTCCACTGGGCTCGCCATCCTGAGACACAAGATATTAAGTCTCAATATGTCCAGTAGTTACTTTGGCAACAATTTCCTTCAATCTGAAACACAACAGTGCATTTAAACTGCTGTTTGACGGGAGAAATAGACATTGCGGTGGTACCCACCCAGGCAGCCTCTCAAATATGACAGACCTACCACCAGTACATTGACAATTGACTCAAATACTCCTGATATAATTGCCGGTCAATCCCAGTAGATTAGGTATGCACCGATAAAACTATTTTCAATTATTTCACACTGAATAGTCAAAGTATTTTTATTTACAAACGTACACTATTAAATATATGAAACAGCGTTAAAAACTAAAAAAAAATTCACCGAAATCATTCACAATTCCGAATTCTTTCCACAATCAGCCTTTCGGAATGAGAGTGAATGGAAACAAACGTCGGCCGTCATTCGTTCAATATCATTCGTTAGCGCCGGCACCAATTTGCCCTGCTTTATTTACTAATTGTATTGACGATTTTGCGGAGAATTGCGGTGGATTCAGGCAGATATTGGGGTTTAGACGGACGAATGTAAATTGACAACACTTAAATGAACCGGGATAAGGTTGAGTGTTTAATGTATTTGGTTAATTATAATTGGATTGGTTGGCCATTATTGGTTGACCATTATGGAAAGTGGTAGGGCATATACGAGTATGTGTAAAGCATAATAACAGTCGATATAGATTTTAACACGGGCATAACACTTCGGGTGAAGTGTAGGACACCCGTCTACGAGGTGAACGGATAACCTGGTTACTTGTAGTACCTGGTACTGCAGTGGACTTTCTGTGACTGAAAAGAGAGAAAAAGAGGGAGAAAAAGAGACAGGAGACTCCCCCATGGGTTAGGGTTAAATTGACCACAGAAGGACACAACTGTCTTTTCCTGCACGTGAGATAAAAAATGCTCTTCTCTTTTCCTTCGTACAAGACGGAAAGGGGAAAACATCACTTAGTATGTTTGGGACAGAATACTCAAAATTTTTATTTTATTTTATTTTATTTAATAAGCATACCAACTACATTACGCATACAATAACTTAGACTAAGAGTAATTAAAAAATGACACATTACATAGCATAACGTATTTTATAGGCATGCATAACGTTATAAAGTATTGATTAGACGAATAGAACAGTAGAAAAGACACAAAACATACATATTAACTAGAGACTACAACTTAAAATTAATAAATACCTAATAAAAATTTATTCAACACATTATGAATTACTAAATGAAAAGTAATGCTGATATAAAACTTGTTTAAATGCACCAAATTTCATTGAGAAGATATCAATTTCATTAATGGCGATTGATATTTCGTCATAAAGCCTAGACATACGTATTATAGAGTTATTATACGATGTGTTTAAAACCACAAAAGAAAAGAGTTAATTAATTAATTAATAATATAATGATATTGGAGAGAAAATGTTTTCTTTCAATGATGAAAACATATGCCAATCTTTAATCAAAGCAAATTTCCTAACTGGAAAACTGAGTCATGGTGCGAATCCTACCGTCAGTTTTTAGGTCTCTTCAACGCATGTGAAAACTTATATTAGTTCATATACAAATAAATATTGTTTTTCAGTCTACTGTAATTACTAAGGTGAACCATATCTAGTAACTACATGCTCTCGATGACAAAGTTTAAATAATACTCTTTTAACTTCTACGTTTACGGCAGTCCTACGAAACATAACTACATTGTTTACTTACATTGTGTTTTGGGAACAGTTGTACCATCTAATCTGTACTTCATATAGGCTTTCCTAGTAATGTTTCTTATTACAATTCTGACAAAGTATAATTTTTTTTTTACGTCAACGGCATCCCACAAAACAAAACTATTTATTGTATATCTATTTAATTTACATCAAGTTTTACGGCCGTTCTCTATATCCTATCTATCTTTAACAAGAGGTTAAAATGGATATCATTACTATATCGATACCACTGTATGATTCAATAAAAAAATGATAGACATACAATATTATCTTGCCTAGATATGTGTATACCTATACACATACCTATACACCTATAAATATATGCACCTTATCTAAATATCTCTGTCTTTCTTTACTGAAGCAAAAAATGTATAGAAATTTCGATAGAAATCTCTTGTTAAAGATAGATAGATTATAGAAACCGGCCGTTAGAGACAGTACCCAATCATCCGTACTTCAGCTTTAACCTACAGCAAGGCCTACAATTTAACCTCAATCATGATTTAACAGGTGTACCCAGTTACAATCCTCTAAGTACATATATGTGTATATGTAAATTTACACACCAGTAAGCAGAAGCCAGCCAACTTGGAACAATACTTCTGACACATGCAGAGATCGTGTAGCCAACTTTAGGGATTGAAGAGTTAACTTTTCATTGAATAAATGTGTATCAGATAGAAACGGAAATAAATGTCATGTTTAGCTATCCTCATAGCTTATAATGACTGCCTCCACGACGCAGTTGGTTACCATGCCGAAGTCTCGAAGTCCTGACGTGGGTATCCTAGTAGGACCTGCCGACCCTTTCTAAGAAACAGGCGTGAGTTTATGTATGTAATTTTGATTATTATTTTCCTTACATTCAGATACACACCGTGGTAAAATATACTTCTGACTTACCTAACTACTGCTTTCCAAAACTATCTGGACACCACGATCGATCTTTCACTAAAACAAAGGCAAATATGACTGCTGTATCCAATTAACACCATATTTCGAAATACCCTACAGTTGTTTATTGATCAAGTCAACCGTGTGTATGATATTACTACATCAACGGTTACGACTATCTTGCCAAACTGATAAGTTTGACATTGATGGAAGTGCGCAGTAGCCGTGTGTAGTATAATTAATTTACAACTGTCGAAGGACGTTAGATTTTAAGATTCGATACTAGTGTATTTGTTGAGGGTGGCCAGCAGATTTTATTCTTTTAATTAAGGAATCGGTGACAATACTGTTTGTTTAAAGCAATTTTTTTTTTAATATTGTAATATTCCGATATTCTTCCCATTTCTCTTAATTGATTAATGAAATACCCTATAATCATAATTGAAATCAAAGGACGCCTGTTGAAAGGAATCTTTCAAGAAACAAATAATTTGTCTAAAAGGAAATAACTAAGAATTTAATTCTGGTTTCTATCTTGCTCTGTCACATAAAATAGAATGACAAATTAGTTCACGAGATAATTCTCCAACGTGGAAATACGTCATCCAATCCATCATAAAATATCCAGAACCATATTTGCAACTATCAAGCCAATTAATAATTTACAACAGCTCGCCATCCAACCAGTCCGTGTGTCCCGCACATTACCATATCCCCGTCCATGACTAACTTAAACTAATAACTCAGACAGAATGATGGAAACGCGCCAGAGCTGTGTGTATTACCGGCGATAGGGGAGCGTTGAGACCTGTTAATCGTGACTAAATTAATTTAATCAGCCAGCTGTTGAATAGTTTAACAGATTTTAAAATGTGTAGTAATAGATATTTGGTTTCTAGTTTAGCTATATTTTTATTATTTAAATGAATAATGAGACGAACTTTTGCCTGATGGTAAGCAACACGACAGCTTATTGACATTACAGAGCTTGGCATTCCATTGCGCTCGCTATCCTGAGACATAAGATGTTAAGTGTTCATATGTCCAGTAGATATTTTGACTACAATGTGCTTCTAACCGAAATTCAACAGTGCATTCACACTACTGTTGGGTTATCATTATAATTGTTCTATAACTCAACTCGTCCTAAACGGCTGGACCAATTTTGATGTTTATTTTTTGTGTACGTTGATGAGCGGTATATTCGTAATTCCTCTTAATTGTATTTTTATTTCTAGATTAGGTCTGCGCTCTGCAGTTGAAAGCAGATGGACTGGAATATATATTTATATATTCTATCTATATAAAGGAGTATAACTATTTTACTACGAAACTCAAAATCAGTGTGAAGACTGTTGTGCCTCCATGAAAACTACTTTTATAAAATATTTATTTTCAATAAATTTAAACATAATTGCGATCCAAGATCGGAGTTCATGGAGAAAATAACTTGAAGTTCAATATAAATTATTGTTTTGTCTTCTTCTTTGTGAACAAAATGTAAAATGTGATGCTAATTACTTTATTTTATAAAAAGATTTCGCCCAGGATAGAACAGGAAAACGTTTAACGACAAACCATAAAAATGCTATAATTTTAGCAGGATCGGTATTAATATCAATGATATTTTTACCGTCAATACCGTCCGTCAGTACCGTCAATGGTCATTCTTGTTTGCACTTAATAGTAGCGGTCTTATACATGACTATGTAGCTATAAACTATATAACAATAATAATAAAATAGTTTATTGAATCTTTCCTTAACCTTTTTTTTTTTTTGCAGTGAATGGCGAGACGAGCAAGCCGTTCGCCTGATGGTAAGCGATACGACCGCTCATAAACAGTAGCAACATTCCACTGCGCTCGCCATCCTGAGACATAAGATGTTAAGTCTCAATATGTCCAGTAGTTGCTCTGGCTACAATGTCCTTCAATCCGAAACACAACAGTTCATTTAAGCAGTGTTGTTTCACGGGAGAAATAGACATTGCAGTGGTACCTACCCAGATGGCCTCTCACATATGAGAGACCTACCACCAGTAACCTAGATAACAAACAAAAGATTTTTACTAAATTTAGAGGTGCTTAGGATAAGATATGGCAATAATGAGAAACGGCTGGTGCTTTCACTAGGATAGCCCTGTACAATAAGCACCAGCTACCATCTTTATGTTGCACGGACTAGTTGTAGAGGGCATAAAAACAGGTATTTTGGATTGGTACTAAAAGTTCTTAAAGTATTTCTAGGTAGTTAGTTATAATTAAAGATTATTAAAACTATATAAATTTGATAACTGACCAATTTATAAAACTATTGTAGACATCGCATATTTTGTATTCTTTGCTTAAACTGAAATTGTCAAAACATTAATTAATTGACTTTGAACAAGGCCATGTATTGCCACTTTGCCAAAATAAAAACTATAGCTGCATCAGCCGATATTCCTCTGTCAAGCTTTTGCTTTGAGGTCTGTGGATTTAGTCGGCCAACTTGGAAGACGTTGGTCGCATTTACATACCTTTGAAAGTTATTGAGCCTTCAGTATATATAACTATACAAAACGGTGCAACGTCTTACCTGTAGTCTTACAAGAAGTAATACAAGATCAAGACTGCTACCGAAAACGAAGCCAGCGGGTAGTTTTAGTTACTTCAGACAGAATGCAAAGCTAAATATTTCATAATGCAACGCTTCTACGTATTTTTTTGATTTTTTATTTTGTCAATCGACTATTAGTAATTTGTCGATGTTTTTTGACAGCCCCCGTGGTTCAGTCAGTTAGACGCCGCCTGTAAAACGAGAGGCCGCGGGTTCGATCTCCGCACCGAGAGAAATGTTTGTGCGGCCCACAAATATTTCTTAAGGTCAGGATGTTTGTGAAACCGAAAAGCCTTTTGTAGTTCCTGATACCCACGACAAAATACTTGATCTTAGACTATGTATGTGACTGTTGGGTTTTATTAATTTATTTATTTATATTTCAATAAACACAGATAGATTAATCACCTGACAACCAGAGATTGATAGATATATAAATATACATATATATAATAGTTGGGGCAGACGTGTTCTCGAGTGGACACCGCGCCTCGGGAAGTGATGACATCCGAAAGATGGCTGGTAGCGGTTGGAGACGTTGGGCTGAAGATTGAACCCAGTGGCGTGCCATAGGAGGGGCCTATGTCCAGCAGTGGACGCGAATAGGCTGATGATGATGATGATGATGATATATAATATAGATACATATCATACATCTATCAATCTTTGGATACATAAAGAGAAAGAAGTATTGGCTGAATGATATGTATATATTTATTTGTTTATTTTTGCACTTTCTAGAGATAATAAATTGCACAATAAAAATAAATACACGGCCTTATCACAGTAGGTAATTTCTTACAGGCAACCATAGGGGGATATATGAAAAGGAGAATGCTATTTATTATAAAACATAGGATATAATTGAACTATTAGTCATTACATTCATTTTTATGTGAAGTTTAAACAAGCTAAGCGATCAACGTTAACCACTTACGTTTCTTTCCTTCCGTTTTCATGTTTAAAAGTACAATTTAATCTACTTTACCTCTAATGTAATTTTTTTTACTACAAATACCACTAATATCTTCTCTCAATTCCCAATCAATTCTCAACAAATTCAATAAATATTTCAGTGCGCAGTTGGAATTTCGCGATTTGTTATGGGCATCACGTTTCAACTATGAAACAGCAAGCTTCTGACTACTGCTCCAATAGTTCCGCCGCGCTACACGGATATCCTTTTAAACTGTTTTACAGTTTCAAAGCACAGTGTTGGGATGTGTACTGGCTGTTCCTGAGATGAAGACGTTTCAATTCTAAACTTGGGATGGTGCAATGATTGTTATAAGTTTCGCGGTCTGTAGGTAGGTAATATGTTTCTTGGTTTTATTATTCTGTATCTGTATCAGCCCATATACGTCCCACTGCAGGGCACGGGCCTACTCTACAATCGAGAGTACGATTGAGAGTGGTTAGGCCGTATAGTCCACCACGCTGGCCGAGTGCGGGTTGGCGAACTTACATACCAAAGAAATTTTATAAATCGCTATGGTATTCAGGTTTCCTCACGATGTTTTCCTTCACCGTTTTTAGTGCGTTTTCTTTATCGGATGATGGTTATTTCGTGTAATTATGCCCACTATAATTACCGGGTCTGAATACCTCGCATGGCGCAGTTGTAAGGTACGATACTATAAGATCTCAGGTTCGCGTCCCAGGTCACGGAATGTAATATTTTTTTTTTATTTCTAAATCAGCCCGGAGTAAGCCATTTGACGTAGGTGTCTCATATGTGAGAGACCGCTTGGGTAGGTACCACCGCAATGTCTATTTCTCCCACTAAACAGTAGTTTAACGCACTGTTGTGTTTCAGTTGGAAGGACATTATAGCCAGAGTAACTACTGGACATATTGAGACTCAACATGTTATGTCTCAGGATTATGAGCGCAGTGGAAAACTAAGAATTGCTACTGTCCATGAGCGTTCGTATCGCTTACCATCAGGCGAATATCATGGTGGTCTCGCACGTATGTAAACAGTAAACAAGAATTACAGTTTATAGAGACAATACAAACAACTAAGTAGAAATGGCGATCTAATAGCTCTAAAGTCTAAAGCCACTTTTGTCAGACAACCATAGGAAGGATATAATGAAAATTCCTTTTAATATAATATATCTTATGATCACGTACAAAATTGATTCAAAGTATTAAAGAGATAAATAATTTAATGAACACTACACGCTCCATCGAGTACATATCCGATATTATCTTCAGCAATGCTTTGTTAATTGTAGTTAACATTTAATAAAGCTGAACATCGCAACAGTTCTAGGAAATCTACTCGTTATTTATTTTACTCCTAAATTAAGATCGACGGTAAATACGAAATTATATAAGTTCTCATGAATGAACACAATTAATGAACACGTGACTAGAAATTCATCAATTTCAAATTCTTGTCAAGTATTGGTTAGTTAGACATGGTTTAAAGATTGGTTTGACTGGAATTGTTTGAAACATTGACGACACAAGATTAGATCTTACAGGTATGTGACTGTTGGGTGTATTATTTATTTTATTTTAAATGTTTGATAGTGCGTGGTGATGGCCTGTTGGTAAACGGACTAGACGCGACTGCCAATGTTCACAGTGGTCGTGAGTTCGAATCCCAGGGCACACCTCTGACTTTTCGGAGTCATGTGTGTATTGATGGTAAAAAAAAAAACAAATAAACTTAACAATACAATGTTATTAAAAAAAGCAAAATCATTTATTGTTTCCATTTAAAGTTTTAACATAATTTACATTTAGTATGTTTTTTATCTACCAGCCGTTCGGAAAGCAGTTTTCATTACCGAAAAACGAGAAAAAATCTCCAGTGTTGCTCTTTTCGAAACTGGTTTAAATCATAGCAATTCATTAATAATTTGTTATAACATTTTAAATACGAACATGCTTACATCTTATTCGCTATGGTTGCATGAATCGAAGTCGAAGAAACAGTATAGATTTAATTATTACATATTTCTTGAAGTTCCATCGTACAGCTATCAAACTAAAGTTAACATCTACTATAGTTAGTCAATTCAAAATATCTAGATACGATTGTTGCTGTTCGCTCCAGATACACCGCTTGTTCTCAGTTCGACGATAATATCAATTATAGAGACTGTTAGCACAAACTTATACCGTTCCTATACTTATGTTACTGCAAGTTTGTTTTCAGTTAGTTGAAACGGTCTGAACGAGTTTCATATTAAACTTTGTGGATATTTAAAATATAGTATCTATACTAATATAATAAAGCTGAAGAGTTTGTTTGTTTGAAAGCGTCTCTCAGGAACCGCGGCTCTGATTTGAAAAATTATTTCAGTGTTGTATAGTATATTTATCGAGGAATGCTATAGGCTATATATCATCACGTTATGACCTATAGGAGGGAAGCAGTAGTGATATTTCTGGCAAATATGAGGAAATTTTATTCGCTTTTGATGGTCCGATTGGTCGATACTCTAAATTGAAAGTAGGAATTGAGCATTTTGACCGCCATTTTGATACATGTATCTGCACCCGGGCGGAGCCGGGATGGATCGCTAGTAAATTATATAAATGAGATTATAATTATTCATAAGGCAATTAAATGTATGAATTGATGAAATGAAAAAAAATTAAATGTAATTAAATGGCTTTACGGTACAATTGAGAAACGGCTGTAAAATTTCAGTAGATTTAAATAACGTATTGACAAATATTTAACTGCCCCGGTGCCGTATGATTACAAACCTGAAGTCTCGGGTTCGAATAACGGGACGGGCAAAGTGATATTGGATTTTTATTTCCATAATGAACCCGGAGTAATTTGTGCCTGATATAAAAATATATAGTTAACATAGATAACTCTTACTGGTGGTAAGTATCTCATATGTGAGAGGCCGCCTTGGTAGGTACCGCAATGTCTATTTCTCCCACCAAACAGCAGTGTAAATGTTGTGTTTCAGCTTGAAGGAAATTGTAGCCAGAGTAACTACTAGACATATTGAGACTTAACATCTTATGTCTCAGGATGGCGAACACAATGGAATGCCAAGCATTGTTTGGTTTTGCTACTGTTCATGAGCGGTCGTATCGCTTACCATCAGACGAACGACAAGCTCGTCTCGCCATTCCATAATATACAAAAAAAATTATCTACGGAATAAATAAATAAAATACACTGTTGCTAAACTATTTTCTATTATACGTAAACAAGGTAACTTTGCTGTTCTTCAGCGCGGCGAAGATTTCCAGCGTCTCAGCTTATTCTCGTACTAATGATGTCGGCACAAAGCGAAGTCACTGCGCCTTCAGCCGTGCATTCGCGTAGTGTTGTCAACTGTTGTATGTCGATGTTAATATTATATTTATTATTTATTTAAAAGCTTTATTGTACAGCAGTGACTAAAAAATAACATAAACAATCTAATATATAAAATTCTTCTGTCACGGGGTGCGTAATCGAACTCCTCCGAAACGGCTTGACCGATTCTCATGAAATTTTGTGCGCATATTGAGTAGGTCTGAGAATCGGCCAACATCTATTTTTCATCCCCCTAAATGTTAGGGGTAGTCCACCCCTAATTTTTTTTTTATTTTTTAGACAAAATTTTTAATTTCTATTTTTATATGATACAACATACAAAAATACATACAATTCTCAATTTTCACCCTTCTACGATCAACCCTTATTTTTTAATAGCCATTTTAGTAATTTAATCATTTTTCCTCTCCGGTCGAAAACTGATCAATCGTCATTTAATTAGTTATCCCCGCCAGATGTCTACAGGTGTCACTTCTGACCCAGTAAACAGCACGGAGTAGGGATGAGAACGAAGCCGGTCTCCTGTTTCTCTCACACAATACGATTATTGTTTATGCATCAAGTGTAGTAGTAACGTTGACAATTATTATTTTGCTATCTCAGTGTAACTCTCATATTAACTATTGATCATTCCTATTTTATATATAAGATGTATATGGATGTTTATGGAGAGAAGGGACATAAAGTAAAATATAATCGAAGGTACGGAAGAGGGCTGGGATTGATGAAAGATTTGTTAGGACGAAATATAAATTTGCACGTTATAAAACGGGATGGATAATAAAGAGAAGGGCCGGGACGGATTGGGAAGAGACTGAACAGGCGGATGAGACGGGATTGAGCCGGACAGTAGGATAGCTACGTCAAGTTTAGGCATACAAGAGTTTATACGAAAAACAACATGTATTTGGTGTGGAGTGGAATCAAAAAATATATGCACCCAGGCGAAGCTGGGTCGGGCCGCTAGTATTTTATAAAAAAGAATCGTATCGAGGAAATTTCTTACCGACTACAGTGGGATGGGCATAAGAGAAGGAAAATAAAAAGAGAGAGACAGAAGGTAAATTTCAAGAAGATGTTCTCAAAAGTAGTTTCTTGGTGCTAGAAATTAGCAGTTACAAATCATTGAGGTATTATACTAGAGCGGGCGTCGGGAACAAAATCTGTGCGGATGGACACGGCGTGCACACGGGTACACAGTGAAGTGAGAGGGAAGATAATGTTACTTCATAGGCGTGACAGAGACAGAAATAGAATGTACCCTTCATTTTGTTACAAAAATTTTGTTTGCAGTGTCCCCTCTAGTATATTATCTCAATGTTACAAATGAATATCCATATACACAAATCAGACAAAACATAACCCTTTTTAACGCTCCGTGTGGTCGGCTAAAGATAAAAATTTCAAAAAACCTGTCAGATACCATTCATTCACATCATACCTATATACTATTCCTATCTATATACATATCTCCTTTTTCTCAGAAAGGGTAAGAACTAGTACGAGGCCTTATGTATTCCTTCCCACGATGTGATAGGGGGAAGCCATATAGGGCATTCATGACTCTAGGCTGACAACGAATATAAAAATCCAATATCACTTTGCCTTACCGGGGATTCAAACCCAAGACCCCAGCGTTCTAATTGTACCGTAGTACAATGCTATCGAGGCAGTCAACACCCCTCATCAGTCACAATTCAGTCATCAATGCAATTGTAATTAATGATCACATCACTCAAAGAGAAATTGTCTAATCGATGTCTTTTGTGACAGTACTGCTGATTGCAATCAAACATTTCGTATTCTGTTCTGTATACGAAAATTATACATAACAGTTGTACATATTTGTTACTAGCGGCCCGGCCCAGCTTCGCCCGGGTACAAATAGATTTATGTACAAATTATTGTACATAAATCTGTTTATTTTTTATACGTACATATTAATGTACGTATAATACATATAAACCTTCCTCTTGAATCATTCTATTCTATCTATGAACTCCTCTTCCATTCATGCTCCCTCCTCACACACACACACACACACACACACACACACACACACACACACACACACACACACACTAAATCACACACATACACACACACACTCGCATATAATATAATAATATACTGTATACACCCTAACACACAATAATACATATATATTCATACTAGTTATATATTATTTTTTATTTTTTTATTTTATTTTTTATTTTTATTTTGTTTATTTTTTTGGCTTATACTCGTATTGTAATTTTGTGTTATATATTCCTTTTCAATCAATTGTTTTGATAGTACCTTATATAATATAAGTAATTGACACACAAGATTATTGTACACGTTTATGGGAAGGAACTGTTCTCCTATAATACAAGGTTTACTTAGTTTAGGGGACAGGGCTACAATGAATTGTAATCAAAAATTTGTGTCTAATAAAATACTTTTATTATTATTTTGATCATTATTTGTCACGAAATTGAGACAATTTCGGTATTGTATAAAAACCACGAGCCTAAGCCAAGTGGGTTTCATTTGTGAAATTCAATTCCATAGGGTCCTCCTCAGATTCCTCTTGCAAAAACTTACGCACGATTCGGCAAGTGTTTAAAATGACGGCTTTTTGCATGGTTATATATACGTTTGTAGGCAGATCGATTAGCTTTAGACTATGGTGCAGATACTTCGGTACTATACCTGTGCTGGAAATCACTAACGGCACAATATATACTTTGTTCATCTTCCAAATCCTCGTAATTTCTTCTTTCAACTCTGTGTATTTATGGATCTTATCAGTTATAGTTTTTTGTATGTTATGAGTGTTCGGGATTGCTATGTCAATTAAATATACAAGTTTATTTATTTTATCTATTAGTGTTATATCCGGTCTATTATGGTGTATAGTTTTATCTGTTAGTATTGCCCTATCAAAGTATATTTTGTGAGTTGCACTTTCCAGCACCGGCTTAGGAACATATTGGTAATAGGGTTTGGGTGTATTTTCACTTAGCTTATGTTTTATAGACAGTTTTTGATGTATTATATTTACTACCTGATTGTGTCTATGGGTGTAGTCGGTTTGGGTGAGAGATGGACATGCACTGGTGATATGTTGAATAGTCTCAGACTGTCGGTGGCATTTTCTGCATTTATCATTTGGTATATTAGAATCTTTTATTATGAATTTCCTATAGTTTTTTGTGTTTATAATTTGGTCTTGTATTGCTATCATGAAGCCCTCTGTTTCAGGAAACAGAGAGCCTAGCTTAAGCCATTTATTTGAGGCTTCTGAGTCAACATGGGGTTGTTCTAGATCATGAATATGCCGACCGTGCAGTTCTTTTTTACGCCAGCTGTCTATTTTTTCTGTTTCGTGGAGATTTGCTGATTTAAACTGCAGATCTCTATCATCTAAATTTAATGGTGTAAACTTACTATCTGACTCTACTATTGCCTTGTGAATATTACTACTATTTGATTTCATGTAAAAGAATTCTCTCAAGCTTTGTATCTGCTTTTCCCATAGTAATTTTAAATCTATTAAGCCTCTTCCTCCTTTTTCTCTTTTTACTGATATTCTTTCTGTTGCTGATTTGGGATGTAAGTAGTTGTGTTTCGTAAGTGTGGTTCGAGTTTTTATTTGTAATCGCTTTATATCTGTATTTGTCCATTTAATAACTCCAAAAGAATATGTCAAAACTGGTATGGCAAATGTGTTTATAGCTTTAAAGAGATTTTTTGAGTATAATTGAGTTTTACAAATTTTATTTAATCTACGAGTGTATTCATTAATTAAGTTATTTTTTATTTCTAAATGATTTATCTTATTTGACTGATGAATGCCAAGATATTTATACGTGTCTGTTGGGTCCATTATTTCAAAGCTTTCATGTGTATCCGTACTGTTAGGGTTTTCTACTTTACCTCTTATTATATTTAGTATTTTACATTTGTCGAGGCCAAAAGTCATGTTGATATTATTGCTAAATTGTGTCGTTAAATCTATTAAATGTTTTAAATCTTTTTTTGATTGGGCGAAAAGCTTAATGTCGTCCATATACATTAAGTGAGTAATGGATGTATTGGCTGTTAACTTATATCCATTGTCAGTACTATTGAGTAAATTCGAGAGGGGGTTGAGGGCTAAACAAAACCATAGCGGACTTAAAGCATCTCCCTGGAAAATGCCATTTTCAATAGGTATCTCGTCTGTGGAAACGGATGCAAAGTTATTAGACAGGAAAAGTGAAGTTCTCCATTGCATCATGGCACCTTTCAGAAAATCAATTATGTGAGGGTTTATTTTATATATTTTTAGAACACGTAATAGCCAAGAATGTGGGACACTGTCGAACGCTTTCCTGTAATCTATATAAGTGATATGTAGATTCTTCTTTTTAACATTGGCATGCTTGAGCACCGTCATGTCTATTACCAGTTGTTCCTTACATCCTTTATGCCATTTCCTACATCCCTTTTGCTCTTCATATAAAATGTTGTGGGTTTCTATGTGGTTAGTTATGGTATTAGAAATACAAGCTGTGATGAGTTTATAGAGAGTTGGTAGACATGTTATAGGCCTATACTGTGAGGGGTTAGACGTTTCATTGCTCTTAGGTATTAAATATGTTATGCCTTTTGTTATAAAATTTGGTAATACTTCTTGGCCTTTAATAATATCTGTAATAATTTTTGCTAATTCTAAAATTTCATGTAGAACTCTAAACTTTTTATACCAGAAATTATGCACCTTGTCAACTCCTGCCGCTTTCCAGTTTTTCATTTTTTTTGTCGCTATTTCTATGTCATCTCTTGTGAACTCTAAAAATTCCATCTGTTCAATGTTTTTCCATTTATATTCTTCTTTGTGGATCCATTCAGCTTCTTCATTATGATTGCCGTGATTTTTCCATACACTAGCCCAGTAGTTTTTAATTTCATCTATTTGAGGTATACCATCAGGAATAAATTTACTATTGCTTCTAATCTTTCTGTAGAATTCTTTTTCACTATTCATAAATAATATGTTATCTTCTTTTCTATGTAAAGCCTTTAAATATCTTTTAAGTCTCTGAGATTTCAATGCTAGTTTTTGTTTTAATGTGTCAAGATATTCCACAGGTCTAGAATTATTATTTTCATGGGAAGAATGAATTTTTGTTTTACTAAATATTTTTTCGACTGCCTTTACTACTTTTTTCGACCTATTGTGTTTTACATATTGAGTCAGCCTACCAATATCCGCTCTTAACAATTTTATATCATTTTCTATTCTTACTTGCCAAGGAGGTTTATCTGACTTAACCTTACGTATTTGTAATGGATAATGATTATTTCTGACTTTGTATCCTAAACTTTCAGAGATTACAAGTGCACTGCAATATATCAAAGTGTGAATTCTATTTATATCTGAATTAATTGTGTAAAATCTACTTAATATATGTTTATTGAATATATCAACTAAAGCATACAATTTTTTATTATCTTTTAAACGGGGTAATTTTGGTCGGGATGTAGGATCCGTACCTTCATACTGAGTAAGCGCTGTTTCTAATTGATCTACAAGTTCCTGTATAGTGGTATCTATATTTGTTATATTGGTGGTTTGTTCTAATTCTTGGGTTAACGTAACTATGCTAGGAAGGGTATCTGTTTGTGTTGATGCGTGAATTAAATCTAAACTCGGACTTTCATCAGCGGGAGATTGGTCTGATAACGGCAAAGTTAATGTATTTTGAATGATATTCGTACAGTTTATAAGAGTCTGCGAAGGATTATTGTTTTCTATGTGTGCAACATCAGTATCGCGAATTTCTTCGTTTAATCTTTCTGAGACTTCCTTTTTTATATTATCAAGCATTTCGTCGGATATTAGTTTATTGCGGATAATTACCCTTCTTTGGTCTGCTATTCTTTGGGAGGATACATTTATGTGGGGATATTTAATACTAAATTGATCGTGTAATTTTTTGCAATACATAGTTCTATCAGTTTCTAATTTAGTAACATAGTAATAGGTGTGCATGATAAATTCGTTAATGTCATCAGTCCATTTCATGCGCACTCTTGGTTTGCCAGCCTTAGTGGTCGCAGGTTGGGTGGCTTTTGCCACCTGCGAAACACTTTCGACTGGATCAGTAACATTACTGCAGCTACTTCTACTATCCTCTTCATCTACGTTATCGGCTGTAATCCCTGAGGACATTTCCCTACCCCCCGCGTCCCCGACTCCCGCCCAGCCGCCCAGCCGGGAGCCACTGGCTAGCATGCTGTCACGCCCGTGGCCAGCTACAGACGTGCCCCGACGATCACCCTCGGGCAGCGGCCCTATACGTAATTTACTTTGACGTGTCTCCATATTCATGGGTTACCTTTGCCTTGTTGGCCGTGTAAGTTTATGTTGTACACGTTGCCCGCCCCCCACGTGGTCAGATGTTCGACTCGGACGTAAGGTAGGATTTCGGGGGGCTTATTATTATTATTATTATTATTATTATTATTAAATAAAACCGCATCAAAACCCATTGCGTAGTTTTAAAGATTTAAGCATACAAAGGGACATAGGGACAGAGAAAATGACTTTATTTTGTACTATGTAGCGATATGATACGTATTTACAGCTGTTTCTGTATCAGCCCATACACATCCCGCTTCAGGGCATGGGGCTCCTCTACAATCGAGGATACGATTTAAACTGGTTAGGCCATATAGTCCACCACGCTGGTCTAGTGCGGTTTGGCGGACTTTACACGCAATAGAATTTTTTATAATCCCTACGGTATGCAGGTTTCCTTTCGATGTTTTCTTTCACCGTTACAGTGCGTGGTGATTGAATATCAATACACACCTGACTGAAAACTCTGAGGCGTGTAACCGCGAGAATGTTTTCAGCCACGTCTAGTCCTTTTATCAACAGGCCACCAAGCTCTTACTTGTTGTTTAATTGTATGTATGTATATATAAATTGTACACCTCTGTAGTCCTTTCCTATTTTAACCACTGTCCTTTATTTCTAACTACTGCTCTTTCCACTCCATCCAAAGGTTGTCTTCAAGACAACAAAATGTATGGTTGGTCTGGAAGAGATCGCCGCCGTTAGCGATAAGACCGCCACTTGTACATAGCACCAATAATTATTGGTTTATTGATTTAAACGAGTTTCTATCTCATTATTGTTTGTCCTTTTAATGGAGTGCAATAGAGTATTAAATAATAATAAACAGCCATTCAATATACTTTGCCATTTTTTGTGAATCAAAACATTTCCACGAAGCGTATTGATTCTGATAATAATTTGATACATTATATCATGTAGATCTTGTTATTAGACACTTGTGCCAATCATGTAATTACGTAAAGAGACACGAGAAATAGAGCAAGTAAATAAATAATACACACCACATACACACACACAAATCACATAGCCCTGATCCAACTTGTTGGATAATTAACCAAATTACGATATCAAATGTTCTGTTTTGATATTATTATTATTGTTTATTGCATCGTATTATATAAGTCTGGCATATATATGGCACATAGGTAATTAAAATTTCACAAAAATGAAATTTCCTAGTTTTCTCATCATTGTGTTAGTCAATACGTAGAATCTGCCAAACAATAATTAATATAATAAAAGGGTGTGCAAACACGACGACATGAAAACAAATGGATCGTTTTTTTTTTTGTGAAATATTTAGTTACTAAGTCTGAAGTAACTAAGAATATCACTTGGCTTCGTTTTTGGTTTGCAGTCTGCATATCCCCGTTATAATAACAGTATTCCATAGATTAGATCGCAAAGTTTCGGTTCCCATTGTTGCATTAATGAAAGCATATCTATGACACTGTGGAAACAAAATGCTAACTCCTTTGTGACGGCCACACGTCGTTTTAATTATAGCGAATTCATTAACTCTGATTAAAAAATGTAAACTTTTAACCACGAAATTACTGGAGTCTGTACACCAAATGCCGTTGTGGGAGTATAGAAAAAGAATATTATGGAATGAAATTTTATACGATATTTTATAGAAGTATTTTAAAGAATACATTATCGTTAATAATGCTAAATTCTATTAAGATACTTAGTTCACCATCAGTTCTGTGCTACAAAATTTTAAATTATAATTCCATAAATTGAAGGTATAATCCGTTAATATCCTTTAGAAACACAATACAATTTTTTAACGTGAAGCAACAATCTGGTACGTAAGTATTATTACGTTGTTTCTCAATATTGCTGGATATCCAATGCCTTGTTCTACTCATCAAACTCCTTTTAAGCGGAACAAACAACTTAAGTTAAATCTATTTCAAACAATTGAAGCAAACTAATATTTTTATATTTGTTTAACAAGCAGCTAAAAAAAACAGAAAATTATGACAACAAAATTTCAATAATTTGACATGCGAACAATTTATAACCTATTAAAGTCAAGGCAGCAAATACGAAGAAAGATAATGATAAGTTCAAAAGATAAAATATTTAAAAAAATAGGAGTGCAGTAGTGCAGTGCTTATTGTTAAATATTTTTTAAGTTTTTAGAAGTTTATTAAAACGGCACACCTCTAAGAGCAACTTATGCATAAACATCTGAAATTTGAACCAGCCAAACGTGCATTTGCATACAAACGCGTACGTACTAATTAGGTTGAAATAGACTGATTTCTAGGAAATCTGGGACGAAATATGGTTATGACTCTGGAGGAATCTATCCCTCAGGACCTTCACAGGTTGAAATCAACCACCGTTAATGTTCAACAAAATTAAGTGTCGAGATATTTCAGTTAAATCTACTTCGCTCTCGGCAGAGTATCTGTATTTACTTCGAACCTGTTTTCCTGTAGTTTAGATGTTTACTGAGTTATTGAATTACGCTTGGCTAGCCTAATACCTTTTAAAGGCAGTTGGTTATTGGGTGAGAAGTAATAGATATTTTTTAACCTCGTAATGTGAATCTGTACTACTCATAGTACATAAGAAAACAAAAATTCTGCCGCTTTATTTTTTAATGAATATACTAATTTTACTTAACAGTGTCAATTAGATATTTGGGTGTATGAAAACAAATTGAAAGGACACTTAACATTATTAATTTTATTTGAAAATAGCAGTGGGTAAACGTAGCCGTGTGTTCACACATGTGTAAGTTAATACATTAAAATAGTTTTAGATTTTCAGTTATTTGTGACTAATTAATACCTTGTGACGTAAATATACAGTGTTATTTTTGCGTAAAAATGAATAATTTTCGAGTAACTTCGCATTGTTTATCTATGTCCTATACAAAGAACAAATGTAGGTAGTTATAGTTTGATACTTTCATTACTACTGTACTTTGTGTAGTACATTGGAAGATATTATCAATTATTTTTATATTTTCCAGTTATAACAGATGATAGCAAAGTTGAAACGTTAAATGATTCTGAATTAGACTATTTGGGAGATTACTGCGACGATGATTTAGAGTTTCTGCCTCCAGAATTGACCCAAAAAGCGAGTTACCACGAGACTAGTGATTCCAGTAGTTCAGACGAAGATTATTTATTTATTATTATCTACCTGCTTCTTTAGCGCTGTTTGACAGTTCTACATCGCCATCTCGTTTGAGAGCACGGAACAGAAGAAGACGAGGACGTGCACTTGGTCGTATACGTGGCTCAAATATTGGCAAAGAATCCAACCCACCCAACCGTCATCTTTATCTATTCGACTGAGTGCGATCAGAAATCACAAAACATATGATTGCATGCAAGACTCATGGACAAATATACCTTAGAACCCGAAATCAATGATTTTATGCTTACGTACGTAAGCATAAAATGACAGTTTCGTTATGTATATAAAGAAACTCAATATTGGGAGTGGAATAAGTTCTAGGATCAATATATCGACGAGGAGACTTTGGTATTTTTAGTTGACTGTTCAAATAGAAGATATATTTTAGAGACAGGCAGATCAATGGGTCTAACTTTGAGAGAACTAAATAATATATTATACATATTAGGTATTACTATTACAATGTCGGCATTAAATTGATATGTACTGGTCTTAAAAATGGAAGGTTCCTATTATTGCTATGGCTATAATGAGAAACAGATTTTATTTTATAAGATCGCGCCTAAAGGGTGTTTATAATAGTGAAGTAAATACAGAACAAAAAAGACAAAAAGGATTACATAACAACGGTTTGATAGAGTTCAGCACAGATTTTTTTTTTGAAAAAAAAAAAGTGTTATTTACCTTTTTTTACCACAAATCGAAATTGTTATTCCCATTTTTAGTATATAAATTTTATTTATATTTGTTAAATCTCTATTTATGTTCTTAATTTACGACTTATTAGTAAATAATGTTGACTACGAATTAATTTCTGTTTGTTTTTGGGGAATTGTGCTTAATTTTGTTCTAGAATACGTTGAATTACTTTAATTTTAAATATTTTCGAACAAAATAACATAATAGAGTGTTGCTTTTTTAGATTATAATCCTATACTTATTACAATTTTTCTTCCAATTCTTTTTTATGTCCTATGTAAATGACATAGTAGTATCGTTACTTTGTCCTTTATAAAGGACATAGTGAAAAACTATTTTCCGAAAGGTGAGATTTTTTTTGTTATTTTTCTGATCCATTTTAAACAATGATAAAGTTTCACAAACATACTAAACAAAAAGTACCTCTGGTAGGCAGGAGGTTAATCAAATATAATAAGGTAACATTTTCTTGTGTCAAGGCTGTGATGGATACAAATTTGTATAATAAAATTTACTTCTATCAATAATCATAACGATTACCGTATAAATATGAGTCATCATTATTTTTTCCCGTAGATACCTACCCAAGCATCCTCTCACATATTTGAGATCTACCAGTTGAAAAGTTTCAAATCAAAGGGGCCGGCATAATTGTATCTTTACCCTGCGGTGTAATTTCCAGCCGTAAATTGTAGTCGCTTTGTCGACAGCCACATTTGCAGCCGCCCTAATAAAGTTATCAAGCGGGTTGTAAAGAGTGGCTGTGAGTTCGAGCCTCGCACTCAGATGGATTGACTGTCCCCCCTCACAAGCACCATAGTAACTCCTGTAAGCCGGGATCAACAGTGGCACGCCATGTAATGACACCAAGCATTGAAGCGCGGCGAGTCTCCAGGAATGTCTAACTTGTCTTTAACCAGCAACAAAATCAAAAAGTCAAATTAATAGGAGTTGAATATAAACGATTCACTTCCATTCCACTATTCATTGTGGTTCATGAATTATAATTTTATTGGTCGTGTCAGTATAAAAATTCAAATTCCTTTCTATTTCACCGACAAACTGGTGGAAGGGCGCTTATTAAATTATTATTTTGCCCAAATAAATCTGATAAAAAAATCTTCAAACAACCAAACCAACTAACCAACCAAATTATTTACGCTCGTGTGAGACAGGTCCGGCTGCAGTGAATAGTGCGGGGGTAATGACGCCTGGTGTACAAAGCCGGGACACGTCTTCAACGAGTCATGTGTAACAATATGACGCTCGAGACACACAGGGCTGGGCGATGTCGATGAAATACCTACATTTTTATTTTATTATTTAAAATCACAATTTATAATAAAAAATAATTGTTTATACGCTCATTTAGTGAAGCAAGTACGGCTGTAGTCTAGAGTTGGAGGTAATGGCGCCTGGTGTACAAAGCCGGGTTACCAAAGTGTTTATCGAGTCATGTGTAACAATATGGCGCTCGAGACACACAGGGCGGGGCAATGTCGATGAAACACATTTTCATATTTTTGTTCATAATTTTCAATTGAAGTGGTAAATAAAGTTAGCGACGATTCTGATTTAAAATCTTACCAAATAATTTATGATTGTTTAGTGAGACAGGTGCAGTTCTAGTCGATAGCGGAAGGTAATGGTGCGTAAAGCATAAAACAAAACCGAGACACGTCTTCGTCGAGTCATGTGTATAAATATGGCTCTCAAGACACGCAAGGCGGGATGGTGTCGATAAAATACATTTTTATTCTTAAATTTTAAAATGTAATATAAGGTGTGGGTAGCGGGTTAATTAAAAAATAATCCTAATTTTTAAATCACACCATATTATTTACGGCCGTTTAATGAGACAGGTGCGGCTGAAGTCGATTGTGTGGGGTTACCCCCCTTGTGCACAAAGCCGCGACACATCTTGTAACACTATGGCGTTGAAACATGCAGGGAAGTGGCGATGTCGATAAAATTTACTTTCATATTTTTATTTTTTGTCAGGTTGCTCCTTGGTAGTATTGTCATAGCTACCACCGCTTTGTGTATTTCTGCCGTCAAGCAGTTATTAATTCTGATGTGTTCAAGTTTCAAAGATAAAGTAGCCAATGAGCATACAAACGTTTTGATTACTTTTATTATTGCTCACTTTAATAATTAAGTTAATCTAAATAAATTTAATCTTGATATCTTTCGTAACGTTTCAACCTTGTATTAAATAAGAATGTGCGTTAGTAAAGTACAGATTTTCAATTTTACATTTTAAATCAAATAAAATACTTGTTTATATTATCTCCATAGCATTAACCAAAATAAAAAAAACGGTGAAGGAAAACATCGTGAGGAAACCTGCATACCATAGCGATTTATATAAATTTCTATGGTATGTAAGTCTGCCAACCCGCACTAGGCCAGCGTGGTGGACTATATGGCCTAACCACTCTCAGTCGTACTTACGATTGTAGAGTAGGCCCGTGCCCTGCAGTGGGACGTATATGGGCTGATACAGATACAGATTAACCAAAATATTATTCCATTATATTATCCCCAATAAATAATATACTGATAGAAAAATAAATATTATCTCACATAAAATTAACCACATCAAATTCGATTGTAGACTTTTTACTAAAATAATAATTCATTTCTTAAGCCCCTGATTAAAGTCTCAGTTTGTTAAAATAATTTTAATTAAAATGAAAATGAATTTAATCCTCATGTATTTTTGTTTCATGTTTTAAAATATTTCAGTTCGAAAATAAATCCTTGTTTCAATCAAATTTAAGCATGTTTGTAATAATATAATGGAATATCTGAAACTTTTGAATAATTATTCAACAAGCTTTCGTGTACCATAAAGCAAACAATTTCATCTATATTTTTTAGTAGTTAAAACAGATATTTGAAGCAAAAACATCTTAAGTCTATCGGACATCGCATTGAGAGACCTGTGTATTATTATATTTTGACTTTTTGCTCTGAATTGTTCGTCTTTCATTTTTTTCAGTGAATTTTATTTATAGTTTTTCCATCGATATCGATAAATCTCATCACTAACGAAGCCCGTTAATCGTCTCCTTATAATTATAGGTTATCGTCGCGCATGATTTCACAGGCTTCTTCCCTCATTCTTTCAACGCAGACTCTCATATCAGATAATTAGTTACTATATGTATTCAACATGCAACCTTATTACACCATGTTAAGGACCCAAATGGGGTAGTCAGGGAAAAGTGCCGTTTTCAATGATACTAGTGAAGTGAAGGACTATTCATAAGCCGCTCTGATTTTCATGATATTTCGCGGGCTTTGCTTTTACCCTAGGGGTATTTTTGCGTTTCATCCGGTTTTAGGCGGTGTATGAAACTTTTCGGCAGGCTGAAATTGTATAGCTGTTATTATTAAAAGTTACGGTAAATGTAAAAATATGGACGAATTTTTTTGTTAAAAAAACAAAGGTTGGATTTTTCGCTGTGGTGTTTTAGCGCCTTTTCTGTATAAGGATTTGGCTCGTTTTTCAAATTCACAATGGCATTTCAGGTATACGAAATATGAGAAACGAAATTATTACCACATTTGATGTATGTTTATATAGAAAATATTAGTAATTACGAATTATGACTTACCCTGATGATCTTCGTTGTTTAATCTGTAACAAAAGAAAATATTATTTACATTTTATAAAGATATAATAGCAAAAACTGGAAATTATAATTGGAAAATATAATTCAAATCGGTTTTATACAAAATTGAAGTTTAACGTCGCCTCTATTTCTTTGAACTTATTTTTTTTCACCGGCATCCGTGAGCATTGACCTAGAAATGAGTCGTTGCTTTACTGGCTTCTTGTGCTCCATAAAATACGGTCACAATTAATTCCTCGGAAAATAGTAAAGAAGATTACCAGTTATGAAATTATTTTATTTTTGATTTTTTTTATTTAGAAATGAAAAACATTACTTATTACAAATAAATATATGCCGATAGTGTACATCAGAAATATAAGTTCAGGTAATATCGCTTTCAACGTCTTTGTAATATGATTTTTATAATTTGGTTTTGACGGAATAAATTTAGATACTGCATGAAAATCTCGTTGCATAGACTTCAATAATGCAAGTATTTCTTACCCAATCATTTTACTATAATTTTCTTATTCTGTAGCGTAAATATACATAAGATGACGTCGCATATATGCATAAAACAGTGTTGAGTATTGCAAGCGGCGCCGCGCGCATGCGGTTGTATGCGACCGCCGAAATTAATCTGTTCTGTCGGGCTGGATAAATTGTGGTTTTGTTTGAGTGGCGCAGCGGGAAGACGTACGGCTTAGCAACGGCAAACGCAATTAAAGATAGTGCCTGGCTACTCATACTGCGCAAATTGTGCCACGTTCAAAGACGATGGGATATTTGACGACTTCCGTGGCAAGTTGGGTAAGCTGGATATTGGATAAGGTGATATGCAAACCTTGCAAGTGAAATTGTTTGATATATTTTATTTATAGGGAAGGAAGGATGACGTTATTAGAATACAATACGGTATTGAATCGATTGGAAAACCTTTTTATTAAATTAAGTGTGACGCAGTTTACAACACTGAGACCTCGGGCTCGGATCCCGGGTTGGGAAAAGTGATTTTGGATTTTTCCTGTCAGTATCAGCCTGGAGATAGAAATTCATACACCATGTGGGGATAGGCTTGCCCCCATCACATCGTGGTACGGAACACACACAAAACAAAAATTGGGTGTCCTGATAGCATCTCTATCTACCACTTCTAAAAAAAGGCGTTATTCTATACGATATTTTGTAAATATTATCACGTCTATGAAACAAACTAGCAAAATAAGTAAACAAAAACATACCCAGTTATTCACAGTAGATCAAACACATCCCCTCAAATCTCATCTGATATAAGCGTATCAAATGTACGAAGAGCCGCGCGAGACAAGAGGCAGACAATCCGCAGGGATCCGCTCAAATTTGGCAATATACCGACCCACAAATAATGACAAGAGTTCTTACAAAGGTTCGGGAAATTGGCCGAGTGTGTCCGGAGGCTATTAGCGAGATCCCGACGGTATCCCGGATGTATCGTCGATAATAGGTAAGGTTTTTTGAATGCTCTTAATTAGTTTTCATCGGGGAGTTAATGTTTTCTTTGTGTGAAGTGGTTGAATTAGAGGGCCTAGGTTATGTAGTAGAATTGTTGTGTTTATTATTATTTGGAATTTATTTTGGATTATTTTGGAGTCAAAACTGGTGGTGGTGGCTAGATCTACTTACAGCCGTTCTCTATAATCTATCTATCTTTAATTAGAGATTTCATTAGATATTTCGATACAGTTTGTGTTTCAGTTAACAAAGATAAAGAGATATAAATATGGTGCACATGTTTAAAGATAGCTAGGTAAGACAAACCTATATTCATTCTTAGTTTATTGAAGTGTAGAATTGTACCGACATAGTAATGGTATCTATTTTAACCTCTTGTTAAAGATAGATAGGATATAGAGAACGGCTGTTAGACTGCTTCAGTGGCGTAGTTATACTACGATATGATTGCAAATGTGAAGTCTTCTTCTGGGAAAAGCGTCAGTTTATTGTAATATGTACACTAGTTTGTAGAATGTATTTTGCATTTCATGGAACAATTATGAAGCTTTAAGTGACGTACGTTGTGTCTGTATAGATTAATAATAAACGGGATAGGGCTGAAGGAGTGTATAGTTGTTGCGAGTTTGATTAGTTAATTTAACCCAACGGTTCGAGTTGTGGAAGTCTTATTCTCTCTCCCCGAAGAGAGAAAGAGTGTTCCTAATATTTTGAAAACAACGCATTTGGACGCCAACAGATCGTTGACAATGTCTACTATGTATATAGTGGCGTGTATACGCCACACAGATAAAAAAAAAAAAACACAGAGCCGTCACGTCGCGCTGGCATAGAAATATTTCCTAAATTTTCTATCCGTCACTTCGGAAGCTTTCGATTGGCAAAACAGTTCCGCGTTGAACTAGATTTACAACTGTAACAAGACAATGCAAAAAAACTCAACGCACCGTCCAAAAACGTGACAATGCGCAGCACACGAACACAAAAACGACTGAGAACCGTTCGAAAAGCAATCCGAATTCCCAGTTTCAATTTCAAATACGGACAAAAGAACAATACTGACTTTGCAAAGGTAACGGGGTTTTAGTAAAAACTTTCAAATACCATTTGCGCTGAACATGTGTTGTGACTTGGCCGGCTCGCTTCCACCAGATTTACTTCTGATACGTATTACATACGCTTTTATTGAAATGCAATGGATCTACAAAGGAATATGGGTTTTATGGAAAATGAAATGTACCAGTTTCGTTTGTTTTGCCAACAATGGATTTCCTTTCAGGGATTTTACGATTCGACTGCGAACAGAGAAGTAATATTTTAAAACTATTTTATTCTTAACTCCTTTGAATAATGGAAAGGGTAAATTACTTTCTGGGTTTTATGCAATTGCTGTCATGTCTTTTGAGCAAAGATTGATAACATATTTTTGTGTTTGCTTCAGTATATATTTTCTTAATTGGGCTTTTTGCCTCAATGGTACCGAGCTATCTCCGAATGTAGCAGCTTATATAGGTACTAATGTATGATCTTTAGCTAGAAGATTAAGGTTGTCGTTGCCAATTTAACTGGAGAAGTCATTAAGCCTAGGTCGAACCGAGATTTATCTGCCAAAGCACATAACTTGCTCATTTTGATTTTGGACTGTTCAATAATGGCATTTGCACCAAACCTCATATTAGCAATGACTGCACAAATGCAATGGTTTTCTACCCTATCCACGTTTTTTTTTCCTTTCTACCTGTTGTTATGCATACTTTTTTCTATATATTAAAGAAATCAAATGACCATTTTACGAGGTAATAAATCATGACCACTACTATAAACATTTTCAATACCATTGGCCATGAAGATGCGTTGCTGACCTTCAATATATTCTCAAGATCGCTTGGAGAATTATTATTTCTCGTATATTATAAGTATTGTATATCATTTTTTCACATAAAACTTGGTAGACAACTTTACATTATAAGAGCAGTAGCTAGAGACTTAAGGCTATGAATCAGTTGTGATGACACAACTAAATACTTAGAAGAAACGCTTCCATGTCAAAATATTATGTAAACTGACAATTCCTCTCACTTATTTAGTGAGCCTGTACTACCGATCCTTTCGAACCAAGCGCTTTAAAACAAGCATTATTTTCTAAAACATGGTCATTTACCGCTTGAAACTAAACGAAGGAACTTTAAATTTTATTTTAAAACTTCAGTTTGTAATTACAGTATAGTTTCAAGCATTAAATTTAATATCGCTTGAGGTTCTGTTGGCTTTAATCCCGGGTAAGCTAACATGCAGGCCAGCGGATATTCTGTAGCGTATCGTTGCGGACGGATTACAAGACTAATTCCCATTGCGAGACATAAGCCATCTCTTCTGTTGGATTAAGTATTGAAGGCCGTCGCTTCAGACGTTGATGGCGTATTTTTTCTGATATTACCTGGTATAACGCTGTGTGGAAGTATTTTGGTTCTGCGTTAGGAATTTAGTCTCTTGAAATTGACTTTTAATAGGTATTGTAAAAAAATTCAGGTGAATAAAAACGCATTTCGGTTGCAGTTCTTAAATATTGAGTATGTCTCATCAGAGGTAGTAACAAAATGTAAGCGTGAGGGTAAATAAAAAAAAAATAAAAAAAAATCTACGAAATTAGCATTCCTGCAGTTAGTTAATTTTATTTCCTTATTTTAAGAGCTAACAAAACGTTTATAGTTGGTGTTTGCGAAGCATCCCTTTTTAGCACATGCAAAGATTATTCACTGCCCATACTGTTGCTGGTGGATATTTTCCACTTTCTTGAAACATAAAGGACATCAATTGGTAAAAGAGAAATCAAGTACTTTTGGGTCTAATTATAATTCTATATATCTAATTATAAAAACAAATTCTTTAAAAGACCTTTACTTCACTGTGCTCTTCTCCGAAACCAACTCTTCAATGCGTATTGTAGTCTAAACTGCCTCTTATAGTTTACTATCCAATATCATTATCATCCTCACACAAAGTCTACTGAAGATAGGCCTCATCTATCTATTCAAGCACCTTTCAAACAACGAGTTTCAAGAGCTTTTATTCTCAAAATTACTTCAGACAGCCTTCTTGGCGCAATTAGACAAACGCCGAATGTGAAACGAGAGAGATAAATATGTGATGCACATGTATTTGTTTAGGACAAGTTTAGTGTAGGACGCCCTCCAGCTTGGTAGAGTGACGATTTGCAAAAGGTCGCTGGCAGATGATGGATGCGACAAGCCGAAGGACACGGTGAAATGGCGCAATTGGAGGAGGGATAGGCCTCTTGTTGTCCACTGCTGTATAAGCTGATAATGATGATGGTGATGTATTTGTTTCGGGTCTGGATATTTTTGAAACTCAAAGGTCTCTCGTAGTTTCTGATAGCCATGATATAATAATCAATCTTTGTTTGGGGTCTTGGGGGTTGGGGGGGGGGGGGGGGTGTATTTATTTAATTCAATTTCTCAAGTCTTTCGCATCATTGCAGATGATCATACCGAGTGAATTTATTAACAAAATATATTTTTCCAACAGGTCGTGATGTTAACGAAGTGTTTCGAAAAAGCGAACCGAGTCCGATAACTTAATTCCGTCGCTGCCGAATTCCGGAAAATATGTTTAAGCAATAAATTGATAACATTTGGAATTCCGTACTTTTGGGCCGTGCATCATTTTATTTATTTATGTCTTTATTCTTTATTGTACAATAAATATAACTTTTAATAGAGATAATAGAACAAAAATTATAAATGACGTTCTTATCACACTAAGACAATCTCTACCAGACAACTATTGGATGGATTTATGACAACGAAAAATAAAGAAATCCTTAAGAAGGTAATCATTTTTAATTGAGTAAAAATTTGTTGCTTTCTAAATTGTTTCTGTTTAATTTAACCCATATGATTCTCATCAACTCAGACTAAATTGTTTTTTTTTTTAAATATCCAATTTTATTTTGTATCAAAATCGTGATTTTAATTGACCTCAGCTTTGTAATCCCAATATCACTGCGCCACCGAAGCAACCTTATTTTGTATTCGGATAAAATACGAAATGAAATTAAAGACATAAATAAGATTTACGCGGCGACAGATGCAATACACGCTCGCTAGGCCGAGGATAAGTCGTACAATATTCCGTACGCGACCACATTTACTATTATTCACAAAGCGAACATAAGCTAAGGCGGAAACATTGGTCTTTAGTTCCACTGTGCCAACTTCACGCAAAAATCTAGATATGACTATGATATTTTATCGCCAAAAGCGCTTTGGTCAATACTAAGGTTAGTTTTTCTCAATTTACATTTAATTAATTTGGTTATTAGTTAATAATATGAAAGTGCGTGGTGGCCTGTTGGTAAACGGACTAGACGCGACTGCCAACATGTTCACGGTGGTCGCGGGTTCGAATCCCAGGGCACACCTCTGACTTTGCGGAGTCATGTGTGTATTGATAGTCAATCATCACGCACTAAAACGGTGAAGGAAAACATCGTGAGGAAACCTACATACCATGGCGATTCATAAGAATTTCTATGGTATGTAAGTCCGCCAACCCGCACTAGGCCAGCGTGGTGGACTATATGGCTTAACCACTTTCAATACGGTACGTATATACGTCCCACAGCAGGGCACGGGCCTACTCTACAATCGAGAATACGATTGAGAGTGGATAGGCCCTATATGCCACCTACATTAATCAAGTATGATTAATGGTGAATAAATTAAAAAAACAATCTAATGATGAAAGAATTTTGCGAATCAGTCCAGTAGTATTCTGATACTGATATTTGATTGTTTGTTCGTATAATAGGCTCTGGCCTATTACACGAACAAACAATCAAATATCATTATTCTACTAGTTTAAATAACTGCTAATAAACAAATATGTCATAAATCATAGTCACTTTCACCAAAATATTAGTGTCTATTAACCTCTGCATCCATAACTCGCCTTCCACGCGAAAGTTGCATAAAATAATATTGATCTGTAAGTGTCAATATAGACTATTTTGAGTTTACAACCTGCAAGTGGTCTGCGTCAGCGAGAAATATAATTGGAGCACCCCGATACAATCTAATTTTAATTGGACGTGACATTTATTTTAGCTTATTTTTTTAAGTCTATAAATGTATAGGGGATATTTTTGTCATCGAAGCTTCACAACTACAATATTTCAAGTCAATCCGATGTTTTGGAGTTCTCAAAAATCGACTTCAAAGATTCAATTGCATACATACATACAGTCGCTAATAAAACTTATTAAAATAAAATGAAATATATTTGTTTATTTTTGGTGTCGTTTTTTATAATCATTGAATTTTCAATTCACAGCGTTGCTAATGAAGCTTTATTAAAAAAAAAACTATTAGTGCTATCGTTTAGTAAGAAAAAAAAGACACTAAAACGGTAACTGTTTTATCATGGTACATAAAACCATTGCTTTACTAAGCATTTCTATTCATCTCACCATACACATCCTAGGTATCTGACAAAAGAGCATCACGACTATTCCATGTCATTAATTTGCGATCGCACAGAAACCTTTGAGTTTACTCATAACGTTTATAGCATGGGAGAAATAAAAACCACATGTGTTAACTGTAATGAGGTTAACGGCCATTTTGTAGACTCCCTTCGAATTTGTAAGGGGAACTGTTCGCGAGGAATGGTCTAAGTTAAAAGTGGTTGATTTTGATTTCTTGGAATGTCTTTGTTTTTAAATGATATTTTTTCGCTTTATATGTATGTTCTATAAATTGTTTAATTGTATTATGACTAGAGTTACTAAAACCACCTTCATTTTCGGTCTTAGTCTGGATAAATCCGATTAATAAGGCTAGATGTAGGTACTGATGAATGTGATTAGATATAACGGCTCAAGTAAATAATTCTACAGGCATTGCATAAGGTTAGATAAGGAGGAAAAAATAAATAGCGATAAACGTAGTTAATGAGTTATTTACCTATTATTGTGTTTCGCATAGGTAAGGTAGGTAGGGATTGTTTTTCGCAGTCTTACAATCTTTATTGATTACCATACAATGTAAATTAACAAAATTGTTAATTACAAAATAGGAAACTATAAATCATTATGACCCAAACATAAATTTTCCACTAAACACTCATAAAAAGTGAATTAAATATTGATAATTACAAAATATGAAACTCTAAATCATTGTGACCCAAAAATATCTGCCCCAAAACACGTTTTTCACCCAACCCGCTGTCTCTCACAACTTCTACCAACAAGTTCCAATAACAACTCTAGAATTAGGGAATTGTCTCGCATTTCCCGGTTTCAAAGATACGCCTTTTATTCCCTCACAACGTACCTGGCTATTTTGTTTCCGAAACTGGAGAATGTGTAACACGCATGGAATTCTTGATCAAGCCTTCAGAATGTCTACAACAATAGTTAAATTGATACGACGCTATTCACGATGTTACGTTCATATTTCCTACCATTTCCATTGTTGATTTTTTCGCATCAATGTAAATAGTACAAAAAATCGTATCGCATAAACTTTTGTCGTAATATGATAATATTATCGTAATTACTGCATGCGACTTTGGCATACAATTCTGAATTGTAGTTACGCGCCTGGGGGAGACTGGGGCTTTGCATCGACTGTTAGAGACATAAATAGAATCAGGAGTCAAACGGTTATAAATTAACAAATTGATAAAGTGATATGTGCAAAAGCAAACTATAGGCCCTAGTAACTAGCGTTCAATTTGTTTCTCTACCTTCTTCATACCCACAAACATCAAGGAGGATTTTTTCCGTCTCATTTTACGGTCTGCTGACAACTTCCACAATTTACTCAATTAAACATAAACTTTTAACTAATGCAAACGTAAGATTGGGCTCTACTATTAGATTTAATGGTTTTAATTAAATCAAGGATATTATAAAATTTAAATTATATTATTAGATCTATTAATTTGTTTACAATACCTAAGACACAAGATTGAGTGAAGTGCGGTCAGAACTATGCGTGTTATTGTTTCGTGTATTTAACTGTATTTATACATTTTATTTATCAATGTATGTAAGCCTTAAATGTAGCCTATGTCTTACTCCAGTGTATAACCTACAAAACCGCAAAATTTAATTAAAACCAATCCAATAATTTCTACATGAATCAGTTACAGATATACATAAATACTCCACTCGGTTACTCCACTCGTTCAACATCAAATCCGCTGTCGATGCCCCGATACAAAACTACAGCCTTTAGAGGTTGTTTCAGGTTTGCGGCCACCCGCTGCTGGAATGATCTACCACCACCCATGAGACTCCTGAAAACAAAGGAAACATTCAAGTTTCAGTTTAAAAAAATCCTGCTAGACCAACAAATGAACAACATAATTATAACTTAAATATGTTTATTCAAACAATATGGCGTCTTTAATAGTTGGAAGACGCCACTAACTGAATATAATTGAGTATAAATTCACTATCGCGAGTAGTGGCTGATAGGTACTTACCTAGTGTTCGTAAATCATTTGCAAGATGGGACCATTTCCTAGCGGCTGCTGGCTGTAGCCTGTAGCATCAATCGAGGCGGATAGACAAGCAGTAATTACTCTTGTGATGCGTTGTTGAGTGGCCTCTTCTCTCATTGATTACGTCTTAAAGTAAAAAAATACTTCCTTTTATTACCAAATATATTTACTTATAAACATTTATAATAATTTGCTACTTACCCTGGACAAGCGTATTAACATTGTGACACTGTTTGTTGTAATTTGTAATCTGTTTTTTTCACAATGCAACGTATAACGCCATGACCGCGCGCATGCAGCATCTCTGGCGCCGGACGACTGCAGACTACTCACTACTGCAGGGTTGCAGTGTGCATTGTTGCCTGTTAGTTGCACGCCATCGTGCGATATGTAATGCGGGAGCGGGATGGGGCGCTGCGCTGTTGCATGGCCGTGTTGACGACTGCTTCGTTTGTTTTTGTTTTTTGTTACATTTAATGTTTTAATTAATTTATAGTTTTTTTTTTTTTGTTATTGTAAAGCTTTTGTAATATATTTATTGTACATTTATATAAGGATGCTTATTTAAGGTTTAGGTTAATGTTTAATTTTTTTATAATAGGCTTAAGTTTGCGTTAGCTTGCGTCTGCACGTCATCCAAGGTGATCACCGAAAATCAGCGTTGTGCTGCGGCCTGCACCGCAGCGCAACATAATTGCTGAGTGATCGCCTACTTGTCACAGCCACGACGTGTGAACTTTTTCTTTATTTCTTTTTTTTTTTATATATTGACCTTTGTATATCTGTTTTTGTACGTCGTTTTTAATGCTTGTGGCAAATAAAACTATTTTTCTTTCTTTCTTTCTTTCTTTCTAAATGCAAATGTTCACATTTATTACTTCATTGTCTGTAACAAAATGATAAAAGTAATAAAGACATTGTCTTCATATACGGTACTGTTTAATATTTAATGCATTGAAAACAGCCGACAGCTGGATCCAGGGCGGATTCCGCAACTCATTATTAGACCCAGTTCATAATGTGATGTTTCCAATGATCAATATTAAAGGGTATTTCATGACTACTCTTAAATAAACTTTATAATAACCATCAAAATTGGTTGTAACTAGCTGAGATATTATTTTTTTGTGTAGTGACATTCGTCATCTCTTTTGCATGCATGCATCTTATGATAGATGACGTCAAAGTACGATAGTTGCATCCTTTTCTGATACTCCTATCACAAAATTAGGAATGGTTGCAAAATTTTTATTTGTAAATGGGTTTTTAAAAGCTTTCTATTTATGATTATTCATCACATAACCTACCTTTTGATATGCATATTAATGAAAATCGGGTTATTAATCTTATTAAAATACGCGCAAAGATTAATAATTAAATCTTGAAGATAATCTACACGAGTTGTATAATGTATTGCACCCTCTATCAAATACATCATAGTCATTTTGTTATATCGGTATAAAAATATATTGAACAGAAACAAAAGCGATTAACTAAATGATAGCCTATGTGGTAAATAACGACTCCAAATTGACCATTAATAATTTGTACGTTTAAGCCCAAAACACTTTTTAACTACAAAGTTGAAGAGTGTATTAAAAACTAATTACTGACAGAAAAAAATTGAAAGAAAGACAAATACGTTTATTGCTCGCTTAATGTTAGACACCTGCTGTAAAACGTGAGACAGCGGATTTAATACCCGCACCGAGACAAATATTTATGAACGTCTCTCGTAGTTACTCATACTCACGAGACAAGACTCAGTCATTGTTTTTTAATGTTTAAAAATTAATCAGTCCGCAATCAGAAATTACAGACAAAGAGATATCGCTTTCGTCTATTACATCGTGGGCTGATAATGAATAGAAAAATCCAATATCACTTTGCCCAACCCGGGGTTCGAACCCAAAACCTCAGCCTTGTAACCCTACAGTAGTACAAATACTCCACCTAGGCAGATTATTATTTCACTATGCGTCCACCTTTAGTAAACAATAACAATAACGCGCCAACCCTCCAACAGAGCGTGATAACACAAACATATTTTGCGGCAATTTTATTAAATTTATTTCAATACGCAGACAAACGGGGGCTGGATTTCGTGAGTCACGGTTTTATATGCACGAGTCACGCACTGTGGGATAATAATACTTTTTACGTTTAATGGCGGAAACGCATGGAGTCACTGGAATTGCGTGATGATTGAAAAAATCAGGCGAGTGGGAGGAGATATTGCTCCAAGGGTTTCGTGTTTAGATTCAGGGTCCTTGCATACTGTGGTATACAATATAATCGTGGTATTAAGGGTTAATTTGTTTGTTTAATGTCTAATGCAAATGTTATGTACATGTGTAAATGAGACTCACCAACTCCACGGTCAAACCGCAGCCCGGTTTCGTGGAAATAATATTTATTTTTTGTTTCTAACTCTGTATTTTAATAAATAAATAAAATGAAATAATGAAGGTAAGTCCGCTATACAACACAAGGCCAGCGTGGTGGACAAAAGTGAATCTTTCATATGGGCGTGGATGGACAAATCCGAAACTATGAGGAATAGCGAAAAATGCTGAAACGAGGCATGAGCCCGATTTTGATTAAAATTTAAACTGCATAGTAATATTTGAAATATCAATATTCTTAGCGAGGATTCGAATCCAATGAATTTGAAAAAAAAAAACATGCTGTATTACACCAGTCGATAATGTTACTTTTATAAATCAAATTCTGGAAAGTAATTACATGAATCTTTGCGTAAAATAAAAGACGTCATTTTAGGCAAAATACCATTATTTTCTGTTATCTTAACATCCAGTCGAAAGACCTACCAGTAAAAATGATACAATAATAACCAATTGTGATACAGTTCACATCTCGCTCGCCTATGAGAGCCGTTCCAACGCAACATGAAATATCCCATGCACCTGAATCAGCTCTTCAGATACAATGTTGTGTAAGCGCAAACAGTGATTCACAGTTGAAAAATCAGAACGCACGCTGGAAGAACAGTCAGGTAAGCGCACTTAGGACGATATACCGCGCTGAACTCGTCAGGGCTGCCAATAACTTGCTGATTATTAAAACTTTTTATAAGTGACCTAAATGGTATTGAGAGGGGTAAGGCCATAATTATAGTCCACCGCCTTGGTCAGGTGTGGGTTAACGGGCTATATCAAACATAATTTTTTTTACAAATCATGATGCTACGCATCTTTCCTCACGATGTTTTTTTCACCGTTGCAGTTCATGGTGATTGACTATCACTACACACATGACTCCAAAAAGTTAAAACTGTGCTCTGGAATTTAAAATAACAACCTTATCCCTCCCTATCTTACTTTGGATTGTCGAGAAGACCCATGTGGTACAGAAAATGCTGGTAGTTGGACAAACGACTATTCATGCGGTTTATGTGCCGACAAAATGCTTGTGAAATAGTAAATCGATAGCCCCGAGTCCGAGAGTTTGAAAAGATGGAATTTGTCATCCAGTTTCTGATATATAAATATATATACTTATACGTGCATATTGCATATGTTCTAAAAAAGCACCACCTAATTTCTATTTAACCCAAATTTTCGCTTCTTAGACTCTAAAGCTACTTCTATTTACACAATTAAAACTAAGTGACGAGAAAACACTAATTGAAGACAATTTCCAACTGTGTTAACAATGCTAATTAATGTACCGAAGTGGCTTCCACTATCTGCCCGTGTTTCAATTAAAACATTTTGTTGAAGTAAATTAAAATTAACCCAATAGTGAAATTGTGTAAACGGTATAGAGAAACATCGTGAGGAAACTACGTACTACGAGAAGGTACCATAGCAAATAAATAATAAATAAATAACACCCAACAGTCACATACATAGTCCTGACCCCACACTAAGATCGAGTCTTGTGTCGTGGGTATCAGGAACGACGAGAGACTTTTCGGTCTCACAAACACCCAGACCCGGAAGAAATATTTGTGGGCCGCACAAACATTTCTCAAAGCAAAATCGGTCCAGCCGTTTTAGCATGGAAATGGAACACACATACAGACAGCTGCCGTGACGCAGTTGATTAGACGCCGGCTGTGAAATGACAGGCCGGGGGTTCGATCCCCGCATCGAAACAAACATCTGTGTGAACAACTAGTATTTGTTTCAGGGTCTGGGTGTTTGTGAGACCGAAAAGTCTCACGACACAATCGATCTTAGTGTGGAGTCAGGACTATGTAGGTGACTGTTAGGTGTATTTATTATTATTATTTATCATCCTTCCCTTCGCACTCATAATATTAGTAGGGATAAAAGTTACAAACATGCACAATATATCCTCAATTTCTCATATAAGATACCAATCAGCTTTGTGCAAGGCACATATTCTAAATTGGGCAATTTGCCAGCTGCAGGTGTTTAGGTGCCCTACATGCTATATTTTACAGCTTTAGCACGCCCTGTAGTGCTATAGCTCTTGTTCACCTGCTCTCAAAACTAAGCAGTTATTTATGACCTATAATGTTTATCTCTGGCGTAGTCGGTTAATGTGTATTCCTCTTAAATTTCAGACTAGACAGACCTGCGTTGGCAAGTGTGTTGGCAGGTGAAGCATGTTGATGCTTACGGTGGTTGCGAGTTCAAATCCCGAGCTCAAATCCAAGTCATTTTATTCTGTTCTGTTCTGTATCAGCCCATATACGTCCCACTGCAGGGCACAGGCCTACTCTACAATTGTAAGTACGATTGAGAGCGGTTAGGCCATATAGTCCACCACGCTGGCCTAGTGCGGGTTGGCGGACTTACATACCATAGAAATTTATATAAATCGCTATGGTATGCAGGTTTCCTCACGATGTTTTCCTTCACCATTTTAGTGCGTGGTGATTGACTATCAATACACACATGACTCCGAAAAGTCAGAGGTGTGCCCTGGGATTCGAACCCGCGACCACCGTGAACATGTTGGCAGCCGCGTCTAGTCCGTTTACCAACAGGCCACCACGCACTTTTATTACACGCAATTTTATTGCAGACAAATAAATACAAATAAGTAATTTTCGTATAACTTTAGCTAATCACAAGCATCAACAATGTCATCAACAATGTCATGATAGAAAATGAAGAAAGCTGCATACCATGGGCCCTACTATATAAATCCGAAATTCGAATCTTCGTGACGTTTTTCGTTTCTAAAACCTACTCTGTAACACGAAATCGAATCTTCGAATCGAAGAATGAATGATTCCAATATATCGGCAATCTGAACATTTACATTTTTATTTACTATATTCATCCGAAACGAAGTTCGAAACTTCGTGACGTATTCGGAATATTCGGAAGAATTTCGAAGATATGAAAAAGTCTGCAAACCCACACTAGGCCAGCGTAGTAGTCCGTATAGTCCGCCTAAGCCATCAAAAAAATCGATAATCCTAAAATAAAATTCCCTGTAGACATAACCCTAACACATGGACCGGCGCAATCGAGTGAACAATGCCGGGTTCGATTAGGGATTGGAATTTAATTGCTATTGCTCGAGTCTATTTGAATTGACTTCTCATTAGGTTTTTTGTTCCCGTTGTCGCAACAGGTCCATCGGGACGCGCAGTTGTGGACATACTCCTTCGTTGCTATGATTAATATTTTCAAGGGCTTTGGAGTGTTGAATTAAGATAACCGTTGGCTGTATTTATTTGTTCTAGCTCGGTAAAAAGACTTTGGTGTACCTGATGGCAATTTCGACTGGGCTGGGTATGAATTGGCTGATTTAATGGTGTTCGCTGGAATTGTTTTAGACTACATATCTACTCTTTAGACTACTATTATATTGTCTTATTTTTATCTATTAAATACACAAAGGTATAAAACAAAACAAAAAAACATTTTGGTTCGACGAAACCGGCCTTGGGTGTGACCGTGGAAATGAGTGAGTCTCATTTACATATAAATGTAAACAATCATTGGAATAAGACAATAAACAAAAAAATATCAACTTATCACTTCTGTTAAAATTAAGCAAAAAACATAATATCACTTTATATCTATAATATTAAAGAAATATACCTTAGAAACATTTAAGCAGCAAACAATGTCTAGGATGATATATTAGGAAAATAATGTAAGGATCATCGATTTAAAACCAGATTGACAATAAAATAATATCCAGTGGGAAAGACCGTTTTATATTTCTTCATGATTCCCATGAAAGATCCCTGAGGTCGTCGGAGAACATGAAACTGAGAATGCCCGTACACACCACGACATTTATGGACAAATCATTCTCCGTACTAGCTGTTCGATTGTGGAACTCACTTCCAGATGTCGTGAGACGGGCTAGAACATTGTCATCTTTTAAGTCACTGGTCAAGGAGCACTATCTCTCTCACTGAATTTACACATTAATGTGCTTTTACTATTTCCATTAGCATTTATTATGTATATATTTATTATATTTTATGTCTATTTTGTATATGTATATATGTATGTATGTATGTTGTACATATTTATATGAATGTATTACTTTTATATTGTGTTTTTAATTTGTTAGTATAAACTTTTTTTTTCTTTCATTATACACCCTAGACTGCCCTTTCTCTCACCTGTGTCTTATCTCCATCCAAAGGTTGCCTGGAAGAGATTGCCTAGTGCAATAAGGCCGCCGATTGTACTTATTTTTAATATTATTTTTAATTTCTGTTATTGTATTTGTTTTTTTCTGGTGTACAACAAAGTTTATAAACAACAAAAAATTTTAAATTTTAATATCGTCCTTACTTTGATAAAATGTATTCTTGATCACCGAGCTCTGCTTGTCTAACAATTTATCTAAATACTAAGTTTATTTACACTGTATGTTCGTATAATACCCAAAAAAGCGAGATTATCATGGTATTATTTTTTAAACTCCAAATGCACCGAAGGGCCTACTTATCCTTAGTTTTTAAATATTATTAAACTTCATTTCTCCTCACAAAAATCATAGCAACATAAGTTGCCTTAAAACTAAAACAAAGGTGTTGATAAATAAAATAAATAAACCAAAAGTAATATCTTTCTTTGTAAAAAACAACTAGTATGTCCACTTTGTACCCATTTATATTAACATCGTCCAATGTTCTGACCCTAACTGGAGCCTGTTTTACATATCTTGCGGCACGTGTTCAGAATTTGACGCCGGTTTTGGTACAATGGACGGTTGCCTATTGCCCATGGTTGGTTTGGTAATTCGCATTTCGAGACATGCCTAGAATTTGTTGCCAGGGTTTTTATTTGTGCCAAATTTTCATTGTTTGTCTGTCTCCTAATTTTTATGTAGACCAAGAGCCCGTGGCTCTTTCGTCTTTCGTCATTTTATAAAAGCTGAAAGTTTGTCGCTTTATTGTTCTTGATTCATAGAGTTTTAAAACATTTTTTATCGTATGTTTGTGCTTTTTCAAACGATTTTCAAATTCAGTTTGAGTGAGGAAAACAAAACATTTGATAGTTACAATAGGTTTTTAAACTGTAATTAAGGAGAAAGTATAAAAGCTCATATTATGTTTCTTGGGGTACTATCAAAAGGTATTTCTTTAGTAGTCAAACACTTTGATAGTTCTTTCAACTTGTCAGACATATTGAAGCCGATAACTTCCAAAGTCACCACGATCTAAATTTCATGATTGCTGCTCGTATATTAGAGCCTATATTAGAGGCATGCGCCGATACACTTTCGGCTTTTATAATATGACGAAATTCGGGCGACCACAGGCTCTTGGTCTATATTATGTTTTCGTAATTGTCACTTATAATACCACAAGAGCTTCAAAATTATCGGGTATTTCCCTAAGATGTTTATAAAGCATAGATGCGTTGTCCGAGCTTTATAATGGCAAGATGTTTGGGAGGTAATTGCCGCACTAGCAATCAGTCACGCTTCAACCAGTGTCGCGGATACACGTTTCTCTGACTATCTGTATTCTCGAAACCAAATGCGGAAGAATAGATTAAAGTGATTTAAAAAAAGTACAAATGATTCTGAACTGTGAAACAAAAAAAATATTTTATTTAGTGCGTAAGTACATCATCATCATCATCATCATCAGCCACAGGAAGTCCACTGCTGAACATAGGCCTCCCCCAATGATCTCCACAATGACCTGTTGGAAGCGGCCTGCATCCAGCGACTTCCTGCAACCTTAGTCAGATCGTCCGTCCACCTTGTGGGCGGGCGTCCGACACTTCGCTTGCCTGTACGTGGCCTCCACTCGAGAACCTTTCGGCCCCAACGGCCATCGGTTCTACGAGCTATGTGCCCGGCCCATTGCCACTTCAACTTGCCAATCCTATGGGCTATGTCGGTAACCTTGGTTCTCCTACGGATCTCCTCATTTCTGATTCGATCTCGTAGGGAAACACCGAGCATAGCCCGCTCCATGGCTCGTTGAGTGACTTTGAGCCTTTTAATGAGGCCCACAGTGAGAGGCCACGTCTCGGTGCCGTATGTCATCACTGGTAACACACAACTATCGAAGACTTTCGATTTTAAGCACTGAGGTATTTTGGACGAGAAGACGTCGCGAAGTTTCCCGAACGCTGCCCAACCGAGTTGGATTCGCCGATTGACCTCTCTCTCGAAGTTGGACCTGCCTAACCGGACCACTTGTCCTAAATAGACATATTCGTCTACAACTTCGATTAGTGCGTAAGTACGCACTAATTTAATTTTTTATTGAATAAAATTAATAAATTCGCTCTCATGGCAACGTTTGACAGCTCCCGCCACGTCATCCCGTACTTCATGCTTGGTGCTACGTCACACGCGCTTTGGCCAATAATCGTGCGGCACTTATTGTGTCGTAACTAACGATGTCTATTCATCTTCTTCTAACTTATGTTTCTTGCTTTTTTTACTCTTTCTTCGAACCAAATTGAAATAACAATACGCATCTCGCCATTTTTTTGTGCCATTTTGTTAGTGTATGACGTGTCTATTTGTAAAACGTCATTGGTATTTCCCGATAGGTTCGTTGCAAACAAATGAAGGAGTCAAAACTTGACGACTTTATTTGCTTGCAGGGAACCTTGAGGGAAATGCCAGATAATTTTGAAGCTCGTGTGGTATTCGGGGGATTATTTTTCCGTCCCAAATTTTAATTTCAAACTCATTTTCATGCAAAATCTCCAATTTTCACAATTGAATTCAACCTGTCAGTTTGACGTGTGGTTAATTTGACTGGATCATGTTTTGTTTTTTATATATAGCAACTACCAGAGAAAATTTTCAAAAAATTATCAGTATAATACCATGTAGGTTGTACCACGTGACGTCGAATGGTGCAATTCTATTGGTCGATATTTGGGTCGGAAAAATAATCAATATTATTAATCAGATTACAGCCTCCGATATTACTATTCCAATATTTTACACAGGTATTTGTTTCGAGTCTGGGTGTTTGTGACACGGGAAAGTCTCGCGTAGTTTCTGATACCCACGACTCAAGACTGGATTTTAATGTGGAGTAAGGGCTATGTATCTGACTATTAGATGTATGTATGTATGTATGTATGTACGTATATACAGGGTATATCAAGACTGCTACCGAAAACGAAGCCGGGTGGTAGTCTAAGCGACTTCAGACACAATGCAACAGAAAATGTTGGAAAAAAAAGCGACAATTTTTTTTCTTGTTATTTTTTTATATGGTCGTATTCGGGTGGTAAATACATTTTTTCGTAAAATAATAGTGTATACCCTTTTATTTATAAAGACTCTAAGGCAGTCTTTCCCAAAGTGGGCGATAACGCCCCCTTGTGGGCGCTGCAGGTCTCAAGGGGGGCGGTAAGAGACCCAGAAAAAAAATGGGGGCGTTCTATATTTCTCTCCGCGTAGTTCATATATCATATAGGTGAAAAAATGGGGGCGCTAAAAAAACATTTATTCTCAAAGTGGGCAGTAGACAAAATAAGTTTGGGAACCACTGCTCTAAGGTATAAAAGAGTTTAAATTATTATTTTAGCAAAAGCTATGGATTTACCACCCAAAAATGACGATATTTAAAAAATCATAAAAAATCATTGTCGCGCTTCTTTGCGAAATTTTTAGTTGCGTTGTGTTTGTAGTCACTAAAAATACCACCCGGCTTCGTTTTCGGTAGCAGTCTTGAGATACCCGGTATATATGTAAGCATGTATGTAATTCAAAAATCTCCCAGCAGACAGACATTATTTTAATAAAGCCATAATTCATCCCGCTCAACAATGCAACAATTAAGCAACAGGAAGATTTAATTCAATCCTTATTACTAAGTTGAAGACATATTTATCGGCGCACAGCTCATATGCAGTAATGTAACACTGAGTTATGACTCTGTAATAACTTAGCACACTGCGCCGAGCCACCCGCTGTCCTGAGACATAAGCTTACGAGTGGAGCTAATGGTATGTGACATCTTTGTTCTTATGTCATGCATTTAGACTATTGTATTATGTTTTTTCTATATGTATATTTTGGTGTGTATTCCTCGTTGGAAATCCTTTAACAAAAATATTCAAAAAAATAGCATTTATTTCAGCCTAAATATAAGGAAACGTATATTTTTATTGCAAGGAATGACGAGTCGATCATGCTATTCAACTAATGATAAGTGATATGACTGCTCATGTACAGTGGTAAAACCAAACATCATGAATTACTAAGCAATGCTTGGCATTCCACTGCGCTCGCCATCCTGAGACATGAAATGTTATGTCTCATTATGACATGTAGTAGTTACTCTTGCTAGATTGTCCTCTAAACCGAAAAAACAGTAAATTTATTTTGCTGTTTGGCTGGAGAAATAGACATTGCGGTGGTACCTACCACGCCTCTCACATATGAGAGACCTACCACCAGTATTTCCTTAAAAATCCACCAGTTTAAAAAATAATGAGCCAACACTAAAACATAACTCCGCCTCGTCGTCGAAATTGCGCCGCGCGCTCTCGGCCACATTTAACGTACTTTTTATGAATAATATTTGAATTTTAGCGGCTCCGTACCTTAATCCTTTGCCGTAATGAATTACCGCCACATTTCATCCTACGTACGTTTCGCTGCGTGTTTTTGTAGGACCACCATACTGCTCGTGTTGTAAGTCAATGGACTTCTAATTAGGCTTGAAAATTTAAATTTATGGTGGAGAGTAATTGGTACAGAATTAAAATTAAAAAAAAAATAGAATAAAATAATAAAAATTATGTGTATTTGTTTACTGATACGTACCTACCTTAAATATTAAGTAGCTTTAATAATATATAAGTTTGTTTCATAATATGACATAAAGAACCGCTTGTATTATGAAACGACCATTCAAACTAAGCCAGGCCTGATGTCCTGGCCTGAAAGATGTCTTAATAATTTGGGTAGGTGTCGCCAGTAGTGCAATAAACAAATGTATGTAATATTAAAAAAAAACATTAACAAAGAATTAACAAATTTTTTGTATACTTTACTTACTTAATAATAAACATGAAACAATGATTTACACAAAACTAAAACTCAAAACACAAGTAACATTCTAATTTATCCTGAATCCTGAATCAATATAAAAATACAACAGAAAAGAAAAGTTATAAACAGCTATATTACTAAAATTCTGAAAATTAAAAAATATAGAACTGCAAAATTTATAAACATCTATTAAAAATCTAAAAACTCAAACGAGAACTTTTTCATATTTGTTTCTGTGACAATATAAATCCACTCCAAAAATCCCTTTATCATTTTGACTTTTACTTCTCGTAGGTTAACTTATAATATAATAAGTTTGGACATCCATATCATATTTACACCATTGCAAATGAATATTTTGTTTAGGAGCGAAAGTTCTTTGCACAATTTGTCTTCATTTGATCAACAGCTGGTTATTGAAAGATAAATTAAGTAAGTAACTTTATTGACCTTTCAGTTTTACATTACTTAAAGCAAAATCATATTGAAAACATAGACTTCTAACAAAATCGAAGAATTATAACAGCGGCCCCTAATCTAAGCATTGCCTGTTCTGAAGGAAAAATATGCATCTTTTGATCATACATTCATTAATCATTTCTAATTTACGTTCAAGTGTAAAATTACCGTTACCACTTTGGTGGGTTTAAGCGTAGGTATTGTAATGAGCACAAACTTCTAGGAACTGACTATCGTGTATTTATGAACGAACACTAAATACCGACAGAGTAAAATAATACAGCCATCTCTCATTACGAACAAGATCGACCTATTTAAGGTTGTAGGAAATCGCTGGATGCCGGCCACTTCCAACAGGTCTCTATGGAAATCCTTGGGGGAGGCCTATATCAGCAGTGAATAGAGAGGGAGAAAGAATCACAATCCTGAATATTCGTTATTGCTTCTTGGACAATGGTTCCCCGAACAACGTTTTCTAACTAAATACTTCGTCTGATATGTTTGCGGGGTCTTAACTCCAAAGCACGTTTATTCCAACAATTGTCCGTTTTGCGGATTAAGCAACCCGTTCACTGCAAATTTAGCTTCGTTATGTCGACTTATATTGTTCTTACTACAATTTGTTCACAATGTACGGTGGTGGCAATCCAAAAGTATATCTGTATCAGCCCATATGCGTCCCACTGCAGGGCACGGGCCTCCTCTACAATCGAGAGTACGATTGACAGTGGTTAGGCCATATAGTCCACCCCGCTGGCCTAGTGCGAGTTGGCGGACTTACACACCATATAAATTGTTATAAATCGCTATGGTATGCAGGTTTCCTCACGATGTTTTCCTTCACCGTTTTTAATGCGTGGTTATTGACTATCAATACACACATGACTCCGAAAAGTCAGAGGTATGCCCTGGGATTCGAACCCGCGACCACCGTGAACATGTTTTTTGGTAAAAGTATATGAATAGAGAGAATGAAAAGTGAATGCCTCGAACATTAAATCCACCTATACATTCTATAATGTATTTGTATTACTCTGTATTGTATCAGCCCATATACGTCCCACTGGAGACTACGGGCCTTCTCTCCAATCGAGAGTACGATTAAGAGTATTTAATCCATGACTTCACCACGCTTGTCTAATGCGAGTTGGCGGGCTATGCATATTATAAATCGCTATAGTACGTAGGTTTCCTAACGATGTTTTCTTTCACCGTTTTAGTTCAAGGTGATTGACGATGTGGCCGTTGATTTGAACCCGCAACCACCGTGTGCATGTTGGTAAATATTATACCAACAGAATGTCTATGGTAATCTCATCATCAAATCATTCCATCTATAAGGGTTCATATGTAAGGGTAGTTACCACCGTAATGTCTATATTTGTCAACATCTTATGTCTCAGGATGTAGTGTATATGCACTATTGTGACCAGTTTGAAGGACATTTAAGCCAGAGTAACTACTGGACATATCGAGACCTAACATATTACTAATGTCTCAGGATTACGAGAGCACAGTTTTGATTGGTATTGCTGCTGTCCCTGATGAGTCGTATCACTTACAATAAGGCGAGTGGCATGCTCGTCTCGCCAATCATTGCAATAAAGAAAACACAATATAGTCTAAAAGCATTTATGTGCCATTTAAGTGTATTACTGTGAAAATCGAACCTACAATCTCACGCATATATACCGAGTCCATTTTCGCTAAGCCGGCAAACCGATCGATCAATCAAATTCCGAATTAACCGCGTCCAAGCTCAATAACCTCGGTTGCGAGCCAAAATTGCTTTCAGTTCCGTCGGATTTTCCATCCCGGGACTAACATGCTTCTAAGAATTAGTCAAATGTACTCGCTTTTGTGACAAGGCTTAGGGAATCTGATATTTTTGAACCAATAGTTAAAAGTTAATATTCTATTCAGCTTTAATATATACATACATAAACTCACGCCTTTTGCCCAGGAGGGGTAGGTGGAGGGGTAGGCAGGACACACGTTTCGTCATATATTTTCTGACTCACGATATGAAAAAGTACGAGCCAATCGCTATATCGGACACAATTAACTTTAATATAAGAACACAAAATAAACTCAGAACTGTTAAGCACCAGGAGAATTTAATATCCCTAACCCGACCCGGGATTCGATTCCGAGAATAATACAAAACGAGAGGAAAGTAACCTAGAAATACCTAGTTAAATCTTCAGTAACTCTCTACCTTTTATTTCCCAAACTACATACAAAACACCAGGTAACTCCAAAAATATTAACAAAGTACCATTACCATTACGCAAAACGGGTCCATTAAAAAAACTGTTGCAAACTCCGAACCCTGGAGCGGTTACTCTAATGGAATTACAAGTGTGTAGGCATTATGGTATGCTAATGTAATCTGTTTGGACCCTTATAAGGGTCTTTGTGGCCCCGTTTTATTTTTTTGACCGATTGCTCAGTACTGTTTAGGGTTAATGGACGGGAAGGCTTAAAAGTACTGGATGTTTGAATAGTTTCAATGTGTTCAATTTTTGTGCGTATTTTAGGGTTTATGATTGATCATACAAATTCCTATTTAGTCATATTGGAAATTAAATCCGTCTAAATGGAATATTTGCCGAAATACATTAAGGAATAATTCATAGAGGACCTTTCAGGCTTGATAATTAATCTACGTCAAAATTTTACGCAATGCATAATCTCTACAACAATCTAACTTAATATAAGAACACAAAATAAAGATGAAACAGTACTTGATAATTACTAATTAACCCCTTAATTTATACCAATAATGTATATCTTTAGGAACATTGAAAACCAATAACATACCGAAATCAATATCACGCTTTGCCAAATATATCTAGAACTTGCTTCACGGTAACAGAATAGCTTCAACACATAGCAGTGGATTGTCGAGTGTTCTCACTAGATTACAAATACTTGGAACCAAACCTAACTTAACCCTCAGGGTACGGACTGGGTTACCGTAACCCGAGCGAAATTTGAAAGACGCGCCATACGAAGAGAAGTCGGCGCTGGGGGTCCGGACCAGGGGGGGAAAAAACTTATAGGTACACACTATTAGAGGCCCAAGCGGCAGAGTCAGTCTCCGCTTTGTGTCCGAGCTAGACATATATGAACATTGTGCTCGGGTGTGGTACACCCAGTCCGTATCCAACGTTACAAAATCCAAAATTTTTAAAAATATAAAGTGTTAATTTTCGTCTGTTTGCCGCTGAGGAATAAAAAGGTAAGTAAGATACGTACTCTTTACTTAATTTTGTAGATTCTAACCTCAAAATAACGCGTTGTACATGGGTAAGCGAAGTATTGTAGTAGATCTCAATCACTTGAACGTACGTCTTATATCGAAATCTTTGCTGCTCGTAGTGAATTATAACTCATTAAATTTTGTTTCTTGTAATTTTTTATTACAGAACACGCATTAAACCTACTTTGATTAAAAGATTGGCAACACCTACTCTGAGGATAGGTCTGCGAAATACGATTGAAGAGTTTTTGGATTCTCGTGAGTTGCCAGAAGAAATGGACATTCGCGATGAGTTTGTCGACAATAGACTTCCAAAGCAAAAGAGATGTAACTTATGTCCAAGTTCCCTTGACCGAAAAACGTATTATAAGTGTCTTAGATGTCATAAGGCGATGTGTAAAGAGCACGTAGCGAAACTGTGCTGCGAGTGCAGCAATACTATGTAATATGACTTTTGTAACCTTTTGATAATAAATATTTGTCTTTAACAATTATTTTTGGTATTTATTTATATGATACTACTCAACAATATCTGAGAAACAATTTTTTTACGCTCAAAGTAATTATTTTTAACCTTTATCATCATAAATCAACGAAACAACGTTTTTTCGCTAACTCGAAAAAACGCGTATTTTCATTTTTCAAAAAAAATATAGTTTTTGGAATAAATCAAAAAACCGTTATGGACATTTGAAAGAACTACTTTTTACCTTTCAAACGCGATTTGTACAAAGTTAATATCTTTTTTTTTCAAAAAGTTACAGCATTTTGAAAAAAAAAACGTTTTTTTACAAAAAAATTTCAAGATCCGTTCACATTTTTCATTATAATTTTTTTTCAATTAGTTAAATGATTAATCTGACAATTCTATCATATTTTTGAGACAATTTCACACAAAATGAAAAAAAAAATTATTCAAATTGACAAAGTACAGCTCGACATACACCCAATCAAAGTCGCCGGGTTAGGCTAACCCATGTCCGTACTGAACGTAACTTTTTTATAGTCCGTACCCTGAGGGCTAACCAATACCTAAGTACGCGATGTGCTTGCTGCCAATAAATTCATGATGTTTGGGGGTCAAATCCAAGCGCACGACTTTGACTTGTCACATACAATAATTAAAAAAAAAATCTATTTGTCTTAGTGAGAATCGCCTCACTAAGATATTTAAATATAGATTATAGATAAGTGTTTTTTTTAAACAAGGTAGCCAAATTAGTAACCTTACGAAATTTATGCTATGGATCGTGCCTTTGATTCTCAATAACATATTTTCGAATTTATTTATTTATTTATTTATTTATTTATTTATTATTAAGAGCGTTTATACCCTGCACGCGCTTTTTGGCTTAAAAACAGGACTTTTCAAATGAGTTAATAGCCACCAATAAACAATTTAAAGGAAAAATAATTATTACTAATTTTAGAAAAGGTTGTCATCTAGGGATTTTGGTGGAAAACATTATAGATTGATGGATAATTTGTGAGTACTATACGGATTACTGAACACAAGTTTCGTTATTTAGGCTTTAAATGGCAATTTAGAAGCTTAAGATATCCGAAACCACTAAATATAAGATGAAAATAAAAATATTATCAGACTAATAAGACCCTTATGGAGGGATTTTGCTGAGAAAAATAATATTTTTGTGTTTAGTTCCGGAAAAATAAAAATTTAAACAATGCGAAATTATTCGGAAACTCTCGTCAAGAACATATTTTTTTTCACCAACTTATCATACATAATTTTTTATAGCAATTGCATATTACAATAGAAGAACATCTTATCAATAAATTACCATTTTTATATTTCAACAAAATTAGTTTTCATGTTTTCTACAAATATTTTAAAAACCACTATAAAACACGCTGTCCGACGTGGCTCAAATCAGACCGCCGCAAGGCCTTCTAGAGGGAGGACGTATCGCTCGTCGCTCCGGCCTGGCTGCAGTCGATTATGCCGCGCGTAGTAAAAATAGCCACGCGCGGAATGCGATTACCACATCTTAGTACTTTGGTAGTAAAATATTTAATTATTTTTATTACCTACAATGATTTTGTAGTGAGTATAAATTATGTTTCAGGTAATATAATGGGATGTAATTCCGAGGCTAAATTATGTTATGTATTGTAATATAAAATTAAATATATTTCGTAATTGTAAGGGGTTGTATTGTAAGGCCCCTAACACTATTTATGTGTTCGAACACGAAATGATTAATAAAACGTCCGTAGTGTATACTGATTGAACACTGATTTGAATGCAACTTAACAATGTAATAATAACGAAAATATGATTAGTATCCAAAATTTGTATTATTCGTTGCTTGCACAGTAATATTTGTCTACTTATAATGCAAATAAAATATTTTTATGATATTATATTACAGTTACATTTCAATTGAATATTTGAAGCGCACGGATCAAAGTTGTTTGAGCCGATTGTATAGCGAGCCGACGCGGCAGCTCTACGCACACAGCTTTGGTCGCTTATGTGTGCGTGAAATTAACGAAGAAATACCTATAGTTGACTTTGCGCGCAAGGTGTATACGCTCTTAACTGCACAAAAAAGGATAAACACTTAAATATATTACAAAAGAAAAAAAAGTACAGATGGCGGTCTTATCGCTCTAGGCGATTTCTTACAGACAACCTTTGGATGGATAGTAAGAAAAAGGAAAAGATGAGAGGGCAGTCTAGAAAAAAAGGATACAAGCTCCAATAAAATAATAATAGACGAATTATTTATAATTGGTATTTACAAAATATATGATACATAATTATATACATACATACATTACATACATTATAATTATATATATATATTTCTACAGATATATATACATACATAGATAAATATACATTAATATTGGTGATATTGCGTTAGCATACTCAAATCGTAACGTAGGACCACTGCTTACCGCATCTGGGAAAAAAGCGTGAGTTTATGTACATATGTATGTTATCTATCACCTGGCCAATACATAGAATTTTCAATATTGCAATTCTATTTGAAAAACATAAATATCCTCTATAACGTCCAACTATCAAAATAGCGAAATGTGTGTGAAACGGTGCAGGAATTTGAATCATACAACCAGTTTAGTTCTTCACGATTAATTTGACACCGAACCGTCTGTTCACTAAGAACAGTCAATAATAAATTAATTTGCATTTTACAAAATATCCATAATCATCAGCTTGATATCATCAATTACCAAACTATTGAACAAACCTCAAACATCAGGCGACTATCGACAGCTATCTACTCCCCAGGGCAACCGAATGTTTGCAAAGTGAGACGAAAATTATGAAGTATTTAGGTCGGATTTGGTCTGCTTATTGCCCCTACAGATAAGCAAATCTTGTTTAGATTGTCTATGTAAATAAGCTAAGGGTTAGTTTTTAAAACGTCCATTGCCTTAGCATTTTTGAGATATAATTCGTAAATAAATTTAAAGTTAAGTCAAAAACTAGTCGGCATCATCATTTTGAATAAGTTAATAGAATTAAAATATAAAGATTTCAAAAACTTTTGTATTGTATCAGCCCTTCGTCATTACGATTGAGAGTGGTTAGGCCATATAATCCACCAAGCTAGCCTAGTGCGGGTCGGTGGACTAAAAAGCTAACAGCTTTTACTATAATCAAATAAGCATCTACGTATATATATTTTTTAGGAAGCTATATCTACTGTCAAAGGTTTGCGTATCAGCCCTTTAAAAATAGCTTTCAACCTTTGTTAGACCTTCATCAATGTGGGTGGACGTCTGAGGCATCGCTTGGTTTCTTAAACAAAGTTCAAAAATATCCACGTTTTATTACATGCTTTGAAGCCCACTAGGGTATATCTATATTAGAAATGCTCAGAATTACAAAATATGTTTTCATGAAGTATCAGGACGATGGGTAAACGAACCTAAATATTTATGAATATTTACTCGACACGGATTTTAAGTACAATATTTTGAATCAACTATTTAACATGGTCTCATTACAACTTACGTCTTGATAATGGTTCCCTGTATCAGTCCATATGCCTCCCACTGCAGGGCATGGGTCTCCTCCACAATCGAGAGTACGATTAAGAATGTGCGGGTTGGCGGACGCATGTCCATAAACAAATTAAATGCATACGATCAAATTTCTACAAACCTTGCAATTCAAGCACAAACCACTTGCGAACTGCCCGATCATCCTACAATTATCGCGTACACTAGCTTAGATTTCCCACAACTTAGCTCAAATAATTGCTTCTAACTCAGACCGTTTCCATTCCATTTCTCAGCACATTCAAATTAACCCAATTGTGCTAACTGGACAAGCGGTCTAGCCGTCCGCGGTCTTACGGACTTACGGTCTCACGGTCCCCGCGGACTCAACTGTGCCTCTGATGTAATGAATAAAAGATCACCCTGTATAAAGTGTCTCGGGGACTTAAGCTCGTCAAGAATTACGTGTTCTGCTACTGAGTTTTACTTACGGTTCGGTAGGTAGGAAAACAAAGTGAATTTTTAAACTGACGTTCATATTGACAGCTGTTAAAAATATTTTATAAATTTTTATTTAAAATCAAATGCTTTCCTCTATTTCTATACTTTATTTCTCTAGTTCTCGACTGCCTCGGTGGCGTAGTTGTACTACGGTACGGTTACAAAGCTGAGGTCTCGGGTTCGAATCCCGGGTTGGGCAAAGTGATATTGGATTTTTCTATTCAGTATCAGCCCAGAGTCAGGAATTTGTGCCCGATATGGCGATAGGCTCGCCACCTATCACATTGTGGGACGGAACATAAAAGGCGAAATGTGGGTGCCCTGGCACCTCTGCCTACCCCTTCTGGGAACAAGGCGTGAGTTTATGTATGTATGTATACATTTCTCTAGTTAAAAGAACACTGAGATCCAAAGTTTCGTACTCTTTTGGTACCTCCTTAGCATGCATGAAGCACTATGATAAAAACAACTTTGGTCCTTAAATTGCTACATCAATATTGGCTGTACTTTCTCCCCACTATTTCCATCCTCCACCCAAGAAACCCTATGGCTCTATTCTCCAGATTCTATCACAAAAACACATTTTTATTGCAATTGATAAACAATTTACAGTTGAGTTGTTCAAAGAACCGCTTTTCAACCTTCCGATCCGTATGTCACAAAACGTCTCCGGGCGTCATCTAAAACGTCCGTCATTTCCACGACTAGATCTCATTTCGCGGCCCAACGACCCTGTCTACATGATTACCGTCATTCCCGTCATTCCATCATTTCAGACAATTCTATTCCGAATTGTTATTGGGCCCATACCTGCTATCTTTTTTCCTGTTTAATTGAATCCATTGTGGCTTAACCTCAGTTGGCTTTTAAATGGAATATTTTTTGTTAAAAACGTTACAGTTTGCTAGTGTTCAGCGATTTTAACAGCTATTACCGAGCGATATGGTTTAAAGTTAAATATAGGTTGAATATCGAAATGCATTGCAAATGAAGATTTATAGCTTTGTATCGAACACAGTTTCCAACAAGTAGTTTTCCTAGTGATATGAGGATAACAGATTATAGTACGTCGAAAGTGCAGATATCTAAAATCTCAGACAATCAAGATACTCGCCTACTGAATCATTATTCAGTAATAGAAGAGTATTCTAAGTACGTGGTGGCTTGTTGGTAAACGGACTAGACGCGGCTGCCAACATGTTCACAGTGATTACGGGTTCGAATTCCAGGGCACACCTGTAACTTTTCGGAGCCATGTGTGTATTAACAGTCAATCACTACACACTAAGCCGGTGAAGGAAAACATCGTGAGGAAACCTGCATACCATAGCGATTTATAAAAATGTCTTTGGTATGAAGTCAACCAAGCCGCATTAGGTCAGCGTGGTGGACTTTATAGCCTAACCACACTCAATTGTAGTTCGATTTTAGAAGCGGCCCATGCACTGTCGTGGGACGTATATGAGCTGATATAGATAGCAGAGTATTCTACATGCATTTTCAAAATAACGAAAGAAGGAGAAGCTGTGATTGTTATAAAAAATGTATTGAATGGTTAATTGTGTTCCAGTAAACGCAGCATTGTATCCAGCTTCAAGGTAGAAACACAATATAATTATTAAACTTGCAAGGAGTGGCTACATGCACAATGAACCGTGAGTTAAAAGTTGTTCATTCAATTTTTTTTTTTATTGCTTCGAATGTCATGACGAGCATGCCGTTCGCCGGAGATGTGACTGCTCATGAACATGAGCAAAATCAAACAACACCTTGAATTACAAAGCAATGGTTGGCATTCCAAAGCGCTTGCCATCATGTGACATAGCATGTTAAGTCTCAATATGTCCATTAGTTACTCTGGCTACAATATGTTTCAAATCGAAACACCTCAGTGCAAATTTGAATGCAATAAGGCTGGAATATTTATGTTGTAATTTAATGAACACAAAAAATATGCTATTTTTATTTATTTCGTTTGCACTTATCCCATACCAACGCGAGCCATTAAATAATTATAAATCTCAAACAAAATGGAACCCAATTTGTATAAAAAATAAAGTAGAAAATGGTCGGTGTAAGATCAAACGCACCCTTGTAAAGTCAATGATTGACATTTTCTGACCCTCTGTATTTTCACCGGGAGCACTATAACGCATAAATATTTAAATAAAAGTTATTCTTTTCTTAAATTATTCTTTGCTTTCCACTACGCCGCTTGATGTTAGGGGTCGCATGTTGCTTTAAATAAACTGGTTAATCTAGTTAATAAAACCGTAATCTTATTTTGCATGCCTTTACTTTCAGTGGTTAGTTTAAGACCCACGCTATTTATTAGTTTGGCTTATAATTTTACAAGTGGCTGCCTTTTTATTGTGAACTTATTTCAAAATATATATTTTAGTCCACCACGCTGGCTTATTGTAAACTGAACTACATACATGTCAAATTCTTGTGTACTAAGCTTGTAGCTTCTTCTTCAAGATATTCTCTTTCGAAATTAAGGGAAAAGATAAATAATTAATCAATTATGAAAACCTAATTAGTTTCTATAAATCAGTAGTTTATGTCCTGTGTTTGATACTGTAACATCCGATTAAGATGTCCTATCCTTACATTTATATTCTGTGACTCATAAATATAAAAATATACAAAATAAAATACAGAATAAAAACAGTAGCAATCCTCTCGAGAACCGATCGAATTCCATCTCGATAAAACTATTCACAGATAAAAAAAATACATAGAAATTGGAAGTTCGCAGCGGTTAGTTTGAAACGTGAGCACTCACTAATCCGACACATCTCGTTATTCAATTTCCCGACAGAGTGAGATTTCTTGTAGTATAGCGATCAAAATAATGACGGCAGCGGTCTCGGATCGGGGGAACACGCGACCCACACCACGGCACGCCATAGGCCATTAACATACCGTTTTTATACTTTTTTCTACCTATTTCGTGATCGTTGATTGAAATCCGAAGAACTGTTTATTGAAGCAATATTGTAATTCAAATGATTTAGTCATTTACTATGTAGAAATTGTACAATAATGTTTATTTTATGCAATCGTTAACGGTAAATGATGATGCTTCCGGGTGGTTTGAAAATATTGTTTATTCTGTATCTGTATCAGCCCATATACGTCCCACTGCAGGGCACGGGCCTACTCTACAATCGAGAGTACAATTGAGAGTGGTTAGGCCATATAGTCCACCACGCTGGCCTAGTGCGGGTTGGCGGACTTACATACCATAGAAATTCTTATGAATCGCTATGGTATGCAGGTTTCCTCACGATGTTTTCCTTCACCGTTTTAGTGCGTGGTGATTAACTATCAATACACACATGACTCCGAAAAGTCAGAGGTGTGCCCTGGGATTCGAACCCGCGACCACCGTGAACATGTTGGCAGCCGCATCTAGTCCGTTTACCAACAGGCTACCACGCACTTAGTTTATTACTTCTAATAATTATGTAAGCATAGCATATCGGCTATAGTTGACGTAACATACATACTTCTATCGGGTAAGGGTGTTTGAGACACCGAAATATCTCTCATAGTTCTTGAAACTCACGACACAACTAATATTATATTTTTTACTTTATGTACATGACTGTTGGGTATTATTTATTTATACAATAATCGTCTTAGAAAGAAATTTATCTTGAGACAAATTGCCTACTTTTGAAATACCTAAAATTCTACAATACTTTACGACGAACAACATTTATAATGATTCAATTGACCTATCGTTATCAACGGTTTAGTTTTCACAAAAGGCCTTATAGCCGACGGCTATGTCTTCTAGACAACCTTTGCAGCTCAAACTACTTAAGCACTAACAGTTGTCTCAAATTGAAAAACTATTATCTTAATACGAGAAGTTTGAGACAAAGAACAGCAGTTCTAACATCGTTCCAATTATCTTTAATATATCAAAGTGCAAACTTTCACAACGAAATAAATATATAGATAAACTTCGGGATATCGAAGGGTAATTATTTCTCCCGTAAATTAATCTAATAGAGAATATTTGCAACACGCCACGCCGCATCTTTAAAAAAATTCATGAGCTAATCCGCCGATCGATGGCCTTGGCCAGGGTAAACAATAACAAAGGTACCAGCCTATTTTTGTGGATGTTAATAATTATAAATCCTTTACTTCCTTAAAAACAAAATATATTTCCTTAGTAATATATAGAATTGATAGAAGGCATTTATAGCACTTTACATAATGATCGTACATATTGTTAATCTTTGTAATAAACACAGAAATATTTTAAATCCAACTGGATCACTGAATATGCAACACTCGATTACAATAGTAATACAACAACCCTCGCCAATACAAACCCGTCAACACACATGATAAAGCAATTTAGTCGTAAATATCTTATCGTCATCTGATAAAGTCGAGGCACGTGCGTGTGGCATACATCAACGCGGCGCGGCGTGGCGTGGCGTGCCTACACCACGCCGCACAATTTATATGTATTATTCATGCCGATTCTTGCCGTCTCGGATTGTCGCTTAGTTCTTTCAAATCTTATTAATAATTGCACTTTTTAGTAGGATTGTGGTTTGATTTTTTTTATTATTTTCTGTTTTAAAAATAGAATACTTTTGGATTAATGATGTTAGGTTATGTAAGAAGTAAAATAGATGTTTGAAACGAATAGAGCGTTGATATTGGAAGCTGAGGAGCACGATGCTGTAAGGCATAAGACAACTATATAGATCAAAGAATGTAAACGAATTACATTATCAAGAAATACCACGGAACGTTCACATAATGAGATTGCAGGACTAAAAATGAATTATTAATAAGAATAAATTACTGCTTCGGTGTGGTAGTTATAATATGGTACGAGTACAACGCTGAGGTCTAAGTTCGAAATTCTGGGTCGAGCAAAGTTATATTGGAGTTTTCTATTGGTTGCCCGAAGTCAGGAATTTGTGGCTGATTTAGCGATAGGCTCACCTCCCATCACACCTTAGAACGAAACACACAAGGCAAAATGTGGGTGTCCTGGTTGGACTTCGGCCTAACCCTTGTGGGAAAAGGGCGTGAATATGTATGTAAATATTAATGGCCCAGTTTCAGTTATTTCACCGGTTTAAAAAAAAGCATCAATCAACTCAAAAATACGGCATAAATATGTGCTAAAGCTCTATCTAAAATTCATTGCACTTCTGCAAAGTATAGTAAGTATAGTACATTTTTTTAACTTCCTGACGTTTCAATAACTTTATAACTTTCATGTTCATGAGGCCGGGGGGTCCACCCCGTGAAGTGAATGGAAGTTAAAATATCTAAAAATCAAACCAAATCCGCGATAAAATCCGTAAATAACAGTTTTTATTTCAACGTGTAACAATCGCGTACATCCAAGATTTTTTTAATTAACCTATAGTGTCCCACTGCTGGGCAAAGGTCTCCCTCAACTCCTTCCATTTGTCTCTATTTTTTGCCGTTGCCGTCCATACGCAGCTAAATTTGTCAAGGTCGTCACGCCATCTCTTCCTAGGTCTACCTCGTCGCCTCTTGCCATCCAGGGGCGTCCATTGCGTGGTAATTTTCGCCCACCTTTTCGGGTGCATCCTAGTAACGTGTCCCGCCCAATCCCAATCCCATCTAAGATTTTTTTTTTTTTAAAGGCATAATTTCACTAGGATAATTAATTTGTAACATTAAAGACACCGGGCAGGTAAACTGAGTGTTTTTTCAAACTCAATTAAATGTAGAAGACGTTGCGCGCGGAGCTAAGCTAGCGGACGGCGTGGGAGCTCATTTTCAATAAATAGCGTCCCCTTTGTACTCAGTAGTTACTTCAAAACAATTCCTAGTATTAAATCATTGTAGGGTGACCAGATGGTTGAGAATGAATCATTAAAAATTGAATTTAGGTATTCATTATTTATTTAACCCTTCTTTGCACTAAATGAGAAACAATAACAGTAAAGAAATGAAATAATAATTATACTACAAGAGATGGCCTTATCACACAAGGTAATTTCTTCCGGGGAACCTTTAGATGGCTGTATAAATAGGAAAATGAATCGAATCTTGTCTATACTAATATTATAAAAAGAAAAGATTTTATTGTTCGCTTTGAATAAGCTATATAAGAAGCTAAATCCTAATTCTATGTTTTTATTCTGAATGAACAATTCTACAAATAAGTGAATAAAAACAAGGAATAAATTGAGATTTAATCCTACCATTTTCTAGAATATAAAATCGATCGCCATGATAGAATATTCAACCTGGAAGCTCAAATTCTTAGTCAATTGCACCAGACCATCGACACTGCACATAAATTGCTTAAAGCCACACAAAGCAACGTCTACAGTAGAAGAGCTTTAAAATTCTAACTTGTCACTACACATTTTAAGTAAATATTTTGTTCGTGTGTCCAGGATATCCATTGATTTAAAAACGAAGGCTAGGCCCTAAGTAAATTTTGAGTTTCAAAAACATGACTGTGAAAATCGCGCTAAATAAATATTAATCTAATAGATTTCGTCTAAACCGTGATAAAAATATTATCTTCATTTTGTTACATTGTCTGTATACAAGCAAACATTTTCAAAATCGTTGTGAGGGACGACTAATTTTATTAACGCTCCACTATACAACCATTGGGGTAGACGTGTTCTCAAATGGAGACCACTCCTCAGCAAGCGTAGTGTAAGACGCCCTCCAACCAGGTGGAGTAACCATATTCTAAAGATGGCTGGTAGCGGTTGGAGACGATGGGCTGAAGATCGAGTCCAGTATCATGCCTATGGCACAGGCCTATGTCCAACAGTGGACGTGGATGGGATAATGTTGAAAGATATACTGGAGCGCGCGCACCACTTACATCTGAACACTTTACTCGCTTTCTGCCCTGTCCATAATATGTCAATGGTGATATAAATTTTAACTCATTTCGCAGCTCACACAACCATCCGGTACACGCTACCGGCGCCATAAAATAAATTGAAATTTCTCACTACGGCCGCCCGGAGAGTTGCTGCTTTATTTCTTCTCGAAAAAATCCACATCACTTTTTATTAAGATGTGTAAAGTTTGCGCGTAAAAACCGGTGTAAAATTGTAATGAGCGAGTTCAGTTTTACAAGTAACGTTCTGGAAGGGAATATATTGAAGCCGGTGTTGGGGCATGATAGTAACTTTGGTTAATTTTTATATGAATAATTTGATTCAATTTAATTAAGTACCACCACAATAAATCATAATATTAAGTTAAGATAAATAAGGTTATAATGTACGACGGAAGAAAATATGTAATCATTATTTTTATGTAGGTAACCTAACAAATATTACAACTATAACATGATAAAAATAACTAATCCTTCTCCCGAAATGATTGAAACCAAGCAGATTGACAAATATAATCTTACAAGGTAATGATTTATTATGCAGCACTAATTAATTATGGAACTGCCCCGGTGGCATAGCAGTACTACGATATGATTGTAAAGCGTGGTGAACCCGAGGGTTCAAATCCTGGCTCAGGCAAAATAATATCGAATTTTCCTATTCATTATTAGCGGAGTCAGGAATTTGTGTCCGATATGGTGATAGGCTCGCCCCCTATCACATCGTGGGATGGAACATACAAGGCGAAACTTGGGTATCTTGGTAGCACCTATGTTTATCGCTTCTGGAAAAAAGGCGTGATTTTATGTATGTATGTATGTATTATTAATCATATTGAAATAACCCCACCCTGAGGGGATAAAGAAAATATTTTTCATAATATGTCAAATATTTGGAAACATTTTTACTATAACTAAATAACATTAGAATTACTGGAACTAATTTGCGGTCACAGATGCGATTCTGCGGCCGGGAACATTCGACATGCTAACAATTTTTGTGGTACACCACTGGACCAAAAATCTGTACGTTTCATGTTTTTAATTAGGTCAATTATTTACAGGATCTAGCTAGCCTTGTTGAAAATAAAGATAATCAAAAGAATTGTTCCTCCGTGACCACGAACGCTGCAAAGTAATCGAAACGTCGCATCGAGAAGTTAAAAAATTTAAACCAAATCCGCGATAAAATCCGTAAATCATAATTTTATTTCAATAAAGGTAATTTTACGAGATATCTCTTATTAATTTTGATACAGTGCGTATAGGGCCCGAAAATGGAAAACAATCACCTTTATTTGAAGAGATATTGACATTTACTTTTATCAATGGCAAAACTCAAAATATTACGAATTCAAACACGAGACGACCATGCCATTCCATGCCATCCAACATGCCTGATGTTAGGGATATGACCGCTCATGGACAGTAGCAAAACCAAAAAACAGCATAAATTAAAACAATGCTTGGCATTCCACTGCGCTCGACATTCTGAGGCCTGTAGCTCAATGCCTACAATGCCCGTTAAATTCGAACTCAGCAGTATTTTTACATTGCTTGTTGATTGAATAAATAGGCATTGAGGTGGTACCTACCCAGACGCCTCACATACGAGTGACCTACCACCAGTAAAAAAATATCCAAAAAAACTATAATCGTGTGGTCACCTTAAATTCCAAGTACCTACTCTCTCTAAATACATCACCAAACAATTTTTTTCCAAAACACAATCAAAATGGTCACAACAGAGAATTTTCTCCGAGTGTTTCCACTGAGTATCCATCCTCTCACTTTTGAAATATATCGCTATTTCCCGACTCTCGGGATCCAGTTATGAAATAATAAAGCCCTCAGTGGAAACTCGTTCGAGACAATGAGCTCGCCGCTTCGGAACTGTTTTACTTGATAAGTTTTTAACGTTTCATTACTTACGATTGTTATTGGATTTTTAAAAGTCTGCGACATTCTATGGACTAATAGACAGTTTTTCTCTCACAGTTAAATATGCTACCCATTATGAGATACGTTCAATTAATAATAGCAATAGGCTAGTGTCATAAATCATTATTGTTTATATTAAAAGGTTACCTTATGCTATATAAAAAATCAGAAAGAATGTTTACGTTTTGTAATAAAGTACAAATATGCAACGTTAGTGGAAGGAATAATAGAAAAGGACGCAACATGCACGATGTGACGTCATCATCCATAAGGTGCATGCGTGCGCAAGAGAAAACGAGTGTTGAGAAAACCGCACTATCAAAAATATTAATATCTCAATCACTTTTTTGTTACAAATGCTGTTTTCAAATTCATTTTTTTTTTATTTACAAGGGACAATAAACGGTTACATGCTAATAACAAACATAAAAAAAATAACTAAACGAGTTTACACACATATAACCCACACCATTGTCCACAGATTACCAGATAGAATAAAATTAAGCACGAAGGTATATACTATAAGTCCACTACTACTATGGTTTTATTATAATATGATTATTAACCTTTTAATTGGAGATAACATATTTTTCGAAATTTTGAGTTAGTGAGAGAAAATACATCTGCATGGGTAAATTGTGAGTTGTAATTGTGTAAGAGACGGCGGAGTGGCACTCGCGCCTCCGCATTACTCCTACAAGATTGTGTATGGAATAGCTGAGGCACGCGCACCCCTCGCCTAATCACAGTTCTAGGTACTCTATAGCATATTTTGTCCGTCAGTTCAATACAGTCATATTTATCATTTCATAATTTGTAGAGCATCATAGCATCAAGCAATGTTCGTCTTGATTCTAAGCTTAAAACATTGTAACGTTCCAATAATTCAGTATAAGGTATATTAGATTTGTAGCATTTGTAATGCATAGTCTTCAAAAACTTCTTTTGAACAGTCTCAATTTGGTGAATATATTTTTTGTAATATGGGCTCCATATCTGTACAGCATACTCTAGTTGTGATCTAATTAAAGTATTATAGAATATTAGATAGGTACGAGGTCGCACAAAGTCAGACGCACATCTAGTGACGAAACCATACATACGAAATGCTTTATTTATAACATCGTTAATATGGGTGTCGAAGTGTAAGTTAGAGTCCAACGTGACGCCCAAATCGCGGACCAAATTCACCCTATTTAAAATCTGGGAATCCAACGAATGGTTGAATTGGATTCTATTTTTTTTTTTTTTTTTTTTTTTATAATGGCCTGGCATAGTGGCGGCATTGCACCTGATGGCAAGTGCCAATGCCGCCCAGGCTGAGTATCCATTGGCATCGGACGGCAGTCCCATGCCAATGGAAACAATTATGCCGGCCTGCTTAGGTGCCTCTTCACACCACGGCGGAAGGACCCGGGATTGTAGGAAGGAGGGAACACGTGCGCCGGCAAACAATTCCACAGCCTGACGGTGCGGCACAGAAACGAATTTGAGAACCGTTTGGTTCGCGCCGGGATGGTGTGGACCGTCAAGCTATGGCTTCGCAAGCCAGCACGCGTGGTTCTGGTTAGGAATGGAGAGGAGGGGAGCAAGTTGAACAATTCCTCAGAGCACTCACCGTGGTACAGGCGGTAGAACACGCTTAGAGAGGCGACATCTCTCCGGAGTTGTAGCGACTCCAAGTTGCTCGTAACGTCTGCATCATTCACAATGCGGATGGCCCGCCGCTGCAATCCATCCAAGGCATCGAGCAGGTACTGGGCGGATCCATCCCAGAGGTGCGAGCAGTACTCCATACCCGGCCGGACCTGCGCTTTATATAAGCGGCAAAGCTGACCGGGCGTGAAAAACCGACGCACTCTGTTCAGGACTCCAACCCTGCGTGATGTGGCAGATATTACGCCCTCGATGTGATTCCTTGGATTGAGATCACAGCGGATATCCACACCAAGGATACACAGGTCATTCCGCACTGAGAGGGGAGTACCCTGAAGAATGGGGAGGGGAGAGAACGGGGATTTTTTGCACGTGAACGCACACACCTGGGTTTTTCTGGCATTGAACTCAACCATTCCTGTTTTTCGTAAACGATGTAGCAAGACATTTACTTATATTAAGAAATAATTTTTGATTTAGGCAGTATGTGTTTAGTCTATTAAGATCATCTTGTAAAAGTGCGCAGTCAGTGGAAGTGTTACAGTCTTTATATATTTTTAAGTCATCTGCGTACATCAGAAATCTGCAATTAACAAAACAGTGTTTAATATCGTTTACAAAAAGAATAAACAGAAGTGGCCCCAGTATAGAGCCTTGAGGTACACCAGATGTAGCCACGATGTAGTCAGACTCAAACCCCTTAATGACGACTTTCTGATGTCTATTATTAATGTATGATGAAAACCATCGCAACAAATTGCCGTGTATACCGTTAAAGGCTATTTTTTCTAGAAGTAGAGAGTGATCAACTTTATCAAAGGCCTTCTTAAAATCCGTATAGACCGCGTCAACTTGAACCCTGCGATCCATGCTCTCAAAAAGGTAGTTGGTGAAAACCATGAGGTTAGTAGTGGTAGAACGTTTTTGTATAAATCCATGCTGTTCCAATATGACGAGGTGATGTAATTTAGGATAAATAACATTATGTACAAGACGTTCGAAAAGCTTGGATAACGTAGAGAGTATGGATATTGGGCGATAGTTTTCAATGTTAGATTTATCGCCATTTTTATAGACCGGTGTAATATAAGCTCTTTTCCATACTGTAGGGAAAACTCCTTCGCGTAAGCATTTATTATATATAATATGTAACACCGCGGAAATACTTTTTGCCGTTTTTTTTTAAAAAAGTTGGTGGAATGCCATCAGGTCCAGCTCCTTTACTGACATCCAAGGATTTAAGCCCTTTGAGAACATCGTCTTCAGGGAGGTATATATCACATAAAGTATTACATTGTTCTGAGTATGTATCAGGTGGTTGCCAAATCAATGGATCATAAGTAGAAGGCTCGAAAACAGAATTAAAGTAATTTGAGAACAGACTGCATATAGTATTTGGGTCTGTGGTGGTAACATCTTTACAGAACATATTTATTGGATAACCCGTTTTAGTTTTTTTATTCGATATATAATACCAAAAGGTTTTTGTATTTTTAGGCATATTATCTTCAATTGAAACGATGTAATTATGGTAACCAATTTTACACTCTCTTTGGAAAAGTTGACGATAGTTGGAGAATTTATTATAATCGGAAAGGTTTTGGTATTTCTTCCACTTAATCCATGAGACTTCCTTTTTTTTAAAGTACGTTTTAGGGAAGGAGAAAACCAGACTAGATAACGAGAACTACGAATTCGGGATACTGGAACATGGAGTTTAATAATACCATATAGCTTATTGTAGAAGACATCAACTGCTTCTTCGGATGGTAAATGTTGAAGGGAGTTTTCCCAGTCAATTTCTTCAAGTTTAGATGCGACGGAGTCATAATCGGCTTTATAATAATTATATTTTACATTGGGTCGTCTAATCATTACTTCAAAGTAGGTGTCAACATTAATAGTGACACTGAAAGGGGGATGGTGGGGATCAGGCGATAACAAGGGGTTGCAGGGCACAACCTGACAATCTCTATTAGATATGCATAAATGGAGTATCCTGTCTAATACGTTTTTTACATTATTGTATTGCAAACCATTTACTTGAGACATGAAATTCAATAAAAGTTGTCCAACGGATGTTGAAACATGTGGAATTGCATGATTGCCTTGTTCTGTCCAATTGATGCCAGGCATATTATAATCACCGACTAAGAACAACGAGTCGCAAGCAGGATCATTACAGACTTCCTCCAAAGCGCTAAAATAATGAGAATACGACTCCTCAAGAGTTCGCGGTGGGATGTACGCTGTGCATATTATATGCCGTTTGTTAGATATTTTGGCTGGTAACTGGATCATTATCTGTTCAATTTCCTTGAAACGAAAGTGTGTTGTTATTAAAGTAGGACGTAGTTCGCGCAGTATAGCTATCAGTACACCTCCACCATCGCGTTTACTAGTGACTGAGCGATCTCTATCATGCCGAAAGACAAGGTAACGGTCGTCAATAAATTCGTTATCCTGAATGGAAGGTATGAGCCACGTTTCGGTCAAAATAATCACGTCATATGAGCAAGATAAAATATTCATAAATAAAGCATCTAACTTAGTGCGAATACCTCAACAATTTTGATAGTATATAACAATATTAGAAGCCATCTGTATACATTAAACAATAAAAAGGTACTAGAGCAAATTGACACTTGAAATACAGTATGGTTGTCATTTTAACATCAGATATGATTAGATTGGTAACATAACATGACATTGTGAGACTGTACAAATATTTACAATTTTCAATAAAACTCTTTGCCAATAAAATTATTAACTCGGAAGAAACTTTAACAAGACAATATAAAGACCAAAGTAAATTAATTAAAGAACAAAAAATAATATAAATCATAGGTATAAAACAAATAAACATAGTGGTAAACTTCGAACTATATGATGGAACGGCTATGTAGAAATATGATAAATATGACATATTAAATATTTTGCCTAATAAGTTTATCAATGTGTTCATTAGAGCGAACAGCAAAGACTGGACCTCCATCGTCCTTTCGTACAAGAATCGTTGCGTTTCGGATCCAGACATACTTGTAACAGTTTTTCTTCATAATTTCTAATTCATGTGTTTATAGGAATCAAATGCGTGTTGATAGTCCATAACCATGCACTATAGCGGTGAAAGAAAATATCGCGAGGATACCTGTATACCACAGCGATGTATAAAAAAAAATTATGTTATGTCTGATCCATTACCAATAGGCCACTACACACTGTTTGCTAAATAAATAAGATTTAAAATATGCTGTGTTTATATTGCTACGATAAAAATTATCCTTATTATATCTCTTAATTCATTTCTAGACAATTTTAATATGACCTCATTAGTTATTTGATTCAAGGTCTTGTTAACGGCGATGAGCGATTTTCATAAAAGCCATCACAAAATATGACTGTATCTGTATGTATATATATCAGCCCGTGTTTACGTCCAACTGCATTGGCCTCCACTACAATCGAGAGTACGATTGAGAGGATTAGTCCATATAGTCCACTACGCTAATCAAGTGCGGGTTGGCAGACTAATCGCTTTTATAAATCACTATGTTATGCAGGTTTTCTCACGAAGTTTCCTTCCCAATGGCAAATTAATAACTTCACCACACATAATACTACAAAGATTTAAATTATTACCTAAATACACGTAGACCAATAATGTATATGTGTACACTATATATCATACATGCCACTCCACTGAAAGGACATCTCAAAATTGCTTTCAAACGACCTGTCCCTTCGTTCTTTAATACTCGTCAACCCTTTACCAAGATCAATAAAACCAATTTGAAAAGGTTTTTAAAACACATTCCCTCACACCAGTGATACTTAATCTTCCGTAAGTAATTTACGACCCTCCGATTTCCAAACATAAAAAGCGTTTTTAAATTCACGACGACCCGCTTGCAGTTTCGACACGTCTTTCGCTTTCATAAAGTAATAATTTCATTTTAATGTTATGATTACAAATGGGGTTATTACCAGAATGTAAGTAAAAGCCTTTTTTTAAAAGAAAAATGTTCGAGATTTTGTAAATGAGGTGATTTTTTCAGTAATTATATTAAACATGAAATAACAAATAGTCGTAGTTCAGATGATATATTTTTTGGAATTATCACAAATGTTGAAAAATGTGCAGGTTGAGCAAGTGTCGCATTTTAGTTCTAATATTAAAAAGCAAAATGCTTTATATAATTTTGTGGTTCTCAGAGTTTTCATGAAGCCTTCGATGAACGAGGTTACATCATTTCTATTTACCATGGTATTTAAAACAATACAAAAAAGTTATCGCTTTTTATGCGAAATTTCTTCTTGTGTACTTTGTTTTGTGTCTGTAGTGAATAAATCTAGCACCAGACTCTTTCGTCCGAATACTGGAACACTATTCAAATAATAAGTTGCTCTTAACAGCGCACGGCCCACTTAGCCAGTGCATTTAATCGGGATTAACGTAGTTAAGCGCCATTTATATTTAATTTGCGTTCCAGTATTTGGGCGTTAGTCTGTTGCAACATCGATACATCCTTTATGAGGTTGGCATATAAGATAAACATTTTAATTCCATATTTACTCCATTTCATTTACATTTGTGAAACTATTTAGATTGCCACTCAATGCCTAAGGATCACAAGAGTCGACAAGGCAGGCCTCGGAAAAGGTGGCGTGATCACCTCGACCAATTTAGCAGAACTTAGTTGGCATCAGCAACTGACAGCGATAAGTGAAAGGAGTTGAGAATCTTTGCCCAGTAGTGGGGCAAACCCCCTTTAATATAGATACTTGTGTCGTGGGTATCAGGAACTACGAGAAACTTTTCGGTCCCACAAACACCCAGACCCGGAAGAAATATTTATGGGCCACAGACTATATTTTTATTTTAATAAAAAATAAATGTAAAGTTTGTGAAACTAGCTGTCGAAATGACAAGTAACGGGGACATTCAGGGCAAGCCGGATATTTTCGGTAGCAGTATTGAGTAGTGACACGGAACCGATATCCGGCGACTCGTATTTTTCCGTCGGGTACACTCAACTGCAAATATAAATAACGTGGCAGGTCCTGGACTTTTATTTGACTACGTAGCTGTATATGGGGAATGGTTTGAAGAATGGTTGAAGTCCCAAGGAAGAATATTCAGTACTAAGGGATAAGTCCTGTTCTTGCTTGACATTGCTAAGGGCTAAGTGCTAGAAGAGCACGGGCCTCCTCAACACTCATGAAGGATGCATAGTCTCCTACTTCCATTTTCTTAACTTAAAACGATTCCCGGCCTTATCGATAACTTCGTTCCCTCTCATAATGGTCCAAGCCAAGGACAATACTATCTCTAGTACCACGTCAAACTAGTCAACAGTTGGTTGCCTTATGTGTGTGTGCCCTGTGATCCTGAGTACAATAATGAGATAAAAGATAATGGTGATGAAAAGGCAGATGAGTATTGTCGCCTATCAGTTTGATCACACTGAAGTACCTACTGTAATGATTTTGTTACTTTATTGTTGAATATTTTAGAATTATAGGGTGAGTAGTGGACATTTTGTTTGATAAATCGTTATATTTTTATACCAATAACATTAAATACTCTTTCAAACTTCAATGTGGCTTGTTTAAAAAGAAATAGATTTAAAATGTGAAAATGGAATGAGGTATTTTTAAAAACGTAAAAACAGTATCTTTTGATTTATGTATTGTTGGTGCGTGGTCTGATCGTGTAATGTATTAAAATGGATGTAAAACTATCAGAGAATAATATTGTAATCGAAGAGATGGAGTTTCATTCTTAGCCAGAGACACCCTTCCTACAATTACAGTTATAAAGTATGACAATCTAATGGCCATTCATAACACTACGATCTTTTGGAAAAAGAACGATGGCTCAATTAGAATTGATGGTTCAATATTTTTAAAGGCATTTTTTTTTAAATCAGGCTAGCCTTATTAATGATTAGGCTGTATACATATACAATATGTTTCACTTGAATGCTACGTGCGCTAAGTCGGCGTGACGGACTAAAGTGTAATGCCTCTCAATCGTGGACTGAACGTGACGAATCTAAATTGGGGATCTGACGCAGAGACAGACGTTTTGCAAGCCGTGTGGAATGTGAGACATTAGACAATACTCAAGACATGTACGGTGGTAGAAATTACATAAGCAAACTAGAACATGAGTCAAGCAAAGACTTTGAAGTAGTTAAATGACATGAAATAAATAATAAAAAAAAATTATATGTTCATATAAAGTCGTGAGAGAATGAAGTGTGTAATAGAAATCAATTTAGTAAATAATCCAATAGTCATTATAACTTTGTGTACATTGATTTTTATATAATTTAATAGCGATTTGGCTTAAAAATAGACGCGAAATCCTAGTGTGGGGTTTTAACTAGTCTTATTTCAACTCCATGTAACGGTTAATTCATTTACTTAATGTTAATAATCTAGAGTCAAATTCGCAAACATAAGTTGTGGATCAAAAAGAACGACCTACACCACTATTTCCATTTCAGTCACTCCAACAGTTATGCTATTTTCTCTCTCGCTTTACTGGTATCCTGTCGTGCTGGCATAAACTAATTTAAACCCAAGAAAATTTATATTCGTATAACTTCTCAAACTTATTTAAATTTCGAACGTCACTTTGTAAAACACACGTGGTTGTTTTAAGAAATATTTGTGTACCTTCTCGAAAAAATATTTTAAATTTCGAATGCCATTAAGTAATTTAAGAAAAAGAATTTGTGCAAAACCTTTTTCAGTTTGGAATGTCACTTTGTAAAATACACCTCATCGTGTGCGTGATACCTTATCTATTCGTGTTATAACCACTAGAAAGAATATTTTAAATTTCGAATGCCTTTCGAATTGAAGAATAAAAAAATTGTGCAAAACCTATTTAAATTTGGAACGCCACTTTGTAAAAATACACGCTATTGTGTGTGCGACTGTACTGGCACCTTTCGCGTCGATTCCGACATGTTCACAATCGCGACACACTCAATATACCGCAGCGCCGCGCCGCGCTTACGTCATCACACTGGAGGTAAGTAGCTGCCACGATACACTGACATTGTATTTTTATGCACTGATGTTTAATAAATGAAGCATCGAAATTAAACAACTTATTTATCATTTATGGACTGTTTGTGGATTTGGTTTAACTTTGCTTTTTCTGATTCCCGAATTTTCGAATGTTTTACAGCTTTCGTAATCACTAAATCCACGTTAAAGTGTTTTTTAAACTTTAAATATTTTTATATACTTATCCATTGCCATGGTAAACTTTAAAAGTTTTGGGTCGTCTGTGTATATTTAAAATATTTTATAGTTTATATGGGTTGTGTGGCCTAACCACTTTCTAAAGTACTCTCGAGTGTAGAGGAGGCCCGTGCCCTGCAATGTGGCACATATAGGCTACAGATACGGTTAGTTCAGAAACAATGAAACAACAAATAGTCACTCAAACTTCTCCGTGTATGAAAGACATTGTTATGCTCAGATAGCAACAACCGATCGGGATGTGTATCACACTATATATTACTGCACTGCACCCACCATCAATGTGCATTGAAGTTTTTTTTTTATTCTAACATGGAAAACTGCACATTATGGTAACTGTAATGAAGTCCTAAACGAGGATCGAATGACATAACAGTCCCATGCCATTTCCCATAATTATGCTGGCCCACTAAGCTCCTTCACGCTATGGCAGAAAGACCCAGATAGAAAGATGGGAAAACATATGTGATTATCATACTAGAACAAAATTTAAATCAGATATAGTATGAAAAACTTATGCGAAGGAGAATGCCCATTTGAATATGAAAATTAGTATCTGTGCGAAGATTTATGTGCCTCGATGAAACCTACTTTTGACTTACTTACCTGTCTGTCTGTATCAGCCCATATACGTCCCACTGCAGGGCACACGGGCCTCCTCTATAATCGGCAGTACGATTGAGAGTGGTTAGGCCATAATTAGTCCACCACGCTGGCCTAGTGCGGGTTGGTGGACTTACATACCACTTTTTTTTTTATCAGGTTTTCTCACGATGTTTTCCTTCACCGTTTTAGTGCGTGGTGATTGACTATCAATACACACTTGACTCCGAAAAATCAGAGGTGTGCCCTGGGACCACCGTGAACATGTTGGCAGTCGCGTCTAGTCCGTTTACCAACAAGCCACCACTACTTACCTAATTAAAATATATTTTTTCAATAAATATATAAATAATTGCGATCTAAAGTCGGGGTTTTTGCAGAAATGAACTTGATTTTGAAGTCCAATTTTTTTTTCTTCGGCTCTGTGAACAAAATGTTAAATGTGATAATAATATACTTTTGCCTGGAATAAAATAATAAATCGTTTAACACTTTCGCGGACGGTCTCAGTTCAAGTTGTATTCTAGAATGATACAATAAATTGCCATACAAATAGATTTGGCGTGTAAATACGTTGTGTTCTATAGTATTGAATGTTGAAAAGACAATATGACAAAAACGTTTTATCACGTTATCGTTTGCAAACGTCGTGTCACTAATAGCACAACTGATATGTATTATGATGGACACAACATATAATGACGTCCAACGTATCAACACCCTCCTTTTGAATACGTATTTGGGTAGATGTTTGAGGTGATGGCGTATTCATAGAATGTTGGGTACAATCACTTTTAGTTGATTGTGTATCGCTATCATCACCATCACTAGACTAGGTGTTAGATTTTTGAGTCGAGATGCCAACTGATTTTGAAAGCACTTTAGCGAAAGTTTTTGACGATTTCTGGCGATAACAAATACGAGAACTTTCACTACATGATGTATCTCCTCGAGGGTCAAAATCTTTGTCAGATCCAAAGTCGCCATCTTGATCCTGGAATGGGTCCGCCTCGATTGAATCATCGGAATCCTTAAAAATTCTCATTTTATTTCTCTTACGCTTATCCATCTAAATCAAACAAATAAATTTATGAATTACAATTTTCGTACAATACAGTTATAATTGTATTAGTTTACAACCAAGTAGGAATACAATAACAGCTTGATTTAAATACTTACGATGTATATTTGTCTGCAAATGTTACGATTCTCCACTCCCGCGCAGATGGAACGCGCGCACCCCGCTACCGCGACACAGCCACACTTACTGTAGGGACGCGGGAGGTGCATGGGACGTATAAACACGTTGTGCGTATGTGTGTAACGATACCGCACATTACCAGCAGCACATTTATTACATGATAAAAAACAAAGTCCACGTGACTGTAAAGTTTTGTGTTTTCGATATGTTGTGACACAAGGTTCCTTGAAAGTAATTTTTGCCTAAAAATTCACCGGATGTCAACGTTCTGCCGTTAATAATATTTTGCTTTTGAACGTCATTATACGTAGTGTCGTATCAAAATCTCAAATTATGAAGTACAATTACGTTCTGTCCGCGAAAGTGTTAAGGACAAAGCATAAAAAATCTATAATTAATTTTAAGCAGTACCAGTATCGGAATCCATAATGTTTTTAATATGAATGGGCATTCTGTTCTGGACGCTTATGTGAGGTCCGGAAGGTCCATCGTGCCAACTTTTGGGTCTGTGGTTTTTATACTTTGAGTTTGATAGAGCAGGAGTATTTTACGCCACTAACCACTGGAGGCGTTGCGGAAACAGTGGAATTAAATTACGGTAGCCGTGTTCTGTGGTTTAGGAATTGTGTGGAGTTTCATTAAGTAATAGACGATCAAACATTTTGCGAAGTTTGAACATGATTTTAACTACAGGTGATAATGGCCGTTTAGAAACTTTGTTAAGTTTGTTTTGGATTATCAAAATTCGGTAACTTTTTCAATCTGTTGATGTATTGCGTCATAGTTGTAGAACTCCTGAATTTTGAAAATTGCTATCCCCTTGTAAATGTCTTAAGCTTTTTTGGGATTGATTCATTTCTAAAAAGATTGTTTAGTTTGAAATACAATGTTTCTCAATTCATATTACAAACGGATCTCCTATGGGTAGCATAATTTTGGCCATAGTCTACTTATATGACATGCACAGCATGCATAATAATTTATAGTAAATCTCCTCTCCGAAATACCAGAAATATACAAACCCATCAACACAGATATACAATCCCAAAGAATTCGAACCCAAAACAAATGTCTCCGTAGCTCTCATTCCTACAAGCTACCTACTCTCATAAACACAACAATAAGCCGTTCCTATCGAATCCAAACAAAACCTGGCCAACCATACTATTTATTATGCTAACTAATAGTTAAACTAATATTGGAAGGTGCTTTCCGTACTATTATGAACAATCTGCCGAGCCTGTCACGGCGCTGAACGTACGGGGACATAATAAATTCGTGTTAACAGTCACGCGATGTGGGTATTTCGCTTTTTTATGCCTAAGAAAGAAATATAAATGAGACCTACTTTGTAGAGTTAAATGGGTTATTTTAGTGCGACCTATGTTGGATTATTAACGTTCATATATTTTAAGCACCCTTTGACAATTTTAACGGGTTGGAAATAGATGGTGTTCAATAAATTGGTTACTGCCATATCTGATATAAGACTTATAAGATAAACTACCGCTATGAATATAAGACCCGTATGTTAATGAACACCACAAAGTAACAAATTTTAGGCAGAATCCCAAACAAATATTTTTATTGTGGACATAGATTTACATAAGCAACTATGGTCTGCCGAATCAGCATACAGTAATATGATAATTTTAGGTATCTACGATTATAATTAAAAAACTAGTTAAAGTTCTAGTAAATTGAAGATAATTAATCACCTACATGCTTAAACCAATAATCACTGCAAATATACCAAGTGTAGGCGATAGAAATATACCTTTTAAAATAAGTTAAATATAATATACAGAGAACAAGATAAATTCGTCCTGCCGCCCTCGCCGTGCCCTAATTAGAGAACGGACAAACGAGACAAGAGTAATGGCGACTCAGTTATTTTTAAACTTTCACTACTAAAATCATTTATTTATCGTTTTAATTTGACAGTGATAATGTTGAACCGCTTTATGAAATCAAAATGTATTAAGATAAATGTGAGGTTCTAATTGTGAATTTTAAAAAACTATGTAAATTAAGTAAATCCCAGAAAAGTGTACTTTTCGGAGTTATGTATGCATTGATAGTCAACCACAACGTACTTTTACGGTGAAGGAAAATATAGTCATGAAATCAGGACAACATAGCGATTTTCTTAGAATTTCTATGGTTTGTAAAGCCCGCCAACTCGTACTAAGCCAGCATATCTGGCCTAATACATCTCAATCGTATACTCGATTGTTGAGGACGCGCGTGCAAGGCAGTGGGACTCTTCCGTTTTCTGATCCTTCTTCCTTCCTGCTCTACTCTGGATTTGATGAATCAGCCCATATACGTCACACTGCAGGGCACGGGCTGCCTCCACAATCGAGAGTACCATTGAGAGTCGTTAGGCCATATTATCCACTACGCTAGCCTAGTGCAGGCTGACTGACTTTACATACCATAGAAATTATTTTAAAATTACCATGGTATACAGGTTTCCTCACTATGTTTTCCTTCACCTTTATTGTGATATGACCGAATTTGATAGTTCGGCAACAAATCCATGATCCAAGTGTTGTGGATTTTCATGTCATGATCACTTACCATCAGGTATCTCGTTTGCAGGACTAATGCATTAAAAAGAAGCAAAATGTTTACTCCATAGGTTACGAGTTCGATTCTCTCAAGGGTAAATATTTGTATGACCTTCAAATTTGTCTCATTACTAGGCATTCTTGCATTAAAATAAGTCGTAAGCGCACCCACGATTCAAAAGTAATCTCATTAAAGAGCGACGCTTTAAAAATCCTCCCTTCATCCAAAAAGGTTAGCATGAATAAATCACAAAAAGTAGTATTTTCAATTAAATATTTATGTCTACGCGGCACTAGTTGGAATACCCCACCTGGGTCCGTTAAGGAGCGAAATCTCTTAAAAGATGACGACCGGATTCCCGTTTAATAAATAGGTTAAAGAAAATTGATTTACAAGGACGCCTGGTCGCGACATTTCATTATTTTTGCAAGGAAGTATAAACGTTGATCTTTTCGATATGTCACGAACAATTTCGGAGGGATGTTCCTCATTTAGATAGATAGTCGAACAGCTAGTTATGCACGATTTATTTATACGTACATAAACTTACGCCTTTTTTCCAGAAAGGGTAGGCAGATGTTCTACCAGGACACCAACAAATCGCCTTGTATGTTCCTTCCCACGATTGGACAAGGGGCGAGCCTATCGCCATATAGGCCAAACATAATTAATTTGACTAAAAAGTAATTTACGTGATTCCAGCTACTTCTTGTGATCAAATATATGTTGTTACATCACCTTCTTGTTATGCTTTAGAGTTCGTGGTAGGAGACATCCTGGGGAGTAAAAGAGAGAAAGACACACCAATAATTGGTTGGCAAAAACCCGAAGATTTATTTATTTATGAACACTATTGCACAAACAAAAAATACACAAGTAAAAACGAAACTCACAAACATAAAAAGTACAATTAGCGGTCTTATCGCATAAAGGCAATGTCTTACAGAGAACCATGAGATGGATTTAAGAAAATAATTTACAGAGGGCAAGAAGATATTTTTTGGAATTATATATTCATAAGATGACGAAGATGATTATGCAGTAAGCTTTATATGAATAACTATACTATTATTTAAATGTCGTGCCTCAAATAAATGACTTATAACACGATTTCTCAAATTTTGCGGTCGCGAAGCCAACACTAAAATAGTATCAAGGAGACAAATAGCCTGCCAGTTTATATAATTTTCGAACTTTCTTTGACATCTTCTGATAAATTAACTGACTGTTCCCATTTGGAGACAAGTTTAAATTTTCTTCGGTAGATTAAAACAATTTCTTACCGGCTTTGAAAAGCGAACTATGGAAATCAATTTTCCGCTTCCTTAACTAGATAATTAATATTGTATATGATTACTGCGTATAAATTCACGGTATCTTTCTAGGTATTAAAAAGCCTCCGGAGCGGCGTTGGTTAGACGTCGGCTGTGAAACGGGAGGACACGGGTTCGATCTCCGTACCGAGACAAACGTTTGTATGAACCACACAAATATTTGTCTGATATTTGTGTGTATATTTGTCTTGGGTCTAGGTGTTTATGAAACTGTCTCTCTTGGTTCTGGATACCTACGACACGAGACTCAATCTTAGTCTACAGGTAAGGTCGAGTCTTCGGGACTATCTATGAGTGGGGGGAGATTAGATAGTCTTAATTTACTTTTAACGTAAAACGTGGCATTAGATACCTGTTGATGTATTCCCAAAAGACAGCAAGGGGCTCTTAAAAAAGGAATGTAAACTTTTTTAAAGGGTCAGCAACACGCGAATGACACATGACACACATTACGCGTGCCGTGAGCTTGGTTCTGCCCCTTCCCACACCGTGTTCAACTCTTATGCTGAACCTAATGCTAAAATAACCATAACAATGTACTCAATTTTGAGGAGTTCTACTCTCCAAGACCAAAGAGATCTTCAACACTTTTTAAAGGACCACCAGTGAAATCCCTTTGAAACAAAAATAATTGTCCATATCAGTTTAGGCGCCTTCGCGTACATTTATTATTGTTATTTATTAATTAAATAAATTACCTAGTATTATAAAAATATATGATAAACTAACACCGCATTGTTTCGGGCTCCTCGCCTAAAATGTCATAAATCAGCGCTGTGCTACGTTCGGCAGCTGTCAAAACATTTCAGAACATTATCCTTTAATAAAAGAGTACGAGGTTGGCTCACCGCAGGCCCTTCAAATGCATTTAAATATTTAAAATAGTTTGCTTCGGTATTACTCCACGGATTTGGGGGTCCGTTAGATATTCAACGGTGATTTATTGTCAAGATATACTATTGGTATAGTTGTAGTAAGCATCGATTACGAACTTGTAGGTGTTGGGTGTGATTCAAAATTAACAAAAGTTACAATTTACAAAAATTAGTTTGAAAGGGCAGGCTCATCCAGGGTAGTTACACTGTCTCACAGGACATTGATGGGAAGTGAGAGCTTTGATGTCACCTTTCGTTCTTTGAATGAGATTTCCGGTTGACCAATACATCTTCCCCCCGTTCCTTTTCTCTTTCCATCCTTTCTTCCCGCTCCCATCCCGATTTGATGGTCCGTAAACACCTTTATGATCCAAGTGTTACGGATGCTTATGGGCGGCAGTAACAACTTACCATCATGTAACCTGTTAGCTTGTTTAACAAACCTAATGTATAATAATAATTTTAAAAAACACACGATGTCTCCGTTGTGACGATTTACCCGAGACTAAATATGTCTAGGTTCTTCCATTCCCTATGAAGTTCTGTATTATCTAATAACTCAGGTAATATTAGCAGACCGCATAATATTCCCGGCTAACCAACGCAAACAACTTAGCAAAAATTTAAGTGAAAATAACGATCTTTATGTCTTAGAAAAATCCTAATTCAATTTAACATATTTCCACAAAACCCTTAATGTTTGGCTACTTAGATCCAAGCCTAAAGCTAAACATAATATTAATATTCAGACCGTGGGCGGAACCCAGCACTCGACCAACGAGCACACTTGACGCATTTTAATTTAGCCAATTTTAGCCGCGGCACGCCTCAACCGAGCTCACAAAAGGTACTGTTTTGTGATAGCCACTCTTTGTTTTAAATATTTGATGGAACTAGCCCTCTGCGGCTTTCTGCCTCGTAAAAACTACGTTAGAAAAGTTCTCGGCGCGATGATGTTTATTAAGCAGTTTGTGTGGCGTTTTAACGCGTTCCTGTTTTATTTTAAGTTACTTAGGTTACATTTTATGTAGTTTTATTCATAGCTATAAAAGACGAGACGAGCATGCCGTTGTCATATGTCCAGTAGTTACTCTGTCTACAATGTCCTTCAATCCGAAACACAACAATGCATTTACACCGCTGTTTGATGGGAGAAATAGACATATCATAATATGTACCCACCACGTACCTACCCAGGCGGCCTCTCACATATGAGAGACCTACCATTTGGATTATTTAATTCTCGGTATTTTGGAATTATTTTGGATATATAAAAGTATATTTGGTGGTGGTTGGCTTAAAGGCTAAAATTTCATGTTTCGATACCAATATTTGTTTCATTTTCGTATCGGGCACACTTTATTATTTATCCAATATTTGCCTTTCTAGTACCATAGCAACTGTCTCACCTATTACATGATAGAATTACTATGACAATACGAAAGCACTCGGTGTCTCCATTTCTCCTCCATCTATGTCTCCCAAGGGAGACAGCCATGCAGTATGTATTAGATAGTAGTGACACAATTTTATGACGTCACTACAGTGAAGCAACGAACACATGAGCGTGTGACTCCCTCGGCGCTGTAAACACTGAAAACTAGTTTTACAATATTCAAAAATGTAAAGATAAGCAGAGGAATAATTACTCAAATCTAAATTTGTTGCACCACTATTTTTATTACTGACACGAAAAAATGACTAACCTGCACCTTTTTTTTCGGTACCCAGGAGGCCGCCGTATGGTATAATGTTAGTGTTACTGGTCTACCACCCCGGCACGCTGCAAATGGCGAGATGAACATGCTAATTGCCTGATGGTAAACGATGCGACCGCTCATGGACAGTAGCAAAACCAAATAACACCATGAATTACTATGAAATGTTTGGCATTCCACTGTGCTCGTCATCCTGAGGCATAATATGTTAAGTTTCAATATGTCCAGTAGTTATTCTGGCTACAATGTTATTCAAACCGGTACACAACAGTGCATTTACATTACTGTTTGGTGGGAGAAATAGACATTGCAGTTGTAACTACCTAGCGATCTCTCGCATATTGTGTAATATTGTGGCCGAGCCGGGTCCGTAGCAAAAAACTAACACTAGCATATCGATTGAATCTCCTTGATGGTCTTCGCGTCCATTTCAAATAGCACTGGATATATCCGGTTGAAAAGCGCGCCGATTCGTTCCCTGTGATCATCCAGCATGGAACCAGTATGCAGACTGGTCTTTCTCATTAGGGACATTTATTATAGAACAAATTTTTACACCACTTACATCTAAATCTGGGCGCCCTATTCAGGTGTTATGAGTAACTATGTAACCATTTCGAAATCACTATTACTGCCTTTAATAGTAAAAGTTAAGTGCCGATTAGTAGACTTGCCACTCATCATAATTTTGTTAGCATATTAAGCTACTTATTCATACTTTAGAAAAAGCCAGGGATTGGTTTAAGGCGTATTGGGTATCCAGTTATCTCTAATAAAAGGGTTTACTTCCTCACCAATTATTCTCACATTTCCTCATTCGATTCGCTAATAGTAAGTCCATTCAGACCTATTTCATTGGGAATAATCTCCCCTTTCATTAATGTAGATTGTATTTCTATTATTCATGAATGTTTTCGTGTAATGTTTTGTTAATTTCTCGTTTAGTCACTCATTCATTGATAATATCATTCAGTTGAATTCTAAATTACATAATTTAGTACAATGTTTCAATAACAAAATATTAAACAATTTGATACAATATTTCGCTAACCCGCACTAGGCCAGCATGGTGGAACATATGGCCTAACCCCTCTCAATCGTAATCTCAACAGAAAAGGAGTTGATGGTGTTGATGGACTTTTTAAAAAATAAATTATTATCACATGTGACGATAATATTACCTCCATTTCCTAGTTCATGTTCTTTTGAAATGCAAAAACCAATATTTAAATAAATCTATATATATAAAAGAAAGTCGTGTTAGTTACTCCATTTATAACTCAAGAACGGCTGAACTGACTTGGCTGAAAATTGGTGGGGAGGTAGCTTAGAACCAGGAGAAGGACATAGGATACTTTTTATCACGTTCTCGGTTTCCCGAGTTTCTATCATTGACATATATTCTACCGATAGACAAGACATGTCATAGAAATTATTTGTCCCAGCTCAATAGCGACATCTACTTTATTGACTTGATATCATACAAATTATGGCCAAAGAAAAATGTGTCACGAATAGATAAGACAATTCATATTAATCGTAACTCTTCGTTATATGATGTCTACATATTAATACCGACAACTAAAATATAATATAAAATAATAGTTTCTTTTACATAAAAGAATATGGTTTCTTTTATTTACCGGATTTATAAACATGGCGCCTGGTGAGCACATTATTTGTGAATAATACACAAGAAAGTAAATTATAAATAAATATTTTTTTATGTTCAGGATTTAATTAATAGAAACCCTCTAGAAATAAAATATTTTTATTAAATCTGAAGGTAACCACGTTTCTTCGCCGCGATTCTTCTGAATAAATTTGATCCACAATTCTCTTGTTTCACGACATGGCCGAGGAAACCTTTTAATTTAAATAATAATAAAAATATTAATTTAAATGCTTTTAATTTTTTATCTTATATAAATACTTCAGTATCCGTTACAAATCTGCGTCGATATTGTCGACTCTGCGCATACAAATACTCGTTAGTCTTTGACATGCATGGCTGCCCGTCATCAATCGCTCCCACATGTCACAATTGTTGATATTAAATTAGATTAAATATGTTTTTAATATAATAAGTTAAACTCACTGGTGAAAAGTCACACCTTGACTTTTACTTATGTTTTTTGAATTGTTCGAGCAGTATTTTAATGCACACGACGGCATTTTGTCGAATAAAACTTCGCACTGATACGTGTCTAGTTCCAGCAAGCGCTTGACATAGACTAAATGAGTTGGAGCGCCTGGACTCCAACTCGTGTTACAAACTATTTGCTTGAGGTGTCTTCTCTAGTACGTAGTACATTATAACTCAATGGTTTCTATTAGCTTATTAACATTTTCTCATACAAAATGTTCATGGGTTCGTAACTGTCAAACATTTAATGTTCATCCCGTCGATACGGTAAACTCTTCCCTCAAATGAAATAACGTATTTAAATAAAGGTTTCGAATCGACAACATATATCCATAATATTCAATTAATGGCGTATTTTAAGTTTTAAAGATGTAAATTAATGACAGTAATAAAAAGTTTTTGACATTTAAATTGGTTGTCAAATATTTGTGCATGCGTTCTGAAATTAATTTTGTGTAACCAAAAGAGAATATATTATGAAGCCAAATGAATGTAGGACAATTAAATAAAAAATATTCACACGTAAGAAGATTTACTTCTTTTCAAGATAGAATATCACTTCAAAATGAAAAATATTGATTAAAATAACTATTTTACATATGGAGAATATTGCAGGGGTTCTCAAATTAGGCGTTGCCTGTGGCTTGAGAAACCAGTTAAATATAATTGTTATTACATTAATTGTGTGTGTGAGTGTGAGAAAGTGCTAATAGTGTATGTTTGTGTGTGTATGTGTGTGAGTGTGTGTGTTATGTGTTATTATGTTTACTTTTATCACGAATTTTTACGGTGGCTTTACCTTCGCTATAATTCACTGATTGAAATATTATACATTTTGAACTATTATGTCGAAGAAAATCGAAACCACTGAAGTTATTTCTATGAAAATTAATATTTCATCTCTTTATTACTAACAAAAAGTAATGGCGTAATATTTATGGAACAACAGCATAGTGAGGGTGAAATAAGGGATAGAATATTGCATGGATAATCAAAATCGCTAAAGTGTTTAATGTCAAAAATTTATAAGGAACACTATTTGGATATGGAGAAACGGGATATAAGTAGGAGGTACGGGAGAGGACTAGGTTAGCTGACAGATTTGATAGGACGAAATGTAAATGCACGGTATAAGACGGGATGGATAATGAAGAGAAAGGACGGGACGTATCGGGAAGTGACTGAATAGACGGGATGGGACGGAATTGAGCAGGACAGTAGGATAGCTACGTCATGTTAAGGTATACAAGAGCTTATACGAAAAATAACAGGTATTTGGTGTGAAGTAAAAAAAAATATATCTGCATCCAGGCAAAGGTGGGTCGGGCTTTTTTGCTATGCTAAATAATTTAATATAATATTAATTATATAATAACTAAGCCATAGCGGAGCGTGGTCGGGTCAGCTATGGTATTTTTTAATCGATTTCAATGAATGTCGTCGGAGTAGTAACAGTGTTATAATATCTCCGTAGCAAAATAATGATTTAAATCTGGAGAGATGGGATAGAATAGAATATACGGTGGTTAAAATGGGCCAGAAGAATAGGTACAGATGGGATTGGATTTTGATAAGCAGTTTAGACAACGGCTGTCATGTTGATTTTAAATAAAATATGGACTGGAATCTGTATTTACACCCAGGCGAAGCCGGGCCGGGCCGCTAGTAAAACAATAAATTAGCTCTTACAAAATTGTTCTCTAATTATTTTTTATCCTTTTCCGAAGGGCAATTTTCCGCAGTAAAAGATAATACCTCGAATACGTATTAAAATTGACAGAGCACATACAAACTTATGCCATTTTCCCAGAAGTGGTAGACAGAGGTGCAACCAGATCACCCAAGTATCGCCTTGCATTTTCCATCCTACGATGTAATAGGGGGCGAGCCTATCGCCATATCGGGCACAAATTCCTGACCCCGTGTTGCTAGCGAATAGAAAAATCCAATATCACTTTGTTAGACCCGGGACTCGAATCCGAATTTTATTTCTTACACGTAGTTACATTCCATCATTAGATCTAGCTGTTTTATTTTCTTTAAATTTACACGCCAGTTCCACCAGACTCTAATCCAAGGACAATACAATTCTATTTCTCTAACACCTGTAAAAATATTCCAGAACAAACCCAGCAACGAGTATTTCCGCCACTATAAAAATCCTTTAGAAACACCCGCTTTCATATCAAACAAGTCTGAAGCATACAAATACCTAGGAATTTATAAGACATTCTCTTAACAAGAGCTCTACCGGGAAGACATCTCAGGAATCAATACATTTCAATGACTATTGTGGCGTGTTCTGAGACTGACGACGTCTCCAATCGATAAGCATCTAGTTCTCATAACGCTATTCTATAGTTTACGATGGCACGTGCGATTTCAGAAGATATTTGAGGATTTCATGTTACTAATATGGTTTACTAGGTGTGGTGGCCTGTTGGTAAACGGACCAGACAAGCTGTAAACATATTCACAGTGATCGCGGGTTCAATTCTCAGGGCGCACCTCTGAATTTTACATATGTGCTGATAGTCAATCACCACGCACGATAACGGTGAAGGAAAACATATTTAGGAAACCTGCATACCAAAGCGATTTGCAAAAATTGACGTGTTACGTTTATTTATTTTATTATTAACTTTATATACCAAACAGTAAACAGGCGCGCTTAGTGCCAGAGGCATTAGGCAGTAGATGAAGCAGAAATGGAGTAAAGCAGGTAGGTTTATTGTACGTTTTTTTAGGAGCTAAGTTCGATATTTTGCCTTGCTTATTGACTTCAGCAACAAAACATTAGAGACTGGAGATGGGACCCAAGTTCAACGATCCATCACGAAATTAATTCATTATAACATTAAATATTTTAAAACTATTTAAAATATTATTTCTTCCTTATAGCTAGGGATATTATATTGAAGATCTGACTTGGCTAGTTATTATACACGTTCATTTTAAAATAGTTTTGTTAGCTTGAACTTGGCTTGACACGCTACCGTGTGTCTATTATAGATAGTAACATATTCCTACATTTTTGGTATCCGCAGTAATTATTACAACTAGCTGAACGTTTAAAAGTGTATTGTAGCTGAGTTTACACGCGTTTTGTTCCCACGAGGCCGCGCGTAGACGGGAAAACCATTCCCAATTTACTTTATGGTAATTGAAACAGACACAGTATATACATCGTTACAAATGTATATATAAGCTTATGCTTGGATGTTCCCGTGGGTAGGCTGAAGTGCTATAATGTATTCCCATTACAAAATGTGATAGAAAGCGAAGATATTGGGGCAACGCATCACTACATAGGATAAAACAAAGTCGCTTTCTCTGTCCCTATGTCCCTTTGTATGCTTCAATCTTTAAAACTACGCAATGGATTTTGATGGGGTTTTTTTAATAGATAGAGTGATTCAAGAGGAAGATTTATGTGCATAATACGTGCATGTTATTGTAGAAAAATCTATATGCACCCGGAGGAAGCTGGATCGGGCCGCTAGTATTATATATTATTGATTATATACTATAACACAAATTCATAGAAAAATAAAAGTAACCGTGCGTAGTGGCCTGTTGGTTAGGGATCAGACGCGGCTGCCAACATGTTTAGCGTGGTAGCTAGTTCAAATCTCAGGTCACACAACTGACTTTTCAAACACATGCCTTGTCCATTGATAGTCAATCACCATGCACTACAACGGTGAAGGAAAACATCGTGAGCAAACCGACATACCCGCACTAAGCCAGTGTGGTGGACTCTATGACATAAACCCTCTCAATTGTTGTCTCGATTGTAGAGGAGGTCCATGCCCTGCAATGGGACGTACATATATGGCTTAGTACGGACATTGTATATCTCAAACGTAAAATTTTATAAAAATCACGACGTTATTCACAACGCAAAACACTGCCATTACAAAAAAACTAACTGAGTGTAAAAACCTTAGAGAGTTTTAATGCGTACTCAGTCTAGCAAATGCATTTTTATGTGATGAAACCTTGTTTCAGGTCGTTAAAATTTTAGTAACAGGGATCGATTCAACTAGAGTACTATCACAGAACACCTCTAATTTTGCGTTTTGTTAAATAGATAAGGTTGCCACTGGTCTTGATTTTGGAAATATTTCCGTCGAGACACTTTTTTTTTTTATTTATTTATTAAAAATCACAAATTACGTAATTACAAATTTAGGCATAGGTTCCACGAAACCGTATTTCGGTTTGACCGTGGATATGACCGTGGAGATGATGGACTAATAATGCAATCTTTCATTCCAGTTCCATTAAAAATATAAAAACTTACATACATACATAAACTCACGCCTATATGCCAGAAAGGGTAGGCAGAGGTGTCAGGAAACTCACATTTCGCCTTGTATGTTCCGTCCCGCAATGTGATAGGTGGCGAGCCTATCGCCATATCGGGCACAAATGCCTGACTCGGGGCTGATAATGAATAGAAAAATCCAATATCTCTTTGTCCAACCCGGGATTCGAACCCGAGACCTCAGCTTTGTAACCGTACAACGACGCCACCGAGGTAGTCAAATATAAAAGCTTCGACGCAAATAAAATAAAACGTCTCAGACTAACCATATATATAAATGCCCCTCCAATAAATCAATAGTGCGGAACCCTTTCAATGAAACGTGACGAAGCCTTTCAGTAGTTATAGAGTTATTACTCCTTATCCGCGACATTTCATAACGACACAATCGAACCGAATCAAATATTCTACGGTCGAAACGCTTATCAACCGTCATTAATATTTTAGTATCATTACACAGCACGTCATTTCCAAAATACAGACGATCAAAACGGATTTACATGTACATACTAGTGAGGAATCGAAAGTTAAATTTAACAAAGCAAAATCAACTTTATTTCCACTGAATAATGTACATATTTCAACATTCTGACGCTCGTAGACGCGCGTATTCGGCGAAATGCGCGCGAATTCGCGGGTTATTTGGTTTTATGAGTCTATTTCTACTCGAAATCGTCGACTTTGTACGAGAGGTCTTTACAGTGCTAAAGTTGATTAAAAGAACATACATAGACTTATGTTCGTGGACATGATGAATCTCGGAAATTCTTGTAAAAATGTTTACGGTATGTACAGTCAGCACTATAAGTCGCTACGCAGTCACGAGATTTGGAATTGTCTTATCATCCAAAATAATATTTTTTCCAATATCGTATGGCACCTCTCGGCATAGATGACTACTTGGTTATATTTTACGAGTACAGAGTACTACGTACGTACGTAGTACGTACAAATTTTAATTCATAAAAAGGTTATCAAAAAATGTGAAGTCTTCAGCGACTTATATTGCTGACTGTACTTATGTATTTCTCGCGGTATTTTCCTTTACTATTTGACTATTAATACACTTAAAAAAACATCACGCAATTAAAGTTCCCTGTATAATCATTATATTATCAGTATAGGGTGGCTCAAGGTTTATTACCCTTAAATATGTACCCTCAAATACAGGAATATCCGTACGGGGTATACATCGTGGTAATTAAGCACCATTGACAAAGGCCTGCCCCAAAGAACCCTGAACCGGTTTTAACAACCCAATTACGTGTGATTACTTCCACTATAATTGCAAAGTAATAGCAACCCCGCCCTTATTAAGTGTCGATCTTAATTAGCACGCCATTTTCGGCCTTGCTAATTGAAGCATACGGGACATATCAGTATGTATAATCAGGTGTTTTTCATGACCCAGTTGCTTTGGAATGACTTCATCCACATTCGATTTCGGCTGGTTGATTGTTTTTAAATTGGTGTATTTTCCGTTGTACTATTTCGGTATTAATCCCTTTATGTGAGTATGAAAAATATTTTTTTATTCTGTATAAAAGTGATTGCATAAAAAAATGAATACCGCATATTCATGCTATCTTCTAGCAATGTATGCATTACAACATCTGTTATGACCTACGCGTTGTCTTAAAAAGCATCCGAGGCTCTTTACGACGACACGGTTTGCAAATCTTGATGTCATTGTGTTCGGTCCTAGTCGGATATTTTGACTGTAAGTTAGTTGCAAAAATGTCATTTCTCAAGAATGAAATTTGATCCCGAAATGACGAATAACATCCATAGACATTTAGCCTCTTCATTAAGTAAATTTCCGCCATCTCTCTCCCCTTCCCCATCTCTATTTCTCTGGCACACTGTTTCTCCAAGGATCTTCATGTCAACCAGTTGGAAGCGGCTTGCATCCAGCAAATTACTATCACTATTGTGAAACTATATGAAAACAAATCCCTATTCTCCACTCCACAAAAGTGCGTGGTGGCCTGTTGGCAAACTGACTAGACGCGGCTGCCAACATGTTCACGGTGGTCGCGGGTTCAAATACCAGGGCACACTTCTGACTTTTCGGAGTCATATGTGTATTGACAGTCAATCACCACGCACTAAAACGGTGAAGGAAAACATCGTGAGGAAACCTGCATACCACAGCGATTTATAAGAATTTCTATGGTATGTAAGTTCGCCAACCTGCACTAGGCCAGCGTAGTGGACTATATGGCCTAACCACTCCCATTCGTACTTTCGATTATAGAGTAGGCCCGTGCCCTGCAGTGGGACGTATATGGGCTGATACAATACAATTCTCCACTGACCTTTCGACACCTATTATTATTTAAAGTTACCAAATACCTGATAATGCATATACCTAGAACACTTGAGTAAAACCATTCTCCGATCTATTTCAGAGGAATTGAAGCGCAGTAAAACACCGGGAGCGAATTGGCCGAGACCACTGGGGAGCTATTGGTGTTAGCATCAATTTGCAGCCGATGGTCACGAGTGGTGATAAGATATATGGGAATGACGTGACTGGAATACTAGAGCATAATTCCTACAACTATGAGAAACTAAAGCAGATGGTTAATATTATGATCACACATTCCAACACGACAAATTAAAACTCTTTTTAAGGGAAACAATATGATCTTGTTCTAAAAAGAACTGTATCACTGTATCAACCCATATACACGGCATGAGCCTACTCTACGATCGAGTGTTCGATTGAGAGTGTTTAAGTCATATAATCCACCACGCTGGCCTAGTGCCGTTTGGCGGACTTTACACACCATATCAAATTTAATTAATCCTTAAAAGAACAATGCAGAGAAATGGTCTCTTTGGTCTCGTACCATATATGTGTATTTGTGTATAATTTGATATCCCAGGTTCAAATTGGTCAGAAAATACAGATTATGCGAGATTTGAATTTTGTAAAACTATTTCTAATAAATTGGTTATCCGGGATTAGATTTATGGTCAGCATAGCTATCGGCTCGATCTCCACATTTAGGCCATCTGTCTATCCACGTGGGGATTAATGCATGAATATATATGTTTTGTTAGTGACTACCTCGGTGATTTAATTGCACTATAGTATGATTACAAAGCTGAGGTCTCAGGTTAGAATCCCAACTCAGACGAAGTAGCAGTGGATTTTTTATTTGTAGCAGCACATAACTTCATGCAAGCACGTTAATAGATCAAATGTCAATGTCAAATAATTGAGATAACATCACGTAAGCATGTATCACCTTAATATATAAGCATCGTTTGTGCTGTCACATAAACAATCTCATAGAGAGTCACAGTGAGACTCGCTACATCTTGTGTTTCCATTTTCCACCCTGGCCTAACCACTGGCAAAAATTCATTATCAGTCCGGAATCAGAAATTTGTGCCCAATGTGGCAATAGGCACGCCTTTTATCGTATCGTGGGACGGTACACGTAAAGCGAAACGTGGGTGTATTGGTTACTAGCAGTAGCTCTGCCTACTCCTTCTGGGAAAAACGCGTGAGTTTATATACGTACATTTTTGCAAATTCGTTCATAATCTACAACAGTATTAACTCTAACAATCAAACAATTTATTCGGAAATATTTTTTCATCAACATTTCGACGACACTTGGGCGATTTATTTTGCGCTTTTTAATGCGAAATAAAAACAAATAAGCTGAAAAAAGTTGCTGCAAAAAGAGTACAAATTTCAATTTTTAATTAATTCGCTCGATGACTGTTAAAAAGCGGCCGGGGAAATGAGCGGTACTGCGGAATTACAAACGCTTGAATTAAGCATAAGCTCATGTGGGCTTGTTTATTTTGGCTGAATAAACATGATCAATATATTATAATCTTTACGTCCTATCCACTCTTAATCGTGCTCGATCATAGAGGAGGCCCGGCCCTGTAGTGGGACGTACATATATGGGCTGATACAGAAACATAACTATCTGGCCATCAATCACATAGCCCCTACTGACTCTATAGTATGCTACACAATATGTTATGTTATGGGTTCAAGTACTGAGATATTTTAGTACAACAGTTATGCTATGGTCAGAAACAAAGATCGAATGCTCGAAAGACCACGTCCAAAGTAAGTTATATTAAGTTTTCCAGTTCTAAGAATCAATACTATTACACTCATTATTAACTCCGAACTTAGTCTAAGGTTTCAAGTTTTAAAAGAAAAATAAATAAATAAGAAGACAGTTAGTGTTGCTTGCGCCGTTTCTTGTTCCGTTTCTTCTTCACAGCTACGACACGTTCCGAAGCGGTAGTAGCAGAAATTCACAAGATCGATTCAAAAGATCTTATGAACGACTATTGGAATAAAGAATATTTTAATTTATTTTGATTTGATTTCGATATGCGACAGAGGCTTCGAACATTTTGTGGAGTACCTACGCACATTCGTACACTTTTGCGCACGACGTTAGAACATTTGAATTTCTTTCCGAATCAGTAACTCCCCTGACTGCCCACACTAAGATCAAGTCTTGTGTCATGGGAATTAGGAATCCGCCTCATGTTGCACAGCCGCTGTCCAACCACCCGCGCCATGAAGGTTGTCCAGAAAGTTTCATTTCAACACACACCGTCCAACAACATACCAAATCACAATTTAATGAGTTATTTTAATTTACAAAGCCGAAATCCCTTTGATATGACCCGGCGTGGCCTGCTACAGCCTTTGTGTCAATTAGGGCATGAAATTTGATGTCGCACTAATATCTGGTAGTCGGAATTAATTTCCGCTGCTCAATTGTATACATTAACACTGATTTATGTTTGTTTGTAAGTACATTGGCAATTGGATTATACAACGCAAGCAGATTAAGCGGAGCTCACTGTCCGAAATCGTTTCAGGTGTTTTCATAATATAATATTACTAGCAGCCCGGCTCAGCTTCGCCCGGGTGCATATAGATTTCTCTACAATAATATGCACGTATTATACACATAAACCTTCCTCTTGTATCACTCTATCTATTCAAAAAAACCGCATCAAAATCCATTGCGTAGTTTTAAAGATTTAAGCATACAAAGGGACATAGGGACAGAGAAAGCGACTTTGTTTTATACTATGTCATGATATATAATAATTATCTAGGATTGGAATATGGTGAAAGATGAGTGGAATGAAATGTTAGACGAAAAGCTGAGATAGAACGTACTGTGTGAAAGAGACGACGAATGAAAATACTTAGGATGGAAAGAGATAGTGGATGAATGATTAAAATGTTGAATAATCTAAATGTTTTTTTTATAAATAAAAACATGTACAGAATTATCAGAAATAAATCTCGAAATCAGTGAATTTTTAAATCCTTTTTTTACAGCACGCCACATTACAAAATGAATCAAACATTATTTTATATTCAATCAAACTTTATAATTCCTACATCGAAATAATGATATCAAAAATACTTACAGTTCACACAGCCACTTAATACTCGTATTCTGAAACAAAAGAAAATATATTATAATTCTGTAGATTGTTCTAGACTTTCTTGGGATTTCTGTAGAAATTACTCTCGCACATACATTATTAGTTCGTTATAAGAAATCCAAGTAGAATGAAAGCCCATGAATACAAATAACATACCAATAAAGGCTTCTTCGTTCGCGAGTATAAATATTCGTCTGAAAAATTCGTACACTTGAGGCCGAATAAACTTTTTCTTTTACCTCCACTCGTAGAATACGCATATAAAATAAAAAAATATACGAACAAGGGAATTCATTCCCTAAAAAGTAAATAATAAAATATACGTTAATAATTATGTGAAATTAATTTAAAAAATAATCTTGGTACGAGAATGTAACCTTTTTTATGTGGAATTAATTTAAGAAAATAATCTTGGGTTGTAACCTTTTTTGGCATCAGTGTGTTAGTTTCTCGTAAACACGAGACGCCATTATAAAAGGTTATAGTAACGACAACAGAACACTAATTGGATAAAATATATTATTAAATATGACAAACAACGTCTGTAAATCCTATTTTTACATTGTACAAATCGTGAACTGTAAAAATGTAAAATAACAAGGTATACAAGATTACTGCAAAATGACAACCCTCCATTCACTCGGCACTGATTAACCCCTCAACCGTGAGAACCTGAAGACAGTTCCTTCCGGTTTCAAGCAATAAGCAACCTAATGTCATTGAAATAGGGTCTATATTAATACGGCTCATCGGATTTCAAGCAAAAAAGCAACCTAACGTCATTGAAATAGGGGCTATTTTTGAATCAAGGTCAGTAGGCGGCGCTTACGACAGGCTAAGGGTTAATAATAAATGAATGCTGAAGTCAAGTTACGTTTAAGAGCCTCAGGTTTTTATCAAAAAAACGACGTAATTTTTGCACTCACCGTAAATTCACATAGAATTCATGAGTGTTGTTCATTATACTTTAAAATTTGATAAATTACTTGCGAAAAAGTTGGAGACGCGACGGGTGATATAAAGGGGGAATGGACTGAACCCATCTGTTACGCAGACAAATGCTGGAGACGAACTTTTGTGTAGAGACCGCGACTCCAAATGTGGGAAGTTGATACACCGAGATTTGTGAGCGGACCAACAAATATGTTGCGCAACTGGAATTAAACTTGGATTTAAAGTTTTGTTTGATATAAATATTTTGTATATAATTTGTTTTCGAGTTGTACCAAGTTCTATGGTGTGATTCCAAAAAGGTTGAAATTAAGTGATGGCACGTCCATAAACTTTCTAATATTAAGCTGATTATGAAACAAAGAATGCACGGAAAGAAAAAACTGGCTGTCGGACTTTTAGTAAAAATATATACAAACCACTTCTCACTACTTGTGTTTACAGTAATCGATCGTGTCAACTTACTTAAATATTTATTCACACGTTACTCGTCTACATAAATAGTTATTTTATGGGTCAAAGTGTACGCTTCTTTAACAAGCTTCCCAACAGTATAAAAGAACTTCCAATTAATAAATTTAAAAATGTAATTAAAGTAACGCTGTGTAGAAAGGCATATTATAGAATCTCAGACTATAGGGTAGATAAAACTACTTGGGAATATTTTGCTCATTTTTTTCTAATTGTAATAATTGACATCATTATGTAATACATCGACATAATTGTGACTCAAGAAATGAACCATAGTAATTTAATAGGACTATTAAAAAAAAAGATAAAAAAGCAGACAGCTCGTGTTGCTAAGGGAGTTTCTTGCGCCGTTTCTTTTTCACAGCCACAACATGTTCCCAAGCGGTGAAAGCAGAAATTAACGATTCAAAAGATTTTGTGAAAACATCATTATCATATCAGCTACAGGAAGTCCACTGCTGAACATAGGCCTCCCCCAAGGATCTCCACAATTTTGTGAAATACTATTTGAATAAAGAATATTTTGATTTGATTTAGCAAAAGTCTATTAATCAAGTTTTAAAAAACACTCTGGGTCTTTTTATCCTGATATATAAATGTTTAATTTAATGGTATTAATGTGGGAATAGTTCCGTAAGGGGTCAAATTAAACAAAGATCGTCTTGGTAATATTAAATATATTATCGTCTTAAAACTCGTCTTCACTCTTCAGCCGTCCTCTACGTCTTCCACGTCTTCCACGTCTTCCAGACTGTTCTCTTCTATTCCGTCTTTGCATACTTCAACATCTATATCATTCATCCTCTTACTCTTTCCATCTTAAATACTTTTATTAGTCATCTCTTTCACACAGACCACGTTCCATATCAATCATTCGTGTAACGTTTCATTCTACTCATCTTTCTTCTTAACATTCAAATCCTACATTAATAATATGCCATCTGCGATTATTGGCATATTCCTCACAAAATTGCTGGGACATACAATAAAATTGAAATACAACACAATTGTCGTTTATGACGTAGAATTTACTCATGTTTATATGCAGTAAATCATGTAAGAAGGGGTGTTTTCCGCCCGTCTCGCGTTTAATGTGCCGTGATGATCATAAACTATACAACATATTTGTCTTTTTTATGAAACAATAGCATTTCCTTATGGTCGGTTACCTGATAGCTCGTGTAACTAGTATTTTCAGTTTACCTACGGAAACAGAGGTTTTTGTTAAGACATTTGACGGCAATACTTTTGATTTGATAAATTTATTAGATATGCAAAGTTTAAGCATTAGAATTGGGCCTAATTTAAACGATACACTAAGGGACAATATTCTACATACACAAATATCACGCCTTTGTTCTAGAAGAGGTGGGCAGAGTTGTGACCAGGACATACGCGTTTCACCCTAGGTATTCTGCGATGTGCTGTCACATCGCAAGGCTTTCGCCATTCTAGTTAAATTTTAACCCGTAACCACTGACTCTGAGCTGATAATAAATATAAAAATACAATGTAATTTTGCCCGGCCCGGGATTTGAACCCCTCAGCGTTGTAGTCATATCCAAGTACAACTGCGCCATTACAACAATACAATATAATAAAAGTAAAATCTAACTCCATTTAAGACAACTTCTAGATAGTCAACAATATCACTCAATAAATCATTTTATAATGGGTTGTAAACAAAATATACCTACACCTTAAAGTCAAAAGCACTCTTACATAATTGGCTACTTCATTTCGTACATCGATATAATTAATAGACAAGACTTTATAGAAACAAAGCGTTTTAAATTATCCTTACAATTACAAACTATTAAGTACTTTGTTTACAGAAAGCAATAAAACCGCCGATAATAAACATTTTTAATTACCTCACAAAATCCAGCGTTGAACCTTTCAGCGTAAACATGCTAATTTATCCCCTAAAACAAGATAGTGAAAGGGGCTAAATCCTTTAAATAATTTTGCTCCAAAATTATATGAAGTGTGCTCAGCTTAGGTGTGGGTAAGTGAGATTAAACGAAGATTTCCTGCATTACTCGGCATTATCCGGGCGTTAATATTAGACGCCCAGTTACTTGGGCCCGCAGTGTAAATTCGCAGGTTGGTGGGATGGAGATAAATGTGTTGGTGTATTACGTTTGTTAGTGTACACCCACCATAATACTAATCTATGAAACCCACTGTATTTTGATCTTTGGAACATTCTTTATCATGTAGGTACTGTACAGGTCACTATTTGGTACAGGTTATATAAAGGAAACACAGTTTGATTTCCGACAGACACATTAATCGTACGGCGCACCAGCGGCAAGTGTCCCCCCCCTCACCACTACCGCTCGCCCTACTAGTCGATGTGTCATCATTTACTTATACATTACAGCAGTGGTTCCCAAACTTATTTTGTCTACTGCCCACTTTGAGAATAAATATTTTTTTAGCGCCCCCATTTTTTCACCTATATGATATATGAACTACGCGGATAGAAATATAGAACGCCCTCATTTTCTTTCTGGGTCTCTTACCGCCCCCCTTGAGACCTGCAGCGCCCACAAGGGGGTGTTATCGCCCACTTTGGGAAAGACTGCATTACAGGAACCTATTTATTTATTTATTTATATATGCTTTATTGTACACCAAAATGAAAGACGCATACAAAATACTTAAAAACTAAAGGCATGGTTACAATAGGCGGCCTTATCGCTAGCTGCGATCTCTTCCAGGCAACCTTTGGATGGACTGGATTTTTGAGAAATTGAAATATAGGGTAGTGCAAACAGTGAGAGAATAAACAATAATAATAATAATTGATGTACATATTATATTATATTAATTTACATAATATAAATACACACAAACATACATACATATATACATACATACATACTAATATATATTGAGCTAACTATAATGATGATATAAGTAAAGAGGATCAGAAATATATATATAACAGGATAATACGTTACTGCAGTGAGAGATAGTGTATCTTAACAAGTCTCTTAAAACTTGGTAATGACTTAGCTTGTCTGACAGACAATGGTAATTCGTTCCACAAGCGAGCAGCATAAACTGTAAAGGATTTGCTAAGAAATGATGTGCTGTGCTTGGGAATCTCTAGGATCAAATTCTCTGTTGATCTAAGAGTTCGTGCATATTTAGGGGAAATTCTTAAGATATAAGCTGAACTTAGCCGTGACAATAGTCGTGTATTTGGATCCAATGGCACCTTTCACTTTTTGGAATCGTTTGTATAATGATATTGTACAATTACAATGCATGTTTGTTATACTAACGGTTGTTAGACATCAGGAATCAAACGCGGTATATCTTGAAATTACTATACTTTTCATATTCATTTTTAAAATCCATATACAATACAAAACAATGAGCGAGTTATGTCAAATGAGTCTCTGAATGGCGGGCGTTTTGACATATATTTTTTTAATATTGAGATTATATGCCAAGGTGTTTCAGTCTTTCGGCCTTATGTAACACACAAAATAATACGATATTAATTAATAATTATAAACAGTATTCAGACAATAAATTAAGACACATACAGTCTCTAAATTTATCGTGATAATAATAAATAAATAATAATAATTGTTAACATGTAGACGAAAAACATCATAAAAAATCCTGCATCCCGAAGAGATTTACAATTTTTCTATGCATTGTTAATAAGCCTTTTGCATAGGCCTTTTAAAGAACCCCGTATCAGTGTCAGGGGAATGGCAGTATAATCGATAGCAGAATTTTTTGTTCTTTAAAATATAGTTGTCAATCTTATACGGTCAACTATTTTTATTGTGGGTTTTTGAAATTAATAAGTTAATAATTAGCAATAAAAAAGGATTAAATCCAATTAATTTGTTGTGACCACTCTTATCTTCCTAGCTCCTTTTCAATGCATCTAATAGTTGTCTGAAACAAATCGCGGTAAGCGATAACATCGCCAATTGTCACCTTTATTTAAACGATTCCTCTTATCTTTTGTATGTGGTTTCAATAAAAAAATGTATAAATAAATAATTATCCAGTTCAGACAGGCGTGTTATATTACGGTTCACAACCGCTAAAATGTGGACATCAATGTCGACCACACGCGGTCGTATCTGTCAGCGTTTATTAGTAAAACAAAATGTAATATTTGATGTTATTTATACAAATAATAATTGTGATACATTAATACTATAAGTACGTAAAACGGAAATGGCAATAGTGATTTAATTTAATTATTGTTCTAGTGATAGGATAAAAATTGTAGGAAAACCATTCCCAAATAATATTTAGAGCATATGATGGCAAATTAGTAGTAAATAGGCATAGTCCATAGGCAGCTGTAAATGTGAAAAACACGATCAATACTATTTTTAATTTACATGTAATATTATAGAATATGTTAAGCCAGAGTATTATAGCAGTGTAATGTATGTTGTGTTCCACTTTGAAGGACATTGTAGCCTAAATAATTACTGGGCATATTGAGATCTAACTTACTTCTCAGGATGGCTAGCGCAGTTGAATTCCAACCAGGTCGGGATGATTGTATCGATTGGCATGGGACTGCCGTCTGATGCTAATCGATTCTCTTCCTGGACGGCATTTGTGCTTACCATCAGTTGTAGTGTGGTCACTATGCCGTTCCAGAATAAAAAATAAAATAAAAAAGTTTTTTTTTGTTATTCATGTTGTTGTTTGATATAGCTTCTTCTTCCATACATTGTAATAAAAAATCAATACGAGAATAATTTAAAACCGCCCACTTTTTCGAGCCTACATTGTATCTTCTCAGGTGGGTGTAAAAGCTTTTTGGCGCATATGTTGTGTCAAATATTTAATACTTTTTACAAACACGCATTGGATTATTTTTACTTGTCTCATGGAAAAAACGGGGCTTAGAAGGTAATTTATGTTCCAGAGCATAAATTACGTTTTTTTATTAAGGATATATTGAAAAAATAGTAGGGAATTTTAATAAATTTTGATGGTTGTGAAAACTAAGGGATATATTAAATATTTATTAGATATTTTATATATATTAGATATTTTAAATATTTGCGCGACAAAGTTACTTGACACCCGACCTGTACAGTACGGGGTTTCTCTGACATGCTGAAGGTATATGAAATTTCACAGTAAAATTACAGCTATTACCTATTATATTATTTACCAATTGGTTGATTTTAGATATTAATTAATAATATAGATCGCTTATAATATTTTGGCGTCTGAATGCATTATTGACATTTTGCCAAAATATTGGGAATAGTTTTGTATCTTTCATAAATTTGACATGACACTTAATATCATTAAATTATACCTAAATGCTTCTCAGGAAGGTTGGATAAAAGTATCCCCACGCACCCTTCGCCTAGCCTGTTCCCTATCATAATCCATCAGATTAATTCAGTCATAGATCATGCTCGAACATAAAAAATAGGGCCGGCGTCGCTCAATAATAGATTCATTCAATTGACCGGGAGTGAATGAAATGAACTGAAACCTATCGGGCGGGGAATGCGCCTTTTACGGCGATATTCAGTGATTGCACCAATGGTTTTACGATGTTTCAAATTGGAAAATAATGGTGTTGGGAACGAACGAAAGGACTGATCGAATGAACGAATGGCGGTTTAAATGTTTATGAGGGGATTAGTGGCGGTTTTAAGACGTCTTCAGTGGTGTAGTTTAGATAAGAGTATTATCGAAACAATTGGAGATCATTTGTTTATTTTTGTTATTGACAAATATATTATTTTTAATGCAGTGATGTAACTGTTGAAAAGGTCAGTGTAGTCCAAATATTTTTATTTAAGTATTAAATAAATACACCCAACAGTCACTTCTGTATCAGCCCATATACGTCCCACTGCAGGGCAGGATTGAGAGTGGTTAGGCCATATAGTCTACCACGCTGGCCTAGTGCGGGTTGGTGGACTTACATACCATAGAATTTTATAAATCGCTATGGTATGCAGGTTTCCTCACGATGTTGATGTTTCACCTTCCTTCACCGTTTTAGTGCGTGGTGATTGACTATCAATACACACATGACTCCGAAAAGTCAGAGGTGTGCCCTGGGATTCGAACCCACGACCATCGTGAACATGTTGGCAGTCGCGTCTAGTCCGTTTACCAACAGGCCACCACGCACTTACATACACACAGTCACTTACATAGTCTTAACCTCACACTAAGATCAAGTCTTGACGTAGCTTAGGTATCAAAAACTACGAAAGACTTTTCAGTCGCACAAACACCCAGACACGAAACAAATATTTGTGGTTCGCAAAAATATTTGTTTCCGTGCGGACATCGAACCCGCGACCTCTCATTTTATAGTCGGCGTCTAACCAACTGCGATTTTCGAAATTACCCTATTATCTAGTTACCCGTTATTTGCTCGTCCAACCTATGCTCAAAGATATACTATACTTTAACCTAGTTATTAAACCAATAAAAAAGTATAACAACTTCGTTCAATGTTGAATATTTAATAATAATTTTAGGATCATTTGGTTTCTGTTTCAAGGTTGTTTGTCACATTAAAAATTAATTTCTAAACATAACGTGTAATTTGTACACGTGGGTGTTCCCACGATCTCAAAATTATTGAGAATTTTCGTGACAAGAATATCATAATTATATTATTTCAGTAATATTGTAATCATATGTTATAGGAAGTAAAAATAGTTTAAAAAACTTAATGGGTATACGTGATTTACGATTGGAAAAGCCGTCATTACCCACGCAAGAAAAACTAATAAATATTATTTAAAACCACAGCATATTTCTGAACCGAATGGTAGTTTTAGTCAAACCGCCGCATGGAGTAGGATTAGGGTGCAATTACAAAGCTAAGGTCTCGGGTTCGAATCCCGGGTTGGACAAAGTGATATTGGATTTCTATTATCAACCCAGAAACAGAAAGAACATCGGCGAAAATGGACCATGAACGGGACCAGTTATGAATGGTACATCAAAAATTTTTATAATTTATTAGAGTCAAAATGCATATTTCAATTTATTTTAAAAAACCCGGATAAAAAAGAAAAACTTTAAGTGTTTTTAATAATATTGAACGCATATGAGTGCGTTCCATCAGTCATACTTTGTTTTAAAATAAGGTTTTAACTACAACGTTGAAGGTAGTACTAAATTAAAAATAAAGTGTTGGTATTTTCTATGACACATGATTTTTCTTTGCGCTGTCATTTTGCTTTCTTTTGATTTCCGACGACTACTGTTCTCTGTTTATATTTGTGACTTGGCGGACGGATCACGGACTCCGATATACCCTTGTATTTCTGACCACTTTGTAAGATTAACCATTGTATAACGATAATGCTTTGTGATTTGGTTTAAAGTGTGAAGTATTACCATATTTACAACATGAACTCGGAGCAACAGTGTGCTCCTCAACAATTTTTGCATTGTGTTCAATGCAATACCCGTCTTATTATACTCATTGCTGTAATCAGTGAGTGGGTCTACCCAATAATCGAAGTTTTTATTTAGCCATGAATCTACAAGGTATCAAGGTATTTACCATTTAGTCAATATGGTTTAGTATCCTGGAGTTCCCACAGGAAAAGTGTGTGTGTTTTGATGAAAAACAATGATGCAAAACTTCCAAATCAAGGAGAGACGGAATAACTAAGTATTGTTGTTAACTGTGTAGTAGGACGTCTCATAGTAGTAATGTTGTTGTGCCCACGTCATGACTTTGATGTTGCTGCCCCTGCAGAGTTCTTAGATTCTATTGTAATAAGAGAAGATGAGAAATAATACATTTAAAAAATGTTTTCTGTGTTTTATTTTATTTTGTGTTTTATTTTTGTGACCACTGCTTATTATATTTCTATACTAACTTAAATGGGGATTTTTCAAGTGTGTGTGGATTGCCAAATACGAAATTATGTAGAAGTTTATATTTATATTTATAAGTTTATATTTATATTTATTCATAAACATCTGTTGTTATATATATTTATATTCTTAATATGTCTTCAGATAGTGATTCTTTTTACTCTGCTTGTGATGATGCTGCTTCAACCGATGACGACAGTTACTCTGTGGCGGCTGACGGGTTGGGCGACCTGATACGCCATACCTTTGACCAATCACCTTTGGATAGTTTCAATATCTGCCATATCAATGCTCAAAGCCTACCCAGTCATTACAGTGACTTGTCTGAAGCTTTCACGAAAGCCAACGTACATGCCGTCCTGATTTCAGAGACCTGGCTCAAACCTCATCTCGCCTCCGTATTATACCCTCTTCCTGGCTTCGTTCTAATTAGGAACGATCGAACCGACAAGAGGGGAGGCGGCGTCGCTATTTAGCTCCGCAGCGACTTTAAATTTCAGATTGTTGCCTCTTCTTCTGGTTTGTGTTCGGCCTCCGTGGAATATATTTTTCTTGAGGTTTGGGTCAAGGGAGTGCAATCCTTACTCGGTGTTGTCTATTGTCCCCCTTCTCTTGACTACTTCTCCAGTCTGGAAACAGTTCTGGAATCCTTGGGATCAAATTACGCACACCACATTATCATGGGCGATTTTAATACCGATCTCCTGGCCCTTCAATCCTCCCGACGACGTAAACTCCTTGATATCCTTGATTCGGTTAACCTTCACCTATTACCCTTACAAGCCACTCACCATAACATTGATGTTCATGACACGTGGCTTGATATTATCCTTACCTCTGCTCCCTCCCTTGTTTCCTCTCATGGGCAATTTCCTGCCCCTGGTTTCTCTCACCACGACCTTATTTACGTCTGTTACGCCCTCAAACCCCCCAAATCCTCCCCTAAGGTTTTGCGCTTGCGTTGTTTTGGCAGGATGGACAGGGACAAGCTTAATGGGGACGCCGCTAACATTAACTGGGATGAATTAACATCTACTAATTCCATCGAAGAGAAAGTTGAAATCTTCAACACCAAGATTATATCTCTTTTTGATAAGCACGCCCCCATTAAGAAAGTTAAGCTTAGGCGTCCTCCTGCGCCGTGGTTGACACCTGGTGTTCGGATGGCTATGAGACGAAGAGACCGCGCTTTTCGAGTTTTTAAAAGGGACCGCACTGAAGATAACTGGTGCTTATTTAAGGCTGCAAGGAATCGGTGTAATCAGATGGTACGTAATGCTAAACGCCGACATATTCTTAGTAATATATCCATGTCCTCCCCTGCTAATGTCTGGAGATTCCTTAGAACTCTGGGTATAGGCAAAGTTAGCACAGACTTTCATTGTACAACCGTCGGATTGGATGATATTAATCGACATTTCTCCACTTCCACCTTAATGAGTCACCAAACCAAGCGTTGTACATTGGATTTTATAGCTGAGCTTCCGAGGCCTACTTCTAACCCTTTCAAGTTTTCTCCAGTTTCACCTGTTGAGATCAAAAAGATAATCCTTGCGATCAAATCCAACGCAACTGGCTACGATAACATTAGCCGCCGGATGATAGTCGCAGTCCTTGACCATCTTCTTTCGCCAATCTCCCACATTATCAATTTTTCCCTTAGCACTGGCGTTTTCCCATCTCAGTGGAGATACGCCTTTGTTATTCCGCTCCCCAAAATCCCCAATCCTTCTCTTGTCAGTCACTTCCGTCCCATCTCTATTCTCCCTTTCCTTTCCAAGGTGCTGGAGGCCTGTGCGCACAAGCAACTTTTTAAGCACGTCCACGTGAATAACTTGTTGTGCCCACTTCAATCTGGCTTTAGGCCAGGTCACAGCACCGTCTCCGCGCTCCTCAAAGTGACTGGCGATATAAGGGCGGGCATGGAAACCGGCAAAGTCACCGTATTGGCTTTGGTGGATTTTTCTAATGCCTTTAACACTGTCAGTCACGACATCCTTTTAGCTATCCTTTCCCATCTTTTGATCTCTCCAGTGGAATTGGATTGGTTCTCATCCTATCTTCAGGGACGCCAGCAGTCGGTGCGTATAAACGACTCCGAGTCCAAATGGTGCAAGATTGAGTCTGGTGTCCCTCAAGGCGGTATACTTTCTCCGTTGTTATTTTCTATTTTCATAAACCTCATAACCCTTAACCTTCAATGTGCGTATCATCTATATGCTGATGACTTGCAGTTATACTATCAGGCTAGCGTCGACTGTGTACCCACTGCTGTGGATAGGATTAACAGAGACCTCGAACATATCAAACGTTGGTCACATAGTTTCGGGCTATCTGTTAATCCGACGAAATGCCAGGCTATCATCATTGGCAGTCCGAGAATGATTAGCAGGCTGAATTTTTTAAACATCCCTCCGGCTATGTTTGATGGCTCTGTCATACCTTGGTGCCCTAGTGTCAAGGATCTCGGACTACACATCGACGCTACCCTGAGCTGGCGACCCCAGGTGACTTCCGTCAGTCAGAGAGTCATCGGTACTCTTCGTTCTCTGTATCGCCTGAAGAATTTCCTACCATTTAAAACCAAGGCTATGCTAGTGCAAACCTTAATCCTTCCGGTAATCGACTATGGTGATGTGTGCTATTTTGATCTGAATGCAGATTTACTCAACAAACTCGACCGTCTTCTAAATAACTGCATTCGATTTGTTTTTAATCTTCGCAAGTTTGACCATATCTCTTCCTACCGATCGCAGTTAAAATGGCTTCCCATCCGCCAGCGCCGTTCGTTGCGTGCCCTCACTACCCTTTTTTCTATTCTAAAGTCTCCTTCCCCTCCTTCTTACCTGTCTCCCGAATTTATTTACCTCAGTGATACTCACTCTAGAAATCTGCGCTCGTCTAGCAATCTCCTTCTAAAATGTCCTCCTCATAGTTCTGACTTCCTTCACTCTTCCTTTACTATCCAATCCATTCTTCTCTGGAATGCACTCCCACTCGAAATCCGGTCGTGCACAACACGGCAGGCTTTCAAGATGAAGGTTCGGCAATTACTCCTCGCCGATGTAGCAGATTCTCACCACTAATGTAGGTATTTATTTATTTAGTTGTTTATGTTTATATATATATATATATATATAATATATATATATATATATATATATATATATATATATATATATATATTTTAAAGTATTTAGTGTATGTATGTGTAGGTATATGTATAATAATATTGGTAAATATAAATAATTAAATTGATATATATTCGTATAAATATTATTATTTATGTTTTATATATATATTTATTCTCTTCTCATTTATTTCGTTACAAATTAATATGCACCTGCTTCCGTCTCTCTGCACTACCTTAAGGTTGGCTGGTAGAAAATGCCCTTAGGCATTAAGTCCGCCTGTACTATTAATGTGTACAAAGTTTTTAAATAAAATAAAAAAATAAATAAAATAAATTATGAAGAATAACGAAAAATACTCAAAACAGTCACTAATAAATTATGATAAAATTCTGCGAAATAATGACAGCAAAATACTACATTTTCTCTCATTACCTTAAGGTAACACAGGTATGGTGTACACCATATTCAATGGCTAATTGGTTTTATGACAAGGGAAATTATATAGCATAGTAATTACTAAGCCATCATTATGATTTAGTACACTTTTCTTCCATAACCATAAGACCACCCTACATTAGGTTTATTTGACAATGACAATGACATATAATGTGCTATTTTTTATTAGTTTATTCGTAGCCTAAAAAAGTTACAAATATATGAAATATTCTAAAATCTCCGGCTTTGCAGAAATCTTTTTGTAACTGGACATCACTCCTCATGCACTATACAACACAATAAACTATATTCCAGCTGTGTACAATATATTTCTTTGTCAGGTCGCAAAATGTATGGACGTGACCGATGTTCTTTGTGCCCGATATGGCGATAGGCTCGCCACCCATCACATCGTAGGACGGAACATACAAGACGAAATGTGAGTGTCCTGGCACCTCTGCCTACCCCTTCTGGAAAAAAAAGGCGTGAGTTTATGTATTGTATGTATGTTTTCGTTTTATTTTGTAATAATTAGGTATAGTGTTGATTTGATAAATTTTCAGTCTTTAATAGGCATAAATATCAGTGATTTTGTTTCCTTTGTATTATGTATCTGTAATACTACTAACTGTTGATGTACATATTTTAAAAATAAATTATATAAAATAAATTAAATAAACCGTCTCGGATTTTGTATAATTTCATTCGGGGTGATAATGTGGATTGTATTAAATACCATATTTCAATATTACCCGGTACACAAAGTGCCTATTAATTGTTGGCTTCCTATACGATTGACAAGAGGCAAGTCTTGCGATGTCTCCCTAAGCGGGCCTATTGCAAGATGAATATGCTTAGTTACGCAGAAAATTCAGCCTTATAAGTGACCGATACGTAAATAATACAACACGTTTTTTTTCAAAGCCTATATAACAAAAAACTTTGATTTTTTACTAAATTATATTTGGCACAGTTGTACTGCGATACGTTTACACTGCTGAGGTCTCGGATTCGAATTCCGAGTCGGGCAAAGGAATATTGAATTTATCTATTCATTCCCGGAGTCGAAGATTTATGCCTGAAATTGCGATAGGCTCGCCTCTTATTACATAGTGAGATGAAGCATACAAGGCAAAACGTGAGCGTCCTGGAAGCACCTCTGTCTACCTCTTCGTGGAAAAGGCGTAATGTATGTATATACGTAGAACACATTCTTCGAAAACATGGATGTGTTAGAATCAAACTTCCAACATTTGATCAATCCAATTCCAATAACTTCAGTAAAACAAACCAATAACACCTATAAAAAGCAATGAGCAAAATACTAAAAAATTGATATCTCGGAACAACTTTATTGCAAACAGCAAATGAATTTACTCATTAAACATTCATAGGGAGAGAGTTTCCGCCAACAAGTATATTATGCCGGCTTGGAATGGGGCCAGCGGACGCCAGCTTCCTACATCTTGTTAGTGTATGGAAATGTGCATTACTGGCGCGGACATTAAGACAATTTGAATGTAATTAGAAAGAGAAAGAAATAGTTTCGTCGGGCGGTTCTGTACTTGATAAGAATGCGAGAAGTAAATTGATTCTGTTTACTTAATGAATGTTGAATGGGTTGAATTCTTGGTATTTATATTATTAAATTAATGTAAGTCTATCGCTAGTAGGGGGTTACTCAGTAAAAACGATACGAACTTCTAATTTTCGAATGTTTGACATCCATTTATATAAAAATCAATACTACACCTGTTCTATATTGAAATTATCATTTTCTCCGAACTTAGTCTATGGTTGCAACGTATAGTACGTTACGCAACGTACTATAGAGGAATCCAACATTTTGTGGAGTATCTAGGCACATTAGTGAAGTTTAAGTCGACAGCCTCCGTGGCGCTGGCGGTTAGACGCCGCCTGTGAAACGAGAGGTCGCGGGTTCCATCCCCGCACCGAGAGTAATGTTTGTGCGGCCCACAAATATTTCTTCCGGGTCTGGGTGTTTGTGAGACCGAAAAGTCTCTCTTAGTTCCTGATACCCACGACACAAAGCTCGATCTTAGTGTGGGGTCAGGACTATGTATGTGACTGTTGGGTGTTATTTATTTATTAAGGTACGGCGTCCGAATTCGAAGTTCATATAGTTTTTATAGAGTAACTTCACTGATCGAGAAGTCTCTCGTAGTTCTTTATACCTACGTCACTTTTAAAAATAATTTGGGCTAACATTTCATGGTTAAAAATAAACCTCTACCTACCTTTAAACTCTACTTCAGTCAACCTACTTCTGTATCAGCCCATATACGTCCCGCTGCAGAGTACAGGCCTCCTCTACAATCGACAATACGATTGAGAGTGGTTAGGCCATAATGTCCACCATGCAGGCCTAGTGCGGGTTGGCGGACGTACATACCATATTTTTTTATTATAAATCACTCACAATGTTTTCCTTCACCGTTTTAGTGCGTGGTAATTGACTATCAATACACACATGACTCCGACAAGTCAGAGATGTGCCCTGGGATTCGAACCCGCGACCAACGTGAACATGTTACCATCGATAACCTACTTAATATAATATAAAAAGTTACAAAAAGTGTATATTTCGGAATGAATAATCTCTCCTCTTTTGTACGTCACGACTGTAGTAAATATATTATGAGCCGACGTTACAACTCTCCTCATTAAATTTCAACACATACTGACATTTTAATTATATTCGTTAAGCGTCACTTTATCTAATATCGCTTTAATTTTAACTTGATACACGAGTTCCCTTACACTTTATTCACGATAATTATAATTTGGATTATACGAAATTATTGTTCAGACACGTGTTACAAATTTTCACTTTATGCTTTATTTGATGTATAATTTCTTTACCTTAAACTCATTTATATATTTTACTCGCCGTGACACATCTCAGCGTCACGCAGATTTTAAGTACAAACCAAAACTTTATGACATCGGTAATTTTAATTTACCATATATAAGCGCTGATCGCAATCATTTACACAAATCCTGAAGTAAAATCTCATCTTTACTAATAATTATGTATTTTATGCATTGATTAGGCTCTGAAACTACTGGATCGATTCGAAAAAAGTGAAAGATTTAGAATCCTACATTATCCCTGATGAACATAGGCACTAGGATATTTTCAAAAAAGTGTATGTGTACCGAGCGGAGCTGGACTGTGCCGCTAGTAATAAAAAAAGGCGCGGTTATTAACCTACCTGCGAATTGAAATTAGGATCTCACATTTACATATTTTACATAATAATAAATTAACATTTTACCTTAAACGCTCTTGCCTAAGTTACTGAATAATTTATTTTGATAACCAACATCATTTTTAGAATATGTCAAAACAATGCACTTTGTCTTAGTATTTTAATGTTCATATTATATTTATACTGCCTTTGCCTGCCTGCCTGGTGGACTTCTACCATTGTCAGTACGATTAAAACGTTGAGGTTTGGGTTTGCATCCTGGGTCATGCAAATTGATATTGGATCTTTCTACTCATTATGAGTCCAGAGTCGAAATCTATGCCTGATTAAGACTCGGCTCTCCTCAGGTCTTGGGACACCTGCCCCTTGAGAAAACGGCGTCTGTATATGTGTTTCTGAAATTGAAATTGAATATAAAGGACGAAAAGAGGAAAGGGGTATCGGGCAACCGACTATCTCACCCAATGAAACGTGATGAATAAGCTGTCGCTTCTCTTCGATATCTTACGAGATAGTACCTTCGATCAAATATACACTAGATACACAGTTCCCTGTAAATGTTCTGTTAAAAAGTGGCACCAATGCAGTGACACAAAAAATGTAAACAAAAAGATCACATATTCCAAATATATTAACACAAATTCCTGGAGCTTGGAATTATTCCTGGAGCTTAAAGTAGCTTTTCACATAATATTGTCTAAAGTACTGCGACGTTTTAGAAGCAACGGTCGGTGCGTGACTGAATGCGAAAGAGTGCTTAAAGCACTCTTTTTTGGTGCCATTTTCTAAGTGCTCATGTTGTATCTAGTGTATATTCGATCGAAGGATAGTACGGACGAGTCTGCCCATTCATGCCGACTGAGAGACAGTAGTGCCATCACGGCTGAGCCTACCTATTCATACTAAGTTATGACTGATAAACGCGTGACTTCACCACTTCAAAACCTGTAATTGTCTCCATTCTGCCCGCTGTTTGAATGAAATTAGACCACCCAAAGGCTGTTAATATGATCGTTTCATAAGGGCCCTTCTATCACAAAGAGTAGCGTCGGAAACGGCACGGAATCGAAACGGTCCAGCTTAAACAGGGTCGCGTTAACGCTAAATTTGCCATTACGCTGTTTGAACGGATGAAATCTTTGTGATATGGTACAAGTTTGAAGCTTAAGGCGGATTAATTTTTGCCATTGTATAAATATTGAAATTTGCTTGCTGTGGTGTCCTATAATTGAAGAATACGTAACAACGTAAACTGTTAAAATGCTAGACTACTGTCTTTTTTATATTATTTCGTATGTGCTTTGTTGGATGTCCTTAAATAAAATAAATAAAAAATAATTGACGCCGGCTGTTAAACGAGAAGGCGCCGGTTCGATCCCTGCACCGAATAAAATATTTGTGTGAACCATAGGTTTCGGGTCTGGGTGTATGTGAGATGGAAAGTCTCATAGGTTCTAATAACCTTCACACAAGAAAACAGACTGATTGCTAAGTGTGGGGTCAGGACCATGCATATAACTGTTTGATATATTTATGTATTTGTTTATTTAAGTATAAATAATTGATAAAAATATATTTTCTATGTTTAATAAACCTTCTGTCCTTCATATTTTAAACTGTCCTCTATTATTTTCCTTTTTTTTTATAGGCATACCAAGATTGTCTTTAAGAAATAATATATGTATAATACATAAGCCTAGTGTGATAAGCCCGTCATCTATACTTTTCTAATGATAATATCTAGATAGATTACACATTTTTTTCCTATATTTGTGCAGTAAAATTTAAATGAATAAATCACTTATTTATTTATTTATTTAATCCTTATTGTTCACAAACAAAAGAACATAACAATATACAGAAATAACATATATTAAAAGTACAAAAGGCGGTCTTATCGCTAATAAGCGATCTCTACCAGACAACCTTTGGATGGATATAAAAGAAGGAGAAAGAAAGCGCAGTGTAAAACAAAGACAAGAAAAGCACCAATAGATGTAGAGTGCCAGAATAACTACTGGACATATTGAGACTTAACACCTTATGTCTCAGGATGGCGAGCGCAGTGGAATGTTGCTGCTGTTTATGAGCGGTCGTATCGCTTACCATCAGGCGAGCGGCTTGCTCGTCTCGCCATTCAATACAATAAAAAAATATATAAATAAGTAAATATAATCATAAATAATACGTATATATAACATAATAAATACACTTCCCTCAATATACCCGTTATTTACCACAATTCATATTACTAACTAAGTTCTTATCGCTTGAACCACAATGCAAGGTAGACCGGCGTTTATTAAGGGTCGCTCAAAGGACTCGGCCGCCAAGGATCCGGCAAAAAAACTCCCCGGGTCCCGTGAAAAACAAAATTAAGCTTAACAACTAAAGTTATCGTCCTTTGTAATGAGTTCCCTTTATTTATAGAGCCAACATTGATTTATATTAAGAAAGTCGGGGAAACTATATATTCATTAATATGCTCTAACTTTTATTCATTAAGTTGTGTTGTACTCGTATATTAGATATAAATACATGAGTTTTACTGTCGTTATATAAGTAAAATTGTTAATCGCTACCATAGACAATGAAATCCAGGAGTCAAAATCTCATTTATATTAATATAAAAAGAAATATTCGATTTTTTGTTTCCATTGAATAGGCTCTGACTGGTGGACCGATTTCAAAATTATTTCACCATTACAATCCTATATTTTCCCTGAGCTTAGGCGGTAGTTTTTTTATTTTTTTTAACGCAATGTATGGCGAGACGAACAAGCCGTTCGCCTGAATGTAAGCGATACGACCGCTCATAAATAATAGCAACATTCCACTGCGCTCGCCATCCTGATACATGAGATGTTAAGTCTCAATATGTCCAGTAGTTACTCTGGCTACAATGTCCTTCAATCCGAAACACAACAGCGCATTTACGCAGTGTTGTTTTACGGGAGAAATAGACATTGCGGTGGTACCTACCCAGGTGGCCTCTCACATATGAGAGACCTACCACCAGTAGATTTTCAAAAAAGTGTACCTACTCTAAATATAACTATTAATAAAAATAATTCATAATAAAATTGTATGTTATTATTAGCTGTTTCAAGATACATGATGGAGTTCAGTGAATGGAATCATTAATTACAACATATTTATACATTTTCACACTAATTAAATATTATTAATAATATTTTAATTAGTTACATATTAATTAATAACATTTATAACTAAAATAATGAATTAGTAGGTAGTTCAGTTACTTTTTTTTTTTGTAGTACTGTGTTCGCTGTGGAAATTCATTGGGAAAGCTTTAGTTTAATATTTGCCTTTTTGTTTTGGAAAACTATGATGATAAATTTGGTTTGTCCTAGAGCCTTCTCTCTTCCTTTCATCACAGGATATTAATTGCTGAGTATAATCCTCTCCCAAGGATTTTCTTAGACATCTGTGAATCCTGCTCCGTGAAATACTGACGTAAATTACCATTTCGCGGGTTCGAATCCCGGGTTGGGCAAAGTGATATTGGATTTTTCTATTCAGTATCAGCCCAGAGTCAGAAATTTGTGCCCGATATGGCGATAGGCTCGCCACGTATCACATTGTGGGACGGAACATACAAGGCGAAATGTAGGTGCCTTGACAGAGGTGCCTAACCCTTCTGGGAACAAGGCGTGATTTTATGTATGTAAGTACCATTTCGGTAAAATATATTTATTGTTACAGATGATCAAAGGGCGACGAGCTTCTAAAACTCGATAAATAAATATTTTAACATTCTAATCCCGCATACAATAAATGTAATTTATTCAATCAAAAAAAATACCCAAATCCACTGGCACTTACTCCCATTTCGTCGTAACCTATCAACAATACGAGCGGCGTCCCGTGCATTGTTTCAAAGCCGTTTATTACCCTGTGTTTTGATTATAATCCTATTGTACGGGTCGGATTTAAGGGTTGAAGGGTACGCGTGCGAATTTCAAACAGAATATATTTGCCACTACAAAAAAGTTACTTAATGTTACCTAATTTAGCCAACCCTGCAATAAAAACGTTCAGGTATTCCAAACATTTTGCGCGGAGGTACAAATGAATCTTTTAAGGTAATATTTTTATACGATTTTTTTTTAATTTTGTGTACACTGTCTGCTTTATATCTTGAATAAAATATAAACTGTTTTATTTGTACGTTGTATTCGTTTCTTCATTTGATATTTACACTGAGATATATATTTATGTATTTAACAAAAATTTATAGAGCGTCAGTGGTAGTTCTGCGACCCGAGAGGTTTTTTTTTTGTTTTTTTACTCGAGTAATTCGAGTTTTTTTTTATCGTAACTCGAGGAAAACTAGTGATGTATTAAAATTACACGACTTATAAAATTCTACTCGAGACGTATCTATAGTAAGAAGTGGTATTGAAGAAAATGATATGATAAGCTTCTAGTGGCTAAGGATACCAGAGACGCAAAACATGTTACATACTGCAGTGTAACATTCTATGTTTGACAGCCACGGTGGCGTAGTTGCTTAGATCCTGGCTGTGAAACGAGAGGCTGCACATTCGAGATAAATGTTAGTGAGGCCCACAAGTGTTTGTCTCGGGTCTGAGTGTTTGTGAGACCGAAAATTTCTAGTAGTTTCTGTTACCCACGACAAAAGACTTAATTGATTTTAATGTGGGGTCAGGACTATGTATATGACTGTTAGGTGTATTTATTTATTTATGTTTTGTACTACTGGGGATATTTATTATACTTCAATCTAACCATGCTTATTTAGGCCAACATTTCATAATTCTACGACTACCTGATATGAGTTTATCAAATCAGCTTCCGGGGTATTTATACATAAGCTCATTCTTGGATCCCTTAAGGGCTGGGTAGAGGCCAGTAATGCTTTGCACGGTTTGCGGGCTTATTTCAGTCTCAAGATGTGGTTATTGTAAGCTTACAACCATTACAGATGCAAAGTACAGTCCCAGACGACGAATATTATATTTTTATATTGGAAACACGCACTATACTGGATTGACCTAGTGACCCCACCATTTACGGCCATACACCATATTCCTGATATATACAGACTGCGAAAACGAAGCCTGATGGTAGCCATAATGCAACTCATAGTGTGGTAGAATATGACCTAGCCCTCTAGCAATCGACAAATCAGTTGCAGAGAAGTTCCAAGCATAAAATTAGAATTGAGTACTTGTACTTTCTCTTATATGAGAGACCTAATAGATATTGCCTTGGTATGCTACTGCAATGTCTATTTCTCTCGCCAAACAGCAGTTTAAATGCACTCTTGTGTTCCAGTTTGAAGAACATTGCACACAAAGTAATCATAGGACATACTGAGATTTACATCTTATATCTCAGGATGGCGAGCGCAATGAATTGCCAAGCATTACTTTGTAATGATGTTTGGTTTTACTACTATCAAGTCGTATCCTTATCATAAGACAAATGACACGCTAGTCCCGCGATCAGTATAAAAAAAGACATTAGCGATTAACAATATGTACCGATAAAGATCGGTATTTAAAATGACCTCAAACATACAATTACTACCCGTATAATCGCCTACAATCACATTGATATCAATGACGCGAGAGCTCAACCCGTCGCTACCGCTCAGATTACACTGGTTAATCAATGCGCCCTGCGCGTGACGGGTCCCAAAGGCCTAATGGATCGTACTGACACGTCACAGCGAACAATGGACGGCGACGTGCGACGGTTAAAAAACCCTGTCATTACACATTATGATTTAGAACATGTTAGGGTTAATGCGGGCTTTGCGAATGGCGGAATTTGTATTTGTGTATTAAAAATGTTATGAAGCCCTGCTATTTGGATTGTAGGGTTGTTGAGTTAGTAATTTTATAAGTGTTATTAATTAAATAACAAGTTAAATAATTGTAACGATCATTATTGGCAAAATTATTTAAAGACTGCCTCGGTGGCGTAGTGTATTATGGTATAATTACAAAGTTGAGGTTTCGGCATCAACCAAAGAGGGTTGGGTGCTAAGATAGTAGATTTTTTAATTCATTATCAGCCCAGAGTAAGGCATTTAATCCAGATATGGCGATAGGGTCGCCCTCTATTATATCGTGGGACGGAACACATAAGACGAAATGTGAATGTACTGTTTGCTACCAGCACCTCTGCCTACCCCATGTGAGAAAAGGCGTGGGTCGGACTTTAGTTCAGGGCAGCACGAGTTGAGAACTAAACGTGGTAGGGATCGAGTTCCTAATTACATCGTTATCACTCCTATTCAAAGGAAATGCATAGTTTTCGAGAAATTAATATAAATAGTTCCTAACCTCAAATCACATATTGGGTAAAACGGAACGTTTTTATGGGCGATTTACAAACAAATCATCAGTACTAAGTCAAATATGTAGTCTATGGTGTAAAAATCGGTGAAACGGAACGTAAAAAACCGTAAAAACTATGTGAGTTGATTCAGGTGTCAATGTCAACAAAAAATTAAGAATGTTTTGTTGATGGTTTTTGGCGGATTTCGTATCTGCGTTATACTAATATTGATTTGTTTGTGTTTTGTTGTGTTATAATATGTTTTATAACGCCTTAGAAATTATATTCAGAAGGAAGTTAGTGCACCCAGTTTATGAATGGGTTGGGTCGAATGTGCTCCAAAACCGACTCAGGGCACCCCGACTTCACGTAGTCATTTGGCTACCAACCCTAGAGTGTATATAAAAAGCCGGCGGCGCGGAGGGAGAGCAGCCGCCGCCCGCTGTAACAATGCTCACCTCCGAAGCTTCGGCTTGCTGGTCGCCTCCGGCGACCAGCCTCAGCCTCTCCGGCTCGCACGGGTGCCTATCCTTTGTTACGCAAGGGCGAAGGGGCTGCACTTCCCGCAGCGCCGGAGACGTTGCAGAAGCAAATTTGTATTGACAACAAGTGTTTTTGTAGGTTAGGTTACTTAAATTGATATATATCAGGAATGGTGCATTACCTTTTCACGGGAGTGGTACCAGGTGAGATGGGACACTCCTTCTCCCCCCCCTCCACACCCCGCATCCCACCACATCGTGCTACCCTATTCTAAATTTTAGCCCCCTGCTGTCGAGTTCCGCCACACGGCAAACAGCTAAATACCACCTACATCACCTTGGAGATTGGAAGTCCACCACAGTACATGTTTTTAGATACTTTGTCTCACGTACTACAAGTCTGTGGAACCAGTTTCCAGCGTCAGCATTTGTGGACAAATCCGACCTAGTGATCTTCAAAAAACGAGCGTATTGCCTTAAAGGTCGGCAACGCGTCTCCATGCCTATAGTTTAGCAGATGTTCATGGGCAGCCGCGCTCACTTACCATCAGGTGAAAAGCATGCTTGTTTGCCCCTTATAACATAAAATAAAAACGATAAAATGGGGAAACCAGGAGGTTTGTTTTTATTAAAACACTATCAATAGAGTATTTGACTACTATTTTCTTATTGTATTTATCAAAATGTACCCATAGCTATGGCCTAACAAAGAAATGTATAAATCCATTCACAATGAAACAGTTAGAAACGTTTTAAATACAGTAGTGAGTGTAACAGAAAAGAAATGCAAAACAAATATAGTGACGTCACTAGGTTTACAAAGAGGCAGCAAGATGTGCGAACTGCACCCCTAAACTTTAATATTAAATATTAATATTTGCCTTATGTTACAATCTACTATATTTTTTTGACAGTAAGGCTTTATTGTAACGTATTTGTGTTTGTAAGCGAAATAATACCAAAAATCGATAATAGTCAAATACCCTATTTCAATAAACTACAAGCATCATAAACTTCAATGAAATTCACAATCTCTATAAATTTTTCTACTAGTAAGCTAATCGAACCGCTCTGTAACTAACAAAGAAGTACTCACCGCCTCATTTCCTGCAAAATAAAAACAAGACACAACAGTTGATGAAGGCGCGGTGCTCAGCCCTAACAATGCGAGGTGGGTTCAAAGCGGGCTCATGAAATTTAAATTGCTCGTTACCACACAAAGTAGATCATGCGCCACACACATACAAGGTGTGTGGGTTTGTCTCGGGTTTTAGATCTAACTATTTCGGATAATGGCGGTTGATTTTTGAATTGATATTAAATATTGTTTATTTTTGCCAAGTTTGGTGAGGTTTGGGTGATGGATATTTGTCATCAAACCGCATACGTCCCACTACAGGGGCCACCTCTACAATCAAAATTGAGAGGGGTTAAACCATAAACCATAATGACAGCCTCCGTGGCCCAGTTGGTTAGACGCTGCCTGTGAAACGAGAAGCCGCGGGTTCGATACCCGCACCGAGAGAAATGTTTGTGCGGCCCACAAATATTTCTTCCGGGTCTGGGTGTTTGTGAAACCGAAAAGTCTCTCGTGGTTCCTGATACCCACGACACAAGACTCGATCTTAGTGTGGGGTCAGGACTATGTATGTGACTGTTGGGTGTTATTATTATAAAGTATACCACGCTGATCTAGTACGGTTTGGTGGACTTTATATACCATAGGTTTATTTAAAATAGCTACGGTATGCGTATTTCATCCCGATGTTTTCCTTTACCGTTAAATGAATCCTAGCGTTCCTTCAATATAGCTGATGAAATATCAATGCAATCCTACAGTCAATGATAGCCTGATTGGTAACACAATGCGCTCACTTCCAATACTATGAAGTCCGTGAGTTCGCAGTTAATTGCTTATGTATTTTACTTTATCGATGAGATAAAACATCGTAATAAAACCTACAAACTCGAAAGATCTCCACAAGGTGTGTAAAATGTAATCTGCTCCAAAACCAGCCTAGTAAATGAAATACCTAGTCCTGAAAGGTTACTTAATATTGTCACTAAAATTTTCCAAAAAAATCTTGATATATAATAATTGGTAACGGACCAGCCGCAGCTGCCAAAAAGTTCACGATGGTCGCGGGTTAAAATCCCAGGCACAGTCAGCAACATAAGTCGCTGAACACTTTACATTTTCTGATAATCTTTTTATGAATTAAAATTTGTTCGTACGTACTTTGTAGTCGTAAAATATAACCAAGTAAAGTCATCTATGCCAAAAATTGCCATACGATATTGAAAATAATTATTATTTTGGATGATAAGACAAATTCCACATCTCGTGTCTGTGTAGCGACTTATGTTGCTGACTGCACATCTCTGACTTTTCGGAGTCATGAATGCATTAATAGTTCGTAATCACACACTATAATTACATATAATGTCGAAGGAAGACAATGTTAGAAAACCTGCCTACCATAGCGATTTATAAGAATTCTATGGTATGTAAAGTCCGCCAACCCACACTAGGCCGGTGTGGGGCAATAGCTTTAATCCTCTCAATCGTACTCTCGACTGTAGAGTAGTAGGCTCTAGTAGTAACTCTAGTAGTGGAGGCGATGTATTGTATTGTATTGTATCAGCCCATATACGTCCCACTGCAGGGCACGGGCCTACTCTACAATCGAAAGTACGATTGAGAGTGGTTAGGCCATATAGTCCACCACGCTGGCCTAGTGCGGGTTGGCGGACTTACATACCATAGAAATTCTTATGAATCGCTATGGTATGCAGGTTTCCTCACGATGTTTTCCTTCACCGTTTTAGTGCGTGGTGATTGACTGTCAATACACACATGACTCCGAAAGTGGAGGCGATGTATACATATAAAATATCTAAACAGTAATTGTTATATTAATTAATTTTACAGTCCTAACACAACACTCCAAAGTAAAACTTTATTCCAAAGCATCGTTAACTGTTTTTACAAATATTGATTCGCGTCTACTGGAACATTTTACCGAATAAAACGCTAATATTTTCGCTCGCAAACAACGCCTTAATAATGTTGTGATAGCCGCCATTGTTAGCCCGAATTAATCAAGGTTTGCTGACGCAAATACGTTTTAGCAACAAATTAAGAATTCACAGTATCGTATTATTTATATTTATAAATTATAGACTGGTTAATATTTGTATCTGACTGGTTAGTAGCCACTGTGGACAATGGAGGAAAATCGATATATGCAACTAGCGGTCCGGCCCGGATCCGCCCGGGTGCAGATACACTTTTCGAAATGGCGACCAAAATATTAAATTTATAATAGCATTGCTCTATAAGTGATCCAGCAGAAATAATTTTTTTTCAACTGGAACCTTTAGTTCGTTGGATTAGAGGTAATAAACTCTTCAAATGTATATATTAAAAGTTAAAAGGAAATAATTAAGACACATATCAAATACATCATCTTGACCTCACATAAAGATAATTTAAGTCTTGTGATGGTATCAGAAACAAGGAGAATGTGCAGGGATTAAACCCGAAACCCGTCGTTTACTGTTGGCGTCTAACCAGCGCCACGGAGGCTGTCATATTCACACAAGTATAAGCTGCAAGCTGGCATCATTATGTTGACCAATTAAGTAAACACATACGAACTGGTAAAGGTCGCAGGACGTCGCTGGATGCAGGCTGCCTCCAACAGGTCTCTGTGGAAATTATTGGGGGAGGCCTATGTTCAGCAGTGGACTTCCTTTGGCTGATGGATGAATGGATGGAAGAAATACATATACATAATATGTATGTAGGATTAGTTGCATTTTCCACACAAATACCTTAGTGGCGCAGTTGTACTATATTAAGATTACAACACTGAGTTCTCGAGTTTGAACCCCGGGTTACAAAGCGATATTGAAATTTTCTATTCATTACAATTTATGTTCGATATGGCGATAGACTCGCCTCAGAATATGACATCGCAGGAATACACAAGACAAAACGTGTATGTCCTGTGCCTACCCCTTCTGGGAAAAGGCGTGATTTTTATCTATTTAATTGTACTTTACTTACAGTTTAGTGCGAAGTCACTTCCTTGTCTGTAACAAATAAGCATACTTTATCGATTGACCCAATTATGCCAGTTTGAACGAGGATATCTACAGGCAAAAAAACGCGACATACATAGCTGAATACGATTTGTTTTGAATTTTTGATCAATTAGTCTCCAGCTATATATAAAAACTACTCTCTCAATTTCTCTATCTCTCTCTTGCTCTATTTTTTTTTTTTACTCTGGCACGGCAAAGTGGCGACATTGCACCTGATGGTAAGCGCAAATGCCGCCCAGCTAGAGTATCCATTGGCATCAGACGGCAGTCTCATGCCAATGGAAACAATTATGCCAACCTGCTAAGCTATGCTGTTGCTATATCTCCCTTTCTCTATCTCTCCCTTTCTGTCCCTTTACTCACAGGAACTCTTCTGCTGAACATAGGCTTCATCCAAGGATCTCCACATGAACCTGTTGGGAGTGACTTGCAACCAACCGAAGAAAAAAAACCTATATTCTTCTACCTACACATTCTAATACATATGTACGTAATTTTTCAAGTCATAGTCTTTTCTTCATTTTTATTGTACTTGCTTTGACTTGAATTAATAAACTTTCGATAAATTGGTATATAAGTCCACCAGCACTGCACTGCACTAGGCCAGTTTGGTTGACTAAAGCCTACTACACCCTTTTCAATCTTAATCTCCCCTGCAGTGGAACGTAAATGAACTGATAGTTGGTACAGCTACAAATTACAGTCCTTCCTTCCGCAAACACATTGGATGTTCTTACATCAAGCCAAGAAATCAGAGTAAAATGACCTTGTAACTAAATTTAGACACAAACAAATGGCTCAGCTCTTTGATGTTCCAAGCGCCGTAAACATTCACTCGCAAGAGAAATGACGCATTGTACGGAAGCAGTTGGTGTCCATGAATTTTTTATAATGCGTTTCCCCATAAACCATAGAGTAGAGGGTGGAGAGGGCATAGAGTATAAAAGTTTTTTTTTAAGTGCTTGAAGGCATGTATAAAACTGCAGACAATAACTTTTTGATGTTTTCTTTGTATTGATAGTCTATAAGTATAATTGCTGGTTTTTGTACTCTTTTTTTGACAGCCTCCGTGGCACAAGCAGTTAAACGAGAAACGAGAGGTCGCCGGTTGATCTCCGCACTGAGAGAAATGTTTGTGCGGCCCACAAATATTTCTTTCGGGTCTAGGTGTTTGTGAGACCGGAAAGTCTCTCGTAGTTCCTGATATCCACGACACAAGACTCGATCTAAGTGTGGGGAGCTGCAGGACTATATATATCATTATTGGCTGTTATTTATTTATTTCAACTCAAACGGTTAGCGTGGTGGAATATGATCTAGCTCCTCTCAATCGAAAAGGCTTTGAAACTGGACCGATTTGAAATATTCTATCATAATTAGAATCTTACATTACCCCTGATGAACATAGGCGATAGAATAGTTTCAATAATATAGTTTTTAATATAGTTTCAATAGAATAGTTTCCACCCGGGCCCAGCTAGGCCGGGCCGCTATTATTTAATTAAGACGAATAAACTTTCAGACTTGGTATGAAAAATATGTGCAAAAATACCCTTTTTCTCATTTTTATTTTCTTAATTTCATTTAAAATTATATAATAAAACAATATGGAAAATTTAATATTATTTGTCAATTGTACGATAAATGGGTTTAAAATGTTGTTTTATAATGGTGTTTATTGTATATCTTGATATATTGGAATAAAATACTTGAAATGTGTTGCACTAAGAAAAGTTAGAATTTATGTATTATACAATATTATATTTTTACATATACACATTTTTTATCTAATTAAAATTGTTCAATAAAATACAAACAAACCTGCATGAAATTATAGAATTAACATTCTAAGCCCTTGTCTTATAATTGACAAACGAAGTAAATTTTTCCATATTGACATATTTATATATAATTTTAAAATACACATAATTTTAAAATGATATTTATAGCAAAAACAAATTAATAAGAAAGGTTTTTCTTTACAAATATTCAAGAGACTCTATATCTTTTAAAATATTCCCACCCAAAGTTTCCCGACAGCTGTTAGGCAGCAACCGAGCGCAGCATCCCATCTGCGATTAAAGTGATCATCGGGACCCCGCTTTTACTATCCTTGTAAACTTTACGTGTACGGGCGGTTCGTCTTAATTCTACTTTGTGGATTAACTCAAGGTTTTTAGTATTCTTACCTAACACTTTGTACTTTGTTTTTTTTTTTTAGTATTATGGAGATTTGATAGGTAAATGGAAAGGCAACTGGGACAAATAGGGTCGGCGTATTGTTGATCCGTTCAAAATTATCTTTGATGTAAAATTTTGAGATAACTTAAACATAATGTTGCCTCATTGATGTTAACAGTCATAATCTGAGTTCAGTTTATAAGACAGAATAATATCATATTTTTATAATATGACAAAATTACGGACTATATGTTTATTAAAGGATTTACCATTCAAAAAGAAAGTATGGCACAATATTACAACTTCAAAAACTTATTACTCTAACCTACCTCAAAGGAAATACAACACAAAACCTTCTCAGAACTACAAAACAATAAGCTTTCTTGCATAATGTTTGATATATTTTTCCTAATAAACAACGTGTACAGCACTCATCATAATGAAACGCTACGAGGTGACTGAACAAGAACTTCGTAGCGGCGTAGCGCTACGCGGCGTAGCACATGACGTAGCGACCCGCAGAATGACTCCTTTGAGACTCCAAGATGCATAATGCATGCTCTGCTGACCCGAAAACGTGCTGACGTAATCAATAAAGTATTTTTATTGTCTTATAAGGGGCACGTAGCTCACCAAATCGGATGTATGAGCCAATATTGAGGAAGCATTTCTGATTTTTTATTGCTTAGATTTTATTGTTGCGGGTGGAATGTGGATACGTGTAGCGTTGTATGGAGGGATACCTGGATATGAAAAAGGTATTGAGTGGAACTATTATTCTAGTAGTATAATAATGAGAAAGTGTGGAAAATAATGATTGTTCTTAGTAAATTAATTAGTAAAACATACAAGGGGCTAACCAAACAAGGTGAAATGTGGATATCCTAACAGCAACTCTGCTTACCCCTTCTGGGAAAAAGGCGTGAATTTATGTATGTATGTATGGAAATTAGAAAAAAAATATGAATATTTTTGCAGATTAATCCATGGTCGATATTTAAATAAACTTTTGATCATTTCGAAGATTAAGCTGATTCCATACTTAATTAATACTATATTGTTATGTTTTTCGACAAAGTGATATGAAAGTGACTCTAAAACAGCGAAGAAAAACATCGTGAGGAAACCTGCATACCATAGCTATTTATAAGAATTTGTAAGGTATGTAAGTCCGCCAACCCGCATTAGGCCAGCGTGGTGGACCATATGACCTAACCACTCTCAATCGTACTGTCGATTGTAGAGTAGGCCCGTGCCCTGCAGTGGGACGTATATGAGCTGATACAGTACAGATTTGATAGTGCGTGGCTGAATACTAAATTTTTAATTAAACGTATCGAGTTCTCACCGTTTACACTCTGTAATTAAGTTAATAAAGCTATAAAAAAACTCATAAGTCATTAGCATTCACGCTCTCATTCCAGCCTATAAATAAAATGTCCCCATTTATTCTTATACGGCCGTACACAGAAATAAAAACAATGTTAAGCACTAACAAAGATTTTAATAAAAAATAATACATTATGTTTGCAACAAAAGAAATCTTTTGTAAGTGAAATTAAATTGAAAACTCTACTAATAAAACAATTGTGTTATATTTATAAGGAATGGAATACAAAGCATTGTTTGTTTATATGTGCTTATCACATCCTTATACAACTGATTAAATGAGATAATTTTTGTTTGACCTACATTCACACATATTAATACAAAAATAGGCTAAGAACAAAACACTTATTCCTGATTTTAAAATTCTAACATCATTGAAATTAAAATATCCCATTGGTGGGGTAAAGGTCTCGACAATTAACTGCGGTTAAGGTGCGTTTCCATTAAAAGAGAGACTAACGTAGTTAAGCTATCAGGAATTTACGTATTAAATTAAATCTATGATAGCTAAGTTAATGTAGTGGTTCTAGAATATTATACGTTACTAACAAATCTCCGCTACACTCCCTTCGTTTCCACTCCCCATAGCTAACGGAAAAAAAAAACAGAAGAAGAAAAGATAAAACTTTCGTAAAATTATCTTTTTATATCTTTGAGACTATGATAACCAGACGAGGATTCCTATAGTATCTTAAAGAAAAAAAAATACATTACTAGTGCATAGACAATTAACTAAATACACCAACAAATCAAAATAAATTTGTAAAACCAGAAATCTAATCTATGAAGTAACTTTATCGTCCCATTAACACCCACACAACGTTTTTTTAAATTTATAACCGTTAATCCACGTGTATTTGTTAATCCATTCCAAACCATTAATTACAGCGTTAATACCTTTTTTAATCCGACACGACCTCGAAATAATCGAATGCCGTTAATCCGGCTTCTATTAATGGCTTCAAACGTCGAGTTATACACAAAATACACGTAAAATAAAAAAAAGGTTTGCCGAATGGTGACTGGACAGTAACTGGTTTTAATTAAGCGGCATTAGCCCGGACTCTAACGGATAAGCTGGTATGTAAAGCCACCAGTTACAACACTAAGCTATGCAAAACTTAATTACAGCGAAATTAAAGGCGTGTACGGGTTTTTGCAAAAAAATATTTTATATAAAAATAGAGTTTGTAAGCGAATGGCTCGTTAGTACTCGACAGATTTACACCGACCGCGACACATTTGAGGATTATGTGTCTCGGTGGTTTAAGGTTGTTAGCAGTAATACTGACAACGTAGTTTTCAGCTGAATGCGCTAATTGGAATGCACGAGGCGGAATAAAATAGTAACCTCGTTGTAAAGAATAAGCTAGATCAGTAATATTTCAATTTTAATAGATCAATAAAACTTAACGATCAATCAAGTCTCCTGATGTAATTTACTGCTGCCTATGAACATCCAGAACGCTCGGATCATAGAAGTAGGTTCTTCGAATCAAGAGGGATACTGAAAATTAAAAATATGGGAAAAGGAAAGAGGATTGAGCATCCGGCAATCAGTATATTGATGTTTGTATATTATTGTATTAATTAAACCTGACAACCTCTGTGGTGCAGTTGATGAGACCCTGGTTGTGAAATGAGAAGCCGCAAATTTGAACCCCAAACCGAACAAATATTTGTGTGAAACACAGGTATTTGTTTAGGTCTGGGTGGCGAGACCGAAAACTCTCTTGTAACTTATGATACCCACGACACAACTCGATCTTAGTGTGGGCTCAGGACTATGTATGTGTCTGTTGGTTGTATTTATTTATTTAATTTCAACCTAATCATTAATCATAATAAATAATCGTGTTCAGCATCAGAACGTATCTACATATATCTGTATTAACCTATACAGGTCCCGCAGCCGAGCACAAGCCTCCTCTACAATCGAGAGAATAATTAATAGGGGCAGCGTGGTAACTATATTACTTAACCCCTTTTAAAAGGACATGCAAATTATTATTAAAAGTCTAGGAAAAAATGTAAATAAATATTTTAAAGATTCACCAAGACATATTTCTCTCGCAGCAAAACGCGACAATAGCAAACCATCTCAACGACTAAAGTTTAGAAAAATTCACAAAGTATTTAAGGTTTGTCCGGACGAGAAAATTAAATCCACTACATCGTGAAACAATTTTACAACGGTTTGTTTTTTTAAAACTATTATATTATATCCGCAAGCAACTTCAAAGGAAGCTAAGTTATTAAAGTAAATTGAAGTTTAAAATCTCGCCCGAAGAGTTTGCAACAAAATAAACTGAGGGATATTTGAAATTTTTTGAAGAAAAACTTAAGCTTCTTGATAAAAAAAAGCGGTGCGGAACTTTCTTATTGTCGGTTGTTTTAATAACGATAACTTATGTCCAACTGGAGCTTTCGTATTCCGCGCGAGCTTTGGAATTGTTGGCAAGCTTTGTTCTTATACTGTGTCGTCTGTTGTAAACACATGTTTCTGTTATTAATATTCGCAATATCGTTGGTAAGCAAATTGGTTTCGAGTTCTAGAATTATTCATTTGTTATATGCAAAATGGAGTCGACGCTTGCAAAAACATTTAACAAATGGTTTTATCTTTTTTAATATAAATAACAAATTACGAGTGTAGACAACAATGACGTATATATCCTCTTATGGATGTGTGATTGTGACACTGTAATTTACAGTTTGGTGGATCTGGGTACTGGTACTGTGAAAGTCTATGAGCGGCGATGATCTCTTACTAAAAGGCGGGCTGCATGCTCGTCTGCCTCATTATGGTAATAAAAACATTTCATACATTTTTATCCAGTGTTCGTCACATTTGTGGCGACATGTCGTCCGAATCATGAAAATATTGAATAATTTTCGAATATTTAAAAATTCCGGAATCGAACTTAATCGGTATAAAGATATCTCGTGTTTGATCAGTTTGCCCACAATCGATTCTATTTAATTCAAATCGCATCGATTCCGAACCCTTTTAATTGAAAATCGACAACCCCACATTATGGAGTGGAAATGGGTCACCAATTGTCATTTTTTCCTTTGAAAATGTTTGGAGCAATTTGTTCAAGAATATCGTTAGTACAAGTTTTGAATTCCTACCTACGGAAACGTACACTTATGTCGAGTTTGGGTAACTTTGAATGAAGCGCAGTACCTCAAAGTTATACAAGTAGTTTTCAGGGTGACAATGTAGGGTATTATAAAATTTAATAAAAAAAATAACAGATGACAAATTGCGACGAAAATTTTCATTGTATTGGAACTGGAATGGGCTCTGAGATCTAATGGTACCTGAAATTTAGTTTCCTGAAACAGTCATCTGTCAATGATCATATTGCAATTCTCAGCCGGAAATCTGAAAAATTCGCGTATTTCACATGCATAGACTCACGGTTTTTTCCCAGAAGGGGTAGATAGATGGAACCAAGATACACACACACATTTCACTTTGTATTGTGTTTGTGTTGCGTCCAACAATTCAATAGGGGGCAGTCTATTGCAATATTGGCCATAAATTCTTGACTCCGGACTAATAATGAAAAAGAAAAATAATATTACCTAGCTCGACTCGGATCCCAACTCGAGACCGCAGCTTTGTAATCATGCAGTAATGCAACTACGCCACCAAGACAGTCATTCGCATGTTTAACTACAATATTTCCAACAACTTTAAGGAAAACCCCACGGATTCACCTATTTGTTTTCAATTTAATTCAACTTTTGTGAAGTCAAATTAATTTGGTATAAGATCAGCTGTCATTCGTTCATTTTTTTAACTTTTGTTTCTACTTTTATTATAATTAAAATATTTGATGCCTGTATTCTATTGTTTGTAAAATCTGTTTCCTTTGCTGTTACATTACTATAGATTTAAGATTTTTTTTATGCAATTTTGAATAGTTATGTCATTCATTGTATGCTCTAGTTGCCTGTTTGTTTATAAATAAAAATTATTTCAGGAATTTTTATACTCTACGCAACTAACCCCTGATTTTCCTGGTCGTGTTAAGTAAACTACTGAGCCAATTACATCATAATGTCGGGAACAGATGTCTGAACTCGGGATCATAACAACTTGTTATTTCCTCGAGAATAAAACTGATTATTACTTCTCTCCCGCCGCCCGGGGGACTCTTGGGAATTGCCTTACCGCCGCTTCAACGTTAACTTGCTTTGAATCTTGAATACGTATTATTTTTGCATAAGTTTTTGTTACTTAACTTACGAAAACGAAATTTACTTCGTGGCAAAAGCAGACCGTACCTCATATATTTTTTATTCATATAAATTATATTATATTATTCATATAAAATTATATAAGTTTTCTATCGCGGATTGGGTTTTGTTTTAAACCATCGGTTCGATCCCACCAAGACAAATATTTGTGAGCGCCGCAGGCATTTGCTTCTTGTTTCACAGACCTGGGTGTTTGTGAAACCGAAAAGTCTCGTAGTTCCTGATACTCACGACACAAAACTAGATCTTAGTTTGAGGTCAGGACTATTTATGTGGCTGTTGGTTGTTATTTATTTATTTAATGTTCCCGGCGTTTTTGTACTAACGAGGCGAAGTTACCATGCACCTGATGTTAAGATGCAATCGATATAGAATATATACGAGCGAGAAATGGTAAAATTAATATAACAGCTGTAACAATGCTTACTGAAATACATCTGCAAGCATCCCAAAACCAAATTACATACTGATCAGACCTAAAGACAACGTCAGGCACACCAAACGAGCGTCCAGCATAACCATAAAAAAAATGAATACCAACAACCGCATTTGGGTCTTGGAAAACCTAAGCTGAATTTCAGAAGTAGCTGGGGTCGGGACGGCGTGAAATGTACAAATTACGAGAGAATGAAAAAGAGACAAGGTACCGTGGGGCCTTTTATTTTGCAAGCGCTCTGGGAGATTAAAGAATGCTTTGAGCGGAAGATTTTTCACGCACTATACGTTTTTCATGCCGTGTTTGGGATTAACCTAGAACGTGGGAGTATTAAGCGACGCTTGACGAACAAATTGTGCTGGTGTAACTGACGACGACGAAGTCATTTTTATACTAGTGCATAATATCTAGGCTTCATTATACTTACCATCAATAGAAATTATGTTGTAATCAGTACCATAGAGAGTAAGTGAACTATTTTTTTTAATCAATAGGACCGACAAATGAGCAAGAAGGTCACCTCATGGTATGTGATCACTGCTATTCATAAACAACGCTTGGGCTATCTCTGATGTCCTGGTAGATAGTAGTATCACCCAGGACAAGCCTGCCCATTCAAGACTGATAGCAACATGGTTATATAGCATTTCTATAACCACATCAGGTATCAGCCAATATAAGTCCCACTGCAGGGCAAAAGCCTCCTCTACGATCCAGTTAATGATTTAGAGGGGTTATCGATTACAATGTTTAGACTATCACGCTAGCCTAGTGCGGGTTGGCGGACCTTTACACACCATAGAAATTCTTCCGAATCGATATGGTATGTCACGATGTTTTCCAGCACGGTTATAGTGCGTGGTGAACAGACTATGAAGACACACGTGACTTAGAAAAGTCACAGGTACGCCTTAGGATTTGGACCCGCGACCATCGTAAGTAATTCATATCTCCAATTCGTTATCACCAGGCCACCATGCGCTTTTAAGCACACGAATACATTTATGTGTGGTTATGATTATAACTTGAATAGTGTCACAGACTTTTGAATATAAACAATGGATCAATTTAGTTAAATAGTTCTCACTATGAGGCGAATAACCGTTAATTTTATTAAACAATATTAATGCCGTCTCAATTAGCTTTTTGAGATCTCAGGAGGCTTATATCCCTTTTAAAGTAATTATCTGCCATTACATTGAGGTTAATGAATTAATAATTTTCCAAAATTAATATTTGAGAATCCGTTTTGATCTTGACTGTTAATTGAAACAAACTTTAACAAAATTATCTAAAGTTTAAAATGTAAATCTCATTCACCGCTGAAAACGCCTTGTATGAGTCTAATGACTTGGTTACTATTTATTTACTACGAAACCGTATGATTGAAGCTAATTTTCTCATAGAAAGTACTGAGAAGTTGAAGGTCGCAGGTTTGGTCTCCGGCGTGAGATGAATGTTATATAGTCCACAAATAATGGTTTCTTGGTTACTTTAATATTTTTTAGGGATTTATTTTTTATTCCAGTCACTTTATTGTACATAATACCTTTCTTTTTTTTTTTACCACTAACTACGATCTCTTACGAATTACTTTACAACTTCGAACCGTCGGAAATTAAAAATGAAATAACATCCGTATATAAAGCAATAAAATCCATTTTATTCTAATGATACACCAATATTTCACGACTTAACGTAATCAGAGCAAAAAATCTTATTTAATCTGATTCACAAAAAATGAGCGTTTTAAAAAACGCTCAAACGAACCGCAGCGTTTTTCCATCCAGTGCGAACTGAGGAAAATTCGCAACGATACATATCTCGCGCAAGCCCCGATTATCGCGCGGTCACTTACTCGCACCGCGGGCCGTATTAAAACTTCCCTCACCAGAATTATAATCATCCCATTCCGGTTCTTTATTATGATTCAACAAAATTATTTCCCTCTTAAATAATTGCCTGCTGGCATTCAGAATTTATTTTTGTAATCGTACAGATGATTTAATTTGTACATTTTGTGTTTTTTTTAAACATGAACACTGTATAATATAATATGAAATGAAAGGAACATGAAATTTGTTGAATCCATTAAAATGTTCTATATTATTTAGATTCAGCCATTTTTTTATCTTCTACCATTTACATTAATATCTAGAAAATTATAGACCCGTTTCTAGCTTTTGCGGATTGTCTATTAGTATGTCAATCTTACGCTGATTTTTACAAAGAAAGAGACTCTTCGTTTGAACTATACTGTGAGATAACTATACTATATACAGGGTTTTTACTTGTAACAAATATTCAAATGTGTCTATTGACTTCAATAGTGAAGAGGATGTCGGTTATGAAACGATACGTCACAAATTCGCAGTCCACATATCTATATACACATATATATTTAAATTTGGATGTGGCTGTTCAAAAATCCATAAATTCCCACGCAGTTTTTGATTAAAATGAATTTTAAAATCAAGAGTACAATATTAGATTTTCCAGGTTCGCCACAACCCACAGACCCAGTAATCCTAATCTCACAAATTGCGTGTAACAAAGCCGTGTTGAATATCACAAACCAATTACGAAGAGCCGTCAAACCGGCGACAATTTTGCGGAATCTCATGAGAGCATGTCAGTAGAACATGACAGACAATAAAATCTGAATAATATTACGGGACGCTGCGGTGCGAGAAGGCGAAACGTTTAATTTTATCGTGTGATAACCCCCCCCCCTCCCCTCCGCAATTGTCCCCCCCTCCCCCGTCGCGTTTGTGAAACAACCAGGATTTGCAGTAAAATTGTATGACAATACTTTTGCCACCAGCGACGTCGCGTCACAGTTATGTCAGATTGGAGCAATTTGTTATTATGTTTATTCTTTCACACTTTTTATACATGCCAGATATAGCTGAAACGAGTGGTTAGGGAATTACTATGGAGGTCTGTCGTATTTTTGAAGTGCTCTATCTGGTGTTTCATCGTATGGCGATTGAATAGCTTACGAAATATAAGAACAGTCGTGGCCTAAGCTTAGTTCTTGCTCGTAGACATGGTAATACTGCCAAGCTAAAATTATTGAACAATTTTGCAAACGACAAGAACATACGAAGAAGGTGTAATAATAAACACACACCAAATAGGTCTGAATTGGAAAAATCTAACAGATTCTAATTTAACAGTTCACAGCTGATGTTGCAACTAAATAGACACAATTTTGCAATAAATCTTTTATTTACGAATTTTACCGAGAATTCGGTTTATTTTTTAACTTCCCGATGTTTCGATTACATTACCAGCTTTCGTGGTCACGGGGACTGAAGTATTAGTCATCCGGTCAGTGACTGTTTATTTTACAATTATTAAATTAAAAGCTAATTTAAAAAGCCGTTGCTGAACACATAGAGGAAGGCTCCAAGCATTACTTTTGTTTTGACAGTGGGACGAATATGGGTAGACGCAGATACAAATTCCTTTGAAAACCAACAACAACATATTTTATTTCATTTCATACGAAAAAGCAATAGTCAGAAACTCAATTCGAAACAACAAGCCTACTTGACACGAAACGTCATTAATAAATTATTAGCCGAGCTGTGTTGGTTCACGGAAATGCGTTTTTAATAATCAGAAGCGTGCATGCGTAGGGAACGCTTCCAATAGTAATAATTACCTACAACTTTATTCATTTCGAGTATCGTGTTCTCAATAACTATACTTCTGACAAATTGTTGTCTGTGACTTTGTCTGTTTTTGGACTGATTATCAACACACTTATGACTCCGAAAAATTGGGGGTCTGCCCTGGGATTTGAACCCACGAACTCCATCGGCACGTTGGCAGCCGCGTCTGGTCCATTACCAATAGGCCAAGTACTTCGAGAGTTGGTTATTCCTTGTAATTCATCAAGTTTGACAACCTAAGCGCAAAAGACACCTGTAAAATGATAGCTCGCGGAATCGATCCCCATATCGAGACAAAATATTGCGATCCCCAAGTATATGTTTCGTGTCTGGTTTTTTGTGAGACCAAAGTCTCTTGTTTTTTGTCGCGATACAAGACTTTTCTTAGTGTGAAATCAGAATTATTTATTTATTCTTTTTTGTAAATCAGTGAATCCTAAAAAATTTATAATATTTTACATTAGAGTACAAATCGCAACTTTATCGCACAAGGTAATTTCTAACGTAATATATAGAAAGGCAACCCCACAAATGCGTTTAATATGAGCGTGGATTGAATTCCACTAGATGGATTATTACTATTTCATGGTTTTCCAAACGGCTGCCTTTGTTGTTTCTAGGAAAGCCCTGCCAATGGCGATTTTGTGGAAAATGACCGTTTGTATTTATTGCAATTTCTCTTAATTCAGTATCAATACGAACTTTATAGATTTTTTTCTATATTTAATTAAAGATTTCAATTACACTGTTCTATGAAATTAGTGTATTAATTGTATTTTCATTAATTATAAAATGAACTGCAACCTACGGTTGTAAATTTGAATCATTTTATTGAGTCAATTTAATGAACGGTTTTAAAATGTTAAAAAAACAACCTTCAAGAATTTTGAAAGCATGAATAGCCTATCAACTCATCTAGCCTATAACAGTGAGCTACAAAGAAAAACATAACAACCAAAATGGGTCATACTGTAAACTTTATTAAATTTGGTAAAATATAAATCTGATACATAAATAAGTAACAAAATAACTTAATAATACATCACTAAATTATAAATACTCAAGTAATAAATATTCATTAATATTTGATACCAGAATACCGCCAGTAAATTGTTTCATAATTACACAATGTTATTGTAGCAATCAGTGCTACGGAGTGCTACGAAAATAATGGGCTACGATTTGACCTCGCTCATTATAAGTAGATTGTATCAGAAATAAAATCAAGCTACTTATTATTTACACTCTGTATATATTAATTTTATGACTTTATTTATTTAGAACATAAACACACCCAGTAGTAACATATTTGTAACCCCTTAAGAAAGCAGTCAGTTATGTGCCATCAGACTTGGAATAAATATTTGCAAAATATGATAATTGTCTCAGCAAGAGAATCGAAAAAATGACCTAAAAATGACCTGAAATAATACTATTTATTACGGAACTATTTCCATAAAAATTATAATACAGAAATTAATGTACTAAATCTTAATAAAACATCACATAACATGCTCCGTAAAGCATCTTGTCTACACATTGTCTACGAAGTTGAGGGACGTAGGCTACGACGTAGAATAGACTACGCGGCGTAGCACTTTCATCAACGCTACATTTTCTTGTACAATCACAATCAATAGCCTTAAGTTTACAGCGCCGTTTAAGTCCTTCTAGATTTAATGAGACGCCGAAATATAAAGCTCGAAGGTGTATTAAGACAAATAACTTCTCTCAATTTCGGATGATTTTAATTTCTGAAACTTCTAGAAATTACTGAGTCTCCAACATTATTCAAATAAAAATCAAAGTTGAGTAGAACCATTGGATGTGTTTGTGTCATATTTTGGGAATAGAACTTCATACATTTTCTTGAAAACAATAAATTTTTGTAAGCATCAAAAAATCATAAGATGACTGTTTTAAAACTTTTAATTTAATGACGAATTAAAACTTTCAATAGATTTATTTCTACAACTAAGCAGAGAGTTCACACACAATATAAATTTGGAACCTTAAATGGGTGATATTTTATGGGTAATATCTTAATCAAATTTGTAAAAACAGACACTGAAAAAATTCCCCTAAAAATTCCTCTACATAACGCAAATGTATTCGCCAAAAAGCGTTTTCGATGAACAAACAATGGCTTAACGAGTCATATTTTATTCAATAACCATGCAAGAACATCGGTAACTCCGGATTACGTTCTCCAAGTTTCCTTCCACTTAACACGAACCTGTGAAATACCATGAATAAATAATGAGACTTCATTTTACAAACATTTTTTTTTAGTTAGACATTTTCGCTTTCAAAATTAGGTCAACGAGCGCCGCCTAGGCGCGAACTCAGCTTTATTCATGCACCCGAACAGGAATTATATTAAAACAGGCACAAACAAGTTTGTATGGAGTGTTACGTACCGACGACTCTTAATGGCACCTTTTTGTTTGCGGTCCACGTGCTGCCGAGACGGAAATGTATATTATTATATCTGGGTTATATTCATTATTATTATATTTCTATAACGCACGTGAAAACTTTGGTTTTCCTCGAGGTGCTTGATTACTGTCCGCCATATGGACGTCAAAGCCTGAATGTTTTACGCAAATGTTATTCATTATTTAGTTTTGTAACTGAAGCATGGTATAGTGACTCCACTGATGATAAGCATAATAACAATCAAGAGAGCATGGAACCTCATTTGAAATAACTAACATATATACCACTCTCAATTGTACTGTCGGTTGTAGAGGAGGCCCGTGCCCTGCAGGGGGACGTATATGGGCTGATACAGATACAGATCATGATAGATCATCCTCAAGATCCGTCGCAGTGCCGGTCTGCTGCTTTATCCATCCAGTCACTGTCAGCCCTTTTATGCAAGTCCCGTCCCGCCAACTGGCCAGAGGGCGTCCCGCGCTTCGTTTGCCAAGACGTGGTGTCCTCTTACTCCAGAAGTTATCTGTCCTGTGAAATAGTTATGCCAATCCACAATTCCTATCATATTTTTAAATAAACAACTAAACCCATATACACAGATCGGACCCCACACTAACATCGAGTTTTCAACTACGAGAAACTTTTCCCACAAACTCCTAGACCCGAAAAAAATACTTGTAGTTCACACATAAACTCGGTGCAGAGATCAAACACACGACCTTTTCTATCGCAGCCGGCGTTTAGCCAAGTGCGCCAAGGAAGCTGTCACGTCAAATAGAAAAAAAGACTTTTTCTTACATCTGAAGGACTTAAAAATTACATGCACAGAGAAAATTTATTCTCGCCCAAATATCCAGGCAGATAAATGAATAAAAATTAAATCAAATCCGAGCAAATCTATTATAAAATCCGTAAATAATTGTTTTATTTCAATATGTCACATTCGCGTAAATCTAATAAACCATTATCCATGCACATTTAAATATTCTGTATCTAAATCAGTCCATGTACAGTCAGCAACATAAGTCGCTGAATACTTCACATTTTTGATAATCTTTTTATGAATTAAAATTTGTACGTATTACTCTGTAGTCGTAAAATATAACCAAGTAAAATCATCTATGCCCAGAAGTGCCATACGATATTGAAAATAATTCTTATTTTGGCTGATAAGACAATTCCATATCTCGTGACTGTGTAGTGACTTATGTTGCTGACTGTACCAGCCAGTACTGTACAATCGAGAATATGATTAAAAGTGGTTAGACCATATAGTCCACGCTGGCCTAATGCGAGTTCGCGAATTTTTACATAACATATAAATTCTTACAAATCGTTATGATACGCAGGTTTCCTTAATATGTTTTCCTCACCTTTATCGCGTGTGCTGAAACACTAATACATGACTTCGAAAAGTCAGAGCCAATCATGACTTCAGTAATATCACTAAACTAATCCAAATCATTACGCACTGAAATTCTGGCTTCCTGTAATCAGTCTGGTCTATCAGTTGTAAATTAATACCTGACAGGTATTATCTAGGGATGCGGGTCTTTGTGGAATAGTGCGGGGGTGTTATCGATATCGATAGAATATTTGACAGCAGGTTTTAAATGCAAAAATAAACAACACTACAAATAACAAAGCAATGCTGGGCATTTTTCTATGTTTGCCATCCTGAGACATAGGATGTAAGTCTCAATATGTCCAGTTATTAATCTGGCTACAATAACTTTCAAATCGGCACACAGCAGTGCATTTACATTACTGTTTGGCGGGAGAAATAGGCATTGCAGCAGTACCTATCCAGGTGGAACACATATGAGAGACCTCCCATCAGTATGTGCTACGGGGTCATCGCCATATCAGGCACAGTTGCCCGATTCCGTTCTTATAATGAATACAAAAATTGAACATATTTTTGCCTATCCCAGGAGTCGAACTTAAGACCTCAGCGTTATAACTGAGCAGAAGTCCAACTACGCCTTCGAGTACTAATGTTATTCCTAAAAATATAGTAAATATACAAAGAAATACTATGTCAAAAAGCATACAACAGACAATGTTTGCGCGGAACTTGGAACGAAACGTCACGATACAAAGCGTATAAAGTTGCAGGTAATTATTTCTATTTGAAGCGCCCTCTACATATGTATGAGTAGGGGTTATTAAAAAGTGTTTGCACAAAGGGAACGCAACAACACAATTAATAATTAATGATGTCTCGAGGACCATGCTTTGTAGTTTGTACGGTACATTTTTGTTTAATATTGGATGGCAGACTAAAATACACCTGACGATAAATGCAATGCAGTATTATTTTGGATGTTATGCACAATTTACATACTATCTTTAAAATATAGACATATAGAATATATGAAATATATATTGCCTCAGTGGCGTAGTTATGTAGTACGATTACACAGCTGAGGTCTCGGGTTCGAATCCCGGGTCGGGAAAAGTGGTATTGAATTTCTATTCATTATCAGCGTGGAACCAGGAATTTGTGCCCGATATGGCTTTAGGTTCGCCTCATATCACATAATCGGACGGAATATATAAGGCGAAATGTGGACGTCCTGGCACCTCTGCCTACAAAAAACAAATAAGATGATTTTATTAACAAAATATAATAAAATCACTTTATAAAATAACAATACTGATTTTTTGTTATCATTCCGAAATTCCAGCGCTATACGAGTAGGTAATATAATATCAAATTGGCATGACGGTACAGAACATCGTAAACAAATCTCAAAATCGCCTTATAGATCTCAAGTAAATAATCCCTCACTGGACATGAAAAGCCGCTTGTATAATGCGTGAATGTAAATAAATGATAAGGCCCTGGAAACCTTTGGGTCACGCGGTCTGACCTTGACCTTGGCGTGTCAACGGGCTAACAAAATGACATTAATATCGTTTAACACGCTGCTGTGACACGCATGAGACCTTAAGTTATTTTGGAGATTTTTCTTTATTTTTAATTATTTATTAATATTTTTCTTTATTTCTTTATTTATTTATATTATAATATTTATTTTCTTTAGTCTGTTTGTGTATTTTATAAGGATGATTAGGTTCGATGTCCTAATTAATTTTAATACAAATATTAGTATTTTTAAGCGGCTGAGTAATTTTGCAAGAGCTGTCGTCAAGCAAAAGTTCTGTTGTAACGGATATTGCCTATTTTTGGCCCTGCGGCAGCCACTTTATCTTCCATTTTATTTTATTATATTCAGTGCAAAAAATACTTTTATCCCAAAAACGAAACCACAAGAAATATCCACAAACAACATATTCTCTACAGCTATTGTAATCTGCTTTATTGGAAACAGAAAGAAAAATAATTTGTTTGCATCATATTACAGACCTCAGCTAAAAGAAGTCCACTGATGGCCATATAAAAACACATAAAAAAATACATACAAACACACTTATACCATTTCATTGTACTATGCAAAATTTCGATTTTATATTTTAGACATTTCTCCAAAGGTCAAGTTGGTGTATTTTGACCTTCAAGATGAAATTGTCACAATATTACCACTCCACTTACAACACAAACATTACAAAAGTGTCCCTTAACGCTATCTCGGGATATCACAAAATCTGGAATCCAGAAATAACAGTATGGACCCTAATAAAGTATATACAACGAAATAGACGGCGTAAGGGTGGTTCAACATCACATAAAAAAATAGCGCGTGGGGTCGACCGGCTCTTATTGTGAAAAATAAAACTCTGGCCGTGAGTTATTTTGTGACACACGGATATTGGGAACGGACGACAATATTTATATGTGGGAATAGTTCCGTCTCGGGTCAAATCAAACGAAGATAGTCTTAGTAATCTTCAATATATTTCATTTAAAAAAAAACAGGTCTTCACTGCATACGTCTTTCCGTCCTTCCTCGTCTTCCAGATTGTTTTCTTCAATTCTGTCATTCGATACTTCAACATCTTAATAATTATTCATCCTCTAACTCTTTCCATCTTAAGTACTTTCATTAGTCATCTCTTTCACACAAACCACATCCCATATCAGTCATTCATCTAACGTTTCATTCTACTCATCTTTCTTCATAACATTAAAATCCTACATATATGTGTTATTGTTTGAATTACTCTTAATAAATAAAGTTATGATTACATATTTAATAAAAATAAAAAAAAAAAAAAACCAAAAAATATACAACCAACAATCTATATCTTGACACTAAATGTGTCGTTGGTAACTCGTGTTGTTCGTGAGAAAATATAGATTGAGTGAGATCGAAAAGTATCCCACGCGAGACAAAGTGTGGGCCTCACAAACATCTTATAATGAATAGGCACTATTAATAAAATTTTATTTTGTTACAGGTTCCCTCTGTAATTTATTTAAAACAAATGAAACGCCACGAGCAAAGTTTAGAAATGACAACGTTAATTAATCTAATTCATTTGTTCTGTTTCTCTTCAAGGTAAGTCTTACATTTTATTGTTCTCATAGGACGCAGTAATCTTATCTGTATTTATTGTTTTTTCTTTTAAACTATACGCACGTGTTTCATGTAAAGTCACAAATAAAATCTCTATTATGATACTCTTGTACTTATATACTTTACTGGTGGTAGTTCGATTATATTATGTGAGAGGCCGCCTAAGTAGGTACGAAATTCAGTAGTGTAAATGCACTGTTATGTTTCGGTTTGATAGACATTGTAGCCGGAATAACTTCTGGATATATTGAGACCTAAAATCTTATATCTCAGAATGGCGAGCGCAGTGGAATGCCAAGAAATGCTTTATAATTCACGGTGATGTTTTAAAAGTTTACCAGCCATAATAGCATAATAAAAAAAAGACAGTCCAGTTTTCGACAGTCATCATACAAGTGAGTAATCCTACCCACCCGTGTCTGACCCGTATCATTACGAGAACAAGTTTTATTATAGTTAAAATCTTTTCACTCGAACATATCCGCCCTCGCAAAGAATACGATCTTTGCTTTATGATACTAAGAGAGCGATAAGAAGCTCTCAGAGATACCTATTGCTTTGAAATTCACACGTACATATTTAAAGAAAATGTTTGATGTTGTTTAACTTAAAATATTATTATAATACATAATGCGTAGTTAGTGGATATTAAATAATAAACGTTTTAAAAGTGTATACCGGGTATCTCAAGACTGCTACCGAAAACGAAGCCGGGTGGTAGTTTTAGTGAGTACAAACACAATGCAACTAAAAATTTTGCTTAGAAACGCGACAATTTTTTTTTATCATTTTTTAAAAATCGTCATTTTTGGGTGGTAAATCCATAGTTTTTGCTAAAATAATAATTTAAACTCTTTTATACCTTAGAGTCTTTATAAATAAAAGGGTATATACTATTATTTTACGAAAAAATGTATTTACCACCCAAATATGACCATATAAAAAAAATAACAAAAAAAAAATTGTCGCTTTTTTTTCCAACATTTTCTGTTGCATTGTGTCTGAAGTCGCTTAAACTACCACCCGGCTTCGTTTTCGGTAGCAGTCTTGATATACCCTGTATTCATCCTATATCGTAAATGGAACTACAAAGTTCGGTCAACTTCTGCTTACACTAGACGTAATTATGATTCCAACGACTTCCAACAGCACTCTGTAAAGATCTCATCGTGAGCGAAGCCTGTGTTCGGAAATGGACTTCCTACTTCTGAGAAGAAGTTATCAGTAGCACTACTAGTGTCTCTCTCGCCTACCCCTTCAGGATTATAAGCGTGAGCTTATAATAATAATAATAATTCAATGTATCGGAGTAACAGATGCCAATTTCCAGATTTTGGGAAAAGTTCCATTTGCCAAACTCAGATTAAAGATGTGTGTTAGTGGTTTTAGTAGTACGTGTTTAGTTGCTTTAATTATGGTGGGAGTGCATCATTATATTTTATGTCATTAAAACAAATTCCTATTAATGAAGAAAATTAAGTGGCATTTTTGCAGACACAAAGGCGTATAGCTAAGCTCATTATAGTTTGAGTGCTGCCGCTCCGCGTGTCTCAATGAGGGTAGTTTGTTGTTTCAAAATTCAATTTAAAACACATTATTGTATGGACAAGTTGTTAGTATGCTTTTCTTTCTTATAGAATGTATGTAGCATGATTTTGTAACGTTTAACAGTTTATGAGGGTAATGAGATGTCTAAAACTTATTTTTGTTCTTGTCTCTCTCATTTTGAGAGGCCAATGACCCACTTACTACACAATGTGTGGTGTGCAATATTCGTTGTGATTTTTTCTGGCCGACTTTAAAAGAGAAGTGACCATTTCGACTGAAGTTTTATATATTGTATTATTATTTTCGTTTATTTCATTTATCCTTTTTTTATTATTACATATTACGAGATAACAAAATACATATCAAAATACGACCCTTCGGAAGCGAGGCTTAGAACCCAAGCCACCAGTGGTTAGGATCCCAAACTGAGGAACCTCTTCACTATACGTATCAATCAATCATCATCATCATCATATCAGCCACAGGAAGTCCACTGCTGAACATAGGCCTCCCCCAATGATCTCCACAATGACTTGTTGGAAGCGGCCTGCATCCAGCGACTTCCTGCGACCTTAGTCAGATCGTCCGTCCACCTTGTAGGCGGGCAAGCAATACTGCCTTCTGAATCTGGTTTTTGACCTACCGGCCCATTGAGAGCCTCTGTAGATATTGGTCGAGCCTCTTTTGAATCAATACATGCGTAGAAACCACTATTAATATCAGTCATATTAGATTCTATAATAAATTCAAGACTCTTACAATAAAAAAACAGTCACATACATAGTCCTAATCCCAAATTAAAATCAATGAACTCTTGTGTCGTGGGTATTAGAAACTATGAGAGACTTTTCAGTCTCACAAACATCCAGACCCGAGACAAATACTTGTGAGGCTCATAAATATTGAACTCAGTGAAAGGATCGAAGCCGCGGCCTCTAGTTTCACAGTCGGCGTCTTATAGTTAATTTACAAAGCAGTTGCTAAACCCATAGAGGAAGGCTCCAAGAATTACCTACGTTTTGACGGAACGAAGCGCAAACAAACTGCGCCACGAAGGCTGTCAAATATTAAATAGCTAATAATAAGGCACTATACAAATCAAAGCAGTTTCCAATAGCTTTATTGATGTATAAAACAAACCCGGCCCCATTAATCTTAAGGTCAGGAATGCACATGGCACGCGACACCGCGTCGTTTCGATGCCGACATTATTTTTATAACACCCTAAAGGTCACATCATAAAAAATGTAGGAGCGAAGGTCAAGAGGTCGAAGTTGGTAAATATGAAATTTGATATTTATTTTGGGTTAACAGAATATTTTTTGCCTATAACTTGGCAAAAATAGTACGATTCAGTGACAATTGGCACTAAAGAAAAACAATTATGGCAATACTATCATAATTGTCATTGTGTTCATTGAATAATTTTATATGGGTTAATTGCAATGTGTTATCGCTATGAGCAAAAAGTCCAAGGAAACTTCCTAAATTTTAGAATAATGAGCACAGGGAATTAGCCCAAATTATTTGGAGGCAGATAAAATTAAGACTTTTATTAAAACCGTCAAATAATTCCAGCCAGTCGACATAATACTGAGAAGAACCGGGTAAATTATGTGTAATAATGTAGTCACGTTATAGAAGCCATTAAAATGGGCAAAAGCATGGCGTTTTCACGCTTTGATATGGACTGATTACAGTATACTTCTATCAATATTTACATATATACATTTTTCCCAGAAATGGTAGGCGGAGGTGTAACTAGGACACCCACATTTCGCCTTGTATGTTCCATACAACGATGTCATATACGCAAATTTCTTACTCCAGGCTGATAATGAATATAGCGTAAATAGTGACCTGTTAGCTTGTTTGACGAATATTTTACTTCAAACACCAAATACAGAAATTCAATTCATACATAATTAGGCCACTGTAAAGTAATCAGTCTTTCAAGTTTCATTGTGATACGAATTTACATATAAAAAAAAAACACTCTAAAAACCGACCCACCAAATACCCTTTCACAATCTATCCATGATCTCGGCGAATTCATTCCGACACAAAATTCAGCATTCCTTTATTCAAATGTCATATCTTTATCTTTTTCTTTTGTAAATAAAAGACAAAAGGGCTTTTTTATATTCACGGCGGCATTATCGTCTTGTAAAGGGTTTCGGCTGTTTTCGTATTTAACGAAGGGTCGAAGGCGCGAATTTTTTTTAGAATACCCAGATTCCAGTTTAACGTATTGGAATGATAGACCCCTGTGGCGAGGAGACATAAGCTGAGAATAAGGAGTGATTTAATTCACACATACATTACTGAAGGGTCTGTTTTTTGTGGTAGGTAGCGAACTTTCTTGACAACGTGTGCCGCCTTAGAAACTTAGCAAGGAGTGTAGAGTTTTGTGTGTTTGTAGTTTATTACCACCTACTTTAACTTGAAGGAAACATGAAAGGAAACTTAGATATTTATACTAGAATTATATTTATAATTATTTCAAGCTCGTAATAACTTTGGGCTAACGTGGTGAATTAAGGCTCAATGTACCTCAATCATAGAGGAAGTGAATCCAAAGGTAAATTGGCTGATATGTATTATTTTGTTATTTGATTCAATAACATGACTTGATATAAAATTGGTTGATATGTATCTTTTTTTAATACTCAATGTATATATCAGGAATTTGTGCCCGATATGGCGATAGGCCCGCCCCCTATCACATTGTGGGACGGAACATACAAGGCGAAATGTGGGTGTCATGATTCCTTGTGGGAATGAGGCGTGAGTTAAAGCTATTTGATTGAACGAGCAGGTAAAAATAATCTCCAAACCGTACCGTATTTTCAACAAACTTAAAATTAACTCTGTATTCATTAAAATATAGATTAAGTCTATCAATACATCCCAAATTTAATCAACTGCTAAGATTCATCAAACCATTAATAAAACATATCATTGAAACACTCTTAATTATGAGAGAACCACCCGAGTAATACCAAGCGAAAGCGGAATTAAAACTCGGTAATTCCTGTTTCTGATTAGTATTTCCATACAGATAATATTCCACCAGTTATCCGGAAATTCATTGGCGTAAAGTCTGGATTTTATGTCCAGATTTCTGTACGTTCCCTGTGGAAAATTCAGCTTTATTTTTAACTTTTAACACAGAACTTTTTCACTTAAAATTAACTTATATAACTTCAAAAAAGAAAACATTTTGAATAGTTAAATATGACCAAAATAACCTAAGATACTATACGGTAAATTAAAAATCTTTTTTTTTCTCTTTCTTCCGTCTATTCGTTCAGAAATTTCAAAACCAAACCGGAGTCATGTCTGGGGTAAATTAAAGTTGCAACAAACACATGACTGATTTAATACGTAAACTCATATATTGACCAATCTGAAAATCAAGATCTCACGTTTCTCAACACATACGCTAGTCCAATAAAGATGTTTCTGAAATAATATGAATATGCTTTCCACATAACATTTTAATTACCTCTACAGAAAGTGGAACGCAAGGCTCTTTACAATTATACTGAAGCACCTCTCAGTGTGCAAAGCCTGGTGAAAATAATTAACACCAAGCATCCATTATTTGAATTGAAATGTGAAATCTTGAGCTCAAATATGATTTTGATGAGAATTTTCGGAATCGTAACTCTGTAACTTGATGAGACGAGTTCGAAATTAAATTTTAAGATGGAATATCGATATTTGAGTCTCGAATTGAAACTTATATTAATTCAGTTTTTGATCATTTAAGTTAAATTATCTCTAAAGACTTTTCAAATGTTGAGTTTCATTTGATTTTTTAAAGCCAACGATGTATTGTTTGATCACGATATGATACGGGTGAGTAAGCTCACCCGTATCATATCGCTATATCGGGCACAAATACCTGACTCCGGATTGAAACATTACTAATAGATAAATAAATAAAAAGATAAATAACACCCAACAGTCACATACATAGTCCTGACCCCACACTAAGATCGAGTCTTGTGTCGTGGGTATCAGGAACTACGGGAGACTTTTCGGTCTCACAAACACCCAGACCCGGAAGAAATATTTGTATATTTATATTTGTATTGTAATATTTGTGGGCCACACAAATATATTACTATATTCGGGAATTACTAGTTATAACTATTTAATGAGATCATTATTTTATTGCAATGAATGGAGTGACTAGCACTACGACCGCTCATAAACAGTAGCAAAACTAAACAATACCTTGAATTATAAAGCAATACTTGACATTACACTGCGCTCGTCATCCTGATACGTAAGATGTTAAGTCTCAATATATCCAGTAGTTACTCTGGCTACAATGTCCTTCAATCCGAAACACAACAGTGCATTTACACTGCTGTTTGACGGGATAAATAGACATTGCGGTGGTACCTACCCAGATACCCTCTCACGTATGAGAGACCTACCAGTATCACTTTAGGGAGAAACTCGACAGTAGAATCAAAGTCTCTCATTAATTCGCAACGAGCCAAAGAATAACAATATAAGCGTGTAACTTGTATGAATAGGTCGGCGACGTGAGCAACAGCGAACAAACTGGGCCAAACTGCGCTGCAGCGATTGTTTAGTGGCTCGGGTTTGTAAGAATTAATTAAAGGGAATAAATTGGAAAATGTGTTATGTATTTTATAGAAAATAACACTCAATTATTGTGGTAAGAAATCATGTCTTTTGGCGTGAGTATCGGAGAATTTTTGTCTAAAAATAAATCTCTTATTTATAAAAAAATCTCTTATTTTACAATCGGCTTATAACTCATTACGAAATGGGTGCTTTTCATTTCACTGTCAGATTTATGAGAAAATATTTCATGAACATCGCATAAAGGAAAAGCTTGTCGTCTATCACATTGGGGGACGGAACATACAAGACGAAATGTGGGTGTCCTTGTTGCACCTCTGCCTACCACTTCTGGGAAAAATGCGTGAGTTTATGTATATATATGTAGGATTTGAATGTTATGATGAAAGATGAGTAGAATGGAACGTTGACGAATGACGGATATGGAACGTGGTTTGTGTGAAAGAAATTAATGAAAGTATTTAAGATGGAAAGAGTTAGAGGATTAATGATTAAATTGGTGAAGTGTGGAAGGACGGAATAGTAGAGAACAGCCTGGAAGACGACGGAAGACGTAGATGACGACAGAAGAGAAGACGAAGTAAAGACGAATTTATTATACTTGATTAAACTGAAGATTATCCAAACAATCCTCGTTTGATTTGACCCGTACCGGAACTATTTTCACACATTATAAAGATTTTTTTTGGTTTTTTTTTTTATTATTTTTCTTGCTCCGTTCATTCCAGTCCATCCTAAGGTTGTCTGGAAGAAATCGCCGACAGAGATTAGACCCCCGTTTGTTACTCATATACAAACGTTTAGAGATAATAATTCTGTTAATTTTTGTGATGTACAATAAAGTATTTATAAATAATTTATTCAAGTAATATAACAGACTAAACGACACCTCTCCGAGGTTTAATGACAAACATTTCATACAACAGTAAGGCCTCGTATTATTGTTAATGTTCGGTAGTAAATCCAGAAGTGTAAGCCTTTACAACTCCTAAAACCATAATTCACTTAACCTATTCGACTTAGTCCCGGGTATAGCTTGTGAAAATCCGAGGTAGTACGCGGAACACCAGGTAGAGAGCGGAGCGGGAAGCGATTTAGAAGTAGTAATATAAGGTATAGTACTAAATACTAAAATATTTTAGCCATATTAACAATAAGTAGATGCTGGTTGATCCATATTTAAATAATAATTATTGTCTTCTTCCCATCTGAATGCAATAGGTAGTCAGAGGAAAAAATAGCCTGAGTTACCAAACAATTTTATAAGGGATTTTTATAGCAATGAATGGTGAGACGAAAATGCAGCTCGACCGTTGGTAAGTGAAGAGACTGTTCATGAAGTATCAAATCCAAACATCACCTTGAATCACAAAGCAATGCTTGGCACACGACTGCGCTCACCATCCTGAGACATAATATTTTAAGTCTCAATATGTCCTGTAGTGACTCTAGCTATAATGTTCTTTAAACAGAAACACAACAGTGCATTTACACCTCTACTTTCGGTATAGTACTAAATATTATGAGTAATATTTACAATAAGTTCATGCTGGTAGGACGCCATCTAAATAATTATTGGCTTCCGCCTATTTATTGACCTCAGAGAAAAAAGATCTAAGTAACGTCCGTTCTCAATATCCTATCTATCGTTAAAAAGGTATTAAAATAGCTACTATGACTATGTCGGTGCAACACTACGCTTCATAAAATAAAAATAGACATACATATTTATATAATTTAGCTATCTATAAATATGTGCAAAATGTTGCTACCTCTTTATCTATGTTAACTAAAACATAAAATGCATCTAAATATCTAACGAAATCTCTTGTTAAAGATAGATAGATTATTGAGAACGGCTGTAAGCAAACTTCCAATATTATAAGTGATTCTGTATCAGCCCATATACGTCCCACTGCAGGGCACGGGCCTCCTCTACAATCGACAGTACGATTGAGAGTGGTTAGGCCATATAGTCCACCACGCTGGCCTAGTGCGGGTTGGCACGAACGTTATAAGTGATTACATAATTATAATTTTTGTCCAAATATTTTTTGATTGCGATGAGTAATGAGACGAGCATGCGTTATTTGATGGTAAGCGATACTACCGCTCATGGACAGTAGCAAAACTAAACACCAATGGTAAATGCTTGTATTAAAATTTGGTTTCATTGATGAACTGAAATTAAACGTAGTTTTATTATGATATTTAATATGCCTCACCACTAGAAAGGCGACCATTCTAACTAAAGTATTTAATTTAATCCTGTTTAAGTACATTAATTAAGGAGACAAAAATAAAGACAGAAAAATTAAGAAAGAAATTTACAAAACCACTTAAGCTATTCAGGCCTCATTAGTCTGACCTTAAACAATAACATATCAACACTGCTTAACAACAAAGCAGTCACTTAATCAAACCATAAAAAGCATGCTTACACCACTTCTCAGTACACTCACACTCCGTTTTCCCAGAAACCGAGAATAAACATCAACTTATCTTTTTAACGCCTTAAATTCACAGATAGAATCTTAATCGCTCTCTCAATGCCAATATGGGCACACCATAATGGAGCCTCAAGCGGCATTAAGTAAATCTAGTAGATTTCAAGATGATTTTGATTTTGCATACCGTCAATGGTAAATTTATTCGAGGCCCTCGGGATCAGTGGGTCATTTGGGATGTTGATTTTTGAGATTAAAGAATTATTTTGTTACATTGTTGAGATTATGAAGCAAGTTCGTGATTATTTCCGTCTCGGTTAACCTATGATTTCTTAATTATTTCTAGGTCCTTCCAAAGGTACTAAGAGGTACGATTAGTTCCAATATTTGCGGGTCGGTTATTAATAGGACCGACTCTTTCTATTGCAAAAATTTTGGATTATTTTTTGCAATTAATAGCGAGACGCGCGTGCCATTCACTTGCAGTAAAATCCTAATAAAAAGTGCAAAGATGACAAATGAGTAAACAGCTCACTTGATGGTAAATTATCACTACCGCGCATATACACAGGAATGAACATCAGGAACTTTTCCTAGAGGGAATAAGCAGAGGTATAGCAGGACACCCACGCTTCAGGTCGTATGTTTGGTTTCACACAGTTTTTATTTTTATTTTATTGCACTGAATGGCGAGACGAGCCTGCCGGTCGCTTGATGGTAAATGCTAACGAATGCTCATAACAGCAGCCAAACCAAACTATACCTTGAACTACAAAGCAATGCATGGCTTTCTACTGCGCTCGCCATCCTCAGACATAGGATTTTAAGTCACAATATGTCCAGTAGTTACTCTGGCTACAATTTGCATACGAGCTAATGGGTCGCTACTAAGCGATTCATAATCAACATTGACAATTTATATATTTAGTTCTTTCTGACCTCTTGAAATGGGAAGGAAACGGGCTAGCGACGGGATGTGATACCACAAAACATTCCACATGTTTTACAAAACACAACAATAGTTACCTCGGCTTTCTATGCCATACTTGTACTCATTTCGAGCTGGTTAATTGATATAACTGTACAATATAACCACAATGTAGCTCTAATTTGGTAATATTATTAAAGCACAATTGTTTAGTAAATTGCATGAAATGCTTGTTGCTTTGGTCGTGACAATGGGTATGCTTTAGAATTGCAACATTGCTATTCGGTTTACACAATAATACTAGGTATCTCAGATGGAAAATTGGTTGATTTGAAGATTTTAGTTAGACACGAATTTACACAGTTGATTTTCTTAATTTATATTTTAAATTCTAGTATTGTAATATTTTAACTCTCAATGTCTCTTCTTTTACTTTTAAGACTTGTCTACCCCCGTTTTCCTACTTCCATTCACTCCAGTCCATCCAAAGGTTGTCTGGAAGATATCGCCGACTGCGATAAGACCACAGAGTACATTACTATATGTGGATAAGACCGCCCATTGTACTGTAAATATAGGTTAAGTTTTTTTTGTGTATATTTTTTTTTATTTCGTGTTTTACAATCACTACATAGTATAAAACAAAGTCGCTTTCTCTGTCCCTATGTCCCTTTGTATGCTTAAATCTTTAAAACTACGCAACGAATTTTGATGCGGGTTTTACAATAGATAGAGTAATTCAAGAGGAAGGTTTATATGTATAATACATACATATTATTATACAGAAATCTATTTGTACCCCGGCGAAGCTGGACCGGGCCGCTAGTAAAGTATAAAAACAATGTGGATAATTATAGCTCGCTTTTGGACAATAGTCGTTGTGGGGAACGCTGAGTAGTGAAAAGGCTATCATCAACCTCTAGACTAACTGATATAAACTTTATTTTAAGATTAAAACAAGACTAGTGTTGCAGGATCCAGGCCGCTTCCAACAGGTCAATATGAAGATCCACGGGGAGACCTATGCTCAGCAGTGGACTTTATTTGGCTGAAGAGAGAAAGAGAGTGTAGGTAAAAGCTGACGAGACTATATTAATGTCCAATGATGTATTATTGCCTCAATCCGCACTAGGCCAGCATAGTGGACGATATGGCCTAACCACTCTCAATAGTGCTCTCAATTGTAAAAGAGGTCCATGCCTTGCAGTGGGACGCTGGTCTATAACATACAGTACAACTGGAAAGAACTTGACATATTTGTATACCCTATACATCTTCTATAAAAAATATACTAAGATAGCAGTCAACAGCTCTACATATTTCTCCATCTTTAAAAACGAAAACTGCAAACATACATTTAAAATATTGTCTCATTACGGACGACAGTCTTGCAGAACTCATTACGTTTCTTAAGCCTCGCTCAGTCTGCGGAGGTGAATGACCTGACCTTTTTAACTATTGCGTGCATTCGTAATATTCGTTTAATATTTATTCTAGAAACTAGTTCGTTTGAAGTTGTGCCTCGGGACTATGTTAATTTTGTTTTTATGAGACCTGGGTTGTCGTCACGAGGATAATTATTGTAGGCTTTGGCGAATTGCTTTTTGATTTAAGCCATCGTGCTGTATTCAGATAGCAAATTCTACTGTAACCCTATAATTATATTAAAACAGATTCAATTTTTTTAAATTAATCATCATATCAGCCACAGGAAGTCCACTGCTGAACATAGGCCTCCCCCAATGATCTCCACAATGACCTGTTGGAAGCGGCCTGCATCCAGCGACTTCCTGCGACCTTAGTCAGATCGTCCGTCCACCTTGTAGGCGGGCGTCCGACACTTCGCTTGCCTGTACGTGGCCTCCACTCGAGAACCTTTCGGCCCCAACGGCCATCGGTTCTACGAGCTATGTGCCCGGCCCACTGCCACTTCAACTTGCCAATCCTATGGGCTATGTCGGTAACCTTGGTTCTCCTACGGATCTCCTCATTTCTGATTCGATCTCGTAGGGAAACACCGAGCATAGCCCGCTCCATGGCTCGTTGAGTGACTTTGAGCCTTTTAATGAGGCCCACAGTGAGAGGCCACGTCTCGGTGCCGTATGTCATCACTGGTAACACACAACTATCGAAGACTTTCGATTTTAGGCACTGAGGTATTTTGGACGAGAAGACGTCGCGAAGTTTCCCGAACGCTGCCCAACCGAGTTGGATTCGCCGATTGACCTCTCTCTCGAAGTTGGACCTGCCTAACCGGACCACTTGTCCTAAATAGACATATTCGTCTACAACTTCGAGAGTCGAGCCCCCAACTCCAATGGGGGTGGGCACAACATGGATATTCGACATGATCTTCGTTTTATCCATGTTCATTTTAAGACCCACCTGTTGGGAAACTCGATTAAGGTCTTCGAGCATAGTGCTAAGGTCTTCCAGCGATTCTGCCAAGACTACAATATCGTCGGCAAATCGAAGGTGAGTAATATACTCGCCGTTGATGTTGATGCCGAATCCTTTCCACTGCAAGAGCTTGAAGGCATTTTCCAGCGCGGCAGTGAACAGTTTCGGAGATATGACATCTCCCTGTCTCACGCCTCTCTGTAGTGGAATAGCCTTCGTGCTCTGATCCTGTACTCGGACCGACATGGTGGCGTTGTTGTATATACACCTCAACACTTCGATGTACCGATAGTCTATGTGGCACCGCTGAAGAGACTGTAGCACAGCCCAGGTCTCGATCGAATCAAAGGCTTTCTCATAGTCCACAAACGCTAAACAAAGCGGCAAGTTATACTCCTCGGTTTTTTGTATAACCTGCCGTAGCGTATGAATATGGTCTATGGTACTAAAGCCTTTTCGGAAACCGGCTTGTTCGGGAGGCTGGAAGTCATCAAACCTGCCTTCGAGACGATTTGTGATGACCCTTGAAAACAACTTATAGACATGGCTCAGGAGCGAGATGGGCCTGTAGTTCTTCAGCAAAGTGTTATCACCTTTTTTGAAGAACAGTACCACCACGCTCCTGCTCCATGCCTCTGGCGTTGAGCCCTCGAGGAGAACGGAATTGAAGAGCCTCTGAAGGACTTTCAGTACCGGCGTTCCGCCCGCTTTCAGAAGCTCTGAAGTGATTCCGTCCTCACCCGGCGCCTTGTTGTTTTTAAGTTGTTTGAGGGCCATCTCAATCTCAAACAGGCTGATGTCCGGGATATCATCGCTAAAGTGTCGGATTAACTCGGCTCTCGGGTCTTCGGCCGAGCTAACAGTAGGTTCGGCAACCGAGGTGTAAAGCTGTCCGTAGAACCTCTCGATCTCTCTTAATACCTCTGCCCTAGTCGATACCGCGCTGCCATCATCCGTTTTCAGCCTAGACAACTGGCTTTGCCCAATAGACAAGTCTCTTGCAAACACTTTGGAGCCTCCGTTCCGCTCAATTGTCTCCTTAATGCTCACAGTATTGTGAGCACGGACATCGTGTCGCAAGGACTTCCAGATCCGTCTATTGAGCCGCCGATATGCTTCGGCGTCAACGGAAGACTGCAGCGTCAAAGATCGACGTTCGGCCATGAGGTCAAGAGTCTGGATCGAGAGTTTTTGTGGTCTATCTCTACGGCGAGGTCTAAAATACTTAGATCCCACCGTATGGACAGCTTCTACCAAACCGCTGTTTAACTCGTCCACTGCAAGGTTTTCTTTTAGACAATCAAAGCGGTTTGTCAACTCGAGTTGAAAGCTCTCGGGGTTTTGGATATGGGCGCGAGTAGGTCGGAGCGTAGACTTCATCAAGCGGCGCCTTTCTAATTGGACGTTGATATTCAATGTGCCCCTAACCATTCGGTGATCACTACCGGTTTTCACCCTGTTGATCACAGAGACATCACTGAACATCCGTCTATTCGTCGTCAAGATGAAATCTATCTCATTTCTCGTAGAACCGTCAGGACTCAACCAGGTCCATTTCCTGTGAGGCGGCTTCTGGAAAAAAGAGTTCATCGCGAAGAGTCCCTCTTTTTCCAGAAAGTCGGCCAGCCTCTGACCCCTGAGGTTCCGTTGCCCATGTCCAAATTGCCCCACTTTCAACTCTTCATCGCTTCTCTTGCCCAACTTTGCGTTGAAGTCCCCCATAACAACATTGAAGTAGGTTTTGGAAGTATGTATGGCCCGACTTATGTCCTCATACATCTCCTCTACTTCTTCATCTGGGTGTGTCGAGGTCGGCGCGTATACCTGTATGACCTTCAACGAATATCTTTTAGATATTCTGAGTATAAGGTATACTACCCTGCTCGACACACTTTCGATGGATACGATGTTGTTAATGAGAGACCTGTGGACGAGAAATCCGACACCTCCTCGGGACTGTTGGTCGTCCCCCCGGTAGAAGAGCAGGTTACCAGACTTCAGGGTTATCGTATCCTCCCCGATTCTTCGGACTTCCGATAACCCCAGAATATCCCAGTGTAACCCGCTCAATTCTTCTTCCAGTTCGACAATCTTCTCGTCTGTCCTCAAAGTGCGTATGTTGTGTGTTACCAGGGCCAGTCGTCGTCGGGGGTGGTAGCCGGGGCCAACCCGGGGATTCTTAGCACCCCCTGCCCCACCGTAACCATGGCTGCTACCATCGCCAGGAATAGTGGGGCTGCCGGGGACTGGGGGCCTGGTCCATTTTTGTGTCGCCATTGAGGGGTAATTTGCCAGTACTCGCCACGCTTGGCAGGCGGGTTGGCGAGCGCAGGAGGGGACTCGCGCTGACGACGCTGCTGCCCATCATCAACGGGGGAAAGGAAATAGGGTTAGTGAGTAGAGGATATAATGGGAAAGGAGAGTATGGCCTGTAGGAGTGGATACTGCAGTCATGGAAGGGAATGTTTGTAGTGACTGCAGTAGCTCGGGGGGCCGAGGTCGCGTACTCGTAGCACCTATTCTAGGACAGGCCATGACCACTAGATAGGAGCACCCCTGACCTAAATTAATCACTACGAGTGAATTAAAAGAAAAGGAAAACGTTAAAAGTATGGAATGAAAGTAAAAATAATTAAATCGACGTAAGTTTATGGTATTTTATATAAAAGATTTGTTTAATTATTTTCTAATTGCATAAAGCATTATATGGTTTTCTTACAACTACTTGTAAATTATAGTAACAAAGTAATATATTTTATTTCATTGCAAAATGGCGTGCATATATTAGTATTATATACAGAGATAGATGCGCAATGCTACTTTTTTGTCGAAATGATTTCACCACCAGAGGGCGCTTTAGGCAAACGCACGAAATTTCAAACTTGCTATATCAATATTTTATTTTCTGTTCCTTCTTAAACTCCTGTATTTTCAACCAATATCAGGTTGACATTGGTTATTTCAGAAGTTTATGATATCAACATACAAAACATATTCCTGGGTAGCACACTACCGGCATTTAACGATTTCGTTTAAACTACTTACACGATAATTTCTTGTTCTCATCAAAGCCTGGCGCTAGAAACTAATTAACTGTTCTATATTTTTTATGTATGAAGTCGCACCCCATGACTTGACCAGCATCAGTTCACCTATTGGTACGCGATACGACCGCTCATGAACAGTAGAAAAACCACACAAAATCATCACTAAGAAATAAGATCCTCACGCCCGAATACTGGAACGCCATTCAAATAATAAGTTGCTCTTAACAGCGCACGACCCACTGAACCAGTACATTTAATCGGGATTAGCGTAGTTAAGCACCATTTATATTTAAGTTGTTTTCCAGTATTTGGGCGTAAGTTACAAAATGTCCAGTACTTATTCAATTTCAATGCCTTTTTAATCCAATATTTAAACAACCAGTATACAATACTCTTTATAAACGAAGAGCCGCTCTATATCACCCGCCGACATTTACTACATTATAAAAACTACATAATAAATGATTTTTTACAGCAGTTTAACGTATCGCGTGCGTTGTATATGATTTATGACGTCACCTTACATCACGACCTTTGAAAACAGGCGTTGGTACGGCAAAGGTGTTGTGGATTTAGTATGTATTATACTCATTGAGGTATTATACTAGAGCGGACATCGGGAACAAAATCTCTGCGTATGGTGCGTGCACAAGGGTACACATTGAAACGAGAGGAAAGATATGTTACTTCGTAGGAATGACAGAGACAGAAATAGAATGTACCCTTCATTTTGTTACAAACTTTTTGTTTGCAGTGTCCCCTCTAGTATATTATCTCAATGATTATACTAATATAATTTTAAAAGGGTTTATTTGTATAGTGTGTTAATACGATTTTTTTACTGCTATAAATGTGGGAGAGACGAGACGAGCATGACATTCACCTGATGGTAAACGATACGACCGCTCACTAACAGTAGTAAAACGAAACACCTGTATCTGTATCAGCCCATATAAGTCCCACTGCAGGGCACGGCCTCCTGTACAATCGAGAGTACGATTAAGAGTGGTTAGGCCATATAATCCACCACGCTGGCCTAGTGCGGGTTGGCGGACTTACATACCATAGAAATTTTTATAAATCGCTATGGTATACAGGTTTCCTCACGATGTTTTCCTTCACCGTTTTAGTGCAGGGTGATTGACTATCAATACACACATGAGTCCGAAAAGTCAGAGGTGTGCCCTGGGATTCAAACCCGCGAACTCCGTGAACATGTTGGCAGTTGTGTCTAGTCCGTTTACCAACAGGCCACCACACACTTCAAAACAATGCTTGGTATTCCTCAGCGCTCGCCATCCTAAGACATAAGATACTAAGTCTCATTATATCCAGTAGTTACTCTGGCCATAATGTTTTACGAGCAGAAACACAACGGTAGGTTTACACTGCTGTTTGACGAAAGATATATTTTCCCGTTGTACTATTCTCGTGGTGCATTCCCAGGTGGTCTCTCACATATGAAAGACCTACCACCAGTTGGATTGAAAGTATTTTTTGGCATAGTCATGTCGACCGATCCACCAATGATCACTTAACTTACAAAATACAATTATTATACTATTTGAATTGTTATAAGTAACACAACAAGCACCAAATTTTAAATTTTCTTCAGTGTCTTACTAGTTACTCTTTTGTTATATGATTCTCTGGAAGAGTTCGCTCTTAGCAATACGACCGCCAGTTGTTCGCTATTTGTAAGGTATTTCTATATATTTTTTTTGTGTACCTTCGTGCTTTATTTAATTCTGTGTGGTAATTTGTGTACGTTGGTGTGGGTTATATGTGTGTAAGTTTTAAATAAATAAATAAATTTATGTTATGTGGTGTTCAATAAAGTGTTGAGCAACTGTATCTATTTGAATTTCTTTGCATGCACTCAGTTGCATTGAATTCAATTTGTTGACAATAAAATATATCGTCTTTTCACTTCAACTTGTCTGAAAGAATAAAGAAAACTCGTGACACAGTGAAATTGAACAAATAACTAGCTTCAACTTGAAAGAAAAATACCAAGTTGTAGGAAGTTTCGCAAGTAATAAGACGAAACAAGCCACTGATCTGCATAGAGTTTGGAAAAGGGCCGGGCCCGAATCATGTACCTTAAAGGGATCGTTTTCGGTGGCTTAAGATACGAGAATTTCGGTTAGACAATTTTCTTGAATTTCGGTTAGATAATTTTGCTTAGTGTTGTAAATGGATTTTGTTGACTTTTGCTTAGTGCTGTAACAAATTTAAAACATAGTTGACAAGTCCGTGGCGCAGGTGGTTAGTCGCCGCCTGTGAAACGAGAGGCCGCGGGTTCCATCCCTGTTCCGAAAGAAATGTTTGTGCGCTCCACAAATATTTCTCTTGAGTCCGGGTATTTATGAGACCGAAAACTCACTCGAAATTCCTGATACCCAAGACACAAGACTCGCTCTTAGTGTGGGGTCAGGAAGTTCGATCTCAGCATAGAGAAAAATATTCCAGAGTCCAGGTGCTTGTGAGGCCGGAAAGTCTCTCGTAGTTTCTGATACATTACACAAGAATCGGTCTTAGCGTAGGGCCAGAACTATGTATGTAACTATTGCGTGTACTTATTAATATTCTAGATCTAAATTTTCTTCGTAGCCTTTTCAATCCAAGTCTAATGGTTGTCTCGAAGAAATATGGGTTAGCGATATGACCACCAATTGTCACCTTTAGTCTTATTATTTATGTATGTGGTGTTCAACAAAGAATTTGTAAAAAAATAAATCATTAATCCTCTAATCTGTATCAGCCCATACACGTCCCACTGCAGGGCAGGGGCCTCCTCTACAATCGAGGATACGATTGAGAGTGGTTAGGCCATATAATCCACCACGCTGGCCTAGTGCGGGTTGGCGGACTTACATACTGGGATTCGAACCCGCGACCACCGAGAACATGTTGGCAGCCGCGTCTAGTCCGTTTACCAACAAGCCACCACGCACTCCTCAATCCTCTAAATCGCCATTCAAATATGTGTACAAAAGTGCGTTCGCCAAATCTTTAAATACCTTCTAAATCGCCATTTGAATGTATAAATATGTGTACGCACAAAAGTACGTTCGCCAAGTATTTAAAATCACTTGAACGGCTATAAACACAGATAAAGCAGCGATTAAAACAGAGGCTTAACAACACGAACAATGGCAGATAAGATTCGGCCGGCGACACCGCCGCCTCAAAGCTAAGGATTACGCCAAACAGATACCGTAAGCCTGTTGTCTTGTTGGAAGGTGTGGCTTAAAACCAACGTGACTGAATCCGGTTTAAGATCGTCAGAACGTCAGAATTGTAATTTTATCTGCAACTTAAAGATTCATTCTTAATAACCGTTATTGAACTCGGTTTTTGAACGTCAGAACGTCAGAATTCTTGTTTTATCTGAACCTTTTATCTTCAGTACTAATTAACAACCGTGAGATCGCCCGGGTTTGAAAATAGTTATACAATAATGTAAAAATGATTACTTCGGTGGCGTAGCTGTACTACGATACGGTTATAAAAGTGAGGTCTCGGGTTCGAGTCCTAGGTGTCGAGGTACGAAGATGGGTATAGAGATTTATTATTATTGGATGGCTACTCGATTAAAACATCGGCTACTTTTGCTTTTCGACAAAAATTTTAGTTTCTGTTGGATGACCAAGACATAACAAATTGTTTCACTTTCCAAATGAAAGAGATGGACGGGGTACAGGGCGTATGAAATGGGATGAAAGAATACAGGATTGCATGCTTTGAGTCCAGGGACAGCTAAGACCAGCCAGGAAGGCATGTAAGGGACGGGACGGAAAAAGCAATACAAAGAACGGCTGTCACATTCAGTTTTATATACTAAACAGTACGCAAAATAATGTTTCTGATGTGGAATTGAATCAAAAAGTATCTGCAACTGGGCGAATACTGGTTGAACCGCTAGTGTTATATAAAAATATAATACTATAAAGTACTATAAAGTCAATATGAAATATTTTTGCTTTCTTTTAGTTTGTTTTATCGCTATATGGGTTCACTGCTGTATAGCCGATGCAAAAATAAAACTCTACAAAGTTTATATAAAAAATATCTACGTAAAAGTCACTGACACTTGTTAACTTTTATATTTTCTGTATTTTGTTATCGAACGACACTTGTATAGACGGGGCAAAAATAGATTGGAGCAAAAATGGCAATATACTTTGGCTTTATGAAATTGCAGATTTTTTACGAAATATTTGTTTTATTTCTTCGAATAAAGTGACAATCATGCCATTCGTCTGATGGTAAGCGATATGACCGCTCATGGACAGTGATAAAACCTTACAAAGTTATGCTAGGCACTCCACTGCGCTCGCCATGCTAATCACTATATAGTATAAAACAAAGTAGCTTTCTCTGTCCCTATGTCCCTTTGTATGCTTAAATCTTTAAAACTACGCAACGGATTTTGATGCAGTTTTTTTTAATAGATAGAGTGATTCAAGAGGAAGGTTTATGTGTATAATACGTGTATATTATTGTAGAGAAATCTATATGCACCCGGGCGAAGCTGGGCCAGGCCGCTAGTATACATATAAAATGCTAAGTCTCAATATGTCCAGTCAAACTAGAAAAAAAACGATGCATTTACACTATTATTTAACGCGAGTAATATACATTGCATGTATTTAAAAACTGCTTTTTGAGATGACCTATAAATGAATTTAGGTTATTGTAGGGGTTTGACGGATTCATGGACCTGTAGAGAAATAATACCGGTGGTTGAAAGGACTATTGGTACTGAGGGGTTACTCTATAAAAACGATACGAACTTCGAATGTTCGGATAATCAACGTCCGGAGTAAGATATAAGATTTCCACTTCTAAAATCAATACTTTTCTCTATTATACTGATCATTTTCTCCGAATTCAGTCTATGATTGCGGCGTACGATAGAGGAATCCAACATTTTGTGGAGTATATAGGGACATTAGTGAAGTTTTACGTGTGGCGTCCAAACATTCGAACATCGTATCGATTTTAGAGACTAACCCCGTGTCATTACTTTATTAAGGTGCCACATACGAATTATTTCTTCTAAGACGTCTGCATACTTCTATTTTTTTTCTGATATTGTTAAAGAATATGTGTGTTTGGAACTGCTTTATCGCTTCGATCAATTAGTATCGCTATTATTATTATTTTGAAACAAAAACACAAACATTCTTCTTCACATCTTCAAATCTTTATCACGTCTAAAAATACAATAGTAATAACAATTTCTCATCGCTTACATCTTACTCCGCTGGAAAAGTTTTTCCAACCGCAGCTGTTTCACAAGTTCTGTAACATACACTGACACACCGAGAAAAACCTGCTTTGCTACATAGAAACTTGTAGCGCCGATTGTTGCCTCATTTTTTATGTGGTCATGACTATGGAAGTGTGGAGCAATATGAATAGAGTTTTCGAGTGTTGGATATCTCCCGTAGCAAAATCAAAGCAAAAAATATTAACATGTTGATTAATTTGCTTATTGACTTGACTAGCCACCAAATCAACAATATAATAATTATGCGAAATACATTAGTCACAGCCGAAGGACTTAAAAAAAAACCAAAAATTTTAATACTAATTTATTTAATACTAGTTACTTGTTCGATGCTAGATACAAGATTGATTATAAAAATTATAAATGTATGTTTTTAGGTGTTTGTACTCATATAGTGTTATATATATTTACTCGTTAGACTGCCCTCGCATTCTCCTGTACTTTATTTTATTATGTTATTTCATTAGTGTTACTAGTTATATACAAGGTATATCAAGACTGCTACCAAAAACGAAGCCGGGTGGTAGTTTAAGCGACTTCAGACACAATGCAACAGAAAAAGTTGCAAAAAAAGCGACAAATTTATTTTGTAAATTTTTTCCTATGGCCATATTTGGGTGGTAAATACATTTTTTCCTAAAATAATAGTATATACCCTTTTATTTATAAATAATTATCTAAGGTATAAAAGTGTTTAAATTATTATTTTAGCAATAACTATGGATCTACCACCCAAAAGTGACGATACTTAAAAAATCATTAAAAATAATTGTCGCATTTCTTTGCGAAATTTTTAGTTACATTGTGTTTGTAGTCACTTAATCTACCACCCGGCTTCGTTTTCGGTAGCACTCTTGATATACCCGGTATATAATATAGGTATTTACTCGTTAGACTACCCTCGCATTCTCCTGTACTTTATTTTATTATATTATTTCTTTAATGTAACTAGTTCTATTTATGGTACAATAAAGGATAAATAAATAAATAATAAAATGTATCTTCTAAAAACCACGTCACGTACAAGCATAGTTCTATGTATGGTGAAAAAAGGATAAATAAATAATAAAATATATCTTCTAACAACCACATCACGTACAAAGATCACCCTCAAAATACCTACCATAAACACGCCGTATTCACCTCAAAAACAGCTGTACTCCACCGAACTAGCTGTACATCCAAAAATAAAGATTTTCGCGACGACCGATTAAATGGAGGGCCTCTCAGTCGCACGCTTTTGAGGGGACCCGTAATAAACTCCGATCCTGTAATGGTCCCAGCGACCTATTTGAGGCGAAATAACCCGAAACTCCACGCCTTTTAAAGGGTGTGATATGGTTTAATAAGTTTCAGATTCTTTAAATTTCTGTGAAATAGGGTTTGGATGTTTTTATGTGCAAAGATCTCTAAAACTGAAGCGAGAGTAATGCATGCGTCGTCACGATCTTAGTGAGAAGGCAAACGACAAACTACCCTCCACTGGATTATATTAAAAATATTTATTATGAAAATACGAAAAGTATTGTGAAAATTTATGTAAAAAAATACGGCCTAATACATAGACATTTTTAAAACTTATATTAGTTGTCGAATGGTGCCTTTAAAGTTTTGAATTCAGTTTGAGTCTAATAATATAATAATACACATATGTGGCTGGAGAGAGACAAGAGAGACTTATCTGTAAGAGATTGAGTAGAGCGATAAGACCACTATTTGTTATTTTTATTTTCTGTGTGTTATTTTAGATTTATTGTCTAAATAAATAAAATGAAATTTAATTAGCCTTAGTATAGACATCCCGCATCCGTATTACTTAAAGCAATCATAAGATGTTTGTGACGAGACAATTGCTTCTATTAATCAGAGCTAACAGTTTAATTGGCCGTTGAAAGCATTAAGTGTCCTCTGGATTTATACGGCCATTAGTCATTCTGCGGGTATACGTTGATTTCCGGGACAGCATCATGCTCGGATCATCCGATAGGATAGAATATTAATATTTTGAACGATTCCCGACGATCGGTTATCGGTTTTGTTGTCAATTTTGAACTGTGAAATATTCAAGTCACAAGTTCGACTAACTGGCCATATAAATTTAATATTTTGATAATAATATCTGGATATAAACTATTATATAGTAAATTCAAACTATCACTACACCATGCATTTAAAAATGCACTCATTTTTACAAAGCTTATACCATGAATTTAATAATATTATTTATTTTTACAAATATAAAGCCAACCATAATATAAAGTATTTTTATAGTAAAAATATTTCAAGCATATCTTATACACGAAATATATTCTACTATCATGGTTTCATAGATTTATGCGAATGTTACTCATTGAAATCAAACTATTATTAACGGATTTTATCGCGGATTTGGTTTAATTTTTAAATTTTTTGAGTTCCCGACGTTTCGATTACTTTACAGCTTTCGTGGTCACGAGGCGGACCACTAAAGTAATTAATAACGGAAAGTAACTAATAATTTTATTTCAATATATTCTACTATTTACGAAAATAATATGCATATCTATATACACATATAGTATATGCTCCTATTGGAACACTACTTATTTCACATTACGTGAAAAAAATATTCCAAAAGTTTCTTTATCAAATATGTAAGTTTCCTTATTAACACATGATTTCTTTGTTGAAACTAAAAAAAGCGACCCTGTTTAACTTTATTATGTTTATCATAAATCAAGGCACAATTTTTCTACAGTCTATTTGTAGTAGTTCTGGTGACAGATGGTTCATATTACATGGAACGTCTGACATCATAACGACACGAGACTGAATATTTCGTTGGTACAAAAAGGTTACGTCAGGATAATAGCTTCATTTCGTCGTTGTTTTGGCTACATATAGATAGCTCATTTAAAAATTAAGTTAAGAGTAAATGTAGTTCTTCTAATTTTGTAGTTTACTAAACAAAGAAATCAATACTCTTAGTTCAATGTCAGTATAAAATAAAAATTGTAATTTTGTTTTTTTTCATGCCGTATACATTACATACATAAACGCACCCTTCTTTCCATGGTAGGCAGAGGTTTTCCTGGAAGCAATGGGGAACCCACGTTTTCCCTAATGTGTTTTCGTCCAACAATGTGATAGAGGGCGAGCCTATCGCCAGACACAAATTCCTGATGGGGATTATGATTGATATAAAAATCCAATATCACTTTGACAATCAAAATGATTAAACATCTATTTACTGTTTAAAATATTACAGCAACACTCAAAACGAAATTATATTTAAAAATAAAATTTTAAATCCTTTGACATTTTACCGAAATCAAAAAAATGTTTATGACCCAAGCATGTTTTTTCATAGATCGTCAACATTTTGCACCGGGCGCGGTTAATCAAAGGGTCACTCCCTGAAGTGCTATATCAGGGGCCACAATCAAAGTCCATATAATATTAATGAAACATTAAGCCAGGCCGCCTTTGTCGTGTTATCTGAGACCCTTATCGCGTCGAGAGATTGCGAATACAATCAGATCTCGGGGTTAATAATAAACAGCATGTTATATTACCTAAATGTATTATGTTACCTGTGGTGCGAATTGTTGAAACTAAAATCAACAATAGGTTTGTGTTCAACGTTTGATTTTGAGCAATATGTAATGGTTCCTTAAAAGTATCCCATATCAAAACATGAATTTGAAAACAGCATCAAAATTGGTTGTAAAATGAAAGAAATATTAATATTTTCAAAATTGCGGTGGGTTACGTTTTCTCTTTCGCACGCGTGCATCTTATGGAAGATGACATCACGCCGTGCATGCTGCATCCTTTTCTATAACTCCTAGCACCAACTTATATACTTTAAAAATTCTTCCGGACTATGATTATGCATAGCCTTATAGTATAAAAAATATTAAAAATTGATGGCATTCTATGTGTCCCACTGCAGAGAACGAGTCTGATCTTCAATCCAGATTCCGATTGACAGTGCACAATATCCAAGTCTAATCCAATAATACTTTGAGTTTTATTTTAAACAAATATTCGATAACTAACGTCCCTAATAAGTTCATTTTAGATGGCAGATAAAGTTGTATAAAAATATCATTTGTAAGGTCGTAGTCATACTTATTTTAATTATGTAAGTAGAATCTAAAATAGCATCTTATGATTCACAAGTCCGTACACGCAGCAACCAAGGACAATAATCTTAAATAAACTATCACAAAATTTTATTTTTTATTTATTTACTTACTGCCCATTAAAGTGAGTACACACGATGACTTACCAACACGCGCATTCTTGTCTAATTAACGAACGCACTGGCGTCCGCAGCGCCATGCTCAATGTAAACACCATTTAGTATTAAAGCGGCCTCCGTCGCCCCGGCTTAATTACACGACTTGATGCAAATTATTCAGTTTTTAATTATAATTCCCGCTTAAAGAAATACACTTACACTAGGAACAAACACAAAAGTTATGCTCAAATGGGATGAAACTTGCACAAATACAAACAAACGAGGCGAATAAGTGAAACGAGTTCACAATTTACATTTCTGTGTGCTCGTAATATAGTTTGGATTGTGAAAATAGCTACGGAAACACAACAGAACTGCTACGTTATGAATAGCTTAGCTATTTACCAAAACAAGCTACGAGCATACAATTTGTTGTAGCACGCAAGCTACGCGAGAAACACTGGCTACGTGCGTAAATAATTCCAACCACAATACGACTATAAATCTGCTACGAATTTAAATATTGTAGCCACTTATCAGCTACGCGAGAACGTAATATAAAGTAGTGGTGCTACTTATCAACGACTCAAATATGTAGAGCGCGTAGCACTGGTGTAGCACTGGTTTATTTATCGGCTACGCAAGTATCTGACGTAATACAGTGCTACAAGTTATCAGCTACGCAAATTAGTAGCAATATCAGCTACGCACAACATGCACAGTCCTGCTAATTAACTTAGAGATAAAAACGGATTTATTTAAATATAAACCTATTTTAGTTATCCAATGTGTTATCCCTTTCTAACCTTTTCTTTTGAATTCTGTTTGTGCGAATAAGAAAAAAAAACCATAGTTTTGATTTTTTGAATTGATGTTTATCTCGTGACATTTTAGGCCGTAGTGTTAGAAAAACAGAATTAAGTGTGCTCATTCGAAGTCACCTGAGTTATTGTTTGTTTAAATTATTAAATATTTTGGGGTATGCACATAGTATAATAACAAAATTCGTAATTTCCGATACCCATGGCCATTGAGTTGTTATAATACAGCGGATATCGGGAACAAAATCTCTGCGTATGGTGCGTGCACACGGGTACACATTGAAGCGAGAGGGAAGATATGTTACTTCGTATGCGTGACAGAGACAGAACTAGAATGTACCCTTCATTTTGTTCCAAATATTTTGTTTGCAGTGTATAGTATGTGCCCCTATAGTATAATATCTCAATGCCCACGGCACAAGATTTATTTTCCTGTAAAATCAAGAGCATTTGTATTAGGTACCGCTAGGCATATTAAACAATTTTTTTATGTCTACTTTTCACGACTTGCCATACTATTCCTCCCTACACCGTTAAATTTAAAAATATCGCGAAAAAATATTAATATAAAGTTTCAATGTGTTATGGAAATAAAATAAAGTTGTGCGGAACTATCGGCTGGCGTGGAGTGCGCGAACCTCACGCCCTCTCACAAACGTTAATGGATTAAATATATGCGGAGAAAAATTACAATCTACCTACCAACTTGAATATTTTCATTAAACCATTTTAAAGTAATATGCGCTGTACCGCGGTACAATAACCAATCGTATCGTTGTCCATGGTGGTTATTTTAATATGTAATGTGTGTGTACATATGTCCAGCAGTGGGCTTTAGGTACTGATGATGAAATGAAATCAACAGGATCTGAGGGCGCGGCCGAGCCCCCTCCAAGTCGAGCTATAGGCCGTAACATCCTTTTCTCGAAGCAATTCAGACCATTTTGAACCCCCTATAACTTCGTTGTGGCTAAAGCATGAAGCCTGAATTTTCAGTTACTAAGCAGGCATTGTGTAAACACGGTATTTTTAAAATTTCATTCAATTTGAACCAGTAGTTTAATAATTGTAACTATTCAAACTTTCTTAATTTTGTCACTCACTGACTGACTGACCGATCATCAAAAGTCTAAGGCACTTCTAGCAGACATAGAACCTTCAAATTTAGAATATCATTAGTGTTTAGTGTCTAAAGTAAGGAAAAATTCAAACATTTCATAATTTGTGTCTAGTTTTCTAGATAGACCAACTGCGTGAATAACTTTGTAATCCCATATAAATGTATAGGATTACAAAGTTACATTTGCAGTTAATGAATCATTGTACTCGTATATAATGGAATAATAGTTGTAGATAGATATCTATATATATATGAGGCATAACAGGAGGAGATATAGAGAGGGAAATGGTGTATTCAGCCCATGAAACTGTATAACATTCCTCTAGAAAAACATGACGAAGAAAAACTTGCAAATAAATAGACTAAATAGCTCGAAAATATCAATTACAATGAAAGAAAGAACATTAATAATCAAATCCGCTATATTTGTGATAAATTGATACCTACAAAAATAAGAAAAATCTATAAGACAGAGGCTTTAAGAAAAATCGATAGTGATATTCTAGAAGTAAGAAGTACCGAAAAGGAAAAACGTAGGACTCTACAAAAAGACGTGAGATCCCATCAAAAACATCCTGTAAAAAAATTCCAAGTCTCGCAGCTCAGGTTTTCTACCGCAAAAAGTTGTGAGATGCATGTAATACCAAGTCGATTAATTTATTTAGTCCTTAAGGGACCTTCTATATAAAGTTATTACGTTAGTTATTACCATATCAATATTAAAAATTCTTTACGTTTTAAATAAATGGATCGACTTTCGATCGATCAGTTCTTTTTAGACAGCTATAGAGAACGGTTGCGTCGTACTGTTGCTCTAGCTCTTACTCGGGTAAAGTGCTGACGCAGCAATCACGCCGTCGCGACGGGCTGCGGACCGCGATCGCCGCGATGACCCAGAAATCATTTCTGCAACGCATGCGAAACATCGACAAAAACAACTAACAACTGTTAAGGCCAAGCTATATTAATTAGATCAATTAATATGGCCAAACCGAAAAGCACTATCACCATTAAGACTGAAACGGAACAAGTGTTGTACCAGCTGTACAACGAAGAAAAACATCTCCGTGAAAAATTGGAATGCTTAGTTAATGAGCTTCAAATAAAAGTAGAAAATCTTCAGCAACAACTGCGTAAAGCTGAGGAAGGCAATAAAAAAGAAGCCTGCGTCAAACCAGGAGTCAGTAAAGAAGTCCCCTCTGAAGTTCAATACGAAACAGACGATGAGGAACTCGCGAGAGAAACTGAGTGGATACGACAAGAGAGTAGGAAGAAAAGAAAGCGGAACTTAACACCTTCCCCGTCACAACAAGTCGAGCCCAACAAAAAAGTCCCGGAGAAGCCAAAAGAAAAGAAGGCACTTCTACCGCCTCCTATCGTTGTGGAAGGAATCAAGAACTTCCAGAAATTTTACGATTTTCTCAGTGACACTATTCCTAGTGAATCATTCACTATTAAAATGATGAAAGGCGTAATGGCCAAAATTAATACCAAAAGCGAGAACTCATACAAGGCCACCACTAAACTACTAGTAGACAATAAAAATCACTGGCACTCCTATGAGAATAAACAAGACAGACCGATCAGAGTAATGGCAAAAAATCTTCACCACACGTATGTACCGGGAAGAATTATTGAAGACCTTAAAGCTAAAGGCTTTAAAATAACAGAAGCGGTGAATAAATTAAGCTGGAGGACTAAAGAACCTCTCAATATGTTTATGCTGTCATTCCAAAAAGAAGAAGACATAAACAATATCTATAATATCAGCTCAATTCTCGGCTGCAAAGTGGAAATACAGCCAATCAAAACATCTAAACTGATTCCACAATGCAAGAAATGTCAAGCATACGGCCATACCCAAAAATACTGTAGTAAGGAGCCTAGATGCGTTAAATGTACGGGTAAGCATCTTACTCGTGACTGCCCAAAACCAGCGGATGCCAAACCAAAATGCATACACTGTGGTGAACCACATCCTGCTAATTACAGAGGGTGCATAGTAGCCAAGGAACTTCAAAATATGAAAAATAAGGTGATGAAGAGTAGTAAAAATACAATTAAAACTCCAGACACCAATAGACCTAAAAAAATAATAAATTCTCAAAGTATTAAAAAAGATGTGACTTATTCACAAATGGCAAAAGCTGGACAGATGCAAATACAGCCACAGGTCCTGTCACAGTCACAACAGAAACCACAATCACAAGAATATAACATTGAAGACAAAATCAACAAAATTCTTAACTTTATGACTTCATTCGATAATCGCTTGAAAAAACTGGAGCATAGCACCAAAACTGCTATCTTACCAAATACCAAACAATGACGCTTAAAATCATAGCTTGGAATGCCAATGGACTACTTCAACACCTAAATGAAATAGAATTCGTCCTAACCACTGAAAACTTCGATGTCTGCCTCATATCAGAGTCGCACTGTACAAAAGAAACAATAATAAAAATAAAAGGATACAAAGTTTACCATGCCTTGCATCCTTACAACACACCAAGGGGTGGCAGTTCTCTCATAATAAAAGACAACATTTGTCACTACGAAGAATCCAAGATAGAGGATGAAGACATACAAGCTGTGGCGGTTTGTATACAGACAAAACGCTATCCTGTTACCATATCTGCGATATACTCCCCACCTAGGTATTCACTAAAGGCTGAGCGGTATATACATATGTTTAAACAACTTGGCTCCAGGTTTATACTCGGTGGTGACTTCAATGCAAAAAATACCTTCTGGGGATCTAGACTCACGACAACCAAAGGTAGAGAATTATTATCAGCCGCTAGAGAACTCAAATGTGATGTGATATCTACAGGGAAGCCTACTTACTGGCCTACGGATACCTCAAAGATCCCAGACCTAATAGACTTTTTTATCTTAAAAAATCTCCCCCTCGATACTCTACATATTGAGGAGGGCTACGACATGAGTTCAGATCATTCGCCGATCATCTTAACTCTATCCGCTGGAACAATTCAAAAGGAAAGCCATCCCTCGTTATCAAATAGATACACTGACTGGAAAAGCTTCAAGTTAGATCTAGAATCTATAATTGATCTAAAAGTTCCGCTTAAAAATTTTGAGCAACTCGAACAAGACTTGAGACAGTTTATAGGGAACATACAACAATGTGCCTGGCGTAACACACCTGTGGCTAGGTTAAGAGCTAGAGGCAACTCTTACCCAGAAGAAATCAGGGATCTTATAGCTGAAAAAAGGAAACAAAGAAAACGATGGCAAACAAACAGATTTCCTAAGGACAAACAAATTTATAACACACTCGCAAAAAGGCTCACAAGAGAAATAAAACGCTTCAAAGACGAATCGATGAATACCTATCTTCGTGGGTTATCTAACGACCGTATGTCAGATTATTCTCTGTGGAAAGCTACCAGAAATATTAAAAAACCAATTATGCAAGTCCCTCCTATCAAAACAACAAATGGTAACTGGGCCATAAACAATGAACAAAAAGCAAATATATTTGCTGAACATCTAGAGCTCATATTTAAACCAAATGAAGGTGCTGTACTGGACTTCACCCTAGACTACGTTTCACAAGACAACCATCCAATAAAATTTGTTACACCTAGGGAGGTAACAAATGAAATTAAAAAAATAAATCAAAAGAAATCTCCGGGATACGATCTGATTACAGGAGAAGTACTGATAAATCTACCGCGCAAAGCAGTTGTCAAACTGACTACTTTGATAAATGCTTCGTTCAGACTGAAATATGTACCTGACATTTGGAAATTTGCTGAAGTAATTATGATACCCAAGCCTGGTAAGCCTCCTCATGACGTGAAATCCTATAGGCCGATTTCCTTGTTGCCAGTAATGGCTAAGCTATTTGAAAAAATACTTTTGAAAAGGCTTAAGCCTGTTATAGAAGTGCGGAAATTAATCCCAGACTACCAATTTGGATTTAGAGAAAAACATTCAACAATAGACCAAGTCCACCGGATAACTAATTTAATAGAAAAGGCTTTAGAAGAGAAAAAAGTTTGCTCAACGGTATTCCTAGACGTGGCACAAGCATTTGACAAGGTTTGGCACCACGGCCTCATTTACAAACTTAGGAAAATGCTTCCCAAGCAGTTCTCAGACATACTAGAATCTTACATTTCTGATAGAATGTTTCGTATCAAACATGAAGATTCTTATTCAGAAATGAAGCATATAGAAGCTGGAGTACCACAGGGAAGTGTACTAGGTCCGGTCCTGTACCTATTATACACCTGTGATATTCCTAAAATAGAAAACAATGCCATTGCAACTTTCGCAGACGATACGGCAATTTTAGCCACAGGATCGACTCACGAAGAAGCAGTGGATAAAGTGCAAACAGCTGTCAATACCATCTCCAATTGGACTGAAAAATGGCGTTTGAAAATAAATGAATCAAAATCAGTTCATATTGACTTCACCAACAAAAAGCCAAAGTATGAGCCTGTGTTTATTAACGGTAAAACTATACCATATGAAAATACGGCTAAATACCTTGGCATGACTCTGGACGCAAAGCTACGCTGGAAGGTACACGTCAAAAAGAAACGCGACGAGCTAGAAATTCGCTACAGGAATATGTATTGGCTACTTGGTAAACACTCTTCGTTGTCAGTACACAACAAAATACTTTTATACAAACAAGTCCTTATGCCTGTATGGATTTATGGTATACAGTTGTGGGGATGTACAAAACAAAGCAATATGCAAATAATACAGCGTTTTCAAAACAAAGTACTGCGGAACATAGCAAACGCCCCATGGTACGTAAGAAATGAAGATCTTCATCGGGACCTCAAGGTAGACTTCGTTAGAAATATTGTAAAAAAGTATGCTGCAGCTCATGAACATAGGCTTCACCATCACGTGAACGTCGAGGCAATCCAGCTCCTTGATAACACGGACTTAGTGAGAAGACTGAAAAGGACAAAACCTTTCGAGTTAGTGATGAACAGTTAGTGAAACATAGTGCAGTGAGTGCTAGTGAAAAAGAACACGCGAACATTGTGTCTTCCCCTTAATAGAGACAATAAGAAACGTGTTATTGGACATATTCTTAGTAGTAGTCTCTTTAGAAGTTTAGGTTAAATTTAAATAACTTATTAGTCATAAGGCTAGATCGTTATTGAAATGATGTATTACGGCATTCGCCATAACACAACATTTACAAAAAAAAAAATTTGATTGTATGGTATTCCTAATATTTAATTGTGCAAACTATTTTTTTTTTTATAATGGCCTGGCATAGTGGCGGCATTGCACCTGATGGTAAGTGCCAATGCCGCCCAGGCAGAGTATCCATTGGCATCTGACGGCAGTCCCATGCCAATGGAAACAATTATGCCGGCCTGCTAAGGTGCCTCTTCACACCACTAATCTATATTTTAGTTTTACTAAAAAACTAAAGTTACGTGTATAACTATACTGACTATTTTCCATATCTAATAAAAAACCAGGCACAGTTCTACGGTGCTATTATAAAAATGAAGTCACGGATTGAAATGAAAACACAAGGCGAAACATGAGTGAAGCATATCTACCTACTCCTTCTGGGAAAAAGGCGTGAGTTTACAAATGTATGTAGTATGTAATAAAAGATAAAAAATATTATATTTACTAAAACCTTATCATATGGTAAAATTGTTCATATTGACATTTCCAAATAAAATTAGTTGACATAAACATCGAGCATAATATCGGAAGATCAATAACAATCTGTGTTCCCTGGGGAATAAATTTACTTGTTTGGTTGACGGGTTACACGACAGGGCCGGCTTGAGGCAACGAGGCGGGCCCGCTGCCAAATCGACGCGGAGGAAATTCAATAAGAAAACATCATATGTAAATACCACGGTGGCCATTATATTTTCTATTCTGTTATTGATAGATGTCGTGGATTTATTGGTTAGCTTTTAGAGATAGAAATATGTCAATATAAATGTGTATATTAAAAGATTTCATTTGATATCGTTCAAGAATAAAATATTTCATTTTAATTCATTTCAAAATGTCCACTATTGTAATATAGGTATGAGTCATGGAAGTTTGCGCTGAAAAGTTGCGGCTTCTTTTTGCAACTATCTTGAATATCTTGGATAAACTTAAATGAATGACCTTTGTAAATCTATATGATATGTAAAGTCCGCCAACTGACACTAGGCGGGCGTGGTGGACTATACCGGGTATCTCAAGACTGCTACCGAAAACGAAGCCGGGTGGTAGTTTTAGTGACTACAAACACAATGCAACTAAAATCTTCGCAAAGAAACGCGACAATTATTTTTTATGATTTTTTTAAATATCGTCATTTTTGGGTGGTAAATCCATAGTTTTTGCTAAAATAATAATTTAAACACTTTTATACCTAAGGTTATTTATAAATAAATGGGTATACACTATTATTTTAGGAAAAAATATATTTACCACCCAAATATGGTCATAGGAAAAAAATAAAATAAAAAAATTGTCGCTTTTTTTTTTGCAATTTTTCTGTTGCATTGTGTCTGAAGTCGCTTAAACTACCACCCAGCTTCGTTTTCGGTAGCAGTCTTGATATACCCTATATAGTCAAACCCCTCTCAATCGTACTCTCGATTGTAGAGGAGGCTCATGAGATGTATAGGAAGGAAGGGACCGAAGGACACCGAGTATTGAAGCTCAGCGAGTCTCCGGGAATGTCCTGTCTTTAACCTCCAACCATTGACATAAAAATATGGACAGGGCGGAAAGCGCGTAAGGTGTTCCGGAGTAAGTGGTGCGCGCGCTTTGGTACATCTCTAGCAGAACTTGTAACGATTTAGAAAATCCTTGCTTATATTATGACAGAAAGTTTAATAAAAATGAAGATAGTATTTTTTTATCACGATTTAAAAGAAATCTATTGCATTAAGTTATTTTAATATATATGTATTTTAGCGCGATTTTCGCCGTCATCTTTTTAAAACTCCAAATGTAATGAAGCGTATTCATCGTTTTTATATCACTGCCCGCAACGAAATCAATCATAAAATTAAATGCATTTTATTAGCTTCATGAAGTCTCTCAATACCTGTAACTCCATCCCTGTTCAGATCGCCGCGTTAAATATTCACACACACAAATTGAAAGTGCCACAAACGTCATCCATTTTGAAGTGGCGCTAACAAGTGACTTAAATTAGTTTTACGTGACCACTGGCACTGGTTTTGTTTGTTTTCTAACTGCGGTGTGTTCAGTTGTTAGAGTAGGACAAAAAAGGCGAATGTAGCGATTCTGGATCTATTGTTTTTTGTAGAATACCCGGTATATTTTGTATTAACGTAAGAGTATATTAACATTCCAAAGACGCATTTACAGTAAGCTGTCTTTGTCCTGACATTATGGAGGCCATGAGCAGTGGCAGCCGTTTACCATCCGGTGTGATGATAGCTACATAAGACGGCATATAAAAAATCCAGCCACGGACTTCTTTCACAACTGTCGACTCTGCCGTAGTCCATACTACTTATTAAACAAGATCATCGTTATTTATTCGTTTCTGTCGTCTCAGCCCATAAACAAATATGGGCGGCATGATACGACAGTTAGAAACCACAGGGCTAGCTGTATAGGGGCCTTCCCTACAAACAAGAGTATGAAAGTTAGGCCACAAAAACCACCAGTCTAGCCCTGTGTGGTATGACAGCGTTTATATATCAACATAAATTCTTACAAAACTCTATAGTACGTAGGTATCCTTCACCTTTATAGAGCTTGGTGACTGACTATCATACATTTTTCGGAGTCATGTAATATAATTAACCCAAATTAAGAAGTCGGCTAAGAGGTTTATCTACGGCCTATGCAATTAAGACTTCGATTGAGGGTAGTATTTCGCTCTGGCCCTACATAGGTTGGTACATTATTGTATCGAATAAATTAATGTTGATTCAATTCATTGTAAAACGAAATGAAATGTATTTATTGGTCACGTCGGCAATTTAAGAGCTCTTATGACAAGTCAATACACATAGAACTTAATCTCTATATACAATATATTTTCTAAACTTAGTATTACTTATTTTAATTTCTTGCTTTAATTTATTTATTTAAACCTTAATTTATAGTCTGTCTGATTGCCACCAGAATCTAATTCTGCATTGATCGATATCTGATTGTGATATTGTACGTTGTATTTACCATAGACACTTGTTGACTACACATTTATATATCTTTCAAAACTGCCCCATGGAAATAACTCAAATACCTCCGTTAAAATTTAATTCTCTACCAAGCAATGCCACATCAGAACTCATATACGTTAAATAAAAAATCTGCACCAAGCAATCACTCAAAATATTTTTTCGTATAAGTCCCTCCAGAAACCTAAAATAAAAGTAAAAATGACGAGTCACTGCAGGGTTGACTTTACGAGCGGTAATCACTTATCGTTGTACGTAACATATTTAAATATATATATACATACCGGGTATATCAAGACTGCTACCGAAAACGAAGCTGGGTAGTAGTTTTAGTTACTATAAACACAATGCAAATAAAAATTTCGCAAAGAAACGCGACATTACTTTTTAATGATTTTTTAAATATCGTCATTTTTGGGTGGGAAATCCATAGTTTTTGCTAAAATAATAATTTAAACTGTTTTATGCCTTAGAGTATTTATATCCACCACAAAAACATCTGTTTTTGAGATTAGCGATAACAAACAAATAAGCTTTATACATTAACTAGCGGCCCGGCCCGGCTTCGCCCGGGTACAAATAGATTTTTGTACAATAATATCTACGTATTATACATATAAACCTTTCTCTTGAATCACTCTATCTATTAAAAAAATCCGCATCAAAATCCGTTGCAAAGTTTTAAAGATTTAAGCATACAAAGGGACATAGGGACAGAGAAAGCGACTTTGTTTTATACTATGTGGTGATATAGAATGGGCCGTAAAAAGTCCCAAAAATGACCTGACATTTTCATCAAGAATGATCTATTGCAGACGATTTCTATCGCGAATACGCATCATATGTTACTTTAAATTGGTATTACTCTAGATAGATTATTAGATTTCTTTTGTAATGTTTCTTGTGACCGTAAATGTTCGTTTTTAAATGGTAAATTCTTAGATGAATACTGAAAATGTTACACACAATGTGGAGGGGGTGACAAACGATCATGACAAGTCGATTTATGGATGTTGGAAAGACATTCCCAAGCGTTTCGGATTCAACCTGTAACTTATTGGATTACGAGCTCGTCAGCATAATTGTGACAACCGGGAGACATGGTAATTATTTATTTTATAATCTTTATTCTGACTGCCTCAGTGGCGTAGTTGTGCTAATGTACGGTTACAAAGCTGAGGTCTCGGGTTCGAATCTCGGGTTGAGCAAAATTATACTGGATTTTTCTATTCAGTATCAGCCCAGAGTCAGGAATTTGTGCCCGATATGGCGTAGGCTGGCCACCTATAACATTTTGGGATGGAACATACAAGGCGAAATGTGGGTGCCCCTTGCACCTCTGCCTACCCCTTCTGGGAACAAGGCGTGAGTTTATGTACGTATTGTATACCAATATCAAATAAAAAAAAGAAAATCATAAAGAGAACAAAGAACAAGTGGCGGTCTTACGACTAGGTGATCTCTGCTAGACAACCAAAGTATGGATAAGGAGAACACGAGAAATATGGGGCAGCATGAGGTGTATAATTAGTGTATAATTAGACAAAAAAAGGAATAATAAATAAAATATTTAAATATAAACATCATAATCATTAACATTTGGATAATCTAAAAATAAATTTTCAATGTTTAATTTTGAACAGTATTTGATGGTCACTACAAATATCCGTTATTGCAAACATAAATTTGAAAGAGCATCAAAATTGGTTGTAAAATTAGTAGTATATTAATATTGTAATTAGTGTAGTAGAAACTATTTGTAATTGGTATATATACTACCGCAATTTCTATTTACCTCGATAAACAACAGTGTAGATGCAGTTTTGTGTTCCGGTTTGATGGACACTGTAGCCAGAGTGACTACTGGACATATTGAATGTTAACATCTTATGTCTCCGATTGACGAGCGCAGTGGAATTATAAGCATCCCTACAAATATTATAAATAAATAAATAACACCCAACAGTCACATACATAGTCCTGACCCCACACTAAGATCGAGTCTTGTGTCGTCGGTATCAGGAATTACGAGAGACTTTTCGGTCTCACAAACACCCAGACCTGAAAGAAATATTTGTGGGCCGCACAAACATTTCTCTCGGTGCGGGGATCGAACCCGCGCCTCCCATTTTACAGGCGGCGTCTAACCAACTGCGCCACGGAGGCTGTCTAAAATGTGAATGTAAGTTTGTTTGTTACGCTTTCACGCGAAAAATACTAAACCGATCATATCGAAAATTTGTACATATATTCTTGAAGGTATTACAAGTAACATACAGGATACTTTTTATGAAAAATATATTTATTTTCCACGAAAGATAAAAAATATATTTGTCAAAAAATTAACAACCTGTATAAAAAAATATCTTTATCTGTATCAGTCCATATACATCCCACTGCAGGGCACGGGCCTCCTCTACAATTGAGAGTACGATTGAGAGTGGTTAGGCCATAAAGTTGACCAAGTCGGCCTAGTGCGGGTTGGCGGACTTACATACCATAGAAATTTTATAAATCGCTATGGTATGCAAGTTTCCTCACGATGTTTTCCTTCACCGTTTTAGTGCGTGGTGATTGACTATCAATACACACATGACTCCGAACAGTCAGAGATGTGCCCTGGGATTCGAACCCGCGACCACCGTGAACATGTTGGCAGTCGCGTCTAGTCCGTTTACCAACAGGCAACCACGCACCACAAAAAAAAAACATAAAAAATAACAATATAAATAACATGTAATATCACTACATAGTATAAAACAAAGTCGCTTTCTCTGTCCCTGTGCCCCTTTGTATGCTTAAATCTTCAAAACTACGCAACGGATTTTGATGCGGTTTTTTTTGATACATAGAGTGATTCAAGAGGAAGGTTTATGTGTATAATACGTACATATTATTGTACAGAAATCTATTTGTACCCAGCCGAAGATGTGCCGGGCCACTAGTAAATAATAAGAATTGAGTCAACAACCCCATAATTGCATTTCACTAACCGTCAAACTAATTTGTTGGCCCAATAAATTAATTAATTAAAAATCAACTTCTCAATCCAAATAGCGATATCGTACATATTATTCTAGAGAAATTTATATGAACCCGGGCGTAGCTGGGCCGGGCCAGTAAATAATAAGAATTGAGTCAACGACCCCATTTTTGCATTTCACTAACCGTCAAACTTATTTGTTTGTCCAATAAATAAATTAATTAAAAATCAACCTCCAATCCAAATAGCGTCAATATTTAAAAATTATGATGTGTAACTGAATATATCTTTGGCACGAAAAAAAATTAATAGCCCGTTAAAAATTGTGACCGCAGTACTGTCAGTAAAATGTTTAAATATTTTAATCTGTTGGGCATTTTGTCAAAATATAAAACGTACTGACCGTGTTTTTTCGCGTGTCAGTTATTATCGTCTTTCGCTTTAATTAAAACACTGAATTTTATTTTTGTGCACGCGTGAAAAATGGAAGATTTACTGCAAATAGTAATATGGCGGGACCGAGTTTGTATGCGAGTTATTATTTTTAAAACAGATAAACTGTTTTGTGCATGACTTTGCGTGGTGTGGTTTCGTTGGTGTGTTTGTTCATGTTGGTCTGACCAGACGCGACTGCCGACATGTTCACAGTAATCATGGATTAAAATTCCTCTGACTTTTCAAAATCATGTGTGTATTGATAGTCAGGCACCACTTACTAAAATGGTGAAGGAAACAATGTCAGGAAATCTACAAAGCGATTGTTTGAATTTTTATGGTATGTTAAGTCCGCCAACCCAGACTAGGCCAGAGTTTTTTTTTTATTCCAATGAAAGGCGGGCCGAGCATACCGTTCGCCTGATGGCAAGCGATACGGCAGATAAACAGCAGCAAAAACCAAACAATACCTTGAATTACAAAGCAATACTTTGCATTCCAGTGAACATTCAATTCAGCGTGGTGGACTATATACCCCTCTCAATCGCTCAGTTTTTTTAATATAAAATAAGAATATATAACACGCAGCGAAATATACAACATAACAATATATTCATACATAATTCCACATCCTTCAAAAATTCCGAATCAATAGCCACTCAATAAAATTCCCTCCCGAGCAATTAAACAATCAAATGCCGCTCCCAACAAATCCGCAGCGAACAGAGCTCTAAAACTCTGATTATTTTAACTGAATAGAACAAAGAGGTCAATTAACAGAGTGCCTTACGTGAAAAGCCTAACCAATTAAATTAAGCGTTTGAATGGAATTATCTCTTCCTCATTTTGTATATATAAGTCGAATTATATTTGGGCATTCACCTCATTAGGGTTCAGAGTAAGTTTGAAAACAAGGTTGGGAAAAAATTACGGTTGGAAATAACATGTGTTACACGGGACGGGATTTTTGCTCGGCGTGCAAATATTCTCGATCGAACTATGGGTAGTTCTACTTTTATATCTATTTACTTTTTCAGGAAAAATAATACTGTTTTGCAGAATTCTTTTACAATTCAATTGGAAAGATTTACACTATAGTTCAGCACGTTTGCCCCTCCGCGATTAGCGGCCCACAAATATTTCTTTCGGGTCTGGGTGTTTGTGAGACCGAAAAAGTCTCTCGTAGTTCCTGATGGCCACAACACAATACTCGATCTTAGTGTGGGGTCAGGACTATGTATGTGACTGTTGGGTGTTATTTATTTATTTATTTATTTCATGGACCTCAAATAAAATGGAAATATTTACTAGAATTTTTATGGTATATATACCTAGATTTCTTTACGATATTTTGCTTCACTTGTAAAAATATATATAGATTAATTTCGTGGACTATGTTGTTGGTTAAAAAAATGTATATTTAGCGTATGTAAATCAATTTATTTATTTATTTATAAACTTTATTGTACACCAGGAAAAACATATAATAAAATAAGTATAATCAGCGGCCTCATTGCAATAAGCAATCTCTTCCAGGCAACCTTTGGATTGACGTAAGAGAAAGGAGAGAGAAAGGGCAGTCTAGGGTGTATAGTGAGCATGATTAATATTTTCCACCAAACTATATTTTTTAACTATTTTTATCCCAATAAATTAACAAACAAACAAAGTATTTAACAATCAAAGCACTGAACTACAAAACCATCAAAAACCCATACGAACGTAATCCAAAGCCGGTCACTACACAATTCGCAACGTTCAAAAACGTAAACACAAATCGATTCCTATTCCGGGACATTCGGCACATTCTCAGCTGTCGATCAAAGATGCAATTTCTGTTCGATCCCGGAGCAAACTGCCCCGGGGCTTACATCTATCCGGGAAGCGCGACGTATCAGCAATACATCTCAGTAAAGAAAATTCTCTAAGTAAAGGATGTTATTGAAAACGCGTTTATTTTGTTTCCGACGTGGCGATGTGTTTACACGCTGTTTTTGTCAAATTGAGCTGTAAGATTGGTTGTACATTAGGATGGGATTTAGATCGGTATTCGAATTTAGGGTACACATGTGAATGTTTAAAGTTCAATTTTTATACTGGGTATATCAAGACTGCTACCAAAAACGAAGCCGGGTAGTAGTTTTAGTGAGTAAAAACACAATGCAATAAACTCTTTTATAGCTTAGAGTTCTTATGAATAAAAGGGTATACACTGTTATTTTAGGAAAAAAAATGAATTTACCATACCAAATACGACGATAGGAAAAAAATACAAAAAAGAAATCGTCGCTTTTATTTTTTCAATATTTTCTGTTGCATTATGTCTGAAGTCACTAAAACTACCACTTGGCTTTGTTTTCGGTAGCAGTCTTAAGATACCCAGTATTTAATACTGTATTTATTATTTATATATAGTTTTATTTAATATGAAGTTATACAATTATTTTACTTATCATACTTCTGTCATCTTAGCACCATTTTAAGGTAGACTGGAGGGAATACCAATGGCTTTAAGTCCATCTATATACAATATCTGTATATGAAGATAAAGAAATGAAAAAAACTATCATATAACCCAAAGATAAACTGAAAAAGTAATCACTACTTAGTATAAAACAAAGTCGCGTTCTCTGTCCCTATGTCCCTTTGTATGCTTAAATCTTTAAAACTACGGAACGGATTTTGATGCGGTTTTTTTAATAGATAGAGTGATTCAAGAGGAAGGTTTATATGTATAATACGTACATATTATTGTACAGAAATCTATTTATACCCGGCCGAAGCTGGGCCGGGCCGCTAGTAAATAATAAACCATTACCCTTAAAATACCAGTATTCTTGTATGAATAGCAGACAGCCTTTAATTTGAACAAACAACGTTCCCTTGAATGACACTCTCGTGTTTCAATTATTCAGATCTAGACTCCATAAAATGTTTTACGAGCCGACTTAGTAATTATAACGTTACGCTTCATTTAATTTGACTCGTTGATATGAAGTTACCGTATTGGAACATGGTAATTATAGTCTTTGTTGCGTAGGTGGTTTTGAAATGAAAAACGATATAATTAAGGTTGGTTTCCGTCGCAAGACATATTTATGTGGTCTATGAATTGTTTTTTGGGTATGAGTTCTATGAGACAAAATAGTCTGTTACGGTGTCAGATAACAAGGACATAGTCAATAGGAACAATTTAGTACATTAATGTTATATTTGCAAATTATTTATTCTTGACAATATAAGTAATATAAAAATTAAAAGCGTTTAAAATAAGTGTGACACGCGGCGGTCTTATCGTTATCAACGTTTTTTCCATACAACCGAAAGATAGATTGGATTGAATAGAAGCAAGAAAACCAAAGGTGAGCCCAAAATATTACTACTCAGATAAATGGTTCCCTAAGTTGAATAGGCTCTGACCCACTTCATAAAACCTGCCACATTTGAGACTCAACTCTTGGGTGTGCAGATGGCCTTAAATATTATGGGTAGCGCTCAGAATTCTTGGTAGCGCACTATTATTAATAAAGGAAACACAAAACAGTCGAATTGATTACTTCCTCTTTTGAAGTCGTACAAAAAGGAAAACAACATTACATTACACTAAATTAATCTTAGTCAATAAGTAATTAATCTTAGTAAATAGTAATGTAATGGGAATTCCTTATTTTAGGAATCCATATTTAACGCGGATACTGACAAGTGTTCACAATGATGAAAAGCCTATCAAAGTGACACACGCAAGTAGCGATTGGGGTTCAACCTCTGCATAAGCGGTTACAAGTAGGAAGCCATACATTTATTGAGTTACCGGGCAATATATAATCTCTTTTACCGCTGAACACTTTAAATATATTATTACGTCGCATTTTACTTAAAACTGCGTTTTTTATTGTCATGATTGAAACACAATAGTGCATTTAAACTGATGTTTGGCGGGAGAAATAGATATTGCCATTGACATTATGTATAATATTCTCCTTTTTTTTATCTATCCCAAGGTTGCGATTGAAAAAATTGGAAGAGATTTCCCAATGCGATAAGGCCGCTTTTGTACTTTTTTGTAATGTAATTTCTTTAATGTAACTAGTTTTATGTATGGTGCAAAAAGCATAAATAAACAAAAGACAAAGGTAAATAAATTATCTCTATTTCTCAAATCGCCAACCAAAGTTAGCTCTTAGAACAACCTTTCAATACAAGACGTAGACACTACACGTAGTTCCTTGGCTGTTGGGATCGCTTCTTTTGTTTCCCTAACAATAAACTTCCTTGGTGAAGTTGCATAGATTATTTGTTCTCCAACAATCACGTAGACCCGAGTCCACAATAAGAAACATGTCTTGTAACCTGGGTATCGAAAACTGCGGTGAAAAAGTGGTTGTAAAATGACTGAGATATTAATATTTTTATATTGTGAAGGGGACACTCGTTTTCTCTTTCGCACACATAGACCTTATGGAAGATGACATCACGCCGTGCATGTTGCATTCTTTTGTATTGCCCCTAGCACCAATTTTATATATTTTATTAACTAAGCTCATATCTACTATTAACATAGGAGTACGACTTCGTATATGAAAAATATTGAAAACAATTATTTCGATTCTAGCGCCACGCTCTGGCGAGAACGGGAAATTATCTTGTAATTATTTTAAATCTAATTGTTAAATGGCGGAAGTGTACCACTAAACCAAGAAATATGTTTTGTATGTTGATATTATGAACTTTCTTGATTTTAAAAACAATTTCAACTTGATATTGGTTAAAATTACAAGATACACATTTTGAAATATTGGAATAACAAATATGAAATTTCACGCGTTTGCCTAGCGCGCCCTCTGATGACGAAATCACGTCGGAAAATTAAAAAAAAGTAGAGTTGCGCATCTATCTCTATACATAATTCTTATCTATGTATTATAATTTGACCTCTAGTAGTGTTATATATATATATATATAGTAGTGTTATTTTATACTGTCTCTAAACTGTTATTTCTTTTACTGTGTACAATAAAGAATTAAATAAATAAATAAATAAATATACCACCTCTATAGCGGTAGTATCAATGTTAGGTACAACTAGCGCCACCTACACTTTATCCAATTCATTTTTAAACTAAGACGGAAGCAAGATTGTAACACCTTTCTTTACCATTATAATACTCTCTAATAAAACACACATCATTCGTAAAAAAATCAATTTAAAACTCCATTAAGATAACTCGTGAACATTAGGGTGAAGTTATAATTTCCAACTCCTCACATTAGTGAAGCCGGGCAAACAGTGTAACTGCGTATAGTCACGGAACATCACGCCCAGTCTGCGAGTTAATCATCGGTTGTTACTATTCTTTTCGTATTTACACATTTTTGATTCTGTTCAAACAAAACTAGGTGGTTTTTATTGCAAGGAATGGCGAGACGAGTCATTCCACTGATGGTAAGCGATACGACAGCTTATGGACTGTAGCAAAACCAAATAACACTATGAATTACAAAAACATTATCTACTGCGCTCATCATCCTACGACATGAGGTGTTAAGTTTCAATATGTCCCGTAGTTACTCTGGCTACAAAGTCCTTCAAATCAAAACACAACTGTACATTTACACTGCTGTTAGGCGATAGAAATAGAATTTATGGTGGTACCTACCCAGGCAGCCTCTTACATATAAGACTTAAATGTACACCCAACGCAAAAACAATATGTGTAACGCAAAAAAGACCATAAAAAGGTTGGTTTTATATCGATTACCGACTACCCTACCTGCACGAACCGTTCCATTACGTTTAATGTTTCTCCCCGAAACCTACCACGCCGTAAACGAAGCGTAGTGTAAAAGTAAGAGGCTCACGTGTTTCCAAACATGAAGGAATATGTTTTTAAAAGAGTGGTATGGAGTGCATAGAAATCGTTTGCTATATTTAGAGCGTTATTGTAGCTATAATATCCTTACTAATATTATAAAGGTGTAAGTTTATGACTATGGATGTTTGTTACTCTTTCGCGCAAAAACGGCTCAATAAATTTTGATGAAATTTGGTATAGAGATAGCTGAGGTCCTGGATTAACACATAGGCTATTTATATCCCGAAAAAATGTAGTGTTCCCGTAGGATGATTCAGGAATACAAATATACATATTTTGTACTCTTTCAAATTCGTATGCGTCGCATAGGATAAGAGAGGACAGGATTTCATGTTTTTCGTGATGGGACTGAATGAGACGGGACATAAACTAGATATAACGGGACGGGAAATATAGCCAAATGTGAGGACAGAAAAATATTCCTTATATTTTGACAACATCATTACAATAAACACTAGAGTTCACTGGAAGCTGGTAGAATTTAAAATAACCCCCTGAAACCTTTGTATGTTTTGAGAAATAGACGCTGTAAGTCTTATTGACATCATATATTTTTTTCTATTTATTAAAACATAGCGTTAATATAATAATATTACAAAGTATCCAATCAGCGTGTTTCCTTAGTTATAGGAAATTACAACAAGCCCAAAATAAGATTATAATAAGTATGCTAAATTAAAGACAGGCTTTTCAAATGGCCAAGCCTTCGATGCTCAAGAACCAAAAGGAACCCCAGCTGGCTTGTGTGAAGTACGTTCTTGATAACAGATAGGTCTGATTTACACATAACTAGGTAATTCCCCAAAGTCAGTGGACATTTATAATAATTTATCGGCACTTATCAAATAATGGCCGCTCCTAAAGAAATATATCATATGAATAGTCCCAGATACAGTAATTTCTAAGAGGTACTGTCCCTATTGGGTCCTTACACGGTGTAGTAAATATAGATATAGTACTAGATGTAAGGGGAGCATTCCCACAGCCGAAAAGGCAAAAGTATGCTGTCATAATATACAAGAAAAAATGTCTTTATAATGTACAGTCAGCAACATAAGTCGCTGAACACTTCACATTTTTTGATAATCTTTTTATGAATTAAAACTTGTACGTACTACTCTGTAGTCGTAAAATATAACCAAGTAAAGTCATCTATGCCGAGAAGTGCCATACGATGTTAAAATAATTATTATTTTGGATGATAAGACAATTCCAAATCCTGTGACTGTGTAACGACTTATGTTGCTGACTGTACATAGTAAGACCGCAATGTAAAGCGTTCTAAATGTTGACGTAGTAGTCTTACCGCTATCGCAACTGATTTTATTTACAGTACATTGCTTTATTCATAAAGAGAATAAAAGTTGATATATTTAACATATAATTTGTTGTATTTTTTGTCACGTAAGTTACGTAAAGTCTGCATTAAAAATGTTTTATCTTAATAGATGTTGCGCAGTTTCTTCTTCCTAATAAATTAATTAACTTCGTATTTCATAAACACAAACACAGATCACTTTAAAAAGAACATTTTCTAAGTGCATAAAATATAACACAATGAAATGAGTTACCGCAGCGAAGCGCAATAGGTTATTCGTAAAAGCGCAACTCTTCGTACAAAGGAAACTAGTCATTAAGACCAGTTGCTTTGGGACCACAATTCTTTAAACGTCAAGAAAGCGCAGTGTTACATTCCAAGCTTCAACAGAATGTAATCATTAGATACTTACGTTTTAATCTGCAGCCACTTTTAGTTTACTGGTCGAAACACACGGCTATGAAGATCCTGCAACAAAAGGTTTGTAGTTTAGTTTCTTGAATTCAATGAAGTTTTGTATACTGGCACGAAACATTGACTTCAATCTATCCGTTAGCATATTGAAGCTGAACTATTCCTCTGGCATTCCTAAGTCTCGTCCATCGACATAATTATGCCAGGGTGATTGCAAAACTGTCTTTTAAACGAGATTTAAAAAATAAAGAAAGTACTTTTATTGACACAATCAGAACACAACACATACAGCACAAAACGAAGTTACTGGTTGTAGGTCTGTCATATTATGTGAGAGGCCGCCTGGATAGGTACCACCGCGATGTTTATTTTTCCCGCCAAACAGCAGTGTCAATGCACTGTTGTGTTTCGGTTTGAAGGACACTGTAGTCAGAGTAACTACTGGACATATTGAGACTATATCTTATGTCTCAGGATGGTGAGCGCAGTGGAATGCCAACCATCGCTTTCTAATTCATGGTATTGTTTGGTTTTACTACTGTACATGAGCGGTCTTATCGCTTACCATTCGCACGTCTCCCCATTTACTGCAATAAAAAAGAGAATAAAAAGAACAAACAAAAGGAAACATTAACATAAAAGAAAGAAATTAAAAAAGAGGTTTTATATAAATGTCACAATTACTGGTGGTAGGTCTCTCATACTGGTAAGAGGCCGCCAGGTTGGGTACATCATCATTATCAAATCATCACCACGCGTTGACAATTTTAAACACCGAAGCTGAAAAATACATCCCAAAAACCTGACTTTAACACACTTTAAAATGACAAACCAAATACACAAAAAAATAAACGAACACGTAAAAATTTTTAGGCACATTTTTTTGGAAAATATTTTTGCATGTAAAAATATTTTTACTTATTCATATACAGACTATTTTTTTAAACCATTACACACTCCCTCCGGCATAAAATAATAGACCAAGAGCTTGTGGTCGCCAGACTTTCGTCATTTTATAAAAGCTGTTGCCTGTTCATGTTATTAAATATTACGATATCTTCAAACTTTGCCAGCGTTATAGTATAAAAAGTGAATTTCATATATGTTATTAAGGCAACTATCAAGAATTATATCCTACACTTTTGATGGTTCTTTAATCTAGCCAGTCATATTGAAGGCACGTATCGCCTTATAAAGCAATCACAATCGGAACTTCATAATAGCTGATCGTGTGATGCCTTTGTCAGAGGCATGTGCAGACAAAGTTTCAGCTATTAGACTTTTTTTTATTACTATGAAAGGCGAAACGATCTCTCGTTAACAGTAACAGTATCAAAACCAAACTACACCTCGAATTGCAAAGGAATGCTTGGTATTCCACTGCTCTCGCCATCCTGAGACATAAGATTTTAACTCTCAATATCTCCAGTAGTTACTCTGGGTACAATGTCCTTCAATCCGAAACACAACAGTGCACACACTGCTGTTTGGCGGAAGAAATAGACATTGCGGTAGTACCTACTTAGGCGGCCTCTCATATATGAGAGACCTACCACCAGTAAAAAGTCTTGCATACGGGCTCCTGGTCTATTAGTGATGCAATGATATGACTACCTAAATATAGACGTGTATGCCATTGGGACATCAACTTTACGGTTTTTAATTTTGCTAATGGTGGCAAGCAATTAAGTAAACCAGAATAGCGTTAATCAATAACGTGAATAGAAATTACGAACAGTGTGGAGGGGGTGTTAGTTCGCGCGCTCTGTTTACTAAAATGTCGATCGATGATTGGCTTGTTTGAAGTTCCAATGTTTTAACTGAATTTAGTAATATTATTAGTACTAAGTGTGGTATTGTAATAAAGTAGTGATATAACGAAGTTCCTTAAATGTAATTTAATAAATATGAAGAATGTTTCTGTTATATATTTTTTTATTGCAATAAATGACAAGATGAGCATGCCGTTCGTCAGATGGTAAGCGATACAACAACACCATGAAATACCTGCTTTCCACTACATCCTTTAAAATTTACTATACTTTAGTACTTTATTAGTACGTTAACAATATAAGCACAGACATTAAAATGTAAATTTAATACTTCTTCATATAAAACTGATTTAAAAACATAACTATCATGTCGCAGTCGGGTAAAAAAAATTGTCGCAAAACTTCCGACTTCCATAGGAAGCGCTCGATTGAAAATATTCTTTATTCAAATAGTATTTCCCAAGATCTTTTGAATCGTTAATTTGTGCTACCACCGCTTCGGAACGTGTTGTGCTGTGAACAAGAACGGCGCAAGAAACTCTCTCAGCAACACGAACTGTCTTCTTTTATTTGTTTTTTATTAAACCGTATATAGTTTGATATTGAAACATGGTACTTAATTTAACCTACATGTTTCTCATTATCCCGGGTGAAATTGTGCATAATTAGAAAAAAATAAAATCGTGATTTCACTTTTCACGATTTTTGGTCATCTCATATAGATAAGAATATTTTTACCGCTTAGCTGAACTTCACATCGGTTCGGAAATTACCTGACCCGTAGAAAGACTCGGTATCTATAGAAGTTGATCAAAAGCCTTGAAACCTAAAATCGCGATTTTTGACAAAACTATCTGGCAGTTTTTGTTCGAACCTGGTACCTGGGGTGGTTGCATTTGGTTCAAACTTAAATACCATGTCAATATCAACCTGTATAGTTACAACAATGTTTCTTGTTTTATGTCAAAATAATGTCAGTACATAACGCTGAAACTCATTCAGACCTTCAGAGTAATTAGTCACAAAATCTTATTTATGATAAACGAGATCTTTGTAATTGCTTGAGGACAATAAGCCGCGGCATCCTAAATATGTTTCCTCCGCAAAAAGACAAACACGAAATCTCTTTGCTGGAAATACACACGGACACAATGATCTGACAACTTTAAATATTCAAATATTTTTATTTATTTATGACTATCTATTGAATTGTTTTTATGAATGTCATTTTGTTATGTTATTTAATAATTACAATGATGAAATAAAAATACGTAAACACAGTATCCTTAAATAGTACTTTCAGTAATCTCAATTTAAGCGTAATGTTACTTTCATTGTAAGAACACTAGGAACACATCAAATTAAAAAGTTATTTTATGGGTCAAAGTACTTCCCAACGGTATAAAAGAAACTCCAATTAAAAAGTCTAGAATGTAATTAAAGTTTAGCTGTGTACAAAAACATATTATAGAATCACTGCTTATATTGAAGAGAAAACAAAATTACTCAATTTCTACCAAAGTACTACAATTGACATTAATATTATATACCGACTTTATTGTGATATCAAACATGAACCATTGTAAATTTATGAAAGACTATGCATAAGTAGTATTTTGATTTTAAAATTGGTGAGTTTCCAGAGTATTTCATATAAAATAATGTGTTAATAATTTAATAATCAATTTTGAATCCCATATTTGAATGAAGAGTATAGAACTCTGTAGCTTTTTAAGCTTGAAAATCCATAATATAAAATGAATCGCAAAATGTGTTGGTAAACGCATAACTTAATAACGCCTGGAACAATGTGGCTGATTTTGGTCTTGGGGATAGAATTTCCTCCATTACATAGACATAGCAACTAACAAGTAATTGCGATGTTGGTAATAATCTTACAGAGATTCTTAACTCGCCTGAAAATGCAAATAATAACAAATAGAATATTCGTTCCATAATATCTAAATCAATTAGATTTTTCTGCACCAATTAGCTGATTAACAACCAAATTTACATCGGAAATCAGATTCACTAAATAACTTTGAATAAACATAATTTTCGATAAATTCTGTGTTGGACTGATCAGTCCGCCCCGTGACCACGAAAGCTGTAAAGTAATCGAAACGTCGGGAAGTCAAAAATGTAAAAAAATAAACTAAATTCGCGATAAAATCCGTAAATAATAGTTTTATTTCAATGTGTAACATTCGCGTAAAACTAAGAAACCATTATGATAAATTCTGTGGTTAAATTAGTATTAGTATAAATACCACTGCCAACAGGTCAATGTGGTGTTCCTTGGGGGAGGCCTATGTTCAGCAGTGGACTTCCATTGACTGAGATAAGCTGCCCCAACTTTCGTTCGTTCTCATTTATCCATCCCATGGTTGTCTTGCATAAATTTCTTCAAGCAGTAATTCTGTCTACTTTTATGTATCTGGAGTAAGTATAATACAGTGTTGAGAGACGGAGAACATCAGGCAAAAGAACGAAACTGTAAGATCAATGCATATTCATTACGGGTTCAAGTATTTGCTGCCCAAAAATATATTTTATGTAAAATATTAAATTCATTTTTAAAGAGATATTAACTACCAGACATCGTTAATATGTTCATGAACAATAACCATAAAAACCGACATTTTAAACCATAAATTATGTTTAAAAGTGCATACACTCATGGAACATAATGGGGATTTATTACGGCATAAATTGCGCAGTGTTTTTATCTTAACAGCTTGCGTTGTGCAGTCGGTTAGACACCGGCTGTGAAACGAGAGACCGCGGGTTTGATCCTGAAATAAATATTTGTGTCATCCCTTGGTATATTAGTCGGATGTTTGTGAGAACAAGTCTGTCGTAGTTCCTGATACCAACGACACAAGACTCGATCTTAGTGTGGGGTCAGAACTATGTATGTGACTGTTGGGTGTTATTTTTTTTATTTATAGGAGACCCAGCAATTGGACTTAAGTATAGGGGCTGATTCAATACAATATCAAAACATTCAACAATCATATACATAGTCCTGATCTCACACTAAGATCGAGTCTTATCGTGGGTATCAGGAACTACAAGAAACCTTTTGGTCTCACAAACACCCAGACCCGAGACAAATACCTGTATTAGAGGTCGATAACTATATTCTGGTGTGAGACAGAATGCAATTCGAAGACCAGAGTAGTGTGTCACTAGTACACCGACAGCCGTAATAAGCTGGCTCCCTTTGTCGTGACTATCACTGTGGAGACTGTCTCGCCTTCACACACGCCTGTAACTCCTGTGTCGCAGGATCAACAGTGACACGTGTAAGATTTATATTGGGATATATAACAAAACTAAAAAATAATAAGTGGCATTGTTAATATGGCGTTTAATTTTTGGATATAGCTAATCATGGATTCTTAAAGATATACTGCCGGATTGAGCGAGTATTGGATCGGGAGAGAATATATAATGTACGGTATGTTTCGCGGAGCGGAACTAGAAATAATTTGCAAAAGAGAATAAGATCATGTTGACTGTATTGGAATAATAAAGTGTGAAAAATACAAGAAGGCTTTTTGTGGAGTAATGTTTTCAAGTGAACCCTATTACACGCATTTTAATGACATCGAGCATTGAAGCTCGGCGAGTCTACCGGAATGTCTAACTTGTCTTTGACCCGCAACGAAAATACTTCCCTACGAAGCAAGGCGGGTGACAAATCAATGGACTTAAGAGGTAAATAACCTCTGATTAAGACTTGTACAGCCAGAGAAGTCAGCTGTAAAGCACCACGGATCAATATATTAATATATTTTATGAGTTGTATTTGTGTATGTGACTATTACTATACATGTTCGTAGAATCATATACTAGTGTTCCTATCTGGCCGTGTGTCACGGGATAAGTAAAATATTAATGCAGAGCCGCATTGCGGGCTACGTCGACGCCTTTTGGACAATGCTCCTTCGCCTTACGCTGATACAGAAATATATTGGGGCTGAACTGTAGGGCCGAGGTTAGATGCTTTATTTTTGTGTGTTTTATTTTATTTGGGAAAAAATAAAAGTGATATTTTTTGGTGAAACGTAGAACAATCATACAGAGTGACTATCAGCATTGCATAAATATTATGCCACATAATTATGTTGATTTAAAGGTAAAATATAAGTTAGATCTGAAACACGAAATATTGTGTTGGTTGTTGTAATAATATTGTGTCATGTAATTTTATTTCGCCTTTTTAATCGAATAAAACATGATTATTAACATATACATAATTTACGAATTGTACTGCAAAATAGACTATATCCTTAATAAAACAATACACATGTGCACGACAGAACCTTAATTTCTTCCATAAAGTATAACAAAAGCTTTCTTTTTATTCATCAAAATACGATACCTATTTGACATAACCTCAATTTTTCATTTAAGAGTCCCACAATATCATAAATAAAGAACAAAAAAATAATAAATAACGAAGTGTTTACATATTCCATGCGTAAATAATTGAAAATGGGTCTTAACAAATCCATTTAATGCCTTCAAAAACACTCTATACGTCTATTTGCGTTCAAGGGCGGAAGCGCGAATCATTAATTTTCCTTTTATTTCTATATTCCTTAGGAACCTCCTTTAGGACGAACATTTAGCAAAATATTTGAACGCCTGAAACTTGATTAATGTAGTCTGGTATTATATTTAGCCTAGATACAAACTCTTTCTCTCTTCTGTCAAAGGAAGTCCACTGCTGAACATAGGCTTCCTCCAAGGATAGGTCCTAGTGGCATATATGTTCTCTGAATGGTATGTTTTTGTACAGTCAGCAATATAAGTCGCTACACAGTCACGAGATTTGGAATTTTCTTATCATCCAAAATCATAATTATTTTCAATATCGTATGGCACTTCTCGGCATGTATGACTTTACTTGGTTATATTTTACCACTACAGAGTAGTACGTACAAATTTTAATTCATAAAAAGGTTATCAAAAAATGTTATGTGTTCAGCGACTTATGTTGCTGACTGTATTATACTAAAATCAAATAAGACCACACGATAATTTATGCTATTATATCTCTTGCCTTATTTTAGACCGTTATTTAAAATCTAGTGTACATTTGATCGAAGAATAGCTACTACCGATCGCTAAAAAAACCGTCAAAATAACCGCCATAAGTACCGGATTACATTTTTTTTTTTAATAGTACACCCAACAGTTACAAAAAATATTTAAATATTTCGCTACGAAATTTTGATAAAACAGCTATAAATGACAGAATGATTTAGCGTACATTATACTATATTAGCGTAATTACATATTTATAGATGTAATTAATGTAATTAACCTAAATAATAGTGTAATTACACATAATATGGTCGTTGCTTGGTCATTAAACACGTTTATATGGCTGTAAACTCAAGCCTGTTTAACCTATGAGGTAGGCAGAGTGGTGACACAAATCACAAATCGCCAAGCTTTTTCTCCTTCTAAAAGATATGGTTATTGCCATTGAGACAAATATAGTATATTTGTTGAAATAATACTATATTTTACGGATGTCATCCTACATGTAAATAGTTTTATTTCAATGTGTACCTTATTTCAACTTCCTAACAAATTATGTGAAATATATATATATTTTGTGTACATAATGATACATGTTAGATTTTTTCTTTTCACTTCTTCACTACGTTATACAACAAGACACCTACTTTGTGCAATCTCTGCAACTCCCACAGGTTGACTGGTAGAGAATGCCTTAGTCACTAAGGCTGAATTGTACAAACTAACATTGCCAATACCTTTGCCTTTGAAAATGTCATCGCCATACATTTGAGATGTATTTGACCTTGCGAATGTATGGGATTGACAGTTTCAAGGTCAAAGGTATTGGCAAAGTTAGTTTATGCAACTGAGCCTTAGTCTAGTAATTATTTTAAATTATATTATAGGATTAGTATTTCTCGTCATGATTTAAACTGATATCTAACGATCAGCCACCAGGTTCCCCAAGCCGACTTAATAATACCAAGTGCCTATGAATCATCATTTGCATTGCAATCACTTTGATGATCAAACAAAATACTTTACAAATAATTTTATTTTGAACTCCTTCACACAGAACCCTAAAACATGAGTTGAAGAACCAATCGGTCTCGACGCGACGCGCCTTCATATCGGCACTTGTCAACAATTCTTAACAAACAACAAATTGCAACACAAAAAAGACAATACAATCGCCATTGTAGCGCGATATGAGATTTACCCATTCTCGTTGTTCGGAATATGAAGACACAATCACTGGAAAATAGCCCCTACGCCTACGTAATAAGGTTCGTTGGTGGAATCTTTTGGAAATTTCTAGAAACTTCCATTTCGTATTTGTTTGTCGCATGCAATACCTATTTTAGTACAGTATGACATTTGTGATATTAAACTTATTCCGTGGCTACTGTATTGCAATTTATGTATTGTACATGCACCATTGTTGGGCTTCAGCATCACAGTTAGAATAGATTCGTCTACACTATGGTGGGGTGGATTTATTAAAAAAAATATGAGAACCAATGGCTTCTCATATTTTTTTCGAGATTGTCGATGACCTTGCGAAAATTAAAAGACAATGAATCATAGAAATAACAGACATCGATAAATCGGTACATTTTTTATAAATAAACGGATTTACAAAATCAATATTTTTGAAAATTATTTTTTGCAACCATTTTAGTGGCATTGTATCTGAAGTCACTAAATGTACTACCTGGCTTCGTTTTCATCGCTGTCTGGATATAATTAATCTGTATTTATTAATTTGCTCTACTGACGGCCGAGTGAAATGTTAAAGGAAATAATTACGAAATATAATAAGACGTTTATTGCGTTTTTCCTTGTTCATAATTGCTTTTAAAGCTTTTGTGAGACGCAATTTAATATTTAAGAAGAAATCTATTGTTGGCGGTCAATTTATATAGTGGCTAAGCTGGACTTTGTTTAAGTATGCGAGGTAAAATTACGTATGGTATTTGTATGGTCATAATACCATTGCGTGGTGGCCTGTTTGTAACAGACCCGACCCGGCTGCCAACATGTTCACAGTAGTCGCGGGTTCAAATCTCAGGACAAACGTCTGACTTTTGTGCGTTATGTGTGTATCGACAGTCAATCACCGCGCACTTTAACAGTGAAGAAAAACATCGTGAGGAAACCTGCATACCCTGGCAATTTGTAAGAAATTCTATGGTATGTAACGTCCGCCAACTCGCACTATGCCTGCATGGTGGACAATACGGCCCTCTAAATCGTATTCTTGATTGTAGGGGAGGCTCGTGCTCTTCAGAGGAACGTATATGGGCTTATCGCGGAATGAAAACCACATGTATGTACAACATATAATATTTACAAATTAATAGCAATGTTACTTTACAATAAACATATTATGATAAACATGGAAAAATATTTTACAAGAATATCAAAAAACTGACGTATGTCATTATTATATAAAAAATTCGCTGGCCGTTTTGCGGCAAGCATTTCACGACTCCTTGGTCCACAGGCTGATAAAGTACCATTGTCGTTATATATTACACACCGAGCTATATTTGTGACAACTAAATCCACGGTAACATGAGTATCGGTGTGGCAGCTCGCTCGAATCGTTTACGATAGCAGTCTTGATATCCTGTATAACTGAATTATTAATTGAGGGCGTGAGTGGGAAAGTTGCAATGCGCCATGAGAAAATTACAACGTGTACAGAGAACGAATGAATGAATGATTGAATGAAGTGTACGGAATAGAATGGACGAACGAATAGGGTGAGAGTGAGTGAGTTAATAAGCGTGCGAATGGCAGTGAATGAATAAATGAAGGGTAGAGTGAACTTAGTAAAGTGAATTACTGAACGCGCACTGTACCATTACTTACATTGTAATTTGTAAATGAATGATCGGATAAATGAATGCCTAAGGAAAAACTAAAGTAAATAAGCATATTAAAGTAAGAGCGAGTAAATGAATATTTACTGTTTGTCTCTCATATGTGAGAGGCGGCTTGGGTAGGTACCAATGTTAATTTGTCCCGTCAAATAGTAGTGTAAAAGCACTATTGTGTTCCGGTTTGAAGGACATTTTAGCTAGAGTAACTACTGGATATATTGAGACTTTACATCTAATGTCATTATAATATACTAGCTGTGCCCGCGACTTCGTCCGCGTGGAATTTAATTAAAACTTTATTTTTCTAAAATAAAAGATTTTTCTAAAATAAATATAGCCTAAGTTACTCCTTATTATATCCGCTACCTGACAATAAAAGTCCCGTCAAAATCGGTCCAGCCATTTCAGAGATTAGCCGGAACAAACTGACAGACAGACAGACAAAAAAATCTAAGGTAATTTTCGTTACAGGTATCGTGTATATAACGATAAGTAGTTGGTCATTTTTTTAATTTTCACTTTACAAACAGACACTTCAATTTTATTTATATGTATAGATATGTAATGTATTCTTTTTCAGGTTTGGTAATTCTTAAAAGAATCATAAAGCGTCATAATAATTTTTATATTTTTATTCTTAGAATCTTTGTATATATATCGAAATTTATATAAATATTTTTATTTTTATAATCCTCACTAACATTGAAATTAAATGAAATTCGTTCATTGGTCTTATAAGTAATTAGATTATTTAGTATAATTAACATATTTACAACAACAAATCAATAATTATTAATTATAAGCCTAGCAAAATCCATATTTACGAATATGATGGAATATTTATTTGTAGAAAATGTGCATGAGCATTCCCCTAGGACAAAAATTAACAAATTGGTGTCATTTTGTCAATTTCCAAAGTTGTCTCCCTTATGACGCGACTTCACAAGCCATTGCGTTTAAAGGGAGAAGTGAAAAATGATAATGTATTCCATAACGAGTCACTGAAGACTTTGTAAGGACTAACAAGTTAAAATGAGTCGCTCCTTACTCCGCCAACTGTAATTTCTTCTCATAAAAAATGTGAAAAGTTGTTTAATATTTATTAATTGTACCTGGAAGCTTTTAAAACGGCTAAGCGCATAAGTTTAGCGTCGGTTCACTTTATTTATATTAATAAAAGTTCATAACTTCGTTGGTTCAGCAACGTATATGCTGACTACCGTGAGGGTATGGAGTACTGCTCGCACCTCTGGGATGGATCCGCCCAGTACCTGCTCGATGCCTTGGATGGATTGCAGCGGCGGGCCATCCTCATTGTGAATGATGCAGACGATACGAGCAACTTGGAGTCGCTACAACTCCGGAGAGATGTCGCCTCTCTAAGCGTGTTCTACCGCCTGTATCACGGTGAGTGCTCTGAAGAATTGTTCAACTTGATCCCCTCCTCTCCATTCCTAACCAGAACCACGCGTGCTGGCTTGCGAAGCCATAGCTTGACGGTCCACACCATCCCGGCGCGAACCAAACGGTTCTCAAACTCGTTTTTGTGCCGCACCGTCAGTCTGTGGAATTGTTTGCCGTCTCACGTGTTCCCTCCTTCCTACAATCCTGGGTTCTTCCGCCGCGGTGTGAAGAGGCACCTTAGCAGGCCGGCATAATTGTTTCCATTGGCATGGGACTGCCGTCCGATGCCAATGGATACTCTGCCTGGGCGGCATTGACACTTTCCATCAGGTGCAATGCCGCCACTATGCCAGGCCAGTAAAAAAAAAAAAAAAAAAAATTAGATTCGATTAAAAGGTTGAGCGCTTCACTTTTCTGTTTTATAAAATTTTGTCTGACATGCTCAAGAGATCTATGAATATATCGTCATATTACGATACAAGTACAATATGGGTAATCGAATTATAAAAATTGCAGTTAAGTTACTGAAAACAAATAACTTTTGAAATGTTTGCCTATGTTGGCAAGCGTAGTGTAGGACGCCCTTAAACCAGGTGAACTGAAGATATTCTAAAAATGACTATCAGTGGTTGAAGACGATGGGCTGAAGATTAAATCTATGTGAGGCTGATTATGATGAATCTAGGCTGCCCTACCTTATCTGCAGCTTAAAATAGCTGCTGAATACACATACATGCCTAATCACTTCCCTTTATCTACCAAAACCAAAAATATTTTGAAAAATGAACAAACATAACAAATTAATGTCTCACACGACACTCCATCCATCGTCATTCCACCTGGTTTTGAAAGGCACGAGAATAAATCAAATTCCACATCATTCTTGCGACTTATAGGAGTGTACAAAATTGCAGCGACGCAGACGGCAGCGTGACGTCATAACCCAAGAAAATCGTTTTGGAAGCACTCGATCAGTGACTAGAATATAGAATAGGGTACTCTCGACAATATCTCGAATCATGCCCGATATTAGCATATAATGATGGCCACAGCATTCAAATTCGATAGGAGTAAAAAACATATAATAATGGCCACAGCCTTCTTTGATAGGAGTATTGAAGATAAAAAAATATGATCAATAAATATTTGACCGCCTCAAAGGCGCAGTTGTTTAGACGCCGGCTGTGAAAAGAGAGACAATGGGTTCGACCACCACCCAACTCCGACCCAAATTGAAGAAATTGAAGAACACGTTTTTGCGAACCCTACATTGGATGTTCCCATGGTGACGAGGCGACCTGATAAAATACGCTTGAAGTCGCTAGATATAGACCACTTCCAATAAGTCACAGTAGAAATTCTCTACGAAGGCCTTTATTTAAATACCCACCTAAACCCATCAGTCACAAACATAGTTCTGACCTCACACTAAGATCGAGTCTTGTGTCGTGGATACCAGAAACTATGAGAGACTTTTCGGTCCCACAAATACCCGGACCCGAAACAAATACCTGTGGATTACAAAAATATTGTCAATTTGGCATTTTACTTCTTGTACCTAAAGATAAAATTTATAATAACGGTTCTAAATGTTTTATGTTGTGATTAATTTTTTTTTTTTGTTCTGTTTTTTTTTTCATTTTTGCATTTTATACCAACAATAAAACTTTCTTATTTTCAAATGTCTTGAAGAAACACTAGACATATAAGAAGCCTTACATCAACAAATCAGCTTAGAAGGAAATGAGCCAACCCACGTGTACATTTGGAAAAACCCCAAGCCGTATAAAGAGTATGGAGGGAGGGGGGTTTAATCTAGTAAGAACACTAACCTGGAGCTAGCCTCGGTAAATACGACCCTATCAAATAAACGGTCCACACTACGACCGCTGAGGTATACAGTACGGCTTTGCAGCGGTTTAAGACTTTGCTATTACATATTTTTATACAGGGTGATGTTTAAAAGCCACATTTTTTAACGCTGCAGAGACTGCTTTGGCGGCGCAGTTGTGCTAGAGTATGTTTACTACGCTGTAGGTTTGATTACCGGGTTGGACAAAGTGATATTGCATCAGTCTGTAGTCAGAATTTTTTGCCAGTTATGGCGATAGGTTCGTCCCCTATCAAATTATTGGAAGGAACACACAAGGGAAAATGTGGGTGATTATGTAGCATTTCCAACCTATTCTGAGAAAAAGACACCTCTAACTCTGTAAGTCGTTTTTATACTGTTGAACGCACGATGTCTGTCAAGATACCGTAAGTTATTTTTCTTCTTATTCAAATACTACGAATCGTGTTTCGGATGAGTTGTAACAAGCTTTGTACCTTTACCGTGAATTCCTTGTTACAGTTTCCAAAAGGCGGACAAGTTTCTAGTGTGTATTTCGATTCGTCAGACATAAGTTACTCAGAACTTTACAGTTTATATTTTTCAGATATTTATGTTGTCTGGGTATATTTCAGGACTTGTTATATTTTATGTTACGGTAAAGTATTTAGTAAATATAAATATTATTTTTTATTCGCAGGTCGCGTTACGATTCGTTTTATGCTTTCCGTTCCACGATATGATGACTGACTGACTCCAAGCTGATAATGAACAGAAAAATCGACTATCACTTTGCCCGACCTGGGATTCAAACCTGAGACCTCAGACCTCGTAATAAAACTGCGCCACCTAACAATTATTAAAATGTCGTATAAAGACATTCTTTATCAATAATAAGTTATTCAAGTTCCGTAAATAATTAAACTTGGAACTCAGAACCGACCACCGGCCTTTGCAATGTACCGACTGTAGGGCTGCCACATGTATGCGATTGTGAATTTACGTCGGTAATCCGGCTCCGAAGGATCGTGGCTTTGCCGGCATCGCCCGAATAGTACCAACATTCCGTGTGCTATGGACTCTCTCAGAATTGGGTCAGCGCACACATGTTTTGGGAGCACCCTGTTAATGTAGCCCAAAAAATACACTGACATTTGTTTTCTGAATTCGGTGTGATTATATAAATAGTGTGCCAACCCGCACTAGGCCAGCGTGGTGGACTATATGGCCTAACCACTCTCAATCGTACTGTCGATTGTAGAGGAGGCCCGTGCCCTGCAGTGGGACGTACATATATGGGCTGATACAGAATATAAATAGTGTTGCATGTTATTCGTACATTTGTGTATTTAAAATTTTATAAATCTTATTAACTTAATTAGCAGTCATAATTTCTCTGGAACTGTTTTTTTTTTATCGGAATCGGTAAAAAATATGTGCATGCTTAAATTACGACTGTTTCCCAAAATAAGTAGATAGGGTTGTCAATAGATTCAATAAATACACCCAACAGTTACATAGTCCTGTCCCACACTAAGAACGAATCTTGTTTTGTGGGTATCAGGAGTTACGGGAGATTTATCAGTCTCACAAACGCCCAGACCCAATATTTGTGGTTCACACAAACAGAGACGGGACGGGGATCGAACACGCAACCTCTACTTTCACATACGGTATCTAACCAACTACGCCACGGAGGCTATAACGTTAAAACAATTGCAATGTTTATGTATTGTCATAAATGTTTTTACCCGCCAGAGCCGACATATGCGTCACCCAAAAAATAATCACATTCCAAAATCTAAATTTTATTAACATAAAAACCATGAAAAATAATCTGTATAAACGTACGTAGTAAAGTAATTGAAGGCTATTGAAGCACGCTACATTCAGTTAATTATTTTAATCGTTCTGCGTACGTGATGACCTTCGAATCGGTAAAACTTTCTCTTTGCTCTCGTGTTGGAAATAGGTTCAATAATTAGTTTAGATATGGCGGGCGATGTTTTCCATGAAAATATTTCTAATTATTGTTTAGCTAAATTTATCTTTAAATACGCAATTAGAATGGAAACGTATTGTTCACAAATATTGCAGAATACGCAAATAGAATGGACGCAAAATATTGTTGATTAATATAGCAGAAATATTTTATTAAATGTTGTGGGTTGTCTGGCTAAAACTCTGCAAATACACTCAGATAGCATAATCTGATACCACATTACTCTAATGATACGAAATACAAGTGTTTTAATACAATACAAATATATCTAAAAATAGTTGTGTGTAAATAAAATAAATAAAATAAAAATAAAAAAGCCTTTTATTTCACACATTTGCAATATAACAATTAATAGTAATAAATAATTATTTTTTGCAAGTGCATGCATAATAAATATTTTTTTCCATTTCATTTCATACTTATAGTTAGAGAAGCTATATAATTAATCATCATCATCATCATCATATCAGCCACAGGAAGTCCACTGCTGAACATAGGCCTCCCCCAATGATCTCCACAATGACCTGTTGGAAGCGGCCTGCATCCAGCGACTTCCTGCGACCTTAGTCAGATCGTCCGTCCACCTTGTAGGCGGGCGTCCAACACTTCGCTTGCCTGTACGTGGCCTCCACTCGAGAACCTTTCGGCCCCAACGGCCATCAGTTCTACGAGCTATGTGCCCGGCCCACTGCCACTTCAACTTGCCAATCCTATGGGCTATGTCGGTAACCTTGGTTCTCCTACGGATCTCCTCATTTCTGATTCGATCTCGTAGGGAAACACCGAGCATAGCCCGCTCCATGGCTCGTTGAGTGACTTTGAGCCTTTTAATGAGGCCCACAGTGAGAGGCCACGTCTCGGTGCCGTATGTCATCACTGGTAACACACAACTATCGAAGACTTTCGATTTTAGGCACTGAGGTATTTTGGACGAGAAGACGTCGCGAAGTTTCCCGAACGCTGCCCAACCGAGTTGGATTCGCCGATTGACCTCTCTCTCGAAGTTGGACCTGCCTAACCGGACCACTTGTCCTAAATAGACATATTCGTCTACAACTTCGAGAGTCGAGCCCCCAACTCCAATGGGGGTGGGCACAACATGGATATTCGACATGATCTTCGTTTTATCCATGTTCATTTTAAGACCCACCTGTTGGGAAACTCGATTAAGGTCTATATAATTAATAAATATATAAAATTCAATTTACGTTTAATTAAGAATTCAAGATTGAGAGAGTTGTGTCTGTAGTTTCTCTTTATTTTATACCTTATTTATTTTAATGTATACAGAACCGGATGGACTGACCATGTCACATACGCAAAACCAAACAACACCATGAGTTACTAAGAAATGCTTGGCATTCCACTGCACTCGCCATCCAAGTCTGCAAAGATTCTCAGACAGCATAATCTGATACCACATTACTCTAATGATACGAAATACAAGTGTTTTACTACAATACAAATATATATATATATATATATATGTATAATATATACAATATAAATACTTTGGCTTACTTACTTTGGCTACAATGTCCTTCAAACCGGAACACAACAGTGAATTTACACTGCTGTTTGGCGGAAGAAATAGATATTGCAGTGGTGACAACCCAGACGGCCTCATACATATAAGAGACCTATCACTAATACTAAAGAAATTAAGTATACCTATGAAATTAGTTTTACTGTATCTGTATCAGCCCATATACGTCCCACTGCAGGGCACGGGCCTCCTCTACAATCGAGAGTACGATTGAGGGTGGTTAGGCCATATAGTCCACCACGCTGGCCTAGTGCGGGTTGGCGGACTTACATACCATAGAAATTTTTATAAATCGCTATGGTATGCAGGTTTCCTCACGATGTTTTCCTTCACCGTTTTAGTGCGTGGTGATTGACTATCAATACACACATGACTCCGAAAAGTCAGAGGTGTGCCCTGGGATTCGAACCCGCGACCACCGTGAACATGTTGGCAGTCGCGTCTAGTCCGTTTACCAACAGGCCACCACGCACTTATCACTTTTACCAACTTTATCAAAATCTTCAGCTATAGGAAGTACAGTCCTTAAAGTACGAGGCATATAATCGTTTTTATGCCCAGCTAAGATTGGCAGGTGGGTTGGTAAACGAAAAATATAGTTTTTCATGCTAATGGTTTCTGCGACCATCATTTTTACCTGAATCGGTCAACAAAATTTCTAACTTTAGCCAGCTTAATAACCACCCATGCTATTAAAAAACTATTACTAGATAGACACTATTTACCTATTCCAAATACATTTACTTAATCTAACCTTTTATAAATCTAAAAGCCGTTGAATTTACCTACAAATGTACCATTGAAATCGATTCACCCGTTTTCGTGTGATGGAAAAGCAAAAAGGTAGGTAATAAATTTAGAAGCGGGCCTCGGTTCGTACGGTGCCGGTTGGAAGCAGACAGGAAAGGTCAATTACGTACCGAAGCGGGGTTTTTAGCTTTTAGACTTGGACTAGTCCGCTCATAAATACCCTTATTATTGTAGGAGCTAGTTTTAGATTAGGTTCGGTCGATCTGTGAATTAAGCTATTGATTTGGAGTGCAGATCCAAGGACATATACTTTTCAGTTATTAAATAAATAATATATATACCCAACAGTCACATACATAGTCCTGACCTCACACTAAGATCGAGTCTTGTGTTATGGGTATCTGGAACATTTTTTTTTTTTTATTACAATGAATGGCGAGACGAGCATGCCGTTCGCCTGGTGGTAAGCGATGCGACCGCTCATGAACAGTAACAAAACCATATAACACCTTGAATTATAAAGCAATGCTTAGCATTCCACTGCGCTCGCCATCCTGAGACATGAGATGTTAAGTCTCAATATGTCCAGTAGTTACTCTGGCTACAATGTCCTTCAATCCGAAACACAACAGTGCATTTAAACTGCTGTTTGACGGGAGAAATAGACATTGCGGTGGTACCCACCCAGGCAGCCTCTCACATATGAGAGACCTACCACCAGTACAATATCACTATACCACTACAACTATGAGACACTTTCCCCACATTAACATAAAATATTTCGGTCTCACAAACACCCAGACCAGACACAAATACCTGTGGAATACACAAATATTTGTCTCAGTTCAGAAATTGTCAGAAAATTGAAGTTCAGAAATCGTACACCTCATGGTACCCCAAAACTTTTGTTCCCTCTTATCCATCCCATGGTTGGTTGTCTGTAAGAGATCGCCTCGAGCGATAAGACCGCCTTTTGTACATTTTTTTTTCTTGTCGTTTATTTCTGTATTGTTAGTTTTAGGTGTACATTGAAGTTTTAAATAAATAAATAAATAAATTGAAACCGCAGCCTAAGGTTTTACAGCTGGTGTAAAACCAACTATGCCACGAAGGTTGTCAAAGTTATTGTTTTCATACCGTCAAAAAAAAACACAATCTTATGATAAGTACAAGACTCGATCTTAGTGTGGGGTCAGGACTTTGTATGTGAATTTTGGGCGTTATTTATTTATTTTTATTATTATCTTTATCTATTTCTGTATCAGCCCATATACATCCCAGTGCATGGCACGGGCAATCGAGAGTAGGATTGCCATAGAAGAATAATAGAAGCCATATAGTCCATTAAGCTGGCCTAAAGTCAACTATTATATTTTTCAGAATACTTCACATAAAATATTACCATCTGCAACGAAACGTAGCTTATTTCAATTTTCATACATTAACTCGAAAAAGACAATAGAACATACAAAGTGAGATTGCATGCGCGGTTCGTATTACTAGAGATTTATACAAACAGTAATCAAGTAACTGAAAGTTTGTTTATGGCGGTACAGCACCGTTCCGCAATGCACCAAGATAGCTGAAAGTTTTTGCGCCGACACGCGCCTATGAAATACTCTGATATCTTACTAATATAGCTGCTTACAATATTTGTTGAGTACTTGTACGAGGAACAAGGTCACAGTAGAGTGAATTGCAGCTTATAAAATAAATATTATAAATTCATAAAGTCACATGCATAGTCGAGACTCCACACTAAGATCAAATCATGTGTCGTGGGTATTAGGAACTAGGAGACTTTTTGATCTGACGAAATAAGCAAGCAAATAAGTCCAAATAAGCAGACAAACAAATATGTAAGTGATCACTGCCGCCCAAGAATATCCACACCTTTTGGATCTTCGATCAAATATACACTAGATACAACATGAGCGCTTAGAAAATGGCACCAAAAAAGAGTGCTTAAGCACTCTTTTGCCTTCAGTCACGCACCGACCGTTGCTTCTAAAACGTCGCAGAACTTAAGACAATATTATGTGAAAAGCTACTTTAAGCTCCAGGAATAAGGTGGCATTTGTGTTAATATATTTGGAATATGTGATCTTTTTGTTTACTTTTTTTCATGTCAAGCATCGGTGCCACTTTTTAACAGAACTTTTACAGGGAACTGTGTATCTAGTGTATATCTGATCGAAGTTTTGGATCATTAATTTGTTACCAGCCCATCAAATCGGGAGGGCAGCGGGAAGAAAAAATGGGAAGAGGAAACAGATATTGAGCATCCGGCAATCTCACTCGCCGAACGACACGCAACAGCTGAGCTGTTTTTCACGTCGCTTTCCTGTGGGACCATGGGACCGACCCAGAGGAGCTTCCCCATTCATATCCCAAGGATACCATCAACTAACCTATCACATCCACCCAATTCTGTATCTGTATTAATATAAGCCCAAATAAGTCTTACAGTAGGGCATGGGTGTTCTCTAAAACCAAGATTACGAATGACAGATGTAAGGCCATATAGTCCACCACGTTCGCCTAGTGCGGCTTGGCAGACTTAACATACCAAACAAATTTTTACAAATCGCCATGGTATGCAGGTTTCCTCAAAATATTTTCTTTCACGGTTGTCTCCACCCAATTGTACAGCAATAAAAATATCCCAAACCGCTTTGAAAAGCGACGCTCGACCCCAATATATTTCACATTACTCGTCGCATTTTGTAAAATGGAAGTACTTTAATCTTCCTCAGTAAACACTTTATCCATTACTTAAAAGCGCATTAAATTCCAGCAGTGAGATTAGCCTTCACAGATGACGGGGATTCTGTTTCATATACAGTTGTATATAATGTAAGTAGATATAGTAATAAAACAATCTTATAGTTAGTTTGGTCGGCATTTTCATTTTAACGGACCAGACGCGGCTGCCAACATATTCATTGTGGTCGCAAATTCAATTCCTAAATCACACATCCAACTTTTTAAAGTCATGTGTGTATTGATCTATCACCACTCACCACGCATTACAACAGTGAAGGAAACATTGTGAGGGAACCTGCATCCTACAGCGAATTTTTTGAATGTATATGGTACATAAAGTCCGCTCATCTGTTACCAGTAACACCACCACCATACCACCAGTGGTAGGTCTCTCATATGTGAGAGGCTGTCTGGTTGGGTACCATCGCAATGTCTATTTCTCCCGTCAAACAGCAGTTTAAATGCACTGTTGTGTTTCGGATTGAAGGACATTGTAGCCAGAGTAACTACTGGACATATTGCGACCTAACATCTTATGTCTCAGGATGGCGAGCGCAGTGGAATGCCAAGCATTGCTTTGTAATTCAAGGTATTGTTTGGTTTTGCTACTGTTTATGAGCGGTCGCAGGGCTTACCATTAGGCGAACGGCAGGCTCGTCTCACCAATTAATGCCATGAAAAAAAAAAGATTCCACCTTGGAGGACTATGGCTTGACCCTGCTCAATCGTCTCGATTTTAGAGGCCTGAATCGTTCAGTGGGACGTACTATATGGGTTGATATAAAGATACAGGGAATCCCTTACAAAAATTGATATATTTTATAATTGACCCGAGACTGTTATTCCCACATACATCACAAAAATATCTAGTGCTTGAAAAATCGGGATGAAGGTCGACCGTCGTCCCGCGAGTGTCCGGTCAGGGGTTCGTTTCCAGTCGTCTCACGTGCTCGCGTCGACCAGACGTGATAGCGATTCTGTCTACGTGCCTGGTTTTGAGCTCGCGTATCGTGCCTGTTGAATTAATAAAACCGACCGTTTAATTTCCATCAGTGGCCGAGTTTTAAGGATATCGGTATGTTTATCTTTGAGTGAAAGATACAAAAAATAGAGATATAAAGACACAGCGGCTACTTAGTTTTGACCTTAGCTAAAAAGACAAGTCTTGTCATAGGTATAAGGAACTAGAAGACATTTCGGTCTTTCAAACACCCTGACCGGCGTCAAATATTTAAAGGTCACAAATATGTCTTGGTGCGAGGTTCGAGTTCTTGGCTATTTTTACAATACAGATTTTGATAAGCTTCGGCAAACGAGCAATCGTGGCACCAGATAGCATAGTAATCACTGCCACCCATGAACATCCAAGACGTATAAATCATGGATGTGTTGCCGGCCAATCAAATCAGAAGGGCAGGTGGAAACAAGAAGGGATGAAACGGGGAAGGGAAGAAGGAAGGGGCATTAAGAATGGCACTCCCAGAGAACGAACGAAAGGCGACATCAAAAATATTGCTCCACGTCGACCTCCTATGAGACAGTGCCACCGGACCAGCCTGCTCATTCATGCTGAGTTATGACTGATAAGGATATGGCTCTGACTTTAAAATTTTCTCGTTTCATAGCCGTTGTATAACCAACTATGTCATGCTGTCAAAATATGTATAGAATGGTTAGAAATATGATAATCCATGGCGCAGTTGGTTTGTCGGCTATGAAACGTGAGGCCGCGGGTTCGATCCCCGCACCGAGACAAATGTTTGTGTGATCCACAGGTACTTGTTTTAGGTCTGGGTGTTTTTGAGACCGAAAAGTCTCTCGTAGTTCCGGATACCCACGACACAAGGCTTGATTTTAGTGTGGGACAGGACTAATTGTGATTGTAATTGTGATTGAATGTGATTGTTGGGTGTATTTAAAAAAAAATACCACAGGTAACATTGTAAAATTTTATAAAAAAAACAGCTTTATTTTTGTCAAAAATCGCTCGATGTTAAAAAATCTTGAAAACTAAAATCGCTATTCTACAATTTTTACCGATGAACCCAATAACATATTCTGTTTGCGGTTTCAAAGTGTCGCACGGTGTCTCTTGCCTTCTCACCAATACCATAGATGCTAACTACGCTTAATGCTCTCCTAGACATAAATCCCGGATGTGATTTGTTTCCGGATGAATAGGCGAGTATAACTCAGACCTTGGCGTTCTACGAGCGAGATTCTCGAATTAACACATATTTCTAAAAAACGTAAATATTGTTAATTTGATTCAATAATTGTTTTAAGTCTCATGTGAATCTCTTCTCATGTGAAAACTTGTATGAGTTCTTCGATTCAAAAGATTTGAACAATGATTCTTTCTTGCCATTATTGCCGTATTGGTCTAGTGGTAGCACATATGGACGGTATATAAGGAGTTCTTAGATTTGAATCCTACATTGGATGTGGATTACACATTGAAATGAAAATGTGATTTTGGTTTGTAAATTTTCATATGGGTTACCCGGGACTGGAAGTTATGCCCAATTTGGTTGTGGGCTCATCCCATATCTCATATAGGGACGTAAATAAGTGTGACGATATATGGTTGCAGTAAATTGCATCTCTGTCTACTCCCTCATACTTCCCTACTCCCATGAAAAAAAATAAAAAATAATAAAAATAAAAATATCTTTATTACTTTTACAAACATTTCATCTTATTGTCTAGGTGTGGTAGTCTCCTTTTAGGCATATAAATGCCTGAGAAAAATCGATCGAAAGATACAAATCGGACTTTATCTCCAAAAATACAGGTATGGTCCAATTAATTTACCTGAATGTCCACCTTAAACACTTCATATGTATGGTAAAAAATTGGAAACTTTGGATTTTTTATACAAGCAGTGACCCTTGTTAAGGGTTGTCACACGCACACAAAACATGCGGCGCCCCGCAGCGTCGCCTATCCGCATTCATCATTCGCTTTGCGTCCACTTTTAGCCTAACGTGAATAATATTTGGGCTCCCGGCGGGTCCTCAGCTCTTTGTGGAAATTTCTCAGTGAATATTTGAAAGGTATGAATCATTTATTTCGTGAGTATTTTGTGAATTTAGCGTAGCAGGAATAGGTTTTGTACCCATTCGTGTTATTTTTTTTTTTTAAAGATGGTCAATTTATTTATTATTGTTATCAACCAAGATTGGAATTCGGGCAGGCTGCTTCTAAAAGTTGCCATGGAAATCTTTAGGGGAGAGAAGGAGAAGAAGAAGAAGAAAGAGGGAGAGAGAGAAAGAAGGAGAATCTCATCATCATGTTCCCCAAAGACTGTCCAAGAACACAAAGCAAACCGCCATAATAATATCGAGCAACGAAAACAATCCATCACTCGTTTCTGCTCAGTTCAGAGTACAATACTTGTATAATAAGGTATATAGTAAAAAATTATTGTCAAAGAATTAGGATTAAAAACTACGGAAACACTGACAATTATCTAAATAAATAATTAATAAATAAATATATCCAACAGTCACATACATAGAAGTCATAAGTTACATACATACTAACATTGAAGTCGAATTTTGTGTAGTGGGTAACAGAAACTACGAGAGACTTTTCTGTCTCACGAAATATATACTTGTATTTCTCACCCCATTGCCTCGCTGGCGTAATTATACTAGGGTACGGTTCCAAAGCTGTGGTCTCGGGTTCGAATCCCGGGTTGGACAAAGTGATATTGGGAGAACTTTCCGACCCCATGGGCCATCAGTTCTCCGCGCTATGTGCTCCGCCCATCCACCACCACTCGTTCTAAACAATTGCGCTACGAACGCTGTATAAACATGGAATTAGACTGGATTATATGGAAAAAGTAAAAAAAACCACGGCAATAAACATAAGTCTCTAGGCTTCCGGCGCCGAACACTCGAGTTCCCTGAGTGGACACGAGCGCCCTCTGCCTTACTTAACTGACAATTCCTTTGTTATCCTCCGCCGACGCGGCTCGACTAAACTAGTAATTTATTATCATATTTTTATAAAGCATTTTGTTTTACTTTAGGTATGTTGATTTTGGTGATTTTTATTAAATTTATTTATTGCGTGTGTGGGTGGGGTCATATATTACACTCTGCTGGTAAACAGAGGCTCTGGCGATCCACCAACCTGCACTGGACCAGCCTGGGGTTATTAGTCATCATGAGGCATAAATAAATAACACCCAACAGTCACATACATAGTCCTGACCCCACACTAAGATCGAGTCTTGTGTCGTGGGTATCAGGAACTACGAGAGACTTTTCGGTCTCACAAACACCCAGACCCGAGAGAAATATTTGTGGGCCGCACAAACATTTCTCTCGGTGCGGGGATCGAACCCGCGACCTCTCATTTCACAGGCGGCGTCTTACCGCCTGTGCCACGCAGGCTGTCTGCTGCATAATATGTTAAGTCTCAATATTTCCAATAGTTACTTAGACTATAATGTCCTTCAAACCGAAACACAACAGTGCATTTAAACTGTCACTAGTACAAAAAGGACATAAAGTTATGACATGTAAAATATTTATCCCCACGAAAATCGACCCTACTACCTCACAGAAAACCTTACCCGCTAGGTCAACAGGCCACATAAATAATACAGATTTAAATCTCGCAAAACCGTAAAACAAGGCAAATATTGCGATTCATTCAAATATTTACCTCGTACGATAACAATGCTCGTCTTCATTTCGCCTCTAGCAGTACTGGAAACATCCAGAATAATAGTATAAATAGGAAATATTTAATTGTTTGTTTGTATTGAATAGAGTCTAAAACTACTGGACAGATTTAAATAATTATTTCATTATAAGAACCCTACATTATCTCTGATGAACATAGCCGATAGAATATTTTCATTATTTTAATAAAAAATACAAACCGACGTTAAAATATAAAAATATTTATGGGTAACATATAGATTGCGGGGCGCCAAGAACCAAACATGAAGGACCTATTCTGTATTAGCCCATATACGTCCCACTGCAGGGCACGGGCCTCCTCTACAATCGAGAGTACGATGGAGAGTGGTTAGGTCATATAGTCCACCACGCTGGCCTAGTGCGGGTTGCCTTATATTAATTTAAATTTCTAGTGTGATGCACAAGTAATTTCGGATTTTTATGTTCGTGATACTAAAACTTCTCTCGTAGTTTCTCATTCGCAATACAAGACTCGATGTTAGTGTAGTTAGGACTATATATGTGTATGTTAGGGTTGGGTTGTTGTTTATTTACTTAATTAGGTTTTAGAAGCAGGTTTGTTTCAGTGATTTCAAGATTGATTTTTCAGATGAGACTGATGCTTAGTTATTACTGTGATCGGGATTCGTTGCTCCAAAATTGGGAGCAAGAAGGGAAGTTTACTATTAAATAAACCATCCAATCTATGAATACATCCAGGGTTATTTTGATGTGGCTTAGGCCATATTCCACCACGCTGACCTTCTGCGGTTTTGCAGATATATACCACAGAAATTCAAAAATAAAAACGACTTAAAATTTGCCGCCAAAAATATTTATATAACACTGAAAATAATGAACACAGGCAGAGCCGCCCACATCACCTAGTCCACAACATCAATATGATACTTTGTCGGAATTAAACCAAAGCATAATCTTTGAAACGGAATTCCATCGGGCGATTTCCATCCAATCTGTTCGCACGCCCACGATAATATTGGATGAAGACGTATCTATAGCCGTCCTTGATCTACATAAATTGAAATTGTTGAGAACACAGTACATGTAATTCATATTTTAACAAGATTTAGGCTTTGCGTTGGCGAAACTGTCCGGAAGGCTAGGAAAATGTGTATTATATTTTGCTTGCCATACTGCTATATTTTGTTACCCGATTGTTGTTTTCGATAGAACATTCAACAGTCCGCCAACCCGCCAGGGCCAGCTCTATGGGTTCGAATCCCAGGGTACATCTTTGTCTTTCGGAGTCATGTGTGTATTGATAGTCAATCACCACGCACTAAAACGGTGAAGGAAAACAACAAGAGGAAACCTGCGTACCATAGCAATTTTGATGGTATGTAAAGTCCGCCGACTGACCTAGGCCAGCGTGGTGGACTATATACCTAACCACTCTCAATCGGTCATTCGATTGTAGAAGAGACCCATGCCCTGCAGTGGGACGTATATGGTCTAATACAGATTCATCAGTCCGATTGTGACTGTGGTGCCTAAGAATGAAATATGTCACACTTATTAACACCTTCACAAGAAGGGATATCATCAAGGCTAAAGATGCTGCCATAAGTCTAGCGACCTACTAGGTAGAGAAATCGGAAAGGTTTTTAAAAATAATTTACATCTTTCAGGATGGCAGTGGAATGCCAAGCATTGCTTTGTAGTTCAAGGCGTTGTTTGGTTTTGCTACTGACCACGAGAGGTCGTATGGCTTGCCATCAAGCGAATGGCCCGCCCGTCTCGCCATTCATTACAAAAAAATATGAACCATTGCCTCGAAAAAGAAGAAGGTAGAATTTATGGTACAATATAATATCATATTGATGATTTCGATAAATATACAGATACACAACACTTTCTTAAACATTACGCAGTGCGGAAATAATAACACAGAAACCTCAGAAATAAGTGAACAATTGTCGGTCTTATCGCTACGAACGATCTCAGACAACCCAAAACGATAGAATGGATCGTAACTTTCGATTCGTGAGAGACGAAAATAAAAGTAAGCATAAAAGTGACAAAAATTATGTAAGTAAAGAGTGTAAAGCTTAATTAAGTAGCACCCACATGCGTTTCAATGATAATCATACTATCAATTAAGTCCACAATATAGTCGAAATATTATAATTTAGAAATAATTGTAACTTTGAAAGCGCAATCTTACCGGAAATAAATTCCTGAATTCCATCATTTCATATCTTCAAAACAGCACATAAATAGCGGCGTAGCTCTCACGCTCGCCGCCGCTACGAGTGTGCTACGACTACGAGAGCTACGCCGTAGCGTGCACGTAGCCAGTACATCACCCAATGTACATCCGCTGTACAGTAACACTCATTTTAAAGTGCTTTATATTTTATTGCGATACCTTTTAACCGTCTGCAGTTAAATGGTGTTATTACTTTGACATTTAAACTATAATTTGTGTGAGTTATTTTGTGGCGGCGAGGGGTTTATTTGAAAAGTTTTATAACGTTTCACGTTTGGTATATTTCGATACTGGCGTTTAAGAGCGTAGAAAAGTGATATGAATTGATTGAAAAACTTTTATGAGCGTTATAATATTTTCAATTTGTTATTACCTGTTATAAAATATATAAATAAATAAATAACACCCAACAGTCACATACATTGTCCTGAGTCCTGACCCCACACTAAGATCGAGTCTTGTGTCGTGGGTAACAGGAACTACGAGAGACTTTTCGGTCTCACAAACACCCAGACCCGGAAGAAATATTTGTGGGCCGCACAAACATTTCTCTCGGTGGGCGGATCGAACCCGCGGCCTCTCGTTTCACAGGCGGCGTGTAACCAACTGCGCCACGGAGGCTGTCTACGATATCTCGATACACTATATATTATATTACTGCTTTAATAAGTCGTAGACCTTTCTAATTAAAAAAAGTCGTAAAACAGTCACATAAAAATTAAAATACAGTAAAAATACTTAAAACATAAAACCATACCAATACAGAGGACATTTCCAGTAACAAAGTGTCCTTTAAAAGCAAAATTGATTTCAAAAAGACCTTACAAGCCTGTATCGCCCTTATACAACGCGTCATCTTTAAAACAATTCCAACAAAGGCTTACCTGCACAACCTAAAATCAATTTTATTATTATTTATTTAAAGATCAATTTTCCATAGCAGTACCATTCCATATTTGAAATTCAAACTGTTTTTTTCAGTGGAAACTGTCTTGCTGGCTAACGGCCAGTACGCGAGACGCTTCACATGATATTATTCTTTTTTTAAATTCAAAAGTCTGTATAGGCGTCTGTACAAAGAGCTGAGTTTCACAACAATTTATAATTTAAGCTTTCTTTATCCGGCCTCGGTAAATGAATTGAGTAACAACTAAGTAAAAGTTTATTAAAATTTTATTTCAAATAAACTAGGCCTAGTATTCATGAATGGATTAAAATCCATGTAATATTTTTCTCGTAGTTACAAGCGTATTTTTATCTTATTAATTTTTCCACAAATTTATGCAAATAGATGGAATCTTCATGTGATTTTAACACAAAAAACTCTACCAAACCGCATTAGACCAGGATGGTGCACTTAAAGGCATATTCCCATATTTTATACGCAACATCGGAAAATCATGAAGCAAAATCAGTTTGCAACATGGATAAAAAATATTCCTTCAAGATAAGAGTAAATTTCAGGATAAATTTCAACCGTGTACTACCAAAAGATGTCGCCTAAACTCTTTTTCAAAGTAAGCTTTTTTATTTGAGTTACAAGAGGATTTAATAAGCTACATACATCAAAAAATTGTTACGTACAAGGCTCAAACGGAAAGTTGTGAGAAAAGTATGAGTAAGAGGAAAAACATTTTCCGCACAACTTTCTGTGGACTTATAAAGCTCCATTTTATTTTTTTATTTTTTTATGTGTTTACAGAACCAGCAATTAATAATAGAATTTTTCCTGATAGAAAATATAGATTTTCTTTCCTCATACCTCTGACATTTTGAAGTGACGTTTTGATGGTCAATTACTACACAAAGGAAACATAGTCCAGCAGTGGGGGATAATGGGTTGATACAGTACAATGTTCAAAAAGACTTAATCTGGCCTTGTTCATAGTCAGAAAATAAACCTATTTTAAGTATCGAAAATGTCTTCACCGCTTAAACCAAATTCAAAATTCATTCGAAAGGGACAAACATTAGGTCGATATAATAGGTTTGAAACTGTATATGAGGAGACCATTAGTCTTTTTTAATATTATGTATTCCGCATAGTTTATTGTACTGCTGGGTTTATTTTAATAAATAAATAATAAATAAATAACACCCAACAGTCACATACATAGTCCTGACCCCACATTAAGATCGAGTCTTGTGTCGTGGGTATCAGGAACTACGAGAGACTTTCCGGTCTCACAAACACCCAGACCCGAGAGAAATATTTGTGGGCCGCACAAACATTTCTCTCGGTGCGGGGATCGAACCCGCGGCCTCTCGTTTCACAGGCGGCGTCTAACCGCCTGCGCCACGGAGGCTGTCAAAATTTTGTAAGTAGATCTAACAAACGAGCACACAAGTCAACTGATGGTAAATGATCACCACCCTTGAACATCCACAATGCTGGAATCCATTGAGATATTATACTAGAGGGGACACTGCAAGCAAAATGTTTGTAACAAAACGAAGGGTACATTCTATTTCTGTCTCTGTCACGCCAACGAAGTAACATATCTTCCCTCTCGCTTCAATGTGTACCCTTGTGCGCACACCATACACAGAGATTTTGTTCCCTATGTCCGCTCTAGTATAATACCTCAATGCTTGAATCATAAATGTGTTACCAGCCTATCAAATCGGGAAGGAAACGGGATGTTACGAGGAAAGCAGTATTGACAATTCAGATGTATAAAAATCGATTCCTAAAGAATAAAATTCTAAAAATACAAAGGCCAGACACCCCGTCCATAATATATTCCATGAATCAATGCACTTAAACTCATACTACATACTCTCTGCATGGTTAAACTTCACGCGCTCCGAAAACGTGCAAAACTAACTCAGTTAAAGAAAAACAATTTCCCGTGGCAACAGTAGCAAACGTATTGTCTTAAATTATTCAGAAATTATATACTCCGCCCAATTCGGCCCGAGATCTTGGCGGAATAACAAATCTTATTTTTCTTGCAGTGAAATATTTTCGTGCTATATCGGGATGAGGTGGGTAAAAATTAATGAGGTATTTGTCATGGATAATTGGGGATCGTCTTATCAATCATTATTATTGATTGGTGGGACGGGAAATTGCCGTTTATTATAGACAAATAGGGGATCTTTTTGTATCCCAGTATATTGATTAATTTAGGTCGATATTGCACTTAGGTTGGACTTATTACTAGGGCTATTATTAAAGGTAAAATGGGTTAATATTTGGAGAAATCTGTGGATTAGTTTTTCAACCAAAATAGTTCCTGAAAAATTAATTAATTAGTAATACATATATTACTATGGATAGTCTTGGGGAAGATCTATATTCAATCTATATACTTACGGCTGCCGATGACAAAATAAAATAAATTTAAAAATACAATGTTCGTCTAATTCAACTTACACTCCACTTTTATATTTATTGTGAGTTTATTGTTTGTTGTGTAAATTTAATTAAACAAATACACTGAACATACTGAAACAGCCATATCTCTAAAATCTCACTTTCACAGCCATAAATTTCCGTCTAAAAAAATCTTATCTAACTTGTGTGACTATTTAACTTTGCCGAGTTTCGGATCAGAAATCGTTCCGCTCGATATCTGAGCGTAAAGAGCAGAGAAATAAGAAGTTTGCGTTATTCTTTAGAAGTTTTTTAATAATATTGTTTCAAACAAAGCGATGTTAGGGATGATTGGCAGAATATCGGTATGAGAAAAAGAATTTATTTTGAAAAATTATGTTTGCAGTTAAGTTAAACGATTGAACGTTGTTCACGATGGTCGCTGGTTCAAATCCCAGGGCACACCTTTGACTTTTCTGAGTCATCTGTGTATTGATAGTCAATCACCTCGCACTAAGACGGTGAAAGAAAACATCGTGACACAAATGATAGAGAACGCAGTAAAATATCAAGCATTACTTAGTAATTAAAGGTATTGTTTGGTTTTTCCACTGCTCATGAGCGGTTATGTCGTTTACCATCAGGCAAACGGCATGTACGTCTTGCCATTCATTGCGATAAAAAAAAAACATTACGCCTCGCTAAGAACTGAAGGCTAGGTGAGGATAAACCCAATTCGTTCGAAACGTCATAGTTTATTCTCGACGCGTAACACATAAATATAGATTGACGTTTATAAATAAGCTATACTTTAATCGTATTTCATATTAATCGGTTTTCAAAGTTCTTTGAGACGACTTTGTCCAACCTTGCGTGTCAAGAATACCTGTATAACAACGTATTGACCTAAGAAAAAGTTGCCAATTCATACAAAATCAGCAGTATTTTAATAATTGGATGTAAAATTTACTAAAATGTTGGGGCTTTTAGTTAAAAATCTATCTTTACCACTTGAACTTATTCAACTAGGTGTTGTGAGACCGAAAAGTCTCTAGTAGTTTCTGATACCTGCAAAGCTAAACTGGTTTTTTTTTATGACACATTTAAGTACATATTGCTTTTTTTTTTATTGCATTGAATGGCGAGACGAGCAAGCCGTTCGCCTGATGGTAAGCGATGCGACCGCTCATGAACAGTAGCAAAACCAAACAACACCTTGAATTACAAAGCAATGCTTGGCATTCCACTGCTCTCGCTATCCTGAGACATAAGATAAGAAGACTTAATATGTCCAATAGTTAATCTGGCTACAATTTTCTTCAAACCGGGACACAACAGTGCATTCATACTGCTGTTTGGTGGGAGAAATATACATTGCGGTGGTACCTACCCCGGCCCTCAACGAATGAGAGACCTACCACCAATAGAATAATGGTTTCTAGATTTACGCGAATGTTACACACTGAAATAAAACTATTTTTTACAAAATAACAAGTTAAAAAAATTGTAGTCGATCTAAAACTTACACAACGAAAGTCGTCAACAAATAAGTTATATTTTAAAAATTAAATAATCTTTATGAATATCACTTTCCTAAGCCAAAGCAAATCACAAAACATTCGCAACAAAGCATTAATTTAAAGAATCCCTTTAGCCTCCCTTATTTTATCTGTCGCGGCGGCACAATGAAATGTCAAAAGTAACCCCGAGCAATTTCGTCATATTGCGGGCGCGGCGCGGGCCTCCAAATTATTATTAGTCCATTGAACCCGGAATTACCCGACAACCTTACGGGATAATGCGTATAGAAGTTGGGAACTCTTTAGTGATACTATCTGTTTGATTATAGCTCTTCGAAGAATCTTCTATTGCCAAAGCGCTGTTCTCAAAATAATAAATTGTTGTTCTCTCTTCCCATTTTATGACATTGAATATGTTAATGGGTTACGAGTATAAATTCTTTTTGTTTATGTTATAAAAACTATCTCGAAGAAAGCGTTTAAATTTTATATACTTTGAAATTTTATTGTAGTTCCAAATTTCACCACATACCAAAAGATGAAAGATGACATACCCCTACACCTATAGCTACACACTAATGACAAACGTCGGCAAACAGCGTGTGAGAGCGTTTAGCTTGGCTTGCGTGAGCTCGTTTGATTGATTAATAGAATTGATTGAATCGCTAATTTTTTTTAACACAAATCAAAACAGTTATAACGCAAGCGTTCACGATGCATTTTTAGGTAGACGCGAGTTTGTCACAAGAAGTTATCGAACCCTAGCAAACGTGTAAATGTAGCTTTGTATTTTTAGATGTTCAAACTATTTATTAATCCAATACCTCCGTGGCGCAGTTGATCAGACACCAGCTGTGAAAGACAGAGTCGATCGAGACGGTAAAAAAAGTTTGTGCCACCAGTGAGTATATGTTTCGTTTCTGGGTGTATGTGAGACCGTAAAGTCTCTCGTCGTTTCTGATAAGACAAAAATATCTTAGTGTGGGGTCAGGACTATGTATATAACTGTTAAATGTATTTATTTATTTTAATACACTGCCAGCCTAACATGCGCGCATCGTGATGGAATTTCATGCATCACTGAGCTTGAATTTTTGTCAGCGGACTAGCCAATTTGTGGGTAGCCTCATAAAATGTGGATGGAGATTGCTTTGTCAAATGTAATTATTACTAGGGGCCACCCCGACTCTACCCGGGTGCTGTTAATTTTAAGTCCAGTCCATATTAGCAAAATATTATTTCCATATTATATACAGTTATAAATCGCTACTCTCAATCGTACTCTCGATTGTAGAGTAGGTCCGTGCCCTGAAGTTGGACGTATATGGGCTGATACAGATAGAATTATAGTTACAAAAACAAATATATTTGAATACATAAGAACACCATATTTTTCTGAAAAAAGCCTATGTGTTAATCTGGGGTTAGGTCCATACTCGTTAGACTAGTTCCATACCAAAAAGCGAAATTGGATCAGCTGTTTCTGAAAATAGCGTTCACAAAGACAAAGACGAACAGATAAACAGACAACTATTATAATAATCACTGTTTTGGGTACGAAGGAATAGACGTGTGTTAGCTGGATAAAAGCTTCTAAATTATACAATAGTAATCTTGTCATTGATATATGGTATATTAATCAAATATCGATGTCTGTATCTGTATCAGCCCATATACGTCCCACTGCAGGGCACGGGCCTCCTCTACAATCGACAGTACGATTGAGAGTGGTTAGGCCATATAGTCCACCACGCTGGCCTAGTGCGGGTTGGCGGACTTACATACCATAGATTTTTTTTTTATAAATCGCTATGGTATGCAGGTTTCCTCACGATGTTTTCCTTCACCGTTTTAGTGCGTGGTGATTGATTATCAATACACACATGACTCCGAAAAGTCAGAGGTGTGCCCTGGGATTCGAACCCGCGACCACCGTGAACACCTAAATCCGAAAACGCAAATTTAAAAAGTGCAGTTCCCAACTCGGTAATCGAATATATGACCTCATGGATCACAGTATATCACAAATTAATACTAACAGTAGTTCACAATAATCAACTTCATTTGGCCATAAAACTTTTGCCAGTATAAATCTACGGGAAACATAATTTAACTAAGATTAATTTCCAAGCGACGGATAAGGTTTAGATTACGCACCGGGACATTCGATACGGCCAATTACAAAGTATGTCTAATTAACTTAGGAGTTTAACCAAGTTCCATTAAAAGTTTACTCGGAAACTGTTTGTAATTTATTTGCCGAAAACTGATACGGCCGCGGCTGAAAGACAGCGGTTGTGATAACAGATTAACTGTAGACTACACTTTGACGTAAAGTCCTTTTTTTATTGCTATGAATGACGATACCAGCATGCCGTTCGCCTGATGGTAAGCGACACGACCGCTCATGAACAGTAGCAAAACCAAACAACACCTTGAATTACAAAGCAAGGTTAAAATTCCACTGCGCTCCCTATCCGGAGACATAAGATGTTAAGTCTCAATATATCCAATAGTTACTCAGGCTACAATTTATTTTAAACCGGAACATAACAGTGCATTTACACTACTGTTTGGTGGGAAAAGATCAATTGTTTTTTTTTATTATTTAGATGTATTATTTATTCCAACACGCTGGCCTAGTACAGGTTGATGATATTCATCACCACGGATTTTTTTATGATTTTCTGTAATATGTTAATTTTTTTAATATTGTAGGTGGCAAACGAGCATCTGATTTACCTAACGGCAAGTGATCACCTCCACCTATTAACATCTGCAGCACCATGGGTGATTTGAACCCGCGACCAACATGTCAGTAGCCGTTTCAGGTTCCAATAAGCCAACACGCACTCCAGGCCTGTTTACTTATTTGAAATTTGGGCAAATTGCCTGAATGAATGCTCCAATAGGACGCGTCGACACGCATTTGTGCGGCGTCGAACAAACGTGGTTTGAAACCGAATCCTCAGCCTTGTTAGTTCCCACACGTATATCCTTTGGGATTTTCTCATATTACAATTCAGATGTACTTGTCACACAAATCGGCATGGAGACAGTTGAAACAGAATGTCTATTTTTTCTGCTTAAAATAAGTAATGTATGATATTTGAGTGACGTCTAAGATGTTTTGTTGCACTAAATGTTGCGTGTTTGATTTTATACAAATACATATAAATGTGTCATTTTAATACAGGCCCATAAGCTGCTCAAGCATCCTATAAGATTAAAATGAGATTTATTTATTTTTCTACTTGTTTTCGAAATTCCTGTCTTTCTACGTGGGTTTTGCACCACATGGTTTTAGGCATGTCTCGAAAATTTCTGCTTATTTTAATCAATACACAGATATTGATAATATTTCAGTCTTAAAGAAAGATTTATTTATTTCTGGTACAAATAGCACACATGAATAGAGATATAATAAGAATAGCATTAAAAAAACCGCTAGAAAACTACTACGTTTAAAAAATAGTTATGGCGCTGGGCGCAATGCAATGACAAATTATAAACATAGTGATAATGATTGCTTAATAAGCATATTTTTATGCTAATTGTGCCAATACCAGGTAGCCCCATTCAGCTCCTTACTACACTGTTTTTTTCTGAGGTTCCTAGGCGGCCAGTAGGTCCGGGTAGAATATTCGTAGATTATTAGTCTCTTAAAATGGGCGGAGAAAGAGAAAAAAAGAATAGGCACAAACTTAACAAAAAATCATCATACTAAGCTATCGAAACATGACAACAAAGCCGTACATGTCAAATATCTGTTAGACTGACAACACAGTTAAGCCCATTCCTGTAACAGTCAAAGATATACAGTGGCATTACAAGACATAACCAAATACCTAGCTGTAAGCAAACAGCGAAACATACCAAGCGACGCCTGAACTTCGCGCCACAGATTAATCGGCCAAGTTTAGGATTTAGCCTGGATTAATTTAGTTTCGGTCAGCGTAAGCTTAGAGTCCGATAGCTCATATTACGTCTGAGGCAACGATCGAATTAATCTCCAGTGATTTAGTTTGTTTGGACCTAATAATTGAGTGTTAGGGATTAGTTTGGAGTACTTTTTAATTACAGCGGACGGTGAGATGAAATAAATAGACCCAGTATAAACCCAACAGTCCCATAAACAGTCCTGAACTAACAGAACGGTATAGGACCTGTTTTTTTTTTAATTTGACGTTTTTTTGATATCACCCAGAAAAGAATAAAATCTCTCGAATGAGGGAGGCTGCAGGGTAGGTCCACTGGCTATTTCGCTCACCAAACAACAGTGTTAATGCGCTGTTGTGTTCCAGTTTGAACGATATTGTAGCCAGAGTAACTACTGGATATAACGAGACATCTTGCGCCTTAAGACATCAAGGGCAGTGGAATGCCAAGCATTGCTTCGTAATTCATGCGAATAGCATGCTAGTCTCGCCATATAAAAAAATGCAATCCAGAATCCGAAAGAAATTAGGCCATAGTTCATTACCGAACACATATCAGCATTCTTGAAAAACAGAATTCACATCCTCATTGTTTTACTTTACTTTCAATGCGTGGTGATTGATTGTCAATACACGACCTCGAAAAATCAGAAGAAGCACCTGACCTTCACCTTCCAAAAATTAGATTGAATCTACGTGAACCCCATCAGCATGATCCGTCACCGCTATCACTGAAGGCAGGCCGCGTATTAAATTAATTTTATCAACAGACAACAAACATTTCGCGATGAAATCAATCTTCTTTTAATTAACTAGGTCGGATGGGGCGGATCGATTCGTTTCCTTAGGAAATGTCGTTTTACCCAATTTGTCGAGTTAAGGCGGTGTAAGTAACCTTAGCTGATTGTTTTACAAACATTTTTAATTTTGCCAGGGGTTTCGCTTGCATTTACGATTTGTCGTGAAAGTCAATCAACATAAGGAACATATCAATCTGTTTAATTCTTATCAGAGGACTAATAAATATTGTAATGAATGCATGAAGAGATTAATGAAAGTGGACGAAGAGAATGTATATCGGGCTCGAGTCAAGTGGAGATCCTCTCTGCCAGCCCCTACGGGATACAGGCGTAACGTTTATGCATGTATGCATGCTTCTCCAACTTACTTTATTTCCCATCCTACATTTTTTTCTATCCATACATTATCTAACTATCTTCTTTCCTCTATTCCCTTTCCAGATCCTGAAATACCAACATCACATAAACAAGATTTTCTATGGTATGGGGACCGCTAACTAACATTAGTCCAGAGTGAATGATTTTGGCTTAAGCCTTCCCAATCGATCTCTCGTTTGAAGAGGAGTCCTTTGCTCAACAAGCTCAACTTATGGGCATGGTAGTAGTAGTAAATTAATAAACTACAAACATCACTTAATAAATATTGGTTCCTATATTAATGGTAGTAGGTGTCCCATATGTAAGAGACCGCCTCGATAGGTACCACTTCAATGTCTATTTCTCCCGTCAAACAGCAGTGTGAGTGCACTGTTGTGTTTCGATTTGAAGGAAATTGTAGCCAGCGAAATTACTGAACATATTGAAATCTAACATCTTATGTCTCAGCATGGCGAACGCAGTAGAATGGCACGCATTACTTTGTAATCTTTTGGAATCCTTGATATTGTTTGCTTTTACTCCTGTTCATGTCCTGTCTCGTATCACTCATCAGCAGGCGTATGGTATAACCGTCTCGCCACAAAATAGAATAAAAAATGGTTTATGAACTTCGATCACATCGTCATCAAAAACCAACCGCTCGTTCATTTTTTTATTTAGTAGTGAGTATGAAATAAAAAAATCCCGTTCACAAATATTAGTGCGGAATAAAAGAATTACTCCATTTATTAAACGTTTTGTCGTATTGACCGCACGGTGCAGTGGGCGGAACGTCGCGTCGGTTGACATTTGCAGTTCCAAACACAAACTATCAATTTGAAACGTTTGCATGTTCAACCGAATGCGAGGATTATATTGGTGTTTTAATTGTGTACAAGCCCAGCTATGGAATGTATGGATTTATAAAGTCTGAGGGTTCCTCTTGACCGAAATGAAGTTCGAATTTTCGAACGCCGTACGTAAAACTTTACGAATGCTTACAAGGTACTTGACTAAATTTTCGAATCTTCTACCGTACTGCTACTACTGTTATGACAAAAACGGTGATTAGATTTAGAAAAACACACAAAACATAGTAAAATAATAGTTAATAACGACAGGAAAAAGACTGAGATGAGATTGAGCTGAGGGGACCATACTGGGGCTTATATATGGTTTCAAAATGACAGTCAAATCTCATAGGCGATACTACACACGCCGGCAAAATTAGAGGAACACGCGTTAAAAATTGAATTTCTTAGAAAATATTATTATAACTGAATGTTTTTAATTTTTAAATATTTAAAGTGAGGCAAAATTTATAACAAATTACTATAATTGAGTTAAAAATACTTTAATTAATGACGCAAATGCAATTAAACGGAAATACAGTAAAATGAAATTTCTGTATTGTCAAATGTAATCGTGTATTTTAAAAAGTTACCGAAATAATGTAAGAAAATTAATAATGCGTATTGCTACCACGGGCTCTGATAAGAGTCTGGATATGATCCTTCATGCTTTTAATGACGTCATCAATCATTTTTTGCAACAAATTTTCCCACTCTTGCACTAACATGAATTTTCATTCTTGGACGATCTTAGGGGCTTGGTTTCTTACATTTATCTTTCTTCCGATAACGTCCCATACATTCTCTATCGGTTTCATGTCTGGTGATCTTGCTGGGCAATCCATTTGCGCGATTTGGGCCTGATTTAAGTAGTCGCGAACCATTTGCGCTTCGTGGGGCTGCGCATTATCAAGCATAAATAAAAAATATTCGCCTATGGATGGTGCAAAAAACAATACATGGGATTCTAAGACCTCTGAGACGTATCTTTGTGCAGTTAAAGAGCCATTTTCTAAAAGTATTAACTCCGTGCATGCTTCCAAACATGTACCACCCCATACCAAATTTGACCCTCCGCCATAAGACACCTCTTTCAGTAAAGTTTGCTCGATTAGCGTTCTCCTCGATACCTCCAGATACTCTCCCTTTTTTCTATGCAATTCACACCAAAACTGCTTTCATCACTAAACAAAACTCGGCTCCACTCATCTGTCCAGTCGCGGTGTCGATGAGCAAAAGCTTATCTGGCTACTCTATGTACCACCTCAAGTTTTGGAGCTTTGGGCAGAACGAAAGACTTCAGTCCAACTTAATTTAAGCGTGTTCTCACTGTACGCTCACTGATATTAACATTACGGACTTCATGTAACATGTTTCGGGTCTGAATAGCTGTTTGACGACGATTTCTCAAAGTTTGCAGTCGTATAAAACGATCACGGTTCACCATTTTCTGCTATTGGTTCACCATTTTCTGCGTTATTCTGGCCTCCGCACATAAGAGCCTATGTGCCTCTAACGTTTAACGTTGCGAAAGACGACAGATACCGACACAGCCAATGCGCGACTTACTGAACGCTACCGTTGACCATTTTCAATCATTGTTACCGCTCTGGCAACTTCAGTGGACGGTAAGCCACTCATTTTATATCCTACAAAAAAGGTACTCTAAAAATAATAACAATAAAAATATCTTAAGTCACACAAAATGAAATTAAACAAAATTTTGTGAAACCACTTGAAAGTGAAAAAATCTTAAAAACACTTAAGAGCGTATAATTAACGATAAAACTCTAAATATCCAAAAATCTTTTTGCATCATTTTGTTTTTCAAACGTGTTGAAATATTAAAACTAGGACTATTCAAACAAACAGCAAACAAAATTAAAAAAAAACTAATTTTTGTGCGTGTTCCTCTAATTGTGCCGGCGTGTGTATATTCAGGGAACGGAAAACTAATTTTAGTGGGTAAGATTTTTAGATGTGTATAACATATAACTTACTTCATATAAACGTCCCACTGCAAGGCACGGGCCTCCTCTACAACCGACGCGACGGGTACGATTGAAAGTGATTAGGCCATATAGTCCACCATGCTGGCCTATGACGGGTCGGCGGGCTTACATAAATTCTTATAATTCCCTATGGTATGCAGATTTCTTCACGATGTTTTCCTTCACCGTTTAGGGCGTGGTGATTGACTATCAATACACACGCGACTCCGGAAAGTCAGAGGTGTGCCCTGGGGCTGGAACCCGCTACCACCGTGAAAATGTTGGGGGCCGCGTCTGGTCCGTAAATTTGTCCGCTGAATTTGCGTACAAAGATATTCCGCGGCTGGTACTACAGACATTTCAACGAATCATTACAAAGAGAGCAATTGTATGCTTAGAACAAGCTATTGCTAAGGATAACATGAATAGTAAATGATTTTGATAATTGTTGTAACTTGTAAATGTGTATGTCATTACTGTGTTTTGAGAATTATATAACTCATTGAATGTAATAATGTTTACAGTACGAAAGTGTTTTTAACTTACTTTGAAATTAGAAGAAGAAATAAAAAAAATCATTAATACCTGCCTTTATAGAAAAATCCAATATCACTTTACCTGCCTCGGGATTCGAACCCGCGACCACATTGCAATCATACCGTAGTACAACTGCGCCACCAAGGCAATTATTAATTATAAAAAATATTTATAAATTATACAAAATATAAATCTAGTACCCAAGTTGTATTGACGACGAACACTTTACTTCACACATAAGGTTTCACCAATTCAGCAAGTATTTGTTATAACATCACAGAATTCCGAACAGCTATACCAAAAAACCCGAGTCAATACTCGATTAATTTATTGGGTATGACAGGCCAACCCGCTTCTCTCAGATATATGTGGCGTCAAATCATTTTGCGGATAAAAAATGCTGAATCGCAAATCGTCTTCGTCGCGGCGCCGAAGAAATATGATAAAATATGTAAAGAACTTGGAATATTATCTGCCTTGTAATTTGCATTATCTGTGGGACTTAATAAAAAAAAATGGTATAGAAAAGTTTGAAGTGTAAATTCTTTAAAATCTTTGTGATTTATGAAACGAAATAGCGACACGAAAGAGTTATTTAAAATTTCAATTCTGCGGTGTGTAATTTGCACACACATACTTAATTATTATTTTTAGCTCTGCTTCTTGACAATATATGCAGTATGTTAAGTCAAAACGCGGGAATTACTGTTTACCTCAACAAGTGCCGCTCGCTTGTTTTAATATTGTATTAAAATAAAGATAAATTTTAAATATAATAAATTATCAATAGATCACTTGATTATATAGCGGGCACGTGCAAAGACTCGTGTGTAGGTTTGTTATAAATAGAAATTTAAAACAAAATAATTTTCAATCAAAATAGAAGTTATAAGATCGTAAACATTTCTTGTAAGAATAACTAAAGCCTCCCTTCTTATCCTTTTCTTATATCCATCCATATAGAAATCGCTTGTGGGTGATAAGACCGCCAACTGTACTCTTTAATTTTATTTGTAAATTATTATATGATTTTTGTTATTTTGTGTGCAGTAAACATTTTTAATTCAAAGAGTTTAACGTCAATATCATTGGTTATTACATCACGAAATTCCAGCTGTAAATACCAAATCGTAAACAAAACTAAATCACTCACAAGCTATAAATAAAAATAGTGCGAACAATTCTCGCCCTTAAGCCCGTTGTTAAAAAGGGATAATTGTTCTGCACAGAGGATCAATTCCGTAAGCAAACTGCTATCGGAGGGTCTTATTGAAGGTTTTGGGCAATAAGGAGGGACTACACCTCTCTTAACACCTCGTTCAGGTAAATAGGTAAATTGTTTTTAGTTCCTCATAGCCGTGTAGCGAACGCAGTAATAAAAGCCTTCTTTTTTTGTGAAATTGAAAAGACACAGTAAAAATTGGTCGTATCAAAGGTGAAAAGGTAGTTTTTTATTGCAACGAAAGGCGAGACGGACATTTCGTATTCGATTTATTAATTATTATACTGCTAATTACAACCTTAATACTATTTATTATGTCCACTACTCGCATTGCAGTCGCGGTGTTTTGTCGTCATTTTATAACCTAAAAATACAAAAATCTTAAAACAGTCTTATCGCTCTGAGCGATCTCTGCCATACAGTCTTTTGATGGATGTAAGGGAAGGATAAAGAGAGGCTAGTGTAAAAATAAAGAATTAATGCTCAAAACAATAAAATAATAAACTAACTTAATACATGAATAAAATACGTCATTGTTTAATTTCAAGAATATAAGTACTTGTTTTTTGTTTTTATAACAATACTAGCGGCCCGGCCCAGCTTCGCCCGGGTACAAATAGATTTCTGTACAATAATATATACGTATTATACATATAAACCTTCCTCTTGAATCACTCTATCTATTAAAAAAAACTGCATCAAAATACGTTGCGTAGTTTAAAATATTTAAGCATACAAAGGGACATATGGACATAGGGACAGAGAAAGCGACTTTGTTTTATACTATGTAGTGACACCATAGACCATCCATGCTTATAGTTAGAACGTAGTTAAAATCCTCATACATTCTTTATTAACCAAAAATATTTTCTGTTATCAATGTTTGTACACAATAAAATACCATTTTACAGAGCGCAAACGTCGAAGTCTACAACTCACTATATTGCATCTAAAATAACTTTATTCATTTTTGAAACGGACATCAAATACACCGGCCAAACACCCGGAAAAAAACGGAAACGATAAATAAAAATCCGGAATAGTTCCGATACCGATCGGCACGGTTTACCGGTTTTTATGGCGAATCGGTGAAGTTTTTTTTCATTGTTTTGCTAAGCCGACTCCGCGCCTCCCGGCAATTGTCAAACGAGCGCCATAAACATAACTTTAAGCCACTAGATGTTAAATAGTGGGAATTAAAACAACAACCTGTACCTTTGAACTATTGTAGAATTGGATAGGCTTGACCAGGGTATCAATGGGTTAAGGAACACTGATGGTTTATTAGTTTTACGCAATAGCTTGAAATGAAACTATTTTAAAAAGATTCCTTTTACAAAGTCCTAAACTAATAGAAACGTCGGAAAGAAGTTAAAAAAATTAAAAGTCCGCGATAAATGCGTAAAAAAATAATTATATTACTATTATGGTATCTCGTTTATTTTTGTTCTTTATATTATTTTGCCTTTATGACGGTATGGCTTTTTCATGTATTAACCTGTATTATTTTGATTGATTATATGTTAACCGTAAGTTTTCCGAATAAATAAAAATAAATAAATATCTGTTTACGCCAACCCTAAATTAGGGCTGCTTAAAAATAATGACTATGCTTACAAAAAATATTCATCTAGAATTTATGCCTGATTTAACATGCATATCTTTGGGACGGAAATAAAATCGCCTCTATCGAAAAATACAGGGTATTATACCAATGCGTACCATTTTACACAGGCGCGTGTATTTCCAGGCCTCTATAAGCATCCCCGCAGTAATAAAAAGGCAAAAAATGTCTGTAAAAATATCGATTTCCGAATAGCGTTCCAACGCGGCCGTCACTTGAACTCGAGGCAATCATCATTTAGGCGCGTTTCACACGGCTCGCAAAAATTTGGAAGTTGCGAATTCACAACCGTTTCCAATAATAGCGGACGTAATGGCCGTATCGCGTGTACACCCGCCTTTATTCCCATGCTGTTACAACTTTTGGGAATTTACGCCTAGTGTGGTCCGTGGTTGGTAAAACCGCTTGATGAATTGCCTTTAGTCATATGATGTTTTTTGAGTTTTATAAAAACTTAAGGCTTTACAATCGTAATTTTTTACTTTGTTCAATTCGTGCCAGACTGCGAAATGTGGAGTTTATTTTATTTATTTTTTATTGCCTAGTTCATATACGTCCTACTACAGGGCACAGGCGTCCTCTACAATCGAGAGTACGATTGAGAGTGGTTAGGCCATGTAGTCCACCACGCTGGCCTAATGTAGGTTGGCGCACTTACATACCATAGAAATTCTTATAAATTTCTATGGTATGCAGATTTCCTCACGATGTTTTCCTTCACCGTTTTAGTGCAAGTAATTAGGTCACTTTATGATAATTGATCACTTCCACCCATGAAAATCCATAACGCTTGGATCCTGCATGGCTTGCTGGTCCATCAAATCGGGAGGAGAGGGGGAAGGAAAAAGGATAAAAAGAGGGAAGGGGTATTGGGCATCCAACAATCTTACTCCCTGAAAGATACGTGACAGTTAAGCTATCGCTTTTTTTTATTGCAACGAATGACGAGACGAGCAAGCCGTTTGCCTGATAGTAAGCGATACGACCGCTTATAAACAGTAGCAACATTCTACTGCGCTCGCCATCCTGAGACATAAGATGTTAAGTCTCAATATGTGCAGTACTTACTCTGGCTACAGTGTCCTTCAATCCGAAACACAACAGTGCATTTACGCATTTTTGTTTCACGGGAGAAATAGACATTGCGGCGGTACCTACCCAGATGGCCTCTCACATATGAGAGACCTACCACCAGTAAATTCAGCTGGTAAGCTTCACGTTAATCTCATGTGAGATAGTGTTACCGGCCCGGACGAGCCTGTCCATTCATACTGAGTCATGAATAACAACTGTGCTCTACCACTTTTTAAAGCGGAGTGGAAAGAAAAGAGAAGGGCTTTGCCTATTGTAACATGTGTGATCTACAGGTATTTGTTTCGGGTCTGTGTGTTTGTGAGACGGAAAAGTCTCTCGTTTTTTCCTGATATTCACGATACAAGGACTCCATCGATAAAATTAGTCATTTTCGTGACTTAGATAGAAAACATTGCGAAGCCTCCATGTACCATAGAAATCTTCCTAATTTCTATGACGTGTAAAGTTTCCTAATCTGCAATCCGTATCCGTATCCGTATCAGCCCATATACATCCCACTGCAGGGCACGGCCCTACTCTACAATCGAGAATACAATTGAGAGAGGTTAGGCCATATAGTAATAGGCCATAAGTGCGTGGTGGCCTGTTGGTAAACGGACTAGACGCGACTGCCTACATGTTCACGGTGGTCGCGGGTTCGAATCCCAGGGCACACCTCTGACTTTTCGGAGTCATGTGTGTATTGATAGTCAATCACCACGCACTAAAACCGTGAAGGAAAACATCGTGAGGAAACCTGCATACCATAGCGATTTATAAAAATTTCTATGGTATGTAAGTCCGCCAACCCGCACTAGGCCAGCGTGGTGGACTATATGGCCTAACCACTCTCAATCGTACTCTCGATTGTAGAGGAGGCCCGTGCCCTGCAGTGGGACGTATATGGGCTGATACAGAGAGGCCATATAGTCCACCAAACTGGCCTAGTGCGGGTTGGCGGACTTACATACCATAGAAATTCTTATAAATCGCTATGGTATGCAGGTTTCCTCACGATGTTTTCCTTCACCGTTTTAGTACTTGGTGATTGACTATCAATACACACATGACTCCGAAAAGTCAGAGGTGTGCTCTGGGATTCAAACCTGCAACCACCATGAACATGTGGGCAGCCGCGTCTAGTCCGTTTACCAACAGCACTCGCACAACGCACTCTGCAATAGAGGACCACAATTAACTATGGCCTTTTAATTTTAGAGCAAACCCATGCCATGGACTTACCTACTTTATATTTTAATTTTTAATCATAAAGGTCACTACCCTGTATAAAAAATATATCTAAAATGGCGGCAAATACGCGTCGTGTCGGTACTGCATGCTAATTACCAGAGAATTTTCGTGTAGTCACGCGATTGTTCCGATAAAAATACAACTTGTATGTATTTACTTGGCAAACGGGTTTGTTGATAAAGTGCTAGACTTTTATTTAGAGCTAAATATAAAGAGAGCTATAGCGCCATCTACAGTACGGTAGGTTATTTTTTCCATGCTGTTAGCAAACAGCCGAACATGCGGCACACCTGATTATTAATTCTGTCATAATTTTATGTAATCTAATTTAATTTATATCTGGTATGATATTATATTTTGTTTCTTTCATAAGATGTGATAGGTCGATAAATTATAGTTGTCATTAATAATAATGGAACATGATTATGACCTATTCACTCTAAATATAATTTTATGATAAGAAGTAAATTCACATTAAATAAAAAAAAACTACGCGTTGCTTTTAAGTGCCCTATCAAAAAAGGACTATGAAAACACTTACAGCAACACTTCGCTGCATGTCTGTCTGATAAAACCTATTTACAGCATCTGTATTACAGTAGATGCTGACTGTAAAACCAGAGGCGACAGGTTCGATCTCCTCACGAGACAAATATTTGTGTGATACACAGGTATTAGGCAAGCGAAATGTTGGACGCCCGCCTACAAAGTGGACGGACGATCTGGCTAAGGTTGCAGGAAGTCGCTGAATGCAGGCCGCTTCCAACAGGTCATTGTGGAGATCCTTGGGGAAGGCCTATGTTCAGCCGTGGACTTCCTGTGGCTGATATGATGATGATGATGACACAGATGATGATTTATCTGGTCTTTCGCAGTTCGTGAGACCGAAAAGTTTATCATAATTTCTGATACTCACGACACAAGACTCAATCATAGTGTGGGTTTAAGACTATGATCCGTGTGATTTATTTATTTTAATTAGTAGTTCCCTTTAACCTTTAAAAACTTAGCAAAAACAAGTATTAAGTTTGATTAAAAATATACCCAACATCTTATCATACACTTATCCCCCATTGAGATACAAATGGGTATCCAATATTGAATTGAATTATCGATCGCAAACACCCAGAACCGAAATAATTATTAAAAAATGTTATGGCGCGTTTACACAATCGTCGATGTTCGCCGATGATAGGCGATGACACGTTTGCGCATCATTGCCACAAATTTTGCGCACCTCGCCACGTATTCGAGCGAGTTGTCAATAGATAAGTCGTCAAAAATGGACGTCGATCGACGTCGATGCATTAGCGGTTGCCACGACATTTATTTAAAAAGCGCGTATAGATACGAGTTTTATGAATATATATAAAAACCAAATAATACCGAGTAAACAGATAAGTAGAAGATTGTGGATGTTAAGAATTTACCGCAACATAACTAGGTATTTGTAATCGTAAAAACAGCGTTTTTTCTAGGGATATATTTTACACTACATAAGAAAACAATATGTTCTTATTATCGCCCTTGAGTTGTTGTTGTTTTGAATCATCATTAACATTTCTGATTCCTTCCCGTTACATCCCGTCTTATCAAGTTTCATTCGATGCCATACCTCAATCCTGTCCTATTTTATTCGCCTCATACTTTCTAGCATAACATCCACTTACATGCAAATAGAGCGTCGTAGATAGCCAGAACAACCCTTAAAGTAACTTATTATTTGTATTACGATTAATATCATGGTTATAAACACAAAATAGAAAATAATACATTATTTAAATAATTATTGAAACGATTATATTGAATAACAAGAAGATAGACTTATATAAATTACGACGGATATATTTTTTGAAATTTATTAGGATTAAAAATTTTGCCTTATAAACGTAATAGATAACGTAACTTTACCCGTTTACACAGCTCACACAAGGCAATTGGTTCAGTGGTGTAGGCGTTAAAAGTTTAACAGGCACTAGACTGTCAAACAAACAGAAGTGTTAGAGCCACGCTGTTGTCAGTTATTGCTCAGCATGAATGATCAACGTGAAGTAACAGCTTTTCCATTGCATTCGGTAAGTGAGATTGCTGGATGCCCAATGCTCCTTTCTTCTTCCCATCCTTTCTCCTTTCCACTCCTCTGCCATTTCATGGACACGCAATACATCTTTGATCCGAACGTTATGGATGTTCATGGGCGGTAGAGATTACTTACCATCAGGTGATTTGTTTTCTCATTTTCCATTAATAAAAACAGACAGACGACAGACAAAGAGTTTCGTTTGAATTTATAATATTAAGTAGACATAATAAGATGAACAGAATCAGAGCAGCACGAGCAGAGACATAGAATTAATTGGATTGATAGAATTGGCTGGTCGTAAAATTATAAACCAAATAACTCTGGTGGATGAACCCTTATTCATCACATAGCTCTGAATTATAACAAGTTCCACTAATACCTGGTTCAAATCAATGGGTGAATTGGCTATGGTAGAATGCTGGTTTTGAGATGAGATGTCATAAATATAATGAAAATAATAAATAACACCCAACAGTCACGTACATAGTCCTGACCCCACACTAAGATCGAGTCTTGTGTCGTGGGTCTTTTCAGTCTCACAATACCCAGACCCGAAAGGAGTATTTGTGGGTAGAACAAACATTTCTAGCGGGGCGGGGATCGAACCCGCGACCTCTCAGTTCACAGCCGACGTCTAACCAACTTCGCCACGTAGGCTGGCATATGATTCAACGACATTTATTTTTCATTTTGGAAGTCAATCATTTAACTAATCGCAAAGCCCGCAATGCCTAGTGTTTTTTAAAGCAGGTACTCATAAAACTCGTAGTAGAATTTCATAAAAAAACGAAGTTATTAATAACAGACATATTAATTGGATTAAAAACTTGAATTGGTAATGGACGATGAAGGTTTTTGGTCGTATATATCCACAGATGTCAATTGTGTCATCTTTGTCAAAAATATAAAAATATACGAAAACTATGATTATTTTATTTAGTATGGGGTGTAATTAAATAATAATGTACAAACAGTTTATTTAGAATTATTTCAATTAGTAATTGTGCTTTTTACGTACACTATATTGCATGTAGTGAGAATTGAACAATGGTGTGGAATTTTATAATAAGAAAATGAAACCGAAGAAGTTGCAGCAGGCAACTAGGTGCAGATACAGCTGAAACGCACGCGTGCCCTGTCCTATAATTCGACTTATTTATTTTAAAGTATTTTTTGTATATTCTTGTTTGAAATAAACATTTTCTGTACATCTATAATTTTATTTATTTTCTTTTAGTATATATTGTAGAAATATCAACCCGCAATAGCAAGCTAAAGTGGAAGTAGGCGGACCTTATAACAATAAATGAACAAATATTTTGAGAAGACCGGGTTTCTGTAAACGCAATGCACGTCATCGGCATAAGCGGAGTGATATTCATACAGATATAAATCATAATATTCAAATATATAGTTTAAATCATGTACAAACACTTATAAACTATGATACTTATTTCTGAATAGATTTCGTATTGTGATCAAACTGAACCAATTATTATACGGAAGTAACTGATAGCTCCGGAAAATGCTAGCTGTTGTTACTGAAACTTGTAATTCGATATTTTTTTAATGAAAAATTAAATTTCTATAGCAATACACTGTCACAAACCCGCGGGGCATGTGGCTAGAAATCCATAACTAGCGGATCGTCGACGATGACAGGCAAACATGGGTATTCTCACTTTACTCTCACTCTGATTACCGACAGTTGGCGAAAAACCCCGAACACGAATGTTGTAAAATTTTACCAGGGTTATAAGTTTTGGAACAAATCCCTAAATTGTGGGTGTATATCTTAATAATTTAATTGGTTCATTTTATGATAACGAGTTAAATTATCAGAGTCATTACACTGTAATGTGAGTTATTTAGTATTATAATAATATAAGATTAACAATAAAAATGCATTACAAAAAAAAACACTACACGAGTCAACATTATAAATAATTTGTTACTTATTTTAACATAAGCATAATTTTATTTACTATACTTCGCGGAACCGCTACATTCTCCAGATTTGGGAATGAAAAATATTTCGTTAGCAACACTGCTTGATGTACACGAATATCGGCAATGAAAGGCAATAAGCCGTACACATTACCGTCATCGCCTATAGTTGCCGATGTTGGGCGATTATGTGAACGGGGCATTAGAGATTCAAACAAACATGTGGCAACGCGGGAACGAACCTGTAGCCTGTCGTTTCGTTTCGCAGCCGGCGTCTAACCATATTTACAACGGAAGCTGTCAGGTTTAAGTATATTAAATGAAAACGCGCCAACACAAGTAGGTATTCTTGGGCGTGCAAATATTTGCCTCGCAACGGATTTTAGACGAGAGACTTGGGCGAAATTCCTCTGTTATTATACTGAGAATAATTTTGTGTAAGTAGTTTGTAATATTTCGTGGCCTTCCTTTAATTTAAGATAGTATATTATGGAGAAAAATAATCCCTGTGGTCGAACGTTTTGACTGGTATCGGAAAATTATAGTTTTTTTCTACCACACCGCAAATTAGACCGCCCCAGACATGCGACTGATCTTAATCTTTAAAAAAATAATTGGCCTACTTTGGGACCCACACTTTGGATATATCATTAACTGTAAACTATGTATTTTCTGGAGGTTTTCCACAATAAAATTTATTCTTATTATTATTAATTTTCAAGTCAAAATAATGTCTTATTGAAGTAAAATATTCTAAATCCCCAAGATTTAAAATACTTTCCTTCAGAGTGGCATAGTATCTCAATACAATGAAATAAAAGGAAAAGTACATTTATTAAAAGTACTATGTTTGGCTCGATCGGTAGAATCTTTTTATATTATAGCATTATTGCTGTAATATGTTGAGAAACACAACAAAAAGCTTTTTTTATTGCAGTGATTAGTGAGACTAGCATTCTGTGCTAGCATGAAATTCGCCTGATTATAAGCGATACGATCGCTCATGAACAGTATCAAAACCGAACACCATGAATAACAAAGCAATGCTTGGCATTCCATTGCACTCGCCATCTTGAGACAATAAAATAAAAATATAATCTTGAGGCATAAGATGTTAAAACTAATATAACTAGTAGTTACTCTGGCTACAATATCCTTAAATCGGAACACAACAGTGCATTTACATTACTGTTTGGCGGTAAACATAGATCAAAGCGGACGCTCACATATAAGAACTATCAGCAGTATTACAATATCTTCAAGTTTTCTTGTATTTAGAGTAACTTTATGCATATTTAAAATAATGAATTCATCCCAACAGAAACATACCTACATAGTTGTATGCCAACCCCTTCTGGGAAAAAGGCGTGACTTTGTATGTATGTAGAACACTTTACACGAGAATATTGGTACGCGTCGGCTTCTGAAGCACTCGATGCTTCTTAAACACTCGGGTGGCATCAATCTTGCGTCGTGTAGTACCGAGCACCAGCATATCCGCACTTGACCGATTTTACATCCCACTTATTTGCACAGACTGACAATTTTCTGGGAAATACATGATACTAGCAGTCGGACCTGGCTTCGCCCGGGTATAGATAGCTTTTGAGCCCAGTCCACATAAACAACATATTAGTTTGCGTACTATCTATATTTTCGGCGTGACGTCAGCTATATTTACCGTCCTTTATATCCGGTTTAAGTCTCATTTCATTCAGTCCCCTGAAGAAAGGCATGCAATCCTGCCCTTTCCTATCTTCTGTCAGAGTACCGAATATTTATATTTGAATTCCTGAATCATCCTACGGAACACAATTTATTTTCGAGATGAAGAGTTGCCTACGTAATAATCCATGGTGTCAGCTATCCCTGTATCAAATTTAATCAAAATCTTTCCGGTCATGTGGCATATATATTTTTGAATTCCTGATTCATCCTACGGGAACACTACATTTTTTTCGGGATAAAATGTAGCCTATGTGTTATTCTGATGTAAAAGCTTTATTATTGTAAAGTTTCATTAAACTCCATTCAGTAGTTTTTATGTGAAAGAATAACAAACATCCATCCATCCATATCGATTTGTTAGATTTTCTATGGTTTGTATATACAGTTCGCGAACCCGCACTAGGCCAGCGTGGTAGTCTATATTATGGCCTAACCCTTCTTAATCGTACTCTCGATATTGGCTGATACATATATACTGTTATAGCAGTAGTACGATAATATGCATAATAGAGACTTTCCCGCCCTTACACCCACCACTGCAACTCCTGTCAGCCAGGATCAACAGAGGCACACAAAGTATTGACACCGAGCTCCTGAGCTCCGCGAGTCTCTCAGGGACACTCTTTAACATCCATCGAAATTAATCAGGACGAAAAAACAAATAGGAGGAGTTGGAAACAAATAATATAATATGCAAAAGCTTAAAGTGGGCAATGGACTACGAACCTTAAATAATCATCAAATTCTAACAAATTACGCTGGAACGTGAAAGTAACAATCTAATGTTATCTTTAATTAAATCGAGAACAAAACCTTTTGGATAAAAAGTAAAAGATGTAGATGCAGATTAGTGTTTAGTTAATTTGAATTCTAAAATGTACTACGTTACTGAAAATAAAACATTTCGTTATTATTTCTCTGGGTTTTTGTCTGAAAAGTCTGTTAGCTTCTAATGCATACTTCAGAAGCTTTTAAACCAATATTATTATTAATCAATTGATAATCATAAATAATTTACGAAATGCTCTAAATTCAGCTAAGCTTCAACTCCACTTCACTCCACAAACTTCATATAATCACTGTATTGTAAACTTGTTTTGAAAAGAGCAACGCTAGAGTTGCTTGCAATAATAACAATAAGATCAACTCATGTTTTAACAATACTTTTTATAATTTTTTCTTTTATTTATTTGTCCTTTATTTCATTCTATTGAGACAATGAAACATTTATTTTTATTATTTACACATACTTAAACTCACGCCTTTTACCTAGAAGGGGTAGGCAGAGGTGCAATCAGGACACCCACGTTTCGCCTTGTATTTTTCGTCCCACACTGTAAACGGGGGAGCCTATCGCCATATGAGGCATAAATTCCTGAATCCAAGCTAATATGCACAGAAAAATCCATTATCCACCCGGGGTAAAATGACTCAGAGCTCTGCATAGTAATAATACATACAAATATAATACAATATACATGTATATACAACTTTCACGCTTTAATTAAGTTCCATGAACTAAACAAAACGCTAACGCATTTGAACTTAAAAAGCAATGATACTCCGCACTAAATATTTTAAATAAACATTCCTTCTAAATGTCTGTTTTAAATAAACATTCTTAACAAAATTATGCAATATAACCATCAGCTAACACTAAGGATGCGATTCCATTGGGCAAGTTGCAAATTGCATGCAATTTTTTTACTACTGTTCACTGACAGCAGGGCTCGCAAGTGCAAGAGACCACCGCAATGCCTATTTCTCCCGCCAAACAGCACTGTAAATGCACTGGTTTGCTTCGGATTGAAGGACATTGTAGCCCGAATAACTGCTGGACATATTGAGACTTAGCAACGTATGTCTCAGGATGGCGAGCGCAGTGGAATGCCAAACATTACTCTGTAATTCAAGGTGTTGTTAGGTTTTGCTACTGTTCATGAGGATATCGCTTACCATCAGGCGAACAGCTTGCTCGTATCGCCATTAATGGTAATAAAGAAATGTACAAATTTGCATACGGTCTACAATGTGTGGGTAGTTTGAATTTGTATATTTTTATTCTAGTGACGCGCAATACCTCAACAAGTTGAATAATTTCGTCTTCCACCCATGATTTCCAACTCAATTTTAAACATCTCTTTTATTCAACTTAAAACTACCATGCAATTTGCACTCTCAAAAACATGTTTCCAATGTCAGCAAATTGTACGCAAATGTGACGCCATATTTGCATTCAAGACTTTCATAATGTAATCGCTCGCTAAGAGGTTATCACCGGTCGCGCTAATAATGTCGGCAGGCCAACAGTTCAATAACACTGATAATGTTTGTTCTAAATCTACACATACATACGAGTACAGACGTATTATCATATTAAAACATTTTTGCTTATGAACGATAACGAAAACAAAACTTTAAATCCACACAAATTCTTTAGTTTTACTCACAATAAATGGCATGAATGACTATTAATTAATTTGATGGTAAGATCTGTGCGGTAAAAAATAATTTAAAATACTGTATCAACCCATAAACTTCCCACTGCAGGGCATGGGCCTCCTCTATAATCAAAAGATTATGAGGGGCTAGGCCATATAGTCCATCACGCTAGTCAAGTACGTTTCGGTGGACTTTTACATACCATAGAAATTCTTCCGAATCGCTATGGTATGCAGGTTTCTTCACGATGTTTTCCTTCAACAATAAAGTGTGTGGTGATTGACTATCAATACACACATGACTCCGAAAAGTTAGAGGTGTACCCTGCGATTTGAACCCGCGACCACCGTAAAAATGTTAGGAGCCGCGTCTGGTCAAGAATCAAAAAGGATTATTCAAAACTTTTTGTTTTCTGCCTATGTTTATTTGCACCTTCAATAAATATATTTCTTTCTTCTTTTTACAAAGATCGTATAAATCATTGATAAATCCCCAAAACCGTATGCCTTGGTTCTGAAGACACCCTTACTTTACATTGTACATATTTTTGCTTATTCTATAAATCCAAATACTTTTTGACAATTGTAAAGTATAGAACGTTATTTCAGAGTTTTCAGAAATAAAGCATCAATAAAAATCACAATCATACAAAAATAATATTTAATTTAAGATTTCTGAATTGTATTTTTCTGTACAAGCCTATCAATTGTGGGCGTCCTAGTTGTTACCAAAAGATCATCTGCCTACCCTTCCTGGGAAAGAGGCGTGAGTTAATGTTTGTATCTATATAATTTAATGGCGATAGGCTCGCCCCCTATCACACCGTGGGACGGAAAACGCAAGGCGAAACGTGGGTGTCCTATTAGCACTTCTGCCTACCTTCTGGGGAAATTATAATTTAATGCTTTATGTACGAACGTGGGCGATGTGTGTGGTTACAATAAATCTGACTATTTAAATATCCCTGCAACCATATAAATGAAAGTATTAAAAACTCCGGCAGGTTTCTAGGTTAGGTTTTCACAAGCTCTAACCTCCCCCGAGTACCATCAACCCTGATTAAACTGAAAGGGGATAACACGTTTAGGGTCTCATGTTTTTCGACCTCTGTAAAAGGCTTATACGACATTTGATGTACTGTGCCTTTCCATTACATTCGGTTGATTTATGCTACTAATATTATAAAGATGAAAGTTTGTGCGTTTGTTGCTTTTCAGTCTATAGCCTTGACCAATTTTGATGGAATCTGATAGAGGGGTGGCTGATACCCTGGATTAACATAGGCTACTTTGTATCCCGAGAAAAGATAGTGTTCGAAGCATGAACGAAGAATTCAAATCAAATACATTTCTCATTAGAAAAATCGAAGCACCTTCCAAATTTATGTTTTGTAAGGATTATCAGAAAAGTATGTATTAGGAATATTTGTTAAATATCGTTGAATGGTGGATTATATGAATTTTCAAATCCTAACGTTAATGTTCTAAATTCAAATTAAAATATACATACTTAATTCTAATAATCCTTACATAACATAAAGTTTCAAAGTGTTTCGATTTTTCTGATGAGAACTTTATATTTGCTACACTTTTTAAAACTCATGAGGGAAGGAATGAGATACAGTATATGGCGGATAAAACAATATGATCATAATATGGCCTGAATTTAAAAAAAGTATATGCACTTGGGCGAAGTCAGGCTGTTATCGTATATCAATTACCATACATAACTTCTATGGGATGATTGTGACATAAAATATAAAAAGCAATTACTTAGTCAGACTAAGCACTCTTTGATAAAAAATTATATCTCTAAATACATGATAATTATTATAATATGTCTAGTAGTAGTTAACTGTTCTTCTTCAGTATTCATTATCTTTTAAGAAAGGCAAAAACGAACAAAAACTGAAAAAAGTAATGAAAACGGTTTAAGTCCACAAAGGAGTTTCTTAGTTCTTTCATTGCAAAATTCTTAATTTAAAAAAATAACGTAAGAGACCACTCCAATAAGTAGGTAATATTTGGACATATAATTTAGTATCACTATTCCCTTACTTGGATTTTCCTATAATTAACCTTTCATTAATATGGTAGGTACCTATCTATTTCAATTTACTTGACTAACTCACAACCAACTCCGCATCAAACAATCGGAACGTAATCATTCATAATAAACAAAACATTATTGAACCAAAATGAAACTTTAGCGGGACAAGCTGAAATTGTTTGATTTGATTTCGACGATCATTCAATTAATTCAGTTTCGTTGAGTGATTGATTTCAACGCGTCGATGATACCCGACCGTACGTAATGATGACGGATTCGTCGCGATTAATTTTATAGTTGAAAATGGCGGCCATTTGTGTCCATTAGACAACAATTTTTAAAACACACATGTTTAATGCAAATTATTTTTTATCGTATTTATTGTGTTGTCGCGGTGTTATACATAACGAACATAAAAATGAGCGTAATTAAAGGAATATTATTTAAAGAAAGTTTTTAAATTATACGAAATTTGCTAGTTTATAAATAGGTGCCTAATTATGGTTTAATAAAAATTTAATAAAAATAAAAATAGATATAATTTTAATTCTATCAAGTGTTGAATAAATTGCAAAATAATATTGGAGTATAAAAAACGACTAAAATTTTTGGGATCGCAATAATTTTAAAGCTTAATTGTTTTTTAAGTATGTAGATATGACATTTTATGTAACCATAACTTTTATGATGGCACCGCCTGTGGCTTAAATAACAAGAACATAATTCCACCATGTTAAGTGAACCTAATCTCACTTTAATTTTTTTGTCCAGTTTGACCCGTAAAAGTTAGGACAAATCAATACCCACAAAGCATAAAATATAAGGCCACTTACTTCTGTTTCCAAAGTGTAATATACAAAAAAAAAACACCAGCACTTAATAACTTTTTATCACTACGAGTCGACACACACTGGCCACACACACTCACATAAACAAAGAATTTACACGTCAATTCGCAACAAACACTGTCGAGTTAATTTTTAAAATTCTAAATTCAATTATTCATGAAGGTACTCGCGGAACGTCGGGAGAACGCGCGGCGACCTCCCTCCTCCAGAGTAAACGATCAACTGAGCGCGCTATACATTCCGATGCATTGGCACGCGAACTATCTCCATTCTTAATTCAAACAAACTTTTTAATATCATCATGTTGGCAACTCTGAAGAATCCTATTGTTAATTACAAATTCGTAAATCGAATGAGAATTAAAGGTGTATCAATTGAAATCGTCGATTGTCTCATTTTCCATCCTGCGTTCTGGTTATGATTTAGAAAGGGACGGGTGTAGTTATGATTCTTAACTGTCAGAGGGTAGCGACGTGACAATAATCCTAAATTACTTAAAGTTTCATACCCTCTTTGAAGTGAGTGTTTGAGTGTGTGAAAACGGCGAAAGTATTTCTTCAGCTTTATGTTGGTCAATATTTACGTCTACTTATATTAAGGATCCGATATCATTTAAAAACATAGTAATTGTGAAAATACGGTGTTTGAAGGTGTGAAATTGTTATTGTTTGCACAATATAATGGCTTAAGGCACACGACAGCTTAAGCCACCGGACTGCTCAGCCTGAGATCGTGGGTTCAAACTGAGGTCCTGCAAAACTGAAGGTACGTTTACATTGTTACTTCTTAGTTAATTATCTGTCTGTCTGTATCAGCCCATATACGTCCCACTGCAGGGCACGGGCCTACTCTACAATCGAGAATACGATTGAGAGTGGTTAGGCCATATAGTCCACCACGCTGGCCTAGTGCGGGTTGGCGGACTTACATACCATAGAAATTCTTATGAATCGCTATGGTATGCAGGTTTCCTCACGATGTTTTCCTTCACCGTTTTAGTGCGTGGTGATTGATTATGAATACACACATGACTCCGAAAAGTCAGAGGTGTGCCCTGGGATTCGAACCCGCGACCACCATGAACATGTTGGCAGCCGCGTCTAGTCCGTTTACCAACAGGCCACCACGCACTTAGTTAATTATACCTAAGTTTAACTGTGATCCAAAACATCTTAAGATACCTATATTGCCTGAATTTTCTTGACAAGTTTAAATATTTGAACTCTATTAAATAATGATTCCTAATTATTTTTTTAAATATGACTTAGATTATGCGAATAAAACTGGAATGGGCTAAAAGATTTATGTATCTGGTCTCATCTATCTATATGTATATCTGGTGGAAATATTTTCTTTCTTTATAACAGTTTGGAAAATATACTACGCATTTTAGTATGAAACTTAATACCGGTGCGAAGTTTCTTGCGCAATAAAAAAATGATACCTAAAGGATCGCCACAAATATGTCATCTAGTTAGAGATATTCTTGCTGGTGGATATTTTATCCGATTCCACTGCGGTCTGCGGTTGGTATCACATGTATTGCATTCAGTGTCTCGAATCAGTATTAAAAGGTATGTATGTTAATGACCTAAGCGCACTTGGTTGGACGCATGCTGTGAAAACGTGCAAACGTACATGTGGAAACGAGAGATTGCTGGTTCGATGTATAGATAGATATTTATTGTTCATTAAATATTTATTATATTGACTGCCCCGGTGGCGTAGTTGTACTACTGAGGTCTCGGGTTCGAATCCCGGGTTGTGCAAAGTGATATTGAATTTTTCTATTCATTACTAGCCTCTGAGTTGACTCACTGGTTAAGAATTTGTGCCCGGTATGGCAATAGGCCTATTACATCGTGGGACTGAATATACAATGTGAAACGTAGGTGTCTTGGCAAATCTGCCTACTGTTGGGTATTAAGGCGGTAGCCTTATATTGTTTATGTCGGTATTACGATTTTATTAATAAACCAGTCGACCACTACCGCTGTTGTTTGATTGACGTTACACTGGCGACGAGGCGGTTACGAACTATTAAGTTACACGTGTGATATTGTGAAACCGTTATTTATAATTAGTGTTCGCAAGAATGCCGATCGGTAAATTGGAACCATTTGACCTAAGTTCTAAACAATGGCATCCGTATATTCGTCGAGTGCGACAATATATATTGCTGAATGACATTAAAAATGACCTTTGGGTGCCCTTATTAATAACGGTCGTAGGCGACGCCACGTATTCATTAATGTGTGATTTGTGTTCGCCGGATCATCCCGAATCAATACAATTCGACGATATAGTGAAGTTGGTGGCGGACCATTTAGAACCCCAAAGATCGGAAATTGCTGAACGCCACGTGTTTAGATTACGAAGGCAGAAAGTCGGCGAGTCATTAACCGAATATTTACAAAATTTGAAGCACCTCGCGACGACTTGCAATTTTGGGACTACATTACAAGAAAATTTACGAGACCAGTTTGTATCTGGACTGGCAAGTGAGACAATGAGGTCACGTATTTTTGCTGAAAAGTCAATCAAATACAAAGATGCGGTGGAGTTGGCTCTGGCGCTGGAGGCTGCGGAGAGACACGCGGAGGTGAGCGGCGCAACGACAGTGAGTGCGGGAACCTCAGGTGTAGGCAGTGACGCGGGCGAAAGCTTGCATCAAACGAGCGCGCGGCGACGCAGCGGCTGCGCCGGTGCGGCTGGCGGGTCCAGCGCGGTTGGCGGGACCGGCGGCAGCGGGGCGCGTGGCACGTTCCGACACGGCGCCGGCGGCGGTGGCGGGCGCAATTTGGCGCTGCAGTGCTGGCGATGCGGCAAGGGGCATCGGCCCGAAAAATGTCGGTATGCTAAGTACAATTGTGATGAGTGTAATCAACGGGGTCACCTGAAAGTGATGTGTAGTCAAGTGCGCGGTGAGGGCCGGCCGTATGGTCATTATTACGTGAATGAAAGTGAATCCGCGGAAAATGAGGACTTTTATAATATAAGTTTAGTGGCTAAGGGTAATAAACCATATTTAGTATTTGTAAAAATTGACGGTCAATGTGTAGAATGCGAAATTGATACGGGAAGCAGAATTTCGGCGGTGAGTGAGAGTTTTTATAAGAACAAATTTGCACACAAAGTGTTGCAACCCGACAATTTGTTACTACGTTGTTATTCTGGTTCTCGTATTGAATCAATCGGATTTATTAATGTGGACGTAGAAATGGGCGATTTTAAGGTACCCAATTTATCACTGCATGTCATTAAAAATGGTGGACGCCCATTAATGGGCCGGGAATGGATCCGTTCTTTGAATATTAAACAAATAAATTTTAACGAAATTAATGAGGACGGATTTGTAACTAGACTAACAGTTGAGTTCCCCGAAGTGTTCACAGATAAGTTGGGTACTTGCAAGCGTAAACTTCATATACAATTGACCGATCAGGAGCCTGTATACGTGCGCGCGCGACCCGTCCCATTGGCACTGCGCACACGCGTCGAGCGTGAATTAGAGCGGTTAGAACGAGAGGGCACAATTTATCGCGTCGATCACTCGCCATATGGAACGCCTATTGTCCCAGTAATAAAACAAAATGGTGAGATAAGAATTTGTGGGGATTTTAAAGTAACTATAAATCCGAAAATTAAACGCGATTTTTACCCACTCCCTCGCATTGAGGAATTGTTTGCAGCTTTGAGCGGGGGAGAGGAATACTCGAAAATAGACCTCTCTAGAGCGTATGAACAGTGCTTGTTAAGTGAGGAGTCACAGCCGTGCACCGCGATAACTACGCATCTAGGTACGTTTGTATATCGGCGCACGCCTTACGGATTAAGTTGTATTCCCGAAAAATTTCAAAGGTTGATGGAAGAAACATTGCGTGGGGTACCCGGCTGTGTCGTGTATTTGGATGATGTGTGTTGTACAGGCTCCTCAAGGTCGATTCATTTGAGTAACTTACGGACCGTTCTCAGTAGATTACGTGATATGGGTTTTACTATTAAATTAGATAAATGCACATTCTTAAAAAGCAATGTTAAGTATTTGGGATTTGTCATTGATAAATTAGGCTTACATCCGGATCCTAATAAATTAGAAGCTATATCAAATGCTCCACGACCAGAAAATGTAACCCAATTAAAAAGTTTCCTAGGAATGTTAAATTATTATGGTAAATTTATTCCGAATCTGAGCATTTTATTATATCCGTTACATGCGTTATTAAAAAAGGAAATCAGTTGGGCGTGGAGTGTCAACTGTGAAAAAGCATTTTTAGAATGTAAACGTATTTTATTAAGTGAACGCGTATTAGCGCATTACTCTGAAGGGCGTCCTTTAATATTATCGGTAGACAGCAGTGCCTATGGTCTCGGTGCGGTGTTGGCCCATCGCTTCCCAGACAAAACAGAAAGACCAGTGAGTTGTGTGTCGCGAACGTTGAATTCAGCTGAGAAAAATTACAGTCAGCTGGACAAGGAAGCTTTGGCAATATTTTTCGGTATTACGCGACATCACCAATACCTATATGGAAGGCGATTTAGTTTGCGTACAGACCATCAACCATTAGCATATATTTTCGGAAAAAAAGTAGGTATACCGCAAACAGCCGCAAGCCGATTACAGAGGTGGGCTGCGCGTCTAGCTGCATATGAATTCGACGTTGAATTTGTACGTTCGCGAGACAACGGACCAGCTGATGCATTGTCACGCTTGCCGTTGCCGACAGATCAACGCCCATCTGATTCAGTAAGCTATCTTCATTTCATACATGAATGTTTACCTGTTAGTTATAAGGACGTTAGTAGGGAGACAAAAAAAGATGTTTTATTAAGTAAAATAATAGGCTATGTTATGTTTGGTTGGCCGTCAGTACCCAGATGTGATGAAGAGAAGCCATATTTTATACGAAAAAATGAAATTGTTACCGATTTAGGATGTCTTATTTATAAATATAGAATAATTATACCTCCATCAATGTATAAAAACGTATTGTGTTTAATTCATGAAGGGCACTTAGGGATAGTTAAAATGAAGAACATCGCCCGTAATTACGTGTACTGGCCTACTTTAGATAATGATATTGAGAATATTGCAAGGTCGTGTGACGCATGTCGGGCAGTCCGCGACGCGCCGCCGCAGGCGTTTTTACATCCTTGGGAGTTTCCTAGCAAACCATGGCATCGTGTTCACGCTGATTTTGCTGATTTTGCGGATAAAAAGTATTTGATCCTAGTTGACGCTTATTCGAAATGGATTGAGGCCATAATGATGTCAAGAACTGATGCCAGCGCTACCATTAATGTTTTGAGGTCTATTTTTGCTAGGTTTGGCTTGCCGTCACAACTGGTTACTGACAATGGACCACCATTTTTCTCCCAGCTATTTAAAGAGTATTGCTCAAACAATTGTATTAGACATGTGACATCGGCTCCATATAGACCACAAGGTAATGGCGCGGCAGAAAATGCCGTAAAAATTGTTAAAAAAGCTATTAAACGAGCATTCATTGAGGGCGACAATGTGTCTAAGGCGTTAAATCAGTTTTTATTTCAGTATCGAAATTGTGAACAAGCTACGACAGGCGTGTCACCTGCCGTGGCTCTGCTAGGCCATCGTCTGCGTAGCAAACTTGACGCCCTGCGTCCTGACGTCTCGCAAACTGTAGAAGACGCCCAGCGTCGACAACTAGCCGCGGCGGGTGGCACACACCGCGATATTGGCGTCGGAGACACAGTGCTCGCCCGGGATTATACAACCAGGAGCCCAAAATGGTCAGAGGGCAAAATAATGCATAAAACCGGCCCTGTATCATTTAAAGTTAAAATGGGAAATGGAGTCGAATGGAAACGTCACCAAGACCAAATTATACCGGTCAAAATAGATGATCGCCACTCATTATCACGGGTAAGTCTAGCCCCAAGACCGGAAGACAATAGAGATGAGAATAAATCAAATGGAAGCGAGGACGGTGTTATATGGGAAGATGCTTCGGGTGCGGGGGAGGAAAACACGCCATCTGACGTGGTTTTGGGGCCGCAGCCGGACTGCGCCCGCACAGTGCAGTCACCTGGACCAGCACCCGGGGCATCTGCGCGAGCAATACGTGCTTATAATAGGGCTAAAAAGATATCTCGAGATTAAGTTAAGTTAGAATAAAAATATACTTAATATTAAGTTATTTATGTTTAACATATCTTTAAGAATTATTAGATTACTTGCTTAGACTTAAAAGGGGGAAAGGTGTTGGGTATTAAGGCGGTAGCCTTATATTGTTTATGTCGGTATTACGATTTTATTAATAAACCAGTCGACCACTACCGCTGTTGTTTGATTGACGTTACACCTACCTCTTCTGGAAAAAAGGAGTGAGTCTATTTATGCATGTACAAAATACATACAAGAATACTACATTGATTCTTTTGAAATTGTGTAACAACTGGCGGTCTTATTCAGCGCCTTCTTCCAGACGACTAAAATTGGTCGTCCGATCCCCACATCGACACGAATGTTTCTATGATCCACTCACTGGTATTTGCTTCGAGTCTTATGTCGGGAGTATCAGAAAAATCTCTCGAATTTTCTGATACTCACGACATAAGAACATAAGACTCAATATTATTATGATCTCAAATTACCAGTGGTTGGACTCTGATATGTGAGAGGTCGTCTGGGTAGGTATCACCGCAAGTCTATTTCTCCCGCCAAACAACTGTGTAAATGTTTGCATGTTTTTCTAATTCTCTCTCTGCACAGTCCAAAGGTTGAATGGTAGAGAATGTCTCAGGCAATAATTCCGCTTGTATACAACATATACATATAATAAAATCACTGTTGTGTTCCGATTAAAGAACATTCTAGCCAGAGTAACTACTGGACATAATGAGACATAACATTTTACATCTCAGAATGCCCAGCGCAGTGGAATGTCGAACATGCTTTGTAATTCATGTTGTTTTTGGTTTTGCTACTGTCCATGTGCCACGGTATAGCTTACCATCAGGTAAAAGGTATGCTAGTCTCGCTATTCATTGCAATAAATCAAGAGACAGCCGGATGGAAAGAAGTTCCTTTCGAATAATAATTAGTGAAGGAATTGTAATAAATTATTAATTATTTTATGTTATAATAATATTTTTTTGTTGTTAACAAATATAATGTCATATAAACTTAATCAGTAGGCTCAATTTTAGTAATAATTGGCAAAGATACATAGTCAAATGATGGGTTAAAGATTGACAGCAGGGCAACAAACTAAAATTGTAAAAAACGATTGTCAAAAGTTTTAAAGTGTAGTTACAACTTTTAGTCTTAATTTTTTCCGTCTAACCCCCTTTCGCAATAAGAAACTTCGTCCCAAAATAAACTGTGGTTTACTGTTCTAAAGAAACCATTGATCTAGAGTCTATAGCCTATACTCAATTCAATAATTCATGGTGTTGTTTGGTTTTGCTCATGTCCATGAGTTATCATATCACTATGTCACACGACATATCACTTACCATCAGACGAATGAAAAGCAATTTAAACAACGTCAAAAGATTTTTATATAATCGCATATCTTGCCATTCTTCCCATCTTGCCGACATAGACCATAGAATTGGCAAGTTGAAGTGGCAGTGGGCCGGCCACATAGCTCGTAGAACTGATGGCCGTTGGGGCCGAAAGGTTCTCGAGTGGAGGCCACGTACAGGCAAGCGAAGTGTTGGACGCCCGCCTACAAGGTGGACGGACGATCTGACTAAGGTCGCAGGAAGTCGCTGGATGCAGGTCGCTTCCAACAGGTCATTGTGGAGATCATTGGGGGAGGCCTATGTTCAGCAGTGGACTTCCTGTGGCTGATGTGATGATGATGATGATATCTTGCCAGTCTAACTTGCCAAATGGTAAAATAACTAAAATACTAGTTTGATAAAGTCTAATTCGAACTTGGGAATCTCATTCCACAATTCTTTATTTGAAATAATTTCACGAAGGTAATACAAATGTTGCCCTCGGCGAGTCGTTTTTAATCCTTAAAAAGTTTGAGTTTATGCCCAAAACTTACCTGACGTTGTGTCTTGTAAATGGACATTTTATTTTGGCGTCTGTAATAAAAAAGTTTTGGAATAATTTAAATATTTTACGCTTATTTAGTTTAGTAAAATCTGGAGTAGTCGTGCTTGGCTATGAAACAGTATATGACGGAAGTTTCGGCTACGATATCGAGTATTTTCGGGCATTTCGGCTTCGGCCAATGTGGACCGAAGTTTTGATGGTGAGTGCGGCAACGCATAACTAGATAAGCTTGTATCAAGGGCTGACGAAGAAATATTGCAGGAAAATGAATTCCTAGCTTTTTAGTAATAAATGTTCTGCCCCTTTCGCACGACTTTTGAATTCGGTTTGAGCGAAAAAGACAAAACATTCGAAATCAATATAGGTTTATAAATTGAATATGAATAAGACTCACTTCCGGTTTTTTTTTAAACTGTTTCTTTTTCTCTCATTGTGTCTCAAAGATTATAACTTATAGATAACTATTATCGAAAAGACGGACAGTCCAAAACCACTTCAGAATAACAACTTGGCCATATCACCATAAGAGCTATTTGTTTAAAATAGTCTGACAAAAATATACGTAAAATAAACTTATGCAAACTGTAAATTATCTTTCTATTTTACGACGCTAAAATACAAAGGAAATGCCGCAATTGGAAACACAGGCAACAACGCTGTTGTAACAAAAATAATGTTTTCACTTCCCGGGTACGGTTGTAAACATGACCATGTTTTTTTTCCCAGTTGTTTCGGGGTTGTTTAAAAAATATCGTATATTTCACTTCACTGGACACTGTATGTTTGTTATCATTCTCATATGAAGACTGCAGAATATGACTCAGACAACTGCGCCACAGAGGCTGTCAATATTGTTCTTATGCCACACAAAGGAGAATGGCAATTTTACTATGAAACTTAGGATCAGTGCAAAAAAAAATTGTCTATGAAACCTACTATTTTGTGTAGGGAAAAATATATATTTTAAATAAATATAAATATAATTGCAACATTGCGGGCTCTTCGAGAAATTAACTTGATATCCAATAAAAATCTTTTTTTTACCCTCAGTTTTGTGAACAAAATGTAAGATATGATGATAATTACTTTATTTTATAAAAATTGACACCCGGGATAACAAAGAAAGCATTTTGGGATTCTCGCCACGGTGTGTCTTTGAGCAGCACGTGTGTCTAGAATTTTTCCTATTTTTTTTCCTTATTGTTGGTTATTTTGATATTGTATTGTATTAGATACTGTAACTTTTGTGATTGTTTATGTGAACTGTCTTTGTTTGTATATACTAATCCTATTTTGCATTAATAATTGTCTTTGTTTATTTACGTGTTTTTTATTTTTTTATATTAACAAGTAAGGTAGTTAAATATGAACAACAACAAACCTCCTGACCCTCCTGACCCTCCCGATGTGACCCCACCGTTTTCCCCAGCCTTTAATTCCTCTCCCCTTACACATGAAAACCCCAATCCTCTTACCCAGTTCGCGGAAGTAGCATGCAGTTTAATGGAAACAGATGCTGTCCCTCAAACAAGCAGCACTAATAAACGACCGGCACAAGATCACAGACTTTCCGATATTCGACCATCTAAGCATTCCAGAAATCAGGTTGGACGTTCCAAATACAATTTAATAGATAGGGGTCCCTATGTTGTACACGTCTCAAGAATTGAAACCCAACCTAATTCTGGCACCACCTTACACCCAGTAACTTTTGGCCTCTTCCTTTTCAACAACAATATCCACAATGTAGCTAAAGATGGAGTAAAAAGAGTTGGACGAAACCGAGTTTCCGTTGAGTTCCGCACTCATCAGGATGCAAACGCTTTCCTGACCAACAACCTTTTAGCCAAACACAAATTCGCCGCCTCCATCCCTACATTTAACGTCACCAGAATGGGCGTGGTGTCTGGAGTCCCTGTGGATATGTCTGAGGAATCTATTAAGCAATACATAACAGTTCCACCAGGTTGCGGACAAATCCTCAAAGCCAGGCGCATGAATAGGAGAGTTAATAGAGACGGAGTTTCTGAGTGGAAACCCACAGAGACGTGTGTCCTCACCTTCGATGGTCAAACCCTACCTAAGCGGGTGTTTTGCTGCTACACTGCTCTAACAGTGGAACAGTATATCTACCCAACAATACAGTGTAGGAAATGCTGTAGATTTGGTCATATCGAAAATGTCTGTAGATCAAAGCCCCGTTGCAACAAATGTGGACATGACCATCCAGGGAATGGTTGCAGTGTCTCAGAGACCGAAGCTTTTTGTGTGCTCTGTTCCGGACAACACTTTGCGAACAGCAAGGCGTGCCCGGAGTATAGCAGACAAAGAGCTATTAAAACCGCCATGGCAGAGAAAACTATATCCTACGCGGAAGCTAGCAAATCCATCCCAGCTGTTTCCCGTAGCTATGCAGACTCCCTTAAAACTCCCCAAACTCCCCTTTCCTATCGCAAGACAGTTTCCCGACAACCTAAATCTCATATCCCACTTTCCCCTTCCTACGATAAATCTACTCACCGCTCTATAACTAACCCGCCCCCACCTACACAGCCTAATGGTTGTGCTCTTAATAATCCTCACTCCGATACTAACACTATTGACATTATAATACAACTTTTAACATCTCTTTTAACTTTAAATTCCTCTCAAAATCCTATATCCCCGAATACACAACAACCGTCCAACGTTGCCCAACAACTTATAAACGCATTAATAAATTTTAAAAATGGCTTCCCCATTAGTGTTCCTTCAGTGGAATGTGAGGAGCGTGTCTCATAAGAAACACGACCTCACCTTCCTCTTAAATAAATACAAGCCTTTGGCCTGTGCCTTGGCTGAGACTTGGTTGCTCCCAAATCTCAGCTTTCGTATACCACACTACAACATTTTTAGATGTGACAGGCCTGATGGCTACGGTGGTTCCGCACTGCTTGTTAACCATCGAAGCCCTTTTATTATGTCCCCCATAAATCCTTCGTTTGAAGATATAAATATTGTTACTGGCAGAGTGGCAGGTATAAATATAATATCAATATATATCGCCCACACCGATCTAACTTTCCTTCCCTTTATTAAGTCTACACTACAGAATGCTCACAGACCTCTGCTAGTGATGGGCGATTTTAACTGCCATCATTACAGATGGGGTTCTGATCGCTGCGATCTGTTCGGGTCAGGCTTGGTGGATATCCTGGATGAAGTCAATCTTTGTGTGCTTAACAATGGTTGTTCCACTCGCCGAATTTTACCAGGTCAACAAAAAAGCTGTGTTGACATCACCTTCTGTTCTCCTGATATTGCAGCATCTGCCTGCTGGCAGTGTACAGACCTGTCACATGGGAGTGATCATTATCCTATTGTAATTTCCATAACTCAAAGGACCTATTTGGAAAAATCCCCTCCCCCTCTCCTGAAATATAATTTATCAGACCCGGATTGGTCGAAATTCGCTCGATTAGTAGACATTAAAATCATATCCCTTCCTAAAGTCAATGACCCAAACCAACTTGATATTAGTCACTCCCATGTGAATTTGTGTTGTGAACAATTTGTGGAAGCTTTAACCTCCTGCGCAGACTCTTGTTTCCCTGTTAGGAACAGTAGCCGACATAAAATACCTTCCCCGCCATGGTGGGACCGTGAATGCACCATGGCCATCAGGGACAGAAAATCGGCAGAGAAGAGATACAACCAGGATATGAGCACACAAAATTTATTGAACTACAAACAGGTATTCGCAAAGACCCAAAGAACTTTAAGGCGGAAGAAACGCACGGGTTGGACTAACTTCTGCAGTTCTTTAAAGCCTTCAACTCCATCGTCTGTAGTGTGGAAATCTATAAATAGATTTAGATCCGGATGCTCCCCATCTGTCTCCTGTCCTATCTCCCGCGATGTTGCTGAGCTTTTCTTCGGTAAAATTGCCCCTCCTTATGTGCCCACGCTCTCTGAAACATACATTCCCCCGGTAGACACATCAGATGCCCCACATGATACCCCATTCACTGCAGAGGAACTAGACTTGGTTCTTGGCAGTGTGAGAGATTCTGCTCCTGGTGTTGACGGACTACCTTATTCCTTTCTAGTGCACTCTGGTCCCAAAACTAAAAAATATTTTTTGGAATTAATAAATTTTTGTTACGTGTATGGGCTGATACCTAAACTTTGGAAAACTCAAATAATTATCCCCATCCTGAAACCCGGTAAAAATGCAGATGACCCAAATAATTTTAGACCGATTGCCTTATCATCAACTATGGCTAAAATCTTTGAACATCTAATCAAAAACCGGCTAGAATGGATAACTGAATCCAGAAACATATTGCCGAACTCCCAATTTGGCTTCCGGAAGGGACTCGGTACGGCGGATAGCGTAGGTACATTGGTGACTGACATTAGACTGTCCCTATCCAAAAATAAGTCGGTAGTCGCTACTTTCCTAGACATATCTTCTGCATATGATAACGTCCTCCTTCCCCTTCTCAGGCAGAAAATGCAACAGCTGAGATTCCCGGTAAGGATGATACAGTGCATATGCCTAATGTTTATGTCGAGATCCCTGACATTAAGAGTCCAGGGTGAGGAGTTTGAACGAAGGCTCTCATGGAAAGGGTTGCCACAAGGTTCTGTACTAAGCCCATTACTGTACAACCTTTACACATCAGATATTGATACATGCCTAAACTATAACTGTAATATCTTACAATACGCCGACGATCTGGCTTTGTATGTATCAAATCTCTCAATATGTGATGCAGGCACGTCCCTTTGCCTTTCGTTAAACTCATTGAACCATTGGCTCTTGAGACATGGTCTAAGTTTGTCACCTCAGAAGAGCTCCGTGGTGATATTCACCCGTAAAACACAAATTCCTCCAATTGAAATTGACATTGCTGGTCACAATATTCCAATTGTCCCGAAAGCAAAATTTTTAGGCGTCTACTTGGATTCAAAATTAACAGGAGTACACCACATTAACTATTTGGTTAAAAGATGTGAACAAGTAGTCCCTATGCTAAAGGTTTTGGCTGGTGTTTGGTGGGGCGCACATCCATTCACTATGAAATTAGTTTACAATGCTTTGGTTCGAAGTATTATGGACTATGGCATATTCCTATTGTTTCCATGTAACAAATTGGCTTTAGCAGGACTAGACAAAATACAGGCTAAATGCCTCCGAATAATTTCTGGCTGTATGCGGTCTTCTCCTCTGAACGCGCTGCAGGTGGAATGTTGCGAACCACCTCTGTCTTTACGGCGACAATATCTTGCCACTCGGTTCTGGAGCAAAATCTGCAGCAAAAGTCTCCATCCCCTGTTCAGAAAAATTGCCAAATTAGACCTTGCTTGCAGTACATCTAGTTACTGGACACATAAAGAAAAACCACTATATCTTCAGGCTTACCAGTCTTTCAAAAATTTAGAGAGTCCAGTAATGATATCTCATATACTTCCAATTTTCAATTGCGAATTCGAAATTCTATGTTTCAGACCTGCTATCCTCTTCGACATTGGGATCCATAAAGAATCAGTTGCTGCAAATTCTACTTTTAATGCCCTAGTTGGAGAACATTGGTCTAATTACCATAAATTTTATACAGATGCATCAAAATTTTCCTACACAGATTACACTGGTGTTGCGGTATACTACCAAAACTCTAAAATCATACTACAATTTAAATGTCCTAAAGAGACCTCAGTGTTCACTGGAGAATGCATTGCCATTTTGGAAGCTTGCCTCTACATTAAAACTCATAACATATTTCAGGCCATAATATTCACAGACTCATTGAGTTCTCTTGAAGCTTTAATTCAGAACCCATTCAAAACTAAATTGCATAGTTCCATTCTGCTTCGAATCAAGGAGTGTTTATTTTCTTGTGCTCAGATAGGCAAAATAGTACAGTTGGCCTGGATCCCAAGTCACTGCGGTATACTTGGAAATGAGTGTGCAGATAGATTGGCCAAAAATGCAATCTCTTCAGAATTGGCTGACTTAAAACATTTTAAAAATCACTCTTATGATTTAGTGAACATTTCCCAAAGGTCTCTTATGAGTTCATGGCAGACTCAGTGGAACAACTCCTCGAAACGGGTAGGCAAATACTATTATGCTATTCAATCAAAGATTCCACCTAAGCCCTGGTTCTTTAAATGTAAAAAAGTATCAAAGGCAATTATATCAACTATTTGCCGAATTCGTATTGGTCACTGCTCATCTCCTGTGTTTCTGAATAAAATTCGGGTTCGGGATTCATCTTTATGTGAATGTGGGTTAGATGAGGGTACCCTAGAGCACATATTCTTCATGTGCCCTAGGAACAATCCAGCACACGATCTATACACAAATATGGTAGCTCTAAATATTCCCGCTCCCTTTAATTTTCCCTTTCTGTTAACCCAATTTTCTCCTGAACTTCTCGAAGCAATGTTGTTCTTTATACGGATTAATGCCATCAGACTGTGAAATGTTAGCCTGTAACGTCAGAAATGTTTAGGGTGGAATACAAATTAGGTACTTTATGCAATATTGATTTTAATTATTTTAGAAATATTTTAGCCAAAGATTTTAATAATATATTTAATATTTATATTTCTCTTTATTTTATTGTAAATTCAGATTTTTATTTACTTACTTTACCGTCTAATATATATGTGTGTGTCCTTTGTTTCAGTTTACTTGCAATTAAATGTTCTAATTACATTGGTGCTAACTAATACATTTAGTTTAGTGTCGATACAATAACAACAGTTAAGACAAACGAACACTGGATTTTACAGCTAAATTCACTCTATCAAAACACACGAGCTGGCATCGCACATTTGACATTGGCAGAATTGTCGTCATCGGCACCGTTTGCCATCTTACAAAAACTGAACTGAACTGAAAGAAAGCATTTAAAGGCAATCCATAAAAATGCTATAATAAATTTTAACCATTGAGTTTACAATATTTTTACCGATACTAGAAAATGGCATTATTTGATGCCTTCTATTTCCGTATCAGCCTGCATCAGTAGCCTCTAATACGTCCTGAAGCGTGGTCATATAATTAATTTGCATAGTGAAGGCGTCTGCGAATATATTACAAGGGGCAACGTGCCCGGCGATCCGAGCATACCCGTACATTAATCGTGAGCAAATCAAGCGAATATGGGCAATGTGTTGAATGAGCTGAGTTTAGCCGACAGCCCACATTGCAATGCCGAAACAACTCCGTGTACTTCGTGTTACTCGAATAGCTCCGATTATGTATGGACATTGAGTATAGGGTATAGAATCTAGATCAGTTCTTAACCGGTAGTATAGGACCACAGGCTTTTTTTTATTGTAATGAATGGCGAGATGTGCATGCGAAATCAGTCCAACTGTATGGTCAAAGTCTAAATGGTCCCTCATGACTGAAAGGTTATCTTTTTTACCACAATAATAATAGTACAACAGACGCCCTTATCACTCTAAGTAATGTTATTTGGACATTATATTATTTTCTGGTGGTACGTTTCTCATATGTGAGAAGCCACATGGTTGGGTACCCCCGCAATGTCCATTTCTGCCGCCCAACATCAGTGTGAAAGCACTGTTATGTTCCATTTTGAAGGCTATTATGGCCAGAGTAACTACTAGAGACTTAATATCTTATATCTCAGGGTTGCGAGCGCAATGGAATGTTATACATTGCTTTGTTTTTCTTGGTGTTTGGTTTTGCTATTGTCCATGAGCGATCGTATCGCTTACCATTTCAAACAAAAAAAAAAATTCAGGTCAGTTTAGGCGTCTTCGAGTAATAATAAATATATAAATACAGCCAACAGTCACATACACAGTCCAGACCCCACACTAACATCGAGTCTTGTATCGTGGGTATCGGGAACTACGAGAGACTTTTCGGTCTCACAAACGCCCAGACCCGGAAGAAATATTTGTGGGCCGCACAAATATTTCTCTCGGTGCGGGGATCGAACCCGCGGCCTTTCATATCACAGGCGGCGTCAATCCAATTGCGCCACGAAGGCTGTCAGTAATGTGTGAACATATATAAATAAAATAACAAAGATGCCGGCAAATTGAGACCTCGTCCTATTTTTGAGGAGATGAAAAGTATTAGTTGCGCTCTTATCACACTACGCAATTTCTTACAAACAAACATGATATGGAAATATAGGAAAAAGACAAAATATTGGCAGTTTAAGATTAATATATTTTACGACTCAAAAACGCCTTAAATATTCGTTTAAAAAAGTTCCATACATATTGTTATGTAGTTTCTTAAACGCACTTCCCATCTTCAACATATTAATCCCACAAATGGTTACCTTTTCACATTTACGTAACATTTTCATCGACAGGACAAAGGGAGCGCAATCAATTTATTTCGTCAATGTTTCCGTATGTTTCATTGCGCGAATAACAACGTTAAAAAATAACAAAAAAATATATTATGTATCCACTACTCCTGACTTTTCATTTTGTAAATTCTATAGTCACCACACACTAAAGGTGAAAGAAAATATTTTGAGGAGACCTGCATCCCACAGTGATTTACAAGGATTTTTAATATGTGTAAAGTCGTTCAGTTTATACTAGCAGTTGGTAAATAAAACAGTCGGAAGAAAGAACTCATTGCTCTAAGCTATTTAACTGGTTGTGGTTGGCGTCACAATATTTTGTGAGGTCTACTTTCACATGTAAACGTTAAACAAAATTAATATAAATATGTAACGATTCTTTAAATTGTCTAAACGGTTATTCCGGCAATATAATTCAGTACGCTCCGTGACCACAAAACTTGTAAGTAAGTAATCGAAAATTCCGGAAGTTAAAAACGTAAAACTTAAACTAATTCAGCGATATAAGCATTTTTTTATTATTTCAAAGCGTAATATCCGTCACCTGACGCTGCACCGACAAATAATACACCGGCCAAGCTCAGCCTTTACAATGTTTTATATCGTTAAAAGTTTCCAGTCTCTATAACACGTAATACAAGCCGGCTGGCAGCTGTCGGCAATCGGGCTCCTCACAAGTTTGTTCATTAAGGCCCCTTGACCTGTAATCAAATGTGAAAAGTTTAATTGTCCGACTACCCTCTCACGTCTATGTTATAAAAACTAAGCATGTAGAAAGGAAGCTAGAAATCCTAGTAAAATTCGCCAGCGACGGTATTTTTTTTATGGTAAACTATCAGTTATTAACACGTAATAGATAAGTAACTTACTGCCTTGGTGGCGCATTAATAGCGGTACGATTTCCATGGTGTCGGGTTCGGATCCCAGGTCGGACAAAATGATATGAAACCTAAGCAAAACGTTGGGTTTCTGTTAGCCATTGAGGTATTACATAAGCGGACATAAGAAACAAAATATATGCGTATTGCGCGTGCAAACGGGTACACAGTGAAGCGAGAGGGAAGATAATGTTACTCCATAGATGGGACAGAGACAGAAACAGAAGGTACCCTTCATTTTGCTACAAACATTTTGTATGCAGTGTCCGCTCTAGTATATTATCTCAATGCTGGTAGCTTATCTGTCCCCGCTTCTGGGATTAATGCTTGATGTGTATGTGTGTGTGTGTGTGTGTGTGTGTGTGACGAAAATAATATTATCTGAAATGTCTACTAAAATTGCTGAAAAATGCCTTGAATTTCAAACTATTTTTCATACTTCACAATACCCAATGTTGCGAATACTACTTACAATAGTACATATTAATAATGTTTTGATTTCAATAACTAAAGTTCTTAAAACATTATTGCTAGCACCCTCTTTTAAAAATGAAATATTAATATTAGTTTGAAAGTAACGTCTTCAACGTTGGCTCTAAAGTTGCCAACATTGGTGCTCGTAACATTTAGTAACATCGGCGCTTCGAGCCATTAGCGTAAATCATTACTCGAGGCTTTTACCGTAACTCCTATCTTTTATGGGCCTTATCAACAGATTTGTATTACCTGTAGTACCCATGATTAAATAGTTCTCATCGGGAACAACTGAGAAACTCTTTATACTACCCATAAGGTTGTGACTTCATACATGAAAAATATTGAAATCAGTTACTTCGATTCTAGCGCCACGCTCTAGCGAAAACGGGAAATTATCTTGTAATTAGTTTAAATCTAAAAAAAAATTGTTTTTAGAGTGTAAAAAATAATATTACGCGAATTTGTTATATGAGTCAACATCCCTATTGTGTATCAAGTCACTAAAGCTACCACCTGGCTTTATTTTCGATCCCAGTCGGGATAGTATTTATACTGGGTATCCTGTATAAATAGGAACCGCAATACTCAATAATCGTACAAAACAGCAGACAGCAAAGCTCAGCAAGGGAAAGAGGAAACATAAAGAGTTAAGCGGAGGGCAGATAACGCGGTAATGTAACGATGCGATACATATGATGTATTGCAACCTGATAACCCGGCGTAAACTGTGCAAGGGAATTGTGATATAGGTAAATTGAAAATCGGCTCTATAAGGAACATTATCGTATGCACTTTTAATGTATAGGGCGGTGTTTACTATCAATACGCATGAAAAACTTGTAATATCTTTATAATATTTTTGGCAGCCTCTGTGGAACAGTTGGTTGGATGTTGCTTGAGAAACGAGAGTCCGTAAATTCGATACCTGTACCAAAAATAATATTTGTGTGGTCCACAAGTATTTGTTCCGCGTCTAGATGTTTACGAGGCTGATAAGTCTCGTAGTTGTTGATACCCATGACACAAGACTCGATCTTGTAGTCAGGTCTATGTATGTGACTGTTGGGTTGTTTTTATGTGACTGTTCGGCCTTACCTTACCTTCTATGTAGTTGTTTAGATAAAGCGCGCTCGAACTCTTCGCTAAAATCTCCAATTAAGGTTTGTTCTTGGTAAGAGATAATTTTTGAGTATTAGAATAATATGTTCCACTCCTTAACGTATTTTCTCATATTAAACACATCACATACTAGTTCGACAATGAGTTATATTACATGAGAAAACAGAATGTAATATTTTGTTCTGCCACCGACTTCTAACAGGGCCAAATAGATTTTTTATTTTTGTTGCTCAGCGCTTCATCCATACTAAGTTAAAACAAGCACATATCAATAAAAATCTCAATGTTTTGTTTTTAATTAATGTTATAAGTATTCCCTAACCCGATAAAATCTCAATAAGCACATGTTTATTGATCTCAGTGGGTCGTTTCCTAAATATAAAGGAACATTAAAGTACTTTAGAAAGCGGAAGAGTATAATCCACTATTTGAGCGGGATCCAAAGGTACAAAAACGTACAAAATGAGGATAAACGCCACTAGAACACTTCTTAACAAAAACGGATTGCGTTGAAAAGACATCTAGGTTGCTAAGGATAACAAAGGCTCTTTACTCGGGGTATTCGGCATATGCGTTAAGGGCTCTTTAAAAGGCCTAACTTATAGTTGATCAAGTGTAACTCATACCGAGATAAAAGTAAATATTTTACCTTTTAACAGAGTTATTGGATGCTTGACTTAATATTTTAGCAAAAAATATGTATTGACAAAAATTATGGTACTTATCAAATTGCAAAAGAAAATAAAAGCTTTTTTTAAATGTTTAGTTGTACAGTATCTGTAGTCACTAAAATTACTACTTAGCTTCGTTTTCAATCGCATTCTGGATTATACAATGTACATAATATGTGGGATACGTACGGAAATATATTGGGATTGTCTGGATTTATCTTTATCTTCTTGGGATTGAAACTAATACGAGAACCTGTGGTCTTTCGTTTCTCACTCAGCTGTACCAGAAACGCTATACAAGATCGTAAAGTTTGAAACCGTGAAAAACCTTTAGAGAAGCTGGATTTTTGCTACATATCCATAAACGTAGGTTTTATTTAATGCTATGAATGACAAGCATACCATTCGCCTGATGATGAGCGATAAAACCGTTCATAGACAGTAGCAATGCTTGGCATTCCCTTGCGCTCGTCAACCTGAGACATAAGATGTTAAATCTCAACATGATCAGTAGTTTATCTGGCTACATTAACATTGTCCTTCAAACGTTATATCACACATCACTTAATTGTCTTCCCATGGGTATTTATAAACATATGAGTAAAATAACTCCGAACGTACAAATTATAATTCACAAGAACACATCAATAAATAAATAAATGGTCTGGGGAACATAATAAACCGAACGCCTTTCGAATTAAGTGAGTGGGAAAGGATACGTAAGAAATCGTTTGCTATTAGCCTTTTGTCAGGCGTTTTTTCGATTTCTCCCTTTAATATTTTCGTTGAGGTTTCCAATTCATCGGAGCCCATATAATATGTTATATTCCCAAAGTATTAGCAAAATTACTTTTTTGTTTTTCAAATTGTCTTTATATAGCATATCGCTTCATTGCTTTTTAACATTGTTGACAGCCTCCGTGGCGCAGGCGGCTAGACGCCGCTTGTGAAACGAAAGGGCGTGGGTTCGATCCCCGCATAGAGAGAAATGTTAGTGCGGCCCACAAATATTTCCTTCGGGTCTGGGTGTTTGTAAGACCGAAAAGTATCTCGTGGTTCCTGATACCCACGACACAAGACTCGATCTCAATGTGAGGTCAGGACTATGTATGTAACTGTGGCACGAGAACAGTGGTAGTTTAAGTGACTACAAATATAAAGCATCCAAAAATTTCGCAGAGAAACGCATTAATTTCAATTTTTAAATATCATCGTATTTGGGTGATAAATCCATAGTTTTGCTAAAATAATAATTAAAACCTTTGCGTACCACAGCATCTTTAAAAATAAAAGGGTGTATACTATTATTTTAGAAAAAAAAACTATGTATTTACCACCCAAATACAACATTAGGAACAATATAACAAAAAATAATTCATCGCTTTTTTTGGAAAACAAATAATTGCTTTGTGTCAGAAGTCACTAAAACTACCAACCGGCTTCGATTTCGGTAGCAGTCTTGATATATTCTGTACTAGCGGTCCGGCCCGGCTCCGCCGGCTCCGCCCGGGTGCAGATACACGTTTCAAAATGGCGGTCAAAATGTTCTATTCCGACTATCAATACAGAACATCGACCAATCGGACCACGAATAAAATTTCCTCGTATTTGCTAGAAATGTCATTACTGCTTCCCTCCTATCGGTCATAGCGTAATGATATATAGCCTATAGCATTCCTGGATAAATGTACTATCCAACACTGAAAGAATTTTCCAAATCGGACCAGCGGTTCCTGAGATTAGCGCGTTCAAACAAACAAACTCTTCAGCTTTATAATATTAGTATAGATTTCACGGATATAGGCGTAAAGATATGGCAAAACTATACAAATTGACCCGCATAATATTTCGTATAAATTTAATAAAGGACCTTACAAGGCAGTACAGAGGATAATGCACAAGAACAATTTAAAACTTCATAACAATTTCCCTTCATAAAGAAAATACCGCAAACCGACCTAGTCCGTGTAATATTCTATACACAACGGCGTTCCCTTCATTTTGTACGGGATCCGAAAGGACGCCCGTCCGGTTTGCCTACAAATTGGGACTCTGGACTAAATCCCTATTATGTCGGCAACGGACAATATTATAGTTTTATAAATCAATTTGTTTTGTTGTGAGTTTATTTTAGTTTAATAACGAGTATTGTTGGATGTAAAAATTCGGTCTGTGGCGTAGATGGTTAGAAATTTGTAAAGAGTGGTCGCAAGTTCGATCCTCGCACCAAATATCTGTTTGACGTCTAACGGCCGATGCCAATAATCAATCGAAAAAATTAGACTAAAGTCAATCTGGATTATTTTCTACTTTTCGATTTGTCATTTACCATGTTCCCATAGTTTTTTCACTACTGAGATTGATTATTGGCAATATAGTATCAGAAAAAGATTAAGCTTTCTATCTCAAACGGCAAATTTTGGATTGGAATTGTTCATTGGCAGCGGCTGTTAGTGTTTATGAGACTGAAAAGTCTCTCTTAGTTCCTGATACCCACGACACAAGACTCGATCTTAGTGTGGGGTCAGAGTCAGGACTCTAGGTATACTAGGTACTCTAGTAGGTCAGGACCTACATAGTCCTACATAGTACATGTATGTGGCTCATTTAAAATTATTATATTAATCATGCCTGTAAAGAAATTACCTAGTGTTTTTTTTTTTCATTGCAGTGAATGGCGAGACGAGCATGCCGTTCGCCTGATGGTAAGCGATGCGACCACTCATGAACAGTAGCAAAACCAAACAACACCTTGAATTACAAAGCAATGTTTGGCATTCCACTGCGCCCGTCATCCTGAGACATAAGATGTTAGGTCTCAATATATCCACTAATTACTCTGGCTACAATGTCCTTCAATCCGAAACACAACAGTGCATTTAAACTGCTATTTGACGGGAAATAGACATTGCAGTGGTACCCACCCAGGCAGCCTCTCACATATGAGAGACCTACCACCAGTGTGATAAGGCCACCACTTGTACTATTATTTTCATTGTATTTTTTTATTGCAACGAATGGCATTACGATCGTGCCATTCACCTGATGGTAAGCGATACGACCGCTCATCTACAGCAGCAAAACCAAACAGCATGAATTACAAAAAAAATCTTGACAATTCATTCCGCTTGCTATCCTGAGACATTAGATGGTACCTAAGTCTAATTGTGTTCAGCAGTTGCTCTGGCTACAATGTCCTTTAAACCGGAATACAACAGTGCATTTACTCAGCTGTTGTGAGGTACCTACCCAGGTTGCCTCTCAAATATGAGAGGCCTACCACCAGTAAATAATGATATAATAATTGTATTACTATATAGTGTAACAAGGATTGAATAAATATTTTTTTTAGCCAAACAATTGTTTATTATAGAGTGCGGGAAAATATGAGAGTTATCGGGGATATCTGTAAGAGGCATCCGATGCGACATATAAAAATTGTACGTGCGACCACATGGTACGTGACTTTTTCAGTACAACTTCACGAGTTAATAGAATTTGAGTTTTCTGTTCAGTTGAATATTTACTGGTATCTCGTATATGAGAGGTCGCCTGGTTAGGTAGCACCGCAATGTCTATTACTCCCGCCAAACAGCAGTGTGAATGCACTGTTGTTTTCCGGTTTAAAGGACATTATAGCCAGAGCAACTACTGACCATAATTGGACTTAATATCTGATATCTCAGGACGAGGAGCGCAGTGGAATGCCAAGCATTGCTTTGTAATTCTAGGTATTGTTTGGATTTGCCAATGTTTATGTGTGTTGTGATTGTCGACGTCTAACCAACTGCGCCACGGAGGCTGTTCAAAGGAGAATGCCCATTTTACTCTGCAACCAATTATCGGTGCGAACAGTTTTGTGCCTCGATGAAACCTACTTTCTTGTGTAGGATATAATATATATTTTCAATTAATATAAACATAATTGCGACCCAGGCCCGGACTTCTAGGAGAAATTAACTTGAAGTCTAATCAAAATCCTTTTTTTTGCCTTCGGCTCTGTTTTATTTAACATATATTATTTGACTGCCTCGGTGGCGTAGTTGGACTACGGTACGGTTACAAAGCTCAGGTCTCGGGTTCGAATCCCGGGTTGGGCAAAGTGATATTGGATTTTTCTATTCATTATCAGCCCAGAGTCAGGAATTTGTGCCCGATATGGCGATAGGCTCGCCACCTATCACATCGTGGGACGGAACATACAAGGCGAAATGTGGGTGCCCTGGCACCTCTGCCTACCCATTCTGGGAAAAAGGCGTGAGTTTATGTATGTATGTATGTATATTATTGTGCATTCGCCTTTGTCCAAATATGACAAATATGTTTTATATGTGTATAGTTTAATTCAATGGCGTTCTGGTACATATTAGGCAAGCTGGCAAGTATGAGTTGACACATTTCCATGCACCGATACTGTAGTCAGCTTCCAACACCACTATCAATCACTAGGATCGCCACGACACAGATTAATCCGCAGAGGTGACATCTGTTTGATTTAAAAATACAGGGTATATCAAGACTGTTACCGAAAACGAAGCCGGGTGGTAGGTTAAGTTCAAACACAATGCAATAGAAAATTTTGCAAAAAAAAGCGTCCATTTTTTATTTCCATTTTTTCCTATGGTCGTATTTGGGTGGTAAAACATTTTTTTTTTCGCCAAATAATACTGTATTACCCTTTAATTTATAAATACTCTAACGGATAAAAGAGTTTAAAATGTTATTTTAGCAAAATCTGTGGATTTACCACCCAAAATTGATGATATTTAAAAAAACATTAAAAATAATTGTCGCGTTTCTTTGCGAATTTTTTAGGTGCATTGTGTTAGTAGTTACTAAAACTACCACCCGGCTTCGTTTTCGGGAGCACTCTTGATATACCCGGTATAAGAGTGTGACGGCTTCGGCAACGCAGTTGTACTTCGGTATGATTACAAAGCTGAGGTAGCGAATCCCAGGTGGGTGAAAGAGATATTGAATTTTTCTATTCATTATCAACTGGGAGTCAGAAATTTCTGCCTGAAATAGCGATAGGCTTCCCAACTAAATATCGTAGGAAACACAAAGGCGGAACGTGGATGTCCTGGTAACGACTCTCTTCTGATAAAAGGTGTGAGTGTATGTACAATATATGTATGTATGTATGTAAAGTGAGTTTGGATGATCGGAGTAACCACCAAAAATACTAGTCAAAATTTTAAAATGCTCACCATCGGGTGTTAGTACCCAAAACGTGGTGATAGCATGACAGTACCTGCAATAGGAATCTCTGGCCAGGCGACACTTTTTCTAGTTAACACACAAAATAACTAAATAAATAACTAGTTACTCGACAAACCCAGTTGTCAAATATTTGTAGACCATTGAACCATCTTACGAGGATCGAACCTGCGATCTGTTGTTTGACAGCTTTCACCCAACTGCGCTAAATCCAAGAAGCTTATACTGATGAACAAAAAGTCATGTTCATTCATTGTCACTCCAAAGAAAAGGATAGCAGGCAAAAGCGACTTCATTCAAGGTAAAATTTTTGTGCTTCAGTGTTTTATACAGAATGCAACCTCCATTTGGGTATAAGCTTCTTGGCTAGATCTATCAAACTATCCCCTCTGCTCTGTATAATCTTTATTCTGACATCTTGCCTCGTCCGCCGCGCCGCGGGTTGGTTTTAATTCCGTCCGTTTTTATTCCGGCAATAAATCATAGGGAAAAATGTCGTTAATGTGTTACATTTTATTGCGCGGAATGGACGCCTATCGAAGTATTGAAGAGCGAAATATTACGGGCTGTTACGGCTGTTTATTTCCAGCGTCAGAGAGTTAAAAATATTTCAATATTATTATTAATTTGTAACATTTATATTTATTACGCAACCAACTTATTGCCAACCCGCACTAGGCCAGCGTGGTGGACTATATGGCCTAACCACTCTCAATCGGTAGTCGATTGTAGAGGAGGCCCGTGCCCTGCAGTGGGACGTATATGAGCTGATACAAAAAAAAAATATTTATTACGTGTGAATATTTATTGTTTATATTGCACATTTTTTTAACATTACAAATTTACACAATTTTTAGTTGAATTATTTTTGTAGTCACTTAAATTACCATCCGGCTTTGTTTCGGTCGTTATCTTGATACATGGTAATCTTCTTGCCAATAAACAGGACTACAATCAATGTCTTTCTACAATAGTTAACGCCTTGTTGTAAGCGATAACTTTTCGTTTGCGCCAGTCAAATTGCAACTAGGGTAGCATTTGTATGGGGGTTAGCAATTGGCGTTGTAGAAAACCCCCTAAAAACCAACCAACAAACCTCTGGTTTTGAAACTGTCTATGAATAAACATACATACATACTTAAACTCACGCCTTTTTTCCAGAAGAGGTAGACAGAGGTGCCAGGACACCCACATTTCGCCTTGTATGTTCCGTCCCACGATATGATAGGTGGCGAGCCATCGCCATATCGGGCACAAATTCCTGACTCTGGGCAAAAATGAATAGAAAAATCCAATATCACTTTGCCCAACTCAGAATTCGAACCCTCAACTCAGCTTCGATACCTCAGCTTTGTAACCATACCCTAGTACAACTACTCCACTGAGGCAGTCAGGCAGTATGAACAAACCTTTTATAATATTTCTTTTTATACTTCAGAAGTATACATAAAGGTAAAAGTTATTTACGACGTATGAACTGTACCGTGTTGCATTTTTAACCTGTGCATATTTAAAAGTGAGCTAATGCGTAAAAAGTCCACTGTCCGGTGTGGTGTTAAAACGAGACGCCATTTTCGCGGGAAACGGAAGTTATAAACCATCCGGGGGCGGTCGATAAGCTCTAATGTCATGCCTGTTGGTGGGACGGAGTGGGGGGTTTATCCGGGGGGACAGGGCCCCAGTGTAAAATCAACTATAACTGTTCCTTCATCGTGTGTATGGCGTTCATGCTAATATTCTATGACATACTGTTGAGTTGCAACGTTTTACAAGAAAGAGTGGGAATAACACTTATATACCAACAGGTTTTAGTTAGTCGTTTGTTTTCAGTGTGCAAAATTTTATATTTTTTTTGTATAATGAAGTAAAACATACTTTGTGACTGTGTGCGTCGTATTGTGTGGTCAATAAATGCGTTATCTTTATTTCTAATACAAATCGATGGCTCCAATGAACACTACTCTAACTTACAATTTTTATATTTTCGTTTTTCGTGTGAAATGCTTTACTATTTAGCAATGCATAGTGGGAGGGTTTTCAGATTTGCATAACGCTAAATATAAGTAACGTTATGTAAATCTGAAAACTTTTTTGTTGCACCTATTGCTGAATAAAGCATTTTACGCGAAGAAAGAAAATTTAAAAATTTTAAGTTAGAGGAGTGTTCATTGGACCCATCGAAATAATCTATTATTGAATATGAGCCCCAAGAAAGCCTCCTGTTCAACCCTGCTTGATAATGCCGTGTGTTGGAACTATGCAAATTTTACTGAGGCTTGTAACACGCGTTATAATATTGGAGCAAATTTTGCATTCACTGTTGTCCATAGATAATAATTTATTGGCAATGTATTAACATTTCACAGGAAACCGGCCGCGGAACAAGAGCTGCTGTTCATTGTGTGCTGCTAAATTATTTATTCATATACTTTATACTGTCGTGAATAAGGAGGCAATGTGGTCATTGAAGTCTTTGATAATACAATACCTTACTTGTTATTACCATTTAAGATAAGGAGTTCGACTGACATTCACACTTCTACTTTTAACTAAACGCGCGTTGGGTATCACATGACGATATATGTATATTATGTATGTACGCGCGGCAGTCTGGTATTACAGTATCGTCATATAAACTTATTATTATGTGTTGAAATAAAACTATTATTTACGGATTTTGTCGCGAATTTAGTTTAATTTTTTTACATTTTTTACTTCCCGACGACGCGACGCTTCGATTACTTCACAGCTTTCGTGGTCACGGGGCGGACTGACAGTCAGGAAGTCAAAAATGTAAAAAAATTAAACTAAATTCGCGATAAAATCCGTAAACAATAGTTTTATTTCATTGTGTAATATTCGCGTAAATCTAAGAAACTATTATTATTATGTGATTTGTACGTCCATCCGTCTATTACCGCGTGCATCAAGTAAACTGGTCGATACAACTTACAAGTTTGTACAACTAGAATTGGGCGACCGACCGGCAAAGCGGTCCAAGTTGCGCGGATTTATAGTCTGGGTATAAGTTCCTTGATTTTGAATTCGATATCGATTATTTGATCATATGTTATAGTATCATCATTTGGCCTATCACTAAATCTAGACTGCGACTGAAAACGAAGCCAAGCGGTAGTTTTTGTGACTACAAACACAATTGCATTTATAATGCTGCCAAAAGAAACTACATTATTTTATTTTTTTCGCCACCGTAGTATTTTAGTGGTAAATACATGGCTTTTCGACTGCCTCGGTGACGTAGTTGTGCTCCGGTACGGTTACAAAGCTGAGGTCTCGGGTTCGAATCCCGGGTTGGGCAAAGTGATATTGGATTTTTCTATTTATTGTCAGCCCAGAGTCAGGAATTTGTGCCCGATATGGCGATAGGGCATACAATCAACCCGCACTAGACAAGCGTGGTGGACTATATGGCCTAACCATTCTCAATCGTATTCTCGATTGTGGAGTAGGCCCGTGCCCTGCTGTGGGACGTATATGGGCTGATACAGATGGCGATAGGCTCGCCACCTATCACATCATGGGACGGAACATACAAGGCGAAATGTGGGTGTCCTGGCACCTCTGCCTACTCCTTCTGGGATATAGGCGTGAGTTTATGTATGTACGTATACATGGTTTTTCCTAAAATAACAATTTATACATTAAAAAAAATATTATTTTGTGCACGGGCTTTTATGTTACAAAAACTATGGATTTACCATACAACACAATGATAATACTCGTATTATTTAAAACATTACAAATAAACCGCATGTTTGGCAAAATGTTTAGTCGCATTATATCTATAGACTTCATTAAAACTAGCACCCGGCAACGTTTTTGATCGGAGTCTGGATATACTTACCTAAGTGCTCTGTAAACTCACAGCAAGAGCAATGAATAATAAAATGGATCTCATTCTAATAATAATGAAAAAACCGATCTTCCATCCCTAAAAAAATCATCATTGGCAGACGAGAAAGGTACGTCTTGTCATTGGAAATATAGTAAATTGGAAATTTAAGAAAATAATACATCCCCGACCTTTCGGAAGACCGCATGTATATGCGTCTACCACATACGAAGGATCCAAACGATTTCTTTTTTTCAACTTTATAAATACGAAAAGCACAGCGAGTGGATACAGTAGTGGTCAAGTAGGTAGTGCAGTGGGTAGTGATGTGTACGAAATATTTATGTAAGTTTCGCGTACCTATTTTATCAAATGCTATCCATGTAAACACCAAACAAACGATTAGGTACCTATCTAGAGTGTCTATTAAGTTAGAAACTTATTTAATTAAGTAAGGTATCTTTTTAACGTTTAAATATTAAACTAAAATACTAAAAACATGAGACTGTTCCGCCCTCACACCCATCACTGTAACTCCTGTAAGCCAGGATCAACAGTGGCACGCAATAAAATGACGCCGAGCATTGAAGCTCGGCGAGTCTCCGGAAATGTCTAACTCACAAACCAAGTAGTACTAGTCTAACTTGTCTTTAACCCGCAATGAAAATAATCAGAAAGTGAAATTAATAGGATGAGTTTGAAATAAATATGAGTAGAAAAGAAATTTTGATTTTAAATTATTTTTTAGTATTCATTGGGTACAAGCGCCATCTACCGCTTAAGCATGCAACGTCATGCCTACCTTATTTTGTCACTAATTTATTGCAGTAGTTTTAATCGAATGAGTAAATAAATGATAAATGTTACTATGTTATTGGCTTTAATTTTAATTATATAGTTTTTAAGCTAACTTATATTTAATCCAGATTTTATAAAATAGCTACGAATAATTATTATTGTCATTCTCGGTTTCTCGATACTAGGGATGTAGCATTCAACCAAAGAATAGATGAACTTTTATAATAATGTATTACAGATCGATTATATTCCGTTATTCAGATAAAAATCAATCAAAAAATTATCCATTCAAATAAAATCTAATGGCATAGATGATAGAATCATAAATACATTTTCAAATGAAATTTGATATATATATATATATATATATATATATATATATATATATATATATATATATATATATATACATTTTTTTATGGGTGAAGCTGAAAACATCAGATGTGTTGATGGACGTGGGTGAAGATCGCAAGCCGTAACTGTTTTAAGCAAAGATTGTACGACGGTTCTCTAACTTTAGTTTTTGTTCTTTTTCCACTGACAGCTTGCTCATCTTCTTACGACGAAGTTTTTAAGGATGGCAGAGTGGTTATTTATGTAATCTAATTTATCGCTTTATAGACAATGCAATTTGTAGCAATTATGTCAATGTAGAGGATTAATCAATACCTATATAATCAATCAATTGCGGGAGGCTTATGTTCAGCAGTGGACTACCTATGGCTGAGATGATAATGATGAAATCATTGCAGACAAGAGGAATTATTTGTAATTTTGTTTTTAATGAATAAACTAAAAAACTACTGGATCGATTTTAAATTTGTTTCACGATATATTTTTGCCTAAAATAGTTGAAATAAAGGTTGAAATGGAAATAGAAAATCAAAACCACTGAATTAGAAATTATTAAAAGATTAAGAGATTTAATTGCAAATTTATATTTTGAATCTTTGTTTCATAACGAAAAATAATGACGTGCACCATTTTGGAAAAACCACAAAATGTGGTGAAATAAAGGATGAAAAATATTATATCATACCTATATGGGAAATAAAACCGTCACCGAAGTTATAAGCCGGTTATGGACGAAATGTAAGGGCGTGGGCGGAAATGCGATGGATGATGAAGAGAAAGGACGGGACGGATGAAGTGACGGAATAGATGGGACGGGGTGGAATTAAGATGGAAAGGTCATGGGAAGAAAAATGGAACCAATAACTCAATTAATAACCACATACATAGTCCTGTCCCCACATTATGAGGTTACCATCATCAGGTCAGATGCTCGTTTTCAACTTTCACTATACAAAACATATATTTTCTGCTAATTACTTGTAATAAATTAGTTTTATAACATTGATCATGAAATATAATTCATTAGTGCTTTTTTATATCGTTTATTGTGATTGGCAAAGTCGACTATTTCCATACTAATCGATTCTTTTAATAATCGATTTTGGACATTCCTATTTAGTATTTAGTTTCATTCTGAGGTTTCAACTTTCATTAATCATTTGCTTTTGGAATTTTCAATTTTGTGCTTTCGTGTGGGCATTTATGTAATATTTAAACTTGTTGAAATTATGCCTCGCAAACAATGTTACTGGACACGAAAATTAGAGCTAGATTTAGTAGAATTTGTTTACGAACGAGAGTTCATATGGAAGCCATTCGGCAACACCAACCATCACATACAACAGAAATATAAGGCGTACGCGGAATTCGCTGCTAAGTTAGGCCAAGGATTTACTGGTAAGTAGGAATTCATATTTATTTAATTATTTAAGACTAAAGACTAGTACACCATGCGCTATAATCGGCCTTCGCTACGGTCGGTCAGCATCGCAACAGTAGCCTATTCATCCATGTAACTCTTCTGTATTTTGTAGGTAATTAACGCGCTTGGTGTACCCGCTGAAATACCCTCGCGTATAGTTTTATAAATTCGACGCATATAACTTGCAAAGATGGGTGCCGAGAGTCGAAATCATTGTCGCGAACGTGGCCATTTATTTGCTTGAAGTTCGTTTATTATAGAAAGTGTACCCTAACTAGCTGGGGAATTATTTGCCTAAGTGTTTCCTGTGCGATATATTTCCAGGGTCTTCTGCCGTGGCATTAAAATTTTTGCATTTTGCATGTCTGTATTGTTAATGTAAAATGGGGAAAGAACAGATTAATCTACACGTACTGCAGTCATGGTGCCAAAGCATTTAATTGTATATAATAGTAATAAATATACCCATCAGTCACACATAATCATGTCCCACATTAAAAATGAGTATTCTGCAGACATCAGGAACACCAAAAGAATATTGCAATCTTACAAACTCCCAGAACAAATACCTGTGGATTACAGAACTAAAACATTTGATGCAATAATTTCATAGTCTAAGATCATTGAGGTATAATACTAGAGCTGACATCGGGAACAAAATCTGTGCATATGGTGCGTGCGCAAGGGTACACAGTGAAGCGAGAGGGAAGATAATGTTACTTCGTAGGCGTGACAGAGACAGAAATAGAATGTACCCTTCATTTTGTTACAAATGTTTTGTTTGCAGTGTCCCCTCTAGTATATTATCTCAATGTCTAAGATTAAATCAGTTTCATAATGTTCTTATGAGTAAATTTTGTCTTGTTTCAGCTCGGTCAGTTCGTGACAGATGGGTGAACATCCGGAGCACTTTCAATCACAACCTGAGAAGAGTGGATAAGTCAAAAGAAACTGCAACATGTCCTGCTGATATTTATGTTCCTTGTTGGCCGCTTTGGAAACCTTTGCAGTTCCTACGAGATGTATCAAAGAAGGATGACAGCAGTTTAGAGGTATGTATTTCTATTAATTCATAAGATGTCTATTAAGTGACTAGTTTAGAGGTTGATGTGGGGAATATCTGCAGTTCATGTATTTATAGTACAATATTAGAAAATTAGAAGATTCCTAATAATTTGTACATACACATTAATTCAGAATTTATCACAAATGAATGTTTTTTTTTGGTTATCTTATACATTTGAAATATTTTGCACTTTGAAATGTTAATATATTCATATGCTTGTTATTGGTGATATCTTTAGCAAAGTTGTACAGTCTATGTTGATTATTATTTAAGATCATCAAATTAATAAACATGGACAAGACCAATATAACTCAAAAAAATTCTGCAAAATTTGATGAATTCTTATTTGTTTTAGAAAATTTTATTAAAACTGTGAATTATTTTCTCACAAATGTCTATAATTCTTTCAGATATTTCAACAGCAGTCAAATAATTATGAAGTTCCCAAGGAAGTGCCTATAAAAGAAGAATTGCAGTCAGAAATTGATGATATTGAATTGATAAACATAAGACAAAGGGGTCAGAGGACAGACAGGCCACGGAGAAAAATTACAAAAACATTGAAAACCAACAAAAATAACATAAAGTGCAACAGATTGTTGGATGATTTAGTGAGGGCAATGAAGCCTTTTACGAACAATTCTGCGAATGTGGATCAAAGTTATTGGTTTTTTGGCAAGCATGTTACGGAAAGACTCAATTGTATGAAGACAGAGAATGCTGAATGTGCAAGTCAGGAAATACTGTCTTTGTTAGATAGTTGGACAGGGGATGATGTTACATGAATCGATTCTAAAGGACTTTACAAATAAAAGCTTAGTAATCTTTTAGATTTCTGTCATGGGAATGGGAAATCTTTGGAATGATATTTGGTCTCACAGTCACCTATAGTCTTTCACTATTTGAAGATCAGGAAGATACTTTGAAAGCCCCAGTTTTATAAAAATAAATGTTGAAATTGTCCCAAAATAATTCCATGGCTTGATAATGACTAGACAGTGTAAAAAGTACTAGGTTGATTGTTCATTAGATGTGATTGAGTTGGTTTTTGGTTTCAAAATATAATATGTTGGTGGTATGTTTCTTAATGCCAGAGGAAGTTTTTTGTTTCCAAAAAATATTGTTGGATTGGACTCGGTGAATGGCATCTGACTTACAAAAGTCTCTATTTTACATTAAAAATATTTAAAAAGTCTGACATTAAAGATTTTCTTTTTGTTTTGTTCACATCCTAAAATAATTTTGACATTTATGTGAACAAAAAAAGAGATCAAAATATGTTTTGTATATTTGTGTTTTTTTGGTTCCGTCTGATGTCTTGTTGCTTTTTTTACATTATGTTGTTGTTTTTTTGGGTATATTTGTTTACTTAAGTCCAGCGATTGATTTTTAAATGTAGCAGATTAATGAAGTGATTACAGAAAATGACAAAAGTTGCATAAAATGGTATTGGAACCTAGCAACAATTTTACACCTAAAAATATTTGTAATTCATACATTTGACTATGTTGGCTATGATTGTTATTTGTGGAATAAGGAAAGTGTAAAGTTTTAAAATGAACTTTTGATATTCAAGAAGATCCTTCAGTAATCTTGCAGCTAATTAGTCTGAGGATATGCCACCATTGTCTGTTCGCTGATCGCTTAGCTGGGCTTCCCCAACGGGTCTCACCTGGCTGGGTTTGATCGCACAGACGGGAAAACAACAGGATCCTGAAGGACAATCCACCAGCATTAATATCAACTCACTCACCAAATAGAGATATGAATGCTACAACACTGATTTTATCCAAGGAAATCGACTCACAATTGGCCTTGGTGTATGAAAATGAGAATTTATTTACTAAAATTGATGATGACGACTGATTAATATAAAAACGTTTTGTGCGTTTTAATTATGTCGCTCTTGGAATATATTTTTTATACTTGTGGCATAGCAGTAATTTTTCAAATCAAAAGTTACTTGATATTAATCGAAAATATCAGTGAAATAACTTCATTATTGATTTATTAAGTGATTGGAGCTTGGGGTCTGTGTTTGATGGCAAATAGTACAAGACCATGTCATGCTTTTCGGCAGAATTGAAAATTGTAGTCAGATGGGATGACGCGACATTGAAATTCAAATATTTTCCTGTGGATTTGTATTTGGTTAACCCTTAAATGTATGGAATTATTTATTGTGATAAGAAAAATATATGTTATATATGTATATATATATATATAGGGGTAACAAATACGGGAAAATAGTAAAATAAATATTTATGTAATACTATCATAAATATTTATCAAAAAACGTATGGTATCATTTTTGATACAACATGCATTTAATACCTAATCAAGTATTCACGGCCCTTAGAGATTTTGGTTTTTTGATAAGGTGTTTTCTATTTTCAGGAATAATGAAAAATGTTTGCAAAGTAATGAATTATTAGGTATAAGTAATTAAATGTGGAACTTGTTAAAAAAGTCAGAATTTTTTTTTGAACACAGAAAAACTTTGCATTTTTCACATTTGATGCTGCTTAGCAGCTTACACCCTGGCATCATACACCGCATGCGATTATCCGTGCGTATTTGTTTGTGGTCAGTACCATCGTGTATAATGTCTGTTGATGGCACTTCCTGAAGGGTATTCCTCCGCTTAGGAGCTGGTTCCTCTATAGTACCGTTAAGAATACTACTACTACTTGGTCGACCTCTTGCAGGTTGGGTGTGGATTTTATATTTACATAGAAAATCTGCAAGTTCTGTTCTAAACTCTGCTAAATTCAATATATCTTTCGCAGCTATCTTCTTTTTATAGCAAACCTGCTTATATAAGACCCACGAATTTATAACCGTCAAGTCAAGAAGATGATGGAATAGTCTAATGTACCACTTCCTACTTTTCATGCGGATTCTGTATCTGCCCAAGTACGAGTCCATTAAATCTACACCGCCCATATGTGCGTTGTATTCTTTCACAACCTTTGGACACTGTATAAATTTCTTCCGCTTCTCAACCTTATCGTAGCGCTCAATCGTGGATACAGGCTCAGCGCCAACATAAGTAGACAGCAGTCACTTGTCTATTATCCTTCCAACTCACTGAAGACATTTCAATTCCATCGTAGCTGGTCATGTATTCTTCATAAAATCCCCTCTCCACAGACTTTGCCATCACTTGTTGCTTTGTAGGCAATTTGCAAGATTTTCCAAGACGGTTTCTCTGCACAGTTCCTAAACACCAAATGCCTTGTTTTGCCATATAGTACATGAGTGGCAAAGAAGTGTAGAAATTGTCAAAGTAGACAATGTGATTCATTCTTCTTGGAATGGCTCGAGCTAGTTTTATGACGACATTACCAACGGTTCCTACATCTGTTTCATTTTCTAACATGGGCTCATTGTCCTTTCCTGAGTATATAATGAATTTGTAGGCATATCCCATCAAGAAACAAAGCATGAACAATTTGAATCCCCACTTATGTGGTTTCAAAGGTAAATATTGTTTCATGAAATGACGTATTTTAGTAGCGCACATTTGCTCATCGATGGATAGACGTTGATCCAACGGTATGCTAGAATTTTTTTCGTTCAGATGATCTATGACTGGACGCAACTTGTGAAGTTTATCGTGATTGGGATCGTTTATAGGTTTGTGCTTATCGTTGTTATTAAAATGAATGATGCGCCTTATTTTTTCAAACCTGTTTACAGGCATAATTTAGTATGCCAATAGGATCGAACGTTTGGGTATTGGTACACAGACATGAAGATCAATACCCCCATACGTATTTCAACGTCAGTTACACAATCAGGACGATCTGGTTGCTTTTGAACGGAGTATCTGTTCGATTCTTCAGTTATATTGCTGATGAAATCCGGAGTAAAATAATAGGAGAAGAATTGAAAAGGCGTTTCTAGTGTCATTATTGATGCAGGAAGATCATTACAACCTTGAAATCGAATATTATCTTCTTGGGATATAAGTGACTGCTTTTTCCATATAAGCCTTTGCACATCAATAGCTTCATGAATTGGTTGGCTACCACTACTAGTATTATTGTGTATACCTGGCACAGGGTCTTCAATTAAAGGAGGATCTTCTATCAAAGGAGGGTCTTGCACATCGGCTTGAGGTTCAAATTGCTCACCATCTTCAATTACCGCTCGCAGCTCTGCAGTAGTTAGAATTTCTTCAAAATCGTTTTCATCTACTTCGTTACCGTCGTCGGATAAGGGAGCGTTCAAGTATTACGTAACGCAATTTTTGAAGAGTTTTGACCCCCCCTCCTCCCCTTGTAACGCACTATAACGTTTTTCTGTACTCCCGCAACACCTGCGTATTTTGTTTATTTTTTATAAATTTTTGGCTTTACACACAATTGTTGTCATCCTTCATTCTCCTATTTTAGCTTTTTTTACTAATAAACTCTTAAAATAAATTAACATTTTTATTTTAATCTTTGACAAAGCAATTATAAATGGAAACCCAACTGAAATTAAACATTTTACTCGAAATAAAATCGTATTTTTAACAAAATTAAAAAATAATCAACTATTAACCAAGTATCTAAGTAGGTCTATAAAAACAATTCGATTGAAATTACTGCTCCTCTGTCCATGGGTTTGCTAGCCACTCAGATTCTTTCATCACTGGCATCTGGAGCGCAGACGAAGACGGTTCTGGAATTGTTAAGCCACTTGCATCAACTTCGTCTTCGTCGAGCCAGTCGGCATCCTCAGACGATGTTTCATAACGACGCACAATGCAGAGAAGCTCATTCGCCCTTCTGGCAGCAAGGCGCTGTGGCCGTACTCTAGTTTCACAATGGTCTGGGACAGTCTTACCATGCACGTAACGACAGTGCATTTGAACACTCTTGTGAGATGTGAAATAGATTCCACAGGTTGGTTGGACATACTTTTTTCTTCAGGTCGGATTGTACAGATGGACAAAAGAAATCGTAAGGCATCTGCTTAAACCCTTCTAGAGGAGGTTACAGATCAACGGACAACCTCACAAGAAGTGGCGAAAACTTGGATGTTCCTTTGTCTAGTAAACTGGGTACTACGAGCTTGCTTGGAGTTTGAAGTATTGGGCAAGGTGGAGGCATGAAAGTATCCGCAAGCACAAATTTCAATGCACTTCTCGGTGGTGAACAGCAGGATTCATCCGCGCATTTTATAACCTGTAAGAAATATTGCGATTCACGGACGTGAACGCTATACCACGCCAGATTTGGTTCTGCTGGATCCTGCATGCTATCTTCGGGTTGTCTATAGTTCGCCGAAACGTCGTAATTATCAATTTTCATTCCTCTCCATACTTCTGCAAGTGTTTCCCCAGCGTGCTGAAAATTGCGTTTTTCCAAATCATCATCCGTAGTCATTCCTTTGTCGTCGAGATGAGAACCAAAATGTTCATGAGGCAGAATGATGCCTGCCAGTCGTTTGCTGAGGGGAGCCATCCGACGCTCAACTCGGTTATATGCGCTCCGCCCAGGAGCATTAGTCGCTATAAACAAGGCGTCCAAGTTGTATTTTTTAAAGTGTTCAATCGCAAAGTTCTTGACTTTACGATACCGCGGGTTTTCGTCCGGTCCACCATCTACAAAGATGATGATCACTGGCTTCACAGTGTTTGATTCTGTCATCATTGAGGGTTTGAATGACGGTATTGATAAAAGTGATTCGAAATCATAAGCATGGGTGTTCCCTGTGGAGAATGCGTGTTTCCCGCTCCTTATGGATATGTGTGTCGGCCCGCTGTACCCAACAGCTTCTTCCTTACCGAAACTGTTAGGTTCCACGTTGACGCCGGCGTATACAGAAGGAATAAGTTTGTGCCGCTCTGCCACGACCCAGTCATGATCAGGTAAAAGTATTCTGTATTCCATATGCATTAAAAGAGGACTCTGACTTTTCACTGCTGGTAAACCTATTGGTACACGTGCCTTATCGTCTTGTGAGAGAACGAATACTTGCTGCGATCCCAGAAGCGACGCGAGAGATTCCAATGACCTGATTGTAGCAGTGCAAAATTCCCCGTCCTCATGCTTTCTGTGCATCTCATTCTGTGGTCTTGCTAACTTTACGGGTACGGTACGTACGTGTCTTCTTCCCTCTTGAGTGTTAGAAACGCGTGGGATATCTCGTATAACATCATTTATATGTTCTATAAACTTCTCTTTATTTTTTAGTTTTTCTTTAGCCGTTTTCCAAATTGCGTTGGCATTTTTTTGACACAGTTGCGCTGGCAAGTCAGCATGAGAGCCTTTATAGGCCAGGAACAGCTGATGATACAAATCTCCCTCTTTTGAGGACATTACAGTATGAACACTTTGAACTCACTTTAATACCACCGACTATAGCAATGTGCTTCTGCATAAACACTAACGAATACTGACAACGAGAACAACAGTAAATGACGTACAATACAATCTAGGGATTCCCCGTGAAATATAAACAAAAAGGTTTGCCAACTTGCGAGAACAAATCAAAAATGACTACCAGACTAATACAATCAAGGGATTCCCCGTAAAACGTAAATGAAAAGGGCCAATTTTGGAGTTTTAATTCCCTAATTTTTTATTTAAAAAAATAAACAAGGTTACGTAACATGTTGTAAGAAAGACCCCCTCCGCCCCTGTAACGCATCGTAACGTTTTACGAGACCCCCCCTCTCCCTAAATTGCGTTACGTATTACTTGAACGCTCCCTTACAATAAATGGGACTGTTCTCTGCGTTGTGCTGTTGCAACGTGGAAACATACAGCATGCATGTGTGTCGGCTGCTCTACGATAATTAGGCAAAGTGATTCTTTCAGTTGGTTGTTGATCAGTTGAATTTGTATTGGGATCTGATTCTGGTACCAAGACTTGATTCAGCTCTTCGGTAGCATGTGTTGCAAATCATATCTGAAGCTTGAACCTAAAAATATAATTTGTATGTAATGAAAGCCTTATATAAATAAATTACAAGAAGTGAATAATTACAAAACTGCAAGTGAGAAACATTGATTGTAAATACCTAATACTAATGTACAGTACTAAAGTACTCAAAAGATTTCAATGATTTTTATGTACATATATTTAGTTGATATTTCATTTAGTTTATTTGTACAAAAATATATATAATAGATTTTTATTACCTCTCTTGGGTGAATCCAATTTTGAACAACGTGTAATATATTACTATTTCTTTCCTCCAGTATTTTATGATGCTGTTGATGCAACAAAGAACGTCCACATCCCAAACAAACTTGTCGGTGACCCACAGAAAATTGTTCTTGTGATGATATGGTGGGGCTTGGAGTACTTAAAAACTGTGTATGACATGCATTACATATTAGCAGTCACCTGTAATATAAAAAAATAATGCAATAATGCACAAAATCAAATACAAAAGTACCTCGCATCAATGTCAATTGACTGATAATTTGGTCAACATAAAGTAAAAATAATAATAACAAGATTTCAAATAAAATTCCATTGTTAAATTATTACTTACTTCCTGATGTGTAACATGTTGCTGTACTTGAGCAAGTAGAGATTCATCATTTAAAATATGCCGCCTCATTCTTATTAAGTCGATGTCACAGGCAGCACATCTCAATTGTTTTCTGAGACTCTGTATCTCTGGATGTAGATGGATGCGAATAATGAACCGCAGCTCGATCTGCTCTTTGCCAACATGGATGGCAAATAAAATATGAAGCACGAACCTGTAAATAAATTATTGTTACATAAATATAAAAGTAATGCATAATAAAATGTGTCAATTGATTATGTTTCACTTACTTCAAGTGGACCGAGTCTTTCGAAAATTATACTTCTTATATTTCTGTGATGCTCATTATCAGTTCTCAAAGCAATAATTTGATGAATTCGTTTGCGTGATGGTAGGAGCTTCTTACAAAGTACACAATTGCGTCCAACAGTGCATTGCATCTTATTATGCTCGACTGCTTCAGACCAACACGTCGTACAAATAAGGTCATGAGCTTCAACCTGTAATAAACATTAGTAAATGTCAAGTAACTTGCAATTGTGGCAATTGATTTGAAAACAGTGAGAAATTGCGTGCTTATGAAAACATAAGTAGGTAGTAACATTCTTGTATTCTTAAAACGCCATTCAGCGGATATTCAAAATTAGAAAAACACTTTCGTTGACCACTTATCATACGGGGAGCAGTCCATTGTTGTATGCAACGAAGTATATCTTCGTTTTCTAATACCAAAGAGCCTCCAGCAGATCCACAATTTACACAATATAAACTATATTCTGCATCCATTGTTGTAATTATAATACAACTAAATTCGATTACAGACAGAGCAATATCCGAAAATGCCAGGAAAATCCAGTCCTTTACACACAGCCGAGTCTACTAAGCAATCTAATCGGAGTCCGTAATCTAGCCAAAGTTGTTAGAATAAAACCATGAAACGCATAGAAAATCACAAAAGAAACGATAGTATAGTAAAGCAATCAAAAATTGAATGGTATGAAGTACACCAGTGTTGCTAATTACGAAAACTATAATACTCGAATGCCAAGCTAGAAATTCGCGATTTCGCTTAAAAAATATAGAATACTAGTTTTTTTCTAGCTAGTCAATTTACGTATTTAAATAAATAAAGTGTTATCAACTAATTTTAATAACCGACTTCAAAAAGGAGGAGGTTTTCAATTCGATCCGTATTTACCGAAATCGCGAAAACTTCCGAAACTGGCAGCACTGGCTGACGGAAAACATTTTAAACGGCATCAATAATTGTGACCCAACTTTTTATTTGGAATTTATTTATTTGAAGTATCCGTGGAATACTAAAATATGTTTCAAACAATATAAAAATAAATGAAAATTATAGTATAATTTATATTCACTTCGGTTCTTAGGCCAAAATTGAACAATGTCCTTTACGAATGTCTTCATCTGTTACTTCGTTAAAACCTTCCGGTGAAATTTGAGGGACATATAGGTTGCTTTCCTTTTCCATCAAATTAATTGCTGATGAAGGGAAGAGATATTTGAAAAAATTCATTGGTGTTTCTAGCTGCAATATTTCGTCCGGAAGATCTTCACATCCTAAAAAAGCAATTTGCGACTCATCGTATTCTATGCCTTCATTTGACCACAATAACTTATCTTTTTGCTTTATTTCGACATTTTTGACGAAGAAGGCTGATCTTCCTCTACCATTTCATATTCTTGTTCATCATTAATTGACATGGTATCATCTGCAGTCCTCGTCGCTTTCTGGGATATGCACTCTTTCTAATGGTGTTGGGACTCCATATTCATCATCATCTGATATATTTTCGTCATCACTGCTATCTTGGATGATGTTTAAATGTCGAGCCCGAGTAACCATATTATCTGTAATAAAATATTCAGCTACACTGCATGCAGTTCCAAATACAGTCGACTCTCGTTAATTCGAAACTTGAGGGACTCTTAAAATATTACGAATTATCGAGTGTTTGAAATATCAAATGGTTCGAAATTTGTGAGAGAAAATAAATAAAACTTCCAATTATTAAGTGTTGATCAATTATTATTTATTAAAAGCTATTCTATAACAATCTCAAAAGTTTAGATGTACATTCTTGTACATACATATGTATTCATAATGTAAATCAATTAATCTTTCGAAAGAACTCTGTTATACTAGTTTGCTTCAAAGAACATTGCTGCTGCTCAGAGTGCTCAATAACTTCTTTTAAGAGAAAAAGTGCCAAAAATGCTTTTTCATCACTTTCGTTTTGTAGTTTGACGGGCTTCGAAGCCTGGGCCGAGGCGGAGGCAAGGGTTGATTTACCCGAGTCAGCCGACTCTGCCGCGGGAGTGTGTGAGAGAGCCGCGGGGGTAGGAGGAGAGGGGGCGGATTGGCCTTTCCTCTTCTTCCCTCCGCGTTTATTGTTCTTACGTCCGGGCCTAGACCCGGACGGCGCATTGTTGGCGGCGGCCATCAGGTTTGGCGAGTCGCCGTCGGCCTCAACAATGTTGTGCCGCGGGGTCAGCGCCACAGTGCCTGCCTTTTTATTCCGGGCCTCCCTCCGGAATATCGGGCAGGCAGTGTGGTTCGCAGGGTGCGGGCCACTGCAATTAGCGCACGTGGCCGGCTCCTCGCGGGGCCTCGGACAATTACGAGCCGTGTGCTGCTCACCGCATCTCACGCATGCGAGGGTGCGGTGGCAGTTGTGGCTAGAGTGCCTAAATTGTTGGCATCTGTGACACTGAGCGGGGCCTTTACGGCCTCGCCACAGCTCTATTTTGATGTTGGGGAGAGCCAACAACTCCCTAACATTATAGATGTTGGACAGGTTGGGCGTCTTTTTGAGTATTGCCAAAAAGAGGTACCCCGCTCTGCCCTGCCTAGCCCTGATGGGGCGGATGTACTCTGGTACGAATTCAAGGGCCTCCAACTCCGATTGGATGTTGTTGACGTCCGTGTCCGCAGGAAGGCCACGGATCGCCACCTTGACACTCCTTTCGGAGGGGAGGGAGTAGGAGAACCAAGAGATTCTCTCGGTTCTCTCTAATTCGGTTAAGTATCGCTGTATCGAGCGGTACTCAACTTCGCTTTTGGGAAGGAATTTAAAACCCTTCCCACCGAACTCGTGAGCGTTCGGAGCGAACCCTAGTTTATCTTTGAGGGCCCGGACGTGAAGCGTCCAGTTGGGCCAGCTCTCAACTATCAAGGGAGGGTATTTTGACTTACCCTTACCTCCGGTCTGTGGCGGCGGCGGCGACGCAGCGGGCGGCGCGCTGCTCGGCACGACGCTCGGTGCGCTGTCCGGCGACAGCTTCGCCCGCTTCGAAGTTTCCGCGTAGGTTGTCGCGGGTGCCGCAGCCGTCGCGTCGTCGCTGCGCGGGCGTCGAGTCGCAGGGGAGGCTGCGACGTCCATGGGCTCGGGCGCAGAGGACGGCCTTGTGGCGTCGATGGCCGGAATCTGTGAACAGTTCGGCGTGATGTGATTAGTCGTTTGAATTTTGACGTGGGGCCCCGAGAGAGGCCATTTGTCGGCTGGTGACAGCCGGGCTGTCGGCTCGCCAGATATGGCCGACAGCTGGGGTGGGCTCCGAGAGGGGCCATTGTTTGGAGTCAGATAAGATCTGACTCCGCTGGTGACGTCTAGTCTTATTTGAATAGGGCGTTCGCCCTCGCAGTGGCCCCGAAAGGGGCCGTTTGGATTGGAGGGGCCGAATCGGGCCTGCGCTCCGCCAGAGGCCTGGCGGAGCACAGACGCGGTCGGACGGCCCCGTCCGCGGTCCTCCGAAGGATCGCGACGGGGGCCGAGCGGAGAGCGCTCACGTGAAGCGCTCATCCTGGGGAGCGTGTAGCTCCTCCAAATGACGTCCTATTTATACAATTTTTTAGCTGGGAAGTGGTGAAGGACTGAAGAAGCGAAATGTTTTTTTTTTTAATTTTTATCTTTATTAGAATTACCCGTTTATCATTACTTTTTCATCACCCCTCGTATTTGATTGAAATGTAGAATAAGGATAATAATGATTGACAATTGAAATTGAATAAGTACATGATAGTAACTTACCTCCTGAGCATCCGACAATAAGAAATTGTCAACTTGCTTCACCTTTCTTAGTTCCGCGAGGAGCTTGCGCTGGTCCGGATTCATTTTGGCCTGATTTTCAGCGTCCTGTGTCTTTTACGTCCTAATTAATTTTAATTCTTTAGCTAAGGAATTCGCGTTAAAATATATATTAAAATTAATGGATGCTGCATGCACAAATTAATACGATAACGTTTTTAATGCTCTCTCAAATCCCACGCAATTTGGCATAACATTTCGAGCACCCAAATTTCGAACACTTCCAATGAAATTTACGAGTGGTTTTTGATTAAATTTGGGGGTTAGCATGGTGTCATAGGAATATTTTTTGATAACAATTGCCAAAGCGATTTAAAACCTATTGTACTTATTAAATTATTTAAATTCGGTACAGTCTTTTGATAGTCTCCTCATCTTTGTATTTGACCATAAATTTGGCCGTCTTTAACATTTGTAATGCTTCTTGCCACAGACTTTGATGAGGAGAATTTCGTTTTATAGCAGCTTTGTAAATTTTATCATTTGGTGGAGAAAAAGTTGATGCATTCAATGTGTCAAATAATTTATCCACTAATAACAAAAATGATATTAAATTCCGACATTCTGACGGTATATCGCCTCTTGCAGCTGCTACATTTTCCGTAGCTACTGCCATACTGCGACCTAATAATTGAGCCACTTTTTTTACCCTCATTTTCTTTATTTTAATAGGATCCATGTGTTCATTGGTCACTTTGTGCAGAACATGCATCTCCCCTTGCGACTTGTCTGCTTCAAAAACCCGCTGAAAGTATTCCCATTTTATTATTTTAACGCATTTTCGTGCATATAATTTAATAAATTTCCTTATTTAATAAATTATTTCTAATTTCTTTTAAAAGGTAGGGAACATCAAACGGCGGGATTATTTCCTGATTGCTAACTGATATTGCCCTTGCCCATTGTTTTCCTGCTCTGACATAGGCAGTTTTGGCTTCAGAGATTAAATTATTAATAACGGTTAAATTTGCCGAACTTTGGTCGTTTAGTTGCGATTATTTTTAATCCTGTACCTTGTACATTAGTTATAACGTCTATTAACATTTCTTTTAGTTGCCCTGATTTAAATGTTTGCGTGAAGTAGTAAGCTAATGGTTGTTTGTAATTTTTTTTACCCCTTGACAATGAACACTAGAACATGATTAGCAAAATTTTGCGTCTTACAATTCCCATTGTTTTCAAAACCTACCAGGTCGTCGGTAGACGGTAGGTGCATACGTTGTAATGGATATTGGGAGAAATAGCCATTTCCTCAAATATTAATGTACACTAACGATCTTTTTGTAACATTTACGTCACTGTGGTCTTTAACTCTTTAAAAATTATATTATTTATTTCTGGAGTCAATTTCACTTCAGCAAGCAATGATTTCAGGACTTTTGTGATGGTAATGTAAAATGTTTACTTGAGAATCTGTATACTTTAGGGCTTTTCTTAAAAATTAATAGTGATAAAATCTTTTCTTTTAATGTCCACCATCTACGCTTTCTTTTTCTTAAGAACTTCTATGCGTTGTATTTAGCTAAATAATTTAGCTGATTGTAACCTGTACTTCTCTTTTGAAGTTGCTCAATGCGGACCTTGAATGTGTTAAGCTTTTTACGCAATCTCCTTACTTCCTTTTGTATTTGTTTTTTCTTTCTGGTCCACTGTGCTTCAGCGTTTTTCTGCACATGCTCGAAGGTTTTACCTGAAAGTTAAAATTTAATGCCTTAACCCTTAAATGCATGATTTTTTGTATTACTTCCCAATAAATTGAAATAGATGGGAACAGTTCCATAGGTTATGGGAAAAATAAAGCAAAAAATCATAGTAATAAAAATATTATTTTATTTTGAAAGATATTGTTGATGTATTTCTACATCATTATGCAAAATAGGTTCCAATCAGCTGATATGTCAATTAAACAATAAAGGTGGTATAATATCTTGATATAACTAATATCACTTTATAATTTAATTAATTTAATTAATTTAATTGTTTAATTTATAAGAACATATTTATTATAATAATTTTATGTTTTGTGTAATTTTATTATTTGTTGCATTAATACTAATTTTAATTTTAATTTAGTTTGTTAATTATTTTTTTTTATTTTGTAGTTTAATTTTAATTTTAATTCGTGGTGAGCATACTTTGAGCTTGTTGTGATTTCCTATAATTGAGGAAACACGCTGAATGTGTTATATGTAATATTGTTATATTAACGCTATGTGTATTCCGTGTGGGAAATCCTTTAATAAATAAAAAAAATAAAAATCACAGGTGAAAATCTCTAAAACAGTTATTTCTTGCATTCAGACATAGAGGCACGTTACATTTAGAACATGACCATTGTGTAGTGCCTTTGCAATTAGGTATTTTGCACCTGAGACGATTAGAAAAGACAGGCCAATGATCAATACCATCTTTCCTTACATCAACACTTGGAATTGGAATACTAGGACCTTTTTGTTTCTTTGCCTGCAATTCCTCGTCAAGAGAGGCATTACTTGGCCGTCCTCTTTTGCTGCCATTAGTTGATCCCATATTGCAAAGGGCATCAGCCAATTCGTTACGAAACTGACCAAGATTTGGTTGTTGTTTTTTGGGAATGCCCATTTCAATGCGGTTCTTTTTGAACAACACCCAGGAATTTATAACTGCTAAGTCTAAAAGGTGGTAAAATTGCCGAAGGTACCATTTGCGACTCTTAACCCGGATGCGATAGCGTCCTAAGAAACTATCCATAAGGTCCATTTCGCCCATATGCATATTGTACTCCTGTACAATTTTGGGACAAGGCACTTCTACCTTACGTTTCTGTTTCTTGTCGAAACGCACGACTTTTCCCATTGGTTGAGAGCCTATGTAATTTGAAAATAGCGTTACTACTTTATTGTCCTTCCATACAGTTGCTGAAAAATCAACACCGTCGAAGTGCGCCGTCCTTTCCTCGTGTGTTCCTCTAGGGACTGTTGCCTTCAATAAGTCCTTCTCGTCTGGTAGACGACAGTTCGGAAGTCTGTTTTGCTGGACAGTACACGAGAGGAAAAGAAGTGTAGAAATTATCAAAAAATATGATGTGATTTCTCATCCTCGGAATCACCCTGGCCAAGCGTAAAACCACATTGTTCGTTACTCCTAAGTCCGGTTCACCTGCTGGTTTATCTTTCTTTTATTTTATTTATTTATTAAGTACAGGTATACAAAACAGAATACAGCTGACAGAATACATTTCTTGCTATCTTGCCCAGAATAAATTTCAAAACGGTATGCGTACCCCATCTGTATCAGCCCATATACGTCCCACTGCAAGGCACGGCCCTACTCTACAATCGAGAATACGATTGAGAGTGGTTAGGCCATATAGTCCACCACGCTGGCCTAGTGCGGGTTGGCAGACTTACATACCATAGAAATTCTTATGAATCGCTATGGTATGCAGGTTTCCTCACGATGTTTTCCTTCACCGTTTTAGTGCGTGGTGATTGACTATCAATACACACATGACTCCGAAAAGTCAGAAGAAGTACCCCATGAGACTGCACAAAACGAAGAGCTTGTATCCCCATTTATGTGGTTTATTTGGTAGATACTGTTTGAGGAAATGAGCAATTTTTGTAGAGCACATTTGCTCATCTATAGAGAGAGAGACGTTGGTCTATAGGTATCGAGGAAAACGTTTCATTTAAGGTGGGTACTGACCGGCGTTACGGGGCGTAATGTATCATTTGCAGCGAGCATGTTACGCATCGAACATGTTACGCCGTGTTCTAAAATCGGTATAACATGCTCGATTGAATTCTGTGCTCCATATTCGCCAGCCAGTCTCAGTCAAGATGTCTGACGACGAGGTTGTGTTGGGATCTTTGATTCTACTAAATTATTGTAAAAAACAATTTAAGAAGAAGAAAAAACGTTATTGGACATCAAACTTAATAATATACCTTCACAATTTTTTAAGAAAAGGTAATAATGCTCATGTATATACCCCCGCAGGTAGCTTCGACGAAGAATCAAACGGGCAGGTCAGATTAGGTAACTGGAGAGAGAGTAACAATGATATGACGAGTATGTTGCCCTTGGAAATAAGACCGCGTAGGGCTACAAGAACTGCTCGCAATATTCGTAATGAAGTCGCTGAATACTGCATTCAAGAAGGGTCTCTAAGATGGGAAGAAAATTATGCTTAAAATGAAACTTACAGTATCTGTTGTGGCACCAGGTGTATTTCTATCCAGTAGAAATTTCATAGCTTTGTAATAAAACCAAGTACTATGGTATGAAGAAGTCTTCAGCACCTGAAATTAAAATATGTCTTTTGAATAATACTCATGAGTCCTACAACAATAACATTATTGTATAGGAACTTAAAAAAAATACATACCTTTTCCTGTACCAGTTGATTGTTCAATTTTTTGTTTTTCTCTTCTCAATGATGCCAGTAAACTTGTCATTTTCTCCTTACAAACTTCTGTTTGACTGTCGAGTAACGAAGCCAATCTAACCCAAGCGTCTTCTTTCTTTAAATTATTATAATGTTCTGGATGTGCCGGGTTCCATAACAATGGTTCTTCTCGATATTTTTCAATGAAATGAAAAAACTATATGTTTGTAATGCAATCAGAAACTTAAAAATGTATTATAATTTCAATTTCAACATTTCCTTCATTTGACATGATGTTTGTCAATAATAGTTTATAGTTGTTAGTGTTTAGAAATTTAAATCAGTTACATCTCTAGATTATACAAAAGAGCTCTTCACCTCATGCCACCATTTAGTTCCTAAAAGTACATTCTGCGCATCCATTCGCGCGAATTTCAGGCCGGCCGTAACTCGTCGGTTATATTGTACGCGGTATAAAAAATAATTTGAGATTGATGCGAAGCAGTAACAAGGCGGTGTTGACCGGGATCAAGTGATGGACGCACGTCTTAACGTATATATCTGCGTCCTGGGTAAGATGGCATGTTGTCCCAGCTTGATGGCGTCGACGCAGAAACACGTTACACAACACACGCGCTAACGGGGACTTGTCCCATGGAAATAGCGAGGCATCTAACTTGCGGTCCTCAGTCCTTAATTATTCATAGTTAAAATTTAAGCGGCATGCGATTAGTTATTTATGCACGGATTAGCGAAGCACCATATGCACACATGTGGAAGCACATGTATTTAGTTTTCAAAGTATTTAATGTCAGAAGATTTCCCTGCATCCATTTCGTGACAAGATGCCTCTCTTTTTAGTTTATTTGCTAAGTTATCATCTATTTTTTCAATTTTCGGCACACTTTTGTAAACAAATTTGACAATGTCCACTGGTTGAAGGAATGTTATACAGGTGAAATCGAATTCAGTCCACAAACTTTAATGAATAACCCAATTGGTAACCAAGAATATTTAGGGCACATCATTAGATTAATTGAGTTATGTTTATGATATTACAAAAAAACTTTACAATAATCAAAAGTATCAAATCAATTATACTATGCGTGTTAGTTTTGTTAATGAATGAATTACGAATAGGAAGTCGCGCGGTGGGTGTGCTAAGCGCGTCGCGCGCGCATCGTGAACACATGAGTAGATAAACGGAACAGAGACAAAGCTTCCTAAGAACGTCCAAATTCGTTACCTATTTTGGTAGGGTGTCACAATAAGTTTAGACAAATAAAACAAAACACTTGATTAATAAGTTTTATTATTCAGAATGATATTATAATACTTTACAAATTACTTATTCTAATTATTTTCTTTTTATAATTTTTGTTTTTTCAACAATTTATTATTTCTTTTAATTGTGTGGTAAATTCTAAACCTAACATATAGTTTTTTTAAGTAGTCTAATGGAAAACATTCACAAGGCATATCAAATTTACAATCTTTAATACGTTTAAGTATTTCGTTGCCAACATTGACAATATTTATGTCAAGATCGAAATATTCACGAAATTTATGCTCGAGCAATTCAACAAACGCGATAAAATTATCGGGAGGTATAATTAAAAAACCCAATTCTACGTTACCATCATTAAAATCCTTGTAATGGCAGAAAAGAGAATCTTTGCTCATATTTAAAGGTTGTTCGGATATCTAGACGTACAATTTAATTTTTTCGCATTTATGTTGTTCGAGCTTGGAAATTATTGGGATTGATGTGAACATCGGTCAGTTTGGGTGCTTTTATTTGTCGATGTTTATTTTGATTAAACAATTCAAAACGAAATGGCATGTTTTAAAATTGTTTCTTACACATTTTATAAGATGCGGGACATCAAACATATAAAAAATCTTGTGGCCATTTACATCGAAATATGTATGTCCTATCACTGTTCACGGAACGTAACTTTGATGCTTTTATAAAATCTGAACCTAAGTCTAAAACAAATACACGTATATCCAGGCCTATTTTTAGTAATGATATAATAATTTCGTCAATCCATTCATTAACTTCTGGATAATTTTTACATTGAGAGAGAAATGAATGAGCTACTGGTTGTTTCCAGTTAAATATAATACCGTCAACTGCCCTGATTTTGCCCGGATTTTGATATTTATGCACTTTAACATAAAATAAAAAATACGTTCGGTTTTCATGGTACTTACACATATTAACGTAGAAAAACCGCAAGAATGTTGTAATTTTAAATTAATTTGCCCAATTTTTGGTTTGTAAATATAGTTTTAGAAATATTTTGAAAATCAGGCAAAGTTAGGATCTCATGTCTGTATCATTGCCTAATGTATTTACTCCGAAATAATTAATTAAACTCTTATGCTGGGACAATCAAAAATATAGTTTAATATCATGACAATACGACCCAATTTAAATGACATATTCTGAGAGTATTTTAGGAGGTAAAATTGGCTAGGCAATGTCTGGATATCATTTTGCACATTCTCAATACATTGATAAAAATTTATTAGGGTTGTCTCCTTCGTGACTTAAAAAATGAAGCACTATATGTAGCATCTTTTTATTAAAAAGTATTTATAATAAAATAGTATCTAATTTTATTGTTGACGAGAAGACACATTTGGTAGGCTGGTAGGTAATTATCAAATAAAATAATCTCAAACAACTAGCAATTTTCTATTCATCTGTTGGTGACAATTTAGTGGGACCTCCAATATTTTTTAAATGTTTTTGTTTGACTTTATTTAAAATTGTGCGGCGAGGTATACCGAATTGTTTTTCGGCATCCTATGACGAAATATTTTGGTTTTGTACGAGACCTACGGCGATGTAAAATTAAACTAAATCCGCGATAAAATCCGTAAATAATAGTCTTATTTCAATAATTTTCTCTTTCTAGGAGTGTCTGCAGAAAGGCGAAGAGCTGTTTGCGCCGATCTATTCGTAAAAATTGGGATATCGGATTCTGTTTGGATGCTACGCGATGTATGATCTTCCAAAATAACTATTTTATTTAAAAAGTTACTTGCATTTGAGGGTATTGCACTAGTGGGCAAAAGTCGGATTTGCTCATTTTCTTGGACGGATACATTCTCAAATTGGTTTAAAGTTACATCAGTAATTATTGGTAAATTAACCGTATTTTCTGGTACTTTGCTCGTACTTGCACCTTCGTTTGACGGTAATTTGAATGTTGGAAAAGCATTACCTATCTAACAAATATTTAACAGTTTTATTTTTAGAAAACTTGATGCAGTTTCTTTCGAAGTGATCCTCACATATTCTGTATTGTTGCCTCGTTTTCTCATTAACAAGTTTCATAAGGAGATCTTCGCGCCTCACAGCTTTAAGCCAAGCATGTCGCCTAAAACAAAAATAAAATGACAATGCAAACCAAACACGGTTATACAAAAAACGACTTTGTAACATAGACTAATTCACAAAATGTAATGCTTGCATTTGATTTTAAATAATATAACAGTAGCGATGTATAGTCCACTGTAAAAATTCGTGATCAAAGTGATATTCCATCTTAAAAACAAGCTAGTATAACTTTTTACGTGTGAACATGTTGGGTGTATTTTTTTGTTTATTAACATTAGTACCGATAACTATAACACACTCGTTTTTTTTTATTGAGTAATTTGTTCATTTCTTCTATATATTTATTATATTGATTTCTCCTTAGATTACACACAATAAAATAAAAACCCGCTGTGTAGTAGGTACACTCTAGTAAAAAATCAGGATCAAACAATAAAATAAAGGTAAGTGATAAAAATGATATAGAAATATAGTAACAGAATCGTAAAAAGTAGTAATTAAATATATTCTTACTTTGTAATTGTACTCCTTGGGATAGTTAAAGTATGATATACTTTTATTTTTTCTAGTATTATTCATACACACAGTACAATAAACAACCATAATTAGTTAATAATATAATTCCTCGTTTTTATATTTAAATAACGAACTGAACGAACCAAACTATAAAAAACGAACAACGTGCGTCGCACGCACCCTGATGTTGTCAACTGGCTGTGCCTGCATAAACCGGTTTTTTTCCACTCTCGCAGCGTACTCGACAAGCGGCCAGTGGTCACGCACACAAGCCCCGCGTGCTTGTAGTAGTGCAACTGATTCGCGCGTTTGTATGAAGCTTTGTCTCTGTTCCGTTTATTTACTCATGTGTCGTGAATAAGTAAAATTGCAAAACCAACTTCCCTTCATACTTTGACCGGCTTAGGACGATCAAACATGTGATAAATAAAACATACTTAAACATTTAGTTACTTGAGTATTAAGAGGTATCTATCGCATCTTTGGCGTATTAAAAAAGTTGGAATCGCGATATTTACAATAATTGATATTTAAATTAAATAATAATCACCGTTAATTAACTCACATGTAAATATTCTTAAGTAGCTGCCTTATCTATGTGTATCTTAATAAATGCTCGAAATGTCCCCAGCCGTTCTCCAAACACAATAAAGCAAGACGCTCCAAATTGTCTTTAATTTTACGCAGTCAAATTCTGTCTTTTAATTGTTGCACGGTTTCGGACTATCGCTCGTAAACATTTCTTTTTATTTCTCCCCACAAAAAAAGTCTAGTACGGTAAGATCAAGTGACCTTGCCGGCCATGGTTCGGGTCCTCCGCGACCGATCCAGCGATCTTCGAACTCCTGATCTAGGTACGTACGCACTTCACTGTAGTAGCGAGCCGGGCCCCCGTCCTATTGGAAGTACATGCCGGTTAAATTTGACACTGGCACATCATTTAACAATTCAGTCACTACATACGAAAGAATGTCCAGGTACCGTCTCCAAGTTAAACTGCCCTCAATAAAATAGGGCCCAATGACCCAGTCATTAATAATCCCAGCCCACTCATTCACACTAAATCGCACTTGAAAAGAGTCTCTGCGCGTAACATGCGGATTATGACTGGATATTAAATAATCCGATCCGCGTAAAAGTAGCCTCACCAGTCCCCAGAATATTATAATTTAGGTTTTGTACTAACCAATTACAAAACTGCATTCTTGGTTGATAGTCAGCAAGGACGATATCGTGTACCTGTTGGAAATGGTACGGATACATACCTGATACATTTAATAATTTTCAGACGTCAAATTGGCTCACATTAAAACGCCTAGCCGCTTGTCTCGTGCTCGCTTGTGGATTTTCATTAAAAAATCTCTTTATCATACGATACATTCGTCTCGGGTGTGCTGGTGCCCTCCCCGTGGTTTGGGCATGCGTTGGAATATGAAAGCTACCGAAGTCCAGTAGGTTTTGAGTTACACTCAATATTCTTTTTAATGACGGCGGATTTCTTTGAGAGAAAGAAAGAAAACATTTATTTGTTACAAGCAATGGATTATAGCTTTAATTAAATTACTACATTCAATATATACTTGTATAACAGTGTCTTGTCAACAAAACGGCTCAAGCTCAGCATGTGCTGGTATAAACCAACGACTATTTTCAATTTCATCCGGTATATCTTGATTCAAAGCATCATTGACTAAGTTCGACCATTCTTGGCATATGGAATGAGAAACTAGAAACTAACCATTGAACCTTTTAAATAAGAATAGGAATGGCCTGGCGCCGTATTGTCATTATAGCGTCTTAATTTTTCCCTTTGCTAGTTAGTATTTATTTTTATGCGGTTAACGTGATTCATTCCTTCGTGAAAATTGAAGAAATTGCTTCTAAAGTTAGCCTCTCAATTTCGCTTTCAAGCTATTAACGTTTTTGTCTACGCTTAATAAGTGCCAAATATTTTTAATTGAATTCAAGTCATAATTGAAGGGTGGAATTCTTAAAACTTCCAAACCGTCGGGTTAGAAAATTGCGTCCACTATATACATAATCCTTCGGTAGTTTATTCTTTTTTATTAATTCGTAAAGTTCTGATTTTGAGTAATGCTCGTCGTAAGAGATGTTTTGTTCTGTTAGCCATGACTGCAATTCAGCTTTTTAGTAAGCATATTGGGGGCTTAGAGGTTTCAATGCTATGTTAAGAAGGGGCATTATCCATCACAATGATTCCGTTTCCGGGAAATTGGGTATTAACCTTTCATTTATGCATTTGTTGAAGTTAGCACCATTCATTTCGCTATGGTAGTCTCCCGTTTTTAATTTTGATTTAAACATTAGAAGCGCCACATCTACAAATTCATTTTCGCCCCCGCGTGATTTACAGTCCACCGGTCCTGCGTTAGTTTTTTTTAACGCTAGGTGTGTTTCTTGCCTGCCAATATTTTAAAATAGTGTAGTGAGCGTGTGTCAACGTTTCATCTAAATAGATGAGAGGTTTTTTTAACAGCCCCCAGCACATCATTTTGACGAATGCATCTCAAATATTCAGCCCGCCAGGCTTTAATGTTAGGTCTTTGTATAAAAGCTAATCTCTTGCTCTGACACTTTTTAAATCTGAATCCCAGTAATTCCACGAGTATATCTATTAATTTAGCTTTAAAACATATAAAACTCTTTAAGATATTCCATCTTTTAATACTGTGTCCAAAACACACACACAATAGGTATTCAAGTTAAGAAAATAAATAATTACGTTCTTTTCGTTTCTAAATGTCTTCCTTCTACTAATTGTTGCTTTCTCAAAAGGTCTGTTAACAAATGAATATTTTTTTCTCCGTTTTTTTTTATCGTATGCACTAAATGCTCTTTCGACTTCAGCATGTGAGTGATAATGCGGATTTAGACAGCTCACTTAGCTCACGAAAAGTATTTTTTCCAGCAGCATTTGGCCCAGAAATCAATGATATAATGTGTATTATTTCACATCATTTCTAACATGCCACTGCTATAACAGTTTGTCTATTTTTTCCTCAATAAATCCTAGTTCCTTAGGCATACTTGCTATTTTATTATCTCTACCCTGACCTGTATCTGTAATAATGTTTATTTCTAAATTGTCCAAAATCGTGATAATGCTTTCTGTGGATGCCAAGACCATTGAGACAGTGACTTTTTTCTGATGACATTTCTTCGGCGAGCTGCTTGAAGGCTTCGAATCATTTCTAGATATTATTTCTGAAAGAATTGTCCATTCACATTCTGAAAGACTCTACTGGATTGTATAGAATTCCAAGAGCCGCTTCTAAAGGTTCTTGAAGTGAGTAAATCCTCTCAATCATATCCAGAGTACTGTTCCATCTGATTCCTAAGTCCATTTTTAGCTTTAATGGTTTTTTTTTATTAGGGTTCAGTTGCTCCTGCATTGCAATAAGTTTTTTTGTAGCTATTGGACTCTTGTGGAAATGCTCCACAAATGCTTTTATTTTTTGTATAAGCGCCTCGAGCTCAGTCCTGTCCTGGAGTTCTGCACGCACGAATAAATTAAGTGAATGTATGTAGTGTATATGTAGTATGTAGAGCAATACACGGAAAATGTTCAAAATTGCTTAATCATACAGCCGCTTTAATGTTTGCTGTATTATCACTAACGCAGATAATTATTTTGCTATGTATGTTCCAATATGATAGCAAACCATTCAGCTCATTTTTAATATATTCGGCCGTGTCTTTCCTGACGAGAGACACTCAAAACAGCCATATAATGCTAACTTCATCTCCTAATTCAATAAGTAATGGGCTGTAACTGCTTGAAGAAAAGTTGTTGCTCTAGAAGTCCAACCATCGGTGGTAATAGATACATATTTTGTGCTTTCCAATTCTTCTTTCAATTTTTTTTTTTGGCCCTCTGAGTACTGAGCGTTCAATATTGTATGGCTTATTATGTCATCGAAGGCATTTTGTAACCTGGTTCTTAGTAATGTATGAGGTCTTTAAAACCCTTTTCTCTGACTATACCTACAGGGAGTTTAATAAAAGTACTGATTTTATCTACTTGGAATTGATTGAACTCACTGCACTTGGAATACGGTCAGTGCTAAATGATGAAGTTGATGCAGCAGGAGCTTCCTTAACTGCTGCTTCTGACATTGAGCATAGATAGAACGATGAAGGTAGTTCTATGTTTCTTGATAAGATGCTTTTTTAAATTCGCAGTGCAGCCGCCTTTTATCGAATACATCGAGTTGCAAAGATCACACTTTGCCTTATCGTCTGAAGCTTGCGTTAAAAATTCCATATCTTACTTCTTTTCTTACCCATTGTATTATAGGGAACTGTAAAATAATAAAAAAACAGGATTGACCACTCATTTCTTTATTAAATTACCTAAAACAACAACTAAAACAACTAAAAATGTCTTCAACAACACTTCACAGTTCTATTTGAATCTAATATTCAATATTTAGTTTCTTTCTAGTTTAAAATCAAAAGTTCCTATCTTGATTAGTTAGAGACTATTTACTAAATCAAAACATTAATTAGTTAGAAAAACGATAATTAAGGTATTTTCGTTTAATATATTTCCAATCACCTCTTCGAACATGGCGTATCCGACTTGTAAAGAGGGTACTGTTGACAGACAAACAAGCAGAAGAACCAAAAGTGGAGGCATCACTGTGTTAAGGTGTGTCAGCTCTGCTTTTGATAGTAAATGTACAAGCTATTAATGAACCACTATCAAGTGCAATAGCAGAAGTGACCTCTCCATCTCCAAAAAACTCGCTTATAACTGACGGGATAGGTGAAACTTCAAAATTATTTAATCCTTGCTTACCTCATATGAGCTTATTCTAGCATCATTATTGCGTATTAGAGATTCTTCGCACGGTGATTCGCATAAATTCCAGTACTGCTCGATTTTGAGACGAAGGACAATGGCAGAATCCCATACATGATTTTAGTTGATAGAAATGTGGAGCATTTATTGATGAAAAAATTTATAAAAATTCAGCTGCCGTTCTTATACAATAATCTTATAAAATATACGTAGTTAAATTGGGATTTGTGGGAATTTGAGGTATCATTCAGGCTTTCTTCGATAACTTAGTCTAAGTATTCGTCTTCAAAATCACTCTGAACGTTATCTTCATTTATATTGTTCTCCGTCTCGCTGTTACTGCCATCCGCGGTCTTTTCCTCTTCCTCGATCAAAAAAGAAATAATTTCGCTTTCTTCCAACCGTTTTCTGTGCGCCATGATGTTAAAACGTTCCTAAAAACAATTTCAATTAATTTAGTAATAAAATATCTTATATTTACCATAAATACGTAGTAATAGGTAAAAAGTAGAAAAACTAAATCACTAATAAATGTGCGAAAGTTACACAGAAGATAAAATTGCGCCTCTCGAGCGCAACGCAATGTCATAGCGGCGAAACTAAAGTACTTACCGGACAGCAGCGGTCATCCCTCGGACGTGTTGACTGACGACTGAGCATAGATAATACTATATATATGAGATAGATGCGCCACTCAAGATAAGGTTTTGTAAATTAAGGGCACCCAAATTTAGAGATGGCGCTTCTGTTCAATATGATTATTTAGTACCCCGTAACCCGTTAGATGGCGCTAATAAGATTTGTTTCTTTTTAGTACAAAAGCCGAAAAGACAAAGGTTATTATATTTGAATGGAATGAATTATTTCATATATGCATGTATGTCAAACTTAGGAATAATATTTACTACATCACAAGACATTGGTGATAAAATTGTCTCTAACAGCACTGTACATACACATATGAATTAACTTATATCACGAATTAAATTATGAATAAAAAATAAGTTTCATTAAGTTTTCCTTTTATTACGTTTCTTATAGTAATTTAAAGCTTGTATTTTGGTAACATTTGATTGACAAATTTTTGTTTTTCCTTTAAGTATTCTGTTGACGTTTGTACACCAACTATTTATTACAATATTAAATTATACTGTCCATTAAAAAATCTTGTAAAGTTGTTAGGTGCGTTTTACAAGAAAAATGAGAGAAATCACAAAATATATTTATTAGTTGTTTTAAAGAACCTCTCAGATATTTTTGTTGTGGTTTATCATTTAATATTATTTGAATGATCATGCAAACATCGTCTACAAGTCCGCACAGTGCCTCCGATGGCAGGCATAAGAATTTTCTTTCCTTCTTTTTGGTTGACAATTGGCACAAAATGTTTTTCAAGCCATTCTTCAAAAATATCAGCATCTATCCAGCCAGACTTTGAAACAGCCATTTTAAGATTTTGGGGCATTAACAAGCCAGTCAGACCAACAGTGCTTCCCTTTGTATATGAAGAATGGAGAGATGATGTCACCAATAGCATTCCCAGCAAAAACTATGGTAAAACAAGACTTACTCGAATTTTTCACTTGTTCTGGGTGACGAGTGGAACGTCTGAATAAAAGTTTCTTTTTTCCAGGGTCATATGGAAACCTGACTCGTCCATATTATAAATGTTGTCGGGGCTAACATCTTCCATCTCTTTTTCAAGCATGTCGAAAAAATCGTTTACCATGTCTTCATTCACTTGGGCTCGTTTCCTGGAGACCTTGTGAGCTATTTTTTCTTTTAAAGTTGGGTGGCGTTTCAGGTAAAGTTTTGCCCACTCGTAGCCAGGACTGTTATCTTTGAACACTGGAACTGTTTTGCCAATGTTATCGAGGTATCTTTTAACCACATCCCTAAAGTCCTGGAGACCAATTGGTATCCCCATGTCACTTAGTGATAACAAGTGATCTCTGAAAATGATTTCTTCGTCCATAGTTACGGAAGTTGGACGTCCAACTGATTTGTTGTGTTTGTTTTTAAGTTTTAAATTTATAGTGCTTTTCGGAATTTTATAAATTTGGCAAGCTTTTCTCTGACTTAATGCACCTGACCTTTATTTTATTTAAGGCTTCTTCCAACATCTCCGGTGTATAATTTGATATGGTGCTATATTTGCGCACACCTGGCTCTTTAATGTTTTTTTTTCGTGGCATACTTAATATAATTATATCTGAAAATAAATAATATCTTTAAAATTATTGTGCAAGTCATCATGTATGTAATAAAATGTTAATATGTATGAAGCAGGAGTGGGAGACCTTCGTGCAACAGTCGACGTTTCTAGACCGATGATGATGATGTAGAACGTTGTCCAAAGTTACCCCCAATTTTATTATGCTTTTAGAAACAAACTGTGAGTAACACAGTAACTTTTTTTTTCTGCGTGGGTAGTTACAAAGGATAGTGACATAAATTTTGCTCTCTACATTTTTATTTATTTAAATCATTTAAAAGTAATAAAATACATTATTTATATGTTGATAAACATCAGTTAGACTGTCTACCTGCCGGTGATAATTTTCATATCCTGTCTGTATTCCTATCTGGAGTTTCTAACCACTGTATTCACTGCACTATATTTCACGGAAGCATGGAGGCTGAATTGAAAACATCTTTGGAGGGCATGAAGGAAGAATTCCACAGGAGGATGGCAGCCTTCGAATCCGACCTTCTGAAGACTACAGCAACTACATCTGGCTCTTCCGACTTGGCAGCAGAATTTGCTTTGTATAAGGCTTTTGTTACCCAGGCTCTCCATCTGCTACAACAACAAATTGAGGCATTGACCAACACGGTGGATACTATGGAGATGCAGAGGCGCCGCAAGATGCTGCTAATACATGGTGTTCCCGAGCAAGCTGATGAGAAGTCTGCACAGGTGGTTGTTGATATTGTAAAGCAGCGCCTAGGCTTTACGGACTTCAGCAACAATGATTTGCAACGCTGCCATCGGATGGGTCGACCCACCTCTTCAAATAAGCCAAGGCCTCTGCTCGTGAAGTTGAAGGATGTTGCTACGAAGGATAGGGTCTGGTTCAACAAGACCAAATTAAAAGGCTCCGGAATAACTCTGTCCGAATTTCTTACAAAGAGGCGACATGATATATTCATGGCAGCTCGCGATAAGTTTGGTGTTACCAACGCCTGGACCCGGGACGGAAATGTTTATGTCGTGAGCGCTGGCGTCCGACATCGTATTGTGTCGCTCAATCTGCTGGATCAGATGAAAGTTGACACTCCAGCGAAGCCGACGCCAGTCAAGAGGACCATCACCGTACCCAAGACTAGACGGGCAGCGACAGCCAAGAAATAGTGAATCTTTTTTCATTCTTTCCATTCAAGCTTGTGTGCCAGGTAAACAAGTTTAGTCCCGTGTTTATTAGTATTGTAAACGTAGATTAAGCCCTTTTCTGTTCTCGTTTTTCACTTTGTCTTGGTTTTTTTTTGTTAAAGTTTATTCTTTGTTTTTTCTAATGTTAATTTGATTTATTTTATTCGTTTTAGTTTTATCCACCCACAACTCATCCACACTTTTCATTTTTGATGATTGACGTATTATGTCATTTGTCAACTTTGACATTCAACGTTTCGTTCAGAAACTGATAAACCTGTGTAGTTTTGTTTTAACGTAGATACTTTTTTATTATGTTTACCTGGTTTCTCATTACTTTTAATGTCTAATATTAACTCTTGATGTGTGATATTTTGTCTCTAAATTAATCATTTTTATATTTATTTTCTCACAATGTTTTTCTTGTTTTTAGTGATAGTGCGAATGCTTTTTTTTTTTGTATGTTTTGTTTTCACAACCGGCAGATGGATGATACTTTATTTTATTTTTTAATTTTTTTTTTTTATATTTATTTTAGTTTATATTTTATTATTATTTATTTTATTTTATTTTACCAATGTATGTGCAGGATGATTGTAGCAGTGACAGTGAAGAATTCTTCTCTGCTTGTAGTGATGATAGTTTCCTTAGTGTTCCCTCACTTGCCGACACTCTCTCGTGCCAGTTCTCTGACGTCCCTAGGAATTTCAATGTGGTCCATATCAACGCCCAGAGTATTCCGGCTCATTTCCCCGATATGCTGGCTAGTTTTGACTGTACTCATATACATGCTATCCTTGTTTCAGAATCTTGGTTAAAACCTTGTTTATCTTCTTCCACTTACTCCCTCCCAGGATTCCACCTCATCAGAAATGATCGCGCGGTAAGAGGTGGTGGTGGTGTAGCTATCTATCTCCGTTCACAATTTCGCTATACCATAGTAAGTGTATCACCGCAACCGCCACCGCCCAATGCTGGCGAACATCTTTTCATAGAGGTGGAATTCTCACTTAATAAACTTTTACTCGGTGTTTACTATTGTCCTTCGCTTCACATAAATTTCTTTTCTTCTCTTGAAATAATTCTTGAGAATTTGGTTCCCACGTACAGTCAAACCATAATCATGGGTGATTTCAATACCTGTCTCCTTAAGAAAGATCATCGCTCATCCTCTCTTGTGAATACTATCCAATCCTGTAATCTTTCCATACTTCCTCTTTCAGCCACTCATCACTCTCCTAATAAAACTCCTTCTCTACTAGATCTTATTTTTGTTTCTTCTTTGAATAACGTCGCGAAACATGGGCAGTGTTCTGCGGACGCTTTCTCCTGTCATGACCTCCTATTTCTTTCCTATAGACTTCGTACCCCCAAATCCTTACCCAAGATCCTTTTGCAGCGAAATTTTCGTGGTATTGACCTGGATAATCTTCGCAAGGCTGCTAATAACATCGACTGGAGTTTGCTCCTTCACTCAGACCGTTTGGATGACAAGGTGCATATTTTCAATACCAAATTAATTGAACTATTTGACAAGTATGCACCAGTTCGCTCTGTTAAAATTAAGCACCTACCGTCACCTTGGCTTACTGCCGAAATTAAAGAACTTCTTGCTAAAAAAGCGTCGGCTAAGTCAAGGTACAATCGTCGCCCCAATGAGTCGAATTGGCTAAAGTATGTAGCCATTCGAAATCACTGCAGTAAGGTGTGTAGGAATGCTCAACGCCGTCATATTCACAACTCAGTTGAAAACGGAGACTCAGCTAAAGTCTGGAAATTTCTCAAGACATTGGGAGTGGGTAAATCTCACCATGATTCGATACCTAAATCCATTGATTTAAATTCTCTAAACCATCATTTTTCTTCATCGTCCAATTTCGATAAGACGATTAAAAATATCACTATTCGACATCTTTCTACTCTTAAGACTCCCAATTACTCGGCTTTTGCTTTCAAACAATTTGCTGCTTGTGATGTTGAGAAAACTATTAAACTTATTTCATCTAATGCAATGGGTAGTGATCGCGTCACCCGTAATATGATTCTACCTATCCTTGACGAAATCCTTCCTATAATTTCCCATATCCTTAACCACTCCATCACTACTGGGATTTTCCCAAGTGCTTGGAAAGAAGCCCACATTATCCCCATTCCTAAAAAATCCAACGCCTCTACACTTTCGGAATTCCGACCCATTTCCATTCTCCCTTTCCTTTCCAAAGTTCTTGAACGCCTGATCCACACTCAATTGAACGATTTTCTATCCAAAAATGATCTCCTAAACCCGCTCCAGTCGGGGTTTCGTCCTGGGCACAGCACAACCACCACCTTGACTCATATTACGGATGGCATAAGATCCGGTATGGAGGAAGGCAAGCTGACAGTCTTAGCATTGCTGGACTTCAGTAACGCCTTCAATACCATTGATTTTGATGTATTGCTCAGTATGCTGCGTTCTCTCAACATATCTCCAACAGCAGTTGACTGGTTTCGTAGTTACCTGTATGGGCGCCGGCAACGCATCTGTGTTGAGGATAGTTATTCCTCCTGGTGCTCCTTATCTGCAGGCGTTCCACAGGGCGGCGTGCTATCTCCTCTACTCTTTGCTGTCTTTATCAATTCTATATCTAATCATCTTCGCTCCTCCTACCACCTCTACGCAGATGATTTGCAAATTTATACTCAGGCACCTTTTGATAGGGTTATTGAGGCGATTGACAACATTAACAGAGACATCCAGCACATCTGTGTATGGAGTAAGACTCATGGCTTAAGAATTAACCCATCCAAAACTCAGGCGATCATTATCGGTAGCCCCAGAATGATTTCCAAACTTGATAGGGACCAGCTACCACATGTAATTTGCGACGGTACTACCGTCCCTTATAGTGACAAAGTTAGGAACCTTGGAGTAGTTCTGGACAAATCCTTCACCTGGGGTCCACAGCTTCAGGAACTTAGTCGAAAATTATTCGCCTCGGCAAGGTCCTTGCGAAGATTACACAACCTTCTACCTGTTGCTACGAAGATTTCATTAGCGCAAACCCTCCTTCTCCCTATCCTTGATTATGCCGATGTCAGCTATCCTGATCTCACCGAGGACCAACTTAATAAACTTGAGCGCCTTCAAAACTTTTGTATTAGATTCATATTTGGTCTACGCAAATATGATCATGTTTCAGAGTTCCGTGTTAAGCTCAAGTGGTTGCCCATACGACTTCGTCGGAATGCTCATATTCTGTATCTTCTGTACAATATATTGTTTAATCCTCTTACCCCCTCTTATCTCAAAGATCGATTTGTATTTCTCCACGACTCACATACTAGATCCCTGCGGTCGTCAGAGAGCTTGAAGTTGAGAATGCCCGTGCACTCCACCACATTCTTGGATAAATCGTTTACTGTCCAGGCTGTTCGACTGTGGAACGCATTACCAGTTGTGGTAAGACGGGCACGATCACTATCATCATTCAAAAAACTTGTTAAAGATTACTATCTTTCTCACTGAACTGACACATTTCTGTGGATAATTTACCTATTTGTATGTACTGGTATTTTAATATATATGTATTAATATATTATGTATATATATCTTTCAATGTATGTATTGTTATTATATTATTTATGTATGTATATTTGTATATATATATGTTTATATAACATAATATGTGTATTTATTATTTGTAATTTTATTAAATTATTTGTACTTATTTGCAATACTTTTCCTTTCTAAGCAGGTTCTATCCTTTACACTTTAGACTGCCCTTTATTTATCCTATTTTTAAATCCATCCCATGGTTGTCTGTAAGACATTGCCTTCGGCGATAAGACCGCCAATTGTACTTTTATATATGTGATTTCTGTTTGTATTTGTTTTCCTTTTGTGTGCAATAAAGTGTAAATAAATAAATAAATAAATAAATAACATTGGACCGGTCCAATGTTGCCCCAATTTCCTTGATATTCTGGCTTCAAGATTCATTTTATTAGTTTTAGAATTGTAAAACGTGGAACACTCAAAAAAATACATTCGAATCAAAAAACCATAATTATACATCACAAAAATGCAAAAACTTACCGGTTTTGGGCTCAAAAACTCACAACATAGATAATTAAACACAGCAAATATTTTTATCGCGTCTGCAAGGCCAGAAAAGATCTGCTGTTTATTGACAAGTGACACAGTTTGACTGTCATATTTAGTTTTTTTTTCCATGGATTCTACACTTCATGCTTGGATACTACATGCATTTTACTAAATTAAGTTCAGATACGGATAAAAATAATGAAAAGTGTTTGTTCAGGGTGTGGTCCAATGTTATACCGCTGGTCTAATTTTACCCAGAATGACTGTATACTAGTGAAAATATACACATCTATATCCACCTACGTACATATTTACAACCACTTAATTGTCAAGGGCTATAAATAAGTAAATAAATAAATATGAAAATGCTTAAACACATAAAGTTAAAAATCAATTTAAAGCCTATATTATATGACAACTCCTATTATATAGAAATTAATCGTGTGGGGTTTTAACTTTGTTCTAGTGGTTGTCATTATATTGTCAGTTAATAAATAAAAATACTTACCAATATTTAATGTCGGAACAGCATTTTTTGTGAGACGACCGGAGTTCGTTCGATAAAACTCCTCAAAATGATGATCACATTGCGTATGTTGTTGTAAATATAATTATCACCCTTTGCTTTATCCATATCGCTCACCACCATTTTCCACTGAGCAAACTTTTCTGAAGAAGGGTAATCAGGTGAAAGGAAATGATGAACTTTTCCTGAAAACAGTTTAAAGTTGTTAATATGTTTTTATCGGTTGTCACTTCAAATTGATTGCTTTAAAATAATACATTTTACCAAAATTCTATAGCAAATAACATGTAAAATCTTACCTAGAAAAGGAACACATCCAAAGTAGCATTTAAATGCCGATTTTCTTGGTATTTCGTACGGTTTACAAATCCAGATCAAATAGCAAAAACGGAGTCCAGTATACACAGCAGTTGGTAAATCGAAAAGGTATCGTAACAGAGTCCAGGGGAGCAGCAAGGTCAAACGTTTAAAACATATATCAAGTCAATTGACACAATCCGTAGTCGTAAAAAGCAGGGGTCAAATAATGAGAACCAAACACTTCGAAGCAAACAACTGAAATAATTTAAAATTTTGAACTTGGTACCATTGGACACCGTCGCGATCCAATACGTCATAATTTACGTTTCGTTTCACGGCACCACAAACCTAAATAATGTTTATCAAGAATTATTTTTATTTCTTTATTATATAATTATTACAGAAAATTATGATAAACATTTTTAAATAGTATGCTTTAAAAATATATTTTATTTTAAATTTAATGTCTACAAGTAGCTACATCTATCGTCACTTAAATTGAAGTATGACATTTTTCGGGACCCAAATCTGTAGATGGCGACACTTTGTATGGATAACTTTTTAGGTACGGAAATGTATGGAAGTTTCAACCCCCTGCGACTGAGTTGGCTCGAAAACACAAGAGTAAACTCGCGCGGGTTCAAAAAAGACAGCGATATATCTGTTTCGCGGGCGCCTCTGAGGCGCAGTTTATCTTTCTAGGGTTAAGGGTTGGCATATTTGAAAAATCATGAATGAATTTACAATAATATGAAACGAAACCTAGGAATGAATTGATATCATTAATCGTTATTAATATCTTAAGGCGTTTGGGGAATAGAATATCGTGTACCGCTTAAGTTTTTCAGGATTTGGCTTTACGCCTTTGTCTGTTATTAAGTGCCCTAGGTAACAAACTCTTTTCCGAAGAAATTCGCATTTATCTGGCTGTAACTTTAATCTAAATTGGCGAAGTCTATCGCACACATTGGATAAGTTTTTAATATGGGAATTCACATAATGTGTATGAATTACTATATCGTCTAGGTATGCGAAACATTGAATACCCTGAAGACCAGCCAAGGCGGAATTCATGAATCTTTGGAATGGTCAAGGATCATTTTTGAGTCCAAACGGCTTGCGTGTGAATTCATAATGTCCTCTTGGGACGGAAAACGCAGTTTTAGAAGAATCTTCGGAAGACATGTTAATTTGATGGAATCCGGATGCCAAATCTAATGTGCTAAAATATTTACATATACCCAATTGGTCTAGAATTTCGAATATGTTGGGTATCGGATATGAATCACCAATTGTAATATAATTGAGCTTGCGGTAGTCGATTACTATTCGCCATTTTCTTTGTGCGAAGCATCAGTTTTCTTCGGTACAACCCAAACTGGTGAGGACCAGGGAGAAGTAGAAGGTTTTATTATTCCCTGTTGTAATATTTTATCAATTTGAGATTCGACTTCTTTTTATGGCACTCAGGGAATCGGTATGTTTTAACGTGAATGGAATCTATAATGTTGTTTATATTTACTACTATGAATGGTTCCACTTGCACACCCGGTAACCCTTGATCATAATTATCCCCAAGTAATTGCAAAAACTTATTTTCTATTTGTGTTAAGGGTGGCTCTGCACATGGTCCTCCTCCAGTTCTTGACTGTGATTTACGTCAAGCTGCCACTCTTTTTTTTTATTTAGCTTTATAGTCCACCCTGTACTGAAAAATGTTAGGTGTAGTTTAGCATACAAAATTATCATTGATATTATTATGGAACCATTATACATAATAGTTCCATAGCCTTTTTATCTAGACTAGATACTATACACATGAATAAATTAATATAAGTAATTACTTTAAACCATCCTTTCCAATCTTTGTATGTGCCTTCGCCCTGAGAGTTTAGGATCCCTGCAAGCACGGCCCACTTTTGTTTGGAATATTCCTTTGTATGCAGGGACCGATTATACGCCATAGCGATATCTCTATGAGAATTTAAATATTCCTATAGTAAATCGAGCTGTCGCCCCGAAACTGTCCGAATGCTGACGCAGCAAAAAGCTTAAATCACTTAAAAAATAAAAAAAATCACTGGAAATTCCAGCTTCGCTCTAAGCCTGTAGTGATTTCTTTGTTTTACAATATTATTCGTATTATATTGAAAGCCTCCGTGGCGCAGGCGGTTAGACGCCGCCTGTGAAACAAGAGGCTGCGGGTTCGATCCCCGCACCGAGAGAAATGTTTGTGCGGCCCACAAATATTTCTTTCGGGTCTGGGTGTTTGTGAGACCGAAAAGTCTCTCGTAATTCCTGATACCCCACGACACAAGACTCGATCTTAGTGTGGGGTCATGACTATGTATGTGACTGTTGGGTGTTATTTATTTATTTATTTATTTATTTATATACATATTTCAAGACAATTACATAACACATGTCGGCCCTAATTATTTAATTAACTTATATGAAATTATAATCAAAATTCAGATAGTGACTATCATCAAACATGCGATCAAAATATCGCAATGTATTATTTCTTTGAAAGTTTTACTCTTTAAACCAGCCATACTCAACCTTTTTTTACTAGGGCCAAAAAACGTTTCAGTCATGGGATCCCGAGCCGCAAGAGAGAAATCATTAGGTCATAAATAAAACATAAGTCAAAGGTAACGATGTATTTACTTTATTTATGAGAAGAAAATTGAAAAATCTATATTTTAATGCGATATTTGATACTGTGAACACTTTTTCACAATTTTATCAAGATCTGGCTTCTTGCTACATGCTACTTTTATTACATCATCCAGATGAAAATCTGTAAGTTTTTTCTGTATACATTCTTTGTATATTTCATTTTAGAAATAGAAAATTCCCACCCAAAGGATGTTAGTAAAATTTGAGCACATCTTGATGTCGCTAAGCGTCCGGGTGAACCCCAATTTGTTTATAACGAGGGTGGTTCAAATATGATCGAGACAAATGCTCTGGCACGTTTATTTATTATCGAAAAAAATTATAAAAATTTACAGTTTTTCATGGTACTTTCCCTCACTAATTACACATTTTGTCCACCTTTCCGGAAGCTTCTTGATGCCGGTATCGAAGAATTCCTTGGGCAACTCGGACAGCCATGTGCGCACGAACTCTTCTACCTCGTCGTCTGTATTGAATCTTCGTCCGTCGAGGGCTTCTTTCAGTGGTCCAAACATGTGGTAATCGCAGGGTGATAAATCCGGACTGTAGGGGGGGTGTTCCAGTACCTTCCACCCCAATTTCGATATTGTATCGAGCGTGAGACGCGCGGTGGGAGGGCGTGCGTTATCCTGGAGAAGAATCATACATTGTGCTGGAATGCTCCTCCGTTTCGAACGATAAGCGGATTTTACGTTTGTTTTCAGAAGATTAGAGTAGTATGCAGCATTGACGGTACGTTGTGTGCGCAGGAAGTCAACGTACAGCACGCCCCGCCGGTCCCAGAATACAGTACACATAACCTTACACGCAGATTTGGTTGTCCTCACTTTGATTGGCGCCCCTTCGTCCTTCTTCCTCCACTCTTTAGACGACACCTTGCTTTCGGGAGTGTAATAGTGTACCCATGTCTCGTCTGTAGTGAAAATTTGCGTTAAAAAACCGTCCCCCTCCGTCTCGTATCGCGCCAGCAAGCGGCGACAAACTTCCAACCGTATGAATTTTTGCTCGAAGTTCAACATTTTGGGAACCCATCGCGCCGTTATTTTGCGATATTGAAGGTGTTCGTGGATGATAAACTCTACACTACCAATACTGATGCCGAGTTCGGCCGAAATGTCTCGAACATTTATCCTACGGTCCTCTAAAATGAGTTGTTCTACGCGGCGAATGTTGTCTGGTGTGATGCTGGTTCGCGGTCGACGATCATGCAGCTGATTCTTGACAGTTTCGCGGCCATCCTTGAACGCTTTGGCCCATTTAAATACAGCAGCCCTACTCAGGCACTCACTACCGAACTGATTTCGCAGACGCAGAAAAATTTCCGTGATTTTAACGCCTTCCCACACTAAAAAACGAATGACAATACGTTGCGCAACAGCAGTCGGCACTTGACGTTCACTCATGGTCCTAGCACGCGCGTGACAGGTGCGTTCGCGACAAAAACTATGCCGCACAGTTCGTAAGGGATGCAGCTATCACATACGGAAGCCACGATCTTCAAAACATACATGCGCGCCATCTATAGCGTTTGTCTCCATCATATTTGAACCGCTCTCGGATATTACGTTTAGTGTACACGTCTCTAGATTACATAAGCCTTGAATATCAATACGGAATAAAATGAACATGCATGCGTGCGCGCTCGACCAGTGTCGATTTATCCCTCTGACCCCGTCGGCGCCACACAGCTAGTGCGTCTAACATTACCGCTGCGTTCGGAAAGTTAATAATATAAAGAAATGTGTTACTGATTAGAATTATTAAGTCATGAATTCTTAATTCTTATTAAAATTAAATGTTCAAATAATATCTTATAATTCGGTAAGTGTGGTAATCGTTACACTGTTTAAGAAAAATAGAAATGTTATGTACCTACTTTAAATTTGGAATGAATCAAAACAAAAATGTATTATTGTGTAGTTAGGCTGATTATGCTTTAATTTATAAAAATGAAGGATTTAATTATTATTCTCTAGTAAATATAACTTTGCAAAGAATACCTGTATTATGTGCATGTAAAGCTGGGCTGGCAGATATTGGGTGGTCCAAATGTAATGTAATCGGGTACACTTCTATTCTTATTATTACAAAGCATAGTATTTATATGTTTTCCAATAGTAATAATAAAATAATTGATATTAAGTTAGGAATAGTTATCATTATTAATTAATTAAATGAAATCTTACCGTGTCCGGAAAAGGATTTGGCTCCAGTCCTTTGGCACCAGTGCCAAAATCCAGTTCCCTCCATCACTGCAACATCCAGTGGTCATGGCATCCCAATTCTGATAGATTTACAGCTGGTCCACCACCAGTGCGCCTTAATTAGGCATTATGTAAGTCAAAATGTTTCTTCAGAGCGCATTTTTTCTCAGACCAATACTAAAAGAATCTTATATTTTTAGTACGATATGCGAAATGTGCATGAAATGCGAAATCTATTATTATGTGGGTATATTACTGGACGATCATTTACCAGCCAATGCCATCTTTTACTGCGCCGCCTTTAGAATTTAAGGCTCAGGATTTGTGTTTCCAGAGTAACGATATTGTACAAATCGGTTCCGCAATTAGTGATACGCAACTGATATTGTACCAATATAATCTAAATTGCGTATTCAGCAGTATCCATTTGTTCACTTGATATCCTCTGGAAATAGTAAATGGGTTTCAAATTTCAAAATGTTTATTTATATACATATTGCGTTTTAAATAATTTGTAATATAACAATAATATTGTATGGAAATATTTAAGTTTTTCCATTTATCTGTTGATTTTTGAATAACGCCACCGAAATAATTTATTTTTTAGTTCTTGCCACAATCGATTAATTTAAATCCGTGCTCGAGGACCCTGTCGGGGTCTTGAGAGGTCTCTTGAGAGGTATGGTTACATGATAAAAATATCTTAAGTGTTTGGCAAAGTTTAGTATAGTCAGACTTGATAATAACATTATTTATGGTATAGTCTACAAACATTCCTAAGTTGTGGCAATAATGTACTGTAATGAGACTTCAGCGGTAGAGCAAAAGAAACTCGAAAACAAATAACGATACTTTTACTTTACTCCAAGTTGCGACTTGTCTCTTGACGCCATTCCACCAAATTGCAGCTTCTTCTTTGAGAATTAGCGGCACACTCTTGAGCGCGTCTTCGTCTGAAATTTTCTCGATTGACTTGAATACAGAAGCACTAGCCAGAAACGATACAGCCTTCTCAGTTTCCCGGGCACCGCCTTAGGAAAATTTGCAGGTGGTGACGGAACCTCGCTGCTGTTAGTTTCCAATGACTGACAGGAGTTTTTCAAATTGTTTAGCTGTTAAATTCATCCCCTCTGATTTGCTCGGCTCGGGTGATTTGACAGTCGAGGGGAGATGCATGAGAAAAAATTGGATATATTAAATATTATAGGACAAACAACCGCTACCATAGTTACACATAGACATAAAAGAAACATTTAGATATAACAACGATATTTAAACTTAACAATAAAATGAAAAAGTTATTTACTGGTCCTCAATACTAGCACCCATACATAATAGATATACTGTGTTAAACAATAACACAACATGTCATAAATTTAGTGAAAACAAATATGACAATAATTTATATCAACAACCCAATAAAAAACATATTTTCTGTTATTTATTGAAAATAACTTTATAACCAGAGGTTCAAACATGAAACACATATCGCACCCCCGGTGCAACAATGTCACTTTTGCAAAAATTGCTAGGTTGGAAGGTATAAAGAAATCATCTTATATTTTTTAGAATATTATGTGGTCATAATTTTTTTAGGGGTAAATTAAATGTTGATATTGTGATAGAAGCTGTTCAACTTGTCTATGTCTTGAAATATCATATTTTTATACGATGTCAAAGTTTCAAATATTTTTCCTGAAAAGTTGCATTTTTGCAAAAGTGACATTATTGCACCGGGGGTGCGATATGTACTTACACCAAAAGTTACACGAAACATAGACACAAAACTCTGACAAAATTATCATGTTTCTCTTAAGTCAGAGGTATAGTTATTATATCTGCAACTACAAACAAGTACACAACGATTTAATAAGAATCGTAGCGAATGATAAAAGAAGTCAAATACCGTACCTAGCAAAAGAGGAATTTTATGAAAACGAAGATATACATAAATATATATATATATTTATACATATACATAAATATATATATATATTTATACATATATCCAAACCTGAAGACCGAGCTAGAAGATTTGCTGGCTACACAATGAGTTTCCACCAAGAAGTCGGTACCATACCAACCCATACATAGTGAGGCATAACAAACACGAGTAGTACTTCCAAAAATACACTTACCTACCTACCATTAACTATATAAAGGGTGGTTGTCATTTCAGGACCTCTCCAATACTTTAGTGCATACCCACCAGTCTTTAACAAAAGTTGAAAAAGTGCACTATTTAAAAACAAGTCTCACTGGTGAAGCCGCTGCAATTCTCAAACATGTTCAGGTTACAGATTCAAACTATAAAGAAGCATTTAACACATTACAAATGAGGTATGGAAATAAAATAATTACATTCAACGCTATAATGAAAAGATTATTTTCACGAAATAAAATGGCATTCAATAATTAAAATCTTTTAAAACAATTGTTGGACACAACGTTTGAATGCTTGCATGATCTCAACAACCCGAATGTATGCACTGAAAACTGGGACCCACTGATAATATTTGTCATAGTACAAAAACTTGATGCTGAAACACATAGAGACTGGGAAGAATATGTATGTAACAATTTTCTAGAATCAGTCTAGATCGTAGATCTTCACTCAATATGTTTCATAAATTTCTGGAGTGTAGATTTCGCACATTAGAACTCACCGAAATTCATAAAAGAAGAAAATCAATGCGAAAGGTTCTACGAAGAAACTTACATATAAAAGAAATACTGATGGAAGATTTGTTGTAAGACTCCCATTTCGGACAAAACACAAGTGAAATTGCATTAAGTCGCTTGATTCAACAAGAACAACGATTCCAAAGAATGCCTGAATAAAAAGAAGAATATGACTAGGTCTGAGAAGAATAATTAACAATGGGACATATAGAAGAAGTTCCAGAAGACGAATTAAGCAAACGGTGTGTATACTTACCACATCATGCCATTGTTAGAAGAAACAAGAAAACAACAAAACTAAGAGTTGTATCCGACGCCTCAAGCAAAGGCGATAATGGAATATCCTTAAATTATGAACTCATGACTGGACCAGTACTCCAAGAAGATAAGCGAAGTATTATAATATGAAGATGGCGCATGCATAAAATCTGTTTTGCAAGCGACATAGTAAAAATGTATAGGATGCTCCTCTTAAACGACGACGAAACAGACTAACACTGAATCCTTTGGCGCCACAGCAGTAACAATGACATTTTAGAAGAAAGACCTGAAATAAAAGCGTACAGATTAAAACAGTTACGTTTGGTACCGCTTCCGCACCTTACCTTGCTTTTAAAACATTAAAAAAGATACCCGAAGAGGAAGGAAGAAAAAATACTGAAGCCGCCAAAATAATTCATGAAGGTTTCTATGTTGGCGATTTAACTTCAGACTGCGACACAACAGAGCAAGCTATAAACCTTGCTAAACAAATTACAACCATTTTGGAACAATTCGAACTGCAAACATCTCCAATACCCAGAATTTTTAGTACTCTGGATAACATCTGTTTTAAACATTTTACTGAAGGCAGTGTAAATAGGTTTGCTAAAAGGGCGTCACATTTTATGCTTTTTTTTTAATATGAAGAGCGATTATATTTTTTCGTCCATGGAAAATCGCCTTCCTTTAACTTTTTTAGTAGTTTGATTATACTGCATTCTACAGAAAGTTTTGGAGGCGCGGTCATTTTTTCCAGAATCTCATTTATGTGCATTTTCTGAACGCGCCACTGAAGATAATGAAAGTTCTTCAAATTGAGAATTTTGATCATCAGCCGCTGAAGTAGAGGCAGAGGGGCCAGTTTAACCTTTAAGTACTGACGTGGTTAGGTTAGGTCATTAATGGTGATGTGACGACTCACATACGGCTTATAATAGTAGGTAATATTTAATATATTTTAATAGAAATTATATTTAGTGAATTATTAAATATGTTTGAACATTATTTAGGAACACGATGAATAAAGAAAACAAGAGAAATATATTTAAAATCAATATTTATTCGGCACTTTTTGAAGCCTTACCAAATATCAGTTTTATTATTGTCACTAATCTTATACTCTATTTTTTTACATAATATTGGAACTTTGAACTTAAAAATACTATAAAATGATTATTAAAGATGAAATAATAATATTAGGAAGAAATAAGTATTTATTTATTAGTCGGAAATTTAAATAGTATCAGCACAATCAATGCAAACATTTTTCGAACATCCGAGACTGATAGGCTTACGACATGTTACACATGTGTACTTAGTACGCCTCTTGAGTCGTGATGGACATATTTTGCATGTTTTTTTTACCATGGTTGTAACATAGTTGAAGAGGAATATTTGTTGGTCTATCGGCAATTCGTCTTCTTGTTCGCAGTATCTGATCTAAGATTTTAATATAATTTTCAATAACATGTTCACCCAAATTATATTTATAGTACAAAGCGTATGATTCGTCTCGGCTTACATGAATTTATTTATTTATTTTAGACCAAAGGATTTTGTACTGAGTTTTTAGTCCAATTAAACTGTGTATTTGTTGCAGACAAATACAATTTATTGTTATCTTCTTCGTGTAGAACATCGACAGGACGGCAAGCATAATTCATTACGTGTATCTTCAGAATCAACATTAATTGGAAAGTTGTATGTTCCATATTTGGTTATTTTTCAAATTATAGTCATCAATAGGATTTTCAATTGGTGTTGCGAGTTATGTGTTGGGTGTGTGTGGGACTTTACGACGATTGAATTTATATTCAAATAAAACTTTAATGACAAAAAGATTGCAAAATTAAGTCAAAGAGAGTACATTGCTAAATTAAGTTTAGTTACAACTAGTCGAAGTGATGGCGCCCGAGAGTAATGGCGAGCGAGACGGCGCGGCTCCCGGCACCCGTGGCAGCTCTCGGCGCGGCCCGGAACACGCCACAATGCTCCGCGCTGGTTGGCTACCGCGCAAGCGCCGACCAATCAGGTGCGGTGTAGAGGGCGCTGCACACGCCGCGAGCGGCACTACACATTGGCGCAGGCCCGCATCGCGTCATAAATCCATGACGTTATTGGCTGGTCGCCACGCTGTTTTTTGTAGAACGACCGGCGCGATGACCGCCTAACATCCCGATAGATGGCGTAAATTCTTCTGAACCTTCTACAATTGGTATAAATGTATTTTCACCAAATTCGATTTCTTTGTCGGTGCCCCATTCAGTACAAGTGTTCAACAGCATTGCAGCGATGTGTTCTGAAGTATTACGTTTCATTTGACTGGTACATTTCAATAGCAATTGAATTGAATTCAATACTGGTGCCGAAGTGTGCTGTTATTCCCAAATAGCTCCTCATGGTCATTGTTTCAGTCCACATGTCAGCAGCAAGAGTAATATTTTCAATGTTTGACAACTTTTCTTTAAAGTCTATCGATAATGCTGCGTATCTTTCACCAACCCATCGAGTCAATGTCGTCTTATTGAGAAGTTTGTGATGATGTGCAATAACTTTAATCAAGTTGCGAAAGTCTTCTTTTTCAATACATCGAAGAAATCAATAGCTTTCCTAAACATCGGATCAATTCGATGTATCATAATGTAAACTTGGACTCCGATACAACGGCTGTGTTATGGCTTGCATACCGTCGATTGAAACCGCGAAAACGAAGAGAAAGTCGACGATTTACCATCCATCCAAATCTACGTGACAGAATTACGCATAGTATGTTTATAATAATTATACCCAAAGCTCAGAGAAAACAGTGAAAAGTTTTTCAACTACTTTCAGATGTCATTGATTGTTTTTGTGATGCTGGATCTTTATTGTTGAATGAACCATTTCCATCAGAAGATTCTAATTCATCATGGAGCAGATACAATATCTTATCCAATGACTCTACATCAAACTCCGTACAGAAGAAAGAAATGAATAGAAAAAGAAAAAAAATAATTTCATATTAGCAAAAGAAAAAAATACTTTTAAAGAAGAACAAACGATTATTAGTGAGCAAAAACAAAAGATCGTTAAAGAAAAGAAAGACAAAAGATTCTCAAGAACGGCTTAAAATAATGAAAAAGGCTATAATATGCCGTCTAAATAAATAAAACCGAGTCCTTGTGTAGCGGCAAAATGTAAAAGGAACTGTGGAAACAACAAAAAGAAGACGTTTTCAGATTTTTAATTATTATTGGAGTCTGGGTAACGTACAACACCAGAACGATTGGATCGCAAAAAGCTCAATAAAGAAAGAAGTAAACACATATATTACAGATAAAGTAGAATCTTCAAGGAGGAATTGCACTTATGAGTATTATATAAACGAAAAAGAAGGCAGAAGACAGGTATATCAACATTTTTTATTAAGTACATTGGATGTAACACAAAGATTCATATTATATACATTAGAAAAAACATGTGAAGTGTTTTGAAAATCAGATGGCGGAAACAGAATGAAGGTAGTAACAAAACATCTCAAGATGTGATAAATTATGTTGAGATATTCATTCAATCACTGCCTTTAGTACCGTCACACTATTGCAAAGAAAAGTCAAATCGAGTTTATTTATCAAGCGAGTTGAAAACATTTCAAATCTTTACCTTTAGGTACACTAAATATTGTGACGTAGGGAATGTAAAAACAAAGTCCTTTAAAAATGTTTCCAACTGTTAAGAGAGAATTATATTGGATTTCCCATTCCAAAAAGACAAATGCACAAAATGTATGGTCCAAACTTACGACGTTAAAATGCGGAACATAATATGGCTGTATAAAATTGTCATTTACAGGATAAATATGGAAAAGGTTAACCAATACATAACCAATACCTTGCCAACTAATGACGTACTAACATTATGTAAGGACTTGTTTGACAAAGGTCCATACCTTATATACAGAAAACTGGTACACGAGTGTGGGTTTGGCTCGAGAGCTTTTGAATAAGGAGACTTACCTTGTTGGGACTTTAAGAAAAAATAGGAAACATTTTCCCAAAGAATTGGTCTCAACAAAGTTAAAAAAAGGCCAGTTCATCGCAGAAGAGACTGAGGATGAAGTGGAAGGATAAGCGTGATGTGCTGGTTTTGTCAAAGGGGCTGTTGATATCAAATGGTATAAGAATGTAGCTTTTGAATTAATTTTGAATGTGGCTGTTGTTAACGCATTGACGCTTTATAAGAGTGTCACTAAAAAAAATTGCGATCGTTGAATTCAGAAGGAGGATACTGCAGAGTTTACTGAATCAGGATAAGGAAAACCTTACATTTTTTCTTGGCGTTGAAAGTGTTAAATTTCATTAATGCTTTTAGCTGCATTGGCGGTAAATTATCACAATTATTGATTCTAGAAACGTCTGTACCCTTCAATATTTTCTTGATGATATTACACCAATTGAATATTGATAATAACATGGTGAAGTCTAGAAAGATGTCTCGTATATTGTGAATATCGCAAGCTAGGAAATCCATCGAATACTTGGATTTTACAATTTTCTTTCTTTCTTTTTATATATTCTCGTGATGTGGTATTCCAAGTATTCGATGGTTTCCTTGGTAACATATCGGAACAGCCTGACGGCCAGCTCCGAAGGTCAATTTCAGATTTTTTCTAACAGAATTATATTCTCTCATTGACATCCACTTGTGAATCGAATTTTGTCTCATTTGACGTTAAATTTGATTCACAAGTGAAAAATTTTATATTATTTAGACCCACCCTATTATATAAGCTTGTGAGTGCACATTTAATCTTTCTAGACTTGCTTCTACACGAAAAGCTTCTGGGTTACAATTTTGGATAGTAGAGGACTCAGCTGAATATATTTCATTTCCAAGATTATTTCCACCGCCTTCTATTATGTCTTTTTCTGATTGAAATAAAATTTCTAAATTGAGCAATTGTTCAGCTGAATCCTCACAATTGAAATTTTTCGTGTGAAATTTTATAAACCTTGTTATTAAAAGTGATCGAAACGTACATTTAAAAGAATAACAATCTGGATTGTTGTTTCTATAAGAAGCGCGGGCGCATAATTTTAATATTTTTTCTATCAAAAAATTCGTTCAATCTTAAAAAACTTTTTAATGTTGTTATCTATTTTTTTTGGGAGGGTACAAACGTTTCTTTATTGTTATACTTAATATACCGCGTATTTTCTATTTTCACAATTGCCTGCTTCCAAAATGCAGTATGTGGCGACGAATTGCTACACACACTCCGTAGTGGCTTGCCTTTGTTTCTTTTTCCAAAAAATGTACCATTGACAGAGTCAAACAAATAATTAAAGAATGATGTTACTTCCGCTGTGTTCTTCAATGTACAGCTCACTGGTGTCCTATCTGAGTAGTTAGCTGTAATGATGAATCAGAATTTATACTAACCCTCTATGGAAGTTAATAACAAAATTAAGCACATATTTTTTTAATACTTACAAAACTGAGCTGTATATGATAATGTAGCAGCCATTGTTTTGCTGAACACCCGTGCACAATTCTACACCTAAAAAAATAAAGAATAGTATTTTCTATTTAATATTAAACAATTATTCCAGATCATGTTAAGCAACAAGACAAAAGAACAATTATGACGAAAATTGTACCTATAGACTTATGAATGAATAAATACCTTTTTTTTTTTTTTCAGGTATGACGAGTTGGTCATTTAATTTAGGTAATAAGCGCATCTGCGCGTGTTTGCAATCAGTTTTATATACTTCTACTATGTCACTCCACTTGCAAATGTTGCTCTCAAATTTGACATCTTTATTTAAAATTTTGGAATGGTTAGGGAATAATTTTGCACCAATTGCTTTATCAGTATAAAAGTACTATCATTTATGTGGTAGAATACAATATTCATTTATTGCGCTATCGTACACAAACATGACAATTTATATTACATTAAAAATTTAACACTTTAAAACTATTACAATTATTTTACATTAAAAAGTTTATCTCTCCGAAAAATCAAATTATGGATAATTTCAACGACTTTTTCACCATCATCATTACCAGAACTATCATCGCCAATCTCTAAAACTGATACGATAGGTTTATGGTAGCTGAAGTAAGAAACGAACAGTTTTGATTCGAACCTATTTAAATGTCTAATAAAGACCGCATCAATAGTAGTTTTGTATTTCGTTGTGCTAAGATTGCGATCATTCGACATAGTTAAACCAAATTCATTATTTAAAAATTCAATTAATAGTTGATTTTTATCGTCTGCGAAGTTTATGTTGAAATCTCCACTCAAAATCATTGGCAATTCATCAAAGCTTTATAAACTGACAGCTGTCTACTCTCCATCCGTCTTACGCTTTTTCGATCAGGTCACGTGTCCTGACACGAGTTTAAGATTTTATACCCATTACAGAAAAAGTGCTCAACACCGCTAAAGAAGTTTTCACTTCAAAAATATTTCTTAAACCTTTGAAAAAGTGAGGCGGATCAAACACGACACTTAGGCGATGACCATTTATGATAATAACATCATCTGAAACAACACAGTATTATTTATTTTAGACGTTTGCTGTAAAAATCTAAATCAATAAATTTTAGTGAAAGCTTTGCAACATATGAGTTGAATAATATATACATACCAATCTCTGCACCAGAAAGTATTTGAGGTCTTCTAGATTCCTCAAACAGGTTTTTAATAGTACATTGGAATGCAGTGCCTTGGTCCGATATTATAGCGACAGGAATCAAATTGGTTTTTATTATAGCAGAAACTATTTCTTTTATAATAATCTTCAGTTGTGTGGCTGAAGTGGCCCCTGTACAAAAGTAAAAAGCAATTGGTTCTTACCACTTGGATATTGCTCCTCGCAACATAAATACAAGTGCATGATCGTCAAATTCGCTGGATTTATTTAATAATTGCACAAATCCATCAATGCAGTCCGAATTTTTATTTTATTATAGGCCTGCTTCCAGGCTAACTTCATCAAAGAGGACTGAGCAATACCGTCGAGTTTCATCCCATGTATGAACCTATAATGAAGAATGGTGATTGTTAATAAATATTTCCAAAACTTTAGCACGTGTCATTCTATACCAGTTTATATTTAATGTAAACTGCATCGTTGCAAACATAAAACAAAACATTATTTCTACCCTTTCACAAGAAAACTTCAAATCATCAGAAGATATAATATATGATACAAACATTAAATATATTGAGTAACAATTTTGAAATAGAAAAATAGAGTATAGTTGGTCTAAAGGAATATATTTTTATGATGTTTATAAAAAGTAATAGAAAGCTATATTTGCCTCCTTTTTTATTGCTGCTAAAATGTTAGAATTTATTCCAGCTTCTGCAGCCAACCCAGAAGTAAATTTATTCTGTGTTTGCTTACTGGGCAAAATAAATATTTTTTCTGCAAAAAGCATAGCTCGTATAGCATCGGTAAAATCAGGGAATTCGATAATAACAATTATTTTTATAACCTTTGTAATTAAAGAACGTCATGGCATGGCAGATTGTTACAGATGGGGTTGTCACAAGGCGAAGACGTTGAAACACAAACGTCTTAATACACAATATTTTTCTCAAGGGGTGTTATAAAAAATCTACACGGGTTCAATGTTGCGTCCCAAGGCAGTCCCACGCAGTGGAAGCTGTCTGGAAGCACAACACGGTAAACCAAAGTCAAGCGAGAGTGTCCAGATGGAAAGCACACGCGACACAGTGTATTCTTATTATTCAGATGGCGAGCCCGAGCTGTGAACTGGTCCGATTGATTAAGGTTTGGTCTCGATGTCCTTATATACAATGCGTGTGCATCAAATTATAGCGCGATCTGTTCGATCGTGGCGCCATCTCTTAACGAGAATTCAAACTGTAGTTCTCTGGTAATAAAGGTGGCGCTGGTTGTCTATTGTTTGTTACAGTCTCCCCCTCAGTTTCTGAAGGCGTCCCGACGAGGAAACTGGAAAAATCGGTCTTCCTATTTATTCTTGTGTGGTCGTGCACTTCAGCCTCCCCCTGGACCAAAACAGCCCCTAAAGCATATCCGCTTGCATCTGTTTTTAATGATGAAGGGTCATCGGTTTCATCGGCTTGTTTAGTATGGGAGCCGTAGTGAGACGAAGTTTTAGCTCATCATAAGCTTCTTGTGGTGCTGAAGTCTAAGTCCATTTCGCGGGTAATACTATGTCTATTGTATCAATCCTAACATCCGTTGTCTCGGGAAATAAAGCCATCGATCGTGGTGACAAATTCACTTCTTGTCTTTGGATGTTTAATTGAGCATCTCGGTACATGTAGTTAAGCCTAGATGGAATACCCGTCGAATATTGTCCTACTTCGCTTGGGACTATCGAGGGCTATGGGTTTTAACTGGTATTCTTTTTTATCGTGGCATTCTGGTTAGGAAGGCTTGCGTCTGACATCATGTCGGGAATCTATACACTGTCTGGATCGGAATCAACGTTCGTTAGCGTCGTTTGAACAGGAGCATAAGCAGTGTCTGGCGTTGAGACTAGTTGTTGGACGCTTGACTGAGTCGTATTCACCTCAAACTTTACAAAATCTTCTGTAAACAACTCGTGTCTCATTTGGGTTGTCTATAACATGCCATGTGAATTGTGGCAAGTTGAGTACCATCATTGCTTTCGTAAGAAATCCGATACCAAGTAATGTTTTGGTTTTCTTGACTCTGGTAGTACGATGAAGCGCGTGGAAAAAACTCGTCTGTAAACTTCCACATCTGCTCGGACTGTCAAAACAGTGTGCTTTTTCGTGACGCCATCCGCCAAAGTGAGGTCCACTTGCTGCTTATTGAAATTATACCCTCACTCACGTAATCGACAGTACAAGGTATATGAAGCAATGTTTATCTTTGTGCAGGTGTCTAGTATGGGTAACCTTTAATACCTCCAATTGATGCCGGTATGACATGCCGTGGTCTGGTCTCAACTTTAATACCCAGTGAACAAAACCCAACTTCTTTATTCTTCACGGATGATGAAGATTTTCGAGCACATGTGGGGCAGTTCGTGTGAACAACGCTTGGAGCATAGATTAGTATTATATATATGAAATAGATGCGCAACTCTACCTTCATTTTCGATTATTCGACGTTGGCTCACCATCAGAGGGCGCGCGAGACAAACGCGCGAAATTTCAAATTTGATATTTCAATGTTTCAAAGTTTGTATCTGTCATAAACTTCTGTAAATTTAACCAATGGCAACTTGATATTGGTTAAAATTACAAAAGTTTATGACACCGTATAGCATGTTACGAATTTTGTATATTGAATGGATAATGGGGAGTTTTTTTATGTTGAGGAACGATATAAGAAAAACATGATAACAATTTATGTTGATTTATTCAATAAACACATGGTATTGGCATACAAAACCCGCACACAATATTAATATTTATATAACCCTTGGGGGCTGAAAAGTATTTTCACAAAGTAGGATATCCAAATTGCTTAATGAGTTATTATTGTCTCTCTCACAATTAGCCTCCAAGGAGTGATTTGAAGTTAAATTATTAACCATTAACGTTTTGTATATACTCTCAAATTGCTGGCAGGTAGGGTTTGTATTTCTTACCCCGTGGCTTCGCACCGAAGAGAAAAAAAATCCACGGGGTCTTGATTTAGATTTCTTAATAACAAACTTGTTATTTTATATTCTTTACAAAGATATTGCCACAAATCCTTCATTGTGTTAATATTGTGAATCCAATTTTTAATACATGGAACTTTTTCATAACTTACAGATACTGTACCATCTCTTTTCTTGTTTTCTTTTTTAAATCCCATTGACCTTAAAATAGGAATTGCATTGTTCCATAAGGCGAAATGCTCGGAGTTTGTTTTTAAGCAATTTTTGTATTTTTTATGCGTTGTTTTGTACGAACTTCCGTTGAATGAATCAAACAACTGATCAAATAGTAACAACAAGTCTGCTGTGTCTGCACATTCACTCGGCAGTATGTTCATTCCTGAAAAAGTGAATAATAGAAATGTTACATATTTTCAAGAAACAGAAAATATTTGAGAATTTGATGTCTGTATAATATTAATACATGAAGGAAAATCTTTCTGTGCAATTTGGCACAGTTGAAGATTATGTATTAATAATATTGTATTAAATTAAAATGTGGCCTGCATAATCATTAAATTATATAAACAGTTCATAACAACACTGAAAAATAAATAATTGCAAAAACGTTGCTTTTATATTATCTGGATACTGTACTGGATGGATGTTTGGTAGTGTTGGAATAAATAGCAATCGTAAATAGCAATTGAATTCGCAATATAATTTGTGCGGCACGCGTGGCCCGTGGTTGCCGCGTATTTCGTGTTTTATGTTAAAGTTCTTAACTTTTATAATAGGTTTTATAATAGGTTCTTAATTTTAATAATAGGTAATGTTATTTTGATGTAAAATTTTAGATTGTAAACAATTCAAATAATATATGGCCAGCCTTGTTGGTCTTTCAGGGATTTGATAAGCAATAGCAGGATTATAGAACATGCTAAGGCTTAAAAAATATCAAACTGGTGATGTTAATTTGAAATAGCAATAATTCCCATTACTAATTTTTGGAGTAAAGAGTAGCCCAATATGGAGGTTTATTTTATTTGTATCTTTTTTTGTAATTGTAACCAGTTAAATTAAACATAAGTAAACAAGGACCATGTCTTGCAGTGGGACATATAAGATTAAGAACTGATACATAAACAATATAGTATACAGTTGAGTTACGGTCCAATTTCAACCTCTGGCCGAACTCTAGATATGCATAAATATTTGCATGTGATAAACGATATGTACAACATAATTTTGTATGAAGCAGTGCGTCTGGTATTTTACTGGGCATTTGTAATGAAAAAAAAAGTAGAATAAATAATCGATACGAAAATAGACTAAATTTGTTACTGCTCAGTTTGAATACTTACTTGCACAAAATCGAAGGGCGCCTGACACACGTTGGCTAAAAACTTGCGCCGCATGTTTAACCTTCATTTTGGGTATTTTTTCCGGCAATATATGTGCTTCTGTTAGCTTATTACACATTCTCAGCTGGTCTTCTCCACTATCTATATCCAGCATTAATTTTAACCCTTAAACAAATGCGGCGCTGTGTAAAAGCTATCAAAAGTGTTTTAACAGATTCAGTTCACATTTCGGGGTAGTTTTTTATTGTCTATAGTAAAAAATAAAAAAATCTTGGCAAAACAGGTTTTTTATGGTGGGAATATACTTCCCTATATTTGGATAGGTTATGCCAAGTTTTGGTGGTGGGAAATTATTTCCCTATATCCTATGCTGCAAAGCTTGCTTGACTAGTTGTTGCCCTCGACTTGCTTGTACTTTTTTGCATTTAAATGGATAGTGAAAAATAAATAGAAAATTTATCATTTAAGTAATTAAATTTAATCCTCATTTAAATATATATTTTTTTTAATTATTTTATTTAGTCTGCATGACGAAATTCGCTTATATGAAAGCTTTGAAAACACTCTTGCGGGCATAGTGAAATATTGCATTTGCAGCATTTTATATTTATTCTTTTTTCTTTTGATTTTGTGCTACAAAATCGACATCTTTTGTAAGAATTATCTTTCGTAGGAAAGTGTTCGCCTACGTTTCTTAATCGAATTTCGTCAGGTACGCCAAAATTACCACCTTTTTTGTTTTTAAATTGAACTGGTCTGTGCTTTTTACTTGTAAACCCATCTATCAAACTTCGGGCTAGCCGCAGCCGAAAGTCTCTATGTAAGTGAACCGTTGTAGGGTGTATGGTCGTATACGTAACATACGCATTAATTACTGATGCATCTAACATAAATAGGAACAGCCTCATCCAAAATTTCCTTGACTTTCTATTTATAGGGTATGATGATCTAAAATGATCAAAACGATCAACGCCACCCATTGTAAGCGTATATGAAGCTATAGCTGTAGGAATAAGCGTATCTCTTCTAGTGCCATCTTTTTGGGTACGTTTCACAATCATTGTGTCTCTCGGATCATGAGCGGTAGTCAAAACAGCCCATTTTATTGCAGATAATGGTCCTGCAGTCATTGCTGCAAATTCATTTTTATTGAGTTTGTGTGCGCGGTCGTTCTTTGTAATAGCATGAGGGAGATCTACCCTATTAGCCCTTACTGTTCCCACAGCATAAATATTGTTTGCAAATAAATCATCCATCAGGTTACATCCCGTAAAAAAGTTGTCAAATGCCACCAATGTGTTTGGTGGTACATTTTGGCATAATCTCCATACAACGTTATATCCAAGTCCTTCATTTTCCGTGGAATCTCCCTTACCAGCATAAACCTCGAATTGGTAAAGGTACCCTGTTATAGCATCACACCTGGCCCAAATTTTAAATCCTCTTTTCACTGGTTTCTTAGGCATGTATTGTTTGAGACAACTTCGCCCTTTAAATTTAACCATGCACTCATCTATGGATTACCTACTGGAATTTGCGGTTTGCTTTTGAAAAACGTCACTCAGGGTATGAATTAAAGTTCGCAATTTATATAATTTGTCATGATTGGCCGATGTTCTTGGCGGTTCCTCTGCATTATTTCGTAAATGTATGTTTTCAGTGATCTTCTTGAATCTTGTAATTGGAAAAACAGAACTAATTTCCGGATTGTTATAAAAAGGATCACTAGACTAATATAATTCACTGTCAGGAAGTGGATTTAAGCCCATCATTATCAGCACACCAAAGTACGCTTTTATTTCAAGAAGAGATACGTCTTGCCAATTTTTGGATTCCTTTTGTGAAGCATATCTATTAGTTTCTACTACTATGGACTCTATGACGCTATCAGGGAAAAAGTTACTAAACATTGATATAGGCTGCGTTTTATGCGTATATGTAGATTGAGGCATTATTTTCTTGTCGAATTCGGGTACGGGATGATGCTCTTGAGCGATTTTCCATTCTCTTGGAGGTGCGTTTCTTGCTCTGGTAGATATTAAAGTACGTGATGTGCTGTTTGTACTTATAATGGATTGATTGTTTGATATGCTAGAATTCACGGGTGACTGAAAACATTGTAAAGATCCTGTAGGCATCGACGGAATAGTGAACGATTGAGGTTCAGATAAAGGTGACAACTCGACAGACTTCGGCAATGGTAGTATTGAAGAAACACTGATCACTTTTGAGCTGGTAGGTGCTGTAAGTACAGGTAATTGGGAACCGGATGAATATGCGGTGTTTCTATATGGAAGACTTATACATGACAATATTTTTACACTAGATGCCTTAGATTGATGTACAGATGTAGGTGTTAATTTTTCCGGTACAGGTGTAGCCACTTCTGACCTTATAGGCGCAGTTGATAATTCGGTGGAAGGTTCTGTGAATTTTCTAGGTGACGTGAATGTTTCTTCAATTTGAACTAATGAAGCTGATGTAGATGGTTCTTCTAATATATTTTGAAGCGAATTCGAAGATGTTGGTTCATAATATCCATGTAGGTCAGTAGCTTCTTCTTCTATATTTGGTACCCCGAATAACTGTTCCAATCGTTTCTCAATTCCATCAGATGAACCAGTAAACTCCTTCAAGTAAGAAGATGAATTACTACATACCTCATCATCGGAGTCGGTATCAATGTCAGATAAATCTGACAAGTTTTCGACAATTCTCTGCAGCTTTTTGGTGTCGGGAATAATACTTTTTCTTTTGCGTTTTGATGACGAAGCCATTTTGCAACGTTCCTAAAAATATCAATAATATTGTAATTTCTTAATAAAAAAATACGAAACAAAAATACAGAACAACATTTTATATATATAGAAAGAATTATAAATGATAAACATATATAGGGAATTATTTTCCCACTTAAGTATTACCCAATTGGACATAGGATAATAATTTCCCACCTAGTTTAGACAGGCAAAACTACCACAACTTATTGGTTTTATACACAGTTTATATCGTTATTCTATTAGAAATATAGTCTACTAAAAGATATAATAACATTTATATACTTACAAGAATTTTTCTGCTCGTCAGATGAAAATCACTTCAAAACGACTCAAATACGGCGCTAAATTTGTGAAAATAAACATTGACATATATTCTACCGATAGACAAGACATGTCATAGAAATTATTTGTTCAGTAGCGACATCTACTTTATTGACTTGATATCATATAAATTATGGCCAAAGAAAAACGTGTCACGAATAGATAAGACAATTCATATTAATCGTAACTCTTCGTTATATGATGTCTACATATTAATACCGACAACTAAAATATAATATAAAATAATAGTTTCTTTTACATAAAATAATATGGTTTCTTTTATTTACCGGATTTATAAACATGGCGCCTGGTGAGCACATTATTTGTGAATAATACACAAGAAATTAAATTATAAATAAATATTTTTTTATATTCAGGATTTAATTAATAGAAACACTCTAGAAATAAAATATTTTTACTAAATATATACATAGGTAATCAAAAATATGAAATAACAAGCGACAATATCACCTGCCTTGCCTGGCCGAGGAAACCTTTTAATTTAAATAATAATAAAAATATTAATTTAAATGCTTTTAATTTTTTATCTTATATAAATACTTCAGTATCCGTTACAAATCTGCGTCGATATTGTCGACTCTGCGCATACAAATACTCGTTAGTCTTTGATATGCATGGCCGCCCGTCATCAACCGCTGTCACATGTCACAATTGTTGATAATAAATTAGATTAAATGTGTTTTTAATATAATAAGTTAAACTCACTGGTGAAAAGTCACACCTTGACTTTTACTTATGTTTTTTGAATTGTTCGAGCAGTATTTTAATGCACACGACGGCATTTTCTCGAATAAAACTTCGCACTGATACGTGTCTAGTTCCAGCAAGCGCTTGACATAGACTAAATGAGTTGGAGCGCCTGGACTCCAACTCGTGTTACAAACTATTTGCTTGAGGTGTCTTCTCTAGTACGTAGTACATTATAACTCAATGAAAATAAACGAACTTCTATTTTGAACTGACATTGACGTTTGGCATGTGACGTTTTAGAAGAAAGTGTTGCCACAGATTGAAATAAATATTTTTCTAAAGTGATGTGTTGAAGTAGTTAGCAAAATCGGTTAGTAATTTTTCGACTAGCACCAAAACTGTGCAACACAGTCGAGTGGGAAATAATTTCCCTATATTTGAATAAGGGTTAAATGCTCCCATTTTGCTATTTTAATTTGATTATTTTCAATGTATCTTAAGTTTTTGGTTAATCAATTATTTCTTATACATTTTAATAAATGTGGTGGGTCAAACAAAGGAACAATCTTATTATTATTTACTTTAAAGACATTTTCCCTCACTTCTATTCCCAATCTAAGATTTTCTGCCTTCGATTCATTCATTAGTTCATTTATGATTCTTATATTAATGGATGACTGGTCACAGACGGTTGCCACAACAATCATATTCGCTTCAAATAATTGACTAATAATTTTCTTAATTAAATTTTTTAATGTGACACCTTTTGTGGCACTCTTACAAAATTCATAATATATGGGTTGTTTGTAATTTGATTTCAGCCCTTTCACCATGGCCACTAGTACATGGTCGGCTGTATTGTGCATCGTTTCATTGTCGCCGAAATTCTCAAAACCAATGATGTTGTCCATAGGCACATCATAATACAGTGATGGCGAAATTGACATTTCATCAAACATCAGTATGCACAAACGTTTCTCATACGTCATTTTTTGGGTTACATTTTTAATTTGATTAAAAATAACAGGGTTGAGCCCTGGTTTAATACTAATTTTCTTTACAACATCCTGTAACGTTCGCTTGGAAGGCATGGTAAATAAATTTGTAAGAAATTTATATGCCTTTGGGCTCTTTTTATAAATTGACAGCGCCAATAATGTTTCCTTTATGTTGTACCTTCTCCCGCGTGTTTTTTTCTTACTTTGTGTCATTTGTATCTTGATGAATGTTAGAGTTGTAAGTGGTAAATGTTTCAACATTTTTTCAAACATTTTAGTTTTTGACATTTCTTGAGCTGCTTTTATTTGATCCCTTTGTTCTTTCAACTTATTTTTTAATTTTATAATTTTTGCTACCATTTTTTTTGTTGTAGCATTAATTTTTGTTCTCATGATTTTGCCTGTAAAATAATTATCTATCATATGTATGCCAACTTTTACCCAATTTATTTTGCCAATGATGGCCTGTAGCCCGCTATGAAGATCGTTGGCGAGAGTGGGTCTCCCTACCGTGCATGTCTCTAGCTTCACTCTACTAGTACTGTTATCATAGACCACAAGGATCGTCAAATGAAATGCGCCCTATATGGGATGCAGATGAGACCGATGTATCGACTTGCCAAACCATCAAAAATAATTGCAGCTAAAGGAAAACGAAATGTTGGTACTGTAACATCAGGTGAACGTGGAACTAATATTACTCTATTAGTCACGGTCTCAGCTCCTCGAAAAGTTTCAAGATCATTTTATTCAGGATGGTCCTAATAATTGCAGTGGCGATGGAAATTCTAGCGGCAGGATTACCAGGATAATGACGAGTTTTTTTATATTTATGCAGCATTTTATCAAGAATATTAGACCTAGTAAAGAATGACCGGCTCTGTTGGTTTTAGACAACTACTCTTCGCACTTATCTGTACCCACACTGGATAAAGACGCTAAAGAAAATGGTGTGGTGATGTTTTTTTTCTCCCACACTGTTCCCACAAATTACAACCGCTCAACGTGGCGGTATACGGGCCTTTTAAAAGATACATATCTTCAGCTCATGGTGCATGGATGAGGAATAATGCTGGAAAGACAATAACGATTTATGATATCCCTGGAATCATCCGCACTGCTTCACCTTTAGCTTTAACACCAAATAACATAATGAGTGGATTTGAAAAAACGGGAATATTTCCCTACAACCAAAATAAATTTAACAACGATGATTATGCACCAGGCTACCACGGACCGTCCGGTCCCTTGGAAAATGATATAAATGAGTCACAGCCATCGACATTGTTTTCTTCTTTTCCACCACTATTCCTTGATTCACAGCCTTTGATATCATCGAATCTACAACAAACAGCTTCGCAACACGCAGAGATTACACTTTTATTTCATTAGGACCGCGGCGTGCATGTTTTAGCCATGTTGTGCGCACTTTAACATTATTTGGCATAGTTATGAACGGTTTATTCGGCGTCTTTATTGTTGTATTTATGCAATAAGGTACTGCACACCATTTGTATTTCATTATTGGTGTCAGATTGTAGTAAAAATTCCAAAGAACTGTTTTCACACGTGTGTCACAGACTCTTGAGACTGGAATGTTGTTTATGCAAAATCATCTATGGTTGATTAGCGAATGAGCAAACATATATGCGAACGAATCTGTGGAACGGATGTTTACAAACTGGACGCCATATTGCCCGACAGAGCGTTTCGACAGTGTAATTTGTAAATTTATTTTTAAATTACATAGATATGCTCCTTAAAAATAACCTTTACTTGTAAGGTATATAGACCCCACTTCATAATTTCCATGGTTTCCGGATATTAATCAAATAGCCTAAGAAGGAGAATACACTTCTGGGAATTGCGGTGGAGATGTCGCTGAATAGAATAGCGGCGACTAATAGATTTTTAATCTACAAATAGTGGGTTTATTTTAATATAAACCTTAGTACTTCTTGCTGATTTGTATGTGTAAATAAATCCTAAAAAATCATCCATGTATGAAAAAGCAAAGCAAGTAGATTGGGATATTTCACTTGAACGAAATCCTGATCTTTCTGATTTCTTTATTTTAACCTCATAGTTTCTATAGGCACATATCAAAGATTCTTTATTCTTTTTTAAATCATTGATAGTGCTAAACCTCATTTTTTTAATATTATTCCATGTGTCATTGACCCGCTGTCTGTTTTTATGAGATTCGTTCTGGGGGATCCCATATACAGGAATTAATTTGATACAATTTTACGAATTTTAGCACTGTTTCATTGTTCCAATTCATTTTCAGTAGGAAGGTGGTATTGGCATTATTGATCAAATAGGCTAATAAGGACTACACTTTGTCAATTAAACTGACCACACATGGTATTTGTTTGCCGAACACCCAAATTCAAATAGCCACGTGAAGTACCAGTAATACACTGCATTCGGTATTAATATTCTATGAACGGAGAATCCCTGAATCTATGCGTGTATCAAACACATTGTCATCGTTGTTCCCACATTCTTCTTTTTTTTGTTTGATTTTTAGTTCTGCATTTAACAATTTGCTTTTCACATCTTCCGTTGTTAATTCCGTATTAGTTGTTTCAAGAGCCGCTATAGTAATTTCATAATTATCGAGCATTGTTAACAACAGGTGAAATACTTTATCGGGTTGAGTTACTTTACTTCCTGTTTCTTCTAATTGTCTTATTAAAGCATATATTCAAATCGCCAGTACTGTATTTCAATGTCAATAATTTCTTTCGAGTGTAGAAAACGTACTTTTTCATTCAACAATTTTCCTGAGGTTCTTTATCATTTCCCTTGCATTTTTAGCTTCTCTTAAATATCCGAGATGATTGTCGGAAATACTACACACAATTATACTTTTGGCTTTTCCTTTTTTTTATGGCAAAATCTATTATTTGTTCAATTTTAATGCCTCCTTCTATCGCTTCTTAACGATCTCTTTCTTCTGGAATACTTGAACTAATAGAAATTCTAGAATACATGAACCACAAACTAAAGTTTTCTCCTGTGAATTGTGGTAAAGTGCTTTTCTATGACCACATCCTTGTGGTTTTTTTCTCAGACTGCGCTCTTATAATTTACTATACAACAGGACAAGAATATAAAGGAAAAAGAATACTATACGTAACGCGGAGGAGAAGAATGGCATACCTGAAACGACCCATGTTGATCAAGGGAAAAAGTCTGTGTTAGTACCGTACCAAAAAAAAAGAAAGTCAGTTTTTAATGAATCTCAAGCAAAACGACATGATCGAATTCTTTTTTGCGGAAGAATATTTAACTTTGTTTTTATTATTTGTTTGTTAGATATGTATTGTATAATGTATCTTCCTTTGGGAAACTCAAAAATAAATAAAATCATTCACACAATGCCCTTACCTTAAACAATTTGGACACGATTTATGCTTAGATACATTAGCAAGCCTTTCTGTGACACTTTGATTTGAATAAAGAATTATATATTCTGTGATTTCCTTTGCATATGACCAAAACTTACAGGTACCCTTTGATGTAGGGGAGACCGAGGGGTTTTGAAACAGGTGAGTTGAAACAGTCCCGATCATAGACACTTATACTAGAGATAGATGCGCCACTCAAGTTTTAAAATTGATTCACGCCAGTGTACCCTAAATCAGAGATGGCGCTGCAAGTCTTACATCTTGTCTCCTAGATGGTGCTTGTGTATGTCTTATTAGGTTTATATTTAGGACAATTTCATTCAAATAAAACTCCCGTTTCATAACATTTACTTTCTTCGTTTAATGTGAGTTTTATAATAGTTGAATGCCTGTATTTTTGTCTTATCACAATTACATATATTTGATTTGCCTTTTAATAGTCTGTTGACGTTAGTGCACCAGCTATTTATAATAATATTTATTGTATTACCCAGTACTATATTTATAACTTATGTTTTATGCGAAGTGCAGGAGAACAGTGCATACATATTACAAAATATATTTGAAATTTGTTTTATAATAAACTTCAGATCTTTTTGATGTGGTTCCTCATTTAACTTTGCTTGAATTATCATGCAAACCTCATCAACAAACTGGCACAACGCCTCCGATGGATAATTTATTGATTTTTTCGTGTAATCTCTTAGTAAAATATATTCTTTATTACTCGGAGGCGTTGTGCTTATTAAATTCATCCTACAAGCGTGGCATTTTTTAGAAATTTTCTGTAAAGTTTTTTTTTATTATATATCCTGCAACATATCTTTTTTGCTTATTTACTTATTGTGTTTGATGTTGTGTCTGAGGTTTGCATGAAACGATTTAATACGGAATCCACATAAACATTATCTAAAGGTAGTTCCTTTTCTTTCTTTTTTTAATTCAGTGTTGTGGCGACGACTCGAATGTATTTAAAAGTTTGTTTCTATTGTGTGAGGCAAACTGATATAGAATTTTATGAAATAAGTACTCTAAGGCGTTTACAAAAATGAGCACGTATATTCTCTTGAAAAAGTGAGCGGAAAGTGAGTGAATACAAAAATAAAAAAAACGTTATAAAAAAAATTACTGTTGCATTTTACGTGGCGCCATCTGTTAACTAAGGCGCGTCTAATACAAAAAATCAATAAATTACTAAAAACAGATGGCGCTAAAAAATAAAATAAAATAAATTAAATTATAGTTTGTAATCTAAACTTAATGCTAGATGGCGTGATGATCAACATGCTCCCGGCCTTGGAAGCTCCAGCTTCCAACGATGATCTTCATCTTCGCCTAAGGTTGCAGGGGCAATGGGCAAATTTTTGAAACTGCACGGCGAATCACGCCGTTCGACATCCAGATGTCTGCTACCCGCGATACGCCGTCGCTGCCAGGAAATGTTTTCAAGACGCGCCCCAGCTTCCACTTCAATGGTGGTGAGTGGTCGTCTTTAATTAGTACCATACTGTCTAAAATGATGTCATCGGCTTGAGTTTTCCACTTCTTTCTTGTCTGAAGCTCAGCTGTAGACCAACGCTGCCAAAAATATTGACGAATTTGCTCAATTCTGTGATAGCGTGAGAGCGTCGACACTGGCCTTGTAGTGATGTCTTCGCAAGCTGGAGCAGTAAGCGGTCTGCCAATGAGAAAGTGTGCAGGTGTGAGGGGAGTCAGGTCATTTGGGTCAGTAGATAGGGGTGCCATAGGCCGTGAATTTAAAATTGCTTCTATTTGTGTTAAAACTGTAGAAAACTCCTCGTAAGTTAAACGAGCGTTCCCTACTACACGTTTAAGGTGATACTTACAAGAGCGTACCCCACTCTCCCAAAGGCCTCCAAAATGAGGTGCGTATGGCGGAATAAATTTAAATTTAATTCCCTCGTCTGTGGCAAATTGTGTGATTTTATTAGAATTGCATTTAAAAAAATGATGAAATTTCCCTTTGAGCACCTACAAAATTTTTCCCATTATCAGAGAATAAAAATTCCGGTTTTCCCCTGCGACTAATGAATCGCTTTAAAGCTATAATAAAATCATTTGTGGAAAGATTTGTGACAAGTTCCAAGTGAATGGCTCGCGTTGTAAAACATATAAATAAACAAGTATACGCTTTTGTTAGTCTAGATCCCCGACCCCGACGATTCAATATGTTAATTGGCCCGGCATAATCCATAACCAAATGTTGTGGCGACGACTCGAATGTATTTTTTAAACTGCGTTATTTTTCCTTTAAACTGACCCCTTTTCTTACGCAAGTTAAATAAATGTTCGTCTGTAGACTTTTTCATTATTGATGGAGAACTCATAATGGCGGCCTACGGGTATTAATAAAAGTGGCGTAGGTACTCACCCGTAAGTATTTGCACTTTAGCGAAGAAATATGGGTGGGAAGTAAGGTAAAATAGGAACAAGGAAAGGAGACACCTGACCTTTCCACTGGCTTCCGTGTGTGATGCCGGCACGAAACAGCAGCGAAGTCCCAATGATGCGGAGACTTGTTCTTCAAAAATAATCCGACTACGAAGCCTTTTAATGATTTAATGCTTTGTTGTTATCTTGCTCGCAGTTCGGCCCAACTGAGTGAGGTGAAGATAAATTATTAATAGAGTTTTAAAAGCTGCTGTGAACTGCGAGCAAGTTGGTGAAGTGTTACGTACCCCATTACTTCTTATATTATAGAAGAAATTTTCCAATGGATCCTAGTTTATATTTCTCGTGAACAAACTACTCACTTTGTGTAGTTTATTTAAATATAAAAACATTTCTTCATAAACATTAATGTTAGAAATGAAATTTTTAATCGATGGCAATTGTTCGAATTTTCTCGAGTAGTGCAATAGCTTAATTTTTTGTGCACTTTAAATTGCATAGACCTTACGATTGGCAGTACTTCTTCCCATAATTTTAAATGTGGTGAATTTACATATTTTCAATGCGCACTTGTAGATCTTTTCGTTATTTTCATAACTGTGGCCATTAAAAGAATCAAAAAGCTTGTCTACAAGCAGCAACAAATCAGCTGTTCCACGACACTCCTTGGGAAGGATATCGTGAGCTGAAAGGAATAAAATAATGATTACAGGTGGCAAAAGACCTGTGTGTGTGAGAGAGAGAGAGAAAGGGTGTGTGCGGGTGCAATTCAATAAGGCAAAATTACAACATAAAAATAATCTTATAAGAGAAGTATCAAAAGTACCCGGATAACAATGGTGTTAAAACTTAATAATTTTATAACTTTTTGGTGGTTATAAGTGTAGGTATTAGAATGAGCACTAACTTTCAGGAATTAACTATCGTATATTTTATAAATTAACACTTAATACAAACAGAGACAGAGTAAAATTATAACTATGCGACTCGGAGCGAGATGTGCTCGTGACGAGAGATGTCAGACTGTCCTTTCATCCAAATAAACCGACCCTTTTATAGGACTACCCGAATGAGGATCGGTGGGGATAAATCTTACAGAAAATATATTTAAGCCATAAAATAAGGTCTATCCTTTCAACTAAAAATTAAGGTCTGCCCAAACATCTGGGCTATTGTCCAAACCGAAAGGTTTACCCAAACATGTGTACTATTGTCTAAAAAACATAAATTTGTTGCTAATGATTTCCGCCACTAAAGAACTTAACTATAATAAAACAGTTTTATTGCCCCGGCATGAACGGGCCATTACAATTAGGAAACAATAATTTAGCACAGCATCTTTTTAACTAATATTACACAATACGGTACACAAAAATTCTTACTTTAATAAAACGACTCGCAGATGTTTTATGGTTAATGGTTAAACATCTGCAGTCATATCTTAAAATTAAATGCGTGTTTAAATAATGTTCAAATTACAAATAATAAGCGTGTTATTTTATAAGCTAAATCTTAGTTGGCGTATTGCTACCGCCACAACTTAATAATAACGTGTCATCTACTTTATAAATTATTGTCATCGGTACTTGATAAATATGCAGAATTTCAAGTGAATTTGACGTTTTGAAATTCTCGAAAATAAGACTTGTAAAATTACATAACATATAAAAGCGAAGATAAATGGGCGTTAGTTATAAAGTTTATTCGTTTCCAAATATTTTTACAAATTCAAAAAAAGTTAATTCAATGTAACACATTCAAAATATTGCATAATTATATTTTAAAATTTGACCTATTTGAGTACTTTTTCCTGGTGGCTTACGTATTGTCGCTTTTTCGTATCATCAAACTTAGAATCACACTGGTGTTAAAGATATTTGACTTTAAAATTAAGTCTATTTATTTAGGCCTTTGAAAAAAAAAGAACCACCAATTATTATTTTTTTTGCTATAGACAAATATCTTGACGCCTACGCTATATAAAGGTAAAAATACTTACATGCTAAATATCTCATTGCAGCGGATACTCTCTGACAGAAGACTTGGGCTGCATGCAAATGAAGGTCAAGCATTTTTGGTATTTTTTCTTTGACGACATGACTCGCTGTTAATTTATTAATAAGCCTAATATCGTCTTCCCCAGGATCAACTTCCAGCAGCATTTCTAAATGCTCCCATTTTGCGAATATAACGACTCTATTTTGAATGTATCGAAAATCTTTAGTAGGAAGATTATTCCTTAAACCTTTCAAGAGATGTGGCGGGTCAAATACTGGAAATATTTTTCTTCCATTGCACTCAAAAGCTAAACTTTCGACCTCCTTGACTTTTATTAAATATTTTCTCTTGGTGTCATTTAAAAGGCATCATTCATCATATTCTTCATATTTATTGGTGATTGGTCACACACAGTGGCAATGACGATTAAACCCGTGCTTTCTACAGGCTGCTTGTACTTTCCTTGTAAATCCTTGATCATAAAAACAAATGCATGATCACCAATCTTATGTGTTTTTTGCAGACCGAAATCCTCAAAACCAATTATTTCATCTAATGTTTTGTTATAATACAGGCTGATATTGACACATTGTACTTATTTTAACCCACATGTTTCTCATCGCCCTAGGTGACATTTTACGAAATTTGAAAAAAATATGAGAAGATTTTTTGTCAAAAATTGTGATTTTAGTTCTTAATATTTTTGGGCATCCCATATAGATAGGATTTTTTAGCTGAAATTCAGTTCAGTAGTGCGATTCACGTAACTTTTTGACGCGCCGATCAAGTTGCGGTGCGGTTGCGATTAAGTTTACGTTTTGGTACAAAATGGTATTCTCGTAAATGTTTAGGCTGCGCGTGAGCTGCGCGTCAACTGTACGTCAGATGTATGAAATTTGTTTGACATTGACATATACGGCGCTCGCATGACGCGAACTTGACGCGAGCGTATTACGAGAATACGAAAAGGGCTGTTTTGATCGAAACGTAACTGCAACTGCGCCGCAACTGAACTTATTCAATTACGTGAATCGCACTACAGTTCGGTTACTTATCTGAGCTGTAAGAGACTCGGTATCTACTATAGGGGTTGATCAATAGCCTTAATAATAAACCTAAAATCGCGATTTTTGACAAAGCTATCAGGCAGTTTCTATTCAAACTTGGTACAATGTTATCTGGGATGGTTAGGAGCATGTGGTTCAAATTAAATACCAGATGTTAATATCACGCCGTATAAGCCAGGACTCAAGGCTACTTCGTCAAAATGAGTGTGCATAATTTTGTTTCAAGCGGTAATTTTTTAACTGCTTTTTTGGGGTGTTTAATGACAACATCATTAATTCTCGGCATGATTGTAACTTTACTTAAATTTTTCTGGATCGTCCATTTTGAAGGCAATTCAAACAGGTTTTGTAATAATTTGTAGGCTTTTTAGCCAAAACAAAGCCTTGTTTAATATTGTCTGGCACAATTTTTTTTCCTTATTGGTAAATCTTCGTCCTCTTGATTTTGTTGATACATTTCTTAGTTGCATACCAGTAAATATTGCAGCAGGCTCAGGTAATTTTTCGGCGGCTCTAAAAAATGCTTTACTTTGTGATATTTTTGCAGCTTGTCGAACTTTTTGATGAAGGTTCTTGCATTTTTCTCTTAATTTTAAAAGTTTGTCCTTTATATATATATATAAAATTTGTCATCAAAATACATTGTGTATTTTCTATATACAATGTGACTGGTCACCAGTGTCGGAGACTTATTGGGGGTAAAATATAGTGTTTTTTATCGACAAATCACTACCCCAATTTTTTCTTACTCCCTCCGTAATAACATGGCAGCCATTTTGTTTTTTTTTACCTCGAAGTTCGAGCGCCTATACTGATTTAATCATTGCTATCGTTGTGGACGTCCTAGGAAGACAAAAGATACCTCATTTGAAAGCTAACAAAGCAGACAATCAATTAGTGATACATTTTAGTGATCATCTTTTTTATAAAAGAACAAAAAAAAGCAATGAAAAACAAAAAAATGTTGTATTTTTTTTAGTTTTTTTAACTTGTTATGAAAACTAACCTGTCAACCAACATTTTTTTTTGTTGTTTTCTCAAAGTACGTGGTATTTCCTTTAAAACAAATATTACATCAAAGCCCGAAAGATAGTTTATAAGTTATGATAATTAAAACAAGATAATGGTTTCTAACCCAAGAGTGCGAAGAGATAAATAAAACAAAGTAAATCGATACAATAACGTTTAATGTTTCAATAATACTACAACCACGATTCAAAATGTCCCCCATTGTGCTGTAGACACGCTGTTGCCCTAATTGACACATGTTGTGTGGCTCTCTTGGTCATGGCTTTGCCGCCTTTAATTCATCCCCGACTTGCAATATTTTTTCAATTAATTCTTCTTTTGTGTTTGGCACATTAACGTAAACTTTTTGTTTCATTGTGCCCCATAAAAAAAAATCAAGGGGCGTCAAATCTGGGGATCGCGGCGGCCAAGCGATTGTTCCACCTCGTCCAATCCACGTTGTGTAAGTGTCGTTGAGATAATTTCTCACATTAACGGCAAAGTGTGCAGGAGCTCCATCTAACTGAAGTATCATTCTACTCCTAATATAAGCCAATGATAAATCAGTTAGAGCATCTAGATACTCCGTTTGAAGAAACTCCAAAAATCTTGGGCCATTCATAGTAGCGGGCAAAATAAGAGGCCCAATTAAAATGTCATCGATAATTCCAGCCCTTACATTCACTGAAAACTTGTGTTGGAAGCTACTCGGTCTCACTGCATGCGGGTTTTCGTGAAGCCACAGGTGCTCGTTCCGATGGTTTGTATATCCAGATCTCGTAAATGTTGCTTCATCGGTCCACATAATTCTCTTTAAAAAAATTTGAATTTATTCACAATCAAGTAAAACAATCTGAGTCATCAGCCAACACTTCCAATATATCTGGAGATACAAAATTACCAGATAGTAGTGATAATAGGCTTAGTAAATTACATTAGATGATTCTGACAGTGAATCAATATATGGCAAATTAAACGTAACTAAACGTCACTTTGACAGCTACTGTCACTTTGAATTTTTGACACATGTCAACCTTCTCTCTTCCTGTTACTGATCCGAACACTTGTTTTTGTAATGTCGTTTAAATATAATAAATTAAAGTCATTTCAATCAAGTGTTGAAGTATTCATTTTATATAAAATACCAACAGGTGTCTTAAATTTACCGGTTACTCCTCCCCAAATCGACCACGAAACAGAAGACGTATCCAAGAACTCTGTCGAAAACTTTGATAAGAATTCACCTAATCTAGCAACTGATATATACCAGAAGCATTTACATCACGAGCTACTTCAGTTATTGAGACAACAGTTCCATTCTCATCTGAAACGCCAAGTTACTTGACAAAAACTCGTCCAAGGAAAGAAATTTAAACAGTTAGACGCAATGCGAAATCCGCTATATTAACCGACATTCCTGTAAAGAAAACAGATGACGTACCCGAGTCTGCAGAAACTCCTGACAAGAATTCACCTGATCTGGCATTTAATGTTATACCTAAATCATCTTCATCACGAGCTACTTTAAGTACTGAGGCAGAAGTTTCATTCTCACCTGAAACGCTTAGACCCTTGCCAAAGGCTCCTCTAAGAAAAGGAATTCAAATAAATACACGCAAAGTGAAATCTGCTATCTTAGCTGACACTCCCGTGAAAGATGAACTAGCTGCAATCGAAGCACATAGAACGGTTAAGAAAAAGATGAAGAAACCTAACTTTGAAGAAACTAAAGCAGAAAAAGATAAAAACCAGGCAGTAAAATTAAAAAGGTTAAGCTTGTCAAGAATAAGAGCAAAAACTAAGACAGTGAGGAAGAAGAAGAGGAATCCTGCATTTGCTGTATGGAGTCATATTCAAATAGCAGATCTAAAGAAAAGTGGGTTCAATGTCTGGAATGCCAAAACTGGGCTCATGCAGCTTGTACTTTCTTACGTTTGCCACAACTGCTTGTCAGATTAATTAGTTTTCAATTTGTCTTTGACATTTTTTAGATTATTTTTACTTAAATATTTGATAGTACTGATTGTAATAGTTAAAAAACGACTGATTGTTAATAACTATAGATTATAAGTTAAATAAGAATGTTAAACATTTTGTTGATCTGCATGTTATTTGAATTGATGTTACGAATAGGGAAATTTTTACTAACTTATGAGTTGATTATTTTGTATTAGACCTGTAGCTAGTTACCTTGTTGACTCATATGTCATTAAATATATTGTTTAAAAAAAGGTAAAAAAAGGTCATTCTTACTTGAAAAGTTTTTATATTTTTGTATCTGAGATTTGTGAGATTATTGTAAGCTGAATATTTGAAGAAATATTGATTAAGACTGATTGTAAAAATGAAGAGGATGCACACCACCAGGAATCCAAAGTATTAGAAGAAGCTTTATACAACAGAAGAGTAAATAAGTTTATACGACGCGATGCGACGTCTATTTACTGCTAAGATGTATATTGAAATCATGAAACGGTTTTTCAATTATCACTGTTGAATATTACATCAACTAATTGCTCAGCCTTTGTGTCAATTAGGTTAAGATAATTCCACACGCAAGTTGCAATGTCATTCAAACCACGATTGACATGCCCTTCGTGCCATACATTACAATAAACATCAGTATTTTCAATTGCAAAGTTTAACTCCTCATAAGGCAGAAGGATTCAGAGGAATTAAATAACTTGCGGTTATATTTTTGGCATGTTTTTATTTATATAACAAAAACAAAAGAAAAACACTAATTATTTCGGAAGTTTTGGAAAAATAGGTGGTAAAAATATTCCCACTGCCCGTCAACAGACCCAAATGCAAGCTAAATTTGTGACATAATTTTTTGTGAAATTATGCAAAACAAGGCGTAATGCAAAGACGGATATTAAACTTACTGCATTTTATTTTGCTACACTTGTCTTTGACCTTTGTGCTGCACAATTTACAACGTCGGTAAGTCTCCGACTCTGCCGGCATATGTTCACCTACGTTTACAAACCGCGGTGTTTCAGGTACAGCATTTACACTTTTTTGATATACCTCTGGGCATGCTATGCGTGATTTCTTGCAGATGTATGTAGGCAAGCTTGATCTTCTTTTTTTTCTGCTGTAGCCACCAATCCAACCTTCGGCAACAGCCAAATGAAATTCTAAGTTGGTAAGCTTTTCTACTCTCGATGTTAGGGAATATAAAATGAAAGAGTTTATCAAATTTGCGTCCACCAAGAAGTAGAATATCCGCAACCAACAGCGTTTACTTCTCCTTCCGACGGCATACGTCCCCTTCACTTGGTCGAAACGGTCGACACCTCCCATTCTTTTGGTGTATTCTTTCACAACCCTAGGATAACGTACAGCCTCCCTGGTGCCATTTTTTGCGTTCTTTGTACAGAAGTTACTTCTACTTTGGGATCAAATGCAATTGTCAACAATAAAACCTCTTTAGTATCTTGCCACCGCAGTAAATGCTACATCTTGTTTAATTCTCCACTTGAACTCACCTTTTTTCAACTTTAGGCTTTTGTTTCTATCGTTTCTATTTGTGTTATTTTTATTATGTTAGGTAAAATTGCTCTATTTCTTCTCACTATTCCAGTGGCATAAATATTTTTCATACAAGTACTGCATGAGAGAAAAGTTATCAAATGTAACATGAGTCTTGAAATCTTCTTCGTGCATGTTTATTTTTTTTTCGAGGCATAACTTTATTGTATCTGAAAAAATTAAGTGGTAAGATTCACAAAATTTTGGAGCTTGACGTTTGATCAGTTTAGCGTCAATCTACTGACTGCTGCGGTTGTTTTTGATAGTTTTACGTAGATTTCGTTTATTTATCTGTAAAATGCCTCGAATTCGTTGCCATATGGACTCTAATACTGCTTCTAGAGCTGTACCGATGATTGCAGCTTGTAATTCTCAGCGTTCCGTGGCTTTACAGCTGAGGTATTCACGTAGAGTTGTCCAAAACCTTTGGAACCGGTATCAAGAGACGGGCAGTCGTGGGCAGGCGTCGTGGCTCAGGAAGAGTTCGTACTACCAGCGCCCAAGAAGACCGTTATGTGCGACTTTGTGCACGTCGGGAGCGGAATATTACAGCTCGCGCTTTACAAAATCGTTTACACAGGACTACGGGTACTCTTGTCAGCGACCAAACAATAAGAAATGGTTTGCACGAAGACCACTAATATGCAAGAAGGCCAGCAGTCCGGGCGAAACTGATCCAAGCTCACCGTGCAAGCCGTTTAAGATTTGCACGTCAACATTTGGAACGAGGTATACGACCAATGGCGTAACGTGCTCTTCACGGATGAGTGTAAAGTGAAGTTTTTTAGTGATGCTAGACGTGGACGAGTATGGAAAAGAAGTGGAGAACGTTTTTAAGATGTTTGTATTCATGAACGTGATAGATTTGGTGGACCCAATGTTATGTTCTGGGCCGGTATTAGCTTACAAGGTAAAACTGACCTTGTTTTTCTGAACGAGGGTACTGTAACAGCACAAAGTTACATCGATCGAGTAGTCAGACCTCATATCATTCCATTTTCACAATCAGCGTCTGAAGGTTTCATCCTGATGCAGGACAATGCTCGATCACACACAGCGCGAGCAACTTTGGCGGTCCTAGACGAAGCCAATATCCAGGTTCTGGCGTGGCCTGCCAACAGTCCTGACCTAAAACCAATTGAACAACTCTGGGATCAACTCAAACGACGGGTTAGGGCAGCTCAAAAAGATGTGCATAATCAACAGCAGCTAATAAACTTATTAAAAAGTTGTTGGGAAAAAATGTCTGATGACATTGTTAAAAATCTTGCGGAGAGCATGCCTTCAAGGCTCCAAGAATGCATTTCAAAAAGAGGGACATACCCGATATTAGAATGTAAAAAAAACGATTGTTATTCACCTATAAGTTAAAACTTTAATATTAATGTCATGAAAGAATTAAAAAAAATGTATAAACAATAAAATATTATAAAAAGAATTAGTTTTTAAGAATTAGTTATGCAAAATGGATCCAACCCACAAAAACTACTTTTTGAGTTACTGTCATAAATGGCATCTACACAACAAACCTTGTAAATGCAAAAATATCCAATCCATAACCAAGCCGTATGTTAAATTGATTTTTAGCACATAACAATGTGAACCCTAAAAAAACAATAACGGATGTTGACACGGCCTCAGCCTCTATTCAGCGCTTATTTGTACACCCTAAGTTAGTTATTGGAATCAACACATACTCTGATACTGACAAAGGCCCTTTCGTCGTGCAAGTATCTAGATCCGAACCGAAACTCGCATCAGGACTATCTATTCGATCCATTAAATATGGAAAAATTTTATTTAAACCTAAATTTAAAATATTAAACGAGATGGAGTTAAACGCATTGGCAGAAACAAAATTTCAGTCGAGTTCTCCTTAAAAACTTATGAAATTCTCCCTAAAAACAATTATACAGCTGTCATACCATCATATAATATCACATGTATGGCCATTGCTATGAATATCCCAGTAAACTTCTCCATGGATGAGTTTGTAGAGAATCTTCTCCTACCCTACGAATGTAGCATCGTCCTAAAGGCTCGTCGCCTAAGCAAAAAAATCACTAATAATGAGGAAACTACTTGGTCTCCTACTCAAAATATACTTCTCACTTTTCAGGAGCAGATCCTGCCAGAAAAAAACTTTCTCTTTCCATACTTCTATCCTTATTGAAACTTATCAATTCCCAACAATTCAATGAATGAACTGCTGCCGTTTTGGGAATGTAAAAATCCAATGCAGATCCCCTCCCCGTTGCTTCAAATGCTCCCAACCTCATGACGCACTCACAAGCAATGTTACTGAAAATCAAGCCACTTGTTTGTTGTGCTTGGGGCATCATTTTGCCTACAATAGATGCTAACCTGAAAATGACAGGCAAGTGCCTATTACAAACACAATGGCCGAGAAAAGCGTTTCATATGAGGAAGCTCAGAAACAGTAACCACGAATAAAAAACGATTATCTGAGGTGTTACCACACTCTTCTAATAATATTAATTCCCAATCGACCAACTCAAGCCCCAAGTCCCGCTCACAAATATCCTCCTCTCAATCTTATAATAAAACCTCATTTTCCAAACCCCGTCCCAAAGCTCCTTTGAATAAATCCTTTGACAAATCCTTACACCCATCAATCATTTCTGATCCGCCCTCCACCTAACCTAATGGTTGTGTTCTTTTAAACTCTTCGCCTTCTTAACCTCACAAAAATCAATTTGAGAACCTTCTTAATTTATTTGTATAGATTATCATCAATTTTATTTCACAAAACAATTCTTCTCTACCGTCCAAAGTTGCCAGTACATTTTCTTCTGTAACTAACCTTTTAAGTCATTATGGACCGAGTAACAATAATAATTCAGTGAAATTCAAAAAACACGAAATAATTTACCTTATCTCGAAATTTACCCCTTTAGCAAAACCTTGGCAAACAAGTCACCGCAGTCGTCTCTGACGTAGCCAAGCAGTAATGCTAGGCAACTTAGCAATGCTTAGAACCCTTGCATTTGTAACTTTATTCTTCCACGTGACACCCAAAATACTCAGAAGACAGCGCATATGAAAATTGTTCAATGTTCGCTCTTGTTTATTATACGACGTTCAGGTCTTTGCCTCATACAAGAGTATGCTCAATATGCAAGTCTCATATACAGTCATCTTAGTGCTTGCAGTTAGGTCTTTATTGTTTCAAACCCTCAATTCCTAAAGTCATACCAATCCTTCTATGCTTTAGTCATTGTTCTGAGGACACATACATTTTATTAAAGCAAGTTCGGACACAGATAAAAATAATGATAAGGGTTTGTTCATGGTGTTGTCCAATGTTATACCGCTGGTCCAATTTTACCCAGAATGATGCATTTGTAGTATGTGGTATCTCAAATACACAAATATGAGTTAGTATAACTTGTTTCACACAAATTACTGGCAGGTAACAAATAAAACATTTCAATATTTTCCATTTACAACAGTTTTCACCAATGATTGAAGATAAAACTTGATGTTCATTATTCTAGAAAGAGGATCTTATTGTTGTGGTTGAATCATCCGCACAGTACCAAGCAACAACTTCAAGTATGTAAATCCTGTTACCCAAAATAATAATCTGTTAAAACGTACAACGTAGTGTTTCATGTTATTTATACATTACCAAATCATTCCAAACACATGTTATTAACTAACTAAAGATTTTATATATTTTAATCATATACATACTTTGTGAATATTGATAATGTGTATGTGACTATTAACTCTATCAAATAGGGACTTGATAAATTATACTCGACGTAATGTAGTTGCCACTAGTGGAACTTCTTAAATCCCAAAAAAGTTGAATGTTTGAGCGCGACACGTATGAGTAGGTGTAAAATTTTTGGTAGTCTCTTGAAGGAAATATAACAAGGAATATCAACCCGGTTCGATAATTGATCAGTATGGCATTGAATAAATATTAAACTTTAAAATTAAGAAAATTACTCACCCTTTTAACAAAATATTTTGTACAAATACTGACTTTCAACATTTGAAAATATTAAACAATAAACCCTAATTCTGTTTTTGTAATTGTTTGCAATCACAGATTACTTAGTATTACAGATGGTTATGTCCCATAGATAAAATTTGTCCTCCAAGCCTGGACTAATAAATATGACTGTTTTTTTAAACATGCTTTAGTATGCAAGGCTTTAAATTATTATTTTAGCCAAAACTATGGATTTAGCACCCAAACTCGACAATATTTAAAAAAATATAGTCGCGTTTCCTTGCGAAAGTTTTCGTTACATTGTGTTTGTAGTCACTTAAACTACCACTCGGCTTCATTTTCGGTAGTCTTCATATACCCGGTATGTTTTGTTTTCGGTTAAACTTTAATAAATGTTGATTGATCTCATTTAACAATTAATTTTGATTTAATATATAAATAACAATAGTTTAATAATTAATAAAGCCAGACTTCAAGAGTCCGCAATTCACCCATCATCCCCTAGTCATTATATTTTCTTAAGTATAAAATGCCCAAATAATAATGTTAACATAAAAAATGTATTAAGAATTCTAAAATGAATAATATCATAGAGATAAAACATTTAAAGACTAATGTTTTAACACCTCTTTGACTATTTGTGAAATATAAGAAGGTGATATACGAAATTCGAATGATAGCGAAGCATATGTTTCTCCAGTCGCCATGAATCCGAAAATAAAAAAAATAATATTATTATTTATTACAGATTCGGAATGCCGCAAAAAACGGAAACTGATCAGGGACTCCTACAACAGATATAAGCGCAAACAAAAACAATCGACGGGATCTGCAGCACCAGTTAAAAATTCAAAGTGGCAGTTTTATGAACGCTTAAGATTTTAGAAAACACACCATCAGAACGGCAAAGCTGCACCAGTGTAGAACAAGAACAGAAAATCTCCGCCAGTGTAGAGAAAGTAGTTACTAATACCTCCCCAGGAGTAGAACATGAAGATACTCCTCACGAAGCCGCAGACACGTCAGTACATAACTCAACACTCCTTCAAAGGAGTTACCAGGCACTTCTAAATCTACACAAGAGAGATCTAATATACCACGAAGTAACATTTCTGAACAATCAACCGCCAAGAATACAAAGAGTAAGAGACAAAAAGAAGATGAATTTATGAAATTTATGAAGGTCAGACAGGAAAACCGAAATAGACAGCTGAAGTCATTAAAATCTCAAGAACCAGTTGATGATATATCGACATTTACATAACATATTGAAATGATGCTAAGAAAATTGAGCCCACGTTCAAGAGCAATGGCAAAAACTGAAATATTTAATATTGTCTCGAAGTATGAGATCGGAGATATCGAGGGTCAAACTGAACGTCGCTATACAAGTTCATATAATTCAAATTCGTCATACAATTCATATTCTCCGATAAGTGCAGCTTCATCAGAACACCAAACACAGAACTCGACCTACAGTACATGCCGAAGAGACCGAGACACTTGTCGCGGTCGCTGGTCTCAGTCTCCAATCTTGGTCTCCTGTCTCTATCGCGGCGCGCACCGCCACCTTTAGGAAGAATAGTGTGGAGTTGGGCGTGGTGGTCTTTTCCTAATACAACACCCACGACTCTCAGAAGGTTGCAAAATAAAAGTTTCGATTGTTACTGAACACTATATATTTATGAACACTTTCACACAGTACAAGTTACTAAATTATATATATATTTATAATATACATTAGGTACGGTATCGGTTACGGGTATACAAGTTTACAAGGTGCGCGACGGGGAACGACTGACTAACTCTAGCGGGCACGCTCCCGCGCTGTTACAAAATACGTAGTCAGCAAATTATAATTTCTGAGAACTTCATACTATGTGTCCCTACATAACATCCATCCCAAAATTTTTGTTACAAAAAAAAATTTTAATAAAAAGAAGAATAATTAATACATTAAAAAAAATATTACGTCCCTATGTTTAATACACAATGAGACAACCCTAGTTAAAAATGCTTTGACAATCAAAGTAATGAAATATTACACTCAGCGTTGCTCGCAAACAACATCGCTGCTACTTGGAATTTATAAGTGTCTCAATGATTGCGACACTGCAATCTAAAAATAACATTTGGATACCGTACGTTACAATATGATTTAAAATTATCGAACACTAACATAATGTTATAACACGGAGTTACAATTATTTATTTTATGTGAACGTGACAATGAATACAAAATGAAAATTTATTGACAATAACAGTTTGTAAATTTAAAGATGTGCAATAACGTTATGTCACAAATATAATAATATACTCACATAGAAATATAATCCCACAATATCAAAAAGTATATATAAAACATATTCAAAATACTCCTTATTAATCTAAAAATGCATATACTGAAATTATCACTCATTACATGTCTTAATACGTACGAAAAACAAATCAACTTTTGAAAATGCTCACTATTAACACATTAACTCTAACACATGACCTAACTTTTCAATACGTTTGCTGCTGTGTTGGCTGTTGTGAAACGGACTGTACCCTTATCACCGGTAGTTCAGGTCCGCCACTCATGATAACTTGTTTCTTCAACCAATTCCTAGTGGTCTTTAAACATTGCCTCCGCAAGGCGAAAATAACCATGCACACTAGTAGTGCTACAGCAACGAATAGTATGATCGACAAATAATCTAACTTCGTTTCCACTCTCGTGTTGTCACTAATAATCTGGGCTTGAGCAACAGCTATGTTCTCATCTTGTTTACTTGGTTTAGAGCCCATTTTAAAATCTGATGAACAACTTCTTTAAGTAATGTGGAGCGTTACTGAATACAAATAAAAAAAAATTACTAAAACTCTTATTTTATATACCGTTATTTCGGTCAAACGAATCAGCATTATTTTTCGTACGTTTACATATGCGGTACCTAGCGCATGTCTTGCAATATAAAAAAAAATTCTACGTAAATAACCCAAATACCAATAATACAAACTCGGCACAATATTATTCTTACGTATGATTAGAATTATTTTAAAATCGATACGTAAAGAATTTTATATAGAACACACACAAAAAAAAAACTTACAATAATATTACTAAAATAATTGAAGAAAACCCTTGGCATCCTAAAAGTTCAGAATACTGACTATTAAGCATCGTGGCCTACGGGAATTCTTTTACATAAAACGAACTGGCGGTTTCACTATACGGCCGCTCTTAGTTTTAAAAACTACACTTTTTTTACTTTTTTTGTCTAGCGTAGAATCGACAGTGTCGTCCTGTGAAGTTACAACAGGCGTGATATCATCGCTATCATTCATTATGTACGCTGGCTTTAGGCGATCTATGGATATCCTAGCCGTACGCTCAGGTAGCTGTAATGTATATACTTTATCTGTCCGCTCAATGACACGATATGGACCATCATACGGAGATTTTAAGGGTCTCCTTACTGTATCGTCCCTAACAAAAACATGAGTACACGATTTCAAGTCTGGATGAACAAAAAGAAATCGTGTATTGCTATTTGACCTCAAACTAGGCTTATATTTTAACAGGGTTTTTCGTATTCTCTCTACTAAATTGTCGTCACTTACCTCGTCATGTCTGACGTCATAAAAATCTCCAGGCAACCGTAAGGTTCGTCCAAACGTCATTTCGGCTGCGCTGATGCTGTTGTCGCTCCTCAATGCAGTCCGAAGTCCTAACATGACAGTGGGTAACTCGTCAACCCACGAAGAATCATTGAGCCTAGCTGTCAATGCGGCCTTCAACGAACGATGCCAACGTTCTACCATGCCATTACTCTGGGGATGATATGCGGTAGTTCGCTGTCTTTTTACGCCGAATAACTTTAATAAATTTGCAAATAAAGAGCTTTCGAATTGTCTGCCCTGATCACTAGATAATTTGCTGGGGCACCCATAACGAGCTATCCATCCCTCAAAAATTACTTTGGCAACGCATTCCGCCGTAATCTCCTGCACGGGAAATGCTTCCGGCCATCTAATTTTCCTATCTATTACTGTTACACAATATCTATGGCCTTGCGCCGTCGTCCTTAAAGGTCCAATAATGTCTACATGAATGTGCTCAAAACGATCTACTACAGGGAATTCATTCAATTGTGATACTGTGTGCCTATTAACTTTTGATTTTTGGCACTGTATACAACATTTTGCCCACATTTTAACATCTTTATTCATGTTGGGCCAAAAAAATTTTTGCGCAATAAATTTTCTAGTCGAACGTATCCCTGGATGGCTTAAATTATGAATTGCGTAGAATGCAATTTTCCTAAAATTTTGTGGCAAATAAAGTCTGACATTTTCCGTTGAAGTTTCGCAATATATGTAATTATTAGTTGTTGGTAAAAATATTTTTTTAATGCTTACCTTGTCACTAGGTACTAATTCTGTAATGTAGTCGTCATGTTTCTGAGCTTCAGACAGTTCGTCGTAATCGAGCACTGTTGGACAGGAAATGGTTTCGACTCGCGATAACGAGTCAGCCACAACATTGTTTTTACCTTCTATGTATCGTATGTCCGTTGAGAATTCGCTGATGAATAATAACTGCCTTGTGCGACGAGGTGTTTCATTATTACTATGTAACTTTTTAAATGCATGAGTTAAAGGTTTGTGATCAGTAAAAATAATTAATTGTTGTCCCTCAAATAATTTGCGAAAATGTCTAATGGCCAAAAAAATTGCTAACAACTCTCTATCATATGCACTATACTTCTGTTGTGCGGGTGACATTTTCTTGGAAAAATATCCTAAAGGTTTCCAGGAATCACCATTCTTCTGCTGTAACACTGCACCTACACATGTATCCGAAGCGTCTGCCATAAGCGCTATCGGACTATCTACACTAGGATGAGACAATGTGGCTGCTTTTTGAAGGCTTAGCTTACACTGCTCAAATGCTTCATTAGATTTCTGAGTCCATACAATAGAGGTTTTGTCCCTTTTTTTACAATTATGCAAATACTTACTAAGTTCAGCCTGATGTTCTACTGCGTTCGGTATGTGAGAACGATAAAAATTTAACATACCTAAGAAACGTCGAAGGTCCTGTACTGTCTCCGGTCTGGGATAATTTGCTATTGCGTGCACCTTTTCTGGAAGCGGCGTGATTCCTTCTGTGGTCACCGTGTAACCTAAAAATTCTATGTTAGACTTACCGAAACTGCACTTAGATAAGTTGATTGTGACACCATATTTATTTAACCTTTCAAATACCATATCTAGATGTACCTTGTGTTGTTCGTCTGAAAAACTGCTTATTAATACGTCATCTACAAACGTGAATACAAAATCCAGACCTTGAAAAACTGTACCCATGAATCTTTGGAAGGTCTGAGCAGCGTTACGCATACCAAACGTCATCCTTGGAAATTCAAAAAGACCAAATGGAGTAATGATTGCTGTCTTTTCAATATCCTTCTCAGCTACAGGAATAAAATGGTATGCCCTATTGACGTCTAACCTCGAAAATATTTTTCTACCTGACAACATGTACGTAAAATCTTGAATTCTAGGAATTGGGTATCTATCTGGTTTCGTAATAGCATTTAGCCGTCTGTAGTCCCCACACGGTCTTATCTCCCCATTCTTTTTGGGTACGATGTGTAGTGGACTAGCCCAAGGGCTTTTAGATGGTCGACATATACCTAATTCTTGCATAAGCCTAAATTCCTCTTTGGCTTTTATATACCTATCGGGTGGTAAAGGTCTAGCTCTGGTAAACACAGGAGGTCCTTTCGTCTCAATGTGATGGCACACACTATGTTTAGGCGGTTCATTAAAATTGATCGGCTTCGTAATATTAGGATACTTGCTCAATAATAGATGATAGGGATGCTTCTCGTCCACTGTCTTCACTGCGGGTTCCCTGGAATTGACAACGTTTGCATGTACTTGTAACTGTGTCATATTATCTATAAGTTTCCTGGACTTAATGTCAACTAATAAACCAAAATGTTTTAAAAAATCGGCTCCTAAAATTGGTTGCCGTATGTCAGCTACTACAAAAGTCCATTTAAATGATCGTCGCAAACCCAAATTTAGTTCTAAAGTCTTAACACCATATGTTTTGATTTCTGTGCCATTAGCTGCGTATAATTTATAATTTGTACTTTCACAACTATTATATTTATTCCTAACCGGTAAAACTGAAATATTAGCACCTGTGTCAATGAGGAAACGTAGGCCTGTTCTGGAATCGGTGACGCAGAGGCGGTGTGATGGCTGGACCATGCAAGTCTCCGCCGCGACTTGCACTTCACTTAGTTTTCCGTATTGTTCTTCCACGCGCACGGTTGAACGCACTTACGGGCCTTTTCCTTGTATCGAAAATGATACGTGCAAAGCCAATCTGGTCTCTTTGGAGTATGCCTGCTCGTTCCATGCGACGGTGAACGGTGTCTCCTGAATTTGTGATCGCGTGACATGCTTCTTCCCCTTCCTCTGCAGTGACAAGTATTTCTGTTTGCTTGTTCGTGCCTTCCTCTCTCTATTTTTTCGAGTCTGGAATTTATACTGGCTAAAACTGCTGCCATCGTTGATGTAGTCGGCTGATCTTCTTGACGCGTGTCTACTGCAGCAATCTGTACTGGTCGCATTGCTTCTATGACAGTGTCCGCGGTGGTGGCTAGACTTTCCAGATTCTTGGTCTCCGTAACTGCCAAAACTGCTCTTGTTGCCGACGGAAGGTGGTTCTGCCACAAAATGCACAGCGTGTGGTCCGGTATCTTTCCTCTTGCTAAATCGCGCATACGCCTTAAAAGTTGAGAAGGCTTCTGTTCTCCTAATTCCATTTCACTTAGTAATTTTTGTAATTGCTTGGTGGTAGACTCTTCATAAATGGATAATAATCGATCTTTAATTGCGTCATATCTACCACTGGGAGGAGGTTGGATTAACAAATCCGTGATTTGTCCTATTGCTTCTTTACTTAATTTAGCTATAACCAGCTCGTACTTTGCCTGATCGCTTAACTTTTGTGGGCTTAAAATGGCTTCTATTTGAATAAACCAATGTCTGGGCTGATCCGTCCAAAAATCACTAACGCACCTTGTTACCCGAACCGTACCTATTTGAGTGAGTCGTCCCCTATAAAATGTAACCGATTATATTAACACTTACTATTTGAGTTCGTCACTGTCCCTAATTACACGTGTTTGCTTCGTCACTAATGTGCCACGTCAGTCCGAACGTCGGAGTCACCAATGTGGAGTTGGGCGTGGTGGTCTTTTCCTAATACAACACCCACGACTCTCAGAAGGTTGCAAAATAAAAGTTTCGATTGTTACTGAACACTATATATTTATGAACACTTTCACACAGTACAAGTTACTAAATTATATATATATTTATAATATACATTAGGTACGGTATCGGTTACGGGTATACAAGTTTACAAGGTGCGCGACGGGGAACGACTGACTAACTCTAGCGGGCACGCTCCCGCGCTGTTACAAAATACGTAGTCAGCAAATTATAATTTCTGAGAACTTCATACTATGTGTCCCTACAATAGTAAAGGAAGGAGATTAAAATGGTGGTATCTTTTCTAAACCATGGAAGCATAAAAAAGATCTTCCCAAAAAAGAATTGGATAACTTTAATATTTGTCTGCCATTAGGGAAATATATATGCCACAATGCCAGCAATGTTTGCAATTTAGGGCATAATGTTATTTTTTTCTGCTCTGTGAGAAAACAGGCTCTTTCCTGCTTACTCAATAGCCTACCAAAATACCATTGCAAGCTCCTACCCACCACTCTCGATATTTTCCACAAACTTTGAATCCCCAATATTGTCGCCGAATATATGTTATAAATTATGCATAGACAAAAACGAAACGAATGCCAAAATCTGTTTTTATAATATCGTCTGCTTACCGGTAAAACAAGCTAAATACCTTTTTTTACAAAGTCATGTTATAAATGCAGTTATATGTAATTTTTTATTTACAAGCTGTGTTACAGATACCTTCTGGATTGGTGAGACAGCTTTATTATTGTCGAAAACTATGTGTATACAATCTTTGTATTTATGAAGCACAGCCCTGCCAACAATGTAAAAAAGGGGCTGTTCTAAAATAGGAACTAATCTGTATCACTACCTTTCCACGTACAGTCAGCAACATAAGTCGCTGAACACTTCATATTTTTTTATAAACTTTTTATGAATTAAAATTTGTGCGTACTACTCTGTAGTCGTAAAATTTAACCAAGTAAAGTCATCTATGCCGTGAAGTGCCATACGATATTGAAAATAATTATTATTCTGGATGATACGACAATTCCAAATCTCGTGGCTGTGTAGCGACTTATGTTGCTGACTGTACGTTCCTTCTCATATAACCAAAGTTTGTCTGTATTCTGACACGTGCGAAGGACAAAGGAGGTTTCTATTTCCTGTTCAAAACTGTTATGTATGTATGCTAAAATGGAACGCCGGATGCGGCGGGCTGCGTCCCGCACCCCGCGTTCCTACCCCGCGGCCCACACTCCACGTCCCGCTCCCTGGGTCCTACGTCCGAGCGTCTTGTGGCGACTTGTACTACACTATTAGCGTTTCATAAAACGCTCCGCTTATGCATCTTGTGACAGCCGACTTAGCTGTGACGTAGATGCGCCTGCGCAGCGGCGAGGGACCAGTGAGCCGTCGACGTCTGCCGCGCGCGTTACTACCTTTTTGTTATACAGTGTTAATTGTTACTTTGTTTATCTTACTGTAAATCATTAAATCATCTACTGAACTCTCAATAACATAATTTACTATCGCTTTCACCTGTTATTTCATACTGCGACTTTATTATTCACTTTTGTTGTGCCCGAGTTAAGTAAGTGGAGGGCTCGAGTGCACCATTTAACTGCCGCTACGGCTACACCTCCACAACTGGTGATTGAATATAATTTATAATAAAATCCGTGTGGGTAAGCATCAAACCACATCGGACGACGTTGAACAAATACTTCTTATCTAAGGCGGTGGTCCATGTTATAAGCGGTGAGCGATTTTAAACTTTTATGATGACTACTGAGAGCGGAAGTGGTGAAGGCGAAGATTTTCATGATGGCCTAGAACAACACGTCTTACGAGTAGGTGTCAAGGTGCCTCCTTTTTGGCCTGAGGATCCTGAGATCTGGTTCGCCCAGGTTGAAAGTCATTTTGCTCTCTCACGGATCACTACTGATGATACTAAATTTCATTACCTAGTATCGCAACTTGACCAGCAATATTCCAAAGAAGTTCGAGACATTATAACTAGACCACCGAGTAAGAACAAGTATGATAAACTAAAGGACGAACTTAATCAAAAGACTTTCTGCTTCCAAGTAAAAACGCGTGAAGCAGTTAGTCATGCACGAGGACCTTGGAGACAGGAGGCCGTCTCAGTTTCTCCGTCATCACCAGAGGCTCGCCGGTCCAGCTGTTCCATCAGACTTTCTCGCAACACTTTGGGTCAGTCGTCTACCACAGAACATCCAAACGGTAATCGCTTCACAGGCAGATTTAGAATTGGAGAAGAAGGCTGACTTAGCTGATACCGTTTACGAAATCGCACCTACCAATCCTTCAGTAGCTATGACTAGCACTGTTAGCAGTTCCAGTAACTGCTCTCAGGTGGAAGAGCTAACGAGAATGGTTCTATCTTACTGTAAATCATTAATCATTAAATCATCTACTGAACTCTCAATAACATAATTTACTATCGCGTTCACCTGTTATTTCATACTGCGACTTTATTATTCACTTTTGTTGTGCTCAAGTTAAGTAAGAGGGGGCTCGAGTGCAACATTTAACTGCCGCTACGGCTACACCTCCACAGCCTTAATAAATTAGTGTGACTGTAACCTGCTTGTTTGATTGACGTAGTACCTAATAAGTATCCTTACGAGTATACATCACGTGGCGACAACCGGACTCATTGTTTATAATGTCTACGGCCCGTAGACTACGGGTATCACTTTTGGCGTTTTATCCACCTTTGACCTCTTACAAGATTGGAGCTGTTAAAAGTCGCGTTTAAATCAATGGTTCATCGCCAACGATGTAACAGACGAAACCGACAAAACAACCGTCAAATGGCGAGCGATATTATTAAGCGCTTTAAGTGAATTTAGTTACGAGCTAACAAGCGACCTGGCCTTGCCGAGTAAAGCAGAGGACCTGCGGTACGAGGAAATTATTGACCTCCTCGAAGGTCGGCTTCGCGGAGAAATCGATCTTCTACTCCGCATTCCAAAAGCCAAGCAAGAGTCACACTCAGTGGGCGGCAAGATTAAGAAGATTGACAGTGCACTGTGCATTCAACAACTTGGAGGAGTAAGTCAGCGCTCACTGCATTAAATTTACCTTCCGTTCGTTTGACTGACAGCATTCCTCTCTTCATATTATGTACAACTTCTGAAGATAGTTGTTTCATATCTTGTAAATACAGTATCATTCCGCGAATGTAATTCGTGAGATTCATAGAGAAAAAGTAAGGTAACATTTAGCCTAGTAGTTAATAAATGCAGTTCATAATAATTACTTCTATCAGCCAAAACAGAATTTAATAAAATTTCTAACATTTCAAAACATTTAAATATTTCATTTTCAGCGGTCATGGTTTGCAAAAAATTAGAAAAAATATTCAAAAAATCTGTAATTATTCTTTAATATTATAGATTATATTTTTCGATTAGACTTAAATGATCTTTATCTACTGTATTCTCTCTTATCTCTTGAAAACAAGATTCATGTATTCAATAAATTCGGAAATTTGTATGCTTCTTAAAGCTTCGTACAAAAGTTTGTGTGCTCTAATACCTCTGTTATACTGTGTACCTTTGAGAATTGACGACAAAGTATTCATACCATATATATTGGCTTCTCAATAAGAATACTATCTAGTCCACTACCTTCTACATATTGGCCCAAGCATCGCAAATATTATTTTTTTTTGTAAATGAATCGATCCAATTAATAAATTCTTGGCTTGTTTGTTGAAAATGCAATGACCAAATTTATTCATCATACCGATTAAATTTTTCGATCGAGTCAAATTTTGAATAGATTGAGCTAAAGCAATATGCTTTGAAGTCACACTGATAACGCTCTTCGATTGTAATTCTCACAATTTTTTTTTTATTTTTAGCACTTAACTTGCATAAAAATTTGCCAATTATTCGGTAAGTGACTTTTCTTTAGATATTGTTCAATTAAAATTTCATCACATAAACACCCATTTGGTATTACTTCAGTACTTAATATTTCTTTACGAAGTTGTTTTGCTACTTGAACAATGGAGTTTGTAGAAGTTATGGCACGAATATGTTCAATGACTTCATCCAGTGGTATGTTATTTCGATCGATCATTCGGATATGAAAATAAAACGTTTTTACCACACTTATCTATGAGTAGTGATTTCATATCGCGATTTTCTACGACTGCGTCTTCTATTTCAGAGAGTTCAGCTAGTCGCTTAGCTAATTATGACACTTCAAAAGAGTGAGTTGTTAATTTATGTTTGATTTCATCAATCAGCTTCTCAAATGCCTCTATAAGTATGTCATGTGGAATTTTATTTCAGGGTCTACCTGCTGGAATTGCTGAGTTTTTTGGTAGTCGTAGATAGTCACGATAACAGTGTCTATGATACCTCACTTTCATTGCAAATAAATCGGCTGGATGTTCGCAAGTATCAATTTTTGTAAAAACATCATCTTGTTTTTTTCAGGCAGTATTAAAGATTTGTTCCGCCGCCGACATTTCGGAGCACAAATAAAGAGTTTTGTTTTTATTTCTTGCTTCCACAGATTAAACATTTCAGTTCTGTATTAAATTCAAAATTTGTTCTTGATGACCTTCGAGAGCCTTGAGTACCTGACACCCTAGCTTCTGCAGAGCGGGTAGAAATAGAGACATTCTCCCGCTTTTGTAATGCCAATTCTCGACGCCTTATTTTCTCTTCACTAATGTAACTTGCCACAATATAAATTTGTACAAAATCACTCAGGTCAGACTTGTGAGATAGAAGCAAATGCCTCATGCTGCCTCTGATTAGGTCTTTAATCTGCAATAAGCAAAGGTTGTCCAGAACTCTCAAGATGGAAGTAAACCAAAACCTATATGGCTCAGAGTTCAAATACGCGGTTGTATACATGGATATTATTCTCATTCCTTTCAAACATGGCTTGTACCCAAAGGGGTACGTTGGCAGATCATGAAAATGAACCACGACGACGTAGGTTATTGTGGTTAAAAGTGCCCTCGTCTTCCCTCAAAAGGCTGACTAAGACCACCATGTCGCGTGAACTCTCTGTTAGCAAGGCGTTAATGGCCTGAGGCCGATCAGCTATGTACCACGTCTCAGATGAAAAATTAAAAATTAATTTAAACTATGTTACAAAATCAATACCTAAAAGTGTCTCGTTTGAGGCATTGGGAATCACAACAAATTCAATAAGTATACACATAGACATACAATTAACATTTACACATGTTAACAAAACATTATTTGTGCGCAAGCAAGCAATTAGCAAGTTTAACAGACATTGTTTGCGAATGGAATCGAATACCTAAACGTAACAAAAGTGCGTACAGAGTCGAACCCGCGATACTACGCCGGGTGGCGGTATCTATAAGCGCTGTACCATTGTCACTACAAATCTCAATTTGTAGGATAGATCGACCTTGATTATCATTAATATTTGTATCATTGTCAATATTACTTTACAACATTCGTGTTTGGTATGAAGTGAATAGAATACAACATGATCTTGTAAATGCGGGGTATTTACGTTCACAACATCTCACCTTGAGATGTTATTATCTTTATAGATTGTCGAATAAATGAGTTTTTACATGGCATTCTGTAGTACTTTTTAAAGAACGGGTGCTGGCAACACCCTCATAGTACTTACGCTGTAAGTTACGCTTCCGCGACGTAAATATTTTCGAAATTTGCTGTCCCGAATTGATTTAACAATGCCAAAAGCTATTAAAAGTTGTGAACGTAAGCTCGTTCATAGATTGAGGAAAACAGAAACAGAGGTTACAGCGGGCGGGGGCTGCTCTCCCTCCGCGCCTCCGGCTTTTTAAAAACACTCTAGGGGTGGTAACCAAGTCTATGTGAAGTCGGGGTGCCCTAAGTCGGTTTTGGGACAAAGTCGACCTATTTTTCCCACAAAGTGGGTTTACTAACTACCATCAGAACATGATTTCCAAGTTGTTAAAAAACAAATAAAACCACAAACATGATATAAAGTTCATTTATTGAAACCAAAATTTATAACATGAATTAGTTCTTCGAAGGGATTTTTATTGTTTTTTTCCACTTCTCGTCTCCATAAATATTTATATATTAAATCCTCAATATTAACTCTATTGTTGTAATTATTTTTACAAAAATATTGTTTATTGGCACGCCACTGTGACCTCAATTCTTTGAGTGTGCGTGCCATTCTCTGCCAGAAGTGGGTTATCTGGATCACTGTGGTTAACTTTTTTATGGATAAAACCATGGTCCCCGAAACAATCATAGGCCCGTCAGTAGTTACTAGGTATACTGGTGCCCTCTGCCACATGTTGTTTTTTATCAAGGGCACCAGTACATCGGCGGACCGGACATTTTCTGGACCAACTCTAAACGCAGATCCTCACTTCCGTCCTCGATCATCCCGAGGACCCAGTGACCCTCAATTTGACGTCCTTTGTTGCACTTTCGTTTCCCGAACTTGCTCTTATCAATTTGGACTATTTTACCGGGACATCTAATCTCCCCAGTATTCATTTCTTTATATTTTTGGTAAGCTACCACTGCCTCTACAATAATTGTACCAATCGCAGATAGTGGCATTATAAAGGCAGTGTCCACCTTCGGAGAAATCTTCTTTTATGGCATATACATATGACAAATTTGCTGAGTAAAGAAGAAAGAAAGAAAGAACTATTTTATTCATGACAGCAAGCATACATTATGTAAAATACCTGAATTTTTACGTTTGCCAGCCAAGTTCCTTTAGCTTGGGTTATTTTTGGTTTGCTTCTGCATGGCCCTTTGGTGCAGATAACGCAGCACACCACATTATACGTTGAGTAATCTATTTTCATTGGCTGCATATGGTAATGGCAAAACTTTTGGCGCGGCAACATTACCCTTTCTTCGGCAAAAGCAACTGCCTGCTCAGGCGTGCCCAGTTGGCGTATAACTTTCGCCAAATTCCACTGCGCACGCACTTCCTGTACATTCCGGTGGCGCTTGGATGGTGGTTCACCTTCTGTAGAACGGCTGGTTGATGGTTGAGGTTCCTCCTGCATTGTAGCGTTGGTCGATCGAGTAGGCAATAAATCGAAGTCCGGGTTAGTACGTGCAACTGTCAGTCGTGTAGGCAGCAAATCAAAGTCCAGTGTGATAGCGTAGGTCAATCGTAAATGCAAACTATCAAAGTCCAAAAGAAAAGCCAAAGTCGTCGAAGAAATCCACAATAAAAACACCACGAAACTCAAGGAATGAATGTATTTACTGTATGTTATAATTTCGAAGATCGACATAGGCACAACTCTAATGATATCGTATAAATCCTTAACAGCGCATATATCGTCAATGTAAGGGTAGGTGATTTTTTTTCTTTTATCAGATTTTGAATTTTTAACCTTCCGTGCAAATTTTAAAGTAGGAATTTTATTATTTATTGTTAAAATATTCCCTACAAAGAGTTTAACACTTTTTTAGAAGCAAATTTAGCTATCCAGCTATTCTTTTGCACTTCAAAAAATTCTTCCTCATGAAAATTAATGTCATTTAGTCCAAAGGGGCATATGTTTTCTTGATCTAGGTTTTCTTGTTCTTGTAAACATAACTCAATATAATTATCAAAACTTTCGTAGTCAGAGTCATCTGCTGCATGAAAAGAAATTTCCGAACTCAAGCTTGAGTCGCTCTGGTACACATGTTTCTTTTTTGTCTAATTTTAGGTACCCGTGTATGAGAATCATTGACGTGTTTTCTTTGATTTTTATTTATTTCTGCATCCAGATTTTTTAAAGCAATTCTTTTATCAGGGGAAGCGTCTTTTATAATTATATTTGATGTAATTTTTATTTTTGGTTTTATTTTCATATTTGGTGCGCTTATTAAATGGCTTAGGAAATTGTTTCGTACATCATAGACCTGTAAAGCCTCATAAAATGCAGTATTCATTTCGGTATTTATCGATAATATTTTTAGGCTATATACAAAGTTATTTAAATCATCCTGAAAAGTGTTTATGGTACTTTATTTTTATATTTATTTATTTAAGGACTTCCAATGGTAATTACATTGTTTCTTATATCTAATACACTTACAATTTAGTAACATGTTAAATGCACTACCTGCAGGCGTCACAACATGCATTGAATAATAAATAACTGATACAGATACTGATACTGTACTTAAACACACATATTATGTGTCACATTAAAACTCTTGTTGGTACCCAGTAGAAGAAGAAGAAACTGCAAGTAGGGCTACAAGTTAAATTTGAGGATGTGCCTACTATTATAGAGGTATGTGCTGTGTTGCATAATATAGCATGTTCAAAATAATGCAATGGAAGATTATAAAATACTTGTTATTTGTTGAATCATTTATTCACTTTTAATTAGTTTTATAAACTTTATTACAAACTTAGAGCTACATTCTAAGCCAGGCATGATCGATGAGTGTACAACTTAATAACAGATGTGTCCATAAACAATAATACCATAGACAATATTAACAACTCTTTACAAAGATGATCATAATATATTGGAGATTGATTCTTCTGAATCATATCTATCAACTCCACATATTATAACCAATGAAAATGTAACAAGGAATAACATCATAGATACATATTATTTTACATCTTACAGTGCATTTTTATTGGATTACCATGGAATGACTACAAACAAAAATTAGTTATGTTTTATTTATTTATTTATTTAAAACTTCATTGTACACCTAAAACTAACAATACAGGAATAAATGACAAAAAAAAAATGTACAAAAGGCGGTCTTATCGCTCGAGGCGATCTCTTACAGACAACCAGCCATGGCATGGATAAGAGGGAACGAAAGTTTTGGGGTACCATGAGGTGTACGAAAAGACAAATGGACATATGTCTATAAGTATACATACCAATGCATATATAAATAAATATAATATATATACATAAACATAAACACATACATAAATAAATATTATAACTAACATGTATCAACATTATGCATTATATAACCATAGCAACAAATATATATATAATATATATAAATATGAATATATATAAATAAACACGGTATACATGAAATGTCTTCAGTTTAATTGTGAAAGATAAAGTTGTTTGACCAATCTTTTGAATATGGGCAGCGACTCTGCCCGCCTCACTGTGACAGGTAATTAATTCCACAGCCTAGCAGCTTGTACAGTAAACGATTTGTCGTAAAATGTAGTGGAATGCACTGGGATTTTAAGTGTTAAGTTCTCCGATGACCTTAGGGATCTTGAATGCGTATCATGAAGAAACTCGAATCGGTTATTAAGATACGGGGGAGAATGGGGATTGAAAAGTATAGAATAAAGAAGGGATAGAATATGGGTATTCCGGCGAAACCGAATGGGTAACCACTTGAGCTTGTTACGGAATTCGGAGACGTGATCATATTTGCGCAATCCAAATATAAATCTAATACAAAAGTTTTGGAGACGCTCAAGTTTATTAAGTTGTTCCTCAGTGAGATCAAGATAACTGGCATCCGCATAATCAAGGATGGGGAGCAGGAGGGATTGAGCAAGCGATATTCTCGTGGCGATAGGTAGAAAATTGCGTAACCTCCGCAGGGACCCAGCCGAGGCGAATAGTTTCCTACTCAACTCTCGAAGCTGGGGACCCCAGGAGAGAGATTTATCAAGAATAATACCTAGATTTTTCACTGTGTCGCTAAAAGGAATAGCTATATCATTGCAAGAGACTGGCGGTATAAGCGACCAGTTCAACCTATTTTATTGTAACCTGTTTTATTGTAAAATATTTATTTTAATAAAAATATTAGTACATATTATTATTTTTTACTTATCAATATTACATTATATCTGTCCTTACATTTATATCTTTATTCCTTTATAAACAGATTTATTCCTTTAAAATAATGAGTAAATAAGTTTTAATATTAATTTAAAACTAAATTAATAGATGTATAATATAAATATAATATGATTTTTTTAACAATGAAAATAGGGAAATAGACAATTTATTATATGTATTACATGTAAATTAAAATTCATAACAGTCTTCAACTTTAAAATACTGTTCCGGAATAAGTGATGTGGTAATAGTAGAAACAGCAAGTTTTTAGACGGATTGGAACAGGGCAGTGGGCACTGTTATCCTAGGTGACAGTGGCTTTAAACACATTGAACAGATTCTCAATGAAAATGATATAAAGCTATTGAGGCCGCCCAGTTACCATTGGTGAAAAGTTGTCGACAGAAAAAAATAATAGCTAGTTTGCGGATTCACATAAGGCATATCTGAGAATTCTATATGTTAAAGCAACATTCAGTAATTATTAATTTAAATATACTTCGTTTACTTGACCATGTTATTATTATAGCACGTTTTTTTTTTTTGCACGGAAATGAAATCATCATAAACAATATGGGCAATATGGCCATTCCTTAATTTATACACGTTGTTAAAACTCAGATAATTTAGGAACTTTCTATATTAATCAATATTTTAGTTTGTGTTGGAATTCCAGATACTATTGTACCTGTTTTACATATCATGAAAGATCGATTTTGCCAATCATATTTAACTTTAGAAAAAAGAATTACAGTTTCTTCCTGGAGAACACAATTCATAGCTATATTTTCCAGATTAATGATCTTAATATGTCACTCAGAATTTTATTTCTTTTATTTTCTGGAATAATTGTAACATTATTGATAGTGGATTCCATAGTGCCTTTGTAAATTTTGTGTAATTGCATGTGCTTTATTTATTTTTATTCTGCTCTCCTTTTTACATGGCTCCAATGCCATCTGGAGTACATTTGCCGTGACCGGCTTCCAGATAGTTCCAAGTAACTGCTTGCAATGGCGAGAAAACAAGTCGCAACTATGTCATAATATAAAATATGTATTTGTTGCGATATTGACTGGAAGGACTATCGGTTAAAATATGTACAGTAGTAATGTGAGATGACTTCTCAAAAACAAATTCTAATGCCCAAATACTGGAAAGCCAATTAACTTTTAACTCCGGTTAACTAGCTCTAATGCCCTGTTAAATTCATTTCAGTTAAATATAACTACGATTAAACCACTTAAGAATTAAATATTTAACGGGGCATTAATCATCCAATTCGTATTCTCGAAAGCAACTTAAGAGTTTGACAGCTGTCAAACAGTCTAATTTCTAGTTTTAAGCGGCCGTCGTCTTAAGTCCGCCTGTGACCACTCTTAACTTTTTCAATTCTACATATTATTTACTAAAATGTGTCTCACGACGTTTTCATGGCTGTCTGATGACGATATAGCTTCGTCAAGGCGAGTCAATCAAGAAAAATTCAATGCTTTCGACAAATTGGGGAGATGGGACAAATCTCCAAAATTGAAGAGAGCTAAGCTTGCATTAAACTTTTCCTCAGAATCAGAGACAGATACAGAAATATATTTAGAATCAGAAGACGAGGCAACAGAATGGAATTTTGAAGAAGACTATAATGATGATGATAATAACCAAATAGACCACAATAGAAAAGAAATTGACTACAATGCTATAACTGTTGAAACATTTGTTTTAGCTGAACTTTCATCAGAAAAAATGTCGAAAGAAAATTAGCTTTCGTTGGCAAAGTTTTAGTAAAAGACGGTAGTGGTTTTCTTATTACATTTCTGAAAAAGAAAGCAGGATTGTATAAATTTTTCTTTCCTGAAACGCTAGACAATTCTTATGTCAGCATATCTGATATTTTGGCCATACTGCCACCACCGCATGAGGCTGCTGCCGAACACGCACTGCAGCAATGCTGAAATTTAAATTTAATTTCAATATCTATAATTTAGGCTAATAGCAGGTTCCTATAAGCCAGTAATTTCAGATCTCCTTTTTAAAGTGATATTAAATTAGTGTATCACTTAAGTAGATTTATATTAAAATATTATTATTTTGATAGGAAACTATGCAATGTTTTGTTTGATAAATTTTATTAGTACTAAGTTGAATCTTATATCGCACATTGTTAGCTTTTGTAAGTGATTGAATATTTAAAATATTCTGCGTTTTTAATTTCATTTCAAATGATACCTTTCATTGAAAAGGTTGGTTCATTAATTACACTAGTTTACATAATTGAACTTTTTTTTTATACCCCAAAATAAATGTATACAAATATGTTAATCTACCTTCCTTAAACCAAAAAGTGTTAGTAAAAATATTCTATCACAAATTCTTCCTGCAGTCAAACGTTTTTTTTAACTACCTAAGGTGGTAACGACAGTTTATTGTTTATTCGTTCGCTTCAAACCACAATTATCTTGTTTCGGATTGATTAAAAATGTCGAGTAGATAGTGCAAACAAAGTTTGATCGTTTTTGTTATGTTTGTGGACAGTTTATATTTTCAAAAAAGAGAAGACCCATTACAGATTCGTTAAAAAGTGCATATCTTCATTATTTTGGATTTCCTGTTGCAAATCAAGATAAAAAGTGGGTGCCTCATGTATTCTGCGAAAGCTGTAGAATTGTCTTACTCCAGTGGTCATCAGGAGAAAACGTTCACCTTCCATTTGGTTCACCAATGCTATGGAGAGACCCTAGTTAAATGGTTGTGGAACAATTTTTGGGAAGTAAGAAAAGTGAAGGTTACAAAGAAATTGTTACCGATTTATTGGAATATTTTCAAAATATGGGAGTAAACATGTCATTAAAGATTCATTTTCTGCAATCGCATCTTAATTTTTTCCCTGAAAACTTTAAAGGTTTTTGAAGAACGACATCAAGGATTTTGGGATGAAAATATGTTGGGGGATTACTGTTGGTCCATTATAAGAGAAACTGATTCAAATAGCTATAAAAAGAAGGCAAAAATTTGTCATTTTTATATTTTGTTTAATATTAATACCAAAATGATGTATTGCAGTTAATAAATATTTCTTAAACCAGACGTGATAGAATTTTTTAATTTTTTTGATTATGCTACCTAAATGAATCACAAAATAACAACTTTTAGCTGGGGTATAGGAACCGTGTAAACCAGTGTTATTTACCAAATACATGTAGAAAAAGATACAGTTTCTTTCACTTAAAAATACTGATTCAAAACTGCCCCAGGTGTGTTCAAGGCTGCCCCAATTACGGGGCCTACAAGCATGTACAAAACTTTAAATATCTCATTACTCCTTTTTTAAATGATTAAGGAGGACATAATTATTTTGTTGCCTGATAATCATGACCGCTATTTAGGACGAAAAATCTAAGTAAATTAAATAAGTTCAGAAGTTATGGAATAAAGTATGAAAAATGTTCAAAGCTGCCCCCCTCTCCCCTATGATATTCTGCGACAGGCAGTTACCAGAAGGTTAAGGCCGCCATACACGGACTGCTTCAAGCAGACAGTGCCAGCATCTTTAAGCGGTCGCCGTTGCGTCATCTGCAAAATAGTCATTCGCAATACACGAACCGCTCAAGCAGTTGCAACTGCTTCGGGCGGTTGGCTGTGCGGTGAAATTTCATAATGCGGTCAAGCAGTCGCCAGGCATACACTGACTGCTCGAGCTGTCGACTGCTCTTGCGCAGTTACCCACCCGCGCTCATTCTGCGTCACGCTCGCTTCTCGCCCGCACGCGTCGTTTGTTTATTGAGAAAAATGGACGGCAATATCGACTGTGACGCGCTTATAAGTGCAATAAAATCACAAGAACTTATATGGAATTATAAACTTGATGACCACAGTGACAGAATAAAGAAAAATAATGCATGGGCAGCTATTTGTGAACAACTAATAGAAAACTTTAACTAAAAACCGGTGGCGGATAAAAATAAAATTGGTGAGTTATTGAATGATTTTTTTATTTTGATAGCAAATAGACATTATGATGTTATAATTACTGTTATGTCATTTTCAAATAGATTTTTATATCATATTCCATTGCCAATGTAGTTTTCCTTCTTCTGTATCAGCCCATATACGTCCCACTGCAGGGCACGGGCCTACTCTACAATCGAGTATACGATTGAGAGTGGTTAGGCCATATAGTCCACCACGCTGGCCTAGTGCGGGTTGGCGGACTTACATACCATAGAAATTCTTATGAATCGCTATGGTATGCAGGTTTCCTCACGATGTTTTCCTTCACCGTTTTAGTGCGTGGTGATTCCTTCTTCACTCACAAAGTAATTTGCAAATTCTTCCCTGATTGTTGTTAACATAGGTCCACCTCGACGAACACTCCGAGTAGATTCTGTAATAGAGTTTGTAAGACCCTCAAATGTATCTTCGAATTTGTGTCCATCTCGTTGCTTTACATAGTTATGCAAAACACATGCTGCTTTAATTATATCTACTGCAAAGTCGACATCTACGTCAAGTGGTCGATGGAATATGCGCCATTTATTAGCAAATATACCAAATGTGCATTCAATATACCGTCTAGCACGTGATAATCGATAGTTGAAAACTCTTTTTTGCTCTGGCAAATTGTTTCCTCCGTAAGGGCGTAACAAATTTTCTTGCAAGCTAAACGCTTCATCTGCTACAAATACATTAGGTAGAACAGGTCCATTTCGCGATATTGAAGAAGGTGCAGGTATATTTAATTTCTTTTCCAGTAATCTTTTGTAAAAGGTACTATCTTCGAAAATAGTCGAGTCTGCATGCCTTCCATATGAACCTACATCCACGAAAGTAAACATGTAATTACTGTCACATACGGCCATTAGTATTATAGAAAAATATTTTTTGTAATTATAATATGCCGATCCACTTTCTGCGGGTTTTATTATTCTTATATGTTTGCCGTCCACTGATCCAAGGCAGTTCGGAAACTGTGCATTTTTTATAAACCCATTTATTATTTCTTTCCATCTGTCTTCAGTTAATGGCGCTATGCACATAATTTTCATATATATCCATATATTTCTACATACATCTCTCACTATACCACCAAATGTAGTAGCTGCAATTCTAAAGCTGTATTGCAAATAGACAGCCTTCGTGGCGCAGTTGGTTAGACGCCGCCTGTGAAACGCGAGGCCGCGGGTTCGATCCCCGCACCGAGAGAAATGTTTGTGCGGCCCACAAATATTTCTTCCGGGTCTGGGTGTTTGTGAGACCGAAAAGTCTCTCGTAGTTCCTGATACCCACGACACAAGACTCAATCTTAGTGTGGGGTCAGGACTATGTATGTGACTGTTGGGTGCTATTTATTTAATATTATTTAAAAATCCATAAATGTTTGTCCAGTGGCTAAGTACCTGAAAAGAATAATAGCATTAGTATTATTAGGGTTAAAAATAAATATATATTTAGGGGGGGGGGGCTCCCATACAACAGACATGAACATGTAATTAATTAATGTATGTATATTTCATTGTTACAGCCATGTCATTACAGAAGAAATGGAAAGTGTTAAGAGATGGGTTTAGTAGGTATGCGAAAAAAACCAACCAAAGAGTGGTTCAGCAGCCACCAAGATACGACCCTACCCATATTATGAACAGTTATTATTTTTAAAGGTCATTGAGGCTAGACCAGAGAAATCAGATAGTTTGAAAGAAACATGCGAAGAAAGCGATCATAATAAAGAATCTGCAAAAAAAAATGTTAGTACTTTAAAACGAAAACTAACTCATAAAACTGAAGACGACCTAATTGAAAAATTATCTAAACGCATTGATGAAAAACCCAGTTCAAAGCTTCCAGTAGAGGATGATGACAAAATGTTCTTACTATCACTAGCTGGAGAGTTCAAAAATATTAAAGATCAATATAAATTAGATGCTAAGTCAGAAATCATCAACGTAATTAAATACTTTAAAGGAATATCACAGCATACACAGTCAAGCTATTATGGTGAAAGTATGGGATATTTTGCACCTTCAACTAATGAGCAACGTGGAACAACGTGGTTACAACTATTCAAGTTACAACAAGGGTTATCAATCGGCACCTTCTACAAGTGATCAGCTTTCACCACTAGTCTCAGCTAATGATGAGTTTTCTCAATCATCCTTTGAAGACAGTCATCCATCTTCGTCTGTTCGATCTGATGATATTATTAGTGATATATTCAATGATTAAATAATAAATTTAGAAAGTTAACACTTGTTTTTTTACTTACCTTAGTGTTACAGCTAGCCTTTCTTCTGCAGGAATACTTTTCCTCATAATAGTATCGTCACGTTTAATTTTTTCCTTGAGTATATTACAAAGTTCATCAAAAGATGAGATTGACATTCTAAAATAATTAAAAAACTTTTCTTTGTCAAGTCTTAGTTCCAAAAACAAGTGATTAAATTCTCCTTTGGAATTTCGTGTTTCCAATATTGGATGCACCCACAATTTTCTTTTTTTACGCCGTCGTCGTCGTCGTATGAGCTAAAGCAGTAGAAGTGCCTCAAAATCCATGATGCTACTGATTGAAATTGCCAACTGCTTAGTTAGACTAACTGCTCGAGCTGTTATAAATGGTAGCTACAAGCTGTTGACTCTGACTGCAAGAGCGGTCCGTGTATGTTGATCACTGGACTACTGCTCGAGCGGCCCGTATATGGCGGCATTTATTGGAGACGTATTTCACTTGGAACACCCGACTGTATATCACAAAGTTGCAGCAGAGTCGGTTAAACTACAAAATTGTGTTATGAAAATTCCCAACTAACAACAACAATGTCATATTGCGAATGATTTTTATGCGATCGCAGGAGTGATTGGAGTTATAAATTACACACATATAAGGATCAAATCCCTAGGTAATTTCTAATTATGTGTTTCCTAAACACACAGCATTGATATGAAGAAAGCTATCATCCGTTTCGACTTGAATTCAGTTTAACTAACGAGAATACCAGTTTTATACATACCAGAATGTCAACCCGAGCTTCTCACATCTGTCACCAGAGGGCGCCGCTATACGTTTGCCCGCGCTTTTGGTTGTCATCTGTCAACTCATAGCGTCGTTTCGTTTCGAACAGAACGGTTTAGTGACTACAGAAATATTTTTTGTTGAAGACAGGGAGACTTTACTCCAGACAGCATTGTTTCGGTAAGTATGGAACCTTTCAATAATAACGACACGGAGGATACCGGTCGAGTTGTTGTTGCCTCGGAAGAGGAACAAATCTCGACTCGAAGCGCGAATGGATCAAGCAGCAGCACCTCCTCAGACTCGGAGTTTGAGGAGGGCACGGCTTCACCCCTACCGAATAAACATGCGAGAGTATCTAAAAAGAAGCACAGACATGTTCGGACTAATTATGATCCACGTATCGAAACGTTAATATCCCAGGTGTTAATATCCCATTACCAATTATTTGTCTCATTTTGTGCCACCCGCTACCCTTCAGAATAAGGAAATTTCACATAGCGACATTAATCAGGATTCATTTTTATTAAATCTTACGAAATCGCGGCATCCGAGTTATTGTTTACCTGGACGATTACCTGATAGCTTCTCAGCTCAGCTTTTCTCATGTCCAAACTAGTTGCGCAAATCGCGGAGACAATTGCAACCTTGAAATTCCCGGGATGGTATGTAAATTACTAGAAATCGGTACTACAGCCCACCCAGGAGGTCGAATATTTGGGCCTCGTATGGAATACCCAAAATCAGGGGCCCTACTATATTCATCCAAACGAACGAACGAAGGGCCCTACTATATTCAACGAAACGAAGTTCGAAACTTCGGATGATCAAAGTTTATATACGATACGAATGTACCTACATAAAACTTATGGTCGTTATTGATTTATGGTCGTAACCATAGACTTATAGTTACGGTGTACGTTATACAAATTCGAACTTTTACAGAATAGATAAATTCGTATCGTATAAAAAACTTCGTTTGTCCGAAGTTTCGAACTTCGTTCGTTCGTTCGTTCATTCGTTCGGATGAATATAAGGTAGAGGCACCAGTAATTGACCACTTAAGATCGCTGCTAAAATGTTTTTTTATTGACCACACACATTTAAATTTTAGAATTTCAGTGGGTACTTAAAAGAAATCATTAAACCCTTCAGATTAAGTTTTGCTAATAAGTTTTTCAATTGAACAAAACATACACACTTCAAAAAAAATTGAACCAATTTAAGTTTTTGCTCCAGACCAATAAAAATCTGAAAAAATTAGTAGTTGACCGTATTTAGCATCAGTAATTGGCCATATGAATATAAGCTACTTTTATGGTAAATAAGACCACAGATATGTCAAAAAACATTTTAATTATAATATAGAAAAAATATAATATTCAGTGACGAACGCTAGAACTGGAAGGGCAGATAGGTCTTTTGGAAACTTAATCCCACATGAAATCTAGCTCAGGAACAGAGTAAACATTACGCGTTTTACTGGTCTTTTTGGGTTCATTTATATGGGATGTCACATTTTTCCATTGATATTCAAGAACATCAGGTCTCTCGGGCCATTTCCATAAGCGACCACACTGTATCATGGATGAAATTGTTGCAGTATATTCAGTAACATTAATTATTTTGCCAGGGTAATACTTATTATCGTATGTGAAAATAACATATTCATTAATTTGTTTTAATAACGGTTTTCTAGAAGGGTTTACGTTGCTTAAGTTTTTATCTCCCGAGGATTCTTAAACCACACTATCTCCAGAAGAAACATCGACACTCGAGTCAGAGCTATCTGAAAGAATCTTTGATACACTTTTAATGTGTTTATTTTTCACCACTTTAACCCTATTTTTCTTTAGTCTTTCATTCTCTTCCTTCTTTCGTTGCCTTTCAGTGGCTCGTTCTATCTTCAATTGCTCAAGATCCTCTTTCTTCTTCTTTTTGGTTTCGAAATATTTTTGGCACAATTCTCCGGACACAATCGTTGGCATTCTTTCCCTCATTATCCTTTTTTTCTTGTTTTCTTCAAACGCAGGATAAAAGAAGTGCCTCTTAAATGGACTTGGTATTTCCTTGTGTGACGGACCTGCCACGTTCTCTTTATTTAGACTGCTAGATGCCTCTATTACTGAAACTGAATCCGAAGCATTTGGATCCAAGGCAGTAATGACATCTAAGTCCATTACAGAAGCTTCTTCTATATTTCTTCCATCAGAAAGAATCTCTGAAGAATCGAGGTGTGCTAATAAATTATCAGCAATCCTAGTAGAGGCCTCTGTTGCTTGTGGGAAATCATCATTTCTGACCGGCCCGTCAGAAATATTTTCCCCATCAACACAGTTTAAACTTTCTTCAGCCTCTGAAGAAAGTTTCTCTATTTTTATTTTCTTCCACAATTTAAATAAAGAAGTGTCCAGTGGATCTCCATTCCAAGTACCTTCAGATGCCTCAAAAATAGCTACTTTTTCTGCTCCCATCATGTCGTTAAGAAAATCCAAACCCCGCTTTAGGTATTGCATTTTCATCACGGTTGAATTACGTTCTTGTTCTTGGGATAATCCTTGGTCTGGTACCACAACAGCTTGCGGATTCCACGGGAACAACCCACATGTTTTGAATCCATTGGACAACATAGATTTTGTAATATTTTGAAGTATCACTTCTTGCAATAACTTTGCGAAATCTTTCTTTTTTAGGATATGAGAACCTCCTTGAACAACATTGTCCATCCTCCATTGATGGGTTTTTTTCCTCCATGCTTCTTTGAGGCTTCTGAACACTGCAACATCCATAGGCTGTAAAATATGGGTGTCGGTCGGTAACAAAGCTACCAAAATTATCCCATTTTTTTCACAAAATTGGCTTGTTTGCAAACATAAATGGGACGCGTGGCCATCCACGAAAAGAAAATAACCAGGGATGAAAAATATCGGCAATAAATTCAAAAAATGCCTCACATGTCATCCATCCTGAATCCGTTTTTCCTAGCCCCCATTCCTTAGGAAATTTTTCTGCTATATCTTGAGGAATACGCTTATATTTGTAAACGCAAGTTGTGGGAGCTACTTCACCACTTGCACTACCAGTTACCAAAACTGTAACGCACTCCTTCTCATCAACATTAACTTTTTGATAAACTGTTTTATCTCCTTTTCTAGCAAGAACTTTGGGGCCCTTAGGATTTAAAAAAAAACAGACTTGTCACAATTGAATATTCGAGATGGATCTTCCAAGATCTCATCACCATACTCTTTTCCCATGTAGGACTTCACTTCTGAAAACCAATTTAGTATGTTTGCCTTAGTGACTGCTGCCCGTGAGGCAGTTAAGTTTTGAGAAACTCTTTTTGAAATCGAAGGATTTCTCCGCAGAAAACCTATAACCCACGTCCTGCCTGGTGTTCCATCTTTAAAAGGGGTATCACGTTTCACGTCTTTTACGTACTTCTCCACACTCATGCACAGCTGCTCAACGGTAACTGGAAAACCAGCATGTGCCATGTTCTCTACCCACTTGCTTATCTCAGCCTCCTCTTTGCTTGTTAGAATTGAAGGAGGGCCCATTTTTCTGTCCATTGGGGATTTACCCTCTAATTTATATTTTAATGTGGTTCTGAGAACAGCAATTTTTTTTGCAGCGGCTCGGATAGATATTTTGTGCTGGCGAACCTCTTCAACTGCAGCTTTCATAGCATCTTCACTGTAGTTTAGAAATGTGTTCTTGTTTCCAGGCATCTTGAAAATAATATTTAAATACCCTGCAATAAAAACAACTTGTCAACATTTTATAAATTGTGTTAAAAGTTGACCACATCATGCTTTAGTAATTGACCACGTGGTCCACTACTAAAACCCGTCATGTTTTACAAATCTGGATAAGAGCTGCAATGTTATGTGGCTAAGTTGATTATGAAAATACATGTATAATACAATAACTATGTTAAGACAATTGAATCAGTAGTTGACCACCACTTACTGAACTTTCCAAAAAATACCATTCAGTAGATGACCACCCCAAACAATCACTCGAGATGTGAGGTTATATTGTTAAAAACTTTTGAACTTAAAAGAAAACACTTTTAAAAATATTTTAAATGTAAATCTTACCTCAAGAATTAATTTGTGTGACTTATTTATCTCCACAAAAACACTTGTTCTCTAGTTAAATTAGATAATACAATCAAGAAACGTGCCACACAGTTGTACCGGTCAAATATGGCTCGGCCATATTCATACTGCCCGGGCATTGTGAATACTGCCTGCATTAATCACTTGGCCCATAACATATATAGTTCACTATTTTAACAGTAAATTGGAACTTTCGTTCATTATTGTAGTAATAATAAAGGGCGTTATGTGAGTAAAAATATAGGTACTATTATACTTTCCTATATGTGTGAGACTATTGTTTTAAAATCACTTTCAACAGATGCAATGTACCACTGTATTGGTATAGATTTTATTGGCATTTTCCAAATGTTACATCAAGATTCCAAAAAGTCCTCACATCAAGAATTTAATATCCTCATTCAACTTACCGACTATTAAAGCCCAATAAGCCTAAACTCTTTTGCCTGTAGCTGAAGAGAGAAAGAGAAAAGCCTATATTATACATTTAAGACACAATCCTAAAAATATTACATTAATTTTTCTTTACTGTACTTTTCAGATAATAAAAAGCACACAAGTACTACATAGTGCAATTTGAAGGTTCATGATGTGAATTGGTCTGAGAAGTAACAAGTAGAGAAAATAAGCTGTACCAGAACCTGAAAATTACGAGTTTGTCAATAAAAGAATGGAATTTAAAAAAGCAACCAAATAATTCATCCAAGATTACTAAACTTTCTTCATTTTGACTATGCACCTTGTTTGAACATAATTTTCACAAACTTATTTTTACTCCTAGTTTTCAATCTTTTAAATCTGAATAATATGATTAAAAAGTACCATAAGTAATGAAAATTTATTGACATTTTAAATCACTACATATAAAACAAATATATTTATAGTATAAAATAAAGATAAAGTTTTAAATCTTTAAAAAAAACGGATTTTGAGGCGGTTTTTAATAGATAGAGCGATTCAAGAGGAAGTTTATATGTATAATACGTACATATTATTGTACAGAAATCTATTTGTACCCGCGCGAAGCTGGGCCGGGGCGCTAGTAAGAAATAAGCCACAAAAATTCTTTCATCTACTTCACGAAATTTTAGTTAATAATTATGCTTACCTATTATTCAAGGTGGTCAATAAAAAACTTTGCTATAGGAGATTTTAAGTTTTTTTTTTTTTGTGATATGAATACTACTACCAAATCGTTGTAATTTAAAATTGTATGAAATCAAAATGCAACATGAAAATTATGAATAAACAAAGTTCTTACATAATATCAAAGTTAAAATACTTCTGTTTAAATATTTATTGTATGAAATGTTATATTTTTGGCGATTCTTCTCTCATTGGCTACTTTTTTGATGTTTTACTCTACAGTGTGTGCATTGTACACACACGCACACTTACAATTATTTTCTTATTTCGTAAAAAAATCTGAATTTTGGTAGGATTATGAGAAAAACATGTGATGAATTATGACCTTCTGTTACTACGATGGCTGATGTTAAGCTTTTTTGTTCTTTAAAATTTGTAAGCATTTGTTGCTTTATATTTTAAACTAGCTTTTGACCGCAATATGGTCTACGTGATTAACTGTATTTACAATAAGTTTTATATCTTTAAAATCGATACATACTCCTCCAAATACACTAATTACATCCCAATTTCTCCCCTCAAAATGAGACAATTCTAAAACTCTTGAAGGGAAATCTTGTTTGCTTTCCTTATTTACAAGTTATATTGTTTAATACCAGATAATGTAACTCCTTCAGTTCCGTCACTCAATTTCTTCATTGTTTCAAAATTCAGATGACCCTTTCGTTGGTGCCCTAAAAATATATCATTTTGTTCTACTTTCGACATGTAAGCATAATCTTTTGTTACATAAAGCCGGTATCTTACTCTTTTTTCTGATAATCAAAGTGCAATTAAACTTACAGGTAATTCTGCTTATCGTGCTAGAAGCAAACATATTGATGTACGTCACCACTATGTTCGAGAGAAGGTGAAGGCTGGAGAAATTCGCATTGAATACATTCCTACAAATTCCATGGTGGCTGACTGCTTGACGAAGGCCGTCGGGAAACCTAAACATCATCAGTTCATCAGTGACATGGGCTTACATTCAAGAGAGGATGTTGAATTATGAACGCATCCACATGACATATGAACTATAATCTATGTTTGATTTTCACTTCCTTCCTTCTTGTCTGTGATCTACTAATAAACTCATGTCTTGTAACGTTCCATCTATTATTTAAATTCCATCAGCTTAGTTCCAGTTAATCTAATAATTACTAACAGTTTTAATTAGCACCATTAAGACTTCTGAGAAAGCCATTACATTTGCAGAAATATCATATAACTTTAAATTTAATGGTAATTAATAACTTACCAGTGACACATAGGGAAGAAATTATGAACTTAGACACTCCTTTTCAGTTTTTTTCTAATTTTTTCGGTGAAGAAATTTTGATTAATAGATTAATAGTGGACGAGTCAAATAAATATACCTTCCAAAAGAATCCCAATTTTACAGAACCTTTAACTGTCTTAGAATTACGTAAATTTCTTGGAATTCTTATTTTTACAAGTGTATATCATTATACTAGTGTCAGGTCATACTGGTCAAACATTACAAAGTTTGAACCCATAGCACAAACAATGAATCTCAACAGATTTGATAAAATTAAACAAATATTTCATATGAATGACGACGCTTTTGCCCATTGATCATCCCCAGCACGACCGACTGCATAAAGTTAGACCAGTGATAGAATATTTGAACAAGAAATTTATTACTGTACCATTTGAGCGTCCTCTATCACTAGACGAGCAAATTTGTTCAACTAAAATTAAACATTTTATGAAACAATACTTACCTAACAAGCCCCATAAGTGGTGATTCAAATTATACGTTTTATGATCTCTGTCTGGGTATGCCTACAGATTTGAGATTTACTCAGGAGCCAAGGACATAGACCGCTTACCTGGCGAACCAGATCTCGGAGCTGGATCGAATAGTTATTCGATTGTTACGACCGGTACCAAGACACGTCAAAAATATAACTTATTTTGACAATTTTTATACGAATATTCCTCTGCTACATTACATGACCAACGAAGGTATTTATTGTCGCGGAACAGTACAGAGAAACAGATTTGGAAAGTCGTGCAAGTTGCCGGAGAAACGGGAAATTATGAAGTCTAACGTACCCAGAGGAACATATCACGAAAATGTGGCCTCTTACGAAGGCCAAGAATTGTCGGCCACAAGTTGGAAAGACAACAAACAAGTACTATTACTTTCCACGTATGTCGGTGCTGAACCAGCGGATACTATAACCAGCTACGAAAAAAAACTGAAGGCCAATGTTCAAGTATCATGTCCTCAGGTCATTAAAGAATATAATGCCCACATGGGCGGCGTTGATTTGATGGATAGCTTCATTGGTTGATACCGCATCCGCATAAAATCGAGAAAGTGGACAACGAGGCTCTTCTACCACTTGTTAGACATGACTGTCATCAAAGCTTGGGTAGTATACAAAAAGGTAAACACAGTGAAAGGAAAATTTCAGATAAATATTCTGAATTTAGCAGATTTTAGAACTGAGCTTGCCGATACTTTATGTAGATATCAAAGTCACGCGAAAAATAAAAGGGGAAGACCCTTATTTAAAAAAATATTTAAGTTAAGTAAATTGGATATAATTAATTTTAGTTACTTTCGATCTCAGCTTTGTTTTAGTTAATTATAATTGATGTACAAATTTATTTGGCAATAAATACTTATATTATATTATTATATTATTATTTCATGCCTAGGTATATTTGATTTCTTTATGGCCTTAATGCCTGAAGTATCAAAATTGATACCTGTTTTTTTGTTTATAAATAAATATGTATAATTAATATTGTTATTTGTTTAACTATTTTTCCCTTCATCTAAACCATCAAGCAAACACCAGTAATATTTAAAAATAAAACACTTTCGTAAATAAGGCTATTAAGGGTTAAATCTGCTGCTTTTAGATGGACAAGACACAGTCAAAATGGATAATGGACCAGTGTGAGTTTGAACCGAAATTGCAACTGATTGAATATCCTGTATTTTTTTTATATAATCGCCCGGCATAATGGCGGCATTGCAGCTGATGGTAAGTGCCAATGCCGCCCAGGCAGAGTATCCATTGGCATCGGACGGCAGTCCCATGCCAATGGAAATAATTATGCCGGCCTGCTAAGGTGCCTCTTCACACCACGGCGGAAGGACCCAGGATTGTAGGAAGGAGGGAACACGTGTGCCGGCAAACAATTCCACAGCCTGACGGTGCGGCACAAAAACGAATTCGAGAACCGTTTTGTTCGCGCCGGGATGGTGTGGACCGTCAAGCTATGGCTTCGCAAGCCAGCACGCGTGGTTCTGGTTAGGAATGGAGAGGAGGGGAGCAAGTTGAATAATTCTTCAGAGCACTCACCGTGATACAGGCGGTAGAACACGCTTAGAGAGGCGACATCTCTCCGGAGTTGTAGCGACTCAAGTTGCTCGTAACGTCAGCATCATTTACAATGCGGATGGCCCGCCACTGCAATCCATCCAAGGCATCGAGCAGGTACTGGGCGGATCCATCCCAGAGGTGTGAGCAGTACTCCATACCCGGCCGGACCTGCGCTTTATATAAACGACAAAGCTGACCGGGCGTGAAAAACCGACGCACCCTGTTCAGGACTCCAACCCTGCGTGATGTGGCAGATATTACGCCCTCGATGTGATTCCTTGGATTGAGATCACAGCAGATATCCACACCAAGGATACTTAGATCAGGTAGAATGGAAGTTGTATGTTGTCATACTTGATATTATTTCTAATCAAAATACCAACACCACCATGATCATTTTTAGCATTTTTGTAGATTATATTATACCCTGGAAAATTCAAATTTTGACAATTGTTTGTTTTTAACCATGTTTCATTAAGCAGCAAAATGTCAATGTTAAACTCTGTTAATAAAGACATTACAAGTGGCCGTTTGTAAGTAATACTCTGAATATTATGATGTGCTATTCTTATAAATCTATCCATTGTGTAAGTGTTTTAAGATAATTTCTTTAATTTTAATTGTAGTCTTAGGAGCATCTATATTGTTTCCTAATGAAATTATAGTTTTTACTAATGCATTTATTATCCTATCATTATTAATTATTTCATTGGTTTCTTTAATAGAAAAATATGTTTAAGTTTGTTCAGTCCTGAATTTTGGAATTTCAATGTATCATGCTTAGGTAAGGGAAGTGGAGGGAAATTCCTATTACTACTTGCATTATTAACAGAAGTGGCCGTTGTAGCAGCATAGGAAAGTTTTTTTTTGTTTCATTTTGGTTTCCTTCATTGGGCATGTTCTGGCAATAGCCAAGTGAGGACCCCCACAGTTAACACATTTAATTTCCTTTTCATTAATGCATTCTGTGTAGGAATGCTGACAAGCACAGATCGAGCATGCTTGTTTATTTTCACATATCCTGGCTGAATGATTGAATTTTAAGCATTTAAACATTGTAATAAGGGTATAATATATGGTTTAACTTTAAAGCGCCAGTGATCTAAGAAAACAAATTCAGGCAAGGTGTTACTAACAAATGTTATAGCCACCGTCTTCAAAGCTTGTATTACTCCATTACTATCCTTTTTGGTGAACCTTCTCACCGCCACCATTTTATATTCACATGTGAGTTTTCTGTAGAGTTCTTCATTGGAGATGTCGAAGGGAACAAACTGGATTACACCGATGACTTCCACTGAAGATGCTGGAATGTATGCTTTTATATTATGGGTTTCTAATTTAGAATTGTTGTTCAGAATATCATTGGCTGAACTAGCTTGATTAAAAACAATTTGAATTTTACGAGCATTCACTCTACTAATTTCATACTGTCCTTTAATGAATTCTCCTAAAATGTTTAGTATGAATATCGGGTCTTTGTTTCCAATATATTCATTTTCGGTACTTCCTATAAATACTAGGAAGTTTGTATTGTTACAGTTATCAGTATACTGTCTCTTATAACCAGGTTTGTAATATGGTTTTAGCGCCAGAATCTCTTCTGCTGAATTACTGGAAAAAGTAGCAGAGATCCGTTCATATTTTCTTTTCTTATTATATTTTATTGGGTCTCCATTGCTATGAGTCCCCATTACTCCGGATAATAGAAGTATTTAAAATATTTTATAAAATGAAAAATTTTAAACAGTCCGCCTTGTTTGACTTCCCGCCAAAAAGTCCTAATGGGTGTTATATTAGATGTTTAAAACCATTTTATTTGGTTAAAGATGAATTGTTTGTGTGTGATAATTTAATTTTATTAATGATTGTATTGTTGCACAAGAAATGTTGGATACAGTACATTACAATCATCTAGGAGTAGAAAAATGTAAAACAAAAGCTAGATTCTCTTTATTTCATTTCATTTCATTGGTAATAAGAGAAATGCTAGGTAAGTCTTGGACAGATTTAGTTTGTGATATATTTCATTATAGAAGTAAAAACTATCTGATATAAGTTGACTATTACAGTAAATATGCTGAAGTTGTAATTTTAAAAGATCTAAGTGCAGAAACTACTATAAATATGATAAAAATATGTTTAGTAGATTTGGAATACCTCTGACATTTTGTTCCGATAATGTAACCAATTTCAAAAATAATGAGTTTAAACAGATTACTAAAGAATGGAACTTCATACATAAGATTAGCAGTCCATTATACCCTCAAAGTAATGGCTTAGCCGGAAGATATGTACAAACAGTCAAGAACATGATTAAAAAATGTAATTATGAAGGCAAAGATAGAACTTTAACATTGTTAGAATATAGAAATTTACTAATTTCTAGTGGAATTGGTTATAAATCTCCTGCAGAATTGTTGTATGTTATATATTATGATTGAATTTCTGCTCTATATATATTGTCTATGGTTGTTAACTTGTCTATTACTCATATAATATAAACTGTCTATTTTGTATGATTTTGTGGTACGTGTGTTTCATTTTAATACTAATTCCTATATCTAATAAATAATATAAATATCAGGTTAGAGGCCCAGTAAGCCTAAACCATGCATTAGTGCTAATGATAAAAAGCATTAAAGGAAAATTTATAGAACCAATAGCTTTTACATTTTGCCAAGGTGCCACTAAAAAAGAACATTTAATACTTATTTTAAAGAAGCCATAAGAACATTATCTACCACTGGCCTAAAAATTGTTTGCACAATATGTGACCAGTCATCAACAAATATGACAACATTAAAAAATCTGCATGAGGAGACAGTGCAAGATTATGCAAAAAGAGGGGAAGAATTTAAGAGACGGGGTTTCGATATTGATGGGGATAAAAAAAAATTAACCCACCACACCTGTTCAAAGGTATGAGAAACAATTTATTAACTAAGAATCTCAGATTTCTTAACAATGGCATTCTTAAGATAGCCAAATAGGACCACCTTCATAGGTTTATGGAAAAAGATACAGAAAAAGATGAGCTCCGATTAGTAAATAATTTTAAAAGGATCTCACGTAATTAAAGAGAAAATACCAAGAATGAAAGTGAAGTATGCTGCATAGATATTCAGCCAAAGATTGTCAGCAGCCATGAAGTTTTGCGCAAGTTAGTATATATTTTCATTGTACCGCTTTATATTGAAAGTAGTGTCTAATTAATTGTACCCTTGTGTTATGTATCCTTCCAAATATAATAATAACAGAAATACGTATAACACAATTCAGGGTTGCCCATGACCCATTATTGTTTTGTCTTAATTTCTTAAACCACTAGAATATAATATTTTTAAATTACTACTTAAATATGGTACAATACTAAAACTAGAACAGAAATGTAGAAACCTTAGTAAATCTTTATTTTCTTGATATATATTTACAAAAGTGAAAAAATAATTATCAAAGTATAGTTATCTCCGTTTCAACTTATAACATCGTACATTCTAAAACAATTTCTAATATTTTTTCCCTAGGACATAACATTCTTCCACAAGAATGACATGATACGGCAGATTTGACCTGCATCATGCACCAATTGTTTAACTCCTTTCATGGACACTCCTACAACGAGCAACACAAGAGGTTTAGTAGCTGTTTTAAAAATGGTTCCCCTCACTTTAAGCTGTGGGATCAACTTATTCGAGATATTTCGTTCCATGAGATTTGAAACGAAAAAAAAAGATAGTATTATAACTTACCAAAAAGTACCGTCAGTAAAAAATTGGATCCACAATATCCAAAGAAAAAAGAATACATTTAAATTTTAAAACCACTAGCATATTACCGCGAAATATTAACCAGGATCCTATGGAAAACTTTTTTCAAAAATTAGAAGTAAAGGGGTTAGAAATACCAACCCAAATTGTGGACAGTTTATAAATGCATTTAAAATATTAGTTATAAATAATTTTGCAACCCCACATTCTGTAAATGCTAAATGTGAAGATGATCATAATTCAATATTGCAGTCAATAGAAAGTTTTTTAACAGAAGATGCTTGCAATTTACAAAACAGAGATCATGGAGGAATTAATATCAATAATTTATTGCAAGAATTGGAGACTCCAGCCGAGCCTGCTTAAGAACGAGACGATTTTTTAAATAACGAAACCCCAAAATCTGTAGCAGGCTCGGTATTAAAAAAAGCGCGAGTAAGAATTTTTAAAAGCTGTCCTATATGCATCCAAGATCTTTTATTAAGCGAAAGAGACGAAAAATCATGTATTTATGAAAGAGACTATACAAAAAAGTCTCTTACGTATCCGTCTACGGAATTTATGACGTGAATTAAAAGTATGGTTAAAGCTATTTCTAGGTGCATACATGAATCTCCGGAGTCTCCGAACTTAAAAGACATAATTTCATTTAATGTAAATATTCTTTGTGATTTCCAATAAACTGAGTGCAATTCTGCTTAATTTTTTTATAATTTCTATGACCATTAATATAGTTCTACACAGTTGGTGTGGTGGGGTTACAAGAATATTAAAGGGAAAACTCAGCAAATTTAGCGAAAATGATTAAGTTAAGGCAGATGCTTACAATTATTTCAAAAAACATTGTAAATACAAAAAAACGTGATGGCGCCGATTTGTTGACGTGACAACGTCTTAAATTAGGTTGCGGCTGGGAGTCACTTATGAAAAAGTGTAACGCCCGGTAACGTTACGATGAGTCACCGAACGAGAGAGAGGCCCGCCGAATGCCTTGCGTCTCTCTCCCACTCAACTATGATCGGTCTGCCGCGCGCGCAGCACTAGAGAATTAGGCGCATTGAATCGGCGCATGCTTGTGTCTCTGTCTTTGTCTTTCTCGAACGTTCTTGGCGTTGGAAAAACAAGAAAGCGTCACAATACAAGTTCACACGTGTGGTTAAAGTATCGTCAGCTGTGTCTGTAGTGAAAATATGGAGTGCTTAGATTCGTCATTTATCATTTACAACAACTACAACAATAAAGGTAAATAATTGTACACTGATATTTCATTATCGTAAACTATGATTGATTGATTAATTGTTAGATTGACACAAAAGTTGAGAAACTGAGTTTATAGGTTATGTCATACTATTGATAAATGTTGATAGTGTTTTAGTAAACAAAATATATTTCTATAGTTAAAATTTGTGCAATTCTTATTTTCATTCAATTCCTTGTTCCTATTGTGCAATTTAATTATATTCATATCAATAAATATTCTACCGAGAAAAAGACGTTGTCACGTAAAATCTTCGCCCGTAAAACCGACTTTTTTTATTTAACAATTATTAATCTGTTTTTAATTGACATCAATTTATAAAACTGTAAACTATGCAAATAAATTGGTCTGATTAAGAACGGAATAATAATTGTGTAACAAAATAAAACAGAATTAAACGTTAACGTTACGAAATAATAATATGCATGAAAGCGCCATCTAGTGAAGGTCTAAAACCCTAATTTAAAACAACGATACTAGCGCCAGCTATAAACAATATGGAATAGAAACTTTAAAAAAATCTCCTGTTGCTTATCTATGTCATAAATATGTGTATTATCTATGCAGTTTGCTGCAAGCAGGAAGTATATATCCAAAAATTTTTTGCAAAATTTTAATGACCCCGGTAAAGGCTGAAAATCTCAACAGAAAAAAAAGTAAGAAACATATACTTTTTGAGCCATACCCAGTCAAAAATATAGATAGAGAAAATTACAACCAGCGATTTAGAAACATCATCATATTTTTTTCTAAATCTTCCATGCCCTTAGAGCAGCGGTATGAACCAGCCAACCCATATACAGTACATGGGGATCACAAATATATCAACATAAATCCTGAAGAAAAACTTTTGGTAGACCTAAAATTGATGAATCTTAACAGTGCTAGTATTGCTGAAATTCAAGCAATTACAGTTGGGCAAAATGAATGTTTGGAATGACATGAATATCAAAATCAGAAAGGTCAGGTTAACAGCAAGCAATTTTCACACCATTTGCCATCTAAAACTATCAACAATGGGGAAATATGCAAGGGAGATGTTGGTTAGAAAACCATTTATATCCAGAGCTACTAGTCATGGTTTACTAAACGAGAAGGTACCTTGTAAAAAGTATGCCATGTAATATGAGCTTACAATAGAACCATGTGGTTTATATATTAGCTCAGAGAGACCATATCTTGCCGCTTCGCCTGATGGTTTAGTTGGCTCAGACACAATTATTGAAGTTAAGTGCCCATATGCAAGCAGATTTCAAAAAAATACTATTACAAATATTACCTTCTTGGAAGAAGTTAATAACACCTTGTTATCGAAAAAGACCTCACCACACTATTACCAAATCCAAGAACAGTTGTATTGTTCAGGCAAAACATCTGCAAGATGATTATATATACCTTTTTGTTTATATTTTTTATTATAAAGATATGATAATTATATATGTAGAAAAAGATAATTATTTCATAAATAATATGCTTTCAAAATGAGATATATTTTTTCATACATATTTTAAAGGTGCATTATTCGAAAAATATATTTATTATAACTATGAAAACCTCAAAAAATAAAATATATTCATAATTTCTATTTACAATACCTTCTCTAAAATTACACAACATGACAAATATAGAAAAAAAAAATTGATACTAATGGAACATAAAAATGATTAAGTTCATTTTATAATATGATGATGTAAGTTTTTGTTAGACCTATAAGCCTCTCTATATGCACTCTTTGGCTTTCTAGTCTGTGGTACTGTTTTAATAGGACACCAGGAATTTGTGCCCGTCCTTTTAAAAATGTAGGAATATTTATTCCAATACCCTTAGACGCAAATAAATCCTGCACATTCAAACCTCTGTCTGCCATAATGGAGTCGCCAGCATCACAAATATTTATTAACTGGCCGCGTAGGAAAGAAAGCAAGATTCACCATTTATTCTGCCCTGCCTAAACACGCACAGAGGAACATTGCAGGCGTGACATAATGTGTGCGTCCGTTCCTTGCAGCTGATCTACAGCTGACCGCCAGTCGCATTTTATTCGCTGGACGACGAACTACTCGATATATAATTGTTTCGCGATAGTGATTAGGTGTTGCCTTTCTTGTATTAAAATCTCCTTGTGAACTGTACTATTAAAATAGTTACCGCTAGTAGCGTGTCTAATTTATGCATCCAACGTACCAAAATTATTTTTATGTAATACATGTAATAAATTATTTATTTCAACCATTTTTATTGTTAATAAATTTCCCACTATATTTCAATTATACATTTTCAATAGTACATTTATTAATATTGTTTCAAATTATTGTTAAATTTATTTTGTCATTATTTTGTGTTTTAAAGGAATAAAAATAGAAGTACTGCACAATAAAAAAGTCGGATTCTCGCCAGGATGTGTCTGCGGCTTGCGCCAATAAACAACCGGCAGAGGACCATAGACCTACCGATATGAGACCAACCCAACAATTGAGAAGCCAGGTTGGAAGAACTAAATATAACATAGTAGATAGGGGCGCTTATGTAGTTCACGTTTCGAGGATGGAAATACAACCAAATTCCGGCACAACTTTGCACCTTGTAAGCTTTGGTCTTTTCCTTTTTAACAATAATACACAATATACTACACAACTAAGGATGGTGCGAAGTGAGTGGGAAGAAACAGAGTCTCAGTTGAGTTCTCGACTCAACAGGATGCAAATGCATTCCTTACAAACAATATTCTGGCGAAATATAAATATTATGCCTCCATCCTGACATTCAACGTAACCAGAATGGGCGTCGTATCTGGAGTCCTTTTTGGTATGCCAGAAAAGACTGATAAACAGAACATACAGGTTTCTTAGGGATGTGGACACATCCTTAAAGTCAGTCGCATCACCAGAAAAGTTAATAGAGACGGGGTTTCTGAGTGGAAACTTTTGATGGTCAGATCCTGACAAAACAAGTATTTTACTATTATTTTGATTATATGTATTGCTTCTCTGCCAGTAAAACAATATATTTATCCAACTATACAGTGTAGGAATTGCTGCAGATTTGGCCATATTGAGACTGCTTGCAGATCTAAAACCCGCTGTAATAAATGTGGCTATGACCATCTAGGGAATGAATACGATGTTTCTGAAAACGAGCAATATTTTGTGTGATGTGCATAAATAATCAAATATATAGCAAATACTCAAAAACCTAAATTAAAGTTAGTGAGTTCCTACCGCCACAGCATAACGTAAAAAATATTAAAATTAGAATGTTGAAATGTTTGCCCTACATAAAATATTTTGGGTAACACTAGTGTTTTTTTATCTTGCTTGTGAATATACACTTAAAATCCAGTGAAAAACAAGATTTCTATGAAACCAACTTTTAATAGAGAACACACGTTACATGAGAAGGAATACAGAAGACAAGACAAACAAAACAAAACAACAACCGGAAGGAAACTATTCTTTTTTAAATATATATTACTTTTAATTTATACAACCAGTATTCAAAATTTATTTCAATACTCCCACTAAATTTTATAATCAACACACACCTTACAAAAAACTTCCTGCGCCATAACCATACAATATTTAATAAACTAATCATCTTAAGCAAATATTCTAATTATACAATATTACATCCCTTATACATTTGTATTTAACCGCAGGTAAAGCTTTAGTAAAAATATCAGCAAGTTGATCGCTACTTTTCACATATTTTAGTTCAATCATTTTTTTCTTTACTTGTTCCCTAATAAAATTATGTTTTATATCAATGTGTTTTGTTTTTTTATGGTACACTGGATTATTGATCAGTTTTATGGCACTTTGGTTGTCTATACATAATACTGTGCCCATTTTACTGACATCAATTTCAATTTCTCTGCCTCGGTGGCGTAGTTGTACTACGGTACGGTTACAAAGCTGAGGTCTCGGGTTCGAATCCCGGGTTGGGCAAAGTGATATTGGATTTTTCTATTCAGTATCAGCCCAGAGTCAGGAATTTGTGCCCGATATGGCGATAGGCTCGCCACCTATCACATTGTGGGACGGAACATACAAGGCGAAATGTGGGTGCCCTGGCACCTCTGCCTACCCCTTCTGGGAACAAGGCGTGAGTTTATGTATGTATGTATGTATGCAATTTCAATTTCTTTAAAAAACTGTCTCAACCATAAAAGATCCTTAGCAGCTTCACATCCAGCTATAAATTCAGCCTCAGTTGTTGATAACGCAAGACAAGATTGTTTTTGACTAGCCCATGATATGGGTCCACCATTTAACATAAAAATATAGCCAGAAGTTGACTTTCTTGTGTCCAAATCGCCACCAAAATCTGAGTCTGAATAACCAATTAAATCCTCTTTACATGATGTATATCTTATGCACAAATCTTTCGTTCCCATTAAATATCTTAATATTCTTTAAGTTGAGTTAAATGGCAATGACCTGGTTTATTAACATATCGACTTAACAAGTTGACAGCAAATGAAATATCTGGCCTAGTTGCAATTGCTAAAAACAACAAAGATCCTATTGCCTCTCTGTAGGGAAAATTAATTTGCACATCATCATCATCATTACTTATTTGAACATTTACATCAATAGGTGTATTACAAGGATAAGCCGTATTCATATTATACCTATTGATTAACTGATTAATATATTGTTTTTGACTAATACATATGGCATCTTTAGTTTTTAAAATATCTATGCCTACAAAACGAGTCAAATCTAATTCTTTAATTTCAAAATGTTGTTTTACATAACTTATAATCTCATCTAATACTACAGTAGAATGAGACATAATCAAAGCATCATCTACATACAAAATCAACCAAGCCTTAACATCATGAAATTTACCTACAAATACACAACTGTCTACTTGTGATTGAATAAAACCAAATTCTAACAAAAAACTTGAAAACATACTGTTCCAGCAACGAGAAGCCTGTTTCAAACCATAGAGTGATTTATTCAGCTTGCATATTGTATTTGCAGGCGCTTTTATCCCATCAGGAACCTCCATGTATATATCTTCTTCTAATTTGCCATATAGAAATGCTGTTTTGACATCAATTAGTCTAATATTCCAATTGAACTCAGCAGCAAGACAATAAAATTCTTATCGACTCATATTGTTGCAGCCTCTGCTTTAATATTTTATTATTATATTTTATTAGCACATAAGTTTTAGCTTAGTCGAATAGTCGAATGCTCATTATGAACAAGTGCCATCACTATTTGTCAGGCGCTTTGTTCAATGCGTAACTGTCTTTTTAAAATTGAACATTACACTTTGAACCGTGACCGTTGCTGTTTCATTTTTATAAATTCCTTCGACCGATTCTTAAAGTTTTAAAATTTACCACAAAATTATACATGGTCCATTACGAACCGGATAAATTATTATTAATACCAGTACAAGTGGTTAAAAGAATAAATCGGCAGTGAAGAGGATTATCTACCTGAACGTGTGGAGTGGATAAGTGATTTGGTCTTTATGGACGTTATAATTTAAATATCAGTGCCTCATAAGGATAAATCAAGTAATTTATACATTTAATTTTCACCCAGCACTCTATAGATTTAATTATAAGGTAATATAAGTTCAACAGGTCACCGTTAAAATTCAAATTGTAAAGGTCAGTAGTGTTATTTAATTTTACTTACTGTGTCTATTAAACCATTTATTGTATAAGTAACAACACTGTATAAAGTAGTTACTAGACATTTAATAAATCTTATTTGTAAAAGTTATTTATAATAAACAGTTAACAAGTACTTGTTCATACAGTACAGTAACGCTAAGTTACATTAGTTAACTAGTTTAAACTTTACAAATTTGTATAGGTAATTAAAGACGTTATTTATTGTAAGTAATTTTATTCGGTATAGTAAACGTTGTATACACTCAAACACTAGCTGTACAATATTAATTAATTCTTAGCCTATTACATATTGATACTTATTCTAAGATACTTAAAGCGTAATAGGTATATACAACTTTTAATAAAATACGTTGTTAATCTTTAAACTGTAATTTTACAGGGTTGTGGCACTCGCCTCTTAAAATGGCCGATATCAAGGACCTGAAGAGGAAGCGAGGCAGTTATAAAGCAAGGATAACTATTTTTGCTAACTATTTATCTCAGGTTTCGGATTCAAAACTGGACCCCTGTCAGGTATTGGAATTGCCGGCGCGTCTTGATAAGTTAGAGAGTTTTTATGACGAATTTAACAAAGTTCAAACTCAATTAGAATGTATCACTGATAACCTTGATGTCGAAATAAATGAACGAACGTCTGTTGAATCCGAATATTACGCATTAGTAGCTCAAGCTAAGCATATTTTATTGATGTGCAAGGTAGATCGTGATGACGATGCTAAATCTACTAACAGCAGTTGTAAACGTAAGGTCGCCCAATTGCCCACTATAAATTTACCAGTATTTTCGGGTTCATACGATAATTGGCTCGCGTTTCGTGACACTTTCATTAGTCTCATCCACAATGATGACGATATTGATGACGTTAACAAATTCCACTATTTAAAAACATCTTTAAAGGGTTCAGCTGCTGAAATTATTCAATCAGTGGATTTTTCGGCTGACAATTATAGTCTGGCATGGGACCTATTATGTGGACGGTTTGATAACAAGCGCTTATTACTTTCAAACCATGTATCTGCTATTTTTGATATGGAATCATTAGAAAAGGAGTCGTCAGTCGCGATACAAAATATGATCGACAAAATTAACAAACACATACGAGCTTGTCAAAAGTTGGGAGAACCGGTTGACAGCTGGGACACGTTACTCATTCACTTATTTAGTCATAAATTGGACTCAAAAACATTCCGCGAGTGGGAAAGCTATAAAAAGCGAATACCTAAAACAAAATCAGTTCTCTTTAATCAATTTATGGAGTTCATGCATGAACGGGCTGATTTTGTTGAAACGTTGGAACGCGCCCAGTTGTACAACACTAGAAAACCGAACACTCTCACAAAAAACACTTATAACACTAAACTCAAATCCATGGTGTCATTGAGCGATAACACTAGCGCGTCTTCAACTGGTTCTAGTTGCCCTAAATGCAGCGGTGATCATAATCTGAACACTTGCTCACAGTTCCTTGCATTAAGCGTCGATGAAAGAATGTCTATTCTGCCGAGTTTAAAGGTCTGTTACAATTGTCTTCGTCGCGGGCACTACCCTAAAAACTGTAAGAAATCTGGTTGCAAAATGCAGTTATAAGCATCATACATTAATTCACAACCAGAATAAGACAAAACAAATAAGCAACGTGCCCAGCAAAACAATACAACGCTCGACCGACAGTAGCCGGGCTGGTGCGCCCCCACTACACAACATTGATAACGGCGCCAGCGCAGTCCCCGAGCTTGGTCATACCCGCTCGATCGCATTATCTGCAAATATCACTGGGCATTCGCACACGCCTACCTCGCGCGATATTTTGTTGTCGACTGCGTTAGTTAGATGCTATGATATTCATAATAAGGAACACGTTGCGCGCGCACTACTTGATTCAGGCAGCTCGTCTTGTATAATGACGGAATCATTATTTAATAAATTAAATTTGCCATTTGTGAACACTGATAACTATATTCAAGGAATTAACAGTTTATTGTCACCGGTAGCTAAAATGTGTCGTATTCACATAAAATCGTTGCGCGAATCTTATTGCGACAATATCGTATGTTTCGTTTTGCCGACGATTACTGACAATGTGCCTTGTAAACAAATTCAATTAAATATACCGACGGATATAGCCTTAGCGGATCCCTATTACCATACTCCTGCGCCGATAGACATGATCTTAGGTGCCGATATATTTTGGAGTTTATTAGGGTCGGAACGCATCGTACTAGGTTCTACTCTAATATTTGAAACTAGACTTGGTTGGATAGTTAGTGGCCCAGTTGACATCGGTTTCGAAAATAAATTTAATAAGCCTTTAAAATGTAATTTCGCTAATATTGCGAGCGATAAATCTTCACAACTGGATAATCTACAAACGCACTTAACGCGGTTTTGGCAAATCGAAGAATTAAGCCAGCATGAGTCATCTACTTATTCTGATGAGGAATCACGTTGCGAAAAACATTTTATTACGAATACGACACGTTTATCAAATGGTCGGTTCTGTGTTAGATTACCTCTAAAGGAATGTCCTGATATTTTAGGCGATTCATTTCAACGAGCAAAACGATGTTTTATATCAATTGAACGACGAAACAAAAGTCAAATTTCGCGAGATAAAATGTACAAAGAGTTTATGTCGGAATATATCTCTTTAGGGCATATGTCTGAATGCCAGGCGGACGAAGATAAAATTTCGTATTATATACCTCATCATGGCGTACTAAGAGAAAGTAGTACCACTACTAAATTACGCGTAGTTTTTAACGCTAGTTCTCCCACTACTGCAGGAATATCTTTGAATGACATTCTAATGGTAGGGCCTACTGTTCAAGATGATTTAACATCTATTTTAATCAGATTTCGTATGTACAAATATGTTATTTCCGCTGATATAGAAAAGATGTATAGACAAGTGTCTATACATCCAGAGGATAGGCATTTATTAAAAATAATTTGGCGTGATCCCGAAACTGATAATCTTAAAACGTATAAACTGAATACCGTGACCTATGGTACAGCGAGTGCACCGTTTTTAGCTACAAGATGCTTAAAACAACTTGGGCTCGAATGCGAGGATGAAAGAGTCGCTGAGGTCATTCTACATGACTTTTATGTCGATGACCTTTTGACAGGTGCGGACCAACTTAATGAAGCTGACAGTTTGCGTCGGCAGGTAACTGAAGCTCTTGCTTCTGCTTGCATGCCGCTGCGGAAGTGGAAGTCCAACGAGTGCTCATTAGTCTCGACGCAATCTGACCAATCGCTTGTAGACCTAGGCATAGAAAAAGACAACTGCGTTAGCAAAACTTTAGGACTTAGCTGGCATACACAAACAGATACGTTATGTTTTCCGATAAACATCCCTGAAACGGTGGAAAATACAAAACGTGACATTTTATCCGTCATTGCGCGAATATTTGACCCACTGGGATTGCTATCGCCTTGTGTTATCCGTATGAAGATGCTACTTCAAAGATTATGGTTAGAGAAACTTACGTGGGATCAAAGGTTGTCCACTGAAGTCATCGCCACTTGGTCTTCACTGCTCCGAGCCTTGCCAGCGCTTAACGATTTGGCTGTATCCCGCCGCATTGTTATTGATGCGTATAAGCGGGTAGAATTTCACATTTTTTGCGATGCGTCGGAAAGCGCTTATGGTGCGTGTTTATATGTGCGTAGTTGTAACGCGGACGGCACTGTCGGTGTTCATCTTTGATGGCCAAGAGTCGTGTTAGTCCCATCAAATCCCTTACTATTCCTAGGCTGGAATTATGCGCTGCCGTGATTGGCGCCCGTTTGTACAAAAAGGTCATTAGTTCCCTCCGAACACCAGTATCGAATGTAGTTTTTTGGACTGACTCCATGGTCGTGTTGGGTTGGCTAAAAATGCTTCCCATAAAATTAAATACCTTCGTTCGCAACCGCGTATCGGAAATTCAAGACACTACTGATTTGTGCACATGGAGGCATGTCCCCTCACATGATAATCCTGCGGATCTTATCTCACGAGGGGTTGAAGCCACAAATCTGCAGTCATTAAATTTGTGGTGGTCTGGGCCTTCCTTCTTACGAAAGGACAGCACGTCATGGCCTTTCATTGAACAAAACATACAATCTTTACCTGAACTCAAAACACATATTTGTCTACACAACACTAATCGCAACACACAATTGGAAGTTAGCTGTATCAATTTCCAACGTTTCTCAAACTTGATTAGACTTCAACGCTCGATATGTTACGTATTTCGATTTATTAATTTATGTAGACGTCAGTCCGAGAACAGTAATTGTTTTTCTACTCACGAATTACAAAATTCGTTAAACTTTATTATAACACAAGCTCAAAGGGAATCTTTTAGTGAATATTATTTATTACAAAATAATCAGAAATTGCCGTTTAAAAATCGCTTATTAAAATATAATGTTTTTTTAGATGAAAATAAAATTATTCGTGTAGGCGGCAGGTTACACAACTCAGAATATTCATTCGAAAAGAAGCACCCTATTTTATTACAGTCCACTCATCACTTCACAAAACTTTTATTTAATCATGAGCATCAAAGATTGATGCATGCAGGTCCACAATTATTATTGGCTACAATAAGAGAAACCTATTGGCCGCTAGGTGGGCGCAGTTTAGCTAGAGCGTGCTATCGTCAATGCGTGCGCTGTCGACGTTTGAAAGGGGAAACTATTCAACCACAGATGGGAAATTTGCCATCAAGTAGATTATCACCTGCAGATTTTCCCTTTCAAAACGTAGGCGTTGATTACGCGGGTCCAATAATGTCAGCTAGTCGTCAGGGTCGTGGATGTCGATTGATGAAGGTGTACATCGTCGTTTTTGTATGCTTTACGACTAAAGCTATACATTTAGAGTTAGTGGGCGATTTGACGAGTAATAATTATTTGCAGGCGTTACGTAGATTCATGTCTAGAAGAGGGAAGCCTCTTAATATATATTCCGATAATGGAACATCATTCGTAGGAGCCTATAACGAACTCTCTAATTTTCTCAGGCGTAACTGTAGCTCCTTGGCTGAAAGCGTGGCTCAGGATGGAATTAATTTCCACTTTATACCTGCCTATGCTCCACATTTCGGTGGTCTTTGGGAAGCGGGTGTCAAATCCACTAAACATCACCTAGTGAGAGTGCTGGGCAACTGTAATTTGACTTACGAGGAACTTAATTCCACCTTAGTACAAATTGAGGCTATTTTAAACTCCCGACCACTCACTCCGTTGTCATCGAATGCTGAAGATTTGCTGCCCTTGACTCCAGGTCATTTTTTAATCGGACGGCCCCTCGTTTCGCTTCCAGTTGAAGATCTTCGCGACTTCAACTACGATCATTTAGCTCGGCATCGAAGGATCGAGCAACTGAGACAACATTTCTGGGCAAGGTGGAGCAAAGAATACGTGTCGGAGCTCCAACAACGAGTGAAATGGCAAGCTTGCAAGGACTCCTTGAAGGTCGACACTCTTGTTGTTATTAAGGACGACAATCTACCGCCAATGAAATGGAAGTTGGGTCGAGTGATTTCCCTGTATCCTGGCAACGACAATGTATGCAGAGTTGCTGAAATTCGCACTGCAGATGGTGTAGTGAAGAGAGCTGCATCAAAAATATGTCCACTGTTGGTGACTTCTGGTTGAATCCCACGGCATTCAACGGCTGGGGGCATGTTGCAGCCTCTCCTTTAATATTTTATTATTATATTTTATTAGCACATAAGTTTTAGCTTAGTCGAATAGTCGAATGCTCATTATGAACAAGTGCCATCACTATTTGTCAGGCGCTTTGTTCAATGCGTAACTGTCTTTTTAAAATTGAACATTACACTTTGAACCGTGACCGTTGCTGTTTCATTTTTATAAATTCCTTCGACCGATTCTTAAAGTTTTAAAATTTACCACAAAATTATACACATATCTTGTAGTAGGCGAAAAAATCTCATCATAATCTAATCCTTGAATTTGTGTAAAACCACGTGCACAAAGTCTCGCTTTATACTTCTCAATTTCACCTTGAGAATCTCGTTTAATATTAAAAACCCATTTTGAAGTTATAGTCCTTTGATTTTCATTTTTGACAAAACTCCAAGTATTATTTCTTCGATGAGCTTCCAATTCATCCTGTATGGCCTCCAGCCACAATTTAGAGTTCTTGCTATTAATAGCATCTTGATAAGTTACAGGAATATCTAATTCCACCAAGTTAGCTTCAAAATATCGATTTTTTCTTGGTCTTAAAGTCATATTTGACCGTGGTATGTCATTCATTCCAATTTCTTGGGAAGGCTCAAACATCTCATCATTTCTATCAGTAGCAATGTCAGTATTATCAATACTATTATAACTGTCTTCACTGGACTCAACATTATCTACATTATCTATGATATCTGAACCAATATTTCTTTCATCTTGAGTGTCTTCATAATCAATAAACAATTGAGCCAAATTTCTTTTAAATTCAGGAGTCTTCTCCTCGTTGAAAATAACATCTCTTGACACTGTTATGGTTTTTCTCTCTGGATCATACATTCTATAGTTAGTATTATCATACCCTACTAATATCATCTTACGGCTTTTTCTTTCCAACTTCTTCCTTAACTGATTTGGTACATACACATAACCCTCACATCCAAAAATTCTTATGTGGTCTAAAGCGGGTTTGACACCACTCCATAGCTCCAATGGTGTAATGTTTGGTGTTTGACTAGAAGAAGTACGATTTAATAAATAAACAGCACAACTAACCGCTTCAGCCCATAAAAAGAGTGGCACTGAACGGGCATATAGCATGGATCTAGCACTTCCTACAATCGTCCTTATTTCGCGCTCTGCCCTACCATTTTGTTGTGGAGTGTAAGGAGCAGTAAGTTCGTGAGTTATACCTTCACTATCAAGATATTCTTTAAAATCTTTACCAATATATTCTCCATTGTCAGTATGCAAGACATGTACACTGTGTAGAAAAATGTTCTTAATTATTGCATTATACTTTCTGAAATATTCTAGTACATCACTTTTGTTCTTTAAGAAATAGACATGTCGATAACTTGTGGCAGCATCTTTAAAAAGAACAAAGTATCTCACACCTTGTACTGATGACTCGTTAAAAGGTCCACAAACATCACTATATACAATATCACCTGGATTTACTGACTTTCTATTTGACTTCTTGAATGGTTGTCGTGCATGCTTACCATAAGCACAACCACTGCAAAAAAATTTATCATTATCAGTTATTTTCAATCCTTTAATGACATTATTATGACACATCTTTTTAATCTCGTCTACATTTAATCGCTCATGCCATGGTTTTAAGTCTACACTATGAACTACATTACATACCGGATTTACATAAGTTTTTACATTCAATTCATACAAATTGTTACTTTGAAGAGACGCACACATCACAACCTTATTGTCTCTATAAATCAATGCTTCACTACCAGTCTTAATAATTTTATACCCTTGTCTCGTAACTACACCTTCAGAGAACAAGTTTCTTCGCAACTTGGGTACGTAAAGAACATTCTTTAAGATGGATTTCTCCCACTGTTCATTAACACACTTGCTAATCAAAACATTTCCATATCCAGCAACTTCAATTAGCTCCTGATTTCCCAATTTTAATAGTGCACCTGTGTATTTATGTAATACTTCAAAATTCTCCTCTTTGTAAGACATTTTGCGCTGAGGCACCGCTATCTAATATCCATTTATTGCTCTCATGTTCATTTCCAGTCATGCTAGTAATATTGAAAGCCAACATGTTATTGTTATCACCTTGTCTTTGCTTCTGCTTCGGTGCTCGACAATCTCTGGCATAATGTCCCCGTTTTCCACAATTATAACAAACAAACCGATGTTTATTACTTGGATACTTTTCTCTCACAGATGCGGAATATTTCTTACTTGTACTTGGCTTTGCTACCAGCAAAGCTGTTTCACTATCCTCCGCATTAAAACTGGCTTCTTCATCCAACAAACGAGCTGTCAAGTTGACGATTGTTTGATTTTTAGAGTCTAGTGACATCCAGGCCTGGCGTAGAGATCTATACTTAGAAGGCAGGGTGCTCAATATTTTCGTCATAATCGCTGTCTCGCTAATTTCTTCTCCACATTCTTTTAACTGCTTGGGCAAACTTTCAACTTTCGCAATATGTTGTGCCACGCTGTCACCGACTGACATCTTATATTGATAGAATCGTTCATGTGTAATAATTTTTGTCAATTCTGACTTTTGTTCATAAATCGATTCCAGTCTCGTCATAATTTCAAGCGCCGTTTCACATTTTCAATTAATGCAATTTCTTTCAGCTCCATTGCCGATGTCATCAGGAACATAGCCATTCCGTCATCCTTGTCCCACTGCATAGCATTTGTACTGGATCTTGGAGCATTTATGTTCAGCCCTTTTGCACGTAGAGCACATTTAATGTGAAATTTCCACTGTTTGAAATTTGATCCATCGAACTTCTCAACACTCATTGTTTTGCCGATCTCCATGTTCCTTCCTTTATTCGTAGTGTAAATCACTTTCTACACTCGAAATTCTATAATAACTTTACTGTTTACTGCTCTTTGTTTATCATGGGTTATGGGTTATCGTCCTGGGCCCATAACCACTTAAAATCCAGTGAAAAACAAGATTTCTATGAAACCAACTTTTAATAGAGAACACACGTTACATGAGAAGGAATACAGAAGACAAGACAAACAAAACAAAACAACAACCGGAAGGAAACTATTATTTTTTAAATATATATTACTTTTAAATTATACAACCAGTATTCAAAATTTATTTCAATATATACCTGGTACAAAAAAGCCACGCTGTGCTCACAAAATTGCGTTTCCTGCAGAGAACGCACTTTTTAAATTGAATATATTTTTGGGTCTTCCATAAATTACGCGACTGTGGCAAAGTCAAACAAGAGTAATGTTCAAACGCCCTTATGTCAGGAACACAATGGACTGTTAGCCGTCTGCCCTTCGAGAACGCGTACCAAAAAGTGGACAGCCAGGCTTTACAGTCATTTTATTGACCTGCCCGTTGTGAATGCCTGGAATAAGTTATAGGCAGATGAAAAGCCGAAAGGAGCACGTCCACAGAAAATCTTTCAATTTCGTGATTTTAACCAAGTTATTGCAGAAAAGATACTAGATGATAACTAGCTTACAGAAATCGAAATTTGGCGTGTAATTGTAGTACCTGTGGACGTACTGGAGGAAGTAATCAGACCTTTGAAATGATGTAGACCGCCAGTTCAGCGATTCCCTTAACTGCCTTTCAACTATTTAGTTCTCTGCACTTAGCTGCAATGGGATCCTCTAAAAATAGTTGCAGGCAGAAGTACTGCACTCTTAAAACTACCGTCTATTGCAAAGCTTATGATTTACCTACATATGTATTTCAATAAAAAAAAATTAAGTTATATAAAATTTCTGACGAGGAGCCAAGCACAAGTACGAGTGTAAGAAGAAAAAAATATTTACAATATTATAGAAAAGAATGGGAAGAAGAATTTCCAGGTTGGCTGCAAGATAGCCGTAAAGGCGAAAGCTATGCCTATTGTAAGAGTTGTAATAAAGATATCAACATCACATCAGGAAAAGACGCTATAAAGAAACATAGTTCTTCACAAGCACACTCAGTATCATCAAAGAATATAAAATCACAACCGAAGATATCATCATTTACTGTGACCAAAACTCAAAAATCTGATATACTGGTTAAGCAAGGTAATTTTTTTTTAGTAATTTATTTCACTACTTAGATTTTTATATTATTTTGTTTTCTACTAATCGATTTATATAAGCAGTGCATATAATTATACCCTAATCGCTGCTAAATATACCTACGTAGTTTTAATTATTTATTTTTAATTTCAGGTGAAATAAGATTAGCCTCGTTTGTTGCTGAACACAATCTATTATGGAGCACCTACCGAAGTTGATGCAAGCCGTTTGTCCTGATTCAAAAATAGCAAAAGAAATAAACTGCTCTTCGACCAAAACTCATGACATAATTGATCATATTATAGGTAAAGAAAGTTTCAATAATTTATGTGAAGATCTAAGGCAAACTAAGTTTTCGCTTATTATTGACGAGTCCATTGATCTTAGTACAACCAAACACTTGTGCTTAGTTGTGAGATATGCGAAAATTAATCGTATTAAAGATTCTTTTTTAGCTCTTATTCCATTAGAAGAAGCTAATGCAGCAAGCTTATTTGAACACATTGTAAACTTTTTTAGAAGCAATAATATTCCATTTAAAAATAATCTAATAGGTTTTGCATCTGATGGGGCAAACGTAATGATGGGACGTAATAATTCTGTTGTAACGTTGCTGCAAAATGAAATTCCCAACATTTTTATACTTAAATGCACCTGCCATTCGTTTCATCTTTGCGCGTCATATGCTTGTACCAAATTGCCACGCTTTATAGAGGATCTTGTTAGAGACATTTACAATTACTTTTCTTCTAGTCCAAAAAGAGTGGCAATGTTTAAAAATTTTCAAATGTTTTGCGACTTAAAAGTACATAAAATACTCCACCCCACTCAAACACGCTGGTTATCAGTACATGCAGCAGTGAAAAGAATATTGGAACAACTCTCTGCTCTAAAACTATTTTTTATAGATCAAATCTCTAACAATGATCATCTTTTAGCTGCAGAACATATATTACTGAAGCTCCAATATCCAACTACGATATTATTTTTGGAATTTTTAAATTTTGTATTACCATTATTTACCGATTTAAATAAAGAAATGCAAGCGTAACACCCGAAAATTCATAATTTATATGAAAAAATAACTGGAACATTAAAAACTATTTTTGATTGTTTTTTAAAAAAATAATATTTAAGTAGCACTCCAATCGAAAATGTTGATTTTAAGAATCCCAGAATTTTTATGGATATTGACGCCGTATACTATGGTGCTGCTGCATCTAATACACTACTAAGTAGTTCAGAAAATCTAAACTCAGATCAAGTAAATTTATTTAAATGCAGATGCCTAGATTTTTATATCGAAGCTTGTAAACAAATAACCACGCGTTTTCCATTAAAGAACAACCCAATAAAAGGTTTAGACATTATTGATCCAAAAAATGTTAAAATTGGCAAAACTACTTCGATAGTTCCTGTGAGTAGGCTCTTTACCAATATTATTCACAGCAATGATTTCCAGGAAATTGATACAAAGTGGCGCATATTAAGAAATTGTGAACGAATCAAAACATTTCCTGATTATGTAGAACTATTTTGGAATGAAGTTAGTTTATTAAAGCGTGGTGATGAAACTCAAATGTTTCCATTGTTATCTAATTTCATTTTTAACCTTCCTATACCCGCGTATTGGTCTATCAGACCGACAGTTTCGGTTTGCGTCCTTTTTTTATGAACGGAAAATGTTAGCACATTGGGCTCACTGCTAGCTGCGTGAATCGTCGCCGGCGTCTATTTAGTGTGCCGCGAGCGCTTGCGCGGGTAACACATGTGACAGTACACGACACCGGTTGGTCCAGGAGACCGACGCGGGTATAACTGTTACAATTTTAGGTAAGTGCTGTATTTCATTAGTCCTATAATTTTAATGATTTCTTAATTTATTATTGGATCACTATTTTATAATATACTTTTAAACTACTTTTAGATTAAATTATCATCTCAAAATGGACGATGAGCGAATAAGACTGATTTTAGAGGAGAATGATTCAGATTCTAACTACGATGACAAAGACTTGCTGAAATTTGTAAATTAGATGGTCCAGAGTCCACAGCTACAACAAATAATAATAAAACGGGTCGTTGTTATTATTGCAGCTCCAAAAACAATCGCAAGACGCGATATAACTGCACTACTTGCAAGAAATATTTTTGTATGGAACATGCAATTATGGTGTGCTCTGACTGCTATGGTGGACCATCAGAAGAAATTTAATATATAGTCTATTATTAGTAGTTATAATGATAGATATTTATTTAGTAAACGTTAGAACTATCGGGTCCGAGAGACCGACGCGGGTATATGTGTTATTGTATTTGATGCGGGTATATGAAGGTTAATATTTTATCACTTCCCCATTCATCCGCTAACGTTGAACGCATATTTTCACATATTAATCTTTTAAAAACAAAACAGCGTAATAGACTGCCTACTGAAACAATCACTAGCCTATTACATTCAAAACGACTCTTTAATACAGCTAATTGTTATGATTTTGAAATTAATTCCAAGATGACCTCGGCTATGGCCAAAGAATATTGGTACCATAATAAATAATTATACATAAGCGTGATTGTTATAAATTAGTATGCAAGTTTTTAAAAAAATAAACGAACTAGATTGAATATTGTGTTTTTTTTTTCAAATACCGATTTTGGGTAGAAATATACCGATTTTAGCTGGCAACTCTACCGATCTCGCTCTATGACGTTCGAGACCACTGCACCCCACTCATGGCCCAGTAACCGCCCTTATATTATTTGCGATATTTTTAATCTATGCTCTATATCACGACATGACATTACCACCCCTTGCGCAAACTCTACATACCCCGCGCTCGCCTTGCTTGGTGGGCGGTACCTTTCTACGCGGCGTCTGCGCAGCCATGTTTGTTTACGGCCATTACAAGTACTGCGTCGATTGAATGAACTTATCCTCTCCGTGGTATTTTGTAATAAAAGCTCAATCTTTCTCGTGGTGAACTGTGGTTTTGCTTTGAGGAAAAAGGTGAAGTGTTGTGTTGGCAAGTGCCAAAATTCGCGAAAGGATGCTATATTATTTAAAATTCCCATCGATGAGAAAAGACTCAAATTGTGGTTGAAACAGCTTGAAGGTGTTTGTAATATTTCAAGTTTGCTTCCTGGTATCAGTGTGGTGTGTCAGAAACACTTTGAGACGAGGTTTATTACTTTAAAATCACGTCTTTCATGCCAAGCATATCCTTCTTTATTTACACATGATGAGACTTCAAGCGGAATACCATCTGTGAAAATTACCGGTAAGGCTAATTCGCATACCAAGTTAACTTTAATATAGAGGCCCTTAATTGTATAATTACTTCTAGTATATTATTCGCCTTGATAAGTTTCCTATAATACTAGAGTTAGACTTAAATATATGAACAAATAACTTTTAATAAATAACATTTCATCCATAAGGCCATTCAGTGTGCCAGAAAAATCTTATAGTAAACCTTATGATGTTATAGAATAATAAATAATTATTAGTCACATAAAATTTCCTAACCTCAAAATTTTCGTCATAAAGCACTTTTGTGTTAATTTTTTTACAGAAAACTTTCTCGCAGACCACAATTATACACGCAAACGTCACTATGAACACACATATGCCAAGTCTCCTACTGATAATGGTAAGTGACATATGAAAATAACATGTATATTGTTGAAATTAATACTTTTCCAATATTTTTCTTAGTTTGATAATCAAAGTGGACATTTGTTTGATAACCTGTTATTTTTTAGGTCCTGGAATATTGAAAAAACCAGCACTAGAAGCTGATGCTGGGACATTGCCCAGTTGTTCGGGTAAATCAAATGTAACCCAAACAGCTAATACCTCCGGTAATAATTGCATTTATAATATACAGTTTTGCATGGTAAAGGGTATAGCGAGGTAAGGAGCACGAAATGGCCCCCACGGCCCATGACGGAATTATCATTTGTACTGGTATTGGCACTCTAAAACAATACGAAATGTAAGGTCGTTGACCCCTGACCTTGACCTGTCTTTGAGATATTCGAGAAAGTTCGTATGAGCGCCGATTTTTTTCATATTTTTTTTTCCGAAAAACTATAAAAGCTAGAAGGATGGGACCAATTGCGTATAATGAGGGATACTTTGAAAAATATTCTGTATTTTTTTCAGAGTTCTCGTGAAATGACAACTGTGTAAAATAATTAAACAAAATATAAATAATTTTTTTTAGTACTGTTCTATTATGTCTACCGCGCCAAAAAAAATATATAATACTCTTTGATTTATATACGTATACCATACAAAAGCTGATTAAAATCAAAGAGGCGCTTCTTGAGTAATATCTAAAGAAAACTTGTTCGATCGTGTACAGTGGGCGCCCGCCCAGCCGCTTCGCGCGGACTAGAAAACAAACGTGTTTATTCATGTTCAATAGATTATTATAAGTGTATTCGTGTCATTACAAATACGATTTCACGCATGGTTGCTTTAGTCTTCCGTGTTAAGGAAACCACACACAAATATAAATTACCTAATACGTCATTCGGTGAGAATAATTGCGTACGCCTGTCGCAAGTTGTATGGTGATAACCACGGGTGATAACAATGTTTGTGAACTGTATTATTTGTGACACTTTCGTGCATAAAGTTCGCGGAAGAAAAAAAGTTATCACTAGTGAAGAGGACGCTAGACTATATAGTGACTCGAGTAAAAAAACAGTTTCTGTTGGTGACGTATTGTGTGGAAAGTGTCGGCTAATTATTTACAATAGCAAATCAAACGTTGCATCAACTTCTGCGGCATCTACCCTGGTAGAGTGTGAAGGCGAACAGGAGTCTGGTGAACACTTAGCAGTTGGGGAAACATCTTCTAATGCTTCATTCCAACAAGAATGTGAAATGAATTTACCATGCAGTTCCGAAAGCGACCACGATGATGATGATGATGATGGCGATGATGTTTTTTCGCATGTTGCCCAAAACGACGAATTTATATATGTACATATACCACGTGTTGTATCCACCCACAAGTATTGTTGTATATGTCGATCCACAACAAACTTAATGCGAGTACCTTTTGAAGCGCGTTACGAGGCTTATACAAACATTGGGATTTTTATACCAGAAGATAACCGTTGTTGCTGCACACATATAATAGGAAAAAACTTTTACAAAGACGAGTTGGTGCACCTACGTGTAGTATCTAACACCAGTAAAATGAACTCTAAAGAAGTTGCTCATTTTTTAAAATCACTTTCAGAAAGAGCAGGGATGTCGCTTTTCGACAAAATTGAAAATGATATGTCTGAAAATCAGATAAGGATATTGACAGGGCTTTGTTGGCAAAACATTATTGAATTAAGACAGCTATTGACTTCTATGCGAAACACAAGCATACGCACTGTGACTCAAGCGTTAGTTGTATTCTTGTTTAAATTAAAAACTGGAAATTCTAATTCAGTGATAGCAGGAGTGCTGGGTTTACCATACGAACAACATGTGTCGACATTTTTTAAGGAAGTATTAAGAAGTTTTAAGACTGATATTTTGCTTCATTTTGGATTAACCTCCGTTTCTCGAGAAGATTTAATAAAGAACACAAGTTTAACAGCTCGAATGTTATTGAACCTTAGAGATGATCAGCTGGTATTGATATTTGACGGCACTTATATCAGGCATCAAAAAAGTTTTAACAATGAATACCAGAGAAAATCGTATTCTGGGCAAAAGAAAACCCATTTATGCAAACCGTTCACAATCTGTACTACGAACGGGTTTATAGTTGATTTTGCTGGGCCATTTCATGGAACGGAAAATGATGCCACTATTATGAAGAAAGTGTTACAGGATGCTAAACTTAAAACTCTATTACGTCGGAATGATGTATTTGTCGTAGATCGTGGATTTCGTGACGCCGTTGGCGACATCACCAAAGAAGGCTACACCGTGTTAATGCCGGCGATTAAAGGTAATCGAGCCCAGTTACCTACCGATGAAGCCAATATGTCACGACAAGTGACTAAAATCCGATGGGTAGTCGAAGCTGTGCACGGAGCTATTGCTCAGAAATATAATTTGCTTCATAACAATCTTGATAATAAAATGCTTCCAAAAGTAAGTCTATTATGCAAAGTTGTTGGATTTTTACACAACAAATTTAGTAAGCGATTGGATTCTGATACAGGCTTAAATGAGACAATTGTTCAATACTTTAAAGAGCGACTGGCGTTACCAAATTCTTTAAGTGAAGAGGTAGAAAAGCAGCACTGGAATCGAAGAAAAACGGCTTTTCAACAACTGGTGTCATCAGAAATTTTAGATTTTCCAAGACTAAACGAAGAACAATTAAGAATATTATTTACAGGTTCCTATCAGCTCTCATTAGCTGTTTCATACCTCGCTGAAATAATGGACGACAAGAGCAATCTCTATATATATTACGTCAAACAAACCCCAACTATCATCAAGTTAAATGTTCGTTCCAGACATGTAAATAGTAAATATTACCGATTGTTCATTGATTATGTTCCTAATATGAACAGTGTCGAAGGAATCCGAGGATATTGTTGTGATTGTCCGAATGGAAACAGGACAGTTGGATGCTGCGCTCATGTCGCAAGTGTAATATATTATTTAGCTCATGCGAGATATCTATCTCGCATTTTACGTCCTGCTGAAATTCTGTCGAAAATATTTTCAAATGATGCCGTCAATGTTGTGATAAATGAAAATAGTGATGATGATGATTAAAATTATGTTCAACATGTATGTAATAATTAATCCAAAAATGACCTCTTTAATTAGTTCCTACCAGCCGTACGCACACTAAGTAATTCTCATAATTACTCAAGAAGCGCCTCTTTGATTTTGATCAGCTTTTGTATGGTATAAGTATATAAATCAAAAAGTATTATATATTTTTTTTGGCGCGGTAGACATAATAGAACAGTATCAGCCCATATACGTCCCACTGCAGGGCACGGACCTACTCTACAATCGACAGTATGATTGAGAGTGGTTAGGCCATATAGTCCACCACGCTGGCCTAGTGCGGGTTGGCGGACTTACATACCATAGAAATTCTTATGAATCGCTATGGTATGCAGGTTTCCTCACGATGTTTTCCTTCACCGTTTTAGTGCGTGGTGATTGACTATCAATACACACATGACTCCGAAAAGTCAGAGGTGTGCCCTGGGATTCGAACCCGCGACCACCGTGAACATATTGGCAGTCGCGTCTAGTCCGTTTACCAACAGGCCACCACGCACTTCAATAGAACAGTACTAAAAAAAATTATTTATATTTTGTTTAATTATTTTACACAGTTGTCATTTCACGAGAACTCTGAAAAAAATACAGAAAATTTTCCAAAGTATCCCTCATTATACGCAATTGGTCCCATCCTTCTAGCTTTTATAGTTTTTCGGAAAAAAAATTATGAAAAAAATCGGCGCTCATACGAACTTTCTCGAATATCTCAAAGACAGGTCAAGGTCAGGGGTCAACGACCTTACATTTCGTATTGTTTTAGAGTGCCAATACCAGTACAAATGATAATTCCGTCATGGGCCGTGGGGGCCATTTCGTGCTCCTTACCTCGCTATACCCTTTGTACAAATTCTTTTGGAACTTGCACATAAAATAATATGTATATTTCGATTTGGGTTATAATTGTATAATATTTAAATAATACATGCAGATTGCCTATTCTACTCTAAATTTATTAAAATTGTGTAACAAGGCAAAAAATGCCCTATAGTAAAACACAAAAAAATTATTAATTTTTAAGGGAATTCAATTACATTCATTATGTATAAAATGATAATGATTAACTGTTTTTACATTACAGAGCAAACTTATGAGACACCAAGTTCCAGACTAAAATGTAAAGAATTACATCCACTGTGTAAAAAAATGCATATAGCTTTCAAAAAGGCTAAGAAGGAATTAAGCTTCCGAAAACGTGCACATACAGCATTAAAATGGTGTCAAGAAACAGCTTTTGAAAGGCTTACTAAATCCATGAACCCATATGCAAAAAAAATATTCAATATGCAAATTAACCTCTGCACTCGAAATAAAAATGCAAGGCGATTCACAACAGAGGAAAAAATTATTGCTCTGTCAATAATGAAACAGAGTCCAAAGTGTTACCGATTTCTTCGTAAAATTTTCATTTTACCAACTAAATCTACACTAAATGCAATGATTGCTAAATTAGTTCTAAGGCCTGGAATTAATCCTCAAGTTTTCAACTTATTAAAGAAGGAGGTAGGTTTTACGAATGTATTATTTATTTCACTTGCATTCAAAACATTCAATATGTAAGTTTATTGTGAGATACTGGTACCATCCTATTGATCTAGCACCTTCATACTGCAGCATAGCTTAGCACTTACCACACCACACACCACTTACCAAAAGAAAGCCATGCTACATTGTTTCAGTCAAGTGTTTATTTGTTATTCTAGATTTTTATTTTATTTCCTTACCATTTTATTAAATGGTACATATGTATTTATATACCATTATAAATGTTACCATTATAAAAGTTGTGTATTGCGCTGGACAAAGAGTTCATTCACTTTACTTACATTTACGCTATTTATGTAACGCAATTTAGTAAACACTGCCTGCCGGCACGCACTTAAACACTTGCACTGAGATTGGACTTGCACTTAAAATATCTATCAGACGTTACTATGGCTACACTAGCGGATATCCAGAGCACTCAGAGCAAACTAGAGGAGAGTTTTTCGACGCGTATGGCTCAACTGGAAGCACAACTGCAGAGAGGGGGTGCAGCCAAGGACACCGTCGCTCGAGTGGCAGAAGAGTTCAGGACCTTTCGGGAACTCATGCTTAACATGCTCCGGCTACTGCGGCAACAAATTACGGAGTGCACCAACATGGTGGATGCACTGGAGACCAGGCATAGGCGTAAAGCCCTTCTGTTTCTAGGGGTGCCGGAAGCTGAGACAGAAAATTGTGCCAATACTGTCCTGGCTATCGTCAATGGCACCATGGCACTAAAAGAAATTTCATCGTCCTGTATAACAGTATGCCATCGAATTGGCACTCCGAATAAAGAGCACCACAGGCCGATCCTTGTTAGGTTCTCCAGTTTGATTCACAGGTCCTCTGTGTGGGCTGCAAAGACTAAGTTGAGAGGCTCGCCAACTTCAATCAAGGAGTTCCTGACGAGATCACGACAAAATATCTTTAGCAAGGCACGTCAGCACTTCGGTATGCGAGCTTGTTGGACTCAGGACGGCGTAATCATTGTTAAAGCTCCAGACGGAAGTCGTAATAAATTCTCCACAATAGAAGGACTCAATTCCTTAACAGGGAAGTATCCGAATGTGACTGAATCGTTTTCGTCGACAGCACAAAGGAGCCCCGGAACATCATCTACGTCGCGCTCGAATGTGAAGTCGCGTAAGCCATAGTGTTTTTCAATGCTTCAATGATCTGAGTTACGATTGCCAGATGTTTTGGATCGTTTTATCTTTACAATATTATTTTATACCTTTTTCAATGACCACACACTGTGTTGTTGTTTAATTTTATAAGTGTCACTATTTTTGCTGTACTGTATATTAGCCTACCCTCTTTATATATATATTTTTTTTTATGTCAATACTCGGTTAAAATGTTGCGTTCCAAAACTAAACATTTTCCAATCTATTTTGTATTTTTGTTTCTAAATTTCTTTTTTTTTCTAATTTTATTTATATTTTTGTAACTCATTTTCCTTATTGTTTTTTTTTCTCATGTTTTAATTATTACTGTGTTTGAGAGTGTTAGCTGGCGGGTGGTGCAGTTATGACTGGCTTTTGATATATTTCATAAAGTAGTATTAAAATTAGTATATAATATATATCATATGTATGGTGTGTATTTTTTTTTCTTTTGCATAGTTGTACGTATATATGAATTCAGATAGCTCATATTATTCTGTCAATGAATCCAATTCCACATGCAGTGATCATAGTTTTTGGGGGTCAGCGTCACTCGCGTCCGTAGGCTTTGACTCTAGATACCCTACACGTGACCCCTGGGTAGTGCCAAATGAGTGACATAGTGGTGGTAGGACTTATGTGTCCGCCCGGGTAGCTACCACCGTCCACGAGGCGTAAAGACCGCCATAGTGATCTCTGTAAGGGGATCGCGTTCCGGGATCAGCCAGTGGTTTTCCGGTTTCTTCGAGGGTCTTGAGTCCGGGCATGAGGTTGTACCGTGTGGGTATTTTCGGTCCTCTGTCGAAGGGAGGAAAGTTGATCCGCCGGCCAGGGAGACCCGTAGAAACGGTTGTCCGCTGGCCGCCCGCGGTATAGTACAGGGGCCCAATCGGGGCTAACCACCTCGAGAGGCTGCCTCACCATGCCGCGCATAATCTTGGGTGGGTCCGTCGTGCCGGTTGGTGACCGGAAGTGGGGTCCCGGCGGCCCATCCCGGGAGGGTACGGGGGCCCTTCCGTCCGGCGGATCAATTCGCTTCCTGCCGACCCTTTCGTGCCGGTGCCCATTCGGCCTTCTTAGTGCCCGAACTTAAGCTCCTCGTTGCCTCTTCACCAATCCCATCCTTAATCTACCATGACAGTGCAATTTAACAGAGCAGGTCCTTCAGCGGTGCTTAACCCCACCACCGCGTTCACTATGGAGTTCACTAACATCCGTGGACTCCATACGAACCTCAATGCCGTCCACCACCATCTCGAGACGGCCCGGCCTGCTTTGCTCTTCCTAACGGAGACGCAGATTCGTTGTCCGACCGATAATTCTTACCTGTTGTATCCCGGTTATTCGCTTGAAGTAAACTTCAAGCCTAAAGCCGGGGTATGCTTGTATGTTCGGTCGGACATCTGCTGTCGCCGTTTGCACTGCATGGAGGACCCCTCCTTCTCCGCTCTGTGGGTGCACGTGGATCTAGGTTCCTTGAGCCGCATCTACGTGTGCCTTTACAGGTCTCACAACGGGGACGATGAGACGACTCGGCTGTTCAGGTATCTTAGCCAGGCGGCTGATGACGCGCAGGCGCAGTTCCCGTCGGCCGAAATGGTGGTCTTGGGGGATTTCAATGCTCATCACGAACTGTGGCTGGGCTCCTCCAAGACTGACCATGCTGGCAGAGCTGCCCATGCATTCGCTCTGACTCATGACTTGACACAACTGGTGAACCAGCCCACCAGGATCCCGGATGTGGCGAGTCATGCGCCTTCTCTGCTGGACCTTCTGCTGGCGAGTCACCCAGCCGGGTATCGTGTGACCGTTAGTGCGCCTCTGGGCACTTCCGATCACTGCCTGGTTGGGTCGTCAGTACCGATCGCATTACCTCCACGTCCCGTGCAGGTGAGGCGAAGAGTCTGGCATTACTCGTCAGCTGATTGGGATGGTATGCGGGAATATTTCGCGTCCATCTCTTGGAGGCAGCGCTGCTTTGAGGGTAAAGATCCCTCAGCGAGTGCCAACGCTATTGCTGACGAGATCAGACTTGGAATGGAATATTACATTCCTTCCTCTGAGATCGCCAGTAAGGGCCGTGGACGCTCCTGGTTCAATCGTGCATGCGCCGATGCTGTCGGTAACAAACAGGCGGCGTATCGCGCTTGGATCAGGGGTCGCGCCATGAAGGATCCGAATATCAGTTCCCTCAAAGAAGCCTATAACCGTGCCTCCAAGGCCTGCAAGAAGGCCTACGTTAGGGCGGATGCCCAGCGCGTTAGCAGGATTGGGCGTGCGTTGGCCGATCACCCAACTAGCAGTCGTGCTTATTGGAGGTTGGCCAGGGCCGTTCAATCTAACTTCTGCCGTCCAGCGTTGCCGCCGCTGAGGTACCCAGAAGGGTCGCTGGCCTACAAGCCGCAAGAGAAGGCTGCCTTGCTGGCAAATCTCTTCGCGGCTAATTCCCGCCTCGAAGACCGTGGTTCCCAGTCGCTGCCTACACTGCCTGATTGCGGTTTCTCAATGGCAGATATTCGCATCAGGCAGTGTGATGTGCGGCGTGAGTTACGGTCTCTCGATGTGCGGAAAGCCAGTGGTCCGGATGGAATACCGGCGGTGGTTTTGAGGGCTTGTGCAGCCGAGTTGTCTCCAGCACTGACTCGCCTCTACCGAGCGTCCTACCGCACAGGTGTTGTGCCGGAATCTTGGAGGGAGGCCAATGTGCAACCGATCCCCAAAAAGGGTGATCGATCGGACCCTACCAATTACCGCCCTATCGCTATCACCTCAGTGATGTGTAAGGTCATGGAGCGGATCATAAACGCTCAATTGATCCGCTACCTGGAGGATCACTCGTTGATCAGTGACCGACAATACGGTTTCCGTCATAATCGATCGACGGGTGATCTTCTAGCGTTTGTCCTGCATCGCTGGGGTGAGGCAATTGACCGGCGTGGCGAGGCTCTTGCTGTGAGCCTCGACATTGCCAAGGCGTTTGATAGGGTCTGGCACCGTGGTCTTCTGTCCAAGCTTCCGGCATACGGTCTGCCCGGCAACCTGTGTTCGTGGATTTCCGGCTTTCTGCATGGGCGTAGAATACGTGTAGTCGTTGACGGACACGCTTCGGCGCTCATGTCGGTAAATGCCGGAGTTCCTCAGGGCTCGGTGCTGTCGCCCACCTTGTTTATTCTGCATATCAATGACATGTTGTCGCTTGGCAACATTCATTGCTATGCAGATGACAGCACGGTTCATGGGCGATACCACTGCGGGCCTCCAGGTTGCCGTGTCGAATCTGTGATGGGACGCGAAGATCTTGTCATTGAGCTCAACCGGACCTTGGATCTCATTTCTACATGGGGTTCCAGGAATATGGTTGAGTTCAATGCCAAGAAAACCCAGGTGTGTGCGTTCACGTGCAAAAAATCCCCGTTCTCTCCCCTCCCCATTCTTCAGGGTACTCCCCTCTCAGTGCGGAATGACCTGAGTATCCTTGGTGTGGATATCCGCTGTGATCTCAATCCAAGGAATCACATCGAGGGCGTAATATCTGCCACATCACGCAGGGTTGGAGTCCTGAACAGGGTGCGTCGGTTTTTCACGCCCGGTCAGCTTTGTCGCTTATATAAAGCGCAGGTCCGGCCGGGTATGGAGTACTGCTCGCACCTCTGGGATGGATCCGCCCAATACCTGCTCGATGCCTTGGATGGATTGCAGCGGCGGGCCATCCGCATTGTGAATGATGCAGACGTTACGAGCAACTTGGAGTCGCTACAACTCCGGAGAGATGTCGCCTCTCTAAGCGTGTTCTACCGCCTGTATCACGGTGAGTGCTCTGAAGAATTGTTCAACTTGCTCCCCTCCTCTCCATTCCTAACCAGAACCACGCGTGCTGGCTTGCGAAGCCATAGCTTGACGGTCCACACCATCCCGGCGCGAACCAAACGGTTCTCAAATTCGTTTTTGTGCCGCACCGTCAAGCTGTGGAATTGTTTGCCGGCGTACGTGTTCCCTCCTTCCTACAATCCTGGGTCCTTCCGCCGCGGTGTGAAGAGGCACCTTAGCAGGCCGGCATAATTGTCTCCATTGGCATGGGACTGCCGTCCAATGCCAATGGATACTCTGCCTGGGCGGCATTGACACTTTCCATCAGGTGCAATGCCGCCACAATGCCAGGCCAGTATAAAAAAAAAAAAAAAAAAAAAAAAAAAAAAAAAAAAAAAAAAAAAAAAAAAAAAAGTTTCTGTTCAACTACTGATGAACCTGGACATCTGGTACGTGAAATATTCAACTGTCAAGGTCGTCTCCACTTGAACGTTTGCCATATCAATGCGCAAAGTATACCGAGTCATTATAATGACTTGATGACAACCTTCAGCGACACTAACGTTCATGCCGTTCTAGTATCCGAGACTTGGCTCAAACCTCACCTTCCTTCGGCCATTTATCCTCTTCCCGGCTTCATTTTGATCAGAAATGATCGGATTGATCGAAGGGGGGGTGGCGTGGCGATTTATCTCCGTAGCGATTTTCCATACAAAATTTTAACTTCCTCCTCTTCCCGTTGTGATACTTCTGCTGAGTATCTGTTTCTAGAGGTTTGGGTCAGGGGAGTGAAATCCATACTTGGAGTGGTTTATTGTCCTCCTGCAATAGATTACTTCTCCAGTCTTGAACTAGTTCTGGAATCTTTAGGGTCGGATTACGTACACCACATCATCATGGGAGATTTCAACACCAACCTCCTTGTTCCATGTTCCACACGTTCCCGTAAACTCCTTGACATTCTCGAGTCTGCCAGTTTGCATGTCCTGCCTCTACAAGCCACTCATCACAACATTGATGCAGATGACACCTGGCTCGACATAATCATTACTTCTGCCCCTGGCAGTGTTTTTTGTCACGGTCAGTTTCCCGCTCCTGGTTTTTCCCACCATGACCTCATCTACGTTTCATACACCCTTAAACCCCCTAAATCCCATCCTAAGGTATTGTTCTTGCGTTGCTTTGGTCGCATGGATCCAAAGAAGTTGTCTGCGGATGCTGCACAACTTTGCTGGGATGAACTGACAGCAGCTACTAACATTGATAATAAAGTGGACATCTTTAACACCCGTGTTCAGGCGCTGTTTGACATCCATGGTCCCGTCAGGAAAGTCAAATTAAAACGAACTCCAGCTCCTTGGATGACGGATGAGGTTCGAGCGATGATGAGGCGCAGAGATCGGGCATTTCGAAAATTTAAGCGATGCCGTTCGGACGACAGCTGGACTCTTTATAAGGCCGTAAGAAATCGCTGTAATCAGGTGATACGAAACACTAAACGCCGACACATTCTCGATAACATCACCTCCTCTTCATCTGCTAATATCTGGAAGTTCCTTAGGACTCTAGGTATTGGCAAGCAGAAAGACACTAACTTCCAACAAACCATTGGCTTAGATGATATTAATCGTCACTTCAGCACATCTTCTCCGATGGTTCATCAAGCCAAATGTCGTTCTATGAAGTTTATTGCTAACCTCCCCAAGCCTGACATAGATTCTTTTAGTTTTTCTCCAACTACACCGGATGAGATTAAGAAGATAATCATGTCCATAAAGTCTAATGCTGTGGGCTGCGATAGCATAAGCCGTCGCATGATTACTACAGTATTAGAACATCTCCTCTCCCCTCTTTCCCACATTATTAATTTCTCTTTTAGCAGTGGTGTTTTTCCGTCCTTGTGGCGGAAAGCCTATGTTATTCCTCTCCCTAAAATTTCAAACCCTACTCTCCCTACCCACTTCCGACCTATATCCATCCTTCCCTTCCTATCCAAAGTGCTAGAAGCCTGTGCCCACAAACAACTGTCCAAATTTGTGTACTCCAATAATTTATTGAGCTCCCTGCAGTCTGGATTTAGGCCTGGCCATAGCACCACTACCGCTCTCCTCAAAGTAATTGGTGACATTAGAGCAGGCATGGAGGACACCAGAATCACCGTGTTGGTGCTGGTTGACTTCTCGAATGCCTTTAATAACGTCAACCATGACATCCTCTTGTCCATCCTTTCCCATCTCAAGATCTCACCAGTTGCGTTGGAATGGTTCACATCCTATCTTCGAGGGCGCCGGCAGTTGGTGCGCATCAATGACTCTTCGTCGGATTGGTGTGACCTAGAATCTGGTGTGCCTCAAGGCGGTATTCTTTCTCCTCTTCTATTTTCAATTTTTATTAATCTCGTAACCCAGAATCTTCAATGTTCGTATCACCTCTACGCCGATGACTTACAGCTTTATGCTCAATCTGGTGTGGACTGCTTGTATACAGCCATTGCCAAAGTTAATAGGGATCTGGGGTATATTAAAAACTGGTCGGATGATTTCGGCATATCCGTAAACCCGCTCAAATGTCAGGCTATCTTGGTTGGTAGCCAACGTATGATGAACAGAGTCGATTTATCAACTATACCTCCGGTTACCTATGATGGGTCACCTATTGCATGGTGCTCTGTCGTGAAGGATCTTGGGCTACTAGTAGACTCTACACTAAGCTGGCGACCCCAAGTTATTTCTATTAGTCAGAGAGTCACTAGTGTTTTCCGAATGCTTTATCGTTTGAAAAACTTTCTCCCTATGAAGACCAAAGTAATGCTTGTTCAAACCTTAATCTTCCCTATAATTGACTATGGTGATGTATGCTACTACGACCTGAATGCAGATCTTCTCAACAAACTCGACCGCCTTCTCAATAACTGCATTCGATTTATTTACAATCTTCGCAAATACGATCATGTATCTTCTTATCGTTCCCAACTTCAGTGGTTACCCATTCGTCAACGCCGCAGCCTGCGCGCTCTCACTACGCTCTTTTCTATATTAACATCTTCTACTGCACCATCTTACCTAACACATCACTTTCAATACCTAGGGTCTAACCACGATAGAAATCTTCGCTCGTCTCATAGTCTCCTTCTTCAATGTCCAACCCACAGTTCTGATTTTATACACTCCTCCTTCACGGTGCAATCCATTCTTTTATGGAATTCCCTCCCACTCGAAGTTAGAGCGGCCACTAACCGTTATGTGTTTAAGGTAAGAGTTCGGGAACTGTTTCTTCAAAGAAAAGTCGCTAAATTGACAGATTAGGTAAGTTGTATATATTGTTGTATGTATGTATGTGTATATATTTATATATATGTAGATATATATTATGTTGTATGTATAATGTATGTATGTTCATTTTAATCTTAGTACAGTGTACACTTATTTAAATATTTAACCAATTTTTTTTCTCCCCTATCTAAATGTAAATAAAACCTGCTGTACTCCATTTCTGCTTCACCCAAAGGTAGACTGTTAGAGAATGCCCCTGGCATTAAGTCCGCCTGTATACTGTTTGGTATATAAAGTTAATAAAATAAAATAAAATAAATAAATGAAGTTATAGGACATTAGAAAATCAATTTGCTTTTTTGTAGGTTATTAGTTATATAATTTACCTACTGTCATATATTTGGTCAATTAACTAGTATTTTTCCAGGTTAGCAGTTGGGACTCAAAAAAGAAAATGTGCTCTATTATATTCGATGAAATGTCGTTGGATACAGCACTGATCTTCGATAAATATAAGGATAGCATCCAAGGATTTGTGGAGGTGCTGAACAGAAAATGTGAATTTGCCGATCACGCCCTAGTCTTCATGTTGCGGGGGGCCGTTTATAAGTGGCAGCAGCCATTATGCTTTTACTTCTGCCAAGGAGTAACATCTGGCCTAGAAATCAAATTAATATTAGGACAGGTTGTGGCCTCTGCAGTGACACTGGGGCTAGATCCCATAGCCTTAATATCCGACCAAGGAACATCCTTCCAATCGGCCTTTAAAAATTTGGAAGTAGAGACAAGTCGTTATAATGTTTTGTTAAAACCCAGGTTAGTTCATTAAACATAGTACTTCATTCTCTTTTGTTTTTATCATAAAGGTAACTTATAACTATTTATTTTTTGCAGATGGAACCATTATTATAGAAAATGTCAAGTTAAATATAATTTACGACCCGCCACATTTACTCAAGGGTATACGTAATAATTTCTTAACTAAAAATATTGTTTTGGACGGGAAAATATCTCGTTGGCAAGACATTATCGATGTCTACGAAACTGATTGCCTGCATACTGATATGAGATTACTTCATAAATTGAATGACCAATGTGTCATGCCTCAAAAAATAAAGAAGATGAAGGTAATGAATACTTGAATTTTTATGAAAGTTGTGTTTTAAGTAATTTCTTCAAAATAAAAATGGCACCAAAGAAAATTAACCAACTTACTGAAATTTTTGTAACCAGTTTCATGAAATTTATTTTAAATACTGTATATTAAATTTTAAACTAAAAGCAAGTTCATTTTTAAAGTGATGTGTATATTTTAGTTATATTTAGTATGAAAGTCAGTATAATCAATTAATTTCTGAACTTATTTTCAGGTCAATAACTGTGTCAGAGTTTTAAGCAGAACAATGTCTACTGCTCTTCTTTATACAGCAAATTTTTGTAAGTATTGAAAACTCATACAATCTGTTTTTACTTCATAGTTCATGTAAAGTTAATGTGACATAACTGACTCAGTTTGTGTACATGAAATTGGTTTGGGTACCTATAAACTTTTATTTTGCTTAATATACAGTGGGTATAAAACTGGTAGGATTGAAACAAATTCTGTCCAAGATATTGATAAAGATCCATGCGTTCTTTTTTCCGGTCTCCCGCATCTTATGTAAGGTGACCTCCTCTTGCATCCTTTTCTGCTTACCTAACACTAATTGTGAGATATTTGAAAGATGTTTATTACTTAATTTATTTTAAATATTCTTCCTTGTTATGATTTTGCTTATTGTAACATTTTGATAGAATTAACAATAAAAAAAGGAATTAATTATGTACCCTATTTATTAGTAGGTTAAAACTCAAACTATATCTTTTTTTAAATAACAATATTTCTCATTCCAGCAACATACATAGATGGAAGACCAGTAAGCACAACATTAAAAAACACTGCTGGAATTGTGGCCTTCTTTGACAAATTATTTGACAGTGTCAACGGATCAATGATACATAATACAAAAAGTCATGTAAAGCCACTCAAAAAAGCAGTTACTGAATGTTCCGAGCATCACGAATTTTGGCCAGAAGCTATACAAACATTAAAAAAATTGAAATTTTTGGATCAAAATGGCAAAGAAAAGTCAGTGCCCTCTATAAAAAAATTTATTACTACATTAAAAAGTTTTATGAGGGTGTGGCAGTATTTAAAATGTAATAAAATTAATATAATGAGGCCCCAGATATTTCAACTCAGACCCGATTGAAAATTTTTTTGGTCAAATTAGGGCCTACAACTATAGATATAATTATCCCAACTGCCATACCTTCAGTTGCACCTTTAAATCATTATTAGTTACAAGATTAATCAAGTTTCACAACAATAGCGTCAATTGTGAGAATGATTCGACTGATCCAGCTATAATTTTAAATACATTATTTGAAAATGAAATTGCTGGACAGTCGAGTCATCCAAAGAAAATATGTGATATTGGGAATATACTGGAACAGGCCCGACGTGAACGTATGAATACTCACTCACGGGCCTATACTGCTGGATGGGTTGTAAAGAAATTAATTAGCCAGACAAAGTGTCGTGAATGCCAAAACAATTTAACCCTTTATATCACTATGTGACATAACTGTAACAAACAAAACAACTCCTCAAAAAATCTAAAGTTGTTGTTTTATTCCATTTTAATTCACTGTGTCACGACGGTAACAAACCGTTTGATACATACTTAGTGTCATTTATGCAAACTAGATGGCGTTACTTGTATCAAAGTTGGTTCGAAATTCTCATGTCGTAAGTTTGTAAAAGACGTTAGTGGGTAAGGATTGAAAAATTCGAAAAAAATATAAAAACTGGATAAAATACCTAGCTGTGCTGTGAAACTAAAAAGTAAGTATGTAATTTAGATAACTTGTTATTAACTACGCGTAAAAATTAAGTAATTTGTTATAAAATTATTGAATTATGGTTTGTGACATTTCTGGTACATTGCCTAATGACTTTCCTATCGTTTAGTACATTGACCTTTGTTTGATATTTTTACAGGATGACTTCTCGAAACCTGCGAGAAGAGGAAATCGAACAGTTTCTCTTTGATTATGAAGCTAGTGAGGATGGATTGGACGATGATGACGACAGCGTTGCAGATCCAGATTTTATTCCAGATCTGGACCTCCCTTGTGATGATGAAGCTTCTGAAAATATTGAGGGTTTAGATATCAATAGTATTATTGAAGGTTTGGAGCATCATGATGATATTTCCCAGGATTCGCCCACCGCTGCATCTTCTTCCCAGTCAATATCATCTCCTCAACCAGGACCATCAGCAAATCGCCGTCAAACCAGGCAAAAACTGAATGTACGCTGGAGGAATAGGAACCTAGAACTGAATGAGCAACAACTCCGTTTCACAGGTAACGAGACCTTGTCCCCGGATTTCTTAGACCTTGATACTCCGATCCAGTTCTTTTTCAAAATATTTCCAAAAAACTTGATTGAAAACATTGCCAATCAAACGAATCTATATATTGTGCAAAAAGATCCAAGTAAGACTTTTCGTGTCACAGAGACAGATATGCAGCAATTCATTGGACTTGTATACATCATGTCGTTAGTACATCTTCCAAGAGTTACGAAACATTGGAGCAGGAACATAGGAACACCTCTTGTAAAAGACACAATGCCAGTAAATAAATTTGAAAAAATAAGGCGATTTATACATTTCAACGACAATTCAAATAATGTTCCTCGCGATCATAACGACCATGACCGTCTTTTCAAAATTAGGCCAGTTATTCAAACTCTAAATGAAACCTGCCAGAATGTGCCCCTGGAAAAGTATCTTTGCGTGGATGAGCAAATTTGCTCAACTAAAGCCAGACACAATTTGAAAAGGTATAACCCTAAGAAGCCAAATAAATGGGGCTACAAAATTTATGTACTGAGTGGTGTGAGCGGTTTTGCATACAAATTTGAGCCTGAAACTGGAACAGAAAATAAAGTTGAGCCTGGTGAACCAGATTTAGGAGCTGCATCAAATGTTGTTGTGAGACTTTCTCGTGAAATACCGCGAAATCAAAACTATCGCCTTTATTTCGATAACTATTTTACATCTTTGGCACTCTTGGAATATCTAGCCAAAGAAGGCATTCTTAGCCTTGGGACAATACGACGTAATCGCATACCTGATTGCAAACTCCCCCAGGATAAAGAGATCTCTAAAAAAGATCGAGGCTACTCAATTGAATATGTTGGCAGTATTGAAGGAACAGAGATCTCTACAGTTGCCTGGAAAGACAATAAAATAGTCACACTTGCTTCAAGTTTTGTAGGCGAACTACCTAAAGCTCAAGTTTCAAGGTATGATAAGGTGCGTAAATGTTATATAACCATTGATCGACCAAATATAGTCGGAGAATATAACCGTCATATGGGCGGCGTTGATTTGATAGATAGTATCATGGGAAGATATAAGATCAAACTCCGAAGCAAAAGATGGCAGGTTCGTATGTTTTACCACTTTTTGGATCTTGCTATGTCCAATGCCTGGTTGCTATATAAGAGAGTATATAAAACCAAAAACATGCAAGAGAACATATTGTCGTCAGCCGATTTCCGAGAAGAGGTTGGTACAGTATTATGTAAGATCGGGACAAAGGCAAATATAACACGGAGAAACCTTGAGCCGGAAATTCAAGCCAAAAAAAACTGTTAGGGTATTATATTTAAGGTGATACATAAATAAATAAAAAAATAAATAAATAAAAAAGCGCAAAGGTCCAGCTCAGTATGTGCCCCCGGTAGCTGTACGCCAAGACCAAGTTGGTCATTGGCCTGTGTGGGCTGAGAAAAGGATCAGGTGTAAATATCCTAAATGTGGAGGCGTAACACAAACGCTGTGTGAAAAGTGTGGCGTAGCGTTATGCTACAATAAACAAAATAATTGTTATAGGGCCTTCCATACATCTTAAAGGAGCAGTTTGTGTCAATGTAACATATCTGTCACACTCCCCTTTTTTTCATTTTGGTACTTTTCTAATAAAAATAAAGAAAAATTAAAAAATACGTGTATTTTAATTTATTGAAAACTACCATAAAACTGGGTAATTTATAAATTTTACGAGGTTGAGTTATAAAGGGTTAACAAGCAATGTAAGTCTTGGTATTCACGACTGGATCAGTACAAGAGAATATGACAATGTTCATAAAAAAACGTCTCAAATACCCATCCGAAGGAGCAGTCATGCTGTTTACCAACGTCGTCACAGCAACAAATGAATATTTGGACAATAATGCTCACAGAAATAATATATCAAACGAAATAAAAACAAATATTTTCTCCAAATATTCATTTTACAAACAGTATATTCTCAATAATTTTATAAATATTGTTGTGAATTTTACGATAATGAATTGGTGCAACACTATCAATAAAATTTTAAAGGGTACCGACATTTCAAGATTGACAAAAAGGCCTATGTTACCAAAAATGCAATTAAAAGCTTTAGAGCAGTACAAAAAGAAATTGAAAAATAAATCTTTAAATAAATAATTTAAGGGTTTTATTTATTTTCTACACATCATGTGACTGTATTATGGCGTGTGTGTATAATGTAGCGCACTGTTTGCGTATCACTTGTGTATCAAAAAAACTCTCGAGATCGACACGTCCGTTTATTCGTCAGTCGTACGATACACTGAACTAAGATCTTATAGTAGGCACAATCATATCACCTAAAAACTTATATTTATTATTTTGTTAAGTTTCTTTGAATCGCTGTAATGTGATTTAGAAACTTGGCAAAATAATAAAATGGATAAAATTTATAAACACTAAACTACGCGCGGCGCTCGTGCTAAGGCTGAATACAATAACTGCCTATGCCTGCCTCGATCCATGTTAAAAAAAAATACCAACCTTCATGCAATGATATAAAGGAATGAATGAGATATGGGCTAAAGATTATATAGGCGAGTCGGCCGTCTGTACTAAGGATGTTGCGGATGTCGATTTTTTCACATCCGCGGATGCGGATGCGGATTTTCAAAGGCTCGCATCCGCGGATGCGGATGCGGATGCGGATGTTTAACATCTTATATAAATATAGTATATGAATGAATATTGAAATTAAACTATTATTTACGGATTTTATCGCTTACTCATATTTATCGATTTATCTATGTTAATTTTTATATTTTTTAACCTCCCGATATTTCGATTACTTTAAAGAATTCATGGTCACGGGGCGGAATTTAATTACCCGTAATTTACAATTATTAAATTAAAAAGTAAATTTAAAACGTTAATCTGTTTTTGCATTTCAGTCCACGCAGAAGAAGCTAATTGTGTCTGGATGTCGGGCAGTTGGTCTTTTGGGTTCCGATATAATTAAGTGTAGAATTAGTAGTAGAAGAACACCGTTTCATTTATTAAGTATAACGCCGGTCCGCCTTTTTTGATAACAAGGCGTTTAGGAAGAGGTTGGTAAATTAAACCCACGCTGCAAATAATTGTTCGCTAGGATTACTATTTAGTGGAGTGGATAAAAATCTTTGTGCAATTGGCATTAATATCTTTAATTCCTCTCGATAAACACCACTTCAGAGGATTTTCATCCACAGAGACTCTTTTTTTATTTGGAGTAAGAAAGAAATTTTTTTGGAGTACAGCTTCAGTGCTACCATTTTCTGGTATTTCTCGACTCTCATTTTCACTAGAAGAATCTATTATCATAGCAACAACAAACGCGTCACGTACTAAGTCGTATTATGTACATATGCTTTTATTTTGTTTTTTTATTATATATTAATTTATTTTCTATGCTGCCATTTTTATATTTAAGTTTTTCATCGATTGTAATTTGTGTTTTATTACTATTATCCTACAAGCCTCCTCTCCATTGCTAACCAGAACCACGCGTGCTGGCTTGCGAAGCCATGGCTTGACTGTCCACACCATCCCTCTTTCTTAATCCTGGGTCAGTGTGAAGAGGCATCTTAGCAGGCCGGTGCCAGTAGACACTGTGCCTGGGTGGTATTTGCACTCACCATCAGGCGCAATGGGGCAACTTCGCCGGGCCAGAATTAAAAAAAAATAAAAAAACTTTAAGAAACACATTTCTCCTTTAAAATATTACTGTACATAGCCAAAACAACCAACATACGCACTCAAATGTTTTTGTCCAGCTAGCTTGTTCTAGACGAATCACTGTGCGCCGCAAGCCGTGCATGTGCTTATGGCGCCCCGCCAATCCGCGCATAAATAACCAATCGCACACCGTTTAATATTAACAAATAGTAATTATGGACTGAGGACCGCAAGGTTGATGCCGGTATCGCTTTAAAAACTTGCAACTGGATGATTTGGCAGACTTCATGCTTTTGTGCCTCGCCTCGCGGAGGCTTGACTCTGACACGGTACGTGCCTTTGAATAAAGATACCGCGATGTAGAAATACCTTTGTACATTCCTTGGCTTGGACGATTTTATTCGCAGTCAATTTAAAATATACACTAACACGCCAATAATTACCGCCGCTACCAATACTCCGCGAAGTAAGAATATTACTAGAAATAAACCCCGTAATCACGTACTTAACCGGTTCTTGCATCCGACAGCGTTGGTATAAGATGAATTATAGCTCATTCTGGTGGTAAAAGAGGATTTGTGAATGATGGCTTGTTATTATTTAATAAATGACGTGAACGACTCCAACTTTTCGCGTTGGTTAAAGGAAAAAAATATACCGAATTTACCACCTAACTGCATAATCATTATGAACAATGCACCATATCATTGCACACAAGTGGATAAAGCACCTACAGTGGGAAATTTAAAAACCGAAATGCAGGAATAACTTAACAAATATATAGGCTAAACTTGAGAATATTAAGGCACGCGGAGAGTGATGAAAGTTATCAAAGGTGGTAGGCATTGAGTCCCCGAATACAACGATACCATTTTTATTAAAAGGTCGTGCTGCATAGTTTTCGAGAAATTAATGAAAATATTTTCTAATGTGTTTTTCTGTGATTTGAGGTCACATAGGTAAAACGGGACGTAATTATTATGAGCGACTGACTAACAAATCGTGGTTAATATGTCAAATATATAGTCTGTGGTTTAAAAAAATATGAAACGGAACGTAATAATTCCGATTATATATCAGTGTCGAGACTAGTTGGTTCATTCCGTTCCTCCCCGAGTTGCGCTATGTTCATTGAACTTCATGGTGTTTGTAACGTGGATTTCTTCGACAACTTTGGCTTTTCCTTTGGACTTTGATTGTTTGCATTCACGTTTGATCTACGCTCTCACACTGGACTGGACACTGATTTTCTGCATAAGCGACTGACAATTGCGCGTACGAACCCGGACTTCGATTCATTGCCTACTCGATCGACCAACGTAGCAGGAGGAACCTCAACCATCGGCCAGCCGTTCTACAGAAGGCGAACCACCATCCAAGCGTCATCGGAATGTGGCGAAAGTGCGTACGTAGTGGAATTTGGCGAAAGTTATACTCAAACTGGGCACGCCTGAGTAGGCAGTTGCTTTTGCCGAAGAAATGGGAATGTTGCCGCGCCAAAAGTTTTGCCACTACCATAAGCAGCCAATGAAAATAGATTACTCAACGTATTAAGTGGTGTGCTGCTTTGTCTGCACCAAAAGGGCCATGCAGAAACAAACCAAAAATAACCCAAGCTAAAGGAACTTGGCTGGAAAACGTAAAAATTCGAATAACTCAGGTATTTTACATAATGTATGCTTACTCAGCAAATTTCTCATACGAATATGCCATAAAAGAAGATTTCTCCGAAGGTGAACACTGCCTTTCTAGTGCCACTATCTGCGATTGGTACAATATTTGTAGAGAGGCAGTGGTAGCTTACCAAAAAAATAAAGAAATGAATACTGGGAAGATTGGAGGTCCCGGTAAAATAGTCCAAATTGATGAAAATTCGGGAAAAGAAAATACAATAATGGACGTCAACTTTATGGTCACTGGGTCTTCGGAATGATCTAAGATGGAAGTGAGGATCTTCATTTAGAAGTCTACCCAGACAATTTCTGCTCCGCTGGTGTTCTGGTGCCCTTAATAAGAAAACATGTGGCAGTGGGCACCACGCAGTGACTACTGGCGGGCCTATGATTGTCTCGGGGACCATAGTTTTATCCATAATAAAGTTAACCACAGTGACCCAAATAATCCATTTGAGGGTAAGGATGACACGTACACTCAAAGAATTGAGGCACAATGGCGTTACATTATTTTTTTTTAATAAAAATAAATATAGCCATAGAATGGGAAACAAGTCGCAAATGCTACTATCGCGAAAACCTTTAAAATGATAGTAAGAATACAATTATTAAGTAATATTTTTAAAAACTGTTTCTAAACATGCAAAAACTCAAGAAGAAAAAGTCTATCAAAATATAGCAAATAATCAGAATGTAAAAGCTTGCTAATCAGTTAATAACATAACAAGATACTTAGGTTTAAAAAGCCGGATAAGGAATACAGAGAAAAAATGATCGAACTGTACCGTGAGGAAAGATATATACGAGTATAATAAAAAGACACAAAGGTGATCCAATATATGAAGTTGAAAAAATATTAAACGAAAAGGGACATGAAGTAATTAGATTACAGACATATCACTGCGATCACAACCCAATTGAAAAAAATAGGAAATAGTGAAAAGGCACATAGCAGAAAAAAAATGTAATCAAGAATCAAATAAAATGGCTTCCATCACGGAAGCAGCTTTAAAACTGCAACCTCAGAAGAATGGGTCAATGTCTGCAATCATGTGGGAAAAATAGAAGATAAATATTTTCAATCCGACAGGCTCTTAGACGTTGAAATGGAAAAAAATCTAATTGGTGTCAATAGTGATACAAATTCTTATAATCGGCCGTATAATATGACACCATGATCACAACTACGTGAAAAAGGGTTATGCTTGGAGATAGAAATTAATTTACAAAATATTTAAAGCACATTATCTTTTTACGCACGAACAACACTTAATAATATATTAATATAAATATTATATTCTATTTTTACAGGATTTAAGGGAATCGTATGGAAAAGATGCTATTGAGTATGTGCAGTTACTCCGTAAAGATGGGATTTGAACACTAAAATGCAATACGTGCCCCGAGCACAAAGCAAGAGCTACATGTTATTCAGTGAATCTTGTGGTGGATGAAAATAATAGCAATATTATAAGTTGCCAGTGTCAAGACTGTGCAGCTTCAAATGAAGGCTGTAAGCATGCAGTAGCCCTTTCAATATATGTTCATAGGCGTAGCGAAGAGCCTTCTTATACCTCTATTAAGTGTTACTGGAAAAAACCAACATTATCTAGAGTATGCACTAGTTTTAAATATGTAACTGTAGACAAACTAATTAAAAAAGACACTGAACATTACAGCATTCAACCTGCACTCCACTCAAACTTTCTACAAGACGCAAAACGAAGAAAGATAGGTTATTGTGAACTTTTGAAATATCAACCGATTATACACATACTAATATTAAGAGATTATCATGGCGTTATTTTATTCTACATCATAATAAATGCTGAGAAACTGTTGCTGTTGCTTGAGCTTGAGTCCTTTGTGGCATGAGCTGAGATATGGCCGAATAACAGCATCAAAGGCAAATGAAGTCAGTCGTTGCAAAACCTCAGATCCATCAGTAGCTGCAATAATGGGGGCCAAAACACCTAACACTAGGACAATGAAAAGGGGTAGAGTTTTGGAGATCTCTGTTCGCAGCGTTGTTGAAAGCAAATTAAGAAAAATAATGAAGTCCTGTAGATTTTACATTTCGAACAAATACCTTATAATTGCAGCTACTTTTGACTGCATAATTAAAAATGCCATCATAGAGATTAAGTGTGCAACGAGCGATCCGCACAATTCCCTTTACAACAGTTTAGTGACGCTAACTTCAAATACAATTAAATTAAAAGAGTCATAATTACGAAAATAAATAGAAATAAAGTCGTTAATTAGGTAAGATAATTATAATAATCAAAATGTTTGTTTTGCAAGCAAGTGACGTAACAATATCACGTGACCCTTATATGGCGTCTATATGGCGTTTTGGCGGTCTCATTTATCATTTAAACTTTGATGACTAAGATTTTTATTGAAAATATATACAAAGACATAATCATATTTCAAGTTTTTTATGGTATAATGAACAATATTAGATATTTTCCAAAAAACTGTAAAATTTCCTTTTGCCAGAATTCGCGAAGTTTCCTGTAGATGGCAAAAGATTCAATGTGTGGTATAAGTCTGTTAATGTTGATTGTGATACTACAAATTTGCACCCCTGTATCAGTGTAGGAAAGTCAATACCTTCTGTAAAAAAATATATTATCACATTAAAAAGCTTTATGAGGTTATGGCAGTTTTTCAAATAAAAAAATATGAAAATCACAAGGCCCAGATATTTTAATACAGATCCACTAGAAAATTTCTTTGGACACGTAAGAGACTATAATTGTAGATCCAATGATCCCAACTGCCACAACTTCAATTACACCTTTAAGTCATTATTAGTTACAAGATTTAAAAAAGTTTCACGATAATTGTGAAGATGATTCGGCCGACAGAGCTTTAAATTTTAACAAATTTTTGGCAGTAGCAATGATAGGGAACAGAGTCATCCACAAATGTAATATTGAGAGCAGGCCCGTAGAGAACAAATCAATAATCATGCACGGGCCTATACCGCTTGATAGCTACCCATCAAATCATCATCAGCAAATTTTTAAACAAAATAAGACTGTCGTGAATGCCCAGACTCTTCGACTAGTGATACAAGTCTTGGCATTAACGACTGGATTAGCCACCGCGAAAATAATTTGGTATAAAAAGAGGCTTAGGTATCCCACCGAGAAAGAACAGAAGAAGGGAGAACATTCTTCGATAACATTGTGAAAGAAACAAATGAATATTTGCAGAAACATGGCCATTAAAACGAATTACCAAACAATACAAAAAAATAATCTTTTGATTTATTTCTATGTGAAGAACACAAAATGTATAATGTTCTCAATAATTTTATTAACATTATTGTGAAATTTCCGTGAACCAACCGGTGCAACACGATTAATAAAATTTAAAGGGAACTGACATCATGATACTCATGAAGAGACCATATTTCCAAAATATCAAAAAAAAAACGCATTGGATAAATTTAAGAAAATATTAACATATAAATCATTTAACTAATAACATTGGGAGTTTTATTTATTAAATACGCTCATCTACACACACAATTCTAAAATGTGTCTTAAATTGAATCTAAACTTAGATACATTTTAGTCAATTAATACATTACCCCTTCTTATTTTAAATATCGATTCATCGCTCTCCATGACTCATATTCAAGATCCATAAGGTCGTCGGAGAACCTTCAGATTCAGTTTGTTCATAGTATTCAAGTATCACCTACAACGACCACAATGATATCCTCACGTGTCCTGTTTGCGCCCGCACATGTAAAGCGATAACAGGGATACATCAGCCACATTTAAACAAGTCTGTCACTGAAGCCGAAGACGGCTAACGTATGTACATTGTACATATATATAAGAGAACCTCAGAAATACTTGATGTAATACGTACATGCAGACTGTGGACAATGGAAACTAAATCCATCGGAGGATCACGATATTTTTTACTGTTAGTACGTGAATAGCTTTAAAAACTTAAGGTGAAGCGCTCAATCATAAAGATTTCAAAATAAAACGTCTAAGAATTGATAAAGGTCAAGAGATGTGCAATAATGCATTAGAGACTTTTTTTAAAGTGAATGGAATTACCTCACCACTAGGTGGTCCTATCCTTTTGGGAATAGAAAACAACTTGGCAGTCGCTTCACCCAAAAGTGTGCCGGTTCAGACTCGTCCAGTCAGGGCATGTCGACTTAAAAAGTCACCTGTATATATAAATAATGTTAGAATAGATATTAAGTTATGTTACTATCGTATTTCTCTTTTTTTAAATGTAAATGTTATATATTTGTTTTTTTGATTTTGTAAATTGTAGTGACCATTTAAGAGGGAGGATATGTGGAGTTTATGTTTTATCTATGCGTATTTGAGTTGTCATGACAATGTTATTATATTAAAATGTAATTATACAATTTTTCACCTTATTTTATTACTTCGCAAAAAAAAATCGCCGAAGTACGTATTTTACAGGGTGTGACTTCAGAGAAAGGCTAGAGTTTTCTAAAGAAATTCTTAGTCGATTTTCGAATTTTTACAATATCCTTTTCTCTGATGAGGCTCATTTCCATGTCAATGGGTTTGTAAACCGTAAAAATTGACGCTACTGTGACAGTGAAAGTCCCGAAATTAAACAACACAAACCAGTAGTCATCAAGTACATAGTCCTAAAGTCACAGTATGGGTAGCAAACTCGGGAAGAGGAATAATTGGTCTTCATTTCTTTTAAAATGCACGGGGGGAAAACGTCCCAGTTAATACTGAAAGCTATGTTGCGATGTTAGATGGATTTTTCTTCCCAAATAGGAAAAATAAAAAAGTGAATTCTAGGACTTGGTTTCAACAAGATGGAGCTAATATTAACACGTCAAATGTCACTCCATGGTGGTTGTGAAACAGATGTTCCCAGGCAGACTGATTTCGAAGAGGTAATATCCCATGGCCCCCTCGTAGTCTACATACTACTACAACATGCATACACATTTAAATTTTCAAGATATTGCCAATGTGGCCGAACACATCGTTCAATATTATCTAGGAATGACAAAAGAAAAAAATCACCAACTTCTATCTGAAGTCTCAGGACTAGCGAAACAAAGGCGCATTTGCTCTTGCTGCATATCTCATGAAGTTAAGGATAGCCATAATCGTATGTCAGCGTCGTTACAAGTGCCAGGAAGCACCTTAGAACGCTATGTTAAAATGGCCCGGGAAATATTATGTGCCGACTTGGCTACCATGCACGTAGGCGTAAGCCATATATCAAAGAAACCTTGACATTCCAAATGGGCTCTTTAGAGGACAAAATAATCAGCATCATCATAAATGCAGAATTCGTATGTGCTGATGGTTATATTATTATAGACATATTTGGTTCTTGTCCAGCAACAACTTCAGATACAAAATTTTTTAATGATCATGAAACGTCTATTGTATTGTTAGAGGAAAAATATGGTTGCGCTTGATATTGGTTGCTTCTTGGGCAGTTTGTGTACTTGCAGTTATGTATTATTATCTATTATGCATTTTCTCATCGACACACGCAAACAAATATAATTGTAAATCTCATTTTGCTCCACGGTTTTCTATCAGAGATAAACTTTCTACAATAGGATGCAATATGTTCTTTAATTATCTCAGCTGCTTTACAAGTTTAATATCAATGACAGCCAATAAACTGTTAAAAATGAATAAATATTAGTTTTTTAGATATAATCGCATGTAACTTTGAAATAAAAATATTATTTATAACGTCGGGAAGTTAAAGGATGTCAAATTAAATCAAATCCACGATAAAATCCGCATATAATAGTTTTATTTAAATACTTAATCATAGCTATAAAGAACTATGAAAGATATGTATAATGACTAAAACCATTAAAACATCAACTTGTATTGATTTGCGACTTAATAAGGTACATTAAAATATTGAAATAGTTGCTATCTCATTTGTGTTACCTACGTAACTAAGCTGCCAGACACACTTGTTACATGCGCCGCGTATATCATGTTACATGCGACGCGTGTATCAAAATTGCTGACGCCCTCAACACAATGGAAATTTTCCACAATCAATAAGTGTAGAAACATCCGGCACGAGGCAGCGTAAAAACGCTGACTCCGCGACCTACATTCGTAGTTATAAGTTTGAATGGTAAAATAAGATCATTCTTGTATCAACCATCGAACAAGTAACTATGTAGTATTAAATAAATTAGTATTAAAAACTTTTGGTTTTTTTAAGTCCTTCGGCTGTGACTAACGTAATTCACTAGTAATTAAACGAGGTAAATATTTAGAAAATGAAGTTTTAGAAGTAAATAACATGAAATTGGCGAAAAAAATAAGAAAGAATCGACTGTTCTTATCTAAAAACTATCCAATGTTAACAGGTTCCCCTGACGGAATATGTGAAGATAGCATTGTAAAAATTAAATGTCCTATAAATACCAAAAAATATTATATTAAGATTAAGATATAAAATATAATAATAATCGGATGATGAAATCTACGTTATTTCAGGAGCGTTGCTGTTATCGGGCTACGTCAAGGTACCAAACAAACGCTGGAAACAAAGATATAACGTGTCTAAAATGCTACAAGATAGTATCTTATGCGATCGGTTAGAGTTAATTTTTCAACATGTGCATTTGAAAGACATAAGCAGGTTCGGTGGTTCATTTACAGGCAGATATAAATTACGACCTCTTTACTACTAAAATTACTATAGATTTAATGGAAACTATACCATTGATGAAAGTATGATTCCGTACTACAGAAAACACCATGCTAAACAATTGTGAAAAACCATTAGGTTCGGATTCAAAAACTGGGCAATTTGTGTGAGTATAGGATAGATGATAGCGTTTAGATTATACACAGGAAAGAGTTAAATAAGATTATTGCAAAAATACTGACCATTTAGGTCGGCTATCGAATATTGAAGCCCTTTATTCTTACGGTGTTTGTTTTATTTCTTATTACTTGATTCACACTTGTTTTGATTACGCGGCACTAGTAGCAAGCGTGACAGCGGGCCAGGTCCTTAAAAACAAGAGGAACCGGCTAAATGGCAACAAAGTCGCACAAATAAAAGTACAATTTATTATATTTTTTTATTGGACCTTTTACCTTATCTATAACATAGTTGAAAAACATGACTTTTATTTACCTACAATTAATATATATTATCATGTCAAGTTGGACTGCAGTAATTGTACCCATAACTTCAAACTATCTAACGTTTTGCCAAGCGGCAATACGCCTCGCTTTGATTAAAGTAGGACAAAATGTCAAAATAGCAAACAGAAATAGCTTGCCAATCAAAATCTGACACTCAACTTATCGTGTTGATTTTGAGTTGCGTAATTCACAACCGAAAAGAAGAGATTAAAATAAGTTCTCGGTCTGTTAACATTAATGTAGTGAAACAAGCGTTTCCCAGTTATAAACCGATATCGTGGAAGTTTCCATGACAGATAGTCAGCGTCATGACTCAGTTCAAAGCGAACACATTAAACAGATCGAAGTTTTTTTTTGGAATTTGGAAATAAGAATAAAAAAAAAACTTTCACGCTAATTATTATGTCTATTAAGCGAGCGACTAACCGCCTACGTTTAATTTTCGTTTAATTATATTATTTTTCGATTATGAAGTACTTTAATGGGTGAAATTATCCCTGGTGATGGTTTGAAGTGTGTGCAAGTGTTGATCGGTGAGAAAAAGGTAAATTCTTTACATTTCGTAGACAAACAACTACTCGTATCTGGCCCAAAACCATAAGATATAAATGTTAGGAATTCATAAAAAAAAAACACAAAACCATGCATCAATTTATTTTCATGATTTCGGTAAACAGCAAATATAGATCTCTTTATCGCGTCAGATACGTAATGAGATTTCAAAACATACTACTCGCGTAGACAGCAATCGTAGTGTTTTTCAGAGACTAGTTGACATTGCTTGCCATTTAGCCCATCAAGAGCTTCGTTTTAGGGCTCATGATGAATCAAAAAACTCGAATGTTTAAACTGAATAAAGGTAACTTGTTAGAATTAGTTTCAATACTTTCAAAATACAATAGCTTTTTAGAAAAACATATGTAGGAACAACAATGCGGCATAGCGGGGCCAAATTTTGTCAAGGATCACAAAAGCGGGAAAAGTTGCAGCAAGTACATCTTCATCTTCAAAGATCACCAGGCAAAGTCGGCCACATTCAAAGAAAATCGCTTTGGATGACTGATCTGTCGGTAATATGTCAAAAAATTCATCACTTCTATTTAGTGGAAAAGGAATTACCACCCGTGAATAAATTGAGACTAGAATTGAAAGAAGATAACAATTTCCCAGGAAGCAACACTACATTGCGAAGAATATTGAAGTCCATTGGCTTCCAATTTAAGCGATGTCAGTCAAAACGAAAGGTTCTTATAGAAAGGATACGACATTACTGCTTGGCGTGCTAGATATTTAGAAAGAATAGATGCGGCCTCTCACAGGAAAAAGTGTTGGCAAAGTAATGAAGAACAAGGAGTTCTAGTATCTGACTCAGTTGGATGCCGCTGGATAATTGCGCATGCCGGTTCCGAAAACGGTTTTATTGAAATCGTCCTATTATCGTGACGATATGAAAGCAAACAACTTTTTTACAAAGTGGATGCCAGAGAATGTGCCCAACTTGCCACATCATTATCTTATTTCTGCTACCTCATTACCATTGTGACCTTAATCCCATAGAAAAAATTTGAAGCCTCGTAAAGAGAAGAGTTGCGAAAAAAAATGTAGCCCAAGATGCTAAAAGTATAGTTGAAGTAACAGAAATGGCTTTTGAAAGCATCACTCCAGAAGACTGGCAAATCCAGTGTGAGGGAGATGTAGGCAATGGAAGTCAGTTGGCAATGGTGATCACCTCAAAATGACAAAAACCGAACGCGACTAATAGATGCTACTACACCTAGTTATGCGACCTGTTCCTGCTACTACCTCTATTTACCCACCGATACCTATGTAAAACCTTATGTAATGTTATGTAAATCGATGTCAACAGTGGAAAGTTCCACAGTGGAACAATACCGATGAGTCATACATTCTTTGGTATTAGTTTACAATAATTACCCATTGTTCTTTTAGTATATAAGCAATACGCATTTGTGAACTGTGATTCGATGGACATCTCTGTTGACGAACACGCTGTTCGTTTAGTTGATTAAATAACTTTATGATTAATTAAAATATTAAATAAAGTATTTTTTACTAAGATGTTTATAAAACATAGATGCGTTGTCCGAGCTTTATAATGGCAAGACGTTTGGGAGGTAATTGCCGCACTAGCAATCAGTCACGCTTCAACCAGTGTCGCGGATACACGTTTCTCTGACTATCTGTATTCTCGAAACCAAATGCGGAAGAATAGATTAAAGTGATTTAAAAAAAAGTACAAATGATTCTGAACTGTGAAACAAAAAAAAAAATTTATTTAGTGCGTAAGTACGCACTAATTTAATTTTTTATTGAATAAAATTAATAAATTCGCTCTCATGGCAACGTTTGACAGCTCCCGCCACGTCATGCCGTACTTCATGCTTGGTGCTACGTCACACGCGCTTTGGCCAATAATCGTGCGGCACTTATTGTGTCGTAACTAACGATGTCTATTCATCTTCTTCTAACTTATGTTTCTTGCTTTTCTACTCTTTCTTCGAACCAAATTGAAATAACAATACGCATCTCGCCATTTTTTTGTGCCATTTTGTTAGTGTATGACGTGTCTATTTGTAAAACGTCATTGATTTTTTAAACTAAATTCCCGACAATTAAATTTAACTGGCGCAGCTGGTAGGATAAAACAAAAGCCGAAATTCGACGAAATTTTGGGGTTTTATTCCGAGAACCATCAAAGATTTTTTTTTTAAATTGGGAATTTAACAAGAGTGTCGATGAACTCCAAGGACATCATGAAGGTGTGGCTGTAAATATCCTTTTACTACTGTTCCATTTTCTTGTGTTCTTTTTACTCGTGTAGTAAGGACAAACATTGCCTAACTGCCACAAAAATTTGATTATTTTGGACAAAAAATTGCCAAAAGAATCTTTCTATTTCGGTAATTTTTGGACATTGCCAATATTTACGTTGTTACTTTGCCCTAAACGAAAAAATATTGTGTTCTTTATTAAAATTAAATATTGTATATCAAAATGAATACAAATAAAGTGCTACATGTGATACCAGGTGATTTCTTGAATACTATCCCTAAATATGAAAGTCATGAGTTAATGTTAAACTTCTTCATCGAAAAATGCGAGTACGTAACTGGGACATCGAAAACAGATGATAATCCCGCACAATTAGCGTATGTATTGCATTGTCTAACAAGCAGGTTGTTAGGCAGAGCGGCAAAGGCATGCTCAGGTAAAAGTTTTAAATGTTGGGATGAATTAAAACAACACTTGAATTTAAAGTTCGGTGATCCAAGGTCAGGAAGACGTATAGCGTCAGAGCTAGAAAGTATGAAATTAGGATCTAACGAAAGTTATTTGGAATTCTATCACAGAATTCAAGAAAAGAGAGATGCACTTTTCAAAAAATTAAACTTGATGAGTGATAAAGCTTTAAAAGCTACAAATAAAATAATATACGATAATTCAGCTTTTGTCATTTTTGTTTATAACTTGCCTGATGAGTTAATTAATAAAATCAGAGAAAAAGGTTGTACAAGTTTAGAAAAGGCATTAAGGATAGTAAACAATTGTTTAAGGAAGAAATTAAACAATTGCCTAATCAATTTAAAAGTGTAGCTCAGCAGAAACTACAATTTAATACGTTCAAACCTAACTTTATACCGGGTAATCAAGAGAATCAATTCAAATTTGGTATTCCTCAGGGTGTTAAGCAGCAGCCAACGTTTAGGCCTGCGCAACCTCAATTTAACATTCTGGTAAACAATTGTAAGAATTCCGGATTCTTCAAAATGAATCCTAATAACAAATTTAAATATGATATTCCACAAAATCAAAGACCATACTATAACGACGTTTCCATGAGAACTGTTAAAAATAATAGGTAATAATAATAATAAGAGGCGCGATCCTTTAAGTAAAAAGGAGGATTTTCAGAAAGAAGCCTCGTTACAGGACGAAATATCATAAATTTGAACGTACAAAATGTGTATAAGTTGCCGCATATCAGAGTACCTGAGTTGAAATCTATTTTTATGATTGATACAGGAAACTCACGATCATTTATAAGTCCTGACAAGGCAAATGAATATTTTAAAGCTTATAAATATAAAGAATCATTCGAAGTTATAAGTACGCATGGACGTAGCGTACATGATGAAGTTGCATTAATGCCATTAACAAAGACATTTAATACAAACATTGTTCACAAATTCCATATATATACCGTTGATAAAAAGTATGATGGGCTAGGTTTCGACTTCTTAGAGGAACTAGGAGCTAGAATAGATATGCGTAACCAAGTATTACATATTAGGAATAGGCAGATTCCGATATTATATAATTCATGTGAAAGAAAAAAGAGTATACAATATGAATTTAGAAAGTGTTTTAAAAAACAATCTAAAGAAGTTGAGATCAGATAATTTAGAAAACAATGAACGTAAAGTAATAAAGAATCTTTGGGAAGAATACAAAGACATATTCTATAATGAGCAAGTGCTATTATCATTTACTAATGAAGTTAAACATAAAATTCGGACTATGGATGAGGATCCGATATACATTAGACCGTACAGGCACGCACCAAAAGAGAATAGTGAAATAAATTCTCAGGTTAGAAAAATGTTAAAGAATAACATTATTAATAAATCAAGTTCACCGTGGAGTGCACCGGTCCATATAGTGCCAAAGAAAATGGACGCCTCGGGAGAACAAAAATATAGAATGGTTATAGACTATCGACGTTTAAATAAAAAAAACGATAGATGATAAATATCCATTGCCAAATATCTCAGATATTTTCGATTATTTTTCCGACCCAAATATCGACCAATAGAATTGCACCATTCGACGTCACGTGGTACAACCTACATGGTATTATACTGATAATTTTTTGAAAATTTTCTCTGGTAGTTGCTATATATAAAAAACAAAACATGATCCAGTCAAATTAACCACACGTCAAACTGACAGGTTGAATTCAATTGTGAAAATTGGAGATTTTGCATGAAAATGAGTCGATTTGGAGTTTGTTCTCTGTCCACCATCCACCACCACCAGATAAAAAAGTCAAAGGAAATGTTCCCATTAATACGGAGAAGGCAAAAAAAACAGTTTGGAACCAATTTACTACTTTTTGTACTGAGAGGGAATACACATTGAGTGCTGAAACGAGTGAAGCGCAATTGGCAAACATTATGAAAGATTACGCTTACAATATGAAGAAAATGGATGGAGAAGACTATAAGGAAGGTACAATAAAAACAATGTGGAATCAGACTGCCAAATTACTTCAAGAAAAGTATTTGAACGATTTCGACATCAAAATCAACCCATTTTCGGATGCTGCATTCAAGACCGCTCGAGGAGCTCGTGATGCCAAGCGTAAGGCTTCACAATCGATTCCGGAAAAACGGAGGGCAAGTGCAGCAGCGTTGGAGGAAAAAGATTGGGATGCAATGACCACTGTTTGGGACGAGGAAACTCCTGATGGCCTCCAGAAAAAAATATTCATGATAATATCAGTGGAATTGGCTTGGAGAGGTGGTGAGGGCAGCATGGCGTCAATACATCACTTCAAGGCAGAACAGCGAAATGACGGGGAAACAACTGGGAGAATTGAATACAATCCAATTTTCAGCAAGACCACACAAGGTGGTGATAAAAAATTATCAGACAGCAAGTGGCTGGTGGAGAATCGGGAAATCCCTGACAAGTGCCCAGTGAGACTGTTCCAGAAATTGAGAGAGAAGAGAGATGCCAATATCAAGAGCGACAGACTATTCCTGACCCAAAATCCATTCTGGAATAAAGTTCCAGGCGCTAGGTGGTACAAGGATTCCCCAGTAGGCCAAAACACGATTTCAAAGTGGGTTAAGGAGTCAGCACAAAAAGCTGGGCTTGACCTTGGTAACAAAAAAATCACCAATCACTATTTACCCACCGATACCTATGTAAAACCTTATGTAATGTTATGTAAATCGATGTCAACAGTGGAAAGTTCCACAGTGGAACAATACCGATGAGTCATACATTCTTTGGTATTAGTTTACAATAATTACCCATTGTTCTTTTAGTATATAAGCAATACGCATTTGTGAACTGTGATTCGATTGACATCTCTGTTGACGAACACGCTGTTCGTTTAGTTGATTAAATAACTTTATGATTAATTAAAATATTAAATAAAGTATTTTTTACTAAGATGTTTATAAAACATAGATGCGTTGTCCGAGCTTTATAATGGCAAGACGTTTGGGAGGTAATTGCCGCACTAGCAATCAGTCACGCTTCAACCAGTGTCGCGGATACACGTTTCTCTGACTATCTGTACTCTCGAAACCAAATGCGGAAGAATAGATTAAAGTGATTTTAAAAAAAGTACAAATGATTCTGAACTGTGAAACAAAAAAAAAATATTTTATTTAGTGCGTAAGTACGCACTAATTTAATTTTTTATTGAATAAAATTAATAAATTCGCTCTCATGGCAACGTTTGACAGCTCCCGCCACGTCATGCCGTACTTCATGCTTGGTGCTACGTCACACGCGCTTTGGCCAATAATCGTGCGGCACTTATTGTGTCGTAACTAACGATGTCTATTCATCTTCTTCTAACTTATGTTTCTTGCTTTTCTACTCTTTCTTCGAACCAAATTGAAATAACAATACGCATCTCGCCATTTTTTTGTGCCATTTTGTTAGTGTATGACGTGTCTATTTGTAAAACGTCATTGATTTTTTAAACTAAATTCCCGACAATTAAATTTAACTGGCGCAGCTGGTAGGATAAAACAAAAGCCGAAATTCGACGAAATTTTGGGGTTTTATTCCGAGAACCATCAAAGATTTTTTTTTTAAATTGGGAATTTAACAAGAGTGTCGATGAACTCCAAGGACATCATGAAGGTGTGGCTGTAAATATCCTTTTACTACTGTTCCATTTTCTTGTGTTCTTTTTACTCGTGTAGTAAGGACAAACATTGCCTAACTGCCACAAAAATTTGATTATTTTGGACAAAAAATTGCCAAAAGAATCTTTCTATTTCGGTAATTTTTGGACATTGCCAATATTTACGTTGTTACTTTGCCCTAAACGAAAAAATATTGTGTTCTTTATTAAAATTAAATATTGTAAAGGGTGTCCCAAAATTAACGCAAGATTTGAATTTGCCGCCATTTATGCAGTACAGTCTTGCCAACCCTAAAAACAAAATAAATCGACAGTTGACAGTTTAGGGTTAGTAAAAATGGAGCGTTACGCAATAGAACAACGTGTCTTCATTGTTGAGCAATATTTCAAAAATAATGAATGCTTGGCGGCCGTAGTTCGAAAATTTCATACAAAATATGGTCGGAATAGTGTTTTAACTTCGTCAACTGTGAAGCGATTAATTGAAAAATTCCGAGAGACAGGATCCGTGGGAGACGCCAAACACACTGGTCGTCCAAAAACAAGCCGTTCAAATGTCAATATAGAGGCAGTGCGTGCGAGTGTCGGTGACAATCCAGGAACCTCAATTCGGCGTCGTGGACAAGAATTGCAAATTTCAAGAAGCTCTCTACAGCGTATACTCACTAAAGATCTGTGTCTCCATGCTTACAAAATTCAATTAACACAACTACTGAAGCCCAATGACCATGCACAGCGAAGAGAGTTTGTTGAATGGATTATTGAGCAACAACAAATGAATGCTGATTTTTCGAGCAAACTCATCCTAAGCGACGAAGCACATTTTCACCTTGATGGCTTTGTTAATCGCCAAAATTGCCGCTTTTGGGGTTCTGAAAATCCACATGTGATTGTCGAAAAACAAATGCATCCACAACGTGTCACAGTTTGGTGTGCATTTTGGGCTGGAGGCATAATTGGACCATACTTTTTTGAAAATGAGGCTGGTCAAGCAGTGACTGTTACTTCTGCTCGATATCGCGATATGATAACACGGTTCTTTTTGCCGAAATTGGATGATATTGATGTGGCTAATATGTGGTTTCAACAAGACGGTGCCACATGCCATACAGCCCGTGAAACACTTCAATTATTGCATGAGACATTTCCAGGTCGTGTACTCTCTCGTTTCGGTGATCAGAATTGGCCCCCTAGATCGTGTGATTTAACACCATTAGATTTCTTTTTATGGGGATATCTAAAATCACAGGTCTACGTCAACAAGCCCACAACTACGCGTGCATTAAAGGAGGAGATTCAACGTTGCATCAACGAAATTCAGCCACATTTATGCAGAACGGTCATGGAAAATTTCGACAAACGAGTGCGTATGTGTATGCAAAGCCGCGGAGGCCATTTGCCCGATGTGTTATTCCATAAATAACCCTATCCTATGTACTTTATGAATCAATAAAAAAATTACAATCAAAGACTAAAAACTGTGTTTTCTATTTAATTCAAATCTTGCGTTAATTTTGGGACACCCTTTATATCAAAATGAATACAAATAAAGTGCTACATGTGATACCAGGTGATTTCTTGAATACTATCCCTAAATATGAAAGTCATGAGTTAATGTTAAACTTCTTCGTCGAAAAATGCGAGTACGTAACTGGGACATCGAAAACAGATGATAATCCCGCACAATTAGCGTATGTATTGCATTGTCTAACAAGCAGGTTGTTAGGCAGAGCGGCAAAGGCATGCTCAGGTAAAAGTTTTAAATGTTGGGATGAATTAAAACAACACTTGAATTTAAAGTTCGGTGATCCAAGGTCAGGAAGACGTATAGCGTCAGAGCTAGAAAGTATGAAATTAGGATCTAACGAAAGTTATTTGGAATTCTATCACAGAATTCAAGAAAAGAGAGATGCACTTTTCAAAAAATTAAACTTGATGAGTGATAAAGCTTTAAAAGCTACAAATAAAATAATATACGATAATTCAGCTTTTGTCATTTTTGTTTATAACTTGCCTGATGAGTTAATTAATAAAATCAGAGAAAAAGGTTGTACAAGTTTAGAAAAGGCATTAAGGATAGTAAACAATTGTTTAAGGAAGAAATTAAACAATTGCCTAATCAATTTAAAAGTGTAGCTCAGCAGAAACTACAATTTAATACGTTCAAACCTAACTTTATACCGGGTAATCAAGAGAATCAATTCAAATTTGGTATTCCTCAGGGTGTTAAGCAGCAGCCAACGTTTAGGCCTGCGCAACCTCAATTTAACATTCTGGTAAACAATTGTAAGAATTCCGGATTCTTCAAAATGAATCCTAATAACAAATTTAAATATGATATTCCACAAAATCAAAGACCATACTATAACGACGTTTCCATGAGAACTGTTAAAAATAATAGGTAATAATAATAATAAGAGGCGCGATCCTTTAAGTAAAAAGGAGGATTTTCAGAAAGAAGCCTCGTTACAGGACGAAATATCATAAATTTGAACGTACAAAATGTGTATAAGTTGCCGCATATCAGAGTACCTGAGTTGAAATCTATTTTTATGATTGATACAGGAAACTCACGATCATTTATAAGTCCTGACAAGGCAAATGAATATTTTAAAGCTTATAAATATAAAGAATCATTCGAAGTTATAAGTACGCATGGACGTAGCGTACATGATGAAGTTGCATTAATGCCATTAACAAAGACATTTAATACAAACATTGTTCACAAATTCCATATATATACCGTTGATAAAAAGTATGATGGGCTAGGTTTCGACTTCTTAGAGGAACTAGGAGCTAGAATAGATATGCGTAACCAAGTATTACATATTAGGAATAGGCAGATTCCGATATTATATAATTCATGTGAAAGAAAAAAGAGTATACAATATGAATTTAGAAAGTGTTTTAAAAAACAATCTAAAGAAGTTGAGATCAGATAATTTAGAAAACAATGAACGTAAAGTAATAAAGAATCTTTGGGAAGAATACAAAGACATATTCTATAATGAGCAAGTGCTATTATCATTTACTAATGAAGTTAAACATAAAATTCGGACTATGGATGAGGATCCGATATACATTAGACCGTACAGGCACGCACCAAAAGAGAATAGTGAAATAAATTCTCAGGTTAGAAAAATGTTAAAGAATAACATTATTAATAAATCAAGTTCACCGTGGAGTGCACCGGTCCATATAGTGCCAAAGAAAATGGACGCCTCGGGAGAACAAAAATATAGAATGGTTATAGACTATCGACGTTTAAATAAAAAAAACGATAGATGATAAATATCCATTGCCAAATATCTCAGATATTTTCGATTATTTTTCCGACCCAAATATCGACCAATAGAATTGCACCATTCGACGTCACGTGGTACAACCTACATGGTATTATACTGATAATTTTTTGAAAATTTTCTCTGGTAGTTGCTATATATAAAAAACAAAACATGATCCAGTCAAATTAACCACACGTCAAACTGACAGGTTGAATTCAATTGTGAAAATTGGAGATTTTGCATGAAAATGAGTCGATTTGGAGTTTGTTCTCTGTCCACCATCCACCACCACCAGATAAAAAAGTCAAAGGAAATGTTCCCATTAATACGGAGAAGGCAAAAAAAACAGTTTGGAACCAATTTACTACTTTTTGTACTGAGAGGGAATACACATTGAGTGCTGAAACGAGTGAAGCGCAATTGGCAAACATTATGAAAGATTACGCTTACAATATGAAGAAAATGGATGGAGAAGACTATAAGGAAGGTACAATAAAAACAATGTGGAATCAGACTGCCAAATTACTTCAAGAAAAGTATTTGAACGATTTCGACATCAAAATCAACCCATTTTCGGATGCTGCATTCAAGACCGCTCGAGGAGCTCGTGATGCCAAGCGTAAGGCTTCACAATCGATTCCGGAAAAACGGAGGGCAAGTGCAGCAGCGTTGGAGGAAAAAGATTGGGATGCAATGACCACTGTTTGGGACGAGGAAACTCCTGATGGCCTCCAGAAAAAAATATTCATGATAATATCAGTGGAATTGGCTTGGAGAGGTGGTGAGGGCAGCATGGCGTCAATACATCACTTCAAGGCAGAACAGCGAAATGACGGGGAAACAACTGGGAGAATTGAATACAATCCAATTTTCAGCAAGACCACACAAGGTGGTGATAAAAAATTATCAGACAGCAAGTGGCTGGTGGAGAATCGGGAAATCCCTGACAAGTGCCCAGTGAGACTGTTCCAGAAATTGAGAGAGAAGAGAGATGCCAATATCAAGAGCGACAGACTATTCCTGACCCAAAATCCATTCTGGAATAAAGTTCCAGGCGCTAGGTGGTACAAGGATTCCCCAGTAGGCCAAAACACGATTTCAAAGTGGGTTAAGGAGTCAGCACAAAAAGCTGGGCTTGACCTTGGTAACAAAAAAATCACCAATCACTATTTACCCACCGATACCTATGTAAAACCTTATGTAATGTTATGTAAATCGATGTCAACAGTGGAAAGTTCCACAGTGGAACAATACCGATGAGTCATACATTCTTTGGTATTAGTTTACAATAATTACCCATTGTTCTTTTAGTATATAAGCAATACGCATTTGTGAACTGTGATTCGATTGACATCTCTGTTGACGAACACGCTGTTCGTTTAGTTGATTAAATAACTTTATGATTAATTAAAATATTAAATAAAGTATTTTTTACTAAGATGTTTATAAAACATAGATGCGTTGTCCGAGCTTTATAATGGCAAGACGTTTGGGAGGTAATTGCTGCACTAGCAATCAGTCACGCTTCAACCAGTGTCGCGGATACACGTTTCTCTGACTATCTGTATTCTCGAAACCAAATGCGGAAGAATAGATTAAAGTGATTTTAAAAAAAGTACAAATGATTCTGAACTGTGAAACAAAAAAAAAATATTTTATTTAGTGCGTAAGTACGCACTAATTTAATTTTTTATTGAATAAAATTAATAAATTCGCTCTCATGGCAACGTTTGACAGCTCCCGCCACGTCATGCCGTACTTCATGCTTGGTGCTACGTCACACGCGCTTTGGCCAATAATCGTGCGGCACTTATTGTGTCGTAACTAACGATGTCTATTCATCTTCTTCTAACTTATGTTTCTTGCTTTTCTACTCTTTCTTCGAACCAAATTGAAATAACAATACGCATCTCGCCATTTTTTTGTGCCATTTTGTTAGTGTATGACGTGTCTATTTGTAAAACGTCATTGATTTTTTAAACTAAATTCCCGACAATTAAATTTAACTGGCGCAGCTGGTAGGATAAAACAAAAGCCGAAATTCGACGAAATTTTGGGGTTTTATTCCGAGAACCATCAAAGATTTTTTTTTTAAATTGGGAATTTAACAAGAGTGTCGATGAACTCCAAGGACATCATGAAGGTGTGGCTGTAAATATCCTTTTACTACTGTTCCATTTTCTTGTGTTCTTTTTACTCGTGTAGTAAGGACAAACATTGCCTAACTGCCACAAAAATTTGATTATTTTGGACAAAAAATTGCCAAAAGAATCTTTCTATTTCGGTAATTTTTGGACATTGCCAATATTTACGTTGTTACTTTGCCCTAAACGAAAAAATATTGTGTTCTTTATTAAAATTAAATATTGTATATCAAAATGAATACAAATAAAGTGCTACATGTGATACCAGGTGATTTCTTGAATACTATCCCTAAATATGAAAGTCATGAGTTAATGTTAAACTTCTTCATCGAAAAATGCGAGTACGTAACTGGGACATCGAAAACAGATGATAATCCCGCACAATTAGCGTATGTATTGCATTGTCTAACAAGCAGGTTGTTAGGCAGAGCGGCAAAGGCATGCTCAGGTAAAAGTTTTAAATGTTGGGATGAATTAAAACAACACTTGAATTTAAAGTTCGGTGATCCAAGGTCAGGAAGACGTATAGCGTCAGAGCTAGAAAGTATGAAATTAGGATCTAACGAAAGTTATTTGGAATTCTATCACAGAATTCAAGAAAAGAGAGATGCACTTTTCAAAAAATTAAACTTGATGAGTGATAAAGCTTTAAAAGCTACAAATAAAATAATATACGATAATTCAGCTTTTGTCATTTTTGTTTATAACTTGCCTGATGAGTTAATTAATAAAATCAGAGAAAAAGGTTGTACAAGTTTAGAAAAGGCATTAAGGATAGTAAACAATTGTTTAAGGAAGAAATTAAACAATTGCCTAATCAATTTAAAAGTGTAGCTCAGCAGAAACTACAATTTAATACGTTCAAACCTAACTTTATACCGGGTAATCAAGATAATCAATTCAAATTTGGTATTCCTCAGGGTGTTAAGCAGCAGCCAACGTTTAGGCCTGCGCAACCTCAATTTAACATTCTGGTAAACAATTGTAAGAATTCCGGATTCTTCAAAATGAATCCTAATAACAAATTTAAATATGATATTCCACAAAATCAAAGACCATACTATAACGACGTTTCCATGAGAACTGTTAAAAATAATAGGTAATAATAATAATAAGAGGCGCGATCCTTTAAGTAAAAAGGAGGATTTTCAGAAAGAAGCCTCGTTACAGGACGAAATATCATAAATTTGAACGTACAAAATGTGTATAAGTTGCCGCATATCAGAGTACCTGAGTTGAAATCTATTTTTATGATTGATACAGGAAACTCACGATCATTTATAAGTCCTGACAAGGCAAATGAATATTTTAAAGCTTATAAATATAAAGAATCATTCGAAGTTATAAGTACGCATGGACGTAGCGTACATGATGAAGTTGCATTAATGCCATTAACAAAGACATTTAATACAAACATTGTTCACAAATTCCATATATATACCGTTGATAAAAAGTATGATGGGCTAGGTTCCGACTTCTTAAAGGAACTAGGAGCTAGAATAGATATGCGTAACCAAGTATTACATATTAGGAATAGGCAGATTCCGATATTATATAATTCATGTGAAAGAAAAAAGAGTATACAATATGAATTTAGAAAGTGTTTTAAAAAACAATCTAAAGAAGTTGAGATCAGATAATTTAGAAAACAATGAACGTAAAGTAATAAAGAATCTTTGGGAAGAATACAAAGACATATTCTATAATGAGCAAGTGCTATTATCATTTACTAATGAAGTTAAACATAAAATTCGGACTATGGATGAGGATCCGATATACATTAGACCGTACAGGCACGCACCAAAAGAGAATAGTGAAATAAATTCTCAGGTTAGAAAAATGTTAAAGAATAACATTATTAATAAATCAAGTTCACCGTGGAGTGCACCGGTCCATATAGTGCCAAAGAAAATGGACGCCTCGGGAGAACAAAAATATAGAATGGTTATAGACTATCGACGTTTAAATAAAAAAAACGATAGATGATAAATATCCATTGCCAAATATCTCAGATATTTTCGATTATTTTTCCGACCCAAATATCGACCAATAGAATTGCACCATTCGACGTCACGTGGTACAACCTACATGGTATTATACTGATAATTTTTTGAAAATTTTCTCTGGTAGTTGCTATATATAAAAAACAAAACATGATCCAGTCAAATTAACCACACGTCAAACTGACAGGTTGAATTCAATTGTGAAAATTGGAGATTTTGCATGAAAATGAGTCGATTTGGAGTTTGTTCTCTGTCCACCATCCACCACCACCAGATAAAAAAGTCAAAAGAAATGTTCCCATTAATACGGAGAAGGCAAAAAAAACAGTTTGGAACCAATTTACTACTTTTTGTACTGAGAGGGAATACACATTGAGTGCTGAAACGAGTGAAGCGCAATTGGCAAACATTATGAAAGATTACGCTTACAATATGAAGAAAATGGATGGAGAAGACTATAAGGAAGGTACAATAAAAACAATGTGGAATCAGACTGCCAAATTACTTCAAGAAAAGTATTTGAACGATTTCGACATCAAAATCAACCCATTTTCGGATGCTGCATTCAAGACCGCTCGAGGAGCTCGTGATGCCAAGCGTAAGGCTTCACAATCGATTCCGGAAAAACGGAGGGCAAGTGCAGCAGCGTTGGAGGAAAAAGATTGGGATGCAATGACCACTGTTTGGGACGAGGAAACTCCTGATGGCCTCCAGAAAAAAATATTCATGATAATATCAGTGGAATTGGCTTGGAGAGGTGGTGAGGGCAGCATGGCGTCAATACATCACTTCAAGGCAGAACAGCGAAATGACGGGGAAACAACTGGGAGAATTGAATACAATCCAATTTTCAGCAAGACCACACAAGGTGGTGATAAAAAATTATCAGACAGCAAGTGGCTGGTGGAGAATCGGGAAATCCCTGACAAGTGCCCAGTGAGACTGTTCCAGAAATTGAGAGAGAAGAGAGATGCCAATATCAAGAGCGACAGACTATTCCTGACCCAAAATCCATTCTGGAATAAAGTTCCAGGCGCTAGGTGGTACAAGGATTCCCCAGTAGGCCAAAACACGATTTCAAAGTGGGTTAAGGAGTCAGCACAAAAAGCTGGGCTTGACCTTGGTAACAAAAAAATCACCAATCACTCCAGTCGTGCAACAGCCGTCTCCAATCTAGCGAAATCGGGCCTGGGAGAGCAGCAGATAATCAAAATAACTGGACATGCCAACAGTAACTCCATCAAGCCGTATCTCCAACTCGACCAGGAACACCACGAATTAATTGTCAAGAAACTGCGAAGGAGTGAGCCTACTGCAGAAAATGCCATCAACAGCATAAACCTCATGCCATCTACCTCTTCTGGGACCATTACCGATAACTCTGACTTGAAGAAAACATGCACCAATGTTTACAACAATTGTATTTTTAATTGCACTAGCCTGAATCTTAATTAAATGTTGTTTTATTCATTATGAAATTCTTATTTGTTAACTGTACATTTCGTCTCATGGTGCAATTCTATTGGCCGACATTTGGGACGGAAAAATAATCCCCCGAATACCACACGAGCTTCAAAATTATCTGGCATTTCATTGAAATACCCGATAATTTTGAAGCTCGTGTGGTATTATAAGTGATCTGTATCTGTATCAGCCCATTTACGTCCCACTGCAGGGCACGGGCCTACTCTACAATCGAGAGTACGATTGAGAGTGGTTAGGCCATATAGTCCACCACGCTGGCCTAGTGCGGGTTGGCGGACTTACATACCATAGAAATTCTTATGAATCGCCATGGCATGCAGGTTTCCTCACGATGTTTTCCTTCACCGTTTTAGTGCGTGGTGATTGACTATCAATACACACATGACTTTCGAAAAGTCAGAGGTGTGCCCTGGGATTCGAACCCGCGACCACCGTGAACATGTTGGCAGTCGCGTCTAGTCCGTTTACCAACAGGCCACCACGCACATTATAAGTGATAAATTAGGTAAATTTGTTTACTTCACAACACTAGATTTAGCTAGTGGATATCATCAGATAGGGATAGAAAAGTCTGATAGACAAAAGACAGCTTTTTCTATACAAAACGGTCTGTATGAGTTTAAGAGGATGCCGTTTGGTTTAAAAACAGCACCTGCATCTTTCCAAAGGACTATAGACCATGTATTAAGGGGTCTCATAGGGAAACATTGTCTTGTATATTTAGATGATATTATTGTATTTTCAAAACACTTGATGAACATGTAAAAAAATTACAAAAGGTTTTTGAAAGATTCAGGAAGACCAATTTGAAAGTTACGCTAGATAAATGCGACTTTTCAAAAAAAGAAATATTGTATTTAGGACATACAATTACAAAAGATGGTCTCAAGCCTAACGATGAAAAAATCAAGGCTGTATTAAAGTTTCCGCTACCGAAAACAGTAGCATAAATAGTTTTGTAGGACTAATAGGTTATTATAGGAAATTCATAAAGGATTTCTCTAAAATCACTCAACCTCTAAGGAGTTGTTTGAAAAAGAAAAATAAGGTTAATATTACAAAAGAATATATAGATACATTCAATAAATGCACGGAATTGTTAACAAATGCACCTCTGTTACAATTTCCAGATTTTGATATAACATTTTTGTTAACCACAGATGCATCAAATTTTGCATTAGGAGCAGGGTTATCACAGGGACCGATAGGCAGTGATAAACCAATAGCTTATGCAAGTAGAACATTAAATGACGCTGAAGTTAAATACAGCGCAATAGAAAAAGAATTGCTAGCCATAGTATGGGCATGTTAGCATTTTAGACCTTATTTGTATGGAAAGATATTTATTATATTGAGTGATCATAAACCTCTAGTATGGTTGAATTCTATGAATGAACCAGGATGTAGATTAACAAGATGGAAGCTTAGACTTTCCGAATTTGATTGTGAAATCGAATATAAACCTTGTAAACAAAATAAAAATGCAGATGCACTATCAAGAATAAAGATAAATAATAACACCCTATGATGTATGGTCAAAAAAACGTTCTCCCATGTTGCCTCCATGAGCAAGGGCGAAGCTGGATTCAAAGCAACGGGTATATTTCCAATAAATCCCAATTTTTTTTCTGACGAAGACTTTATGGCAGCTGAAATTTTTCAATTAGAGCCTACTGTTGTTCAAGATCTTGTTGACTCTATTTCAAAATCGACTTCTACTAGTGCTGTTGGTACTATATCATCCCTAAGGGCCGCCGTACACGGACTGCTTCAAGCAGTTGAGACCGACTGCTTAAAGCCGCGACCGCGCAGTGAACTATAGTCATTCATTCGCTGCCGTACACACGACTGCTCGAGCAGTCGCGACCGCTTCAAGCCGTCAACTGCATGATGAAATTCCATCGTGCCGTCGACCGCTCGCGAGCGGTTGCGAGGCATACACCGACTGCTCGAGCCGTTGACTGCGCTAGAGCATTCGACAGCTCTCCGACTTCCCTCTCCCCCCCGCCCTTTGCGGCCTCGCGGCGTCTGTTTTCTCATTTGCCGACTGTTTTTTGAACATGGAGGGCGTGTGCGATAGTGATGCCCTTATTAGCGCAATTAAAACGCAAGAACTTATTTGGAACTATAAACTTAAGGGGGTATTCTAGTGTAGAAATTTGAAAAAATTGATTTTTATTTTTTTATAAGTATTCAAAGCTTAACCTTTCAAGAATGTGTCCTTAAAAGGACAAGCCAAAATTTTAATTATTTTCAGAGATATAGCTATTTTAGTGACACGTCTTCAATACTGGCTCGGCTGGAACGAATCGAACAAAAGACGTTAGGGTCTACCTGCGGTCCCCTTCGGTTGTAAATACCTATACACTCATACTTTTGTATTGTACCCTTTTATTGTAATTGTATTATAATATATATTATGTATATATAATTCAAGGTTCTGAGACCCAGAATAACAATGAGTCCCTGAACTCATTAATTTGGACTTTTGCGCCAAAACATATACATGCCGGCTTACGTGTAATAGAAATTGCAACTTTTATTGCAGTTTCCATATTTAATGAAGGCTTAATTCCTATTTTAAAAATGATGTGTATGGGGATGGACATTGGTTCTGAAGCTCATGCGTGCGCCACCAAACGAGATAATGCCCGGATAAATCGTTCTGAAATCCGAACTTCTAATGTCTCAAAGGAAGCCCGAACTGCTCGTTTAGAAGAAAGGAATGCAGAAAATGATTTGTTTGATGTAGAGGAAGGCCCCATGTATAGAGCAGGAATCGCGGATTGAAGAAATGTAAGTATAATATGTAATTTAATGGTTAACATCGGGCATAATTTTACTCGAAACTTTAAACGCGTTTTTCTCGAAACTACATTTTTCAAAACGTTTGACATGATTTCTCAAGTTCTATTGTACCAATTGACTTAAAATTTGGTGTGAATCTTCTCAATACATGTCTCTATCGTCCTAACTATTATTATAACAAAATAATAATTTTTACTATTTTTAAAAAATTCAGAAATGTCCAAAAATGACGAAAAAAATGTATAATTTTTTCGGACAGCCGTAATATAGCAAAAAAATTTTTTTTTACACTTTTTCTTAGTTAGTACGATAGCTGCATTTATCTAAATTAATAATCTCTTATTTGTTTTTACTTCAGATTTTGAAAAAGCTTGCAATCATGGCAAGATTGGCGCGCCATTTTTTTTGTACCCCCCCACTTCAACAACTCATACCAATTTCAATTTTGTATTTTTTGACTATTTTTATTTTTTTTTGTAATCTTCAAATAATAATAAACGCCTGGTAAAAAAATGTATTACAAAAATATTTTTTGATTTTTATTTATAGCACCTGAAAAAACACCTCAAATTCATGCCTCTACACTAGAATACCCCCTTAAGGAACACAGCGACAAAATAAAGAAGAACAATGCATGGGCAATTATTTGCGCCCAAGTAATTGAGAACTTTGATGAAAAACCAGTTGAAGAAAAAAATCAAATCGGTAAGTAAAAAAGTCAGTCATTTTACACACACATTTATTATTTTATTTATTATTAAAAAACAGACTGGTAACAATATAATAGTTGTTTTGCTTCTTATTATATTTTTAATATTTAAAAGAATACAGAGGCTATGTTATACGGACGGCGCCCTTTTGATTTATATCATATTCCATTGCCAATCTAGTTTGCCTTCTTCGCTCACAAAGTAATTAGCAAATTCTTCACGGATTGTTGTTAACATAGGTCCACCTGGACGAACTTTCTGGGTTGAATGTATTATAGAATAAGGAAGACCCTCAAACGTATCCTCAAATTTATTTCCATCTCGTTGTTTTACGTAGTTGTGAAGAACACACGATGATTTTACTATATCCACTGCGAAATCAACATTGACGTTAAGTGGTCTATGAAAGATCCGCCATTTATTAGCTAATATGCCAAACGTGCATTCAATATATCGCCTCGCACGTGATAACCGATAGTTAAAATTTTTTTTTTTCTCTGGTAAATTCTTGCCACCATATGGACGCATTAAATTTTCCTGCAAGCTAAACGCTTCATCCCCAATAAACACATTCGGTAATAACGGTCCATTTTGTGATATTGCAGAAGGTGGAGGTATATTTAACTTTTTTTCTTGTAACATTTTATATAGACAACTCTCTTCGAAAATAGTCGAGTCAGCGTGCCTTCCATATGAGCCTATATCCACGAAAGAGAACATATGATTACTATCACATACTGCTAGAAGTATTATCGAAAAATATTTTTTATAGTTATAATATGACGATCCACTTTGCGCGGGTTGTATTATTCTAATATGTTTGCCATCAACGGCACCGAGGCAGTTCGGAAACTGAGCATTTTTTTTGAAACCATTTATTATGTCTTTCCATTTATCTTCAGTTAGTTGTTCCATACACATATCCTTCATATGTATCCATATATTTCTGCAAACATCCCTCACTATCTTACCTATTGTTGTTGATGCTATTCTAAAACTATATTGCAAATCCATAAATGTACATCCAGTTGCCAAATACCTGTAAAACATATTTATAAATCAATCAATTATACTAACTTATATTTTTGTGTTGTTACAGCCATGTTAATACAGAAAAAATGGAAAACATTAAGAGATGGATACACCAGATATGCTAAAAAAATTAAACCAAAGAGTGGTTCAGCAGCCCTCAACATTCGGCCATATGCATATTATCAGCAGATGTCTTTTTTAAAGGCAATAATAGAAGATAGACCCGACAAAACAAATAGTTTACAAGAGAGTGAGCACACTGAAATTACGTCCGAAGAAACCGAAAATGGTCAAAATAAAATACCCAGAGAAAGAAACAAAAGAAAATTAACTACTAAAATCACAGATGAGAACGTCTTAATTGAAAAATTATCCAAACGTTTAGATGAAAAATCGCAGAATTCGCGCATTGATAATGAAGATGAAGATAAATTGTTTTTACTATCATTAGTTGGCGAATTCAAAAAAATTAATGAGCATTATAAATTAGATGCTAAGACCGAAATACTTAACGTAGTGAAATACTTTAAAGGGATGACAAATCACACATATCCTTCGAGTTATGGTGACAGGGGATATTCATCGTTTAATGATTATCGTGGACCATGGGGTTATAATACTGGCCCCTCTACCTCTACATCAGTGCCTGGTCCCTCTAGATCAGCAACCGGCCCCTCTACATCAATGGCTGATGACCAAAATTCTCAATTTGAAAACCTTTCATCATGTTCTGTAACGTCCGATGATGTAATTTCCAATATTTTTAATGAATAAAAATTTTAATAATTACTATATATTTTTCTTACCTCAATGTTACTGCTAGTCTTTCTTCAGGTTGGATACTTCTCCTCATAATTGTGTCTTCACGTTTAATGTGAGACTTTAGTATATTATACAATTCATCAAACGAAGACATTGACATTCTAAAATAGTTGAAAAATTTTTCTTCATCACTTCTAAGTTCCATAAACAAATGATGGAATTGTCCACGTTGTTCTCTTAATTGCAAAATTGGATGAACCCAAAATTTTCTCTTTTGACGTCGCCGCCGTCGTCTCCGCCTGAGCAGGAGCAGCAAAAGCAGTGCTTCCTCGTCAGAATCCATGACTCGACTGTGGTAGAAAATCAACTGCTCGAGCAGTTGGGTCGTAGCTCGAGCAGTCAACAACCGACAGCTCAAGCAGTCGACGCCGACCGCTCGAGCGGTCCGTGTATTTCACTCAGCCGCTAACTGCTCGAGCAGTCCGTGTACGGCGGCCCTAACAACTGCTATTGAGCCAGAACAAAATATTCCTACTCCAAGTACATCCACATTTTATTTTATACACATTTTTTAAACGGACCCCAAAAGTTTTTACCAGTTTTGTGTAATTAATATTTGTGTATGTATTCAAAAATTCAAAATTGTATTAGTGGTAAGAAAGTTGTTTACGGTACACTTAAGTTATTTTTAGCCATTATGTCGCATTTGAGGGTACAAAGTTCATGCAATACGTACCTGCGTACGACAATACCTACAAGGGCAAATTAGAATTATGGGTTGGCCAGCGCGTAGCCTGGACTTAAATCCTATTGAACATTTGCGGGATCAACCCAATAAGAAAGATCGAGCTAGAAATCCTATCCCAGCAACCAAAGACTTAAAGCTGCACTTTCGGAGGACTGGGACGCTATATCGCAGATTAGCGTTGTCAAGCTAATTAAAACAATGAAAAACCAATTGCAAGCTGTAATTAGGGCAAGGGGGGTAACACTAAATATTGATAATGTTTTGTTTGTAATTTTCTTTATTCCTGTATCTAAGAAATCATTGCATTTACGATAATTCAAGCGTAAAAACCATCGACATAAACGCTATGGTGACGGTATTCCTGTACTCACCCCTACGTTTTGAAATAAAAGAAGAAATAAGTACCAATTATGTATTTGATTTTCTCGATAGACATATACATAAAGAATTAGTTGCTGAATATTATCTGAGTTGATTGGTGCAGTATTACAAATATAATATCAAAAAGCATTGATATAACAAGAGCGAAATCATCGAATTTGGGACTAATGAGAAAAAAGACATTACTTAAATTTAAGAAAACAATTAATATGATAAGATCACAAAATTATCTAAATTTGAACGACCCATTAGAATTTGTTCAACATTACTCAATTTAACATAAACGTGATTCCAAGGAACAAGTAATCGACGCATAGTGTTATTTTACACTTATATCAAAATTGAAGAATTGGTGGCTAGTAGCAAAATATAGAAGTGATCTATTTGTAAAAACCAATCATTTTTTTGAAATGTGTTATCTGAATACATGAAATAAAAATTCAGTTGTACTTCTGCATATAATATATGGAACAGATAATAAAATATTGTGGGAGAATGCAACACCATCATCGCTCCACTACTGTAGTCCTATCCATATACATTTTGTGAATGATAGTTGATATAAAGAATGAATAAATAAACTACATGGAAAGAGCGGCTCATAAATTAGATCCTACATCACTAACTACTGGTTGCAGACCATATATTGTTAAAATATTAGATGTTGCGAACAATGAAAAAGTGTGCAATACAGCAACAGGAACAAAATCTACACCTCTTTACCTGGTACAAAAATAATCATCTCGACTATAAAAATATCAAATACCTTGACATTGGCAAAATATCCAAATCCAGGGGGGAGCCATCTACCATTTAAAGAGAAAAAGAAGAAGAACAAAATCTACAATGATATGTGATATGTAGAACCACATCAAAACATTTCAACAATTTGAATAAAACAATTGAAGTTAGTAAAGATACATTGAAATTTGGTTTATCTATTTAACATGCCAAGATCTGGCTATTATTTTAAAGCTTATGTTTTCTATAATCATATGATGCCTACTATGCATACTTTTTTACCAAACAAAATAACATTGGAATTTAAAGTATGTGAAAGGTTTGTTACAGCTTTAAGCCATGTTAAGTTGAGTTAGCAGCAATGAAGTATGAACCTGATATTTAGGCTTGATGCATCAACTAAGGAGACTGCCAAAGATGCATTAAAAAGTAAATTTTTAAAATACAGTAGTCAATACAGAAAAATAATAACAAATGCACAAATTCAGACTCAAATAATTTCAAACACTTTAATAATATTATCCATCATGAACATGGATCACAGAGTCAAATACTGAAAGCAAGTTTACAGTCGCAACTGGTGTCCTATGCATTAAAACTTGGCTTATGACAGTAGTAGTAGTAGAGAGAAAAAACTTCACTCCTACTTACTTTATTGCCAAAATGCTATTGAATTGGCTAATTCAAAATCAACAGATATTCAAAATTTGAAAGGAAACATGATACACTGACCTAATTAACTATGAACTGACCTTCAACAATGCTGGCAACTCGTTATTGAACCCGTTGATAAATTTGCATTATGGGTTAGTGGCTAGAGCTATTGTAGATTTTACAAATTGAATCATAGGCTGTACTAGATATATGCTGCCTACCTGTATTAAGGAACAATATGACTGACATCAAATGTCTCAGAGTATGGCCATAACAGTTATGAAGTTGATATTTGATGTTATTTTTAGAATATCAATTTATAACCTACCCACATAATTATGTACTTAATGAGATTCCCATCCTGACTCAAACATTCAAAACATTAATGAGACTCAAATGGGAGATACCAAATAATAAAATTTTTAATAATATCATTTAGAGGAAAAAAAAACTGCAAAATTGATCAAGCCTCAATCGATCAATTGCATGAGAAATGTGGTGATTTAACAATATACTAAGTATTGAAAAATGTTTCCTCTGCTGTCATATATTTATAGTACTTTTAACATTAAGGTTTTATCTCTGAAAATACAATGGCCAATGTCTTAGACAAATATTCTACCTTTATACAATACTGTGTATAGAATACAGATGAATAATATATAAAAGACTACAATAGGCTAATATGCCACACATTTGTGCCCAATATGGCAATATAGCCTATCACATCGCAGAATAGAATACTCAAGGAAAAATATGAGTGTCCAGGTTGCATATGTGCTTACCCCATTGGTACAAACGGCGTGAGTTTATGTATGTTGCAGTTGCTTGTATGTACAATTGTAGTTTGTAGATGCAATGTACACTGTAACACGCACAAACGGTATGATGGCGTATCTACCCTTTTTGAAACAGTATCTATTTCAATAGAACGCAAAAATGCATATGAACTTTGTAAGGTGATACATTACAACAACAACCTCTATACCTCACCTGGCATTTTTAAACAACAGTTATAGATCTACACAAATGCGTTTTAAAGGACACATTGGAAAACGATCGACCCCGCTAACTACAATCCTCAAAGTCAAATGAAAACCCCCACATTAGGTTAAAACTTATATTAAACTCATAGTAGGTACGTGGTAGAAAAACTCACATGAAGTAGAAAAACATATAAAACTCATGTAACCCATTCAGTCAGGCGCCAAAGAGACAAAACTTAAAACAGTTAAACCCGAAAATCTTAGGACTTGCAATTGATTCAAACAAGAATGAAAACCAGAGAAAGATGCAAACATAAATTGAATACTTTTCGCGCTCATTGTTTCGCACCAAATTCAACAAATTCAAGAAGCCATTGATGACATTTATGAATTATTATTACCTGCTAAGGTTGCCAACAATAGTCGATACATCGAAATGTCTGTCAAGTGACATAATCGATGCTTATCATTTGAAACTATCGATGTATCAGTAGGCTTCTTGTTAATGGTTTCGATTTATATCGCCAAAACTTTCCAATATCCATCATCGTTTACATTTGTTTTTAATACATACGTGGTCTCGTATTTGTGTTAAGGTAATAACAGTGCTATTACTAAGTAATTGTGTTTATTTGACTTTTATGAAAAACGATCTGTTGAATTTAGAAAATCTTATTAATTTTTAATGTCGAGTCCCACGTTTTCAAATTGATCGATTTCTCAATCTATATATATGACGTTGAACCATAGTTACATCATAGTTCTAAAACGATGCTTTTAAAAGGGCAAAGGACAACACTACACTGCCTAAGTATTTGTAATATGAAGTAAAAAAATGTTTTTTTTTTTTCATTAACTCTTATTTAGTCGTATCATTATCACGACTAAGTAGTTTAAATCATGTTTCAGATATTTAAAACAATACTTTGTGATATCCATTCGAGATCTCGAAAATGCCGAGATCTCGCCAAGATAGTATACAGGGTATATCAAGACTGCTACCGAAAATGAAGCCGGGTGGTAGTTTAAGCGACTTCAGACACAATGCAACAGAAAAAGTTGGAAAAAAAAGCGAAATTTTTTTTTTGTTACTTTTTTCCTATGACCATATTTGGGTGGTAAATACATTTTTTCCTAAAATAATAGTGTATACCCTTTTATTTATAAATAATCTAAGGTATAAATGTGTTTAAACTATTATTTTAGCAAAAACTATGGATTTACCACCCAAAAACGACGATATTTAAAAAATCATAAAAAATAATTGTCGCGTTTCTTTGCGAAACTTTTAGTTGCATTGTGTTTGTAGTCACTAAAACTACCACCCGGCTTCGTTTTCGGTAGCAGTCTTGAGATACCCGGTATATTTCTGATCCCTCGGGAGCTTTTTATATTACATATAATCCGGTTTCTAGTTATATTCATTCAAAAGAGGGAATTTTGTCCACAGTGGAGATCTGGCAATATATATATATAACTGGTAACAGTACGACAACCAGCCAAACAGCAGTGGAAATGCACTGTTGTGTTGCGGTTTGAAGGACAATAAAAGCAGAGTAACTAGGTGATATGCCTAATAGGGGGGCGCTTTAGCATCCTACGGCATAGGTGGCAAACCAATGGCACGCGTGCCATTGATAGCATGCAACACTCAACAATTACTCGTTGATAAATAAAAGTTCTCCACGCCTGTCCTAGGGCGTTCCAGTTATCTCACCATAGGGTGCTACCCGCTGGACATTTTAAAACTGGTACTACTATAAGGCTTTAATGAAACTCTTTCAACGTCACTGGTAAGTATATTTCAATAATTCACAACGAGCTTATGTTTGTTACTGGCCATCAGATCGTTTGTACAGGAGTTCAGATCAGACGCCAGCATACACTCGTCCTTAATACGGGAGCTCTTTTCAATACAATGATCCAAGTTTTTGTCCAACTTCTTCATCAATTTCGTATCTTTAGCGTAGAATTTGCTAACCAATTCCAGAAGGTTTTCTGGAAATAAAATTATACTTTTGATAGCATATTTACATATTTATGTATGGGACTGCTAGATCTATTCCTTTATATTTTACGATTTTGTTTTTATTTAATTATAAAAATTATCATTTCATAGTGAGCGTGTTTTTGCCTTTCTCTCTGAATAGAAGACCAAATTTTAGAAAAGTCCAGTGCTCTGAAGAGCACGTCTACACTACAGTGTAGGCAAAAAATAACATGGTTTCGAAGACAATTTATGCCTAGAAGATACTTGGAGTTAACTTTATAATCCGAAATGAATACTGAGACGTTCGACTTCCTTGTATAAGATAAAAACAATCCGAAACGAAATTCGAATATTCGGACGTTGGAGGTCCATGTATACGATAAAAAAATCCACTGCTAAAAATTTATACTTAATACTATTCTCTACAAAACTTATAACTTAGTCTAAGCTTTCGAAATACGATAAAGGATTCGAACATTGTGTAAAATATTTAGTCATATTTAACACAGTTTTACGTACGACGTTCGAAAATTCGTCGTCGTGTTGAGTATAGAGTAACTCCTCTGGATTTTAAATTTCTTTGCATTACAGCCATCAAATGCCTTTGACTTTACTATTCAGTTTACGTTTCTCCCTATTATTCAGTTTACGTTTAATGATATGCCCTGACCAGGAAATATTGATAAAACATTACTCTTATGTATCTTGCCGTTGTCGATAACCCCGTTTCGTTTGAGAACGCACGCGATTAGGCATTCCCCGTGGACCGGCGACTCTGGTTTCGGCGACAGTCTCTTGACGGGACGCTTGTCGTTCGCCTGGACTTCTTTGAGGCATTCCGTCATGTTCTTCTTGAATTGCTCCACGTGGACTGACACCTCCTTGGGTATGGCTTTGTAAGACCAGCCTGGCTCGGTCTCCTCTTTATGAGGTTGTGGTGCTGTAATAGATATTTTATTAGTTTGTTTTATGATAGACTAGATTTTACTGGCGGCTTCTATAATGTTAACATCATTCAGAAACGATTTTCTTTCTAGTATTTGGAATTTTCAGGATTTTGTTGAATTAAGTTTCTTTTGGTTTTTCAAATAGTTATTTTTTTAATACTTCGGAACATCATAGAAAAAAATTCTAGTAGTCTAAGCATAATGGAACCCAAAACAATGATTGTAGAAACTTTGGTCTGTTTTCCAATGCCTTTGTTTCTCAGAACGGCACGGCAACTGGATTTACATATAGGCTACTTTTTATCCCGTAAAATGTAGTGTTCCCTGAAGATGAGCAAGGAATTAAAATATAATTATTACCTACTTTTTTCTAATTTAATAGGATGGGACTAGATTACATGCCTTGAGAGTGATTGGGACGGGGCAGGGCGAGATATAACGGGACTCTATCGCACCAATTTATATGTTGAGTTATATTTTTACATTTACTTACTTTTAGCGCGGCCCTTTTTCTCAAGTTTCAAGTTACGAGTAATAATAGTATCCTTGTCTATCTTGACATCATGTATGGCGTCAACCCCTACCATTCGTTTCGTTTCAACGGCCATTATATTACCAGTTTCATCGCAAACAATTGTATTAAAAAGTAATAATAGAATAGTGTTTACGAACAACATGGTGCGTTGAATTGATGGAAATATCCTAACGTTGTTCCTTACTTCGATGTAACTTCGTTATTTTTTATGGCTGTTATTTTATTGCTTGATTGATTTAATAATACGTCGTTTGGAAGTTTTTAAGGCATATAATTTTACTATTGGGACCACGGGGTTATTCTATACTCCGACACCACGTCAAGTGCTCGATTTTATATCGCTATGGTACGTATAACTGTACGGATATGCCTAAATATAATACAAAACTTTCAAAGCTTGTAAGGTACTTAGATTAAGTTCGAAGTGAATGATAAGTTTCATAGAAACCTAACGTATCTATACGTGAACTTCAAAGTCCCAAAATTCAAACTTCGTGTAGGAGAACAGAATAACCCATAGTTATTTTAGTGTACCTTTTTAAACGGTTTTATTTAGCTCACCCCGTTTGTTTGGGTAATTTTTCTCTTTATGTCGAAGTAAATCCTGGCACTTGTCGCTCTGGGATGTCCTGTGCCGCTCCAAATAAGCTTGACAGAGACTATATGACTATAGGGTTTGTTAGGGACCAATGCCCTACAGTGGGGTGTATGGGCTGATATTGATACCGACCTGGCCCTCTGGGAGAGACACAAGTATCCTGTAGTATCAGTATTTTAGTTAATTATCTAAAAATATATCGAGGTACCGAATATAAGAACAGCGGTGTCAAAAATTAATAAGGTGTTACCTATTGGTCACAGTCACATTTATAATTGCATTGCGGAAGTGGACAATAATTTATTTCCAACTCCTCCAATTAGTTAAACTTTTTGATTAATTTCGAAAGAAATCAGAAATTAAACAAAATATCGCAATAATACATTTAATCACAGATATACATATAATTCTAAATTACACATATTATTACATAATTTATGTACGTATTTACAATAAATTTAATCTAAATACTTACTAAACTTGACGATTAGATAAATATATAATGAAAAAGTACTATCACAAACTCCATGCATAATGTCGTCGGGTAAAATATTTTAAAAAGATTAGAAATTATTTTTATTCGTTTAGGAAGAAAACGAGTTTTACTCACCAAATAATTTTAAAAAGGTAAATAATTATATACTTGTAATTCATGAAAATAAGAGATTGCAATATCGTTATTTTTTCATAGCAATACTTTGCGTAAAATGTTCATGGTTTTAAAAACTATCGGCTTGGAAATCAAATCCCGTTTTTTACTTCACACTGTTTCTCACTGCCATTGAAACGTGCGGAAGTCCGGCCATAATTAACAATGTGAAATTATTTTTGTGGTATAACTAATAAATGCCACAAAATACTATTATCGTATACTGGGCTACAAAAACACACTGTCCGATCGATAAAGGTTTTATCAGGCGCATTAATGGGTTCTATTTAATAACAGCGTAAAAAAAAAATCTTTATAACATTTTTTTAAATAATGCCAACTTACTACGAGTATACGCTCACTACACAAGGGACTGTTGACTCATGTTACAAATTCGAGTTAATTTTATTAAAGATAGTATTTTATAGCCTAATATAATATTTGAAAACCTAATTTTCCGTAACAATTAAAATAAAAATATTTTAAAATATTTTATGACTCATTATCACGTGACTGCAAACAGCGATCGGAGCGCGCTGACGTCACTGCACGGGCGGCAAGACGTAAAACTTTGTTTATATAGAACGCGAAATTGTTACCGATCGGGTACGTACATGACAGTTAAGTGACAAAACACTCAAGTGTTTTAGCAGGTTTGTTTTAGGTACACAGGAATATTGTTATAATAATACTAGCGACCCGGCCCAGCTTCGTCCGGGTACAAATAGATTTCTGTACAATAATATGTATGTATTATACATATAAACCTTCCTCTTGAATCAGTCTATCTTTTAAACAAAACCGCATCAAAATCCGTTGCGTAGTTTTAAAGATTTAAGCATACAAAGGGACATAGGGACAGAAAAAGCGACTTTATTTTATACTATGTAGTGATTTGCCTGCGTAATGCAGAAGCTATTATGTCAGTATGTACACAACTTGAGAAAGGTTTAATAATATCTACATATCTATCATAATTTTAGCCTGGCATTAACCTATATTTAACAGAGTGAGCTATTTAAAGAGATGTATTTATTTAATTTTTAATTGCAATAAATGGTGAGACGACCATGCCATTCGTGGAAACGATACAACCGCTTATGAGCAGTAAAAAAAAACAAACAACTACTTGAATTACAAGACTTGGGATTCCACTGCTTTCGCCATCCTGAGACATAACATGTTAAGTCTCTATATGTCCAGTAGTTACTCTGGCTACAATGCCCTTCAAACCGAAACACAACAGTGCAACTACTCTAATGTTTGGCGTGAGAAATAGACAATACGGTGGTACCTACCCAGGCGGCTTCTCACTTATAAGACCTACCACCAGTAAAACAACACAAGAACATTTTTTTATGTACAAATCCAATAGAAAACCTGATCGCAGATGTTGCTTATGATACCTTACATTTATAAATGAATATGAATTTCTTTTGGAAAACCAGGGATATAATTAAAATTTATGAGTTATTTCAATTACATTTCACCTATAAATTTTTCAATACATTAATGAGCTATTTAAAGCGAATTTACAATCACCGGATAAAAGTTAACCATAAAATATAACTGGAACGCCCAAATACTGGAACGCAACTTAAATATAAATGGCGCTTAACAACGTTAATCCCGATTAAATGTACTGGCTAAGTGGGCCGTGCGCTGTTAAGAGCAACTTATTATTTGAATGGCGTTCCAGTATTCGGGCGGAAAACTGACAATTGATAATAGCCTAAATGCAGAAGTTTTTTTTTGTTTTATTATACACACATTTTCTATATGACGATTGAATTGTAAATCGATAATCGATTGGCTATTAATTATATTAACGCTAGAAATGCCTATATACAATGCTGTCGCATAATACATGTCTATTGAACACACATTCTACACATTATTTTTTTGTGTTTTGACAAAAATGCGCGTTGGAGTTTCTATTTAACTATGCAAGTTTTTGTATGGAGGTTTAACCAATTATAACTAATATCATTTAAATAATTTTATATTATATTTAGTTGGCAGGCGTTGCTATATCTGAAACAAGAGAGATTTAAATATTAATCAATAATCAATACTTGATACTACCTACATAAGTTTTAGCGTGTAGTGCAGCACGGCGCGCGGGGACGTAAGCGCGGACAGCACCGACTGTGTGTACTGTGTAGTGTAGTGTAGTGTATACAGGTGGCTCACGGTCTGGCGGGTCGGGCGAGGCGGGCTCGCAGGCGGCGCACAGCGGCACGGCGCGCGGGGACGCGAGCGCGGGCAGCACCGACTGTGTGTAGTGTAGTGTAGTGTAGTGTAGTGTATACAGGTGGCTCACGGTCTGGCGGGTCGGGCGAGGCGGGCTCGCAGGCGGCGCACAGCGGCACGGCGCGCGGGGACGCGAGCGCGGGCAGCACCGACTGTGTGTAGTGTAGTGTAGTGTAGTGTAGTGTATACAGGTGGCTCACGGTCTGGCGGGTCGGGCGAGGCGGGCTCGCAGGCGGCGCACAGCGGCACGGCGCGCGGGGACGCGAGCGCGGGCAGCACCGACTGTGTGTAGTGTAGTGTAGTGTAGTGTAGTGTATACAGGTGGCTCACGGTCTGGCGGGTCGGGCGAGGCGGGCTCGCAGGCGGCGCACAGCGGCACGGCGCGCGGGGACGCGAGCGCGGGCAGCACCGACTGTGTGTAGTGTAGTGTAGTGTAGTGTAGTGTATACAGGTGGCTCACGGTCTGGCGGGTCGGGCGAGGCGGGCTCGCAGGCGGCGCACAGCGGCACGGCGCGCGGGGACGCGAGCGCGGGCAGCACCGACTGTGTGTAGTGTAGTGTAGTGTAGTGTAGTGTATACAGGTGGCTCACGGTCTGGCGGGTCGGGCGAGGCGGGCTCGCAGGCGGCGCACAGCGGCACGGCGCGCGGGGTCGCGAGCGCGGGCAGCACCGACTGTGTGTAGTGTAGTGTAGTGTAGTGTAGTGTATACAGGTGGCTCACGGTCTGGCGGGTCGGGCGAGGCGGGCTCGCAGGCGGCGCACAGCGGCACGGCGCGCGGGGACGCGAGCGCGGGCAGCACCGACTGTGTGTAGTGTAGTGTAGTGTAGTGTAGTGTATACAGGTGGCTCACGGTCTGGCGGGTCGGGCGAGGCGGGCTCGCAGGCGGCGCACAGCGGCACGGCGCGCGGGGACGCGAGCGCGGGCAGCACCGACTGTGTGTAGTGTAGTGTAGTGTATACAGGTGGCTCACGGTCTGGCGGGTCGGGCGAGGCGGGCTCGCAGGCGGCGCACAGCGGCACGGCGCGCGGGGACGCGAGCGCGGGCAGCACCGACTGTGTGTAGTGTAGTGTAGTGTATACAGGTGGCTCACGGTCTGGCGGGTCGGGCGAGGCGGGCTCGCAGGCGGCGCACAGCGGCACGGCGCGCGGGGACGCGAGCGCGGGCAGCACCGACTGTGTGTAGTGTAGTGTAGTGTAGTGTAGTGTATACAGGTGGCTCACGGTCTGGCGGGTCGGGCGAGGCGGGCTCGCAGGCGGCGCACAGCGGCACGGCGCGCGGGGACGCGAGCGCGGGCAGCACCGACTGTGTGTAGTGTAGTGTAGTGTATACAGGTGGCTCACGGTCTGGCGGGTCGGGCGAGGCGGGCTCGCAGGCGGCGCACAGCGGCACGGCGCGCGGGGACGCGAGCGCGGGCAGCACCGACTGTGTGTAGTGTAGTGTAGTGTAGTGTAGTGTATACAGGTGGCTCACGGTCTGGCGGGTCGGGCGAGGCGGGCTCGCAGGCGGCGCACAGCGGCACGACGCGCGGGGACGCGAGCGCGGGCAGCACCGACTGTGTGTAGTGTAGTGTAGTGTAGTGTAGTGTAGTGTATACAGGTGGCTCACGGTCTGGCGGGTCGGGCGAGGCGGGCTCGCAGGCGGCGCACAGCGGCACGGCGCGCGGGGACGCGAGCGCGGGCAGCACCGACTGTGTGTAGTGTAGTGTAGTGTAGTGTAGTGTATACAGGTGGCTCACGGTCTGGCGGGTCGGGCGAGGCGGGCTCGCAGGCGGCGCACAGCGGCACGGCGCGCGGGGACGCGAGCGCGGGCAGCACCGACTGTGTGTAGTGTAGTGTAGTGTAGTGTAGTGTATACAGGTGGCTCACGGTCTGGCGGGTCGGGCGAGGCGGGCTCGCAGGCGGCGCACAGCGGCACGGCGCGCGGGGACGCGAGCGCGGGCAGCACCGACTGTGTGTAGTGTAGTGTAGTGTATACAGGTGGCTCACGGTCTGGCGGGTCGGGCGAGGCGGGCTCGCAGGCGGCGCACAGCGGCACGGCGCGCGGGGACGCGAGCGCGGGCAGCACCGACTGTGTGTAGTGTAGTGTAGTGTAGTGTAGTGTATACAGGTGGCTCACGGTCTGGCGGGTCGGGCGAGGCGGGCTCGCAGGCGGCGCACAGCGGCACGGCGCGCGGGGACGCGAGCGCGGGCAGCACCGACTGTGTGTAGTGTAGTGTAGTGTAGTGTAGTGTAGTGTAGTGTATACAGGTGGCTCACGGTCTGGCGGGTCGGGCGAGGCGGGCTCGCAGGCGGCGCACAGCGGCACGGCGCGCGGGGACGCGAGCGCGGGCAGCACCGACTGTGTGTAGTGTAGTGTAGTGTAGTGTAGTGTATACAGGTGGCTCACGGTCTGGCGGGTCGGGCGAGGCGGGCTCGCAGGCGGCGCACAGCGGCACGGCGCGCGGGGACGCGAGCGCGGGCAGCACCGACTGTGTGTAGTGTAGTGTAGTGTAGTGTAGTGTATACAGGTGGCTCACGGTCTGGCGGGTCGGGCGAGGCGGGCTCGCAGGCGGCGCACAGCGGCACGGCGCGCGGGGACGCGAGCGCGGGCAGCACCGACTGTGTGTAGTGTAGTGTAGTGTAGTGTAGTGTATACAGGTGGCTCACGGTCTGGCGGGTCGGGCGAGGCGGGCTCGCAGGCGGCGCACAGCGGCACGGCGCGCGGGGACGCGAGCGCGGGCAGCACCGACTGTGTGTAGTGTAGTGTAGTGTAGTGTAGTGTATACAGGTGGCTCACGGTCTGGCGGGTCGGGCGAGGCGGGCTCGCAGGCGGCGCACAGCGGCACGGCGCGCGGGGACGCGAGCGCGGGCAGCACCGACTGTGTGTAGTGTAGTGTAGTGTAGTGTAGTGTATACAGGTGGCTCACGGTCTGGCGGGTCGGGCGAGGCGGGCTCGCAGGCGGCGCACAGCGGCACGGCGCGCGGGGTCGCGAGCGCGGGCAGCACCGACTGTGTGTAGTGTAGTGTAGTGTAGTGTAGTGTATACAGGTGGCTCACGGTCTGGCGGGTCGGGCGAGGCGGGCTCGCAGGCGGCGCACAGCGGCACGGCGCGCGGGGACGCGAGCGCGGGCAGCACCGACTGTGTGTAGTGTAGTGTAGTGTAGTGTAGTGTATACAGGTGGCTCACGGTCTGGCGGGTCGGGCGAGGCGGGCTCGCAGGCGGCGCACAGCGGCACGGCGCGCGGGGACGCGAGCGCGGGCAGCACCGACTGTGTGTAGTGTAGTGTAGTGTATACAGGTGGCTCACGGTCTGGCGGGTCGGGCGAGGCGGGCTCGCAGGCGGCGCACAGCGGCACGGCGCGCGGGGACGCGAGCGCGGGCAGCACCGACTGTGTGTAGTGTAGTGTAGTGTATACAGGTGGCTCACGGTCTGGCGGGTCGGGCGAGGCGGGCTCGCAGGCGGCGCACAGCGGCACGGCGCGCGGGGACGCGAGCGCGGGCAGCACCGACTGTGTGTAGTGTAGTGTAGTGTAGTGTAGTGTATACAGGTGGCTCACGGTCTGGCGGGTCGGGCGAGGCGGGCTCGCAGGCGGCGCACAGCGGCACGGCGCGCGGGGACGCGAGCGCGGGCAGCACCGACTGTGTGTAGTGTAGTGTAGTGTATACAGGTGGCTCACGGTCTGGCGGGTCGGGCGAGGCGGGCTCGCAGGCGGCGCACAGCGGCACGGCGCGCGGGGACGCGAGCGCGGGCAGCACCGACTGTGTGTAGTGTAGTGTAGTGTAGTGTAGTGTATACAGGTGGCTCACGGTCTGGCGGGTCGGGCGAGGCGGGCTCGCAGGCGGCGCACAGCGGCACGGCGCGCGGGGACGCGAGCGCGGGCAGCACCGACTGTGTGTAGTGTAGTGTAGTGTAGTGTAGTGTAGTGTATACAGGTGGCTCACGGTCTGGCGGGTCGGGCGAGGCGGGCTCGCAGGCGGCGCACAGCGGCACGGCGCGCGGGGACGCGAGCGCGGGCAGCACCGACTGTGTGTAGTGTAGTGTAGTGTAGTGTAGTGTAGTGTATACAGGTGGCTCACGGTCTGGCGGGTCGGGCGAGGCGGGCTCGCAGGCGGCGCACAGCGGCACGGCGCGCGGGGACGCGAGCGCGGGCAGCACCGACTGTGTGTAGTGTAGTGTAGTGTAGTGTAGTGTATACAGGTGGCTCACGGTCTGGCGGGTCGGGCGAGGCGGGCTCGCAGGCGGCGCACAGCGGCACGGCGCGCGGGGACGCGAGCGCGGGCAGCACCGACTGTGTGTAGTGTAGTGTAGTGTAGTGTAGTGTATACAGGTGGCTCACGGTCTGGCGGGTCGGGCGAGGCGGGCTCGCAGGCGGCGCACAGCGGCACGGCGCGCGGGGACGCGAGCGCGGGCAGCACCGACTGTGTGTAGTGTAGTGTAGTGTAGTGTAGTGTATACAGGTGGCTCACGGTCTGGCGGGTCGGGCGAGGCGGGCTCGCAGGCGGCGCACAGCGGCACGGCGCGCGGGGACGCGATCGCGGGCAGCACCGACTGTGTGTAGTGTAGTGTAGTGTAGTGTAGTGTATACAGGTGGCTCACGGTCTGGCGGGTCGGGCGAGGCGGGCTCGCAGGCGGCGCACAGCGGCACGGCGCGCGGGGACGCGAGCGCGGGCAGCACCGACTGTGTGTAGTGTAGTGTAGTGTAGTGTAGTGTAGTGTAGTGTATACAGGTGGCTCACGGTCTGGCGGGTCGGGCGAGGCGGGCTCGCAGGCGGCGCACAGCGGCACGGCGCGCGGGGACGCGAGCGCGGGCAGCACCGACTGTGTGTAGTGTAGTGTAGTGTAGTGTAGTGTATACAGGTGGCTCACGGTCTGGCGGGTCGGGCGAGGCGGGCTCGCAGGCGGCGCACAGCGGCACGGCGCGCGGGGACGCGAGCGCGGGCAGCACCGACTGTGTGTAGTGTAGTGTAGTGTAGTGTAGTGTATACAGGTGGCTCACGGTCTGGCGGGTCGGGCGAGGCGGGCTCGCAGGCGGCGCACAGCGGCACGGCGCGCGGGGACGCGAGCGCGGGCAGCACCGACTGTGTGTAGTGTAGTGTAGTGTAGTGTAGTGTATACAGGTGGCTCACGGTCTGGCGGGTCGGGCGAGGCGGGCTCGCAGGCGGCGCACAGCGGCACGGCGCGCGGGGACGCGAGCGCGGGCAGCACCGACTGTGTGTAGTGTAGTGTAGTGTAGTGTAGTGTATACAGGTGGCTCACGGTCTGGCGGGTCGGGCGAGGCGGGCTCGCAGGCGGCGCACAGCGGCACGGCGCGCGGGGACGCGAGCGCGGGCAGCACCGACTGTGTGTAGTGTAGTGTAGTGTAGTGTAGTGTATACAGGTGGCTCACGGTCTGGCGGGTCGGGCGAGGCGGGCTCGCAGGCGGCGCACAGCGGCACGGCGCGCGGGGACGCGAGCGCGGGCAGCACCGACTGTGTGTAGTGTAGTGTAGTGTAGTGTAGTGTATACAGGTGGCTCACGGTCTGGCGGGTCGGGCGAGGCGGGCTCGCAGGCGGCGCACAGCGGCACGGCGCGCGGGGACGCGAGCGCGGGCAGCACCGACTGTGTGTAGTGTAGTGTAGTGTAGTGTAGTGTATACAGGTGGCTCACGGTCTGGCGGGTCGGGCGAGGCGGGCTCGCAGGCGGCGCACAGCGGCACGGCGCGCGGGGACGCGAGCGCGGGCAGCACCGACTGTGTGTAGTGTAGTGTAGTGTAGTGTAGTGTATACAGGTGGCTCACGGTCTGGCGGGTCGGGCGAGGCGGGCTCGCAGGCGGCGCACAGCGGCACGGCGCGCGGGGACGCGAGCGCGGGCAGCACCGACTGTGTGTAGTGTAGTGTAGTGTAGTGTAGTGTATACAGGTGGCTCACGGTCTGGCGGGTCGGGCGAGGCGGGCTCGCAGGCGGCGCACAGCGGCACGGCGCGCGGGGACGCGAGCGCGGGCAGCACCGACTGTGTGTAGTGTAGTGTAGTGTAGTGTAGTGTATACAGGTGGCTCACGGTCTGGCGGGTCGGGCGAGGCGGGCTCGCAGGCGGCGCACAGCGGCACGGCGCGCGGGGACGCGAGCGCGGGCAGCACCGACTGTGTGTAGTGTAGTGTAGTGTAGTGTAGTGTATACAGGTGGCTCACGGTCTGGCGGGTCGGGCGAGGCGGGCTCGCAGGCGGCGCACAGCGGCACGGCGCGCGGGGACGCGAGCGCGGGCAGCACCGACTGTGTGTAGTGTAGTGTAGTGTAGTGTAGTGTATACAGGTGGCTCACGGTCTGGCGGGTCGGGCGAGGCGGGCTCGCAGGCGGCGCACAGCGGCACGGCGCGCGGGGACGCGAGCGCGGGCAGCACCGACTGTGTGTAGTGTAGTGTAGTGTATACAGGTGGCTCACGGTCTGGCGGGTCGGGCGAGGCGGGCTCGCAGGCGGCGCACAGCGGCACGGCGCGCGGGGACGCGAGCGCGGGCAGCACCGACTGTGTGTAGTGTAGTGTAGTGTAGTGTAGTGTATACAGGTGGCTCACGGTCTGGCGGGTCGGGCGAGGCGGGCTCGCAGGCGGCGCACAGCGGCACGGCGCGCGGGGACGCGAGCGCGGGCAGGGCGGCGCGCCGGCACACGCAGCGCGTGCACACGCAGCGCCCGCAGCCCCAGCAGTGGTGCTGCGCGCACACACACACACACACTAAGCAACTTGTGGGCCAAACACATGCTTTTCTGAGATGGAAGCAAATCGTGGTTATCTTGTAAGCACTCAGGGAGAAGGCAGAAAAGGTGAGTCTGAGTCGCTGGCTTTCTTGGTCTTGGCGACGCACCGCCAACGCGACGTTGACGGATCGTGATGATGTATGGATCGATATGGACCACATCACCCCGAGCCTACCTGCCAAGCGCGAAAGGACGTTGCTATATTTAGTGCCAAAGCCCATCAGCCAATACCTAATGATCACACCCGGTCAACGTCACTTCGCCGTACCGTCCCACTCGCTGTTTGACAAGACTTTCATGCAGCAGTTTGCTCCCTAAATAATTTTCAGCAACCCTTAGACTCGCAGAGGAGACAACTTTCAAACGCCTACCAATAACACAAGCAACACATGCCAACCAATAGTGTAACGTATTGCAGAGAGCTGGAAGTGTATCCCCACCTTCCTGCTGTAGTGGTCGAGTGGCGTGGAGCAGCTGCACTCGGTGACGTTCTTGACGCTCCTCCAGTCCAGCGCGACGGAGCACACCTCCTGCTCTAGCTGCGCCAGGCTCGACGGGATCGAGTCGTCCAGCTTCTGCACATAAACATTTAAAACATATCATTTAGATACAAATGTTACTTGGAGTGATAAAAACATGTATGTTATAAATCACTGGTGGTAGGTTTCTCATATGTCAGAGGCCGCCTGGGTAGGTACCACCGTAATGACTATTTCTCGCGCCAAACAGCAGGGTAAATGCACTGTTGTGTTTCGGATTGAAGGACATTGTACCCAGAGTAACTACCGAACATCTTCAAATCAAATCTTGAGACTTAACGTTTTGTGTCTCAGAATGGCGAGCATAGTGGAATGCCAAGCATCGTTTTGTAATTCAAGATGTTGTATGGTCATGCTACTGCTAATGGGCGGTCATATCAAGGATCCATGTTCACTATGGTTTACTAGCAGTAAAAGCACCTAATTCAACATTATATGAATTCAATAAATAATATCTATTTGATTTGTTACCTCTGTGATGAGCGGAATGTTGTTGGGTTTGGTGTGCGCGGGCTCCTTGAGCGGATGGTCGTGATTGGCGCATTCCAGCTCGGATAATGTGCCGCCCGACTCGTACAACAATCTGCGAACGTACATACATCACTTGTGTCATACAAATCTACACTAATATATAGCTGAAGAGTTTGTTGGTTACCTCTAATCTCAGGAACTACTGGTTCAAATTGAAAAAATATGTTTATGTTGCATAGCCCATTTATTAAGGAATGATATAGATTATAGGCTATATATTATCACGCAATGACCAAATACGAGAAAATTTTATTATTTTTTTGGTCGATATTCTTAACTGATAGTCGAAATTGATTATTTGGGCGTTATTTTAACAAGTATATCTGCACCCGGGCGGAGCTGGGCCGCTTGTGTTAAGTAAATCTCATATCAAATAGAAAAAATACACAAATATTAGGCACATTACTAAACTCATTTGCAAAAAAAACGGGCACCTAAGCAATGAACCATTTCAAATGTTTCTATTGGTTTGTTTAATAATCATAGGTAGTTTTACTTTCACAATTTTGTAAATTAATAAGAAAATAAACGTTTTCGTCAGTATTATCATAAAATTTTGATAAAATTTATGGGTTTTAATGCTAAAGTTCACTAGTAGTGTATGCTCGCCAGTAGTGCATATGCTCGTGAAGTAAAAGTTAACAAAGATTTTTGTTTGTTTTTTCTTTAATAAAGTAAAAGCAGATAAATGTTTAGTATCGAGTGTGACCCCCTTTAGCTGAAATCACAGCTTGAATTCGTCTGGGTATGCTAGCGAGGATATCCCGGATACTTGCTTGCGGAATACGTTCCCACTCCGCGGTAATCACATTCTTCAGCTCTCTGATGGTCTGCGGAGCCGGTTGTACTGATCTCACGCGTCGTTTCAGAACGTCCCAGACATGCTCTATAGGATTGAGCCTGGTTCTGGAAGAAAACCATGTACCCAACCACGGGATGATCGTTTTCTTGTGAGTCGCGCATTGAGAAATCGCAAGTTTTCGTATGTGGACCTTAAGAACAACCTCGAAGAAGTAAGAAATGTGCATATTAGTTTATGGACGGTCAGGACGAGGCTTCTCGCGGCCAATATACGCAGTCATCGCCCGGCCCGCGGCCCTAAGTTACTCCGTGAGCACAGAGTTGTCAGGCTTAGGTTTGCTCGAAATTGTGAGTCATGGACTCAAGAAGACTGGAATAGGGTGTTGTTCTCCGATGAAGCCAGGATATCTCTGTTCGGTGAAGATCGACGTCGGCGAGTGCTACGAAGGCGAGGAGAACGCTTTGCAGAGGCTTCTTTTGAAGAAATCACACCTTATGGTGGGGGCTCTGTTATGTTTTGGGCAGGAATAAATTCAATGGATCGTACAGAGTTAGTCTTCATTGAAAATGGCTCACTGACTGGACATCGATACATAACGGAAGTTCTAATTCCTCATGCACAACCCGCATTGGCCGCTTTAGGCGAAGACTCAATTTTTATGGACGACAACGCTCGCGCCCACCGGTCTGGCGATATGGAAGCGTATGTGCAAGAGGTCGGCATTCGTCGTTTGGATTGGCCAGCTCGAAGTCCCGACCTCAATCCTATAGAGCATGTCTGGGACATTCTGAAACGACGCGTGAGATCAGTACAACCGGCTCCGCAGACCATCAGAGAGCTGAAGAATGTGATTACCGCGGAGTGGGAACGTATTCCGCAAGCAAGTATCCGGGATATCCTCGCTAGCATACCCAGACGAATTCAAGCTGTGATTTCAGCTAAAGGGGGTCTCACTCGATACTAAACATTTATCTGCTTTTACTTTATTAAAGAAAAAACAAACAAAAATCTTTGTTAACTTTTACTTCACGAGCATATGCACTACTAGCGAGCATACACTACTAGTGAACTTTAGCATTAAAACCCATAAATTTTATTAAAATTTTATGATAATACTGACGAAAACGATTACTTGCTTATTAATTTACAAAATTGTGAAAGTAAAACTACCTATAATTATCAAACAAACCAATAGTAACATTTGAAATGGTTCATTGCTTAGGTGCCCGTTTTTTTTGCAAATGAGTTTATAATAACTAATAAGGTTGTATACTGACTTGTTATCAATCTGTAAAGATTCTATTTTGGTCTCAATCTCCACCGAGTCCACGTTTCCGTTCTGATAGTTGACCACTGCGGTCTCCTTGCTGCGCTCGGCTTTCTTGCCAGAAAGTAAGTTCTTGAATGTGTTTATCCTCTGTGGATTAAGATAATATAAAGCTTTTTATAATTAATACAGTTATGCAAAGTTATCGTAAGTCCGACCCGTGACAACAAAAGCAAAAGCAAACGAATCTTCGCGTCGTGAAGTTAAAAAATGTAAAAATTAAACCAAATTCTCGATAATATCCGTAAATAATAGTTTAATTTTAATGCATATATTTCTGGATGTTAAGAATTAAGAAATGGTAAAACAAAACATCAATTAGTAATTAAAGTGGCATTTGTATTAAGCGTTAAACATACTAAGGACTTTCGTTATATTATATACAGGGTGATATTGACACATGTTACATAAATTAACACACATGTTTCTCTTCACCCCAGATGACATTGTATATACTTTGAAAGCAATATGAGAAGATTTTTTTGTCATGAATCGTGATTTTCGTTTTCACGATTTTTGAACTTCCAATATAGATAAGAGTATTTGTACCGCTTAGATGAACTCCAGTTCGGTTAAGAAATTTATTTGAACCAAAAAAAACTCAGTATCTATAGGGGTTGATCAAAAGCCTTGAAACCTAAAATCATGATTTTTGACAAAACTATCAGGCAGGTTTTATTCAAATTTGGCACAATAGTTACTTGGGGGGTTAAGGAACATGTGTTTTAAATTAAATACCATATGACAATATCACTCTGTATAACATATATTTCTAAAGGAAAATCCGCAGTGGTGCGGGGTACCTTGGCGAGGTAGTTGATGTGGTGGTCGAGCGCGGAGCAGTGGTCGACGGCGGCGGGCAGCAGGTCCGCGAGCGGCTCGCGCGGGTGCACGCCACCCTCGTGACGGCAATACATGCCGCGCCAGAACCTGCACACAAATGTACTTCTTAAGGAGTGACACACAGAACATATATGCATGTACGCAGTAATGAGACAGGGCGTTATGTGTCGTAATATGGCAAAACCTTTGATTGTCCAATTGTATTTATTTATTTTTCAAACAATAAATAAATACAACTGGACAATTCAGCGATAAACAAATTCATTTCTTTTACACTGCATATATTTTCTCCTAATCTGTGTATTTAAGTATTATTTTTCTATACTTTACCAACTACTAATTTTCTCGATATAAAGTACCTTATGTACAAGTCTGTACCCGTGACAACGTATGTACAAAATTTTATATTATCAGTTGAGCGGTTATTTATTTTATTACACATTATTGTGCAACACAAAATGAAAAAATATCCACAACAACAATACTTCACTTATATTTACGGTACAATAGGCGGTCCATTCAGTCGGCGTTAAAAAGTACCAGACGAGTAAACAAATTTATATCGAACATATAATATTTAGAATTTTGGTAATAACTAACCTTATGCTTTGCGCGTTCAAATCCGGCTTCAACACATCAGGATAAGCTTTAGGGTTGTAGAGCGGGTTCTTATACTCGTTGAGATGACTCGCCATGTACCCCCAGAGAGAAAACGTGCGCTCTGACAATCTGAAAATCACATAAACTATAATGTACACTATGTACAATAATGTGAATAAACACGATGGACAGAATAATGATATTTATTATATTTAATCTATACTTATACAGGTTGATATTGATACACTGTACTTAATTTAACCTACATGTTCCTCATTACCCCAAGGAACATTGGACATAATAAAAAAAGAATATAAAGAATTTTTTGGTCAAAAATCGTTATTTTTGTTTTCATGATTTTTGGACACCTATAGATGTTGAGCGTTGCTCAACTTCAGTTCGGTTCGGGAACTTACCTGAGTCGTAAAAAGAATCGGTATCAATAGGAGTTGATGAAAAATCTTGGAACATAAAATTGCGATTATTGACAAAACTATCAGGCAGTTTTTGATCAAACGTTGTACAATATTACCTATGGGGTTTAGGAACATGTGGTATAAATTAAATACAATATGTCAATATCACCCTGTATATGAAGTTGAAGAGTTTGTTTGTTTGCCACCTCTTATCTCAGGAACTAAAACGACCACGAAATACGAATAAAATTTCCTATGTACTACATTTTCCACCACTGCTTCTCAGCTTCTATTATGTATAGCCTATGGCATTCCTCGATAAATGACCTATCCAACATAAAAAAAATCTCTAACCAATCGTCCCTGAGATATGGAGGTATCCAACAAATATTCTCTTCAACTTTATACATTAGTATAGATTATTTCGTATTTCCAATTAATAATAATACCAGTAATACACATGTCAGTTCATTACCTGAGGTCTCGTCGGTCCTTCTCGCAGTTGCCGATGAATGTTCCGTACTGGCACGCGTGCGCGTGGTCGTGTAGCGTCAACAGAAACCGCTCGTTGAACTGGAACGCCTGATACAACCATACGTAGAGTTGAATAATATTCCGGAAAAAAAAACAAAAAGGAAAAATAATGGAAAAATTCAATTAACGAGCTTTATTGGAACTTGTAAATCGTGCAATTAATTTAAAGTCTAAATTTAGGGTAGGGATCAAATTTAATAGTTGCCAGTTGAACAAAATAAACCGATAATCATTATATAGTATTATTTGTAAATAAAATGTAACCAAATTTATTCATAAAACAAGACATCCTATTTATTTATATTTGGACTTAAGTTATTATTCACCCAGTTTTATCAGTGAAATTTCAAATTAAGAATTCCAAATGTAAAAATATCCGGATATTATTGCATTTTCAATGACCACACACATAAATGTGTGATATTAACTAAACATCATGAATCTAAGAAGTCACACATTTCTAATCATCCGACATGAGTTATTCTATGACTTGGAATGAGGTTCTGTGGAAACGCTGAAAAGTTTTTAAGCTTTCCACTTCTAAAAATCTGTACTATTATGTACGCTATTCACCTCGAACTTAGTGTATTGCTACGAGGCAAGACAGAGAATATGGAAATTTGGTGGATCGGAAACCAAGGATGAATAGAAATAAACTGGTCATTGTTTTACGAATTAATCTAATTAATATATTTTCTTAATTCAACACAAAGTGTTTCTGAAATATGTAATATACACATAATCACGATATTCAATAAAAAAATATATCCTATTTCATAGTTATACGCTTTACTAGTTTTTTTTTCTATTCACCCTTGTTCTCATTCACTCCATTTTAGGAAGGCAATAGACTCTTACCTCTGGCCTTTGCCTAAGCAGCTGCCATGTGCAATCGAGTAGTTGTGTGAATACAGGCGAGCGCTCGCGGCCGTCGCACGCGATGTGCCCGCACCGAGCAGTGAACTTGTGACCGAACGACAGCCAGTCCTTCTCGATCAGGGCCTGGAAATTAATATAGAAAAGAGTTACTAATTAATGTTTTGATATAAATTTAGACGCTTTAAAAATATATAGCCGCATGTATGAAGATATGTGCCTCACATGGCGATTGCAAAATTTTTGAAAAGATCACTTTGTAATATTTAATTTTTCAATAATTCACCGCCATTATCAAAGACAAATATAATAATAAAATTATAATTGAAATGACAATTTTAACATAAATCAAAATAGAAATTGCGATGGTACTTACCCAGGCTTCTTCACACATATGAGAGACATTACACCAGCGAATGTTTATAGTAAAGTTATTATAGTTTTGTACCTGGTACCCGTTGATGATGCAGTAGTGCCGTTCGAGGCACAACTGCTGTAGTATAGTGTAGCATAGTATAGTATAGTATAGTGTATGGCACAGTACCTGGTACCCGTTGATGGTGCGGTAGTGCGGCTCTAGAGACAGCGCGGCGAGCGAGGTGACCTGCGCCGTGCGGTCCCAGCCGTCGCTGCAGTGCACGCACACGCTCACACCACTCTCGATGGCGCACGCGATCCACCATGATGTGTCCAGGATCGACCTATAAGCACCAAATTATATTAATAAATACACCCGACAGTCACATGCGTTACTGCGACCTGTCGGTGTAGTTAAAACAAATATTTATTTGGGCTCACACACAGGCGGCGGTTAACCAACTGGGCCACGGAGGTTAGCAGACTCTTAATCTAATAAAAATATTGCTAAATTCCGTGGTATGTACACATGAACTAATTTATAAAGCTCTTGACGAGATGACCATATTTCTTAAATGAGCAGAATTACTTTAGTACTTTGGTACACTTACTTGATATGCTTCAGCCAACCGGAAGACTCGAGCCCGCTGAGGAAAGAAGACATTGTCGGCGTGTTCTGCTCACAAGCTGGGGAAAATAAAATTACATCTTATAACTCGTCAAACGGGGCCCCTTTCGACTTAGTCTCCCTAGACTCTATAATTGTCACAAGGCTCTATAATTTTCCATAAGCTATTGAACCCCATTGGGCCAAATCCGTAGGCGAGATCTTTGGTAAGCAGTAAACTTTCTATGGATACTACATAATATCATAGTGAGTGAACAATAACACGAACACCGAATGTTTATTAAACCTAATAAGAAAAAAATGCATTTCTTTAATTAATTTCAATTATATGAAGCTAATTATATACCTGTTAGTATCACAATTAAAATAATTAATTTACCACTTTGAATAAGGAACAAAAACATGCACACACGCATGCACTCAAAAATATGTTTTGTACGCTAAACCTGTGCGGCTATCACATCCCAGGTGTTATTTCTATACAAAATATGCCCGAAGTTTGATAAAATTCATCGGTTTAATAATATTTAATTCATATTCAGGAAAACTACATACATACATAACTGTCACGCGTCTCTTCCATAGGGGTAGGCGGAGACTATAGCCCGCCTAATTGCTCGATCATGACATATCGCACCCCCGGTGCAACAATGTCACTTTTGCAAAAATGCAACTTTTCAGGAAAAACATTTGAAACTTTGACATCGTATAAAAATATGATATTTCAAGACATAGACAAGTTGAGCAGCTTCTATCAAAATATCAACATTTAATTTACTGTTAAAAAAATTATGACCAGGTAATATTCTAAAAAATATAAGATTATTTCTTTATACCTTCCAAACTTGCAATTTTTGCATAAGTGACATTGTTGCACCGGTGGTGCGATATTACTTTCGCTTCATTCACTTTCATCAACATCTACATGCATTCTCGTTGATCCAGTGTACATTTGATCCTTGTTGAGGGTTTCATCGATTTGGATGGTGTAGGTTCGGTGAAGTCAACCCCTATCGACTCTTCCATCCACACACACCTCGTAAACTTTATTTTAGTGCTGTAACAAATACGTACTTTCGACTAATTTCTGTAAACTCTTCCTCATAACGTGTATGTTGCCGATGCCCATAAACTGAAACTTGATGTTCTCGTAGAACGCCTCGTTTTCATAGCCCTTGCCGGCAGCTCGGTTCACCATCGCGTTTATCTGTGGGTGTAAATAAAATAAATACACCCAACAGTCATACAGTCTTGATCCGACATTACGTGTTCACGACATTTCCGTTTTTTGTCGTGGGTATCAGGAACTACGAGAGACTTGGAGCAAACAAACATCCAGACCCAAACCAAATTCCTGGGGATAACACAAATATTGATACCCACGATGTGATTTATGTAAAAAGAATTAAAAATGATACAACTCAGTACCCTTGGTCTGGTGTCGACGACATACATGTAGCCGCAGTTGGGGTTGGCTCGGCGGATCAGATCCAACATCTGCTCGTCTTCCATGCATCTGAAAACATAATTATGGAAATGATCATCATGTTAGCTTCTTGATTAATCTGATAGAATCTGATATAGATTTTCGTAAAAAAAAATTTAAAAAAAAATTGCAAGTAGTGGTCTATTCATTGTGAAATTGTTTCACGAATAATTGCTTCCCAATTAATACGTTTTATGTAATATTCAATCTTTAAAATTATGAAAGTTTCCTTTAATTCAACGCACAGAATTTGGTTTATTACATGGCATGGTCCATTAGCAAGTTTAGGAAGTATGAGCCATTGAAATAACAACATTATTTACGGATTTTATCGCGAATTTGGTTTTATTATTACATTTTTTCATTTCCCGACGTTTCGTTTACTTTACAGCTTTCGTGGTCACGGGGCGGAATGTAAGGTACGAGCCAAGTAAAGCGACATTTAGTGACAACAGTAATTAGTTAATTACCTGGCAGAAAACCCGCTGAGTGGCTGGCTGCAGCGCGCTATAGCTGCCTTGTTGTGATGCAGGTAGGCGAGGACCGGCAGCCGGCCGCGGGACCTGAAGCTGGCGCTGCCCAGCAATACAGCGGTGGACGCACGAGCAGGCACGTATATTTCGCTAGGGTATGTGTCGCAGAGCTAGAGAATATCATTGAAATTTCATTATAATTAAGAACTGCCTTTGATCAGAGTTTAGAGGTAAATCAGTGTTGGAATTGGGATAGTGGTGGAGAAAAAAAAGTTTTATGTTCGAATTAAAAATGCTCCAGAATTGGATGTGAGCATATGTAAAAGTAAAGGAGTTAGCAGGCCGGCATAATTGTTTCCATTGGCATGGGACTGCCGTCCGATGCCAATGGATACTCTGCCTGGGCGGCATTGGCACTTTCCATCAGGTGCAATGCCGCCACTATGCCAGGCCAGTATATAAAAAAAAAAAAAAATCATGTCATATTGCAGGAAAACAGGTCCTTAATATTAATTGCCTTGGAAATTGACTTTCGAAGACATATTTAGGAGAAAAACGAACTCGTTTAGAATGAAACATTCATTTTGAAAAATCGGTTTTACAATTTAATCATAACACAGTTGCTCAAAAATTACTCACAGCGCGGATCAAAAAGTTAATTAATTCTACATTCTATATATCCTGACCTCATAGTCTTTGTTGGCCGTGCACAGCACCCACTGGTCGTTGGGCACGTTCATGCGCTGATACTCAGTCTGGATGTCGAAGAAGTTCCATCCAGCCGACTTGGGTAGGTCGTCAGGCGTGGACTTGTAGTGGAAGCAATACAGCTCGTCGATGTGGACTAGAGACAATATCAAAAAGGACAAAATTAAGTGGAATATATTAATAAAGAATATGAAAGTGATGGCATTTAGGAATTCTAACATGCATACCTTTTTTTTTCACTGAAATTGATGGTTCCGAAACAGAATCGAGATAATATTTTCACAAATATATCGGCTTACTCGAAACCAATCCCGAAACAAGGCACACCTGTGTCGGCACAACTAGACAGTACAACTGATTTTACAGCTCATGTATATTCGCTCATCAAGGAAATACCACCATCTCTAGTAAAGTCCATAATTTGACATGTAATTTTTGCACATTAGGAAAACACTCATTTTTCATATTTTATTTTATTAAATGGCGAGACGAGCTTGCCGTTCTACTGTTGGTAAGCGATACGATCACTCATGAGCAGTTGCAATATGTATATGAATTACAAAGCAATGCTTGGCACTCCATTGTGCTAGCCATCCTGAGACATAAGATGTAAAGTCTCAATATGTCCAGTAGTATATGTCAACCTCAATACAACATCAACTCCTTGTGGAAATGCCTGGACGAAGCCTCAGTTCATCATTGAATTTCGTAGGACTATAGTAGCATAATTCTTGGATTTACCAGGCTGGCTGAGCCTCAGCAGTGTCTGGTGCATCTCGTGGCAGTCTCTCTCGCGAGGTATCACGAAGAACACCGACTGGAAGGTCTTTGTGCGCACCAGCAGCGGCGAGCCCGTCGTCGTGATGGGCAGCCGCTCGACTGATGATATGTGCATCAGAAGGATCTGAAAGAGAAGTGAAGAAGACATTTGTGCCATCAACCTTATGTTACTCATAAGGTTGAAAATATGGGTCTTATTTAGCCGGGACGTAATTTTCCAAGACGTTGTGACGAATGTTTATTTGGTCCGGTTGCGAGTTTTGTAGCGTCTTGCGTAGTTTCATGAGAATTGTTTGAATTTCTAAATCCCCTCTCCTACGATTGGTCCTGGTCTTAAATAATTTAAATGTAACGTCAAGTGGCTGTTCTTAAGTAAATTCATAGAGGACAAGGTCTGTAAATAAAAGATTAAACCCACACAAGGAAGCACAGAAATCGTGTAAATGAGGGAATTACTTGCCTCAAAGACCTAAAATAAGTTTCGACGCGATGCTAATTGGACGATCCAAGAGATCATGTGAAAGATATTAATTTATTTCTTGTCTGTACTAACTAACAAGTTCAGCACGATGAAAATTTGTCAACTACAAAATCTATGTTGAATCTCCTTCGAATTGCTAATACAATTTTAATTTCACTCACCCATGTCTCCTTTCTCATCTCATGGTCGACAAAGATGAGGTGTGTTGTGGCGAAGTAGAGGGTGCCCTTCGAAGGATTTCGCAGGTTGTACTTGTCCAGAAGTTGCACATTTTCCAGCTGTAACAAAATAAACACTCATTATCATTTACAAATAATATTACGAGAAAATACAAACGGAAGTAATGTATGTCGGCAATGTGTGCCTGAGCCTCAATATTCCCGAATCTCGAACGAGGGGTCGACCGAAGAAGCGCTGGCTAGATGTCGTCAAGGAAGATATGAGGGTTAATGGCCTTACTATTGAGGATGTCTAAGACCGGGCGAAATGAAGGAGAATTAGCCGAAAGGCGGATCCTGGCACCGGTCAGGATAACGCAAGATAGAAGAAGAAGAAAAGATTACGAGTACATACAAAAAAATTGACAGAGTATGGTAAACTATAGTACAATTTTAAGATGCACTCCTTGATAGACAGTAAAAGTGGCTAATGACGATTGGGGCTACTGAGTGTGACACTTGACACTCCAGCGCATAGTGTGACTGTAGAAGTTTCCAATTCTAAAATATCACAATACTTTTTTTAATGAATATCAACTCATTTTTTTAAATAATCAGACGAAATCTTGTAGCAACTGTCACTGATACACGTTGTCTCGAGAAAATGCAAATTATACACAAAGTAAACAGCACAAAGTCGCGAGCATTAGCTAGTTTAAAAATAAGACATTTGTTTTTAAAATTAACAGTTTACTAATTAGGAAAAGCTGCTTTAACAAAACAATAGCATCTCTTGTTTTGTAACATCACAGTGGCTTTGTCGAGGTTTTATTACTCAAGATCAAATGCCATGCGACAGCGATAAACATTATTTTTTCACATTTACAGTACAAGGGTTTCAGAAACGAGTTCACGGCCAAAATTAGTATCAGATTTTAATCTGTCTTAAAAAGCAGCTCCGAAAATAGACCTATTGGGTGGAAAATTTATAAATTTGCCCACGTCGATTTATCTTAATTAGTTTATTTTTGAGATCGACCCTTAAATAGCTACTACATGGATCAATAAGTCCCGAGACTAACCCAGAGATGGGGCTCGTAGTAAACCAGTAACCACGTCTTTCTAGAGTACTAACCTTTGCTTGAAACGCGTCAAAATTTTAAGTCGATCGGACCAGAAACAGCTGAGTTATCGAGGTTGGAGTAAAGTTGTTTTGTAGTTTGTTTAAAAAATGGAAAAAACAGAGTTTCGTGTTCTGATAAAACATTGTTTTTTAATGAGTAAAAACACCGTGCAAGCGAAACTATGGATTGAAAAATGTTACCCGGACTCTTGTCCATCAGAAGCAACGATTTGTCGGTGGTTTGCCGAGTTTAAACGTGGTCGTACCGACACAAATGACGCGGAACGCTCGGGTAGACCTGTGGAAGCCGTTACACCGGAAAATATGAGTGAAGTGATAAAAATTATAATGAAAGATCGTAAATTCAAGCTCCGTGAGATTGCTGAGATGACACAGATATCATATGGAAGTGTATTTACTATCCTTCATGAAAAATTGAGCATGAAAAAGGTATTTTCCAAGTGGGTGCCGCGATTGCTTTCGATGGAACAAAAGCAACAACGAGTCGATGATTCAGAAAGCTGTTTATCGCTATTTACTCGCAACAAAAAATATTTCTTGCGTCGTTACGTGACCATGGACGAAACATGGATGCATCACTACACTCCAGAGTCGAAGCGGCAGTCATCTGAGTGGCGCACAGCTGGCGAAAGCCGTCCGAAGCGTCCGAAAACGCAGCAGTCAACTGGCAAAGTCATGGCGTCAGTTTTTTGGGATACGCATGGCGTGATTTTCATTGACTACCTCGAAAAAGGTAAATCGATCAAGAGTGATTATTATATTGACTTGCTGGTGCGTTTGAAGGAGGAAATCGCAAAAAAAACGACCGCACATGCAGAGAAAAAAATCCTTTTTCACCAAGACAATGCACCCTGCCACAAGTCAATGAAAACAATGGCAAAATTGAACGAATTGGGCTTTGATCTGCTTCCCCACCCCCCCCCTACTCGCCAGATTTAGCCCCCAATGACTACTGGCTCTTTGCTGATCTTAAAAAAATGCTCCAGGGAAAAAGATTTGGCTCAAATCAAGAGGTCATCGCTGAAACTGAAGCTTATTTTGAAGCGAAAGATATTTTTTTTATAAACATGGTATTGAAAAATTGGAAAAGCGTTGGAACGATTGTATCACCCTAAAAGGTGATTATGTTGACGAATAAAAAAACATTTTGCAAAAAAAATGTTGTTTTCATTGTTAGTCTCGGGACTTATTGATCCATGTGTTATAAGGAACGCTTCTAATTATAATCCTTAGTTATGAACATTTTTTTAAAGATCAAAGACAAGCATACCAGCTCGATGGACCTGTAATATCAAATACCAACATCGTTTTATGGCGTAGGGTCGGAATATGAGCAAACAGGTCACCTGATGGTGAGTGATCATTGCCGCCCATGAACATTCACAAAGCTGGGTCATGGATGTGTTGCCGGCCCATCAAATCGAGAGGAGAGCGGGAAGGTAAAATGATGGGATAAAGAAAGGGATATAGGGCATCCAGCAATCTCACTCATCGAACAAAATGCGACAGCAAAAATGTCGCTTACATCGATTTTCCGTGAGACAGTGGTTCCGCCACGTACTAGCCTGCCAATTCATGCCGAGTCATGACTGACACCAGTGTGGCTCCACAAATTCCATAAAATATATCCCTATTCCCTTTCGGTCTTCCAAAGTACATTGAGGGAAGATTAACAGTTTTACTCATGTTATAAACCCTAAGACCCTTCATCCTACGCTTTAATCAAGTTCAAAACGAGTCATCTAAACATGTTTAGTTTATTAAAGCGAGGCGAGGTCGCCACCCCATAACTTTGGCAACAGACGACAAAGTTTTGCGCCAAACATATTTTTCTAGTACTCTTAATTCACAAAGTTTGTATAACTAGAATGCTTTGAACAAAAATACCTTATTTAATGTTAACCATAGACTCTTTTTACAACCTTAGAGAGAAATATTAAAATATTTTAATGTAATATCTGAAAATAAATTTTCAATCTACATCACTAGGTTATTTAATTTACTCCCCGTCCGTACTCGCAGGATGCTTTCAATTCGCAAGCGATTGCCAGCGAGCTAAGAAGTAATTCAATAAATAATACCAGACGAAGCGTTAACTCCCCGTGCATTGTACCGCAATAGAATTCTCTAGATTTTCTAGATTATAAAGGGAATGGGAATATTTGTGTGGACCAAACACTAATATGGGAGGATGTAAATAAAAATAAGTAAATAACACGCAACAGTGTGATACAACAGATCGAGTCTTGTGTGGGTATCAGGGACTACAAGACTTTCGCACAAACATTTCTCTCGGTGCAGGGATCCAACCCACGGCCTCTTGTTTCACTGGCGGCATCTAACCGTCTGCGCCACGCAGGCTGTCAAATAAATGTATGTATGTACACAACATTTACATATTTCAACATGCATTTCGTTTTCTTGTAGTATCTTATTAATCTTTTACATTCTACTCATAGGTAAAAACAACTTCATAAAGATTATTTCCAGTGTCAGCAGATTTTAATACTATCATTTTGTATATTTTGAAAACAGTTTATTTTGAATTCATACTATTCCATTACAAAGGCATACTTTGTTATTATGGACATGCATAAAACATTTAAAAAAATTGCAAATATTTGTACGTCCTTTTTTTAAACCATCACATAAGTAGTCAAACTTTTCTAAAACTTTTTAAGCCATCCCCTTAATCAATGCAGGACAAAGATGAAAGGCTCCAAAGCTGTCCGTGAGATGACAAATAGGCAAAATTAAGTTTTCGTCAGCCTTTGACAACGGATGCTGAAATACGTGGGAGGGAAAGGGTATCACTCCCTTGGCTATTTTGCTTACCGAACCGTCAATAGTAATCAGTCTTCATTACAGCACAAACTGGTCCGATTGGGGTAATGCCACAAATCTAACGTGATTATCCAGATTTGTTGCTTTTTCGCTCGGCTAGTGAGATTTCAAGAAGGCAATTACCTTCATGCCTCCTTCCACCCCTTCCTCCCAAATATGCTATGTAAAAAAATAATATCAAACGAGAATGCTCAGTTTACTATGAAACTTAGTATCGATGCGAAAACTTTTCTGTCTCGATGAAAGCTACTTTTTGTATACTGTACTGTATCAGCATATATACGTCCCACTGCAGGGCACGGGCCTACTCTACAATCGAGAACACGATTGAGAGTGGTTAGGCCATATAGTCCACCACGCTGGCCTAATGCGGGTTGGCGGATTTACATACCATATAAATTCTTATAAATCGCTATGGTATTATACAGGTTTCCTCACGATATTTTACTTCACCGTTTTAGTGCGTAGTGATTGATTATATCAATACACTCATGACTTCGAAAAGTCAGAGGTGTGCCCTGAGATTCGAAGTCGCGACCACCGTGAACATGAGGGCAGCCGTGTCTAGTCCGTTTAACAACAGGCCACCACGCACTTACTTTTTGTATAGGGAAATATATATATATATTTTCAATAATTATAAACGCAATTGCGACCCAGGCCGGGAGCTCTCAGAGAAATGAATTTGAAGACAAATAAAATATTCTCTTCGGATCTGTGAACATTTTGTGAAATGTAAAATGTGATGATAATTACTTTATTTTATAAAAATCGGTCGGAGGAGTGTTTGAGGAAAACGTTTATGGACAAACTATAAAAAACTTGCGGCCGGACCAGCTTCACCGGGGTACAAATAGATTTCTGTACAATAATATGTAGGTATTATACAATATACATATAAACCTTCCTCTTGAATCACTCTATCTTTTAAAAAAACCGCATCAAAATCCGTTGCGTAGTTTTAAAGATTTAAGCATACAAAGGGACATAGGGACAGAGGAAGTGACTTTGTTTTATACTATGTAGTGATGCTAAACATTAATTTTAAACAGTATTGGTTTCGGGATCAATGATATTTTTACCGATACTATGAATAAGCAGAACTATGATATAATAAAGATTATCACACATCTCTATTATTTACACCCTTTTTTCTTTTACCAAGCACATAAAATTATAAAATAAAATATCAACAAAGGATATCTTCCTTACATTAATTTGTCGGATGACGGTAATAAAAAACTCATTGTGTTAATTATTTAATTATAATTATCACCACACGTTATAATTAACGGATTAACGATTTATCCGAATATCTGCGATAACTTGTTACTTTATAGTAAACACGCGTATGTCTATGCTTCACTGCCGACTGCTGGATCTCGAATGACTTGCCTACGGTTCGGAGGCGGTTTATATTGCAAACTGTCATGCTCCCACCCTTACTCTGACTGTGGGTAGTGAAATAGAACCACAATCGGGTTTCCTTTAATAAAATTACTTCTACAACTACCCGTAGATTCCTAAGGGCCGATTTACAATTATTTAACATGTGGGCTCTACATAAGATCACCCCGACAAATTTTTAATCAAATTTGTAATTTAGACCTAATACAAACAAGAAAAATCAACTGTATTAGCTAAAATTCAATTATTTAAACCTTTTATTGAAAACTACAAACACAGTGAAAAAAAAAACATTTTATATATTTTCAACGCTCGCTTACGTCACTATTGATGCCTTTATTTCAGTAACGCGTTGTGGTCAGCCTAAGCCTAAACATATGATCTACCCTCGTTTCTTTGACGTAGACTAATGTAGGCACGGCGCCCCAAGGCATAAGAGTGGGCGGTGTTTATTGCCTCATAACTCATCGTGTAAGATGCTAGTCGAAATGGCCTTCAATATTACCATTCTATTTTTGTTTCTTTTGTGTTTTTATTCGTATAAAAATATATCACATTCTACCTTACCCTATTATCTAAGATTTGTGGGATGTGATCTGCAATAAATAAACAACATACAAACATAAACTAACGCCTTTTACCCCAGAGGTGGGTAGAGGTTGCCCTGGTAGCGACCAGGACACCCACGTTTCGGCTTGTGTACTACGTCCCACGATGTGATAGCGGGCGAACCTGTCGCCATATAAATATTATATTAAATCGTACATATTTCTATGGTAAAATTATTTTACATTAGCAAGATCTTAGACATCTGCATAAATGGACGTAAAGATTAAAAAGTGATCAAATGCATCTAATGGTACTTAAATACAATTCTATGAAAATACTTATCAACATAATTTATTTCTTTTGACTGACTCGGTGGCGCCGTGTACTACGGTACGATTACTATGCTGAGGTCTCAGGTTCATATCCCGAGTCGAGCAAAGTTATATTGATGGTTTCTTTCATTAGCAGCCTGAAGTCAGAAAGTGTCCGATATTGCGATAGACTCGTCTTTCACAACGTGGAATGGAACACACAAGATGAAACATGGGTGTTCTGACAGCACCTCTGCCTACCCCTTCTGGGAAAAAAGCATGAGATCTGTGTATGTGGGTATAATTAAATTACCATCCCGCTGCCGCTGTTTCCTTGCGCCGCGCTCAAAGTCAAGGTCAAACAGTAAGCCGAAAGGCAGGGCGGCGGATAGCGTCTCATTTGCATATCAACACGATAAAACCTAGCTAAATGTAAATATTAAGGGAATACGTGGGCATTTCGTTAAATGATGTGACTCTACTGTGAATGGGCGCGAGAATTATCAAAAGGAAAGCTTTTTCAGCTAGGTAAAATTTTGGGATGTGACCAGTGTAAATTGACTTCGATGGTTTAGAAAGAATACCGTTGTGGAGCCTAAGCAAAAGCAGAGGTAATATATGTAGATCGTTTTGAAAATTAATACTGTTATTCCTCGAGATGTCCTGATAAACATACTAAAAGTGCCCAAGGTGAGCTCGCGGCGGGAAAGGGAAAAAAGGTCCCTTTTACAGTTTTTTTTTTCTGTATCTCGAAAACCATTGCTCAAATCTTTACAGTTACTTCGACATTAATAAACTACATTAAATGTTCTACTTAGTATGTAATGTGCATTATTACTTTGAGAAGCACGAAAGCTGATAGACACCCAGTTATTAACTATTTGGCGTAAATTAATCAGTAGAAGATAGGATACCAACTTATGTTAACAAATATCGTCTGGGGAACGACAATGTCAAAAGTTAAATCAATTTCCAGCTATAACAAACATTGATAAAAGATCCATTTTGATATTACGTTTCAAACGTCGAAGTTAAGAGACTACACAAAGATAAACATGAAAATGCCCTTCAAAAGTATATTGGCATTGTTCAATAAATAACAAAAAATAATCTTCTAAAAGTGTCCACCCCAACAAAAATAACAAATCAATGCGCGACCATTCAAAACAACATAGGTCAAAGATTCTTAAACTTTGTTCCGTTCGGGCCCTCTTCTGCAAATAATATTGGCTGATAACGATTACAAAGCAGGTGTAGGAATCAACAGATCACAGAATACATATATACAAATATTCCCACCAAACAGTGTAAACACAATACACGTTGTAGCCAGAGTTACTACTGGACATAATGAGACTTAACATCTTTTGTCTCAGGATGGCGACCACAGCAGAATGCAAAGCATTGCTTTGTAATTCATGGGGTTGTTTGTTTTTGTTACTTTCAATGAGTGATTGTATCACTAACCATGACACGAATAGCATGCTCATCTTAACAAGCATAAAAAAAAGATAAAACAGACTATAGAAAAAATGGCTATGGTAATTTTAAGGCCAGCCTTTACTCAGCAGCGTTATTCCTGTGAGAGACGCCTGTTTCCGTGTTAATCATTGGAGATGGACAAGGAAGTGTCTTCATCTTATGCAAATATTATTTCGTTTTCAAATTCCAGATAATGTATTGATTACATATTTGGAATCGAACGTATGTTCAAGTTATTGGAGCAAGGAAGATGATTTTATTATAAATGATGCTAACGACCGAGCAAATTGGCGTAGACTGTTTTAGTATTTTCATTAAGTCGCATTTTCGTCTTGTATATCTGTATCAGCCCATACGTCCTATTGCAAGGCACGGACGTCCTTTACAATTGAGAGTACGTTTAAGTTGCAGTTTCATAAAATCCAATCCCTAGTGGGGCGAGGAAACTTTGCGAACCATTGGCAAGTTTACACGCACAAAGATGAACAATGGAGTCCTTCAGACGGCCGTGACGGCGAGCCTTTGTCACTTCATCTTCAACTGAACGGTCCATTTGGCGCCGAGTGGGACCCGTTCCGTAACACCAACATTTCTTTATTAACATACTGTAAGACTGAAAGGGTTTTTGTGAGGAGAAAATATTCGTAAATATTTTGTTGGGTCTAATGGTTTGTATGTGTAGGATGACGGTAATAAAATCCATTGTGTTAATTATTTAATTATAATTATCACCACACGTTATAATTAACGGATTAACGGTTTATCCGAATATCTGCGACAACTTGTTACTTTACACACACACTTTAGTAGACACGCGTTTGTCACTGTTTCACTGCGGACTGCTGGATCTCGAATATCTTGTCTACGATCCGGACGCGCTTTATATTGCAAACTGTCATGCTCCCACCCTTACTCTGACTGTGGGTAGTGAAATAGAACCACAATCGGGTTTCCTTTAATAAAATTACTTCTACAACTACCCGTATATTACTGACGGCCGATTTACAATTATTTAGCATATGAGCCTTACATAAGAACACCCCGACATATGCTTTTAAGCTGTAGATATTTTCAAATATTTTTCCTTTTAAACACCATTTGCGATAGTAGATTATCCAAATAGTGTTATCATATTTATTACGTATTCATAAAAATTAAGTTATCATTGTTATATTTTTAAAGACTTTCATCATTATCACCATCTCAGCCACAGGAAGTCCACTGCTTAACATAGACCTACCCCGAGGATCTCTACATCGACCTGTTTAAGATTTTCTTTAAGAAAATTATTTTCCCAGTAGATTAATCGTATACGCAAATGACCCAAGACCTAACCAACAACAAACATCCCAACATTAACATTTAACAAGCCAGACTAAAAACTGTAGCAGGAGAATATTTATATAAATTATTCATTTTACCTAAAGGTACAACCGGGGCTCAGCGTGCCAAAGTAGGGGCTTAACGAACAATGCGGAACAAAAATAAAAATAACTAAAAGGATTACAGCGACTTAGGTTGTGAAAGCACAGAAAGTGTCGAAAGGGGTTCAAAGCGAATGAGCTTTCTAATTTTCTTCCCAGCTAGAGGTGATAATTGAAAGATTTGTTTGTACAATATTTAATGAAGAGGCGCCTTAGCAGGCCGGCATAATTGTTTCCATTGGCATGGGACTGCCAATGGATACTCTGCCTGGGCAGCATTAGCGCTTACCACCAGGTGCAACGCCGCCATTATGCCGGAATATTATAAAAAAAATTGTTTATTATAATTGCCTCACTAGCGTAGCTATCCTAGGTACGTTTACAAAACTAAGACCTCGGTTTCGCATCCCGGGCTGGGCAGTGATGTTGGATTTTTCTATTGATTATCAGCAAAATCAGGAATTTGTGCTCGCTATGGCGATGAGCTCGCCATCTATACTACGAGTATGAGTAGAAGTAACAGTAAAATAGCATGTATCGCCGGCCTATGTCAAATTAATTAGCAAAGAAACAATGGCTTTAGCAACCTTCATACCCAAAATACGATAATGAATAGAATTCATCCTGCATTGTGGGTGAATTTCATATAAAAAATAGAATACGTAGAAATAAATTAAATATAAGATCAGAAATAGACTTAAATAAAATTAAATATATAATTAATATAAAAATTAAATTGATAGATGTTGAGTTTCTATATCTGTTAACATTTATTAAAAATCCCATATTGTCGTAAGGTGATATCACCAAGATATGGTTAATTTAACGACTTGGTAGCGTGGCCACGTTTACATTAACAAGAAAAATAAATTTTAATCTTTACTTTCATCAGGGACACTGAATAAAAGAAACATTTTAGAAAAAAAACCTTTGTTGCATTCTTTAATAAACATTCGACGTGTTCCACCTTACTTTGTTGGACAAAACAAAAATATTATTTTTAAATAAACCGTCCTATAACCCACGCCGTTGTAGCTGGTACAAAGCGGATTTCTCCCAAGATCCTAATCTCAAAGGAAAAGCTTCAGGTAGCTTTGATGTACGGCGTGGACGTCACGTGTGGTTCAAGAGCTTCCTTGTACTATCAAAGAGGAAAGAGGATTTGGCTTCGCTGAGTGCTACAGCGTACCTGTAGGTAAGTTGAATAACCTTTGGGGCGTAGTTGGTTACGACAGCTGTATAACGAAGTGATCCTTGTATTCGTAGAAATGTTTGTGCAGGCCACAAATATCCGTTTCGGGTTCGAATGTTTTGAGATCGATAAGTTTCTTGTCGTTACTGTTTTTTTTTATTGCTTTGAATGGCGAGACGGACATGCCATTCGACTAAGCGATACGACCGCTCATGGACAGTAGCAAAACCAAATATCATCATCATTGATTCGTATCGTCATAAACTTCGATCGTCCGAAGATTCGAACTTCGTTTCGGATTTTCAGAGTAGGGCCCCAGTGATACCCTTTCCCTCCCACCTATTTCATCATCCGTTGTTAAAGGCCGACAAAAACTTTTGACAATTTGTCATCTCATCGACAGCTTTGGAGCCATTCATGTATTTTCTGTACTGATTAAGGAGATAACTGAAAAAGTTTTAGATAAGTTTGACTACTCACGTAATGGCTTAAAAATAGGATGGTCGTATCGCTTACCATCAGGCGAACGGCATGCTCGTTTCGCATTCATTACAATAAAAAAAGCTTACAAATTACAGTTACAACACGCCAATGAGAACCCGGCTTAAGGTATTCAAGAGACTATGGCAGAAATTCACCCGTCGATAAATCTATCAAGGAAAATACACAAGACTGAAATCTGAACCATCCTTTAACCAACTTAGGAACTTCGGCGAAAATTAACAACTCCTGTAACTCAAATCGGGAGTTGGCGAAGTTGTAATTACGAAGTATGAACTCTAGATGAAATTAATACTATTTTCTGGATGTTATGTACAATACGCTTAATAATAATAGCGAGCTATAAGCTTCTTGTATATACATGGTATTAAGTCAGGTTTATTGTATGAGGTATTCTCGATCTTGGGATGGTGCACATAGAAGACTAGGAAGACATATGCTTCTCAATCCTACTCAATCGTACTCTCGATTGTAGAGAAGGCCCGTGCCCTGCAGTGGGACATATATGGGCTTATACAGATATATAATACTTGTCATTTACTTTAGCTATATGCATTTAGAACTTAGACCTTTGTAGTTGTCTAGTGCGAATCATAATTAAGCCCTCGCAACTCGCAATATATGTATGTAAAACACCTATACGTATTCAAAGATAAACTAAGCAATTGGTTTTGTGAGACTACTTGTATTTTTTTGTTTTTGTTATTTTCTCTGAAATATAATCAATAGATATAAAAAAATGAATAATTTATTGAATAAACAGGTGGCATACGAATAATTCCATAAGCCAAAACACTTTTAGGATTCTAGCTGAGTATTTTTAACGTTCTAAATTAAATGCAAAAATAAAAAAGGCGACAAATGTTTTTAATGCTACGACAATCTCACCTACACTTCATTTTGGAGGATTATAGCAAAATTGAGCTCGTAAAAAAGGGTTCATTATATTGTACCAGCCCACATAATTAAGAATTAAAAAAGATACCTTTCAAAATTGGGTTCCTCTCATCCCTAATAAATTGTTTCGGAGTTACGAACAATTTCAACGACGTAAAACAGGTATACCAATGTACAATGTGTTGGAGCGGCAATCTCATTATCCGAACACACGAGAGTTAATTTTAAACAATATCCGTCGGTTTTATCCGAAACATTCCGAATGGGTAAATTTGGCGACAATATGCGAATGGAATTGCGCTGCGGAATTTCATATGAAATGTTTGAAATTGTTTAACGTTGAACAAGGCTTTTGAATATGTGTCGAATGCTGGGTAAAATTATGAAATTCATTTTATACGTTACAACATAGTATTTCACGGTAGAATGCACACAAGCTTTCGGTCCACATGATGTTAAGTAGTCACCGTTGAACATGCCCCCAATAAAACGCATATAAAATTCGGATATATCCAGACTGCTACCGAAAATGAAATCAGGTGGTAGTTTTAGTAACTACAGACACCATGTAAACAAATATTTCGGAAAAAAAATGCTACATATTTTATGTATTATCTCTTTAGGGCGGCAAATACATGTGGGAATGGAACATAGGATGAACAGGAGAGATATATGTGCGAGCGAGAAGGAAAGGAAGGTAATTTCAATATATGACAGATGTCAGGGAGAGTGAGGAAGATGGATCTATCTCCAGAGTCTGTAAGCTGATTAGGAAATTTTAAAAATGGTAGATTTACGCTGTTGTCAGTCATGACTCAATATGAAAGGGCAGGCCTTTTCGGGGCGGTAGTCGATACTGCTGACTTACAGGCTTTACTATCGCGTTTCGTTCGGTATGCCAGATTGCCGGATGCCCAATATCCATTTCCTTCCATCCATTTTCCTTCCCGCTCCCCTGCCGACTTGATGGGCTGGCATCACATCATAGATCCAAACGTTGTGAATGTTTATCAATTCACAACGTTTGGATCTATGATGTGAAATATGAAAAAAAAAACTCGCATGCGCCGAGAGCACTAAAAGCAGGACTAGTAAAATCAAATTAATCAACATAAAACGAGATATGAAATTGATATCCCAGCAGCATTGACTGTTATGATTAATATGCGGTCGATTGCGGCAATCTACAGTTAATACAAACCGCAAGCGTACAGGGTTTACGTGACGTCAATATTAATGATTTTGGTGGAACTTTCTGGAATATACACCATTTTACTAATTTAAAACTTTATTGCACACCTGTAACTCACAAAAAAGAAATAATAGAAGAAAACAATTTACAAAAGGCGGTCTTATCGCTCGGGGCGATCTCTTACAGACAAATCAACCATGGGAGTGATAAGAGGGAAAATGAGGGGGATGTTAAGTACCGTTATACCAGGTACAATAATAATTGTAATGCTAAGTATGCTCTTCATAGTGGCGGATACGATATCAGGAATGCCAGATGTACAAGTTCGCGCGTGATGATTGGATAAAACATACTGCCACGTTTCAGAAGTTCGTCATCTTCGCGAATAGATCGTTGTACACTATGCAAATGGCACTATACTACGAGTATTGATAATAACACGTATTATTTTGCTATGCAGTATTTAATATTATCATGATTTTGACATATATTTTGAATCTACTCTACAGTTCGGAGACCTTAGTGCACTGTTTCTGACATCGATCTCGACAGCAATTCCACGTAATATCTGCAAAAGTTCATCATCATCATCAGCCTAAACTGTTGTCCACTGCTGAACACAGGCCTGTTCCAAATTGCGCCATTTCCCCTGTCTTCGGCTTGTCGCATCCAGCATCTGCCAGCAACCAAATCGTCACTCCACCTAGCCAAGTCTCAATATGTCCAGTGGTTACTTTTGCTACAACGTCCTTCAATACACAGTTGTTTGACGGGAGAAATAGACATCGCGGTGGTACCTACCCAGGCGGCCTCCCACACATAAAAGACCCACCAGTAAATATGTATAAAATCGCAAAGAGCAGTTAAATTTTGCCACGCCCGATCCACTACTGGTACATGAGGTAAACACGGGGGCGCGGGCGTTCTCCCTCGGCTACACGACTTATTTTCGGGTATAGGTTGATTAATGTTACGAGCAATCGGTCGATTTGCTCTAGGTCATGCGGGATACATTAAAGGATCATGACGGTACGAATATTACATAGATTTTAGGAAATATCTTTATAACATTTTTTTCTGGCAATCGCTTTCTCACAAAGTGAACGACTTGGTTAAGGTTCCAGGTCACTTCCAAAATATCAATATTTAGTTTCTTGGGGGGGGGGGAGGGGGCACACTAAGATCAAATCTTATATCGTGGCTATCAGAAACTACGAGAAACTTTTCGATCACACAAACACCCAGACCCGAAACAAATACCTGTGGATCACACACACATTTGTTTCAGTCGATCGAACCCGCGACCTCAGGTTCCACAGGCGGCGTCTAATCAAATGCGCCACGGAGACTTTCAATATAGACTACAATACTGAATACACTGCCTTACACTAGAATGTGACACAAAATCCATTCCGCACAAATATCTGTACACAGAAGGCCATACAAATGTATCCCTGCAGTGACCGAAGTCACCGATAGGAAATCAAATACATGTGAACCAATATTTTGTAGGATTTCAAGAGTGCAATCTACCAACCCGCACAAGGCCAGCGTAGCGGATTATAACTTAGTAATATAATCCCTCTCGTAAAGAGAGGAGGCGAGTATCAAACAGTAAGAGGTATTACTTGATAGAAGGGTGCCCTTGATATATTTCCTCATTCAAAATAAAACTAGTTAGGTGAAAAAATATTTTGATTTGTGTTATTTATGCTATCGTTGCTTCTATGTTAACTTCTATCGTCAAAGAAATTACATTTATTTTCCGAAATACCGGAATTTAATTAAACTTTGGATTTTAACACGTCTTTATCTGATTAAAGTGTGATTAAAGTCTACTATTAAGAGTACGATTTAAAGAGGTTAGGCCAAATAGTCCACCACGCTGATCTATAGTGGGCTAGTGTACTTTACAGACCATAGAAGTTCTTATAAATAGCTATAGTATGCAAGATTTCCTTCACGGTTCTAGTGCATGGTGATCGACTATCAATACAAACACAACATCGAAGCCCCAGTGCCCTAGGATTTGAACCTGCAACCGCAGTGAAGCCATTACCAACAGACCACCGCGCACTTATTTGTATACAAAACTGAAATATTTTTTGTATTTTGACTATTTACCTATGAAGGCGATATTAAAGGAACATCCAAGTGTTTTTTACGTTATTTTATGAACTCTACGGGATCAGCTTAAATATTAATATATTCGTTCAGGGTGGCGAATTAAGAATGCTGACGTCACACACCTCGATCTAATGAATTTCGCATGCTCCACCCCCGGGTTGAATATTTTACGAGAGCGCCCAGACTGTGCCGGTGAATGTACATTAATAGCTATGTGTAATCGCATTAACTGATCGGACTTGAATATGGAAAGCGCTTGTGGAAAATCGTACTATATTCCCTCTCTCTATAGCCTAAGGAAGTCCACTACTAAATAAGGCTCTCCCATTCCAAGAGGATCTTATAGCAACCTTAATTTTATCGCTTCTGAATTTTGACTTCTGCATTATGTGTTGACGTTTTCTTCAATAATTAAGTTTGTATGTAAAATTATGATAAAGTACGCCTATCCGCAGTAGGCCTGCGCCACGGACTATATGGCCTAACTACTCTCAATCGTACTCTCGATTGTAGAGGAGGCCCGTGACCTGCAGTGGCACCTATATCGGCTGACATAGATGTTTTACGGCCTTTCCCCTATTTTCCCAAAATGAACAGTTTTTAACCACACTGCCCAGGCTGGTAGATTTTTAATTTAGCATACCGTTGATGGAAAGGATCCTGAACTCTAAATACAAAATACATTGGGGTTGGTACCAACGCGCTGAAGAGGCCCTGGTACGTTTCTCTCGTTGTCCTTTATGCTGAAAATTATCACCGCGCGGTTTTTAACCTGTAGTAATCCCGTATATCCTGTAGGGTAAAAGCCGGATAGTTGCCACACATTTTAAAAAGCTCCTTTAAAAAATGTGTATCAATACATTTTTTATTCAAAGTGTATTCTCAAACATAGTTCATTCATCTTCTAACATACCCTATCTATAAAAAAAATATAAATATTATAAATTTTAAGTAAATCCAGTTTAAAATGACCTCTAAAAAAGAGGATAGTTGCCTACTATAGCGGATACTAGCCTAACGTTAAAAATGGTTGGGGGGGATACTTGCCCAATGTGAGGATAGATGCCCGTCTGTTTTGTTTTCAAATAAAAATGAACTTACATTCATTTAAATAATCAGTTTTTATTATTAAATACAATCTTTTATTCAGTATCAATTAAAGTTAAATTATAATTATAAAATTATAACAATAATAGTCTCCAAAATAGTAAACAAGTGTCCAAAATAAAAATGTAATGTTGTACAGCCCTTCCTTTAGTTAGTTCAATAAAATGTGTACTTTTTTTATTGCTTTGACTGGCGAGACGAGTATGCCGTTCGCCTGATGGTAAGCGATTCGATCGCTCATGAACAGTAGCAAAACCAAACACCTTGAATTACAAAGCAATGCTTGGCATTCCACTGCGCTCGCCATCCTGAGACATAAGATGTAAAGTCTTAATATGTCCAGTAGTTACTCTGGCTACAATGTCCTTCAATCTGAAACACAACAGTGCTTTTAAACTGCTGTTTGGCGGGATAAATAGACATTGCGGTGGTACCCAACCAGATGGCCTCTTACATATGAGAGACCTACCACAAGTGCTATCTAATTCTGATTCACTGCTAGTAATATCTCTTGTAGTAATACCCACGGGCAGGGTATTTTCTTAGAAGTGTTAAAATACAATTAGATAAGTAGGCAAGTATGTAAACAGATTATTATATTTATAAGTTAAATATACAATTTTAAGCAACTGGTTTCTTTATTCATACCGTTTTCTTAAGGTTCAAGAGAATATGCCATAAATCCGGGATATTTCGTTGATACTTTTTTGTTTTTACACGCTTTATATTAGCTTCACTTGTATGTTTGTATGTTTGTAACCGACTCCTTAAGACGCGATTTTGACCCACTTTAATTTATTTAGTTCTTCGAACGCAAGTGTTAAACTATCTTCTGTCCAGCTGATGTGGCGCGGCACCACGCCTGGCTTTCGTTTATACTTGCGAGGCATTTTGCTGTTGAGTATGTATTTTATTTAACATAAACTTTAGTAAAACCAAATAAAAATCACCTAGAAAAAATAGTAAAAACAAATGAAAAAAATAACTAAGAAAAAAATCTGTCCTTGCTTGTTAAAAACGTATAGTTACAGATAGTTACCGCAGGGCAACAATCCGCAAAAGACAGTAGGGCAACTATCCGATTTGATACGGATACTTGCCCTTTTTATTTACGAAATAAATAAAACATATTTAAGAATAAAACCTAATAAACAGTGCAATTTAAACTCTAATGCATTCAAAGTAATATATTTTTGACTGAAAACGCAATCAGTTATAAAAATATTTAACGGAGATTATTTACCAATATAATTCTGGCGCTCGTCAAAGTATCACCGCGGAAGATTTTTTGATACACAGACAAAATAAGTGCGCCTACTTCAACTGCTTATGCGGCACCGAGGCCTGCGCGGGGGCCGCTTTTAATTATGATCAAAAAGAAACACTGTCAATACGTCTAACATAGAGCATTTGAAACTGAGGCATGTATCCGTCCGAGGCAACTATCCGGGTTTTACCCTATACGATAGCCATGGTAGCCAAGGAAATGAATTTAGTTTATTGGTCATGTAGGCAACTAAAGACATCTTATGACAAACCAATACACATAGTACTTAATATCAATATACAAAACATTTTGTATTTTCTTACTTTTATTTATTTTGTTAGCTACTTAAAAGTGTCTTATTTTAAAGATTAACTGCTATTTTATGGTTTTTTCTTCGAGTCAAGAGTATTATCCGCATGTGTTTGTGTGTGTATCAATGTATTTAATATCTCTTCACCTTTCTACTACAAAACTACTGAACTTGAACGGTGCTATTCCATGTTGATACGAAGGCAATCGATAGTAAATGAATTTGGGTATGAAACATCCAAGGTCAAGACAGAAATTAAACCGGTGACGTCATTAATGCTGACAGCTTAACATTAATAATAAATGTGTGCTAAGATTAATGAGGAACTGTCTTTGAATATGTATCTTAGGTATTAAATCTATAGTACACTTTTCGGGGAAGGTGGCATTGTGTCGAGATACCGGTTCACGTTTGTACGTCATTAAAAATTTTAGAAAGTAAACAGGAGATGATAAACAAAGTCTTTGTAGAATAAAGATATTACTTCTGCGAGTACATTTGAATTTATAACCTAAGGGTTGCCGTTTGTATACAAGTGCTTTTTTACGGTTGCCGCAGTACGAAAGTTTACGAGGCCAGTTTAAAACGGCACGCTACTTGGCCTGACGCCTAGTGTCTGCAAGGTCAGTTCTGGAACCAGGATAGAAGGCTACTAGTGATTATCCAGGTGGACAACCTGGTAAATTTTGCAGGGAATCATTGAATGTATGCCGCTTCCAACAGGTCGATGTGGAGTTCCTTGGGGGCGGCCTATGTTCAGTTGTGCGGCTACAGACGACAAGCCGGCATAATTGTATTGAGTAACATGGGACTGTCGTCTGATACCATTTGGTAATCTATTTGGACAGTACAGCGCTTACTTTTAAGTACAGTGCAATCACCATGCCGCAAAGATCACAAAATGAAATGAAATGAAATGAAATGTATTTTGAAATGAAATGTATTTATTGATCACGTAGGCAATTATCTCTTCTATGTGTATTGACTTGTCATAAGGAGCTCTTATGACAAGTCAATACACATAGAACTTAATCTCTATTTACAATATATTTCCTAAACTTAGTATTACTTATTTTAATTTCTTGCTTTTATCAACTTATTTATTAATTTTATTTATTTTTAAATAAATTAAATTTTTATTTATAATTAGTTTTATTTATTTATTTAGTTTTTATTCACATTTTATTTAAAGTATTAGTTTTTACTTTATAGTAATATATTTGTCAAAGAAATACATTATTTACGTTAGTCAAATTAAATTATATTATTTGTGGACCATAAATATTACAACGGTGCGTAGCGGTTTATAGTTACCACCGGATCCAACGCGGCCCTTCCTGAGAAGACCCGGCGAAACAAACTCAGTGGGCAAACAAACTCAGTGGGCAAAAAAGGAAAATGTCCATTAATAGTATAGCAAAAAAAACCGTTGCTCCCTATACCAATACTGCTTAAAATTAATTATAGCATTTTTCATGGTTTGTCCTTAAACGTTTTCCTGTTTTATCAAGGGCGACAGATTTTTATAAAATAAAGTAATTATCACATTCTACATTTTGTTCAGAGTCGAAACCATTTTTTTTTGTGTCCTATCAATTACTGGTATATAACTAGGCGCGATTATAACAAACAAAATATAGCTAAATTTATAGAATGCATGAAAAATTTATCATTTGCTGAAATCTATGATACAGATGATCCCAACACTGCATACAATTATTTTGCTGACATTTTTGGACTTTTTTATAGGTTATGTTTCCCTGCTACCAGAATAAAGAAATATTTAATTTCAAAACCGAAATGGGTATCTAAGGTTATTAAATTATGCAGTAAAAAGAAGAGAATTCTATTATGGCAATCAAGAAGTAAACCTAATCTGTCCAATAAAATAAACTTTGCCAAGTACTCTAAACGATATAAAAGAATTATAAATATGACCAAGAAAATTCAAAATATAAATAAAATAAAGCAGTCCAAAAATAAATCAAAGGCCATTTGGCAAATCATAAATCAAGCAAAAATGAATATTCCTAAACAGCAAATTAATAAAATCATGATAGGTAACCTTTCTATCACAAATCCAGTTGATATCGCCAATGCTTTTAATAATTACTTTGTAGATAAAATCCAGCCGAATGTTAACCTCCACAGTGTGATTAAAAATAAAATAAATAACTCGAAACTTAACTCCATGTTTATGGCGCCTTGTACGCCACATGATATACACAAAATAATCATGACATTAAAAAATACTAACAGTGTGGGATATGATGGGATCTCAACAAGGATTGTGAAAGCATCGGCTAATGTTATATGCGGCCATATAAGTCATTTGATAAACCTCAGTATTTGTGCAGGTGTATATCCTGACGCATTAAAAATATCTATAATAAAACCGCTATTCAAAAAAGAAAACAGAGAACTACTAGAAAATTATAGACCAATTTCACTCATTCCAGTGATATCAAAAGTGTTTGAAAAATACATATACAAAGAATTATATAATTATATTGAATGTAATAATATACTGTGTGACGAACAGAAGGGATTTAGACAATTTAGAACAATAAATATGGCAATATATGATTTCATACACAATATTCTAATTAACATGGACAAAAGAACACCTGTTTGCGCTATCTTTTGCGATATGACTCAGGCTTTTGATTATGTCCACTATGACACTCTCTTAAACAAATTAGAAGCATACGGTGTTAGGGGTAATGTGTATAGTCTCATTAAATCATATTTAAATAACAGAACTCAAATAACCGAAATTAATAGTATTAATATTAAGACAAAAACCGAGCAAATATTTCGATCAGTGGAACGTAAAGTTCTGTATGGCGTACCACAGGGAAGCGTTCTGGGACCACTTTTGTTTATATTATACATCAATGACATACCTAAATGTATTAATTACCCTATGACACTTTTTGCTGACGATAGCACTTTGACAATTCCTTGTAAACATATTGACATATATAGAAATGAAATAAATAACTCATTGACATCTGTGATAAATTGGTTGGTCAGTAATAACTTAAAAATTAATCTTAGTAAAACAAAAATAGTACATTTCAGTCAACGAATTGCCGACAATAATAATTTAAATATTTGGTATGATAATAACACTATTGAGGCGGTAAATAGTACAAATTTTTAGGATTAGAAATTGATAAAAAACTGTGCTGGAAACAACATATAGAAAATCTCTGCAAAAAAATAAGTAAATCTGCGTATGCATTGTATATAATGTCATCAACCGTCAATACAGATGCAATTCTCACTGCGTATTATGGGCTAGTCGAATCCCATTTACGATACGGCGTTATATTTTGGGGTAACTCAACCGACAAAGACATTATTTTTAAAGCCCAAAAGCAATGCATTCGATCTATGTTTCGTCTAAAAGTAAATGATAGCTGTAAGTCTTTCTTTAAACAATTTAAGATATTAACATTGCCGTGTATTTACATATTGGAAATGGCGGTATTTGTGAAATCCAATCCGAGTCGTTTCAAACGTCTGGCCGATACTGTCACCCGGAACAGACGCGACAATAACAGACTCCGCTTACATACTGCTAAAACAGCGTTAATGAGCAACAGTGTCTATTGCATGGCACCCGTCATTTATAATAAATTACCAAAAGAATTAAAAGAGTTGGACATATCAATATTTAAAAAGAAGTTGAAAAGCATTTTAGTTGATAAGGTGTATTATAATATATCAGAGTTTTTAATGGAATATAAATGACATTTCGGTACTCTCTAATGAATTGACTAAGGAATTGACATTAACATGGACTTGACTTAATAAGATAATTTAAATTTTTAATGATGACAAGACTATGTACCTACTTAATACTTTATTTTTTGTATTTTTGTATAATTATTGTTCCATTGAAATTTAATAAATTCTAGAGTTAATAATAATAATTAAATAAATTGTAATGCATGTACATAATAATGCAATTTTGCACACCAACTTTTGGTTAAATATGGCTGTACTGTATTTCTTTTTTGTATATTCATCTGTATTATTACCCATATTTGCAAAATAAATATATCTTTATCTTTATCTTTTTATTTTACTGCAAGTTAATTGCTTTGAGAACTCCGGGCCTAGGTGGCAATTATGTTAATTTTAATCAAAAATATTTTTTTTCCTACACGAAAAAGAAGGTTTCATCGGGGCACAAAAATTTTAAAATACAAAGTTCATAGCAAAATCGGCATTTTCCTTTCAACCGTTTCTACAAATGTATATAAAAATAACTTCACCAATACAAACGATTTACCAGGCATCTCGCCAGATTTACCTTTCTAGCTTCGTGTAAACATTTCCGTAGCAGAATATTAAAAGGTACCATCAGGGGCGACCGGCCGGAAAGCAATATACGCGAGGGATGCAAGATATTTTTTTCAGCACCGAGTTTATCCGACACTCGACACGGTTCGCATGTAATGAAGTTTTCTTTTCAATTCGAGCTTCAATGCGTTAGTTAAAAACATCCACAGATTCATGTAGCCTTTTAGAACTGAAAATATTATGAGTTTATTTTATTTCATAATCTTGCTTCGTAACTTTTCTAGAGGTCTTTACAAATGCATGTAAATAATAAATACATCCAACATACATACAAACATAGTCCTGACCCCATACTAAGATCGAGTCTAAGAACAAACGAATGCCATCTGGGCTAAAATAGTGTACCTAGATCAAATGATGTATTGCATTATTTGATTGAAAACGAGTAGATAAACAACAATCTTACTTCTTATCTTTGGCACCACAACTTCCGAATGCGCTACTATATTGTATTTGCAAAGGAAGCAACGCAAGTGACTCCTTGATCAAATTACCGCTGAACTACATTACAGCTCGTAATAACAACCAGTAAGCTCTTAGTAAAATGTCTTGTAGACCTACAGAATACAAAGAATAGAAGATTACTTGACGTCAGCCCGGCCACAACACAATAGAGATGAATGCACAACGAAATTGTTCTCATAACCGTAAGCCCTGATATCCTCGAGAATAAAGAATAGGTAAAATTTTCACGATGTACGTGATACGCCACTGTCTCTTGTGAATATGAAATTTCCTCGCCCCTGTGCGTTTTGTTACACGTAAAATTTATCAGATTTCGTGCAATCGTAATGGTCAATGTTCTGTATGATCTGAATCAGCCCATGTGCTTTCAACTGTGAGATAAAAACCTTCTTTACATTTAAAAGGTCAGATTATGAAGAAAATTTATGCATTTTTAAAATTCTGTCGTATGCAGATTTTCTAACCATGTTGATCTTTACTTGCAAAATGAACGACCACCATACATACAATACGAACACATAAGTTGCACCTAAAATCCCGATGAACTAGTATCTTTAATTATGTGTTTCATCAACTATGTTCTCGGAATTTAAGTATAATGTACTACGTACATATATCTCAATAGTTCTAGTTTGCTGAGTTATAGCAAAGGAAAACTTGGAAATATAAAATGGACTTAATAAAATGGCAAATAAATCCAAATTTTGGACTTCGGTACAGTAAGTTGTAGGAGATTCGCAACATTTTGATGTACGAGGCAATTGTCATATCTAAAATCCCTGATACTTATCATCTGCCTTCATCCAAAGCCCTCTTAAACGAGTGCGAAGAACTTTAAGAAAATCCGTGTCACCTGACGCCAGATCGATTTACTTACGAAATTGCTCAATCACGATGGAATTGGAAATAAAATGGCCGCCAGGATCTCGTTCATCTCAGATGGCCGCTAGCCGACTTTATTGCCTCTCGATCTGACAAGATTACGCGCCGCCGGATATTTATCAACGAGTGTGGCTTTCACGATATTTGTTTCACTTCAGTGACTAGAGACTTGACCTACATCTTCATTATTTGTTAATTGAGAATCACGTATCCTTATTAACCCTTTCGCATTGTTTTCCTCTCCTACAATATCTATATATGCTTTGTTTACACATGGAAGTGGCACAATAGTTTAACTGTGAACAATTAGAGACAATCATGGTAGTGGTACTACAAAACTGAAGGAAAACATCGCGAGGAAGCCTGCCTACCATAGCAATTCGTAAAAATGACCATGGCAAGTACAACCCGCCAACCCGCATTAGGCTAGTGTGGGGGTCTATAATATTATAATCTAACAACACTACCAATAGTGATTTCGATGGTAGAGAGAGGCCCGTGCCCTGCAATGGGACGTATACTGTAGGACTGATATAGTATACTGTAGGTACCAGTAATGAATCCTACACTCAATGAGTATACGGTGTAAGTGTCGTAATGTGAACAGCAATTCAGGCTGACTACACATCCATAAATAAGTGATTTTTGTACTGATTATTCATTTGCTAAATCTGCGTATGACACTTAAAAATGGATTGTCTTAAGACCTATTTTTCTAGAACGCATGTCTCTAAAACCTCTCGTAAAAGCATTTGTGTGGTAGTGTGTAAGCGACATAGTTTTAAAACTCCATCATTTCTTGCCTACTGGCTGCTTCGTCCTACTTTGCGAGACAAGGCTTTGAGTGGTTTCGCTGAAACTCAATTCTTCGAATTTAAGTACTTAGGAAACTACATAAAGCATGAAACTAGATAAACGTAATAGAAATCTAGATATACGATAAGAAAATTACCGAAACTAGACCAAGTTCACTCGGTTGTTGAAATTCGTGACGTAAACAGTGGAGCGACTTGGTTTGCAAACTCAATGAGAAGCTATTATATTGAGGAAATTAAATCATATTCTCCATAACAGTTTATAATATACTATACGACTAATAATATTAAATACAACCAACATCATAGTCCTCACTCCATATTAAGATCAATTATAATTTCCGATCTCACAAACAATCAGTCCCGAGACAGATACTTGTGGGCCTCACAAACATTTATCTCAGTGCGGGAATCGGACCCGCAGCCTCTCGTTTCACAGCCGGCGTGTAACCAACTGCGCCACGGCGGCTGTATAAATACAATCATTTCCACTAATATTCCAAAGACGAGTGTTCGTGTGTTTGTAACTCTTTCACGCTTAAACGGCTGGACCAATTTGATGAAATTTGGTATGAATTTAGCCGATACTCTGGAACACACTCTGGAATAATACATAGGCTATTTTTATGCCGAAAAAAGCAGTGTTCATTGTTCCCGTAAAGTAAGAAAATAATTCAAATATTTATTATGCTTCTATTTTAAACTTCAAGGGATGTGATGGATAGAATACGGGGCATATGAAATGGGATATGATAGGATTTCATACCTTGTTTGATACAAAAGATTAAGACGAGACAGGACGAGAAAAGTAGTACACACATTGAGAATTAATATGAAACAGTATGCGTAATAATATGTGTCTGATGTGGATTGGACTCTAAAACGTGTCTGCATCCGGGCAAAGCCGGATCGGGTCACTAGTTCTAAAATATAATAAACAGCTTAAAACATCTAAAGTAAATAGAATAAGTTCTGACGACTCCAGATCAGAAATTATGAAATCGGGATAGCAGACCTAATAAAACAAATGAAACGACCACAAAACTTCGGGATCAAGCGTAATTCGAAGCGAAAGATTGTAGACCTCTAAAAGGATTTAAGCGGCCACAATTGAAAATAAAACGAACGGAGAAACTCACGAAATCGTCGATTCGGCACGTTTCGCTCAACTCTTGAAATCGGATGTACAAGTATTTGTAAAACTGAATGAATGTCGAGACTAAATTCTCGAATATTCTTGAACAACCATGAAAGGCTGAATTTCAATATTACATCGAATAATACAGCATAAAAAGGCAAACTACAGTAAAACAACAATCTTAAAGTGCTGAATGCTGATGCATACGATATTGTCCACCTACAGGACAAATCCATGTAAATTATTGAGACATTTCTGGAAATTATACATTGTGGGTTAAATTTGAAAAAATATAACAATTATTTTATTCGTCTTCACTAGTGTATTTTTCGATAATCTTAATGCATGTATATTTGGGAAATAAATAATAAAAGGAATAACGTAATTGATGGGACCATTCAAGCCAACTAAATGTATTGTGTTACTCGCTGACAGCGACGATATAATTCGAATGGTTGCGTGTATGTCAAAATTTAAAGTGAAGCGAAACTAAACAACTTTTATTACATGTAATACTTCAAATATTTTCTTTATTTCTGTTTGTCACGATAGAACTAGTTTTAGTGCGTTTACTATGTAAAATTAGATGTCAAATGTTGTACTTGATCAGCAAAAGAAATACTTATTTTAAATTAGAGTATTTTTGTATTACCATAAAAGTACCACTGAATCTAATGCGATGAAGTAAGTGATAAATATCTTATTTTATGGATAAAGATAACATAAATATCAGACCACCCAATAATATAAGAATTTACAACCAAAATTTAAAAAATATATAACATTACAACCAACTCATATCCTCAAAAAAAATATTGTATATCTGTATTTTCTAAGAAAACGTGGCAAAGATGAAATGAAACGCTTGAAATTATTTCTTCTTCGCCGGCGGGGGTTTCTTCTTATCCGCACCTTTACCTCCCACTTTGTAGACATCTTCAATAACTCTCTGAATAGGTAGGATGTGCTGATCTGCCATAGCCAGCAGTTGTGAACGTCGGTGGTTCAAAGCATCCATAGTACGATTGGAGCACTGTTCTAGGGCCTCTGCACTCTTCACCAAAGCAGCACACGTCTTAGTGGCTTCCTGCACTGCATAACGACCGCCTTCACTGAACATCTTGATTTGTGACACGAACCGAACGTTGGAGATACGAGCTTCTTGTATACGATGCTCAATTTGCCTTTTGTATTGCATAACAGCCCCGTCAAGGGACTCCTCGAAGAGTGTGCGGTGTTTGGCCAGACGGGGGCCATAGCTCGACATCTTCAGTCTTGTCAATTCAGGATCCAATGGATCTTGTGTCACCACTCCATTCATATCAGTTTGGATGCGGCTGGTCCAACTGCACAAGGGATACAAGTATTCAGAATCTAACGATAAGAATTCAGATACTTCAACAGGTAAATTTTCAATTAGTTTGTACACCGCCGCTAAATGAGACTCTAGGCGAGATTCGTGGAATCGTAGTTCCGCTAAGCGAGTGTCACGAGCTGCTGTCAAACGCTCTAGACGAATACTGTTCGACACCACTTTCAAAGAATAACGCATGTGCAAAGCCGTAGCTCTCTCCTCCACCCACAATTGAGCCTGATGCTGTAGCTCCTCGGGCACGAAGGATATATTACTTTGAAATGATTCTAGAAAGCCGTTCCGCCAATTTTGTAAGGCAACTTCTTGAAGTTCAGTTTGCATAATTGCTCGAGGTATAGGATATCGCAACGCGCTAGCTTGAGCTGACCTCGGAGAACCAGTACATGGAAAGCTGGTCACACTGCTAGCGGGTTGTGGGGTTGACCGCCGATGTTTCTCCAGAAAATAGTCAAATTCTGCAAGTAAAGTCCTAGCCATGAACGGAGGCAGATTCATAAATTCTTGAAGCCGTCCTACTTCTGCTAAGCTATGTTGAAGATACATGTCTGCCGTACGCTCGAGCATGATTAATATTGTTTCGTACTGGATCTGCAATTTCTCGGCGTCGGCACTACAACGTAGTTGCTCTAATGCTACATTAAATGTCATTTCATTAGCTAATTCGAAGGTGTCGTTGCTCGTAAGCAAATCTTCCACTGCCGCAATAGTTAATTTTTGTGCTAGGGCCAAACGGAGCATGTGAGAATCCCAAAGATGACCTGCATCGTGTAATATAGTATAAGTATCTCTAAGACATTCACCTAAAGACCATAGACTTTTCTGCATACTGGAAATTTCAGCACTGGTTATCTCAATCAAATCTTTAGTAAAGGACTGTTTTTTATACGCAGCACTTGATAAATGACGCAGTGTGCGATCAATTATATGTTGCAAATCAATAATATCACAAGAACAGCGGTCTTGATCGTGAATGACGTGACTGCCCAGGTCTTTTTGTAAAACCGTTAACTTGCCACAAAAACCAGTAAATACTTTCATCACCGCTGTTCTATACGCTTGCACCAGGCAATTAACGCATTCGTCGATCTCTTCAACCTCACCTAATATCCTTTTGATGCATGGATCAGATGACTGACGCTTTTTATCCATAGCGGTAGCTGGTCGCAAATGAGAAGCCTTTTCTTCTTTAAACCAAGGTTGCGCACTTCGACCGCGATTGACCAACGCTACTCCAAGACTCAATTGGTTGAGGGCTGATCTTGTACCAATCAAATGTTCATCGGCTTGAAGTCTCAGTCGAGCCTCCAATTCTGTATAAGCTCTACAATTGCTCAAAAGTTGTTGGTTAATATCGTAAATGCGTTGGTCGAAATCATGCAACAAATCTTTGGGTGGTAGGTGGCCTACAGCAATTAACTTTTGGAAATAGTCACGGATGAGTACTCTGAGTCCATCAGCCCGTTCTCTTTCCAAACATAGGGCATCTAATTTAAACTTGGTCATATCATCAACACACTTGTTGAAGAACTCACGGATTGCATTCATTGCTCTGCTACGAACTTCTTTTGTTATAGGGACTCCTGTTGCTTCGCATTCTTCGACAACGTTATTCATGTCTCGTTGGCTTTGTTGTATATGAGCTAATAATTCCTCAGCAAGATTGCGAATTCTCAAATCAATTTTATCATTAACTTCGGTGGCAGAATCCTTCATATCTTTTATCACATTTTGATGTGTTTGTTCGCGTCCTTTTAGATAATTTTTGAGTATTGGTCCACTGTGTTTAGGTACCCACGTATCTGGTAGGGCAGCAACAGCAGCATCGTCTTCAGCACATCCAGGTTTTGCAACAAAATTAACTTTCTTAAAATGCGTTGCACATTTACATTTTTCGCTACCATTTTGTTTTGAAATGCGTTTATTCGGCATCACAGAATCGTAAAAATATTTACAAAGGGAAATTGTCAAAAATGACGTAAGTATGACAAAATACTATCCATAGAGACGGGCAGTAAGTTTTTTTTTTACTTCATAAACAAATAGTCAGGTAAACCCGGCCTCACACATGCAGAAGAGCTATCGGAATTCATAATTTAAATTAATAATAATAACTAAGAAAGGCAGGAATACTATATCATATCAATTAACCACACAGATCAGATTTTTTCAAATTATGAATTTCTTAGATTTTTTAAGACGAGCATGCCATTCGCCTGATGGTAAGAGCTAAAACAGCCTAAGGACGGTAGCAAAACCAAACAACACCATAATTTACAACAATAAAAAATTAAACAGTGAATGTTGGTCATAGTTTTGATCCTAAATCAAAATCAACTAAGATTTGTGTAAATCAGAAACTAGAAGACATAAAGGTCTTACAAGAGCTATACCCGAAATATGCTTATAGGTCATGCAAACATTTGTCTCGGTGCAGGGATTAACCCAGCAGTGTCTTAGTGTCACACAGCTGGCATCTCAACCATCTGCGCCATTGACTTATGAGATTATACATGGCATACACACAGTACAGGTCGTCTACAATGTCCTGTCGCCAAAAGCGCTGCTGTCAAACCATTATGAATCGTTATTCTCTCATAATATTTAATTACATTGGACATATTAATAACATTAGAATACGAGTATAAATCCTTTTTCTTTATATTATGAAAACATATCTCAAATAATTTGTTCAATAGATATTTATAAAAAATTATTTTTAATTCATCGGTGACGTAGTTGTACTACGATACGGCTACAAAGCTGAGGTCTCGGGTTCAAATCCCGGGTTGGGCAAAGTGATATTGGATTTTTCTATTCAGTATCAGCTCAGAGTCAGGAATTTGTGCCCGATATGGCGATAGGCTAGCCACCTATTACATCGTGGGACGGAAAATACAAGGCGAAATGTGGGTGCCCTGGCACCTCTGGCTACCCCTTCTAGGAAAAAGGAGTGAGTTTATGTATGTATTTTTAGTTGCAAATTTCGCCGCGTGCCATAAATTCTAGATGATCTGTAGATTTCAAAACATTTATTATTCAGTTGTAAAATGAAGTAGCGTAAGCTCACACGGCAAATAAAAAAATATACACCTTTTATATGACAAAAGGATATTTGCTTTGTAACTGTCCCTTTGAGAGTTGCGTTGAAATTGTTTCGGGTCTGGTGCGCAGCGTTTTATCTCGCGGATATCTCATTGGATACACCGGCGGATATTTGAGCAAATATTTCATCAGATATTTCAGCGTATATTCGGATCAGCTTGCGGCGCGATACAGGTAATTATCTTCGTGTTACGTTCCAATGTTCATGAGCTCGCTGTTTGTAAAGTTTCAGCCAACTTTACAATCGGCTTTTCATAGGATATTGGTTAGTCTTGCGAAGCTCACAAAGTAAGCCAAACGGGACACAATATTGAACAACAGCAATCAATATCATATAACTAAAATACGTGAAATGCTTTTTTCACGTCATTGAAAGGCAGGCAAATAAAAACAAAACTTTCACATTTCAATGTAACGGTTACGATGAGACACAACAACTAGAACAAGTTAATATTATTTAAGACAGGTATTATCGGATCTTATTTCTAGCTCATTCGTCGCAATGTTTTCCTTTACCGTTCAAACAAGCGATATTAAACTAAGAACACACACGGTATTTACAGAAAATCGAACGAGACCTCATGTTACTTGGAAACCTTTGGAAATTGTTTGAATATTTTTTTTTTCATGCCCGGCCATTCATAGCGATAAGGCCTTACTGTTTACAATCATTTGTCTTTCTCTGAAAGTCAAAGTCGCTTCTTCGCTTTCGGAACAATCACTTGGACTGAACAGAGGGGGGAGGGGGGATACAGCCTTACGCTGTCACACGACGGCAATAATATTTCATTTGGCGTAATGTAACGCGAATAAACATCGCACAGACGCAACGGATGGAACATAATGTAATCCTTCGCGTCTGTATTGAGACATAATATGTCTTTTTATAACGCGATTTCTTTCTACCCGGGTAGACAAACATACTTTAGCTAAGGTATTTTGATTTTTGAAGATTATTGTATAAAAGTTTGTCTTATCTGATCTATTTCACATCACTGGAAAAGTAGAAATGTTAATAAGGTGGTAACTGCAAAACCTGGGGAGGTATGACGGAATAACAGACCATCTATCTAAACATAGACCAATGTCGGTATGCCACTTATTGCCTTTGACTTCAGAGGCCATGTTTAGAATTTGGAGCATACCAAACGTCGACTTCGAAAAGTCAATTCTAAGCACAGTGGTAAAAAACATACAAGTGCATACATGCTTAGGGTTTCAGAGATGGATGAACAATTATTTTAAAAAGTCCCTAGTTGATCTGCAGCTCTGAACTCGCCTAACTCTTTCCAGAAGTAGTGATTATAATCAAAGCAATACAGTTCTATATTTTATTAATATTTTTATATTAGTTTTCAATAATACTATGAACAAAAAAAGGAGGCCTCTTGATCATCGGACAACAAGTGGTTCTAAAAGCAGGGATGATTGTATTTACTCCAAAACAAACAATAAAACACAACAAATGTTGAAGATAACCTAACCCCAGGCGATACAAACAAATATTTAACATACACACAAACTAGCATAACAACAATCCTAAAACCACAAACTTAATATCAATATAACCATGTGAAAATATCCCTAAGCGTTCGACCTAAATTTCTCCCACATAACAATGGCCTATGTTTGACGGTGGCCTCAGATGAATGCCTATACAAACAGATTCGACATTTGACTTGTCTTCACGTGATATGAGGCGACATGTAACCCACATAATAATAATTGGCAAAGGTTGGTTGACACCACGTCGTGGGAGGTTGTCAATCGTCTTGTATCATATAATGTGAATTTATCTTTCATATGTAATATTATACATACCAGTAAATTTAAATTTATTACCTGAAGTCGTCACTTGCTGACTTGTTGTAGGCAAGTGTAGTGGTGTAGTCATCCTTAAGGATGAGATTCAATATTTTTATCACTGGGAATACCGAAAATCTATCGACGAAGTGGTTCTATCATGTCCTCCTGTTGTCGTGTTCTTTAAGAACGGAATGTTGCATAGGTTTTATTGCATAGGTCCGGCAGACGAGCAAACAGGTCACATAATGGTACGTAATCACTGCCGCCCATGGACATCCTTGACGCTTGGATCGGGGATGTTTTACCGGCCCATCAAATCTGGAAGAGAGCAGGAAGGATGGAAGATGGGAAGAGGGGAAGGGCACACTCAAATTTGCGCCCGTTTTTGCCGTGATGCTCCACTAGGCTAGCAAAATGGACAATAGCATAACCCCTCTCGGTTCAGAGTGGTCCCATCAACAGTGGAATAGTTAAAGATTACGTTTTTTTTTTTATATATATTGCATGGAATTGCGAGACGAGCATGCCGTTCGCCTGCAAGCAATGCTTGGCCTTCCACTGTGCTCGCCATCCTGAGACATAAGATGTTAAGTCTCAATATGTCCAGTAGTTACTCTGGCTACAATGTCCTTCAATCCGAAACACAACAGTGCGTTTAAACTGCTGTTTGACGGGAGAAATAGACATTGCGGTGGTACCCACCCAGCCAGCCTCTCACATATGAAAGACCTACCACCAGTAAAATGTGACGATTTTATTTTGAGGCCATGTAAAACTTCATAGGAATTCTATAACGAATTAAACTGCAAGACACTGCAATATATTAACACCAACGTAATATCACTCTTAAATAATAAAACAATGTTTAATCTGTATTGCATGATGTTCGCATAGAAATACGTTAACCAAAAAATAGGTTAAAACCTTCCATTACTCCGTTCAGAAAACTAAATATGAATATATCTTTAAAATTATGTGAATGTATTTCCTTTGATACGTTTATTTAGAAATCGCTGTACTAATCTTACTAATATTGTAAATGTTTCTACATTAAACAAAAACAGTTTTTTAGACTATGTATCAAAATAATATACCAATTGTAATTTAAAAACATATACCGGGTATATCAAGACTGCTACCGAAAACGAAGCCGGATGGTAATTTAAGCGACTTCAGACACAATGCAACAGAAAAAGTTGCAAAAAAAGCGTTTTTTTTTTCTTATTTTTTCCTATGACCATATTTGGGTGATAAATATTTTTTTTCCTAAAATAATAGTCTATACCCTTTTATTTATAAATAATCTAAGGTATACAAGAGTTTAAATGATTATTTTGGCTAAACCTATGGATTTACCACCAAAAAATGACGATATTTAAAAAATCAAAAAAAAAATTGTCACCTTTCTTTACGAAATTTTTAGTTGCATTCTGTTTGTAGTCACTAAAACTACCACCCGGCTTCGTTTTCGGTAGCAGTCTTGAGATACCCAGTATATGAAAATGACTCAAATGTGATCATAAGAATCTAGTATATGGGAAGAAATCCTGGGATCCTATACTAAATTTATCGTGCGGTGAATAAATCCTTAGAGAAATCGAAAAAAAAAAACTGTTATACAAAAACTTAAAATTCTGTCGAACTCGGTGTAATCGTCAATTGTAATGAACGCAATAGTTTTATTGTGAAAAACAAGTTTCAATTGCACAATTCCTAAAACCGAAATATAATAAGAATCTAGAGTGTAAATTCTATACGACGAGGCAATTATTGCAATGAATGGCGAGACGGTGGTAGGTCTCTCATATGTGAGAGGCTGCCTGGGTGGGTACCACCGCAATGTCTATTTTCCCCGCCAAACAGCAGTTTAAATGCACTGGTGTGTTTCGGATTGAAGGACATTGTAGCCAGAGTAACTACTGGAAATATTAAGACTTTAACATCTTATGTCTCAGGATGGCGAGCGCAGTGGAATGCCAAGCAATGCATTTGTGATTAAAGGTATTGTTTGCTTTTGTCACTGTTCATGAGCGGTCGTAACGCTTACCATCAGGCGAACGGCATGCTGGTTTGCCATAAAATGCAATAAAAAAAAAAGACGAGCTTGCCGTTCGCCTGATGGTAAGCGATACGACGCACAGTGATTCGTCTAGAACAAGCTAGCTGGACAAAAACATTTGAGTGCGTATATTGGTTGTTTTGGCTATGTACAGTAATATTTTAAAGGAGAAATGTGTTTTTTAAAGTTTTTTTTTTTTTTTTTTTTATTCTTGCCCGGCGAAGTTGCCCCATTGCGCCTGATGGTGAGTGCAAATACCACCCAGGCAGAGTGTCTACTGGCATCGGCCTGCTAAGATGCCTCTTCACACTGACCCAGGATTATAGGAAGGAGGGATGGTGTGGACGGTCAAGCCATGGCTTCGCAAGCCAGTACGCGTGGTTCTGGTTAGGAACGGAGAGGAGGCTTTTAGAATAATAGTAATTAAAACACAAATTAATTATCACTCTCACAATCAGACGAGTCAGGTACCAAGTAATCATCAACGTCACATGGCGTTAGACTACTTGATGCCCGAGGTATTGGTATTGAAAGCTGGACTACCAAATTTAGCACTTCTGATGGTAAACAGTCTTTTTTCTTTTTGGGTAGTTCTCTGAGTGAATTAATTACAGGATCTGATGTTATTAAAAGCATATTCAATAAATCTGTATTCGTGGCAATACGTGACTGTTTCCTATTATGATGTTCCTAAAATCTACGACAGTCTTTATTTCGAGCCTCTTGAGCTTCTTCGGATAGTTGCCCTATTGGGCACAATACAAGATTTAACCACCTCTGTACTATGCACAAGAATTTTATGCACAGTGACAGGCAGATAGTACCACGAATACAAACTTAGATAGAGGGCCCTAGTCTCTGAACAAAAATTTTCAAGTATCATCATCATCATATCAGCCACAGGAAGTCCACTGCTGAACATAGGCCTCCCCCAATGATCTCCACAATGACCTGTTGGAAGCGGCCTGCATCCAGCGACGATTTCAAGTATATTTATATTTATTTCGTAACCCGAAGATAAAGTCGTAACAAAATATCGATTTTTTAATTAAATCAATATGACCTTGAAGCCTGCTCTCCTCTGATGACCTGGATGAGCAAGGTCGACACACAGAAATGGTAAAACTTATGTTGTCTCCTTCTAAGCAATCTTTATTATTAATTAAAAACCGATCCAATGACTTATATGATGCCGCCCATTTTTCAGTTAATTTTGACAACATACTAGATACTTTCTGTTTAATAGCCCTTAACGAATCACTGGTTATATCACTAACACTAAATTTAAGACTTATATGTTCCAATAAACGAATATTCCGCTCTTCATAGGAATGTTTTCGTCATTCTTCAAAAAATTCACTTTTCGAAATGGAGAAGACACATTCTGAAAAATGAAATAAAATCCTTTAGTGCGGGAATGCGGTGAAAAATTATATCTCGTTTTAAAGGTGAGTATCACAACTATATACTCTAAAAAAATTGGACTGGATACATGTGGATACAAAAAGATAAATACGATTAAAATTTCGGAACGTGACAAAAAAATAGTATTTTTCAATAATATATTCCAAGTCGTAATGGACCAAAGTTTCTCATATTAGAATCTTATGGGTGGTAAAATATAAAAGCACTGACCCTCGACAGTAGTATCCATCACAAAAATCACGGTTATATATCACACAAATTGAATGAGATGTTATCTAAAGCACTGCAAAAATGCAACTACTCTAATTAACTTAATGCAAATATTACATTACTTACCTTCGCTAGTCAATGACTCGTCCCTGTGAAATGTTATTCACCATTTCTACTTGTTTTTATGACATTGGGAGTGTTGTTTACAATATGTGACCACTAATTAGTTGATTCTTGGAAGTGACTTTTGTCCAGCTACCTTGTTCTAAGCGAATCACAGTGCGACGGCTCATTAACAGTAGTAAAATAAATCAACATCTTGAATTGTTACGACAAATAGATACGATCACAAGCGACATAAGATGTTAAGTCTCTATATGTCCAGTAAGTCTAGCTAATTCCCAATTTCGAATACATCAAAATTCAATATTCATTTTAACCCAATTGACGAGGGTTAGTCGTTAGTCACTAACCCTTCATAACTTATCAGATTCGCTATTTTAATCAGTTGCCATCAAAACGTGCCTTTCACTAAAACTACAAGTATAAAAGACCCGAGCAGCCTACGATTAGCTCCGGGCTCATCTACAAATTACATTTCACGTCGTTTAAACTGAACAGCGTCTGCTAAATTAGAAAGTCAGAAGGCTAACCTTTGTTTAGTTGTGTTTTAGTTCCAATTACGCCGGAGGTCGATGGTAACTGTTCAGGATTTAGTAGTACTATTCGGGACCTAAGTGGCCGGGATAGTAGGACATAAAATGTTTCATGAGACTTCCCAAATTTGTTTTGTTAAACGTCCAGCTTGGTTACCTAAAATACTAGACCGTCCGTAGCAATGTGACTTTGTCTGGTAATGATTATAAATTATTATTAATAATTTAATTCTGAAATGTAGACAGTAAATACAAAAGAAAATAAAATTTTCTTCAAGGGTTATAAAAACTCGTCTTGAATTTAGTTATCTCAAGCGTTAAGCAAAATATGTTGAATGCTCTGAGAATTCCAACAACGCCAGACATTCTGCAGAACAAACTTATTAAATTCTAAATGCCAGGCTTATAACTTAAACAGTGCTATTTAATTTTTACTGAGAAAATCTTTGAATAAGAGAAATAATTCTGGCTAATGTGGCTCCCCGCGCGGTGCTCATTTTACGAAAGTTGCACGAGCCAATTTGACAATGACCCCTATTGTTTCTTACACTGAACGTTTTATTGTTTCTGTACAAAAGGATGAAACAATGAAACCGGCGATGTAAACAGAATTTCGAATACATCTCTGGCCTATTGTGACTGCGGTAATTTTCGGTGATTGTTTTCTATTGGCACGGGAATCAAATTAAAGCTTCGCGATTACAAACGGTTTTCGAGATGACGTGTTATATTGTTCATATGATTAAATAAATTAAGACCCTAGGGATTATGAAATAATTAATAAATTGTCACACGATAATACCGTTTGGCCTAACCACTCTCAATCGTACTCTCGATTGTAGAGGAGGCCCGTGCCCTGCAGTGGGACGTATATGGGCTGATACTGAATACCGTTTGATGGCTTCTTCTGCTAAAATATTTGAAATGATATTAACGTCTATTTTTTCATTTAGTTCTTGGATTAACGTATTTCTAACCAAAATGTTTGTATGTGTGTGATATTTGCACTTGAATTATTTGCACTAACATTTCATAATACCAAAGACCAAACCAATATTAAATCTGAAATTATCACATCAAACCAAGGCCTAGTGTCACTTCTACTGGTGGTCGGTCTCTCATGTGTGAAAGGCCGCCTGGGTAGGTAAACCGCAATGTCTATTTCTCCCGCCAAACAGCAATGTAAATGCACTGTTGTGTTTCGATGTGAGGAACATTGCAGCCGAGTAACTTTTTGGACATATTGAGACTTATCATGCCAAACGTGGCTTTGTAATTCAAGGTGTTGTTTGGTTCAGCCACTGTTTTGGAGCGGTCGTATCACGTATCACCTGGCGAACGGCATGTTAGTCTCGCCTTTCATGGCAATAAGAAAAAGTAGAAATGTTTAACCGATAGTGTAAAGCGCAGATTTAAAGTTTTCACCACTCAACATCTGGGCTGTGCAATTAAAACTTCCAATAAATGTGAAGCCGGCTCACCACGAGCGCAAATAAAGAACCCGCCACGTTCAACTATTTTAATTATGTGTTTGCATAGTTCGCGGAACGTGGCTCGGTTTACACGCAATGTCACTGTAAATTATCTACTGATTTATCAAACGCAGACGTCGGATGAGGCGTGTATTTAAATGATAGCTACACACTCCTTGATCTAGATTTCGATCTTAAAGTCCACGTAGAACCGATCTATTGAAATTGGTTTATTTTTCATATAGGCGATTAAATAGCTCCTATGACAATACAATACACACTTGATTTATATTTACAATATAATTCATTATATTATTCTGTACCACCCATATACGTCCCACTGCAAGGCACGGGCCTCCTCTACAATAGAGAGTACGATTGAGAATGATTAGGCCATATTGTCCGCCACACCATGATTGTTTAACTTTATAGATAGACACGCAGAAAATAGACACAAGATAGGACAAGGCTCAGTCGCAAACTACTTTAAACCAGTCGCTATGAACACTCCTATGAAAAGCAAATTTTCTGCACTGGACTATGTTTGTTCTATGTTAGTTTAACATACAGATAGAACAAGATGTTAAAATAAAGTAGAAGATTACTACATCCTGATAACAAATCATCAAAATTGTACATCGACGAAACATTATCTATTTTAATGTATTTACTGAATAATAACGAACATAATCGGCCTTACAAATAATATTTACTCACATGAACTCCCACGTCGAATATGCCGCAGAATAATACGTACCAATACCCTCTATTTCATGAATATTTCATACGCAGACTACTACACCCACAATCGCCTTACCTGAAACAATATTATTGGTATTGTTACTTTTATATATCTACAGCAAATATGGTATTATTTACATCGATATTATATACTTATTCTTAGAAAAACGTGTATTACCGTAAGAAAAGCGTATCTTATACATTATATACAGGGTATATCGAGACTGCGACCGAAAACGAAGCCGTAGAGTAGGTAGGAGGAAGGTAGAGTTACCGACTTCAGACACAATGCAACTAAAATTTTACAAAAAAAATGACGATTTTTTTGTGATTGTTTTTAAATCAAATAATATAATTTAACCCCTTGCGTATGGCAGAATCTTTAAAAAAAAAGGGTGTACATTATTATATAAGGAAAAACTATGTATTTGCCACGCACATACGAGGACAGAATTGAATCATATTTGAAGTCACTAAACCACTCACTAGTTTTAGCATACGAGTCTTAAAATCTGTCTTGAATAATGGTTGAGGTTATAAAGAGCATTGATATTCAATTGTATTAATATCAAAAATCAACATCTAGCCTCGATTGAGAGACAATTCCAAGAAAACATCTACAGACCCGAGAGAGTTTCCCTACACAATCAAACAGAGGTGTATTGATATAAAGTTCAATACTAGACTGTTGTTGCTAAAGCGCACAATATTCGCATACAAAATGTGGATTTTCTTCTAACTAGCACTGTGTCCAATGGGACCTCCCACCTCAGAAGTCTAGAAACTGATTTCCATATTTATAACTTTCTTTTATTTCCTTTTCAACCCCGTGACTTATATTACAATGTATTCTTTATATCATGCTTTTATTGGTGGTAGGTCTGTCATATGTGAGAGGCCGCCTGGGTAGGTACCACCGCAATGTCTCTATTGTATGGGTAAATATTTTCGGAGAAATCGTAATATTGGCTATTTAGGCCTGCGTAGAAACTAAGTATGTTTTTAAGCAATTATAGATATGACATAAATAAATACATGTTCGAGTACGTTTATTAATATTCGATTTTCAAATCTAAATTTACGAAAACAAACCCTATGCCTATGCAATTTAAAGTTTTATTGCAATACAGAATGGCGTTCTGCATCAATATCTCCAGATTGTCCGCTATTAAACTTGTATCAAGGTACGTGGGCAGCATCTTTACTGCCGCGTTACGTGACGGTCACGGCCGAATCGTATTCCCTTAGATTTTATTTCCTCATCCTAATGTCCTTGACCAACTTTCTCCAATTACATTTCTGCAAAATAAGACTGGATCGTGATAACGAAGTTTATATTAAGAATGTCATCTATATCTACCTCATCTATTCTATTGTTTCAAATCAAAAGCTATCACGTCCCTTATGATTACATTTTGGTTGTTTAAGTTTCAAGATGACGGTGATCCTAGTTTATAATTTTATGATTTTATGACGTTACAGGACGCGCTCCAAGTTTATACACTATCATATTCCGTCTTCACGGCTGCTGAGCTCATATCCCAGGGTACACGAGGGAATTTCGTCAAGTTATCAGCCGCGCTCCAGGATGTAGAAACTAGAAACTATATGACATATTGTGCGTCCTGTATATTAGATACTAATTTGCTTGGAAACTTTCTGAGTGAAAGAGCGGTAGTTCTCATTTTATGGTTTTGTTAATGTTTTCTTCTACTTTTTTATTACAGAAAATCTTCCAAGGTCTCTATATAACCGCTTATTTTTGGTGACTATTTAAGATGATGTTTCTTCCACCATCCATACGTAGAAGGGTATATTTTAATTAAAGTTATTGCAATATTGTTTAAACAAACCATAATTCCATATATGACATCGAAAGTCAAAAGTTTCAAGTAATGGAAAATGTTTCTTACTATCACAGCCTCCGTTAGGCAGTTGTTTAGACTCTGGCTGTGAAACACGAGGCCGCAAGTTCGATCCCCGCACCGCGACGATCGTGATCGACAGGAATTTGTTTCGGTCTGGATGCTTGTTAGACCGAAAATTTTCGTACTTTTTGATACCCGCGACACAAAACTCAATCTGAGTGTGGGGTCTGTGTATGTGACTGTATTTGTTCTTATTGTATCATTAAACACGTGCAGTTTCACCAGAGATTTCTACTCCTGAAGCTTTTCTCAAAACAAACATAAATCATTACAGAACGTAATAGCCTTATTAAAGACAACTGCCATCAGCCGGTAATGGCTTTTCCGGCCACGCCAGACAAGCAAATAAATCACTAACTTATACAATGAAAAATGTTACTTTTTAAAACTAACTTTACAAAATGACATCTAGATAAGAAGCTTATGGTTGGACTTTAGACTTACTTTACATCGCTTATAACTTGGTGGCTTAATGTAATTATTATTGGAATACGAAGACTCGGTACAAAAAATATATTCCATTTGCTAACAATTATAAATATTTTATCATGTATACTGAAGAATGGCCTTCGGATATGATTCTTAAGAGTGTGATGTCATGTTTCCATAACAGTAATGAGGGCACACATTGTGGAAATATTAAAAGATGAAGAATTCATAAATTCGAAGAAAGTAATCAAGATATTTATTTAAAAAAACATATAGCATAAATGTTCCAATTAAATAAACATTACGTAATTTATTACCAAAAGCCAAAATGATAGCCGATGATATAATGACTTATAATACATTAATTGTATTCAGTCTATGCTCAAGACAGAGCGATTCTTAACTTCCATGTGGATGCTGATTTGCTGACCACCAACTTTTATTAATAAGACAATTTTTCTCTCACAGATAATGCCAGTCCATGAGCATGCAAACCATAGTAAAAGTTTAGAAGTATCTCGGTTAACAGGGCAATACGTAGGCACTGGTGACCTGACCTGACCTCTTAGGCATGGGTAGATAGCCAATGCATGCCTGCAAGCGCAAATGCACGCCTTATTGGAAATTGCTAGATTTTTCTAGATTGGTAGCTGATAGCGGTCATATCGTTTCTATGAATCGTAGGTTAATCTATTGCAAATGGGTACAAAGACCTTTGTCCGAAAGGTTGGGGTTATTTTCATTTACTACCAACGATGGTGAACAGATCGATTTTAATGGGCTACTGACAAAATTAACATTATTCGCTTATATTAAATCTTTTGATGCGAGTTCCAAAGACTAAATAAACAAAGCGAACCTTAGATTTATGCTATTGATATCATGAAAATCAACCCTTTAATATGGCTGAGCTTATCACGGCATCCCTTCTGAATTTCAAAGGCAAAATAAAACAAACGTACATTAATAAAAAATATAAGACCCTAAATCACTGTCCTTTTGCCGTCACAGCGTTAAATTAAGAGTTTTAACTTTATATCAGTTGTAACAGATCCGAAGGCTACCCTCGTCACAACCCTTCGCGGCCTATTTGTCAACTTTCCACGATTCAAACCAAATTGAACCGTTTTTAGCTCATAAATACTACCTCCATAAAAAAAAACAAATACTTATCGTCTTTACAACCATCCTTATACTTTTGTGTAAGTTTTCACTTTTCATTAATGTTATTTATCATGAAAGGTAAATTTCTTATAAACTTCTTCCTACATTTTTGTCTATCTAAACGTTAAGATCGAAAACCCGTGTAGGTATATTAATAGCTACTCCATTTGTCTCACCCATTGATTTAAAACCTAAGGACAGGCCCTTCAGTAAATATGGAATTTATTTTTATTTCACTTACTTAGTTTAATAGATTTCTTCTAAACGGTAATACAATACTATCTTCATTATTAATAAACTTTTGCCATAATACAAGCAAGCATTTTCGAAATCGTTGCGAGCGACGGCTAATTTCAGTAACACTCTACTAAAGATGTACTGGAGCGCGCGCACCACTTACGTCAAACACTTTACTTGCTTTCCGCCCTGCACACATATTTATGCTAATGGTCTCACCTATACAGCGTGATATTGATATCTGGTATTTAATTTAAACCACATGCTCCTAACCATCCCAGGCAACATTGTACCAAGTTTGAACAAAAACTACCTGATAGTTTTGTCAAAAATAGTGATTTTAGGTTTCAAGGCTATTGATTAACCCCTATAGATACCGAATCTCTTACAGTTCAGATAAGATTCCGAACTGAACTGAAGTTCAGCTAAGCGGTAAAAAAACTCGGATCTATATGGGATGCCCAAAAATAGTACGAACAAAAATCACAATATTTGACAAAAAAACTTCTCATATTTTATCAAATTATGTAAAATGTCACCTGGGATGATGAGAAACATGTGGGTTAAAATAAGTACAATGTGTCAATATCACGCTCTTATACTTCGATACCATTACAACAAAGTATAATAATTCAGTGGATTTTCTGTTATCACTCGTCTCGTACACCATAAAATACCCACATAATAATTTAAAACCATCAATAACATTTAATCCTCCAACTGTGACGATGTAAGCTCCAATGTGCCCTTTCTACAAGCTTTGCGGACAATTTTCTCTATTCGGCTTTGCCCGCAGTTTCATTAAAAATTAGATTATGAGTAAAGCCGGCGGATAATGCGAGCAATATAAAATCAGGTCCGTAAATAGATGGGGCAAGGAGTGGTGGCACTTGCGCCTAGGGCATCTTACTTATTGATCCATTAGCTTTAAAAAACTACAACAGGTTTTTATAATGGAAACACAAAGTGACTAAAAGCATCTGTTTTTTTATTGCTATGCATGGCGAGACGAGCATGCAAGTCGTCTGATGGTAAGTGATACAACCGCTCATGGACCATGTCCAACCAATTATCACCATGAAATACAAAGCATTGCTTGGTATTCCACAGCGCTCGCCATCCTAAGACATAAAATGTAAGTCTCAATATGTCCAGTAGTTACTCTAGCTACAATGTCCTTGAATTCGAAACACAACAGTGCATTTACACTATTGTTTGGCGGGAGAAATAGACAATGGTAACTAAGCGAAGAATTTACGATGAGATACAGTATCCAGGCCGTGATTTCGTCATAAAGCAAAATTGTCATCGTCGATTCATTTTTATCGTAAAAACGTTATACGCTTTTTTACGACGTCGTCTGCATTTTATCTTTCGATTAATAAGGCCCGATTTGTTGAGATTTTATGTAGTTATGACAAAAGAAAAAACTAATGAAAGAAAAGAAAAAGCGAAATATATTTATAGCTGTCCGAAACGTAAGACGCCATCTCTAGATAGATTAGGTAGTTTATGAAAAGAATTGTCGTAATATTGAAGTGCCGTGACGGCGAGCCTTGAGTAAAACATTTAGATCGAGGTTTACCTAAATAGTTTGCTTCTAGAATCCCTACAAGCTACTTAGCGGAAATCACTCCTCAAGAAATTTTCTAATCATGAACTTAAGACATGAAACTCAAAGTGAAACGAACGAAATTTAAATAACAACAAAGACACAAAGATTATCTTGAAAATTATATTATTTCCGTAACAAAAACTTCTTCAGTATCTCTCTCGCCTATCTATCTTAAAACTCAAGAACGAAAATCTGGCAATTAGACAATAATAAAATTCTTTGAAACAAGTTTGTGATATTAAAAGAAGTGAAAAAGGAATTAATGTAACAAATCTTGAATGCTTTCTACGAAGAGCTTCTTGAGGTCTTGCTCCGACGCACGGCTGTGTTAAGATTAATTCTCGTATTATGGAGTGTCAAAATGCTGTCCGCCTTCCTATATTTGGAGGGTGAAAGGTATATAAATTATAATAAAGACGCGGAAGTGAATGACAAAAGGAGGAAATGCGGCAAATAGAATACTAGCTTGTTTGGATTGTCTGAAACACAAGGTCAAACTTGATTAAATGATAAAATTGGATTAAAAAAAAAATAATTCAGGTTGTCTCGCACATACAATCAGGAATGGCAGTTACGTCGGAATTCGCGATTTTAATCCATTTTCTGTTACTTAAGAGTTACCCAAACATCTTTCAAATGTTTCCAATATTACCTATTTCTGGTGATAAATAAAAATATACATAAAGTTTTATTAAAGCTGCTGCTTTATTACCTCCTCTCGTATACTCGTTCCGCTAGAAGGTCATGCGCCAAGTTACCAATCTATAATTCTCTAATAAATCGATTCTACAATTCTCAAACTTCAGTAACAAGCTTGATAATGTTTTTAACGAATGTCTGTGTGAATTAATTCTATTGAAATTGAAAAGATAACTTGATGCTCAAGGGCGGAGGGTAGACATGTTTTGACGATGGATTTGTGCTCAGTTAAAGTTATTATTATAGTCGGGATATAATCGTCAAAATTCAGACCACAATGGATTATCTTTGAGTATTTCTGTCATTTTCTGACCTCAATCGTTCCTTCAATGGTTAAATATCTCATCAATATTACAGCATTAATCAAAACTTCAGATTCAAAAGCCAGTTCTCCCAAAACAAAATCGTGGACTGTTATACATCGTACAATTTAATGCAGACACGATTGTTGTCAAATACTTACAACATTTAGCCCTCTCTAAAATAAAAATCTTAAGAGGTATTTTTAAGAGTTATAATAACCGTGAAAGGTGGACGTAGAACTCGTGGCCGCCAGACTCGTCATTTTATAATAGCTAAAAGTTCGTCTGCGCATGCCTCTTACATAGGCATCACACGTTCAGCAATTATGGTAGTTGGAATCGTAGTGGCTTTGGAAAGTTATCAGCTTCGATCTGTCTGACAAGTTGAAAGAACCATCAAAAGTGTGCTGCGTGGATGCAAAGGAAATACCTTTAAATAGTTAAGAAACTTTCTTTTTTAAATAGTACGACTAGTCCACCAGCTCAAAGACGCTCAGTGAGCTATGAAGTGTGCTATGATCGGTGTCTCTTTGAAGGGTAATATCCGTAATGAGCTTATCCGACAGACAACCAAAGTTATCGACGTACCAAACAGGATAAGGAAGCTGAAGTGGCAGTAGGCTGGCCACATCTGTCGAAGAACCGATAACCACTGGGGTTAACGTGATCTTGAGTGGAGACATCGTCTTGGTAAACGTATTGTAAAACGCGATCCAGCTAGGTGGAGTGACGATTTGCGTGATGCGACAAGCTGAAGACAGGGTAAAAAGGCCTATGTCCAGCGGTGGGCATTAAAAAGTTGTTGATGATGATGATGAAACATTTTATATAAAATGTAATCTATAAAGCTGGTAAAATAACATTTTATTTAAAGTTTGAAGCTATCGTAATATTTAAAAGTTTCTAAGTTCTGCTTTGTTTTACTAAGGAATAAAATCCCTGCTATCCAATATTCTTGTTTATGTCATAACGATCTAAAGTTTTAAGTAGAAAGGGTTGCATATTACTTATATGTTTAAACTTTTTTGTCACCCTTATATAAAACATGTTAATATCTAGCTTTTCTAAAACCAATTATTATGTGTGCCAAAAAGTCTCTCTTGTATTATGATAGCCTCGACACAAAACAATCTTGACAAAACTTGATCTTAGTGTGAGTGTAGGACTACGTATGTCACTTTTGGTTGTATCTATGCATCTCTTTTTGCATGATGGCCTGTAGGTAGCGGACCTGAAGAAGCTCGCAATATGTTCATGGCTGTCGTGGGAACACAGCCGTCTGACTTTTTGGAGTCATGTATGTGTTTATAGTTAATCATCACACGCTATAACGCTGATGGAAAACACCGTGGAGAAACCTGAATATTATTCTCGACTACAAAAAAAAACCCATTCCCCTTGGGCGTTTATAGGCTGATACAATGTGTGATTATATTTTTAGTCAAATGTATCTTGACGAGATGGCAAAGTAACTGTAATGCAATAAGCAACTGATGATAAATTCTGTGCAGTCCACACAGAATATCCACGAAGATGGTCATCCGTCTCCGACTGACCAAAAAAACAGGTCAAATATTAAAATTTATATACTTTAGATATATTTATTATGATAAACAGCGAGGCGCACTCCAGACCTCTCGGCGGCACTCAGCAGCTGAACAACGGCGGAGGCAACTTCACGCCGTTCGTTGAAATCGACATACTTATAAATATCGCTGACATTTTTAAAGTTCTGAACTATTTTAATATCAGCTATTAAACCTAAGATCTAAGTAATTACCAGACATATTTCACTATGCCTAGAGTTCTATTTACCAAGGCCAAAATTGCCAAAAAAACAAATTGTAAGGCATGGGTTCTCAGACTATTGTAGCCTTTATGGTATTACTGCTGTTGTATCAAAAATCAGCAAATTCCATGTTAATAAGAAAAAAAAATCCGAGTGATTGAATAGTTTAATTCGAAAATTTCCGTACGTTTCCTATCCTCAGTAATAGAGTGATCTTGATTGTTTAACATTGTGTGCAACTCACCGCAAATATTCAAACACGTCTAAACAAACGTTAGCACATCCGCGGGAGCTTTCCGGTTAATTGGCTCGTTAAAACCCACGAGGGGTGTCAAATTTTTACCACCAAATTGGCTATTAGCGGGAGCTGGCTTGACACTCATTAGAACCTTGATGTATATCATATAAATTGGTTAATCTCTAGTAAAAAACAAGGAGAATTTAAAACACTACGTTAAAAAAGGTGTCAACTGTCACACTGTTCTTTTGACAGACTTTAAAAAAGGAAACGGTCTCAATTCATAGGAATATTTTTTTCCATCGAATGTAATCCTTTAACATGGGTAAGATAAAAAAGCAACATTGTACTGTACTATATCAGCCCACAATTGCAACAACTAACCAACGGCCTCTTCTACAATCTAAAGTTTGATAGAAATGGCGACTTAGGCCATAGTATGGACTATGGAAGACTATGGCCTAAGGCAATCCGCACTGGACAGTGCGGATTGGTAATAGTGAAAAATATGTAGAAATGCTAGAAAAAAGAAATATACGTTTATTCAGCCACAAGCTACAATACTATTTCGAACCAAAGCATTAATTTTTCTTCTTCAAAAAATAAAACTAGAAAAAATTAAATCCACTGAGACGACACTAAAGAGACTAGGCGAGTCTTTGAGGCCGTATAAAGCAAAAACACAATGGTTTGTCGCAAAATCGATCTGAAGTAATCAACAAAGCGTGTAGTTCCTAAACAAAGAGAGTTCGTTGCTCAAGTATTACGTAAGGTGGTAATGTCTGTGGTACTGTTTCGTATTATTTCACTTTAATCTGGAACTTTCGTAATCTCTGACTGAACATCAGAAATAGAATAGTTTGTGAAAATAGAAGTGTTTTGATCAAGAAATATCTATCTTCCTAACAAATTTAATCGTCGTACATCGACAATTAATTCATGCTTTTATTACTTTATCGAATTAATATAAAAGTTATATTAATAATTTTAGGAATTTGACAATATGATCTCGTTTCATCATCATCATCATCATCATCATCATCAGTGCGACAATCGAAATTGCAATTACTGGTTTCACAACCTCCATCCCACCATACAACGCTACGAACCTAGATACTTACAATTAATTTTGACAGCCTCTGTGGCGCAGTTGGTTACACGCCGCCTGTGAAACGAGAGGCCGCGGGTTCGATCCCCGCATCGAGAGAAATGTTTGTGCGGCAAATATTTCTTCCGGGTCTGGGTGTTTGTGAGACCGAAAAGTCTCTCGTAGTTCCTGATACCCACCACACAAGACACGATCTTAGTGTGGGGTCAGGACTATGTATGTGACTGTTGGGTGATATTTATTTATTTATTCAAGTTAATGATAACCTAAAAGCTCTAGATAACTTTCAACATCGAAGTAAACAACAAATATTAGACATAATATAGAAAATGTTAGATAAAAACAATTATATTCCAAAAGGTAAATAGAATAAAAAGCCTGTAAACGCAAACAAAATAATCCAGAATTATAGCAAGTCATAAACGAAAACACGACGTAATCCCATCTCTTTTCAAAGCAAAACAATATGAATTAATTGGCGTTGACATTCATTTAAACTTCTTCAGAGGATTTTAATTAAGAAAACGAAATGACTAATTTCCCGAGGAAATATTTTTATAAGAACGAAGCTTTTGCTTTTATCTCTGCAGTTTTTTATGTTAAATTAAAAAAAAAATGTTCTCGGTTTAATAGCTCAGTAAATTGGATGAAGAATTTAAAAAATAAAGCTAAGCTAACCCTTTCCTTGAAAGCTAGCAATACACCAACAATTTCTATGTACTTTAGGTTTTGATAAGCCTCTGAGCACTATGAAGTTGTATATTTGTTTTTTCATCGCAATGATTAACTAGATGAGTATGCCTTCGCCTGTACCATCGTATGCGATACGACCGCTCATGTACAGTAGTAAAACCCCACAACACCTTTAATTACAAGGCAATGCTTGGCATTCCACTACGTTCTCCATCCTGAAACATAAGATTTTAAGTCTCAAAAGGTCCAGTAGTTACTCTAGCTACAATGTAATTCAAACCGAAACACTACAGTGCATTAACACTGCTGTTTGGCAGGAGAAATAGAAATTGCGATGGTACCTTCCCAAGCGGTCTCTCACATATGAGAGATCTACAACCAATAATTTGATTGTTTGCCTCCCGTTTTATAAAAATACGAACAAAGTATTGTTCAATTCAACCTCAAATTAATGATGTCACAGATATAATGTAGTACTAGGTTTTAACCCAAAAGATGTATCTAAATATATTCTAAATCTTAATCCAAAATATATTCGTGTATACGAAGTAATAAAATCTGTCATTATATTAAGGTACAGGTTTATTACCTAAATTTTACATCAGGTATTGTCTGAAAGCCGTCATGAAAGCACTTAGATTTTACAATATCCATTAAACTAAATTGAAAACAATTAGCACTCTAACGGCCGTTCTCAATATCCTATCTATCTATAACAAGGGGTTAAAATAGCTACCATGACTATGTCTTTACAATACTACTCTTCATAAAATAAAAATAGAAATATATATTTATATAATTTAGCTATCTATAAATATATGCAAAATGTTCCTACCTCCTTATCTCTGTTAACTGAAACATAAAATGCATCTAAATATCTAACGAAATCTCTTGTTAAAGATAGATAGATTATTGAGAAGGGCTGTAAGTGGTGTTGCCACTGTTGAATATATTAATTTCTGATTTGGATCGCCTCGGTGGCGTAGTTGTACTACGGTACGGTTACAAAGCTGAAGCCTCGGGTTGGAAACCCGGGTTAAGAAAAGGGATGTTAAATTTTCTATTCATTAGCAGCCCGGAGTTAGGATTTTTTGCCGGATATGGCAATAGGCTTGACCCGTACCATCTCGTGGGACGAAACATACAAGGCGAAATCTGGTTGTCCTGCCATCTCCGCCTACGCATTTAAAAAAAAGGCGTGTGATTATGTATGGATTTAAGGGCTATTAAAATCGGTAATTTTGTTCAAAATTGTAACTAGATATTTACTTCTAGCACTCTTAAATACAAGTAAATAGCACAATTTGTTCTACCCAAGTAATTTCACAACGCTATTAAAATCGTGAGATTTCATAAATCAGTATCTAACAACACTGGCAGAGAGTGACGCAAATTACGTCGAGAAACCCTCAAATAACTTGAACAAGACATGACAGGTGCTTTATCAGCATTTAAATGACACCACAGGCATTCACTTAATTTATTAAATAGACTCAGTTACGTGTGAAATGTTGACATGTCTGATAATATTATCTTCAAGACGAAACGGCGTCTACCTATTTTAAATATCTTGGGTATGAATAAGCAAAGTATTCACCTTTCATCTGATAGAGAATATTAATTTTGATGTCTGAAAAAAAAATGACAAGGGAAGAGGTAAATCACCCGTGGGATAGAAATGATTCGTATCCTATCGATAACTGTGGCACCCACACATTATACATTTAAGCGCAATCCTACTGTTACGCCCTGCTTATTTTATCCAACATGTTACGTCTTTGCTGCGGTGATAATAGGTGCTTTCTTTCAACACTGTCTTTCGAAAAATAACTAAATCATTGTTCAGAGATCACTGCAGTCAACATAATATTGACAGAAACACGCATCACCACCATTTACGTCTATGTCTGTACCGATTACCGAGACATTTCCACATTTTCCAATTCAGTATGATCAAACTGTGGAAGAATCTTCTAGTTCATTCCCTCCTTTCTACAGGGAGTTTTACTTGCAAAGTACACAGAGATTGCACAGAACCGACACATCATTAAGCTGGGTAGCGCAATCGATAAAACATATTTCACGGAGCGGGACGGAAGGCCGCGTTGTAAATAAAATTTCAGTCTGCGTTGGGGCAGACGCGAGATGCGGAGGTAAACTCGTTATAATATTCCCGCCAGTTTCGATGGATAAATACGCCACGTAAACGATGGCGTCGCACAGTGATTCGTCTAGAACAAGCTAGCTGGACAAAAACATTTGAGTGCGTATGTTGGTTGTTTTGGCTATGTACAGTAATATTTTAAAGGAGAAATGTGTTTCTTAAAGTTTTTTTTTTTTTTTTTTAATTCTGGCCCGGCGAAGTTGCCCCATTGCGCCTGATGGTGAGTGCAAATACCACCCAGGCACAGTGTCTGGCACCTTCCTGCTAAGATACCTCTTCACACTGACCCAGGATTAAGAAAGAGGGATGGTGTGGACAGTCAAGCCATGGCTTCGCAAGCCAGCACGCGTGGTTCTGGTTAGCAATGGAGAGGAGGCTTTTAGGATAATAGTAATTAAAACACAAATTACAATCGATGAAAAACTTAAATATAAAAATGGCAGCATAGAAAATAAATTAAGATATAATAAAAAAACAAAATAAAAGCATATGTACATAATACGACTTAGTAGTAAAAAACATATAAAATTATTTAATAACATTTTAAATTATATACTAATAGATAAATTAAGTTCACCTATACATAAATTGTATGCAGTGTTAAAAATAAAATAATAAAATAAATAAATGAAATCCTGACCAGATGAATTATCACTCTCACAATCAGACGGGTCAGGTACCAAGTAATCATCAACGTCACATGGCGTTAGACTACTTGATACCCAAGGTATTGGTATTGAAGGCGGGATTACCGAATTTAGCACTTCTGATGGTAAACAGTCTTTTTTCTTTTTGGGTAGTTCTCTGAGTGTATTAATTACAGGATCTGATGTTATTAAAAGCATATTCAATAAATCTGTATTCGTGGCAATACGTGAATGTTTCCTGGTATGATGTTCCCAAAATCTACGACAGTCTTTATTTCGAGCCTCTTGAGCTTCTTATAGTTGCCCTATTGGGCACAATACAAGATTTAACAACCTCTGTACTTCGCACAAGAATTTTATGCCCAGTGACAGGCATATAGTACCACGAATACAAACTTAAATAGAGGGCCCTAGTAACTGAAAAAAAAATTCAAGTATATTTATATTTATTTCGTAACCCGAAGATAAAGTCGTAACAAAATATAGATTTTTTAATTAAATCAACATGACCTTGAAACCTACTCTCCTCTGATGACCTGGATGAGCAAGGTCTACACACAGAAATGGTAAAACTTATGTTGTCTCCTTCTAAGCAATCTTTATTATTAATTAAAAACCGTTCCAATGCATTATATGATGCCGCCCATTTTTCAGTTAGTTTTGACGACATACTTTCTGTTTAATAGCCCTTAACGAATCACTGGTTATATTACTAACACCAAATTTAAGACTTATATGTTCCAATAAACGAACATTCCGCTCTTCATTGGAATGTTTTCGTCATTCTTCAAAAAAATCACTTTTCGAAATGGAAAAGACACATTCTGAAAAATGAAATAAAATCCTTTAGTGCGGGAATGCGGTGAAAAATAATATCTCGTTTTAAAGGTGAGTATCACTACTATATACTGTAAAAAAATTGGACTGGATACATGTGGATACAAAAAGATAAATACGATTAAAATTTCGGAACTTGACAAAAAAATAATATTTTTCAATAATATATTCCAAGTTGTAATGGACCAAAGTTTCTCATATTAGAATATTATGGGTGGTAAAATATAAAAGCACTGACCGTCGACAATAGTATCCATCACAAAAATCACGGTTATATATCACATAAATTGAATGAGATGTTATCTAAAGCACTGCAAAAATGCAACTACTCAAATTAACTTAATGCAAATATTACATTACTTACCTTCGCTAGTCAATGACTCGTCACTGTGAAATGTTATTCACCATTTCTACTTGTTTTTATGACATTGGGAGTGTTGTTTACAATATGTGACCACTAATTAGTTGATTCTTGGAAGTGACTTTTGTCCAGCTAGCTAGTACTAGGCGAATCACAGTGCGTCGGGGTGAATTTTCAAGGGGAGTATGCACATAAATGTTTATGTCTTTGTTACTTATTGGCATTTCATCTGTTGGCAAACAAACCAGACATGGCTGCCACCATGTTCACGGTGGCCACGGCTTCGAATCTCAGAGCACATCTCTGAGTTTTCGAAATCATGTGTGTATTCATAGTCAATCCAAACACTTAAATGGTGAAGGAAAACATCGTGAGGAAACCTACACATCATAGCGGTTTACAAGAATTTCTATGGTATTTAATGTTCGACCTTAGACTAAGTTCGAAGTGAATTATAAGTTTTATAGAGAATAGTATCAATTTATAGAAGTAGAAAGCTTTTATTTCATACTTGGACGTTGAACATTCAAAATTCATGTCGGAGTACAGAGAAACCCCCCAGAAGTAAATAGCACACACTTCGGCCTCGCACTCAAATTAGAGCACTCGCGCGTATTCCCACCCTCGCTTTAGCGTAATTTTTGACGTGAAACTTCGTTAAGCGCATTAAAGAGTACAATTTTTTCCTCGTCGATAGAATTTATTACGGGTTCTGCACTGGGTTATATTATAAAGGAGTTTTTTAGTGTCATTTAGAAGGGCACATGGCGCAGAGAACTGCTCGCTAATGGGGCTTCTTTACCATCATTGATATTTACGGATACAAAATATTAAAAGAACATAGTACAAATTTTCTTATTAAATTTTTCTTCGAATATTCTCGAGTTTCAAACCAGAGTTTAGTATTCATAAAATAACATCGGATGCCGAAAACTTATGTTAAAAAGAGTAAGGCCAACTAAAACTCGCCGAATAGTTCCGTTGAAAATCTTCGCACGTAAAGACAGCGACATATCGTGTACTGCATATTACGTAAAATGTAAAGGCATTGAGGTATTATGCTAGAGCGGACATCGGGAACAAAATCTGTGCGTATGGTGCGTGCACAAGGGTACACATTGAAGCGAAAGAGAACATATGTTACTTCGTAGGCGTGACAGAGACAGAAATAGAATGTACCCTTCATTTTGTTACAAACATTTTGTTTGCAGTGTCCCCTCTAGTATATTATCTCAATGTGTAAAGGGTATTTTTTAAAAGTAATAAAACCATGTGGTTGCATACATTGAGATAATATACTAGAGGGGACACTGCAAACAAAATGTTTGTAACAAAATGAAGGGTACATTCTATTTCTGTCTCTGTCACGCCTACGAAGTAACATATGTTCTCTCTCGCTTCAATGTGTACCCTTGTGCACGCACCATACGCACAGATTTTGTTCCCGATGTCCGCTCTAGCATAATACCTCAATGGGTTGCATATAAAGCTTTTGATTGACTGTGGCATTTTACCATTCGCAAATACCAAGGAACAATTGGTAATCACAGATATTCAAGAGTTGAAAAAATGGAGTACCTAGATAATATTTTGGATTCGACAGGAATGGACCTAGAAAGTACAGTTCAAAAATAACAGGGCATTTCGAAAGCACATTGCTTTTCACGTGGCTCAGTTGGTTGATGAAACGAGAGGCCGCGGTTCCAACACAAAATCTTAAAAAAAATAAGATAATCATTTTGATCACTGTTTAGATTTTAGACGATATGTACTAAATTTAGTTAATTTAATATTTATTTTAGCGCGATTTTTTTGGAGTTCCAAATGTCCCGAAGAGCCTATCGTTAGATTTCAAATCAATGAGTTTTGTATATGATACATCGTCTCATAAATCGATCTGTATCGCCTGGTGCTGTGAGGCGTGAAATGTCAACAAGTTTAACGGTGCACATTATGCACAGCGCTTCCAATTGGTCGGTCCGATGAACACATTATACTGACTTCTTTATAATTCGCTAATCAATATGCATCAACTCATTGTGGAATGTCTGCACTCAACCACATAATAAAATACTCACGTTATCTTTAAAATGACTCTTTTATAAGCGAAAGGGTTTAAATAAGACCCTCGATTTTGGGTTTTAAGTGACACCTATTAGGTAGATATCTGGCTGTATAGGCTTCTGGCAGAACTTAATACTTACCACTGCAAGGAGTTGTACCTAGACACAAGTGTATACTATCTTGACGATTGCAAATCTAATGTTACAATACAATACAACACAAAAAATTGTCGTTGATAAAAATAACTCCCCGGCAACGTGATGAACTGAGACCGAAAGCAGGACAATGCAGGGAAAAGCCAGTTCCCATTAAAAGGACGTAGTTATATTGATAATAACCTCTTAAGAAGTTCCTATACTATAATAAGTGATATGGAATCACAATGTAAATTAGGACTTATTAGAACACTGCAAGGTTGGTTCGCAATTAATCCATCCATCATGAATATTTAAAGCCAGCACTCTTTCAAATAAGTTTTTGAAGTCTCCATCATTATGTGCCCGGTGGGGACCACCCGCTGTGATTCGACCCCAATCTGTCGCACTGATTTATTAACAAAACGGCCATTTTAATATTTGGAACAATTTGTTTTCTCTGTTAATAATGGAAGCACGAGACACAGACGGGGTCTTCTGTCTCATTTCCCTATCATAATATGGTAATAACTGCCGTCGTCCGTGAAGCTGTTGCTTAGAGGAAACTGCAAAACGATAGGATTGGATCTCAGCACCGAAATCAATGTTTCTGTGATGCATAAACGTTCGGTCTGGGCTATGCTTTGAAGGGACCGTAGGATTACCGTTACAATCAGCATTCGTCAATCCGTATGATGGGAGAAATAGATATTGCGGTGGAAACTGTAGGTGGCTTCTCACATATAAGAGATCTACCGCCAGTAAAAGCGTGTTGGGATCGAAAATTCCTTCTCAGTTATACTTAACGATAAGTCAAGTACTAAATAAATTCACAACAGAAGAACGGTTCGCATACAAATGAAGTTTTCTCGGGGACCACCCCGTAACAATACCTCGTAAACAGAACTTCACTTTGCACTAACACTATGATTTAATACTTTGCTCTCGAAGAGCGCATTTTATTTCAAACGTAGCCTTTAAGTCAAACAACTGTGTTTCACGTAGAAAAGCTGTGTTTATTTAAAGAATACGCTTCTGTGACTTCGCTTTGTTTTATTTAACGAAGTACGGTTGCACTTTAAATGGGGCTTGTAGCGCAGTATTCAATGAGCACGGCATTCGAGTGTTTCGATTTGAATTCTTTGGAGCAAACTGGTTTAGATACATTGATAAATTCTACCAGTCACCATTGCATTAGCTTAATTTATTGTAGCAAATTATTCGCTGCGTCATTGCAGTACTGCTTTTCCAAAGTAATGTAGTCGAGTAAGTTTGCTGGTGGAACGTTCGCATTCACTGGAACGGCAACTACTGAGCAAATGTGTAAAGTCATTTATAGTGATCCACCCAAGTATATCACCTTGCAAGGGCACTCAGCACTTCAGAGTCATGTGCGTATTGGTTAGCAATCACCACGCACAATGACGGTGAAAGTTGATATTTGTAAGAATTTCTATGGTATGTAAAGTCAGCCAACCCACACTAGGCCAGCGTGGTGGACTATATGGCCTAACCACTCTCAATCGTTCTCTCGCTTGTAGAAGAAGCCCGTGCCCTAGAGTGAGCCGTATACAGGCTGATACAGATACAGCACGAATGAAATATACATGAAATCTAGTACAGCAATTACAAGATAAATGACCGTAAAAATTACTCTTGGCTTCGAATGTGTCCAGATTTTCTTGGCAACTCAACGCTTGTCTGTCTAACTAGGTCGACATAAAGGGGTCGCATAATTCACTAACTTTTGCATGTCGTGGTGCTTGAAATCTGTAGTGACGAAGGCAGCATAAAAATTTAACATATTTAAGTGGATTGATCAAGTTTCTGAACATACGTGATGCGTAAAATCATAGAGAAATGGATGATTTTTATGATTTAGTTATTTTCTAAGCAATATCCCAAAGAGGGTATTTAATTATGAATAATTATTGCATTCAAAAAATAATATTTAGTGAATCATGAATGGATCAGCCAAACTGAAAATTTATTTTCAAACCAAATAAATAAAAAAGAAACCAAGGATTTTTGTTTACATATTTGCTAACATAGATGCACACACAAAACTTAATCTATTTACTTCAAGTTACCCTCCGCAAACCTTTTTTTTTTATTGTATCAAATTTCGAGGCGAACATTCCGTTCAACTGATACTAAGCAATTCGACAGCTCATAAGCAGTAGCAAAACCAAACACCTTGAAATACAAAACAATGCCTGACATTCCACAGCGCTCGACATCCTGAGACATAAGATGTTAAGTCTCAATATACCCAATAGTTATTCTGGCTACAATATCCTTCAATCCGAAACAGAACAGTGCATTAAAACCTCCTCGAATTCCCTCTCACATCTTTCCCACTCGATTCCACAATGCTCAAACATTTCCTACGTACAGAACGGACCTGGCAATTCCTGGCAGGAAATTAACGTCCGACACAGGTGTATAGGCCAAACACATTATCAAAGGCGCAGTTCAGTAAATACGACATGTTCTAAAGGAGAATATAATGTTCGTATATATTTTATACCTTGTGGTGTTGATAGCTTCATTAGTTATGTGGTAAATTAAGCGAGTAATGCTTGCCTTGCAAAGGTAAATTTCGGCTAAAAATACATTTCATGATGTGTTTACTGGTGATATGTGAGAGGCCGTCTAGGTAGTTACCATCGTCTATTTATCCCGCCAAACAGCAGTGTAAATGTGCGGTTGTGAACACATATTGTGTTAACATCTTATGTCTCGGGATGATACTAAAGGTAAGACAAAAAAACTTAGCAAGGACAGTTTCCGAATAAAATCAACTATAAAAATGTCAAGTGCCAAATCAATCAACAAAATGCAGAAGCAACCCTATTGTAGCGCGATAAAAAACTCTGACAATCCAGACGCCTATCAAACCACGCACATTTCAATGTTCAATTATTATCCCTCTAAACTTCTAACAGGGTTTAGGGTTGTCGAACACTTGACAAGAGCGGCATCTGTCAAAAGAATTGTGCCAACTTCGGAATACTGAGTTTTACATCCCTCTCAATTATTCGACAGGAATAAAATGAGGGAAACTTTCACTTTAATGTAGGGATAAGGGACGATTGCCAATTGTCGAGTTAATAAAGATTTTTTAACGTAACAAAACTCTTAATTTTTCTCTTCGTTATGTTTTGTATAGTATTACAAATATTAGCGTGCTATGACTGACCACTTTATATTATACATATTATTTTTGTATATCACTTTTAAATACCCAATAAACATATTCGAACCATACCATCCAACCGTATAACCAATTAAATATTTATTGTAGGTATATTTTCAGCAGACCAAAACATTTTTTTCATGAAAAATACATTTAAGATATTTTCAAAAACATGCATGATGGCATATTAAAAGAAAAAGAAAAAAAAGAAAAGAAAAATGCTTTATTATCGCGCAAATAAGCCGCATACAACACAGTACAATAATAATAAAAATGTAACAATACAATAAATTAAACAAAAAAAAAACTAAATATAAAAAATAAGGAGAGAAAAATAACAGGTAAAAGGTCAAAGATAGTTGCACTAATCGATTGGTCGGTATAATGTTCGATGCCGTGGTATCTCTATCCACTATCCACATCTCCTATCTACAGAGTGTTACGGAGGCATGAATGGAATGACCCGTAGCATTCCACTGAATACCGTCCGTATTGAAAGCATTCAAATGAAATGGACTTCCAACGTACAAATTCTTCTTGCAAACACTTGGTAAAAATATATTGCATTTATAAAAGTTTACATGTTCCGAAAATATACAGGATGATATTGAAATAATATGGTATTTAAGTTTACACATGATTTTCTTATCACCCCAGGATATTTAAAAAAATCTGAGGACTGAGACTACATTCTGTCAAAAATTGTGATTGTAGTTTACATGATTTTTGGCAAACCCGTACAGGTATTTTTACCACTCAGGTAAGTTTCTAATCAGAACTGAATTTCATATGATCGGTAAAAATACTCGTATCTATACGGGGTAGCAAAAACCCTTGTAAACTAAATAGTGAATTTTGATTAAAGTACCATGCAGTTTTTTTCAAATTTGGTACAGTGTTATCTGGGGTGGTAAGGAGAATGTGGTTTATGACAATATCACTCTGTATATTGAAGAAATAAATATGAATGATAAACTTAGTAACTCTAAATTCTCATTGTGTAGTTATAGGCACTGGCTGAGAAATAAGAGCCACGGATGCGATCTCAGACAAATATTTTTATGATCCACAAGTATCAAATTGTTGTAGTTTGTAGTCGTTCCGTAATTTGTACATAATGTAACAATAATATTTAATAATGTGCTCTATCTACAGGGTGTATCAAGACTGCGACCGAAAAAGAAGCTGGGTGGTAGTCTTAGTGACTTCAAACACAATGCGACTAAACATTTTACAAGAAAAGTTAAGTATATAATTATGTATACTTTTATTTTTAAATGCGCTATGGTTCGCAAGGGTTTAAATAATTATTGTAGCAAAAACGTAAACATATGACCTGTACGTAATTATATTCCCAATTTAAACATATTTTTTATTATCAAAACTGTCCAATTAATCTTTGAGAGGGTTAATGTTCGAACTTAGATTATTAGGTTAAGTGCAGGCGACTATGTCCGTTATCACAAGTGCGTTGAACCGCGATTAGTCGAAATGCATTCCACTTGAGTTAATGTTGTTTTAAATATTACAAACATTGTGATAGCCTGTACAAACACAGCTATGTTAACATTGATTGCGTCTTTCATTTTAATGATATTTAAATATGACTTTTAATGCTGTATTTATATGACAGTACTGCTGTTTGCATATCGCCGCGACAGCCACTGTGGCGTAGTTGGTTAGACGCCGGCTGTGAAACAAAAAAACCCACACCGATAAAAACGTCTGTGTGGCCTACAAATTGTTTTAGGTCTGTGAGACCTCAAAGTCTCTTGTAGTTTCTGGCCCACGGCACAAGACTTACTTCAGCCCATAAAATCGTGTGGAGAGTGGTAAGGAAAAGGATAGGAGAGGAAACAGGTGTATTGGTAAGGAGAGATTATGGTCCATTCATGGTGGACCGTCATAGTAACACTCATTTGCGTGCTATCGCTATTGCAGTCATTTTATCGAATCAATAATCATATTGCTTAGTGTCATTAAATCGAAAAGTCTACTACTCATAAGAAGTGGTTCATAGCAAAAGCACATACGTAATTGTGCTTTATGTTCAGACGTCGCATGTTCTCATGAAGACTTCGAGAACACACTTAATAGAAGCAAAAAATGCACATCCTCCAACATAAAAACCGGCTAAGTGAAAGTCGGACTGGCACAACGCATGTTCCGTACCGTTCCCGTGTCTGTAATAATTCATCACAATTGATAAATACCCTATAACCTCCTTGTTACAGGGTAGGTAAGTAGGTAGATGCAGGCGCTTATCTACCTACTTACACTCAAAAAGTGACAAAATCCTATGTGATGTGGCGTAGCTAAAGTTCGGTAATGAACTTTGTATAAATAAATAAAGATTGTGATTCTTTATTCTGGGTTATCAGCTCTACTACTCCTGAAATTCGATTTCTAGTTTTTGTCAAAGAGGACTTTTGTTAAATATTGCATTTGTAGTGTGCGGAACCCAATATCCGGGACACAACAGCTGCTCGTCGCACTAGTGGCGGAAAATGTCGATACTGTGCTGGCATTTGGCGACGTGCTTCAACAGAATAGCAGCTGGGAATTTTCAAACTGACTGGCACGTACGGTTTCCGCCATTTTCGGTTAAGAAAATACAGAGTATAAAAATCTAAAACGTTATTTTTTTATGATGGCGAAGATAGAGCGAAGTGAAGATCATTAACGAAGACAGACTATGACACAGGACAAGATAAAAAAAAATAGTTTTTGTAATTTTAGTTTTGAATAGAATCGAATGAAGTTTACTATTCAATCACATAAATTGAATATTTTGTAAATAGGCAAATTAAAATCAACGGAATGGATCCACAATTATTCATATTTTAGTCCTTTTTTGCACTATACAGAAATACTGTATAGATGTTACACTATAATAATAACAATACTAGAGTGAGCCTTTGGTCTTACTCTGTAAATCCGAAACGAAGTTCTAAACTTCGGACGATGGAAGTTTATATACGATACGAATGTTTATTTTGTTGTTTATGGCAATATGTGTTTCAAGTAGGTTCATGATCTAGTTAATTATCGTTTTTTGGTACCGTTTGTAGCCTAAATTGCATGAGAAATGTACATATATTCTCTTAAACTTCAGTGTTTATCGTGCCCGGTAGCCAATCTCTTTAATGGAAAAGCCCTACGCGACGTCCGAGTGTTTGAGCCAAATATTGGCTCCCTCTGACTTTATGAAATATGGAAACCATCAAAGGTGTTCATAAACTCGAACTAAAGATAATGTTACTTTAGGATATTAGAAGGGATCCATTTCAGTTTAAAGTCGTATATGCCCCACTTCTCAGTAACTTGGGTTTATATTGTACCTACATACTACCCAGTCGAGTATCAAGACATTACTAACTGTGTCAAGATAGTATAAAGAATGCCGTGAATTTCTAAGACGAATAAGTAAATAAACCCAACAATAAGATACAAATCTTGTGTCGTGGATATCAAAAACTACAAAAGGCTTTTCAATCTCAATATGGAACGGATCAAAGAAACTTAGATCACACAAACGTATTCACTTCACCTGGGATATAAATCGATTGTGCTGCGAAGGCTTTCACATATGTACTTATATATTTTTGTTTTAGAGTCCACCAACCAGTGTGGTGGACTATATGGCCTAACCCCTCTCCAACCTGCTGGCCTAGTGCTGGTTGACGGAATTTACCTGCTATAGAAATCGCTATGGTATGTAGTTTTCCTCACGATGTTTTCCTTCACCGTTAAAATTGGTGATTGGCTATCAATACACACCACATATACAGCCGATACATATTACCCAAATGTTGCCAATGACGTCACTAGTTATGGAACACTGCATGGCAATATTTCGCCACAATCGATTTGCCATCAATGCGCAAGTGGAACCATTAAACCAATTTAGAACGCTACTGTTTTATTCAGATGTTTGTACGTTTCCTATTATAGCTTTTAGGTATGGAAATTCCTATCCCCCGGATGTGCAATACGTAATTTAAAAAGCTGAGTGATCACCTACTTTGTCACAACGTTGCGATATGCATTCTCGTTCTTTTATTTTATTATATTATCTTTTATTGATGTATGTAGTGTATCGAACGAAACGCAATGCTGCAACGTCACACCAATTTTCCATCAAATAGTAAATACCTCTTCACTTCTTTCACCGGTGGTAGGTCTCTCATATCTGAGAGGCTGCCTGGGTGGGTACCACCGCAATGTCTACTTCTCCCGTGAAACAACACTGCTTAAATGCACTGTTGTGTTTCGGATTGAAGGACATTGTAGCCAGAGCAACTACTGGACATATCGAGACTTAACATCTTATGTCTCAGGATGGAGGAGCGCAGTGGAATGTTGCTACTGTTTATGAGCGGTCGTATCGCTTACCATCAGGCGAATGGCTTGCTCGTCTCGCCATTCAGTGCAATAAAAAAAAACCAAGGCGTGAAACGAGAAGCCGCGGATTCTATAACTGCTGTGATAAGCGCAAATATTTATTTCAGGTCTGATTGTTATGGAACCAAGTATCTCGTAGCTGCTGATACCCACGATACGAGACCTGTGTTCTAATGGCCTGGGTTACGTCTTACTTATTTGAAGTGTGTTGATGAATCGTTTCCTAAATAAGGTCTCATTGATGGCTACGACGCGATTAGTGAACTATAAGACGCTTCTATGGTCCAAACCGATTGGTTTAATTCCTGAGATGGTCGATCATTTGCTATTTAATTAGTTCACAAAAAGAATCGAGTTTAGATCTCTGCTGGGCTGGGAGGGATTTAGCTGTACTGCCGCCCAAAAAATAGAATTTTATTTCATAAGGTATCTGTGGAAACCTTGCGGGAAGCCTACAATCATCAGAGGCCTTACTATGGCTAAAAAAAAAAGAAGTCCCGTTGAAGTACCTCAAATATTGACTATGATAAAGTACTTACAAGACTACAATTAAAAGTCTGTTTAAATACGCTTCTTTTCCTTCCCACAAGCTTTCCTGTTAGAATCTGTATATCATGGTTATAATTTCGAATTAGGACCCCAGTATGTTTATCTTGCTGCTTACCTTCTCTGTTACTGCCAGCCCGGCATATTCTTCGGGCGCGAGGCAGTCACCCCTAAGCCAGCTTGCCAAGCGACCCAGCTCGCCCAGCATGTTCGACGGGTGTAACGAACTTAGCGCCATATTATTATTATGAAAATATTTTAAAGATTTTCTTTTTCTCAGATTTTAATTATGATGAATAAAAAGTCACAATCAAATCACGAATTCCATTTTATAAAATATTTTTCAATAAAAGCAACAACTCGAAACTATGAAACTTTTTAAATTCTCGTCGCGGTATTTGTTTCATAAGAGTGTAATCCCACTCTCCCGTGAAGACGTCAGACTTCTCCGCCGAGGGAGAGTCAACTGAGCTATGAACACACCGGGGAATCACGGCTTACGTTCGTAAATTGCAATTTTTTGAAAATGGAGTACCGTTCGCGTCGTGAAATTTTATGCCCTATTGTGTCCAATTAGGGCACAATTTCAAATGCCAAAGGGTATGGAAGTCGGATAGGGAGCATGCGCGTAGAAATGGGACAGCAATATGGCGTCTCATTATATCGGAAAGAGATAGACTGATTTTAACACTTCCGACCACCATCCGATTGGAAACACGTGGACCGGACGTGCTGGCCATCAGTATGACGTAACATGATAGTGTTAATTTAATATGAGGGTGACACTACCCCTAATGGATGCCCGGTTTTTGGGTGTATTTTACAGTCAAACTAGATTCTTGTATCAAAATCGGCTGGATTTGTATAATGCATTGATAATAACGGATAATACCTCAATGGACGCCTATGCAAATAATGTTATCAGGCAGGAAATGATGAACTACGCATTCCATTTAATATCATTTATAATAATGAATTATCAAACAAATTAATCATAAAACTACATCCATATAATTATTTCCGACTTTACTAATTCATAGCATCTCAAATTACCAATCAAATTAAAAGTCTCATATGGGTCACAGGATTATAAGTGTTACAACATAGTTGTACTATGATATGGTTACAAAGCTGAGGGCTTGGGTTCGAATCTTGGGTCTAGCAAAGTTATATTGGATTTTTCTATTATAAACCCAGAGTCAGGAATTTGTGCCTGATATGGCGATAGGCTCACCCCCTATGGCCTATTACATCGTGCAACGGAACATACAGGGCAAAATGTGGGTGTCCTGGTGGCAGCTCTGCCCACCCTGGGAGAAAGACCAATTATAATCATACCAATATATAATAAGGCTTTTAATTCCAAATGAATTTATTTCTTCCTTGGGTTCATGTTGAATACCACAACAAACATATGTTTTACTAATGTACATCTATTGTAGAATGTTTGTCCATTACTTCATGGATGGGTTTAAGTTATGTCTATAAGTTTAAAGATTACAAAGAGGTTGCTTTCAGTGGCTCTCCTTCATCAGAAGGCCTAATAGCCACATTGATAGTCTTGACCCCACACTGAGATCAAGTCTTGTGTTGTAGATATCAGAAACAATGGGAAACTTTTCGGCTTTTCTTTTTTGCAGGTATCAAAGCTGCAACCTTTTGTATCACAGGTAGTGTTTAACCAACTGTATCACAGAGGCTGTAACTAAAAAAGTATTACCAGACACTAAAATATTATTACTCATGACTGTTGACACATGGATTATAGTAAACAAACAGCAATTTATTAACACGATTAAATTAGCCATTACTAAATTATATAGGTTTATCAATATTATTTCATGTGGTAATTCTGGTTTCATAAAACTAAAATGTCAATTGCTATATCACATTGTGTAGTTAATACACATAAAATAATGAAATCATCATCACTATCTAATTTACCACATCTGATTATCTTCAGTCAGGACATGGTTTATGTAGTATATAGTAAATAGGTTGTATAATTATTTGTACTGGCTGTAGTGCTTTAATGGTAGTTCGGTATATAAATTATGGCACAGCCTCAGTCAGATATAGGTGTTTTTCTTTTCAAACATTACAGTTTACTCTTCCATTAATGTCTAATAGCATCTTTTTAAACTTATTAAACCCTATATTTTTATAACAGATGTTCTATATGTCTTCAGCCTAGTTACTGTGATACACAAAAATATATTATGGGTAATCTAAAGAAATTTAATAAAGCTTAAGACTTTGAGCATATACTCTGGAACATCCAAATGAATTCGAAAAACTCTTCTTGAATGTTATATTCCAAATCTAGGAGACTTCTATGATTTTATTATCATAATCACATCATACCACTACTTGTATGGGTGATTATACAAAAGTTGGGTAACTTTTGAGGATATTTTGTTTACTATAATAATTAAATCAAATTATAACAAATTCGGGTGCATATGATGACAAATCTAATGATTATATTGTTCCAAATCGGGCCAGTCACTTTTTTAAGTAAATTATGAGATATTTAAAATTTTCTGAATTTGACTGCCAGGGGACTGACGAGGCTAACATAGTACTGATAAAGTACACAGTTTTCTAAGAATTATAATGAAATTTAATAAGAATTAGTACAAATCTCTTAGTTTTAATAATGGCACATGTCTTTTAAGTATTCAAATCACTTAGTAACAATTAAAAATAATTATAAAATTAAAATAAACGTAAATACCAATATCTTCGGCAGCATTAACTGATTTTAGCGATTTCATTGTCATCGGAAAGAACATATTCCTTGTGGGACCAACTCTTCTTCATTGAAATGCCTATCAACACTAAAAATATACAAATAACTAAAATACTTTATAAAAAAATAAAAACCGACTTCAAAAAAAAAACCACAAAAAATATTAAAATAATAAGTACCACTGCAAAGCAAAAAATAATATTTATTTCATTGGACTTGTGCATGTTGATTAATTTGCTTAATGACTTGACTAGCCAACAACTCAAAATATATGCGTAACTTAATATTTGATTATTTTTTGGTTTTTAGTGGTTTTTTGTTTTGAAGTAGGTTTTTATTAAAAAATTTAGTTATTTCCTTAAGTACTGAAATTTTTGTTTTTCTTTGTATTCCGCTAATTTAATGGGGCACTTTTAATTCTGGCCAAGCGAGCCTTTTCGGCTTCTCTTTTTTTTCTAATCTTCTTCCCTAGTCAAATTGCTTTTAGTGTGCCGTATGATATTCTAAACTGAAATATAAAATAGAAATGCTTATACACGGTAGCAATTAAGATAAAAGTGCTCTAAAACAACAATAAAAAGCAGTATTATGGAGACAATTCAATCCTCTGGCGCGATACCTGACAAAGGACTGACGCCAGCGGATTGACGAAAAAGACATAATTTGAGGTTATAATCAGAACTAATGTTTTTTTTGATAATTTCGAATATCAACAAACTACATTTTAACAAATCATAGTTAATTATGTATAAATGATGATAAACCTCAGATTAACAAGAAAATAACGACCCACCACGGGACTGAAATTTTGACTGGCTTTGCATGTGTATAGAAGACAAACACAACCCAAGAACTCGTACAGTTATAGCGGCCGTCAAATTGTGCTGTCCGCAACTAACTTCATTACCAACATTAATACATAAACAGGGATTTGACCTTGACTCGGTGATATATGGCGAGAATTTCAAATTTAAAGAACACACAACGGACTGACGGATGAAAACAAACACAAAGTTTCTTAATTTTTTTTTAAATAAATTGTAGAACATTGCATTATGAAAGTTGTAGTATATAATACTATGTTCATCACAGATTGTAGTAAATTAGTAAGTTTTCTTAAATCAATGATAATGTTTAATAGATAGTCACTTGATTGTTGGTTTTCGGGATTGTGACATGCCAAAGGACTGACATTTTAAGTATTAATTTTGTTTTTTTATTAACTTGTATTTAAAATGAATAAGTGAAATTGGGTGACCATATAAAGGACTTTTCATTGTTTTAAAATAAGTTGTTATTTCAATAAAATATAATAAGACTTTGTATATATTGGCTGATGACAGCAAGTTACCCAATTTTTGTATATTCACCCGTATAAGTCAATCAAAAAGAAAATAATAAATTGATACCAGAAATGTGTTTCTGGTCACATTCATTTATAACCTGATACTGCTAAGTGTGAAAAGAATTCTGGAAAATGTGTCTGGAACAAACCAAGTTGGACTGGCATTGGTTCTCAATTCAATTTAAAAACATTGTCGCCTCAGCTATGAAATAAAAAAAATATGATAAATTATTATACCATAGTATTTTCGTCAATACTTCAGTAATCAAATAGAGAGCTTAATGAACTTTGTCTATTGAGGATGAGTGTTGCAATATTTGCAATATTTTGATATTTAAGTACTTACTTACATTAAAAAGGGATTATTGGAGTGGGTACAATTAAAAAATAATCTGCAGGTAGCGGAAGTCTACAATACATATTCTCATAAAAAGAATTTCTGTTCTTATTCCTATTTATTTACGTAAACTCATTTTAAATTATATTTAACACAGCGCCATTTCAATTTAATGGGTAGACAACACACAGTAAAAAATCTTACCATACTCAATTTCTATGTAGTTTTTAAGACTTGAATTGCGATAATTCTTTAGATAAAACAAAGAAGAAAACTCACCTTTGGTGTTTTGATGATATCCATAGCAGCAGTTCGGAAAAATCGATAAATTCACCAATACACTACAAGTCTGCATATGTGAGATAAATTCACTTGAACATCAACACAACACACATTGATAGGAAAGCGGGAAGACAACAAGATCAAAAACGATTTTAAACAAAATGTTGTGAATTCAACAAGTAATAAAAACGGATAGAGCAAAAATCAAACAGAAAGTTTGATTTGTTTGACGTTTGTGACACGGTGGGCGAAGTAGATAAATTACGTTCCAAATACTCAACTTTTGGAATTGTTGTTATAGGTTAAAAATGTAATCGTATCTCTTTTTGTTGCATGATATGCTGAATCTCATGGACACAAACGCATATAACTTGTTGCATAAAATATTAAACCTGAGTAATGGAATAAGGCAGTTGTAATTTGATTCGAAAGTGTACCCAGATAATTTTGGAATACATTATTTTAAAAACCTTATGCTAGTAAAAACAAATAGCATGAAGTAAATTTTTAAGTACATAAGCAATTAATTCATTAAATAGGAATTATATTTTACAACTAAAAAAGCATGTGGTACTATTGTAAAAAAACTACTTTCAGCTGTCAAATATCTGTCAAGTGTCAACCGCTTTTGTCATTTTTGCGCTTTGTGTTTTCACCATTAGACGACTCGTATTTTATCAGTGAATTTTAAGATTTTTATCCATTTATAGGAAGTGTAAAAGTGTTATTGATCAAAGATGACTTCGACGATGCCTGACGATAGAAACGAGGAGCGTCGTCGCCGTGTAAGTTATATTGTTACTTCAGTATTTGTACGATTTCAGAGTAATGAATCATTGTTATTGCGTTTGTTTTTAGAGCAAATTACACTAATATATACAGTTTTAGTAATGTAAACAAGTTCACGGACCGGTTTGTGGTTGCTATTTGTGATCTCGCTAACGTTTGCGACTTTGAGTGGTGAGTGAGTAGGCAGCCTACATATTGATTTGGCACAATGTATGTGAAAATTTTCCAGAGATTTCTATTACCAATGATACTGAAAAGTTACTTTAGACAAAGAATAGCGCCCTTTAGATAACAGCAATATAAATAAGGGCATTAGGTGTGACTCATATTGATTAGTTAACAAAGGAGAAGGGGCAAACATGTATGGACTCCAGCCTATCGACCAATAACGACAAGCGATATGTCAATGGAAAGGTCTTTTCAGATGCTACCACTTCTTCTATGGCAACAAAACCGAAATCGCTGTATTTTAGAAAATATAGCTACTTAAAGACTGCAGGAAAATCCCGCGAAAGGGCCTCGCCATAGTGAGCAATAACAACAAGCGATGCGTCATTAGAAAGGTCTTGTGAAATACTTTAACTTCTTCTATGGCAGCCAGTATCAAATCTCTGCGTGGAAAAAAATATCGCAGCGTAAAGGTAACGCAAGGATGAAAATATGTATATGGACTCATAGCCTGTTGACCAATAACGACGAGCGATATATCATTCGAAAGCTCTCTTTATTTTCAATAACTTCTTCTTTGCCAAGAAATCCTGATTCTCTGTATGAAAAGAAGTATATCGTCATAAAGATATCGCGAGGCTCATACGTATGGACTCAAGCCTATCGACCAATAACGACAAACCATATATCAATGGAAAGGTCTTTTCGGGTGCTATCACTTCTTCTATGGCAACAAAATCGAAATCGCTGTATTTTAGAAAATATAGCTACTTAAAAACTGCAGGAAAATCACGCGAAAGAGCCTCGCCATAGTGAGCAATAACAACAAGCGATGTGTCATTGGAAAGGTCTTCTGAAATTCTAAAACTTCTTCTACATCGGCAAGTATCAAATCTCTGCGTGAAAAAAAAATATCGGTGCGTAAAACTAACGCAAGGATGAAAATATGCATATGGACTCATAGCCTGTTGACCAATAACGACGAGCGATATATCATTCGAAAGCTCTCTTTATTTTCAATAACTTCTTCTTTGCCAAGAAATCCCGATTCGCTGTATGAAAAGAAGTATATCGACATAAAGACATCGCGAGGCTCATATGTATGGAATCAAGCCTATCGACCAATAAACGAGCGATATGTCAATGGAAAGGTCTTTTCGGGTGCTACAACTTCTTTTATGGAAATAAAACCCCAATCACTGTATTTTAAAAAATATTGCTACTTAAAAACTGCACGAAAATCACGCGAAAGGGCTTCGGCATAGTGAGCAATAATTACAAACGATGCGTTCTACATAACGTTAATGTACACTGTTATGTGCGTGAAATGAGTCCAGTTTAAGTTTTGTGATAAGATGAAATACGATAAATTCAATCCAGGTATTGGTCAGAAGTTGTCCAAGGAGGATTTTGCGCGACATTTATGTTTATAAGTAAGATATTTTTGTACTGATATGTGTTCATTTGCAAGTGACGTCAATTATTGTCAACGTTCTTATTATACCAATCCGGAGGGCTCTTAATAAGAAAGAAACACAATTTAAAATAGAAAAGCAAATAATATGTGGACATTAAGTAGGTAAGAACTGCTTCGGTGGTAGTTGTACTACGGTATGATTGCAGAGCGGAGGCCTCTGGTAAAACTCCCGTGTGGGGTCCAAGTGAGAGCTTTCGAATAACATATCGCTTAACGTTATTGGTCAACAGGCTATGAGTTCATATGCATATTTTCATCCTTGCGTTACCTTTACGCACCGATATTTTTTTTTCACGCAGAGATTTGATACTTGCCGATGTAGAAGAAGTTTTAGAATTTCAGAAGACCTTTCCAATGACACATCGCTTGTTGTTATTGCTCACTATGGCGAGGCTCTTTCGCGTGATTTTCCTGCAGTTTTTAAGTAGCTATATTTTCTAAAATACAGCGATTTCGATTTTGTTGCCATAGAAGAAGTGATAGCACCCGAAAAGACCTTTCCATTGATATATGGTTTGTCGTTATTGGTCGATAGGCTTGAGTCCATACGTATGAGCCTCGCGATATCTTTATGACGATATACTTCTTTTCATACAGAGAATCAGGATTTCTTGGCAAAGAAGAAGTTATTGAAAATAAAGAGAGCTTTCTAATGATATATCGCTCGTCGTTATTGGTCAACAGGCTATGAGTCCATATACATATTTTCATCCTTGCGTTACCTTTACGCAGCGATATTTTTTTCCACGCAGAGATTTGATACTGGCCGCCGTGGAAGAAGTTATAGTATTTTAGAATACCTTTCTAATGACGCATCGCTTGTTGTTATTGCTCACTATGGCGAGGCTCTTTCGCGTGATTTTCCTGCAGTCTTTAAGTAGCTATATTTTCTAAAATACAGCGATTTCGATTTTGTTGCCATAGAAGAAGTGGTAGCACCCGAAAAGACCTTTCCATTGATATATGGCTTGTCGTTATTGGTCGATAGGCTTGAGTCCATACATATGAGCCTCGCGATATCTTTATGTCAATATACTTATTTTCATACAGTGAATCGGGATTTCTTGGCAAAGAAGAAGTTATTGAAAATAAAGAGAGCTTTCGAATGATATATCGCTCGTCGTTATTGGTTAACAGGCTATGAGTCCATATACATATTTTCATCCTTGCGTTACTTTTACGCAGCGATATTTTTTTCCACGCAGAGATTTGGTACTGGCCGCCGTAGAAGAAGTTATAGTATTTCAGAAGACCTTTCTAATGACGCATCGCTTGTTGTTATTGCTCACTATGGCGAGGCTCTTTCGCGTGATTTTCCTGCAGTCTTTAAGTAGCTATATTTTCTAAAATACAGCGATTTCGATTTTGTTGCCAGGGAAGAAGTTGTAGCACCCGAAAAGATCTTTCCATTGATATATGGCTTGTCGTTATTGGTCGATAGGCTGGGATGCCCCTTCTCCTTTGAGAAGACTTACAAGTACTTTGAAATAGTGATGAAATTAGTACATCAACTTCAACTTACAAATATCTTACTCTAGGGACACTGTGTGGATATTAGCTAAGCCAGTATTTTCGAATATAATCATATTTAAAGAGTTTTTAGTTTTCTCACATTTGCTTAAGAGACACTTTTATCTTGAATCTTCAAACATAACAATTAATAAACAATCAATTTGATTGTAATATTCACCAGGAAGAATAGAAATGTACCCTTAAATTGAATATTAAATGAACTTATAGTTCCTTTAACAGCTCAAATATTGTTGAAACATAATTTACACTTATTTATGTAAATTAATATAATTTATCAATGTTCTATTATTAATTAGTGGCATAGTTTGTAACTATATGTAAACAAATCAATGTTTTTATGTATAATAATTGCCAGATTATCTCAAATCTTAACTGTAATTTAACCTATCTTGGCTTATAGCTCATGTGTGTGTGTTTGCTTGTAAATATGAAGTAAAGTGTGTGCAATAACTGTCTCAGCACTGACTCTAAAATCAAAACTTTATATTTACAACCACACACACACACATAGAGATGTGAGCCAAAATGAATTAAAACATACATACAAAATTGACAAGTTCATAGAATCAATTAATAATCTCAATTTTATTATAAAATTTAAAATATAAAGATAAAATGTTATGGTCTAAACTATGACTCATATTTGTCATATATTTACAAGGATAACCTTGGTATCAACTACTGATGCTAAGAAATGTTATAAGTTAATGTTAAATGAATACAAATCAGGAAAAACACCTGATATTGATGTAGTTATGATAAATGTTGTCAGGCCCACTCTGTAATTTATACAGATAAATAAAGAAAGAAAACTATTTAATATTTTTACACTTTGTGTATATCATGCTAGTGGCTCTTTTAAACTTATGTAATTATGGGAATCAATGACCCTTTTATGGCCTAACCACTCTCAATCGTACTGTTGATTGTAGAGCAGGCCCATGCCCTGCAGTGGGATGTATATGGGCTGATACAGAACATACAGAATGACCCTTAAGTGTGGGCACACTCTCAACTATTGATAATAGGTGCTAGCAAGACAATGGAAATCCTTGGTTGTCTTTAACAAAGAATATCAATACTTTCAATTAATATTCTTGGAACTGTTTGGTTGTATCCTTTTTTGTATATTTAATTAGACTAATAGGTACATATTATAAAATTGTATGTATTATACTATTTGGTCTAACCTCTCTCAATCATAGTCTCGATTCTAGAGGAGGCCTGTGCCCTGAAGTGGAACATATATAGTCTGATACAGATAAATGTTGAGCAGATGAATAATAACTCAGCCTGCCCTATGATCACGAAAACAGTAAAGTTATATTAAAGAAACATTGGAAAGTGATAAATTGAAAAATTGAACCAAAGAGCTATAAAATCCTTAAATAATAGTTTTATTTTGAGATATAGCTTGATAATACACTCTATTATCACATCTTGCAAATAACCCTGTATTAAATTTATCACGCATTTACAAGAATGAATAAAGTATGTTAACCACTATAGGTGTTGCTGGGACCACTGCCTGCCGGCTTCCTCCGTGCTGATGGAGGGACGGATAATGTGGACGCTGACTACCAAGCAGCACTGGCACTGCAGCAGCAACTGTGTGGAGGTTCTGTAAGTCATGCCATTTCAATACTGTAATTTCTTTCTCTGTCCCTATGTCTCTTTATATGCTTGTGCTAGGTTTCTCATATGTGAGAGGCTGCCTGGGTGGGTACCACCGCAATGTCTATTTCTCCCGTCAAACAGCAGTTTAAATGCACTGTTGTGTATCGGATTGAAGGACATTGTAGCCAGAGTAACTACTGGACATATTGAGACTTACATCTTATGTCTCAGGATGGCGAGCGCAGTGGAATACCAAGCATTGCTTTGTAATTCAAGGTGTTGTTTGGTTTTGCTACAGTTCATGAGCGGTCGCATCGCTTACCATCAGGCGAACGGCTGGCTCGTCTCGTCATTCACAGCAATAAAAAAAAATGCTTAAGTCTTTAAAACTACGCAATTGATTTCGATGTGGTTTTTAATAGATAGAGTGATTCAAGAGGAAGGTTTATATGTATAATACGTACATACAGAAATCTATCTGTACCCGGGCGAAGCTGGGCCGGGCCGCTAGTAAAATATAAATTGTGGTTAAAATGTGCCTATTCAGTAGACATCAAATAGTATCTCCATAAAGTTAAGGTTAATTTCAGGAAGGTGCAGGAATTCATTGGTTGCCACTTCTAATGGTTCAATGTGGAGATCCTAGGCGGAGGCCTATGTTCAGCAGTGGACTTCCTGTAGTCCAAGATAGAGAGTATCTCTATACTCAATATTATTAAATTCTTGATTCTAGATGAAACCCATACCCAACAGTGGGAATTTATGATGTAATACAATAAGGTACAATATTCTTTACTACTTTTCATATAAGTATGGAGCTGGATATAAAAAATAAAAAACCATGACCTTATGCAAATTTTTACCCACACCATAATATAAACTTAAAGTAAACAGAAACAACATGTCGCTCTAGATTTTTTTAGCAATTATGTGTATTCTAAAGAATGTCACAACTATTTGCATATTAACTGAAATGCAGAAACAAATAACTATCCACCATTAGGGTCCCGGTGTAATGTATGGAAATAACACACCAAACGTGTTATAACCGTTAACACAACATGTGTGTCGAAGTTAACTAGTACACCATAAAAAAAACAGCTAACATTGAAATAAACACCCAACAGTCACATACATAGTCCTGACGCCACACTAAGATCGAGTCTTGTTATGTGGGTATCAGGAACTACAAGAGACTGTGTGAACTATGAAAGGCTTTTCGGTTTCACAAACACCCAGACTCCAAAGAAATATTTATGGGCCGCACAAACATTTCTCTCGGTGTGGGAATCGAATCCGCGGCCTCTGTTTTTTTTATTGCAATGAATGGCAAGACGAGCAAGCCGTTCGCCTAATGGTAAACGATACGACCGCTCATAGTAGCAACATTCTACTGCGCTCGGCATCCTGGACATAAAATGTTAAGTTTCAATATGTCCAATAGTTACTCTGGCTACAATGTCCTTCAGTCCGAAAGACAACAGTGTATTTGCACTGCTGTTTCACGGGAGAAATAGATATTGCGGTGGTACCTACCCAGATGGCCTCTCACATATGAGAGACCTACCACCAGTAAACTCAAACCAGTACCACAAGTTCCATAGGCGGCGTTTAACCGACTGCGCCACAGAGGCTGTCATACATACATCATTAGCCTTTCCGCGTCCATTGCTTGACATAGGCTTCTCCTTATGACACGCCACTGGGCTCGATCTTCAGGCCATCGTCTCTCGTGTTCCATAGTGGAGACCACGCCTCGATAAACGTATTGTAGGACGCCCCCAACCCGAGGCGTTACTTTATAAAACGACACGAACTTCAAATGTTCGGATATTAGGCGTCCGTTGTAAGATATCAGTTTTCCAGTTCTAAAAATCAATACTATTATCTATGATACTTATCATTTTCTCCGAACTCAGTCTATCGTGACGTATGATAGAGGAATCGCACATTTTGTGGAGTATCTATGAATATTAGTGAAGTTTTACGTACGGCGTCCGAACATTCAAAGTTCGCGTCGTGTTTATAGAGTAACCCCCCTGGTGTAGCGACGATATTCGTAGGATGAGTGGTAGCGGTTAGTGTTAAATAGTATAAAGTCTAAATAATTTGCATATTATGCCAGGTTCCAACTGCAGGTCCTCCTTTGACAGCGAGGCTCAGTATCACCATAGCACAGGCGAAACTGGTTAAGAACTATGGTAAGTTGTATAACACACTGTAATGTTTTAATAACATACCTCAAAAGAATAAGAAGACTGTTGTATTCAGTAAACTATAATTATGTACTCAAATTATAATTTTATTGATTGATTTGCGTAAAACCAAGAACTATTAATCTTGGTTCAATTTACTCGAGACCCGCCATAACTAACACATCATGAGATGATCCTGAAAAGACTGTTTTAAGTCCGCAATTTGACTTAAATAAACACCTAATATACAATATGTCCTTTACATCATAGCTTTTAGAAACTATAAGATATTTCTGTATGAAAACTCCCTGGTCTTATAATTCCTTGTGGCTTGGATTCTCAAAATATTTCATTGTGACACAGGTCTGACTAGGATGGACCCGTACGTACGTCTTCGCGTAGGCCACTGTATATACGAGACACACACCGACCCCAGCGGTGGGAAAACGCCACGCTGGAACAAGGTCATCCATTGGTAAGTTTGTATTATTTATGAGACGATCAAACGTGAAAGTTTACAAGTGCCGCAACATTTAATTGCCATTCTTCTGTATTATTTAAATACTTGATTGGGAAGGTTCTATTTTCAGGAGGAGTAAATGGTCATTCTTTTTATTCCCTAGGCCTAGAAACTTAGCCAATAGATTACCTTATGGTAAGTGATCACTGTCGCCCATAAACATTCACAACGCTTGGATTACGGATATGTTGCCGGCGCGTGAAATTGGGAGGGGAGTGGGAAGGAAAAAGGATAGGAAGAGACTATGGGTTTTCGGAAATTTCACCGAACGAATCGCGATAGCAATATCGCTTTGATATTAAAGTATTTATTGAACCCATAAAATGTCATACATTATTTAGATTTAATCATTTTTTTCTTTTTCATTACCAACCGGTTCACAAAGTTGTTTTCGCCAAAGAAGAACGGGCCAAAAACTCTGGCGTTGATCTTTTAAAAACAAGTTAATAATGTAGTGATTAGACAGACTTCGTATCTTAGCTGAATTCAAAGCGGTTCATTTAACAATTTATGATAATAATTGAATAATAATAATATTGGTATGATTTTGTGCGGCTGAGTTAAGTGAAGTCGTCCAGATCTCGAAATATTTACCTTTATCTCCTGTAATTATTATTGTGGTAAGATAGTTTTTGAATTGAGAGACGGAGAAGGAACAGGACTCTCTGTTTTCGCTAAAGTCTTAATCACAAGCATTACAGAGACTGTAGGTACTAACCTTCGGTAACATCCTATGCCTATGAGATGTCTTCTCTGCATTAATGCTGAATCATCGGAATGACAAAACAGCGCTGGTTTTCAAAGACCTAAAACATCACTAACATCTTAATGTTTCTCCTAGTCTCCTGCCCCCCGGCGTGAACTCCATCTACCTGGAGATCTTCGACGAATGCTCCTTCACCATGGACGAGCTCATCGCGTGGGCGCACATCAACATTCCACAAGCTGTACTCAACGTGAGTGTACATTGTAAATCTTTAAGGTCGCCTGCAATATCACCCACAAATAAAAACACAACAGAAATATCTTAATTCCTTCTATCATATATACTAGATTATAAAAAACGGCCTAAAAAACGACAAGAGAAATTAAATAACAAATAAGCGTGTGCTCTTTGATGTCAGTATGGTCCAAGCCATAGTAAATCTTAATTTAAAGGAATAAAGTTTATTGTTACCTGAAGTTGATTATAATTTATTTTTTATTTTATTTTATTAATTTTTATTTTTTAATTTATTCATTTATAAATGATTATAATTATAAGTTTCGAGTTCAAATGTGTAAGTAACCTTGGCCACTTTTGGAGTGTGATTTTGTTCCGAACCCAGTTTTGTTTTTATCTTGTATATATATTTGATCAAAGCTTACTTCACGTTAGTTTACTGCGAAAAACAAATACCACCTTGGTTGAGTCGACTTATTTACTGTAGTTTTATACGTCTATAGTAAAGCACAGTTGCATCAACTTTGACTTCATCAACCACATACATTCGAAATATCAAATGTATTGTGTTGCCATTGTTGAAGTTACGGTCTAAAACATAAACTACAACTTGTTGATCTTACAAGAATGCATTAAACAAAAAACAAATGAGTGTGCTGTAATAATTGCGGTATTATTTGTATGAACTTTATTTCAAAATAGTTAAAATTTTTACAACAACTGTTTCAGGGCGAAACTCACGAGGACTGGTATCCGCTGAACGGAAAGCAAGGCGACGGCTTGGAAGGCATGATCAACTTGGTGCTTAGCTACTCGGTAAGTCACTACTCCATCATCATCATCATCATCATCTCAGCCACATGAAGTCTACTGCTGAACACAGGCCTCCCCCAAGGATCTCCATAACAACCTGTTGGAAACGGCCTGCATCCAGCGATTTCCTGCAACCTTAGCCAGGTCGTCCGTCCACCTTGTAGACGGGCGTCCGATATTTTGCTTGCCTGTACGTGGCCTCCTCTCTGGAACCTTTCGGCCTCAACGGGCATTGGTTCAGCCAGGTTCTACCATCTGCTGGCTACCATCTTTATGTCATTAATTTACCATCGATTCGCACGAAACGATTTGCGTGCTCCTTCATCATGCGTACTGCAAAGGAATGGAATGCCTTACCACGATCAGTGTTTCCAGAAAATTATGACTTGATTATCTTTAAGGCTAGAGTGAATAGGCACCTTCTAGGTAGGCGTGTAATAACGTAGAATATATCGACACTTTCCATCAGGTGAGATTATAGTCAAACGCCTAACCTACCAAAGTTAAAAAAAAAATAGGTTCAGAGCCAGGATTAACAGTGCTACGCATTGTACTGACACCGTGCATGGAAGCTCGGCGAGTCTCCGGGAATTTCTAACTTGTTTTTAACGCGCGACGAAATTAATCAGATAGTTAAATTAATAGGAGGAGTTGGAAATAAATTATTGTCCATTTCACTCCGTGCAAAGTGGGGTGTTATGTATATATTATTTTCCTCAGGTGGGTCCAGCCGCGGTGGCGACGTTCCCCCCGGTGCTGGTGGTTCCGAGCACTGGCATGGGGTACGCGGCGATGCCCGTGTACGCGGCGCCGCACCAGCCGCCACACCAGCCGCCACCACCACCACAGCAACAGCAACAACCGCCGGTCACCGCTGAACAGCTGCAACAGGTGAAAATACCATTTTATTGTATTGCAAAGAATGGCGAGTCTAGCAAGCCGTTCGATAGTAAGCGATACGACCGCTCATGGACAGCCACCACCACAGCATCAGCAACAACCACCGGTCACCACTGAACAGCTGCAATAGGTAATACCTACTTGAATCTCCACCTGTCAATGGCCAAATGTCATTTTTGACATTGTATCAGCCCATATGTACCGAACAGCTGCAATAGGTCACAATACTAGAACCACCAACTGTCAATGGCCAAACGTCAATTTTTACACTGTATCAGCCCATATACGCCCCACTGCAGGGCACGGGCCTCCTCTACAATCGACAGTACGATTGAGAGTGGTTAGACCATATTATAGTCCACCACGCTGACCTAGTGCAAGTTGGCAGCTTTATAATTATTAGCTTAACTTGTATGTTTGTAACCGACTCCTTTGGGGGTGATTTGAATACTTTGTGACATTTCATTCAAAGTAGATTTGTCGAAGACCGATGACAATACAATATTTGAAAATTATGCCAATATAGTCCATCATGCTGGCCTAGTGCGGGTTGGCACACAAATGTAACTAAACCTCATATTATATTATATTTCGCCATCCTCCGTGGCGCAGTTCGCAGATTTGATCCCAGCACCGAGACAAATATTTATGCTACAGGTATTTGTTTCGGGTCTCGGTGTTTATGAGACCGAAAAGTCTCTTAATTCCTGATACTCACGATAGTGATTCGGTCTTAGTTTGGGGTCAAGATATGTATGTGACTGGTGTATTTATTTATTTAATTTTATTATTTCCAGATTGAAGAAATGTTCCCGAGCATCGACAAAGAGGTGATCAAGTCTGTGCTCGAAGCCAATCGTGGAAATAAAGACGCCACCATCAATTCACTGCTGCAGATGTCTGAATAGAGAGTGGGGGTTTGTTATACATTCATCAATAAAATATATAGTAATCATTGTCATTGACGGTTAAGAGTTATTTGTACTAACTGATGTGAAGACAAGACAAGGAGTCATTTTTGATACTGTACTGTACTGTATCAGCCCTTATACGTCACACTGCAGGGCACGGGCCTACTCTACAATCGAGAATACGATTGAGAGTGGTTAGGCCATATAGTCCACCACGCTGGCCTAGTGCGGGTTGGCGGACTTACATACCATAGAAATTCCTATGAATCCCTATGGTATGCAGGTTTCCTCACGATGTTTTCCTTCACCGTTTTAGTGCGTGGTGATTGACTATCAATACACACTTGACACACTGAAGACACACTGAGTTTTGATACACTGAATAATAAATACTAAATTAAAAGGTATTTTCTGTCAATGGGTAAGTCTCATTTTTATTTTATGTGATTTTATACTTTATTGCGTCTAATTTAAAGTACATAATTACGTTTTGTCCAAGTGTTGGTATAATTTACAATTTAATCGATTGTATGCCTTATTGTTTTAATATTACACGAGACAATGGGAAGTGCAGTGTGCTATCACATTAAATTAAAAATGTATAAAAGTAATCAGCGCATGATTATTCTATAATATCTTTGTGACAGATATAATCTATTACTATTATACAGTCAGCTAGTACAAGTAACTTTAAGAATTAGAATATATACCCTCATAATTATGAATTTACATGACAAGTGCTGATTCTGAAGGCATATTTGATTGTTTAAATTCCAATATTTTGGTTTTATCGGAGTTAGCTTTGATATAATGGTGCTGTATATTATAAATATTTTTCAGTTCAAATTAAGTGTTGTTAGCCATAATGAATGAATGAATTTACCGAAATAATAAGATATATATAGGTAGAAAGAAAAATGGTTCATATCAAAAATGTCTTCAGAATCATTCAATCTACTTAACTTTTATCGATATATATTGGCATATTCTGAATAATTGTATATACAATCAAGTCACTTGAGCACATCAAATGTAATTTAAAGCGAATTCATTATCGCAATGTAAACTTATTCGATGCTAGCGCGCTTGCCTTGTCGTCAAATGTATAGAAAAGCCTCCAAAATTATGACAATTGACAATATAAATTTGTCGGTCAACAACGACTTCAATACAGTCTTGGTACAAAACAGCCAAACATTTATTTTACGAGAGTATAAAATTAGCTATTTGTTTAATATAATTATTTGGATTATTATTATGCTTATTTGTTATTCTAGAGATTTCTAGACTACTGAACAAGTAACATTATAATAGTTTAACGCCCGAATACTGGAACGCAACTTAAAAATAATTTGCGCTTAACTACGTTAATCCCAATTAAATGTACTGGCTAAGTGGGCCGTGCGCTGTTAAGAGCGACTTATTATTTGAATGGCGTTCCAGTATTCGGGCGTAAGAGATTCTATTTTGTTATTTAAGTTCAGATTTCATGTTCTATCCGATTTTATTTTGACGAAGCCTTTTCATTACAAAAAAATATCTTCACAGTATTTAAATAAATATACTGTTAAAATTAAAAAAAATGGTTTAAAAATAGCCAAAGTCTTTATTGTTTTGCTCAAGTTTATGTTTTTTTTTTTGTTAATTGGCAACACTGAATGTAGTTAAGTGGCAACATTGTTATTCCAATGTGTTAAGGTGCGCAATCAGTGTAGATTGTAGAGATTTAATAACTTTTTTATTGCAAGGACGAACACGGCACTGTAGGTAACCAAGATACTCACTTGTAGAACAGCTGCAAGAACTTATGTAGTGCATCATTTTGAACTGAAATTAAATAATCTAAACTTACAGTTAGTATGGGTGGGTTATAAACATATATTAATCATAAGAGGGGTGAATTTGGACATAAATATCAAATGATTAACTGTTACAATTTTTTTTGTCTATTAGAAGATGATTTTTTCTAAAATATGCCTACCCTCGTTTTGTTTATTGCCAGTATGTAAAGAAATAAAAAGCTTATTTTCTTTAGCTAATTCCTAAAGATAAATATTCAATATCTACAACAGTTTAATGTGATGCACCTGAGCTTTGTCTACTAGACTTTTTTTAGAAAACACCTTGCCTTATTCGAATATTAAGTAGTAAAACATGCTAAAACTTTAATAGAACAAATTACTTCTGTTAATTGAAATAAACTGTATGTATTACTTCTGTTATTCAATTTGTTTAGATATTTACGAAATGTTCACGAATACACCGATATGTTGATTTTTCCGATTTCGATATTAATTGTAGATTTCTTGACATCTCCACTTTAGTAGAAACGTACCTTAAATGCAAGTTAAGAGTAGGAAAAGTCGATATATCGATACCAATAGCATTACACTCGAACCAATCGCCCCGACAGCTTGTCAGCTAAATTTTGTGCCAAATAATTTGCCATCTACGCGACGTTTTGCTTACAAAATATTGTATTATTGTTGTATTTATTTGTAATTTTACATTGTATAAATATAATAAATTATTACCTACTTATAAAGTTGTTTCATTTTGGGTTTTAAACCAAAGTAGTGATAGTTTAATGTTTTCGTAATCAGGTTTTAAACACTTTTGAAATTAATGTTTATGGACCTAAGATGTCCTTACAAAAATGCATAATCATTTTGCGTAGGAATATTTACGAACATAAACTACACAGATATAAAATAAAACATTTATTATTTCACATCAACAACTTTCTTCTTTTTCTTTTTCTTCCCCTGTTCTTCCTCCTGCGTCTTTACATTTTCCGCTTTCCTTTTAATCTTGCTTATCTTTCCTATAACGTTCTTGAACCTATCGTCTCTCTTCATCAAACTTTTGTTAACCTTTTTTAAATTGTCTTTGATCGTCTTGTCTATGTCCACGTCTTCCGTGTCGTGTGACGTCACACGTTCGTTGTCCTGACCGTCATCGGGTTTGAGTTGTGATTGTAGCTGTTTTATTTTGGCTAACTTTTGTTTTTTCGCTGTTTTGATTCGTTTTCTACGCATCTCCTCCAACCTAGGAAAAATAGTCAAGATTAATTTTAATATTAAATGGTATGGTTATTGCAGGCCAAATAGTCTAAGAGCGTATTGTGACGCTTTTTGAAAACTAGCTCTATTTAATCTCTGATTCTTCAAATAATTCCTCACATTTTGACTTAATTCTGCTGATTTGAAATTATGACTAATTAAGTTTAGAAACTTTCCGTCCGTTGGAAAAAGACAAAATAAAAATATTATTTCGATAACCGCTACAACAAAGGTATCTCACCCCTGCTCCATGATTTCCGGGTCGACTCCCGCCTGTATCCATCGTTTGTGTCGGTAGTTCCGTTTCCGCTGCTCAAACTCCTCGTTGTCCAGCTGGGCCTCCTGCTCGCGACGAGTCACGCTTACTGTCGTGAACACTTTCACTGCTTCGTCATCTAGAACAACAAGTGGAAATATGGCTTTTAGCCTACGTATTCATGGTGAGAGCTTCTGTGAATAATAAAAAAAATAAAAACCGACTTCAAAACAAAAATCCACTAAAAACCAAAAAATAATAAAATAATAACTACCACTCCAAAGCAAAAAAATAATATTTATTTCATGGAGCTCGTGCATGTTGATTAATTTGCTTAATGACTTGACTAGCCAACAAATCAAAATATGTATATGCGTAACATATTGTAGGCGGGCCGCCCAGTACCAAACATGTAGGACCTATGCCTTATATTCATTTAAATATCTATATGTTTGGTACTGGGCGACCCGCCTTCAATATGTTACGCATATACATATTTTGATTTGTTGGCTAGTCAAGTCATTAAGCAAATTAATCAACATGCACGAGCTCCATGAAATAAATATTATTTTTTTGCTTTGGAGTGGTAGTTATTATTTTATTATTTTTTGGTTTTTAGTGGATTTTTGTTTTGAAGTCGGTTTTTATTTTTTTTATTAAAAATTTTAGTTATTTTTATCTTTTTAGTGTTGATAGGTATTTAAATGAAGAAGATTTGGTCCCCACAAGGAATATGTTCTTTCCGATGACAATGAAATCGCTAAAATCGGCTAAAAGCTGCCAAAGATATTGGAATATTCACATGTTTATTATTTCCCCCCCCCCCCCCTCCCTTCGCGCCTACCCCTTTTCCCTCAACCACTGTAGCCTAGCTTTTATACTGAACTCAATGCAAAAAGAACCGTTGAAATCCTATTAAATTTTGAGGAGTTCTACGATCCAGGTCCGAACATGATAATCAGATCTTAATGTTGTGTTCCTGAGATCAACCTGTTAATACGTTCTTTCCAATGAAGAAGAAATCACTAAAGTCGGTTAAAAGCTGCCGAAGATATTAGAATTTACGTGTATTTTAATTTTATCACCCACCCCCCCTCACCCCCACCCCTTTTTCCCTCTCTCACTGTATCTTAACTTTTCTTATGAACGTAATGCAAAAAGAACCATTGCAATTCTCCTTAATTTTAAGGAGTTCCCCTCTCCAGGTCCGAAGATATTCATCAGATCTTCACCATATTTTTATGGGACCAAACGACAAGCACCAGCTTTCATTCAAAGAAAGAATGATCGAAATCGGTTCACACAGTACAGAGAAACGAGGTAACAAACATAAAAAAAAAAAAAAAAAAAAAAGCAACATACAGTCGAATTGAGAACCTCCTCCTTTTTTTGAAGTCGGTTAAAAATATACACTAGATTATAAGTAACGGCCAAAAAACGGCAAGAGAAATAAGAGCACGAATAATCATGTGCTCTCATTTGATTTTAGTATGGTCCAAACCATAATAAACCTTAATTTAAAGAAATACGGTTTATTGTTACCTGAAGTTGATTATAATTTAAGACTGCTACATCTCGTAGTTCGAAATTCAAATGTATAAGTATCAGCAACCTTGGCCACTTTTGGCGTGTGATATTGTTCCGGACCCTGTATCTAGTGTACATTTGATCGAAGTATGAGAGTAATAATTACTTTCTAAAAGCTAGGTAAACAAAAACATATTGCAATATTATCTGTCTCCATTGCGCAGGTGATTGACAAATATCCGTGTGTTATGCCTGCCTCGGTGGCTTCGTTATACTACGGTATAATTACAAAACTGAGGTGTCTGGTTCGAATCCCGGGTCGGACGAAGTAATAATGGATTTTTCAAATCATTATCAGCCCGATTTGTGCCCGATATGGCGATAGGATTGTTCCCTATCATATCGCGAATCGTAGACACACTGGTTGCTTTTCTTGGAAAACGCGTGAGTTATTGTATGTTGCAAGACCAAAATCACTCATTGTTTATGGTAACGAAGACAAGACTTGATTGATCTTAACGGGGATTACGAATATGAATGTGACTTTTGGATGGACCTTTTTGACACTATTGTTAAGCAACCTTCAATTTGCCTCCGTTCCTTTACTCAATTCCTTTATCTAACGAACTCTTACCGTCTATTTTGTACTCTGTCAATTTGGTCTTAATCTGATCTTCAATTTCACCCAACCGCAGGATATCATACGGCGTTATTAGCGATATGGCTAGACCACTTCTCCCGGCGCGAGCTGTTCTTCCAACCCTAGGACATAAAATATAACATGCTTATTTCTTTTTAAAAGGCCAAAAAAGTGAGTGAAATGGAATAATCCAATTGCGCATAATTTGTATCATAAAACTCAAAACACGCCATTATTTAAATTGTATTAATCACTGAGACTGCCCCAATTTAGGAACTAAAATAATTTGTTAACTATTATGGTGGATTTAAGTATCTACCTATATTTTTTTCAGAATTTATGTTAAGGATTTTTGTCCACATACATATTACGGTCTATAAGTAATTGTAGTAGTATGTAAGTACGCGGGATTAATAATGAGACCCTAGAACCCCAGAAGATTACTAGAGCTTGACCTATATTTTTTATGAACCATATAAATTCTTTTACAACAAATAAAACACCAATAATACTAGAACTCACCTATGTATATACTCCTTGACATGCAGCGGCAGTTTATGATTAACAACTAAATCAACAGTGGGTATATCAAGCCCCCGGGCCGCCACATCAGTAGCGACCAGCGTGCACTTCAAGTTGCTCCGGAACTGCGTGAGCGCCGCCGCGCGCTCTCTTTGGCGCATGAACCCGTGGAGACACACGTTGTCCATCGATATCGCGTTTAACATCATCGAGAGGACTTGGCATTCTCTAGAAAATATAAGTGATTTTTTTACACCCTGCGGTTACACACATAGTTATCATTCTTAGTATCCCAAACTAAGATCAAGGTTTGTCGTAAGTTTCAGAAGCTACGAGATACTTTTCGGTCTCACAAACACTTAAACCGGAAAGAAATACTTGTGGGTCACACGTATATTTATCTGGGTGCTGGGATCGAACCCCCGTCCTCTCCTTTCACAGTCAGCATAGTTACACCCACACACACATATACAGTAGTTTCACAGTCGTTAGTGTGGGGTCAGGGCTGTGTATGACTGTTGTTTGGTATTTAATTATGTATTTATTTATAGGCCAAGCCCACAAAACCCGCTTGAAAACCAAATAACTAAAATACAATCACACAAATAGTAAAAAAATGAACTTACTTCTTAGTATCTGTGAAGACGATGATATGAGAACTGGGTTTAGTCTCCCTGTATTTCCTTAGAGTTTGTACGAGGTACACGTCGCGCGCATACGCCGGGCACACCACGTACCGCTGGTCTAGAGTCGACACCGTCAACTGAGGGTCTGTCTCAGTCCATATTAGAAGATTCTGGAAATATTCATTTTTCAGTAGATAAGAACACACCCTACATAACAAAAGCTTTAATATCAGAATAAGTGCCGAGATATAAATGTTTAGTTTGACACAGCTTTTCATAGTGAAAAGCTGTAGGGCATGCCAGAAAACCAGTCTCAGTAAGTGTAACTATTTATAACTCTTAAGTTATGGTCAACAATTAACAAACAGTAGGCATATGTCATATGTAGTATTTCTTAACTGGACTTACATTTTACAGCATTTAGAATATGCATATTTTCTATGTGAAAAGTGTGTTTTAAATAAGCTTAAATATTACGTTATTTTTTTCAGAAACTATATTGTCTACACACATTTGCAGCTCCTGTGTGCCAAGATAGACAAAGTATAGTGCACAGACGAAACACAAAATCTTGGCAACAATAACTTGTCTCATAATATATGCTAATAAGTTATGCTAGCTTTACTTACTTCTTTATTTAGTGGAAGTAGTTTTGATTCTCTCACATCCTCAGTAATTGTGGCAGAAAATAACAGATTTTGTCTTTTAGCTGGTAGAGCATTGAATATGGTTTCCAAATCCTCTTGGAATGATTCACTGAAAAGTCTGCAAATAAGCAACATAATTATCTTTTACTTAATAACCCATTGTGTAATTATCTTTTCCGGCAAAATGGTTTCTTAGATTTAAGCAAATATAACACAATCAAATTATACTACATATTCGTGGTTATGGGGTGGATTCTTTTTTTCCAGCTATTCAGAAACCTGAAGAGCACACATTTCATCAGATCCATTGTAGTATTTTCCGATCTGATGTAAAAATATGTTTTCTTACCTATCTGCCTCATCTAGTACCAAATACTTAATCTTCTTCAAAGTGAAAGTGTCACATCCAGATATGTGATCCGCCAACCGACCTGGCATTGCTACTACAATGTGAGGCCTCTTCGCCAATTTCAGTGACTCTTCAATTTGATCCGTACCCCCGGTTACAATACATACTCGCAGTTTTAGAGGCTGACCTAGTATTGTGAACTGATCTGCTATCTGGGAAAAATATCACCATATTATTTTCTATTAACTTTGGTATGTGATCATTTTTTTGTAGCCATCCTACAAAAAGATGTTCACAAATAAATAGATTGTTCAACTCATGATAACAATTCTGAAAAAAAAAAACATAAAAGTCATAACTTTTAATTCAATAGCTCAGATAATATTTGTGGAATAACTAAGTAATATAATTGCAAATCCACATATTTCATCAGTCTATCCAAAAATAGTAATTTTTAGCTTTGGAAACTCATCCTTAGTAATTATGATAACCATAATTTTCAGAATTATTAAGATGATTGAAATACTGATAAAAAGCATTTATTACAAGCTCATACCTGATAAGCAAGCTCATGTGTTGGGGTCAAGACTAATGCAAATATACCATAGGGGTCTTCAGCCAAATGCTGCAGTATAGGAAGAGCGAAGGCAAATGTCTTTCCTGACCCAGTCTTAGCCGCTCCAATACAGTCACTGCCTGATAGTATCTGTGATATACAACCTTTTTGGATCGGTGTCGGAGATTTTATACCTAAGAAAAAAAACATATTATTATATTACTATTTACTAATATTAGTCTTCTTCTGGAAAGTCAAGATTAAAATGTGAAGGCTGCATAAAAGAATTATTAATGTATGCCATTGAAATATTTTGATGATTTACTTATGGAATTATACATTGGGCTTCCAAAATCTAAAACTTAAAGTTATAAAATTATCCAATTCCAGGCACGGCATAAATAACGAGTAGAAAACCTGTCACTAAACAATTACCCTACGTGAAAATCGAACTGCCGCCAATAAACTAATCACCTTATTAGTTAAACAATATTTTATATCTAATTTGTTTATACTGTTTTAAGTCCTTTAATTAAGTTAGTAAAAAGTTCCTCTACAAAGTACAATGGCACGAATAAATCAATGTTGTTCACGAATGGTAAGAACTGAAAAGGTTAGTTATGTTATAGTACTTACCTAATGTATGCAATTGTTTAATAAGCCACGGCTTTATACCGATATCTGTAAATTCTTTATCACCTATTTCTTCCATTATTAATACAGCATAATATAATTCGTAATGTAAATTGTAAATGTAACCACCAATGATAAAAGATATATAGAGGATCACGCACAAAAGTAGCTATATATGTCAAGTTATAGTTATGTTAAGAATATCGACGCGGAATGTACATTTATGTATCTGTCTCATTTACACAAAGCTGCCTTGTCCCTTAATGAAAGAGACAAATAATAATTCCTTTGTTTCGAATATGGCAATATTTTGTTCACTAACCACACTGGGACCGCCCATAGACCAAAATGACGCCATTTTAGTTATGCTTTCGAAACCACAGACTATTAAACCAAAAACTGCATGAAATGTCAAACTGTGGCGTTATCTGTCAATCGGAGTAAACAAATCTGCACAATCAAAGAATTTCGGATTATTCATTGGTTAATCTCGTTTGTTAAGTTTGTTTAGTTTGCTTATTAGTTTAGTTGTTAAGTTTTTAAAATGCCTCAGTGTTGTGTTAAAGGATTCGAGTCGAGTTCAAGCAAAAAGGACCCTAACATTTCTTTTCATAGGTTAGTAACTGTTTTTACGAACTACTAACAAATATGTGCTAAATTTACATTTTGGGTTTATTTTTATCATTTATAAATGTATTTGGATCTTGTTGATTAAGTTTTAGACTCTTCTAGGCGTTATTTATACAAGTAGTGTAAATAACAACCTCATTGTTTGTTTACACACAAGTTTAGGGATGAGTGGATTCGATACGAAATTATTCATATCGATATTATCATTTTTAAATATTTTGATCTTTATTTTTCAAAAAAAGAAAAAAATAGTTTATATTTAAATATATATTCAGACCGACAAACAAAGTGAAATTAAAAATATTTTTTAGATTCCCTATAAACATACAAACCAGGACAAAATGGATACAAAAAATTGGAAGCTATTGGAACCCTGCAATAAATACATTTATTTGTTCATTACATTTTGAAAAAGAAAACAGCTTTCCAACAATATTTCCGGTAAGTGAAATTGTAGTAATTATGATATTTTATCTAATAATCCTATTAATAATACAACTGTTAATCAATAACAAAGATGACATGCAAGATAATTTGGACAATTGGTAGTCTATTGTCTAATGTTCTGGAGAACCTTTTAATGAACAGAAATAGTTTTATATTTTATTATTAATTATTATAATTGTTTATCTTAACCAACACTTTTATATTCATTGATTGAATTCTAAGTGAGACATAATGATTTTCCTCAGTCAAATAATAGCAATAAAAATCTACCTATGTTATTTTATTTTATTTGGTATGTATTAAATATCCTGATAGGTATTTTTGATTTTAGCCAAGAATGGTGCAACGTAATAATGAACGAAATGTATTAGATGCAACTGGGTGTTTGTCTCGACAGGTATAACCTTGTAACGGTTTTAACATGTAAATTAGTATTAGTTGGTCATATATTTATATTATGGCGACTAAAATAGTAACGATAATTGTAAAGTATTAGTATATTTTTAGGAATATCAAAGAAATAAATTCAACCAACCGTCATACATACATAGTCTGACCCCACATTAAGATCAAAATGTTTCCATCCATCCATCTCAGCCACAGGAAGTCCACTGCTGAACATAGGCCTCCCCCAAGGATCTCCACAATGACCTGTTGGAAGCGGCCTGCATCCAGCGACTTCCTGCAACCTTAGCCAGATCGTCCGTTGACCTTGTAGTCGGGCGTCCGACATTTCGCTTGCCTGTACGTGGCCTCCACTCAAGAACCTCAAAATGTTTAATACATCACATCACTATTGTTTATGTAGCAGTTGCATTTTTTATTAGTTCTGTTACAAATACATTTATCATATTAATATTTATGCATACATAAACTCACGCCTTTTTCCAAGAAGGGGTAGGCAGAGGTGCAACCAGGACACCCACATTTCGCCTTGTATGTTCCGTCCTACGATGTTGTAGGTGGCGAGCCTATCGCCATATCGGGCACAAATTCCTGACTGTGCTGATAATGAATAGTAAAAGCCGATATCACTTTGCGCGACCCGGGATTCGAACTCAACACCTCAGCTTTGTAACCGTACCATAGTACAACTACGCCACCGAGGCAGTCAATATTTATACATAAATTAAAATCTATAGTACACATTATTCACCGCTTATATGTTTATGTATGTATGTACCTTATGTATTTTTTGTTTGATTGATTGATTTGAAAAATATTTTTTTTTCTAGTGCTGATTTCCTGCCTTCGTTCGAGATCTCCGCTACAATTCCTTTATTCAAAATCAAAATTAAAATATTCTTTATTCAAATAGTCTTTCAAAAGATCTATTGGATTGTTCATTTCTGCTACCACCGCTTCGGAACGTGTTGTAGCTGTGAAGAAGAAACGGCGCAAGAAACTTCGTCAGCAACACGAACTGTCTTTTATCTTCTTTTATATCGCCATTTAAAATTACAATGGTTCATATCACAGAACACAATAATATCAGTTTATTTAGTTAATTGTTTAAGTTCTATTTTTACATTTTAATTGTTAGTTTTGTGTAGATATATCTATTTATATATTTAAGTTGTTAATTTAGTGTTCATATTTTCATTGTTGCTAAATGTCTGTTATATTAATTTTATTTGTATGCCACTGTTGATGATCGATATCGATAGAAAATTGGGTACTAGCGTATCACTATTTTTAGGGGCGGAGCCGCCGCCATTTTAGTTCATCAAAGTGGTACGCGTCACGTGACCTTATGTTTCATCCTCTATAATCTATAATCATTGGTAACCACAAAACATGTGACAGTGACAAATCTGACAATTGACATTGACGTATTTGTTTTGTAAGTCGTTCTGAAAATTGAAATACTTCTTACTAAAATTAATCCAATACTTAATATTAAAAAATGCCCACAAACGGAAAACTACACTAAAGTATTTATTTTAACACAATTCGAGGCTGAAGCAAATAATTAATAATTGAAAATCGAAGCATGTTTTTCTTTAGTTGGGCAACTCACAAGTTGGAAATCGTCAGTAGGTCATCACGAATTTAGTGCGTGTTTTCGTTTTGAACTTGTGTAATGTGGCGTGTGTGAAGACTTTTCCGATTTAACTAATTTATTTGCCGGCCGGAAACCCTCATAGATAATATTTGTGAAAATTATATTATTATTTTTTCCTTTAATTTTGTAAGGTGAGTTAACTAAATATTTAACACACGAGCCATAAATATCAATTAATCAAAAGTACCTGCATTCAATATTTTTATAAGTTTAATAAAATTTTATGTTTCTGAGTATGATGCTAAAAAAAAAGAGCTCTCTCTCTCCTATACATCGTAATTCAATCACTTGGCGACTAAAATAAACCCAACTCAAGTTACCGTCTCGGAAGCGAAATGATTGTTCCCGATAATCTATTGCCGTTATGGCTGCAGACCAGCGCAGAAATTACACAGTGGAAGTTAAAACTACAGTTATTATTTGATTTTCGTACCGGTAGATAAGCGAAGTAATTATTGTAATGTGTTTCAAAGGCCAGTAACTTTAGATAAGATGGGAACAAGGAACAGGATTTATTCACAATTCATCAGTTGAATGCATTTTGAGTGTGTGTTGGAAATTGGTATTTGTAATAAGTTTCTTAGTCTTATTAGATTCTAGTTGATATTTTTTCTAAAATTATGACTTATTTAATACTAACATTGAAAAACCCTTTATAATAAATATATTACTTTAAAATATTTTTTTGGTTTATATGTTTTAGGAATCACCATTAATTTTTTAATTTAAATATAAGTATAACTTACACTATATAATGTAATTATTACACTACAAGAGTATCAGTGTAAGATGTTTTGTATGTGTGAAATATCATTGATTTAGACTAATTTTACATTACATTGCTTTATGGGTTTTATCTATTTGTTAAACATAATTCTGAAATTAAAAGTTTTGTTTACAACATGTTCAAAAGAAAAATAACACAATAAAAATAAGAAATATCCAGATTCTGTGATAGTTGAATTGCAATTGTCAATTATTTAATTAGTCATTGTAAGTTAAATGGTTCAGTGATCTTTGTACTTATTGTTAAATTAAATATTCTGAGTTACAATGTCAATTACAGTGATTTACTGGGACTCCCTATAAGAAGACTTTAAAAACACAACTTGCTTAATTTATGGGCATAATTATTTTTTAACATTATATTTTTTATTATTACTTCATCATAAAATTATTGTTATTAGTTACAAGTATGAACATTATTATTCAATTAATGTTATTTTACCCATAAGTTGCTGAGTGCTAACTATCCTTATTAACTTTTAATTATTTACAGCCTCCGTGGCGCAGTTGGTTAGACGCCGCCTGTGAAACGAGAGGCCGCGGGTTCGATCCCCGCACCGAGAGAAATGTTTGTGCGGCCCACAAATATTTCTTCCGGGTCTGGGTGTTTGTGAGACCGAAAAGTCTCTCGTAGTTCCTGATACCCACGACACAAGACTCGATCTTAGTGTGGGGTCAGGACTATGTATGTGACTGTTGGGTGTTATTTATTTATTTATTTATTTATTGTATGAAAGTATAACAGTACCACAGATGTGATATTTCTTGCCTCAATTAAAAACTATGCTTATAACTGAGTGATCATTTGTTCTTTACAGGTAAACTTAAGAAATCAAAATGGGAGTGTTCAGGATTGCAGTGTCATTGGCCGTGAATCATGGAAAAGTTGGGGTGAAAACCAGCGGAAAATATGTGAGTAATATTGTATGTTGCTAAGCTATGCACCAAGGAGAAAAAATATTAACCACAAGGAAATTAAATGCATGTATTATAAAGCTTATAAAAAATCCTTAGACAAATACCCTTTTTTGTGTTTTTGGAAAGTAAACCATCTTAAAATTTTTCAACTCTTAATTTCCATTCGAAATTCTTTTGTCCATTAATTGCTATTGAAGTTTGAAATCAAAACATCCCAATAGAAAGCCAAATGAATGTTTTGTTAATTGATACAATTCCAGTGTTCAAGTTCATAATGATTTGAACTGATATGAACTTTCTTACCTTGTCTAGCTTTTGTTATGGAAAAATAGTTCTCAGTAGCTCTAAAGTTTCATATATCTGACACCAAGGAACAAACTTCAAACAACAAATTTGTTATTGTCTTGATCTATGAATTGGCCTACATATTGTTTACTATTGAAGGGTCAGTTGTTTACATTATCTACAAATACAAATCAGTCAACAAATACAGGAACCTATTTATAAACTGTTTTCCTTTCATAAAAAAATGCTAGGATTTTTTTTATTCACTTAGCGCTAGTATGTTTCATATTTCGATAATGCATTTAGAAACGTGGTTTCAACAAGCAATAGTTGAATAAAGTATATTTCAGACAAGTTTTATGAATAATTTGACTCATTGTTTCTCTGCTCTCTTCCATCCGTCGTACTTTTTACCATTCTCTTCCCAATTTAAGATTCAAGATTTTGATTTTAAGGCCCAAATGTTGTAGATGTTCTTGGGCGGCCGTAATAACTTATCATCGAGTAATGTATAGCTTGTCTACTAAGCCCATGCAGCAAAAGGGAATTTGTCTGCTGTAAAAACAGAAAACTTTAAGTTTACTTTTTTATTTTTTATTGCAATAAATGGTAAGCAATACGACCGCTCACGAACCATAGCAAAACTGAACAACACCATGATTTAAAAAGCAATGCTTGGCGTTCTACTGCCCTCGCCATCCTGAGAAAGATGTTGGAAACCAAATGAAATTATTTAAAAGGAAATAAATGCTGTAAAATCAAAAGGTGATAGTAACCAATGGAATAAACACATAATAGTAACAAATGTTATCTAATGTTATCTCATGCCAACTGCATTGGAGCCTGACGTGGACGCCCTTGAATCATACGCAATTACTGTTTACAAACTAACTAGTTCAGTTACTAACGATGAAATTGTACCTAATGCCAATTATCATGAATTACAAAGTTTGGGAAAATAGCGCTCTTCACCACCCGGATTTTCACTGAGAATCGAAATTAGGCCCCTGTTGATTACAGTTTGTAAATTGACACTCCACTGATGGATAAAGTAAATAAATAAATGCACTCAATAGTCACGTACATAGTCCTGACCCCGCACTAAGATCAAGTCTTGTGTCGTGGGTATCAGGAACTACGAGAGACTTTTCGGTCTCACAAACATCCAGACCTGAAATAAATACCTGTCGATCACATAATATATAACTCGGTGCGGAGATCGAACCCACGACCGCACGTTTTACAGCCGGCGTGTAACCAACTGCCACGGAGGCTGTTAAGTTATTACACAATACAAGTGCGTGGTGGCTTGCTGGTAACGATACATATGCGGCGGCCAACATATTCACGGTGGTCGCTGATTCTAATTCCAGCGCACACCTCTGACTTCTCTTCTTGTGTTTATTAATAGTTAATCCCCACACACTATAACGGTGAAGGAAACCTGCATACCATTTCGATTCTTCGGTATTTCTATGGAGTGTAGAAGGCTGCAAAAAAGGCCAGGGTGGTGGACTCTACGACCTAACCCAAAGAAAAGACCACACCTCACCTCAATCGTAATTGTAGAGGAGGCCCAAATACGGGCCAAATTCGTTTCGTTTTCAGGCTGTAATGAATATCCTGTTTTGAACAGACTAAGTTAATGGTTTCTACCAGCAAAACATAAGCCATAAGCTGATAGGTACACTATTTGAAATGCATTGCACCATCAGGTTCATTTAAAAAATTAAGTATTTTAAAAAAAAGTTGTTTATAAAAACACTCGGACGTTATGACACTCAGCTTAAATTTTATTAAATTGATTTCATAACTCATTCAAAGTGCTATCCTTATGCAATGCAAGATATCAGTGCATATCGGAAACTAAATAAAGTCCGGATTACACGATAAGTGTTGCAACGTGGTTGGCAACTGCGCACGCGCATATGAATCACGATGCATGCACGTGCGTTGTACCATGCGCTATGGCGTTGAGGGACTGGGATCGTAAACTATTGGTTATAGTGCGCATATTTTTTTCAAAATATTGTTTTATAACGAAGAATGCTAAAAAGTGCAAAATACCTGATGTAGTGCAGTCAATGTATCTAATCGTTTTTTATTAGCCTATATTGTGTCGCACTGGTAGGCAAAGGTCTCCCCTTTGTTACCCCACAGTAATAGTAAAACTGCATGTAATAGTAATAAACTGCATGTAATGTCTATAAAATCAATATATCATGAAAATTAAACCTCACACACACGAATGGCATTAATTTTTCATACATGTGTTCTATAATTCTAAGAAATGGGAAATGGACTGTGGGAGGCCTATGTATTGGAATATATTTTCTGTGGGATACAATCAAGAAGATGAATTATTAGCTAAAAATGAATGAATTAAGTATTGTAATTGTGTAGCTGACCAAACGTGTTTGTGATGTTATGCGACGACGTCGCAAACTTGCCTTTCATTCGTATGACGTAAAACTAAATATGAATAAATTAAATGTTTTACGTATTATAAGACAATTCCGCAAACGAAACATGTGCTCTGTTTTTAAGTCTCTAGGTAATGTATTTTTTATTTTAATCCGGCAAACGAGCCAACTGGTAACCCGAGGTGAGTGATCATTGCCGCCCATGAAATTCCACAAGTCTTGGATTGTGGATTTGATACCGCCCCATCTAATCGAGAGGAGAGTGAGAAAGAAAAAGGATGGGGAGAGGAAAAAATTATAGGGCGTAACGCAATCTCACTCGAAAAATGTACCGCGACAACGAACTTTCGCTCCAGATAGATTTCCTATGTGGTGGTGCCGCGCTGGATGAACCTGCCCATGCATACTGCGTCATGTTTGAAAGCAGCGTCGCTCTAGCACTTCCACTTCTATTGCAGTTAATGTTGCACGTAGTGTTCTATCTATGCCTGGACCTGTCTTCCTGGTATTTTTTTCCACATGGCGCAATATTGACTACAAGACACTTGACTATCGTATCATCCCTGATCTTTTTGACATCACTTATAGGACTAATTTCTTTGAAAGTTTAAAGAAAATGAAAAGCAAAATTTAAAGCCATGGTCTGCTAAAATTAGATAAACAACCCCAGTTATATCTTTCATTCGAACAAACTCCAGCGGCAATATAACTACATTGGATATTCATGCATTAAAATAAACTGGCAAATGCTCTCCAAATTGAACTTGTACCCCATAGTCCTTGGACACAATTTATAGATATTTCAGTGCCATTCGAAAGGTGAAGGTCAGTTACATAGTAGTGGACAAACTTGGCCGATCACCTACTAGACCATTTATAAATACCTTTCTCACATGGCGTGATGCTGCGTTACTTGCCAACGTTGGCTTTCGTTTCTATGACGATTCGGTCCAACCTACGATGGGAAATTTTGATGCACGTAATATCGAAATGTCGTCAATACATTCATACATACCAAGCACTGCTTTGTAATTCAAGGTTTTGTTTGATTTTGATGCTTTTCATGAGCGGTAGTATCGAATAGCATAATGTCCGCGACATGAGACCGCACGTGTTGCCCCGATATGACATTTCAACAACGCAAGCGCTCTGTACCCCAAGCAGGAATATTTTGAAGTATCGTATAGTAATAGTATCGTGACAACGATTACTATACTATTACTACTCCATATCGGTAGCATGAATCGTTTAACCATACTCTCGTGAACTCGATACTATTACGTTACGATAGTGACAGATAACCTAGGGTAATGAACGAATGTTATTGAATGATTCGTGCGGAATTGTCATTCACTACGTGGGTACATTAATTTATTATTATTATAAAATAACAAAAAAATATAAAACATGCATTAATGTCGCATAGAAAGGTTATGGAAATAAATTAATAAGCAAATACATATTTCTTGCTTTTATTCCGCAATATACAAAAATGACTCCAATTAATTATGCGTTTAGATTTCCGAACGTAGCATTTTTGTTTTGATTAGTTGTCAAACAATTAATGCAAATTAATAACTCTCATACATGCTCTCATATTATTTAAGTTATAGATAAAGATATGTACATATGTTTTATAAAATCCCTCTACATTTTTAAGGAGGAGAGCTTTATGAAAGTATTCTCTATATTTTTGCTCGTTAAGTTCCTCGGCAATTATTTTCACATATTATATGCTCACACTTCTCTGCCCTAAGAGCTTGCTCGACTATACATTGACTTATAAGCTTATAACATAAAATGATTAAGTAGGTACGCAAAACGAAAATCAAAGTTCCAAGTAAATATTTTATTTATAAGTTTTTTACAGTTTTAGGTTAGGTATGTTTTTAACTACAATAAATTCCAGACTTTCTATATCCTCATAACTCATACTTGTTCGCAAGATTCCCAAGTTCGTTGCTCCGATTCCAAACAGTCCATAGTCTAAGAAATAACCTTCATATTTGAGTTAGGTATCACAATAATTATAACTTCATATCGCAGCATTGAATTTCATATAACTAGCGAAATACGGAGTAGATAATTACACACAATAACACTAAGGCATCGGGAAACACTAAGCATGACCGTAATTAACACATTTTTCCTTAATTCGATGTGTAGAAATGCAAAAATATACTCTCGATAATGTTCTCACGGTAAAAATGTCGGTGACAAAACAATCGTATTTCTCGATAGTAAATCGGCGATACTATACGTCAAAAATTATTCCTGCTACCACTTTTCATACATTTGTAAAGTAAGACTATCGTTATTACCATACTATAGTATCGTAAACGTTTCCTGCTGCCATAATTTAGTTCCAAATACGCTCACAATGGCGCTGTTCAAATTCCCATACAAAATTTTACTATTACGATTACTATACTATAGAGCCAAATGTTCCTGCTTGGGGCACTGTAGTGCGATTCACGTAACTTTTTGACGCGCCGATCAAGTTGCGGTGCGGTTACAATTAAGTTTACGCTTTGGTACAAAATGGTATTCTTGTAAGTGTTTAGCTGCGCGTGAACTGGGCGTCAACTGTACGTCAGACGTATGAAATTTGTTTGAGATTGACATATACGCGCAGCAGTAGAATACGCTAAAACGAAGCTAAAACGTTTGCGTGACGCGAACTTGACGCGAGCGTATTTAACAGCAGTTGTCAAAATTACGAGAATACGAAAAGGGCTGTTTTGATCGAAACTTAACCGCAACTACACTGCACCTGAACTTATTATAATACGTGAATCGCCCTACTGCTCATCATAATTTCAACGTCATAAAATACATCATTAACAGCCGCTGCCAATAAACAAACCCAATCCAAAATTTGCCGTTTTAGATTGACAGCTCAATCCTTTTTCTGATACTATATTGCCAATAATCAACCTCAGTAGTGAATAAACTATGGCAACATGACAGGAGACCAATCGAAAAGTAGAAAACAATTGACAACAAAACAGATTGACTTCAATCTAATTTTTTTCGATTGATTATTGGCATCGGCCGTTAATCAAGCCGCTGCCATGTCGCCGACAAAGTTTTTCGACTTGCAATAAATGAAGCGTTAACAAGCCAACAAAAACTTGCCGTCATAGGCCAGCCGAATAATACTATACCGGGTTTAAATTCCTGGTCCTGTACAACTACTCCGAGATTTTTTGAACGCAAAAAATGTAAAGCTCACTTGTGACTGCTTTACTTTCTCTTTCCGAGATGCACATGTCTCTTAAGTATGCAGTATGTAAATATTATGGGAAAGCAAAAGTTAAAGTTTAGTATTGGCAGTTCATTCTTCCTTGAAAACTATGTACTGAATTTAATTTGCATGTTTTTCTTTAGACAGATATGACATTTGGTAAAAGTTTTAACAAATGTTAATACATATTAATATTTAAAACGAATATTAATATGTTTTAAATATTAATATGTTTACCTTAAACACATTAATAACTGCAAATGTATTAACATCAGGAGGGGTCAGAATTTCTTGTTAAAAAAATCGTTCCGCACGAAATATAAAACCCAGTTGTCTCAGAATTAGAAGGAAAACGAACGCGGGGTCTATCGATCTCAATATGATGATGATTTTAAAATGACCAAAAATGAGTTTTTTTAAAGATCTTATTTGTAGTAATAGTATCGGTCTAGTTTATTTTAACTGAAATTTCCGATCTCTAGACTTTAGCAAAAATGGGTAGCCATCTTGACCAAAGCTGTAAATCTGTCTGACCATTAAAAACAAGCGTACATTCGGATTCTACGAACAATAAATCGGTTTTGACGACAGAAATAAAAACAAAAGTTATTTCTTAGGACCAAAAATCTTAAGATATTCGAACATGACGGTTGCCAGAAAAGTTAGCCTTTGTGCTCCTGAGAATCTCCAATATACATAAATAATATGAGAGCAATGCAGGGCGCTTCTCGCCGTATGTTATTCAGTGCCACCCCTAATACGTTCACAGAGACCCTAAACCGGTATGCTGGCCTAGGGTTCCCGTTATGGAACTAGTCCAAGCTCCAGATTTAAACTGTGCAAGCTCGATGGTACGGAAGACTGGTTACATCGACATATGTATCTGCCCTGCTAAGGCTGTCGTCAGATATCTCTAATAAAATCTGTTTCAGAACAAAACTGCAAGTAAAAACAAAACAAAAAAGATTATTTTTTCGAAATTAAAAATTTCAATATAATACTTGTGTGAAAGTAAATTACTAGTAAAATGCAGCTGCCAGTAAAAAGCACCTAGTATATGCTTAAAAATGTATCGACCATACCAATGTCCATAATAGGATCATTGAACATAATACCTACTTTATGCAATGATGCCAATTTATACAAGCACATAGAATTGATTCAAGGTCGCTGGCGTACCTTACATACGTAAACCCGTTTACATCAGGCGATAGTCACGCGATGTAAGCGAGATATGACGTTTTTATCTCTTTTTGTCCGTCTGTCTAAAAATATTTTAATGACGTAGATGATAGTGATGCCGGCTTCAAAAAACTTTTGAGAGGACGACGTTTCACTAATTTATATTCATTTTTTTATTCTAGCCGATTACATAGTGACCAAACTGCACCTCATGGTAAGCGAAAATGCCGTCCAGGCAGAGTATTGATTGGCATGGGACATCAGACAGCAGTCCCATGCCAATCAACTGTGACTGCTGTCTGATGTCCCATGTCAATCGATACAAATATGCCTGCTAAGAAATCAATTATTCCAGTAGAAATTATTTAGGCAACACTACACTTCCTTTGGTGGTGTAGTAGGTGGTGCTAGTGTTTTAGTCATTGTGGATGCCATTAAAATTTAAAAGTCTTGGACATATCGTAAACGGTAGCAAATTAAGTTTTGAGTCTTAAATACATACAAAAGGTGGAGTGTATTGTGTAAAAACTGATATAGGTACTATCTTACCCAGATGGGAGGCAATGGGTTGAGAATTATGATGATCAAGAAGCTAAAGGGTAGGAAGCAGGGCTAATTCGTCTTAATATAGGTACCTTAAACTTCTGTATTGGCCCAAATACGTCCTACTGCAAACCACTAGGCCCCCTCGGCCGAACTTCACATAACATAGATTTTTTTACAAATCTCTATGGTATGCTGGTTTCATTACGATGTTTTCTTCACCGTTAATTAACTATACATACAAGCATTACTCCGAAAAATCATAGGTGTACTCTTGAATTTGAACTTGAAAATTTGAACTTGAATATTCACGGTGGTCAAGCCACCGTGAATATGTTGCCAGACTTGTCTGGTCTGTTCAACTGGCGATCATACTCGCTATAAAAAAAGGAAAGACACTGAAATGTTCTCAGTAATAGAAAAAACCTATCAAACACGCAATGGCAATTGGACCCCATTACGTGTAATTCCTCTTGTCGAAAAACTATTCATATTAATGTAAGATCATTCCTCATTTATTCGCATGTGACAGGAAAATAAAGTCGGTTATGTTTACAATAATTGGCTATTGTTTTGTAAATTATTGCTGTCAATTTGTACTAAACGTTTTCCTATAGGTACTGAGTTTTTAATAAGCACTTAAATGACAAAGTGATGACT